>OX276438.1:2507500-5007500 GCA_946251915.1 Abrostola triplasia
ATCGGAAAATGTCCAGGTTTAAAAGTTCATGGTACGGGGGCTGTTATCGTCTACCAACAACGATAAAGCTAGCCAAATGGGCTGTGTGCTTACTGTAACCGTTGATAGCACATATAGGTTAGAGCTTTCATATAAAGTAGATTACGTAGTACAAAAAAATGGGACGTTCAAGTAATAATGCATTACTGTATTCTGGCACGACTGTTGCAGTGACTGAAACTACGTAGATCTTATTTACACTTTTTATTCAGTACGGTAGCATTATTTCATTTAAATAAACTTAATCTAAGCTCTAGTTTTATAATTTGCATACAATAAATCATAAGTTAGAAATATATATGCAAAGTATGTGAGGCAGAATTATGATTTACGATGACTTGATATCGGAGCTTATCTCTCTAATATGCAAACGGTATATAGTACAAGGTTTAGTGAATTAATTATTCGGTTAAGTGACCATTTGGAAGTTATTGCCGTCCTTGGTTGGGCAGTATTATTAGAACTTTTCTTTATTGGTCTACTAACACTTGTCACACTCATAATATACCGTTTGTACGTGCAAAAGGCGGAAAATACAAACTTTCGCGTTTATAATATTAGTAGGGATACAATGATTTCCGTATGGATCCAAGACAGTGGAGTCATTCCTCTGGGACGCCTCGAGCTTTATTGCCTCGCTGGTTCTTAATGGTTATCCTGGCTTACAGGAGTTACAGTGATGGGCTTGCCCCGAAAAGCTAAAAACTAAAGTCTCTGAAATGATTACAATTCGACTAGAAAATTAACAAATCGGCATCATTATTTTCTTTAGATTTTCATGGATTCTGATTAGATATTTATTTCCAAAAATAATGGTATAAAGGAGATCCCTAAATGGTCTTTTAAAAGTCTAATTTCTTTAATGCTATTCATGTCATTAATCTTTAACATTGAGGCGATTGATCGATGCCGCATTACGGCATAATGCATAAGAAGCAATCCATTAAATATTTGATACATTTATCAATAAACGTTACATCTAGGGCATCAGGTCAAGCTTTGTTTGTATGGCTGTAATAATAATTGTCTCGACGCCTTTGTAGACTATTGAACGGGTGAACTGGGACAGTTATATAACAGGGTAATTTTAGTGAATGGAATAAAAATTACGTTAATTGCACGTGAAGGTATACACACAAATTGTATTCTTAATTCGTTAAAAATATTGGTGAAGGTAAGAGCTTAGGAATCATAAAATTAAATACAATATTACATTGAAATTTAATTTTGAACGAATAAAAGGAGAATGGGCGTTTTGTGTCCACCTTGAATCAAGTTGTAACATAATTATATAATTTTAATGGTCTTAAAAATAGTTTCATTTTATTGTAAAACACCAGCATTGACACTTGTGCAGGGAGAACTATGACTGTTATTCTTCTTGATTTATCTGGATGATATTATGTTCATGCAAAAACGGCAAGTGACCCTCAACCGAGGGGCGTGTATGAGGAATGTGATGCGGTGAATGAAGCAAAAGAAGTATACCAGGATCGTAGCATATGGAAATCCATGGTCTCTGTCAGCCCCTCAGGGAAACAGGCGTGACTTTAAGTATGTATGTATGTATATTATGTTCACTTAAGTTATGGACTTACATACTTTTGTGTATGTAGTATTTACACGTAATGCAGGTTTATAGGTTCCAATTGACTAATCACTTTACTTTCTGCACTAATTGTAGCGATTTTGCGGGTTCAATGCCCGCATGGAACAGTACCTATGGCAGCCCGTATTGCCTACAGATATCGTGCCTAATCCTGCATGTTATCTGTATCTGTCATGGCATGTCAACTACAAGCGCTTTTAAAGTAAGTTTCTTTTCCTCCCGTCGTACTTATCTGTTTCTAAAATGGATTTCTCGAGTCATTCTTTCAGGCGTATTTAAAACATTTCCTATAAAAATATTATTTGTTATTCGACTTTTCATTCACAGACAGGGATGTTATTAAATAATCTTCGCTATATAGGTAGTAACAATGTTTTATGTAATACTGGCTGGGGGAACGTGAGAAGTTCTAGTGTCAGGAATGTGGTGCGACAGGTTAGCGGGCACCTACAGTCTGCACTATTACACCTTATGTTATTTTATAGACTAACTGAGATCGTAGCTTCGTATGAGCTTGGTTTTTGAAAACTAGGTAGGTACTCCTTGTTCTATTTCTGGTCTATCTGGTTTTCTATTTTAAATCATATTTATGCTATTTTTTCTGAATCTCAAAATTTCATGTTTTTATTACAAACTGCATATAATGATTATTAAAAACTTGTACAAAGAAACCATATCGCTTGAGACTTTGGGGTAGTAAGATATTACGTTAGTTTCGGAAGCCGAAGTCGATGTATGCTAGATCACTGAAAATAGGACTTATTAGTATGAATTCAAAGTGATGATAACGATTTTTACTGATTTTTTTTGTAATTATTTATTGAATCATAAATGATACCTTGGTAAGCTAGGCTGGTTATAATTCAGTTTTAACAATACTCTGTCTAAATGTTATATACCTACTTATAAATAGCTACCTGACGTAAGTTGAATGGTCTGTATTCACCTAAATAGATTAACAGGTCGATTCTAACGATAACCTCCTGATAGGCCGACCTGTGCATGATAAACTTTAGGACCGCCTTACAACACAGACGTTTTAATTATTATGTTTTTGATGAAACCTCCTATAGAGTTATTGTTAAGTATACGTAGATAGTTGGCCTCACATACAGTACAGTATTAATTTACTTTATACTAGGTAAAGATTACTTATAAAATAGTGTTTTTTAGGCTTCTAAAATTGATTAGTTTTTTATTGTAATACAAACTCTTTTTTAATACTTCGGGGCCTACACTAGGAATTTCTTCTGTGTTGTGGGTGCGTTTCAAAAACATGAAATTTCACTTACACAAAAAACCACACTCGGGACAACGTCTGCGGATAACACATTTTTTATTGTTTCGAGTTTTTATTAATGAGGGAAGATAACACTAACAAGCACTTGTAACTTCAAGTTATTGGGTAAAAGAGTTTTATAATAGATGGAAACAAATCTGAGTTTACACAGCGTAACCACAGAGGCCTCCGTTAAGTATCTCATTTCATTTAAGAGAAAAAAAAGTTTTTGAGAGGTTCCCTCTGAGTTGTGTTAAATGTTAATTCATGAGAACATGACATCCAAATATAAAAAGATTGTATAGGTATAGTAAGGGCAGACATTTTGGTGGTAGAGGTAAATTGGAAATATGTTTATAAAACCTTTAGCATGAAGTAACTGGAACACGAACAATGACGAGATGCACAAGCGTGTAGCTGCTTGAGTGTGGAAGATAGATATTATATGTCTCCCTAGTGTCGTAAAACCGCTTTAGTATCCATCATCAGCCGGAAGACGTCCACAGTTGAACAAAGACTTCCCCATTAGAACGTCACAATGAACGACAACTTAGTAAGTTTAAAAAAATGCCCCAATATCACTGAAATACCTCCCCTTACCCTCAACCTCAAAGGAAATAGTTTAAACCATACATACTATATATGTACAAAAGAGACAACCCACAGTACGATCGAACTCATAAAAATTTAATAATATTTGTTCGTAAAACAGTCGCGTATTATCCTCCTATTGACCCACGGCTGACGTCATCTTAACACATTATAGGGAACAAGTATACACATTGAGAACATACCGCCACATTGGTAGTCCGTGGTTGTTCGCGAAGTAATAATAATCGTCACCGTCGAGGTCAAGGTTCGCATCCCGTCTGGTGTTCGTCGAACTCGAACCTCGACGATGTAAAAAAAAAATCTTCGTTTTTGTAGAAAATAGTTGTGAAATGATAAATAAGTAACTTTGTTTATAGATAGTAATCGTTAAAACGACTGTATCGAATGTAAAACTTCTTTTACCGTTCAAAAGCTGTATTTTTGTAGATAATGGCTTAATATAAAATAAGTTACCGTCCGTAAAAAATCGCTTTATTTGTAAAGAAAGCAATGTTAGACAGCGAAGCGAGGTCAAGTCACAAGTAAAAAGTTAAGGATTGATTGAAAAAGATTTTAAAGAGGACAGTGTGAATTTTATTTATTTATACATTCTTCATACAAAAAAGATGTACAAGGCGGACTTTATGCCTTAGGCATAAGTCCTTTGAATTTTGTCACTTTCCAAAACGCCTACCGATTACAGTTTCCTAGATCGAAAGTTGGGAGACCTGATAATATAAAAACTACTATAAATATTATGATTAAACTCTGTATTTGTTTTTCCACTAAACTTTACTTCGACTAAACATAACATAACTTACTAAATACCGTCCAGAAATCTTTAGATAATATAACGTCAAGTTTAAAGTTCTCCCAGTCAAGGTCGATCTTGTCGACTCTTACTCGTACCAACATAAAAAAAACTAAATGTACAGTAATCAAACTTTACGGTCTAGTGAAGACACAAAAATTGCTTGTTTTCGCCTATGGGAATGTAACAACGTAGGATTAACACTTCGACTGTCCACCGAGTAGAATAATACAAGAGCCGGGTTTTACATGTAATGCACTGGACAGTAAAAGGGTTAACATTCCCCACAATATCAAGAGTCACTGTATCTTTTTTTTTAGGAGCCTGTAATGTCCCCCTGCAGGGCAAAGGCCACCCTAACCTCTTTCCATTTGTCTCTGTCCTGGGTCGTTACTGACCAGTTCTCCATAAAGGTGCCCAGTTCATCTCGCCAATGTATCTTTAATAAATTAAAAATAAAACTCAAACGTGTCTTTGATAAATGTGCGCTACAGCTTTACGATTATGCTGACTGGCCAATTAATTATCCACTTAAATTTGAAGATGATCAGAAGTATGAGTAACCTTTATTTTAAGTTATTTGTATTAGTCATTATATTTTGGCTGACGTCGATAAGACTGTTTCATCTTAAACATAGTTTTGCAGTTAGTTATAACTTGGTAAGTAACATACAGTCTTTTTATTATGGTCCTAAATTTAAAAAGAAACAGCTTATGTATAAGAAGGACTTCGAAGCCACATTTTAAATTAATATTTAGCAATAGATTCAATTGATTATTTAGCAAAAACTACGCCGCAGTTAGAGTGAACTAAGAGCAGTTTTAAATTGTTAATTGTTTGTAAGCTACAAAATATAGCGGATTCATAGGATCAGAAATACTTGAAGTATGTTAAGGTAACAAATGATAAGGGTGAATGATATTATTACTGTTTTTAAGTTTGTATATTCTTCCAATAAGCGTATATTTTAATACTATTAGCACTACACTTACTTGCATCTGCAAAAGTCTGGAACCACCGTTCTTCTCCATCATCGAATTTTGTTCGCACACAATTATAACAAATCTCAAGTAAATTGGTAGACAACTGAAATTTATACGAGTTCAATGTGTCAATTTATTGAATAGACGTATAAAAAATTACAAAATAATACACGCGATTTTTGTATTGTTCATTATCAAACACCATCCACAAAATTTGACACAAAAATGACAAAAATATTTATGCCAATCAAAGACGAGCTTTCCCGCGCTATTTAAAAAAGGAATGCGTCGCGAAGGTTGTCCTTTTTTAATTAATTGGCGCGTTCTCGATTACAAAACTGTTTAATCGCAATACCGATCAAACGAGTCGGCGGTCGCCAAGCGACTCAGCTGTTATGAAGCAGCGAGGCAAATTAGCGAGAGATGGCGGGGACGGGGAGCGAGCAGCCTGCATGACTACACGCTGAGTAATCGACTGGCTGCACCTACACGCCCTGTGAACCGACAACAATACGTTTGCCGTTATTACATATATTTCAACTGTCTTCATAATGACATAGAGAACATTTTTGATTGTCATTGACATTTTACCTTAAAAAGAGTTTGTTTTAGCTGCCAATAGACAAATAATTGTTTACGTTTGAAGCAAAGGAAAATGAGTTTTATTACCAGTGAATAAAAGGTTGGCTGTTTGAATATGAGAATTTAAAGTTAAATGGCATCATCGTGAAAGAAATTCGCAAGCCCGCAGCCAAATTCAGTGAAAGCGTTATCATAAGTTGCACCGGGCGTTAACCTGAAGGTAGAGTCGGTGTAATTATAGAGGATAATACAAGATACCGGCTTTACATCGCTACACGACCAATACTGAATGTTTATGCAATGTAACTGGAAATAACGAAGCGGAATCTGTTGCATAAAGTGTAGATTAAACGATGTGATAAGCTTATATGTTATTTATGATTTGAGCTTTTATTTAGTGTGCCTGCTTTCCTTTGGTCGAACTTTTTGAACAAGTAACGGTTATGTGAGGTTCTCAATATATTTATGAATATCACAGTGATATCATCATTGTTTTATCTTTATGATGTGAAGACCTCCTTGTTTGTGATGGCAAGCCTCTTTAACTTCAGCTAAGGGTTAAGACACGAGTTCTACATGTTCTGTTACAGATTTAAATGTAAGTTAGAGTAGCAAAGGATATAGCGTGGGAGAGAAAAGAAGAAGACTGTTAAGGTACGAATGAAAATAGCTTTATTTCGAAAATATACTGATACTCAAACTTGAATTTTTTTAACTCTCGCAAGGTCAAACGCCGTTCCAGATGTGGTCTAACAACAAACGATTTCATAAACATTTTCAGTTAAAAAAATCTATTAACAAAATAATTGCTAATCCGAAAATAGTACGTATTTGTATTTTAATAAGGTATGGCAGAATCTTAAGCTGTCGTTCATTGTGGCTAGGGAGGCCTTTGTTCAACAGTGGACGTCTTCCAGCTGATGATGATGTCAAAATCGTAGCAAATGGAAATGCGTGATCTCTGCCTACCCCACTGGGAAATAGGCGTGACTTTAAGTATGTACCTAACCTACAATTACTTTTCAATTCTGTCAATTTATTCAGCTAACTTTAGTGCTCGAAATCTAGCTATCAACTTATCTTGTATTTATTTTTTTATCATATAATAAAATAAATTGGTAAGAGCACATGTGCTAATCCTGTAAGTAAAGAGAACCGGATACGAAGATAATGATCTCCATACACTGTCTCATCAGTTGGCACTGGTCGGTACAGTTCTGAGAAACGAAACTCCTTTTTTGTTTTTTTTATTACTTAGGTACTTTCTTGCTGTAGCTTGCGACTTTCTTGTCGTGTTATGATTTTGTAAAGCTCAAGTTACGTGCATGGACTTTTGTGGTGTGAGTGCTTTATTTTGGTAGATATCAGTCTCTTATTTGGATTTAATAGCAATGTTCCAACGGCGACCACGAACCGGAAGACGCAGCGATGGCAGGCCTCCCACCAGGTGGACCGACGATATCGTCAGAATTGCAGGCAACCGGCAGATGCAATTAGCAAGCTGTCGTTCATTGTGGCGTTCTGAGGGGAAGGCCTTTGTTCAATAGTAGACGTTTTCCGACTAATGATGTGAAAACGGTATAGAAGTGATTTGTGATTGGTGATAGACTCGCCATCTCTTACATAGGACGTAGGTAAGATAGGAAGCAGTGCGAGGCGGCAGCAGAGAATGAGGTGCTATGGCAAACACACTTATCGCCAGATGGTTAGGGTTTGGTCATCATAGTATATTACACGGGCTGGACTTATCAAACTTATGTTTAGATTTCAAACTTACTACGACAGATACCTACATTTCGCTGCTCAATACTTCTCATGTATTAAATATCCGTGGCCAGCTTAATGCTTCTTTTTCGTCGTATAATAACCTAATTGCCACATGGAAACAGGCCATGCCGTGGTGTAGAGATTGGTCAGTCAACAAGGATGGTAGCGAGGTTAACTTAGTTGGTCGCGTCGATCTACGTTTCCCGTACCAGAAAACTCAAGTCTTACCTTCCCAGGATCTGAGGAAAGGCTAATGAAATAAAACACAAAATGACCTTGCGGCGTTTATTTAAAAAAATTACATACAAACATTCATAATCTGTGATAGAACGTCACTATTCATACAGGTCATATAACACACGACGTCGATCTAACTACCACCTCTAATCATCTTATTTGTCCGTTTTGTAGCGATGCAACGCTATCCTCTACTGTGTATCTTATGGCACATCACTGGCTTTATTGTGTACACAATACATAGGTACGTGAGGTGAGAGAACACCTACCGTTCTGAGTAAGTGTCATGTAAGTTGTTTTCGACCCCGATGGGGTTATATTGGGTGTAACCGGGCAAAGGCGCGAATGCTTGAGCCTCCAGCTAGGCATGTAAGGTGAGCTTGCTCAAAAACCTAGCTAAGGTAGTTGGTATGTTGACTTGGTTCGTATTTTCAAATTGATAATGCAAATCATTTATAATAAGACCTGTACTCCACCTATGTTTATAAATAAAGATTTTGTTTTTTGTGAAATAATGGTCACGAGCGGGCTTCCAACACGCAATTTTCGCCGAACAGTGGCGTAGCTATTACTAACTAAGATACCGCTTTGTTCATATTATTTATTATAATGATGGACTTTTAGTAAAAGTAGTCACGAGTAGGTACTTAGTTTTATGTGACAAAATTACTGTAATCTATTGACCACATCTACAAACGTTAGACTGCTTTAAAAGTATCTTAAAATAAACTGTTTAAATAATTTCTATAACTTTTATATCGGCATTTTGATTTGTAACCAGTATAGGAAATGACCTTACTTTACCGAGACTCTACCATTGAACACAGCTCTGTATGAGCACATTAATAAACCCAGTGATGTTTTAAATAATACCGTATTGCCTGCACAAGTGATAAACGATTTACAGGAATTTGTTAGAGATGGAATATTGAAAATGTAAGACAACAGGTTGGTGGTAAAGCTGACTCCTCAGGGTGTGCTCAGACCATCAATTCAGTGCCGTCAAGGTTTTTCGATAACTTCCCATATTAGACCAGGTACTGGAGGTGAAATTGAGTGTGCAAAATATGAGGATTGCTTTCTAAAAATAGTTTTATGCTTAGAAAAGCTTGTAGATTTAGATTCTGTATATTTCCGGTAAGATTATAGGTAATTTTTTTATCTGCTAGCTTTTCCGAGCTTAGAACAATTAACAGAATGTGGTCTTTATATTTTGCATACTCTTGTACCTTTGGCGTCTATACTACTATGTCACTTATGGAGTCATGTAAAACAAGTTGAATAAAAACGCATTTTTCATCACTTGTGCAGACAATTTCAAAACTGTTGTCCGTTGAACAAGCGCTCTGAAATTAATTAACAGTTAAACTACACATTGTTACACACATTAGGATAATTATCACATCAAAATCAAACATGCAAGCTTTCCATACAAAAATATCTCATAATTATATTACCTCGACGTTCTGCATCGACGTCTTATTGCTGTCTAATATTAATTAATATTATAAATTAAGTAGTATATTTATCAAATGATAATTAAGGACTAGTGTGGTGTGTTCTTTATTATATAAAGTGAAAAGTTATTAATACTTCATACACAAACTAAACGCATTTTTGGATTGACCGGAAAAATGGAATAAAACGCAATTTAAAATAAACACGAATAAAGTTACACACAAACTTAGCGGTCACGGTTTTAGGTATACCTTATAAACGTCTAATTTAATCTAATATACATTCGTATAATACAATAATTTGCTACGACATCTATAGCTACATTGCAAGACCATGAAATTAAAATCAATAAATATTTTCCCGCCAATATCTGTCAAACTGTCATTTATTCATTTTATTTCCATAGATCAATGATCATATCACATTTGTACAGACACGACTTTAGACAAACAGTAGGTAGGCAATATTTGTATGATTTGTAATATACATTTATAGACAATTTAAGTTTTCCAATACGGATTACCTAATTAAGAATATTCCTGGAAGGATTAGTTCTTGTGTAGAAGTTGAATTACAGGTATTGAACATGAGTTTTGGTGGTAAAAATGTAAGCTAATCGATTTTTTATGAGTTTTTAAATGCGCTCAACAAAGTAATGTTTCTAGACCTGCGAGGTGATTGGTTGGCAGTTAAGAAATATCTTGCAATGTAGCATTCGCGGGGCGAGGGACATTAAATCGCTTTTACCGTGCCTAGGGTTACACACAACACAGGTATCAGGTAAATAACGTTAGGCAGTCTTTGGGTAGGTCGGAAGATTTTATAGCGACTAAATATTTCAATAAATAATTGTACTAGTTTACCACACACCTAACTATACCGACAATATGCCACAACGTTGATTTTTAGGAATAAAGTCCTTTTAAAATAGATGTTATACTTTTAAAAGAGCTCCATGTTTTACTTCGTTCAGTTAGGTTATGTTTCTACCGACCACATTTACTAATACTAACATCAACTTAATTCTAAATACAATTTATTTACGAATTCAATGAGTAAATATACTTTTCGAAACGTAATTGGTGTTATAAGGGGATAAGCGGGTCGTACTTATCTTACGTGCTTAATTAATATTTTCCGAAGTAACTCTCATTTTGTGCGACTTTTGTGAATTCAGTGAATACGAAAAGTTCTGAATAAAAGCAGAATTATATATACCCTGGTGTGTGTTGTCACGTAAAACATTCGAAAACTTTTTCTGTTACTCTTCAAATTTGTTTAAAGTTTAACTTCCAAATGTATTTTTTACGGCTTTAATATAACCTCAAAATGCGTAAGGTATGTATAAGAAAATAGCAATGGGAAAACAAACAACGTTACAGTTTATCAAAGATTAAAGACCAGACGTATCAAATGGCTCATAAATAATAGGTATTTTATTTAAATAAATATCGCTCTGAGAGGTCGAGTTTTCGTGCTAAACCTACGTTGAACATCCTAGGCTTTATCACTAGGCCGAACTTTAAGAATTTGAAAATCTATAGAATTTCATGGCTACACACATCTTTTCTATTACAACATGCAGTACCGCTATAGAGCATACATCTATTTTATGCATATTCATTGCGAATGCTCAACCAAGGACTTTGTTCGATTCCTTTCAATGTAAAAATGACTTTCTTTTGTCATTTTTATTTATTATATTATCATATTACATGAAAATTATCATCAATCACGAGGTAGTTGATGATCACTTGTGAGAAAATTAAAAAAGAGATTTCTCTTCAGTACACATGGCGGCAGTGTCATGTCTTTTAATTAAATGATCTTTGATCGAGCATTCGCAATTATTTTTCTTCGACGACAACATCGGAAAGATTTTAGTTATATTCCAGAAGTTCCAAGTTTTATTTATCTTGAATTATAAGTTGTTATACAATATTCATAAGATGGTTCGACATTACATATTTATATGAACTTTATAATTGGCACAATAAGCTTTTTTGTGACCAGCACATTTTATATATACTTGAGTACAAAACAAGATAAATTTGGCATCATGAGTATTGTGATTTTCAAAATGTTATACATTTTAAATAAGGTAATGTCCACGTCAATTGGTTATGTAGGACACAAGTATAAAGTTTGTTTTATAAAACCATTAAAAATGCCTCTAAAGACGTTAATGCTTACGCCTTAGAAAATAGAAGTAGTTTCTAATGTTTTATCATGAACATAATATAGTGATAAGTAAATATATTGACTTCAAGCCGTACAAAATTCTATGTTAAACATGACCAGCATATAACACGAAAATGGAACTAATTATTATAAACAAACTTTGTATTTGTGTCCTTCGCGACATCTTTGGCTCCGCATAAACGCTGTATTTCGTTTCGCTCTAAAAAAAGTCAAAGACTTAAAAAAGTTTAATAGACAATTCGAATTTTAAATATCATCTGCGCCAGTTTCAAATTGAACTTTTTCGAATGTCATTTATTTCTTTATTCGAAACATTGCATTTGTCGCAATCATAGATAACCTCCTTGATGTCGCTGGTATTTATCAAAAAGGTTTAAGTTTTACATCATGAAGTCTCCACAGTCTACGCCAAAGTCCCAGTCATCGGAGGTGGTAGCTGCATCGTCATACTCTGCCAGGGCTTGTTCGTAGGCGGACGCCTCGTAGGCCGTCACCCCGTCAAGCATGGAGCAGGCTTGGGACACGTTGGTGTGGTGCATGATAGGCATTGCATGGAGAGCGAAGTCCTCGCCTTCTTGAGACCAAGTGAGCCCTGAAAATAGTAAATATACGTTATAATTACCTAAAAAAGTCTAGAAAAGGTATGCTAGTTTAATTATTCGAATTGGCCTTTCTTCGTTTCGGAAACCGATACCCAAATAATACCAGATAGTCCTAAAAAAATACAAACATATAAAAGGTGTGGATACTCACGTCCACTCCACACTCCGTTAGGCAGGGTGACCCACCCCCAGCCCTGGCCCCAAGCCAGCTGGTGGTCCAGCTGTCCTGCCAGCGGCACCTGGCGCTTGATAACGGCGACCAGGCCGCGCCCGTCCAGGGCTCCGGCGGCGCTGCGGGAGTTCCTGTTGTACATCTCCGAGGAAGTGGCTGCTGGAACCAACAAGGGTGGGGTCTATAGACCATGTTCTCAATTAGAGATGCAAGTGCACCTGCTATGTGGAAGATATTTTAATATTATACATGCTAAATGCACTGTATCTTGTTACAAGCTTGTTAGACGTAGTCACTTGAGATGCTTTTCTAGAAAATTACGTAAGGTAACTAGATAGTCGTCTATTGTAATAATAATTTAACTTGAAACAGTATTTTATGGTAGTAAGGTATAAACATTTCTCGTTCATGATCATAAGAAAAACTCTTATAAGTTCCAAGTAGGTACTTCTCAAAACATCTTTTGTAAAAAGATAATATTCATCCAGGCTTAAGTTCCTTAAATATAAACTTCTACTTGAATATACAATATACATGTTAGCCCGAAAAAGCCGGATCAGCAATATAGCCATTTCTAAACGAAAAACAAGAGCCGCCTGATAAAACTGAATAGCATTATCTGTGTTACGTTACATCGATCTTCCGCTTGTACAGGCGCAATCGGTTTCAGAACCACATGTTAGATTAAAAAACTATGTACTAAGTAGTTATAAAGTTTTTTTTAGCTCTTTCATAATAACAATTACCAATATTTTGAAACTGCGAACGATCAATAACGAATTTATGCATAAAATTTTTTCTGTATTCGAATTTAAACGTGATGGACTTGCAAAGTTCATAAGTAACTTCTCTCGTTGGCCCCGGTTTAATTAATGAAGTGGCCTGTCGGCTGTAGTTTTGGCGGGAACACTGACAGCTCGTGTGGCGACCATAATGGATTGTCTATAATATTACTTGTTTTCTATTGTCTGTGGTTATATAGGTATACCTAGATACTCTTTGTTCTGTGTCTACACAGTTTCGCGCAAAAAGTGATTGTTCTTATTTTATTTATTTTCTAAAAACGAGATTTTTTTTCGTTCCCACCAACTGCAGATACGTGTTTCATTAAATAACAAGTACATAATTCATAAAATAAAATAGATTTGTTGCTTAACCAGTGGAATAATTACACCATAATTTCGTCAAACAATGTTTCACAACGGTATTAACTGCCCATCCCTTACGGAGTCATAAGCTTAATACATTCATTTTGCAAAAGGATTGCAGCTCTAGCAGGTCATTCGCCACTTGACTTTGACACGTACAGACTAATGTTTCACAGCCTGTGGCATAATGTTTAAAGATTTAGAGTAGAGACCTTAATGGGGGCATTCACTTTGGAGACGTGCTTCTAATATTTTATAGTTAGACAATTGTGAGCCCAATTTTAAGTAGTACTTCAGATTTATTAAAATAATTATACTTGTTTACTTTAGGGTAACTTGTTATGATAGTTGAAAATATTTTAGATGATATTGTGAATAACATTTTGGCGAGATTTAGACGAAATAACTAAATTTCAATATGAGGATCTTTAATTCTACTTTAGATAAGGATTAAGAAGTTCTTAAAATATACTCGTATTGACATTAAACAAATGTTAGCGGCGGATAGCGTAATGGTCAGACATTTTCGAATTTTATATTTAAGCGTCTAATACGTACGAAGTCTGTAGATGTGAATAGGGTTGCAAACATACTGTAACTTATCGATTACTGCCAGTGCTCCGAAGTTGAAACTTCATAATATCGACATCTCCCTAAACCTATACCCATTGTTTAGGCGAAGGCGACAAGGATTACGCATTACAACTTCTATAACGTCCTCCCACTGGGCCCTGAGGGTGAGTTTGGGCCTTTGGGGTCCAACTTATATTTTGTTTTTATTTAAAAAGTGCTAAAAGGATTTTTTCGGCGTGGACGACTGTCAATCAAAGGTCAAGTTCTTGAGTTCGGAAAGCTGTTTTAGGACATAGTTTTTGCGTTGATTTTTTTCTTTTTATTCAACCTGCTTTCTATAGAAGTTGGTTGGGATAGGAAGATTATTTTGTATTCCTTCCCCTTGAAGGGGAGGCCTTACTTCAACAGTGGACGTTTTACGGCTGATGATGATGATGACAGCGAATTACAACTTTAAAAGAGCTTAAGAACTTTTTAATCTGAATTTCAAATCAGGTCCATTACTCACGAAGGCATCAGCGCTGACCAATAAGAGAACAATTCCGCACAAATTATAATGTAATTAATTTCTAAAGCTTCGACCACGGTTTGGGACGGAAACTGGAGTATTTAGGTAAGTTTAATTGCACCCTCTAAGGGATTGTAGCCGGCATTAAGACGGAGGTACCATCATTACCGTCAGATGGTGTACCGACGGTTTTATGATGGAGGAACTTGGTTATGTTAAGGGGAAGCCACTGGCAAGCTTTACTTATTCAATTTTACAAAAAACTTTTGGCTTCGCTTTAAAGAAACTGGTGTTGAGTGTTAATATCTTTTTGTCGACAGTAGACGTTGAGAGAACGAAGGTCTGCCTCGTTGGTCTGGTGGTTGCTAAGCGCGACTGCTGAGCATGAGGTCCCGGGTCCGAATCCCCGAATTATTTATAACATTTGAAAAGTCACATTATTACTTGCCCGGGTTTGAACCTGCAACCTTGTGCATACAAATCTGGTATGTTAACCACTAGGCCACCACAACAAGTCACACTTCTGTGTACTCCTTTTGAATTACAAGCGTGATGATTAACATACAAATTCCCAGTAGCAGTCCAGGGAGTGAAATGCAGATGTGGCAACTCACTCGTAGGTACATACAAATGCTAAAGTTCAGGTTTTAGTTATTTGCATCCATTAACATACCTCGTTAATCTTATTACGACAATAGTCAGACGGATTCTGGTAGAAATTGTACAGTCAACATCATAAGTAACTTCATTTTTTAACATACCATTAATTAAAGAACAGTTTCTTATATAGTAAAAACTGTAAAAAGTCTTAAATAATCTCAGATCTTCATTTGGACGTTTATATAATTTGAAACAATATTTGAAACTAGCTGCGCCCCGTGGTGTTACCCGCTACATTTTTTCGGAATAAAATGGAGCCTATGTGTTAATCCAAGGTGTCAGCTATCTCCATATGAAAGTTCATCAAAATCGGTCAAGCCGTTTGAGCATAAATAGGTCACAGACACACTCACAAACTTTCGCCTTCATAATATTAGTGTGATTACCGTATATATTAACCAGTGTAGTATATTTATTGTATTTATTAACCAGTGTTAAACCTAACTGTGTGCATCTAACATCTATCATTTGTATAATAATAATAATCGACATGCGAAGAGATCCCATGCGTATCAAACTTTTACTATAGTCAAAAATTAATATTACTTTTTTAAAGCCCTTTAGACTTGATCTTAGAGATGTTATATTGAAATAGGTTTTTGTATACCTTTATCTTTACCAACAAATCACAGTTTGTATGTAAATATCTACATATAACAAGACGAAATCAAAAGCAACTTGTCGACGTAAACGCAAAAATCGTATCACTTGCTCACTCAATAGGGCTGTCAAGTTTGTTTTCCAGCCTTATATTCATGATAAAACGTCCGACAGACATTGTTAATACAATCACTGACGGATCACTCAGCGTAGCAACCCTTCCGACGGTCTTAATAGGTGGTATATTAACAAGACTACAAATGAATATGGATTATATCTCGCTAACAGTGCCGGCCGACGTTTATAACAAATTTATGCAAGGATAATGTCGGGATTAATCCCGTAGAGCGATAACGCGCCGACTACATTTACATATATTTTTGACAACCCTAACGGTTTAGGGTGCTTTATGATAAGCCTCGTGATGTAATGCTTTGTTGAAGATGTATTTAATACGACAACTTAATACGCGGAGTATAGAAATAAATTCGTAAGAAACTGTCAAGCCGAATGGTGTTTATTTATGTATTTCTCTTTATACAAATATTTACAATTATTATGTTTGTTATGGAAGGTGTTGCATCTACTGTTGCTCTTCTCCATAATAAACTATTTGTATTTTTCGAAAAATATGTACAGTGTTTGATTTTAATTTTGTAATAGGTACTAGGAAATGTACAGATGGGTGCATTTAGATATGTCTTCCTTGCCAGAATAATGAAGAATGACGATCCGAAATAAGTATAGCCGATTCGTAGCAAATAAACAATAATAATATGAATCACTATCTACACTATCTCTTTACTATGATTTTAGACCTAAATTATCAGTACACAAACATCAAAAAACTTGTTCAACCAACAGTTGAAAAGTATCTACATCATTCTGATAACGTACCAAGATTAATATACTAAAAGCGTGCCCCTGTATATCTTCATACATATTCCATCTTGTTACCTTTCAACGATATTATAAAATTAGCCTTAAGCCGAGACATTTCGTCGGCGGCATGCGAGCGCCGTACCTAAAGTAGTTAATTATTATTGTCGCCCAATCTTATCTCAACGAATGAAATATATACGTGACTCAGAAATATGTTCTCGAGTTTGTAATTTATACTGAGAGGGAGTTAAGAGACCTTTGGATTATTATAGTGGATGTGTGCATGTAGAAATATAAATAGAGATGGCTAACAGTCAAACAGGTCGATAGATCAGGGTTAAGTTAGCTTTTCCGCGGTCGGTTACTGAATGGGTGGGCATCAATTATTGGTCATACAGAGACCGAGACAGCTCTGTGGCTTAGATAGCACTTTAAAGCCAGGGAGTCTAGTAAATCTTGGCTCGTCGGTAGTCAGAGACTAGGAATTCTAACAACCAGAATAACTACGGGTTTTGTTAAGGTCTGATGATGATGTTGGTATATTATATCAGTATTAAAAGACTGACTTTAGAGTCGGCTTCTAAGTCTTCAAAGACAAAAGCCGAGTTCAATATAATTGAGAGAACGTTAGCCTTAGATGTGTATACGTAGATAGGTAGACAGAGAACGTCAGACTCAAACATGCATTTGACGTCATCGGACCGAGTTCACGTATACCGACTCTTCAACATATGTATAGTGTACATGTAGCGACCGTAGACTCATTCGTTGATAGTTATAAGCGTGTGATTGCCTCGTTGGTCTAGTGGTTGCTAAGCGCGACTGCTGAGCACGAGGTCCTGGGTCCGAATCCCGGGTCGGGCAAAGTGTTACTGGGTTTTTCCATTAGGTAATTTTCAGTAGCAGCACGGAGTCTCGATATGTGCCCGGTTGATGGCAATAAGCTCGCTCCCTATTACATTGGGACCGAAAAACATAACTGGCGAAATGTGGGCGTACTATATGTGCACCTCTGCCTAACCCTTCGGGGAATACAGGCGTGATGTTATGTTATAAGCTAGAGTACACTGTATTAACAGTACAGTAACTAAGGAAGGAAAGACGACTTGATTGGCACAGTGGCTAAGCAATTGCACTGCTGCGCTAGGAGTTGCGGGCTCGATTCCCGCACGGGACAAAAATATTGATAATCTGCACATGTTTGTTCCAAGTCTGAGTGTTTATGTAGGTGTTAATTCATGCACAAACGACACAGGAGAAATCCTTGTGAGGGGCGACGATTTTATAAAAAAAAAACAAGAATCAAGGAAGTTGTTAAAATGACACTGTTTACTTCTTAGCGCTAACATTTCGTCTAACTACTTTTAAATGCTAACATTCATCATGATAGTAGATTATGTAGGGCAGGATTATGTAATGGGGAAGTCCATTAGCTGTTTGTAACAAAAGCCATAGAGGATTAAGTCTATAAGCACACATAATTATCACATTTATTAAACCAGTATTGTGTTGCTGTCAACACAGAATCAATATGAAAGCTATTGTATATATTGTTGTCACTCAAATCGATACACAAAGCATCGATAGCCCAACCAATCAGCCGGGCAAGCCATTTATCGAATCTGTTTATCCGAACAGTGGGAATCGGCTTCAAAATTCATTACGTCACTACGAATATCCATCCGGCTCCACCGGTGCCGGCTGTGAGCTCTAAAGCAATTTCCAACCTTATCTTCGGGAAATTAAAATCGAATTTCCTATTTTCCAATATTTCAATTCCGAAGTTATAACACGGCACCTAAATGGGCATTGATTAATGTTGCTTTAAACTCAATTTATCCTTTTTCGTTGAGTTACGTTTCAGTGAGTTTTGACCGTTTACTGTGCGTTTGACTGACATGCTTAGATATAGAAGGGCAAAGCACCGGTTTCTATCCACAATGCAGCTATTAATTGTTCTAGCCATTTCATCATGATTAATCACAATAAAAACTTTTGTAACAAATAATTAAACCGCCACAAAATTGAAATGTCAAGGTTTATCATTTTTGTGTCAATATTTACAAGAATGAGCCTGCGAAGAATGACGTCACAAATACACTTGACGGTCTATGCTTACAAATTCAATATGTTTACTAATGGGCCACGAGGAAGTCATTATCAGACTCGTTCTAAACGGCCTTTTACACATAGGACAGTCTTCCGTCAACGATTCACAAACATACATATTTTTTAAATAAATAAATTACCTATATGATAACTGTCGAAGTGATATTCATATTATTTACTATATGCGCCGGTTTTTCTTACGACGTATAATTATAGTAAAAACATATTTATTGTCGATTAATTATTATTTTATTTTAATGTAATTGTATTTTAATTTAATTGTAATCTTAATTTTATGTTATTTAATTGTAATTTTATTTTATTTCTTGTGTCTCATTTTATGATATGGGTTATTTTTTTGCCTGAAATAAATGATATTTTATTTTTTTATTTTTTTTATAACTGCGCATTTAGGTACCTAAAGGTGTTCTTTACATGTAGACTTTACCACAGATAGGTACTTACGTCGCACTCTTACTGTAGGCCTTTTGAACGCTGTGCGGAGATAGGGCATGGCCATCACCAGCTCGATGTGGGGCGGTGGCGGGAGCTGCAACAAACACACTCTGTTAAAGCTAATTCTCTCCTAAGATTAATGCAAATACAGAAATTGGGAGTGAAGTAGTCATGTAACTGGTAACTAAGCAACAAACTATATTCCTGCTACTTGTGTGACAAGAATTCTGCCAAGGAAACATATGACAGCAAAAAGACTGGTTTTAGTGAAGAAAGATAAGATTCGAAGTAATGAGCATTGAAATATGAAGCTCCTTTTGTTGTCCCATAGCTGAATGGCATGTCAGACCACTAGAGTTGAGATTGCTTTTCGAAACAAGTATTGTTTTCTATATAAAGCAGTCATACATGCATATTTCTACAGTAAGGACTGCAATCCCTTAATATACTGCGGCTAGAGCCACATAGATGACGTGATCACCAGCCCACAAAAAAAAAACTTTAATTTAAAAGACTGTTCGAATTCATTATATGCAGAACTTTATTCCATATAATATTATACTAATGATGATCAACTTACCGTTTTTGATATTGCGGCCATCCAATCCCTTTGATAGCATTAAAATAAATAAAATTAATTAGTTAAAGCGGAAATAATGTAGGTAATGTTAAATGTATTGTGAAAATCTGATTTGGACCTCTGTCTGACCTTGTCAACCTGTTAATTTACCCAAAAAATCGGGACCCTTTTATGGTGTTGTAGGTCTTAATTTTGGCAAAATGACATTTAATTTGGATTATTTAATTTTTTCACGTATTTTCTCGTTTGCTGATTCTTCATTGCGTGTGATTGTAGACTTTATTTCTATTGCTAAGTATCGACGAAAGAGATCCTTTCTTTTGTTATCTTTGTTGCTAAATCAGGCTATTAGTCATTGCCCATTTTATATGTCAGGTTTAAAACAAGTTTCAATATCACTCTATTAAACAAACAATATTGAAACCTTGATTTTTATTTTTTTCAGTAAAATGGTCTTTACTATCACACAATTTAACATTATAATGCTATATAACCTACTTACAATTAACACTATAACCTACGTTAAAAAAATACAAATGAAAAATCTTATAATTATGCATCGAAGTATTCTTTCTCATCGCTGTCAACCTTGATTGTTATTTATTTTGCGCATACAACTATACGCACTGCCTATATCTTTATCATCTGCGCCAACTAATGTAATTAGATAGATGTTAGACACTATAATTTTCGCGCCGGTTTCTACGCTCTGTCAGATTTACACAGGTTTCTCGCTCTACTGTAATATACTAACAAGCTAAACCAGTATTTGTTCGGTAGGGTCAAATAAATTCAGTTATACACAAAACCGTAGATCTGCAAGTATACTATGTCTAGATGGTAGATACACACAAAGCCTCCAAGCCTTAACGGATTTGTAAATAACAAATAAAAGTATGTTTGAGAACATCTTGTATAATATAAAATGTATTTTTACCGTGGCTTGTGTACGTAAAAATGATAGTAAAAAGGTCTACGGGCGGGTTAATATATCAAGGGGTCTCACCACTGGCGCCGAATGCGCGGTCGCCATAAGTCACCGCTGATCCGGGACAACGTTTTTAAAACCCAGCACTTTTTATTAGGACATAGCTAATATTTTTCGTAAATATTTTTGTGGTGTGCGGATGAACGCTGCGACAGCGTGAATAGTACATGGATTCTACATAGATTTAGAAATACAAAGTAGTTCCTATGATTTTATATCTTATAGTGGAATTACAAGAAAAAACGTAGTATAGATTGTATATATAAGTACCATAATTAAATAAGGATGATTTGAACCGCTCCAAAAACTCCTGCATCACACTAATATTATAAAGGAGAAAGTTTGTGAGTGTGTGGGTTTGTATGTTTGTTACGTCTTCACACTGAACTGCTGGACCAATTTTGAGAAAATTTGGAGGCATTTTGACCCTTGGATTAACGCATTTAGTGCAGTTTGACCCTTGGATATAACGCACGGGCTACTTTTTATTCCGAAAAAATGTAACAGTTAATACCGAGGGGCGCAGCTAGTTTATGATATTATCCTTCTAAATAGTAGGTATTTTAACTTTTTCAGCCCATAAAACCTTATTTGTTTGTCTCGGGAAGCGAACGCGAAATTCACGCCCTACTTGCCACAGTCTTGGATGTCACTGCGCGAACGGCAATGTAAATATAAGTCTATTCTTTTCTATCCAAACTGACCTACATTCTGAAGATCCAACATAACCCTACCAATTTGTCAAGTAAACTTCACTGTTCCTCGAGTATACGTGGGTGTACCGAGTTTGAAGATCCTTACATCTTCGTAATCCTGCGGAACGAGAACTCTTCAAGAAACAAAAATACTTGGCTTCATAAGACTTTGTTATAGAAATAGCATTAAACCATAGAAAAATATTTGCTTGGTTTATCATTACGCTTGTGTTTACCTAACAGCAGAGATGTACCGATCATATTGTCGCATCCCTACTAATATTATAAACGCGAAAGTTTGTAAGTATGGATGGATGTTTGTTACTCTTTCACGTAAAAACCACTGAATGGGTTTTAATGAAATTTCGTATGGAGGTAGCTGACACCCTGGATTAACGCATAGGCTACTTTTTATCCCGAAACGTAGCGGGTAACATCGCGGGGCGCAACTAGTTATATAATATTTCAATTTATCGGATACACGGATAGTCAAGGTTATTTTTTTAAGAAAAAGACCACGATGTCGTATTGAAGACGTCATATAGGTGGTAATGGCACGGAATAACATTAAATCATAGCAATACCCATATTTGTTGGTTACTAGAAAGAATATATACAATGAAGTGATTTATTTCAGCAAATTGGTCTTTATAAACACTTAATAAATCATAAAATCGTAATATATTGGTTCCGTACAAACGCGGAGAGATTTCTTTGAGACAATTTCCTAAAGCAGTCAACAGTTAGAATTGCAATCGGGGAACGACAAAACCCACAACACATCTCACCCGTAACCTTACGAAATCTGACTTATACTCTCATTAATATCAACGTAGGTATACCCAAATTACATCCCTACCGAACCCTTCGGAGTTAACAGGCGTGCACATATAATTTACACGCAAAAACCCGCTCTCAGTTCGTTCGTAACTCTGAAAATATATGTTCACTTTATTTTGGATGTGAAATTAAGTTGGAAATATATTTGGGCTTCATTTAGGAGTTGATGAAGGTGCGCCAGGATCGTGTGTTGTGTGCAAATGATTACGCAGTTTTATCTACTAATAATGTTAATAATACTAAGCAGAATAGGAGTTGTTGGTGCAGACAGAATTAAGACGAAGCAGAGAGACTTTTATTCTAGGGTTTAATGTAATGTGAGTTGCTCGTAGTTATATGGTCAACACAGGTCAGTCGATCCGCGGGGTTAGGCCGTGCTCGCCGCGGTCAGTCTTGTGATGGGTGACCGTTTTAACATGTCGAGACTCCTCCGTGCGTTGGCGTTAAGCTGTTAGTCCTGCGCCTGGTCTTTCGCCGATCGTGTCGGTCTACCGTCCCATCGGATTCTGAGAGTGAGGGAATAGGGAGTGCACCTGTGTTTACGCGCATACTTGTGCACTATAATATCTCCTGCGTAGTTGGCTAGTCTCTATTGAGAAAGGCTGCCGAGACCGAAATTCAGTCTGGAAAACATTAATGTAAATGTATTACAGAACAAATGAGTACCTAATGTCATCATCGACTGCCTCGTTGGTCTAGTGGTTGCTAAGCACAACTGCTGAACACGAGGTCCTAGGTTCGAATCCCGGGTCGGGCAAAGTCTTACTGGGTTTTTCTATTAGGTAATTCTTAGTAGCAGTACGGAGTCTGGATTTGTGCCCGGTTAATGGCAATAGGCTCGCCCCCTATTACACTGGGACCAAAAACATAACTGGTGAAATGTGGGTGTACTGTATGTGCACCTCTGCCTACCCCTTCGGGGAATACAGGCGTGATGATGTATAATGTCATCAAACTTACAGGTTACTTTATCTGTTTCTATTGACAAGAATGATCTTACTATCCTTATAACATTATAAATGTATAGCTGTGTTTGTTACTTTTCCGAAGGTTTATCCTACCGCAGCAACGGAACTACGGATTGACGTGTTATTTTGCATAGAGATTGTTTATGGGGAAGCGAAACATCCTGGGTTGTTTTGATACCAAAAAAAGAACAATTTCAGTAAAATAGAATTGAGAAAATCGCGCATAAAATCAAGTTAGCTAGCTAATAGTTTTAAAAGCCTTGACGGTATGATTTTGCGCTATTTAACACAAGTAAACTTAATATTAGTTTGCCATAGCGATAGCAATTCACCGCTAGTGTAGTCCCTACTAGAGTGGTACTAGAATCGATTCCCACTAAAGCACTCGAAAGTAATTTAGAGTTCTCGAGTTACGTTCTTTACTTAATCCCTAATTAGCTTTACTGCCTCGTTGGTCTAGTGGTTGCTAAGCGTGACTGTTAAGCACGAGGTCCTGGGTTCGAATCCCGGGTCGGGCAAAGTGTTACTGGGTTATTCCATTAGGTAATTCAGCACGGAGTCTGGATTTGTGCCCGGTTGATGGCAATAGGCTCACCCCCTATTACATTGGGACCTAATAACATAACTGGCGAAATGTGGGTGTACTATATGTGCACCTCTGCCTACCCCTTCGGGGAATACAGGTGTGATGTTATGTTATGTTTTTTAATTAGCTTTATTATATTTATATTATCTATGTAGAATCTAAATGTAGGTACTATTCGCACTGTCACAGCGTTCAACCGCACACCACAAAAATATTTATATTTACTTTAACCGCTATTGTTCTCGGGCTGATTTGTGCTGTCAAATATGAAGAGTTTTTTGATTGAATGAGAGATTTCATGCTGAATATGGTTCTATATTTCTTTTTTTTTAATTGTTTTGACTTCATGTTTACTTCACAACCTTATTCACACTTAGTAGACAAATACCTACCTACACGATAATATTAATAAAACCTTTATTATCAGGCAACTATGGCCTCTAAAACGATCCCCAAGCCGCTTGCCAAGCTTTGCAAGCTTTTAAGGGAGAGGCCGTTGTTCAACAGTGGACGTCTTCCGGCTGATGATGATGATGAGGGCCTATAGGTACACCTTACACACTAACATATTACATACATATAATATTTACAATTAGTGTTAGTAAATATAAATACTTAATACTATGTTAATAATGACTTTCAAATGCTCGATTTTGAAACAAGATAAATTATAGCAACATTTTATTCAAATCAAATCTACATTAAAAACTGTTAAAAATGTAAGTGTGATCACAGTATAGTCTTAAACATAGACCATCATATTCATAATCGAGGATCATACCAGCATTACCTAAACCCGGTATTAAGTCTATTGACATCTCTTTTCTTTGACATGCAATCGATTGTGACAGGTATAAATTAGTCTATAGTTTAAGTTGAAATTTTTGGGGCGGCATTATTGACTAAATGTTTAATCAATCACAAAGATTTCTGAACGTACCAAGGTTAGGTTCCTCCTAATTATTTTCTAGTACAAAAAATACCGAAGATAAATAATGAACATGCGCCCATCACTACACTCAACGTCGTGTCTGTGCCTGGCTGTGATGAATTGCCGCTTTTTTTCTTCACGCTTATGGCACACGGATACGCGGCGTGTTCATCCCCTTTCACCCAATTATTATAAATAATGAGATAAGATCGGGTTCCGCAGGGATGGGCGTTCCTCTGAATAATGTTGCCAATCTCGAACGCCTCGACGTTTGAAAAACTTGAAGATCGATTATTGTTTTTTAACAACAAAAAGGTTGGTTTTTGAGACAATATTTTACTTGTAGATGTGGTATAAACAGCTTTGTAACCCTTTTCATATAAAAACCAAATATGTAAATTTAAACCATGGACTAAATATTACGTCACTGTTTGCCACAGAATAGAGATAGACTTAGTACGGGGTTTAGTAGATGCTGGTATGATCCTCGTTTATGAATAGGACGGTTTAAGTCTACGTTAGATTAATTGATAAAAAAGTGCATACGTATTGAGCCGTTTCTTTTTCTGAAGCTGCTCAGTATGATTGATAATGATTGAGGGTCGTCAATTCAAAAGAAAATCAAAGCTTTTGTTGCTCTTTTTTTAAGGCTTTCCTTTCATCGTTCATTGAACTGCCACAAAACTGTAACTTGAAAATCATTGCATTGAATATTCATGTTTTAAGTACGTAGTTTATTATGTAATCTAAGATAGCAGGGTGACTAATAATTTAGCCCGGTACATTTTCTGTCTTTTTTCTTACTGTTTCCTTTTACTGTTCCCGGTTGTTGCTAACATAGTCTTTAAGGAATGTAATACTAACACCCTATGGGCCTAGATGCTTGACAATAAAATATTTTTATTTTTATTATAACATCAGGGATATGAAACATTACTAAAAATTCAAGTCCCTGCAACAAATTACGGTATTATATGTATGTAGAGACCCCGATTTTCCATTTGCTACTTGGAATTTACTATAAGCGTGTTGATAAACATACATAATTATTATCAGTACCTAATATACATTTTAACGGTCGTAACAAAACTAAGAGTACCTAGGTACTAAATCATTTTTATCTTATATATAAAATTCTTGTGTCACAATTTTCGTTCCCGTACTCCTCCGAAACGGCTTGACCGATTTTCATGAAATTTTGTGAGCATATTGAGTAGGTCTGAGAATCGGCCAACATTTATTTTTCATATCCCTTAGTGATAAGAGTTTTTTAACTGAAATTCACGCGGACGAAGTCGCGGGCAACAGCTAGTATTCAATAAATAAATGAATATTTTATTGCCGAACCTTTTAATTCAGTAAATTACGGTTCATAATACTATATTTATTAGCTATTTAGAAGCAGCTATATCACCAAAACTGGCGAAAACAGGAAAGTTGTAACAGAAGTATCTTCGGGAGCAATAAATAACGTTACTTATGAGCGGCGCGGTCTAAACATGTCTTTACATGTCTCGAACGTATATAAAAATAACTACAGATTTAAAGAAATATACTACTAATTATTATTATTAATTAGATAGCCCGTAATTTTTTATATACAGAAAAAAAATAGGTTAAGGATGTAAATAATACACAACTATCCATCCATAATGTACAAACCTATTTAGAATATGTATAAGTTTAATTCATTATGCAACTCGTCACACCCACAGACAAACTGTGTAAACGGTTTTGTGGGGCAATGTATATATGTTTTATTTTATAAATACATAATTAATAAATAATAAAAAAAATACTCACTGACTGCCTCGTTGGTGTAGTGGTCGCTAAGCGCGACTGCTGAGCTCGAGGTCCTGGGTTTGAATCCCGGGTCGGGCAAGGTGTTACTGGGTTTTTCCATTAGGTAATTCTCAGTAACAGCACGGAGTCTGGATTTGTGCCCGGTTGATGGCAATAGACTCGCCCCTATTACATTGGGACCTTAAACATAACTGGCGAAATGTGGGTGTACTATATGTGCACCTCTGCCTACCCCTTCGGGGAATACAGGCGTGATGTTATGTTTTTTTTTTTATAATTAATAAATAATAAAAAAATACAGTGCCTCCACGTGTACTGAAGTATGTCCGGCGCACCCAGGACGGTCAACCTCGCTACCATTATTGTTGACAGGCCAATCTCTAGACTACGGCATGAGCAAAACCAGTTTTCTTTGACAGCTCGAGAGAGATTTTAAGGATATATCGAGTGTGTCTCGTATTAAACTAGTATGAGTTAGAGCTTAGTGGAATACCCGAAAATAGTTCTCCTAACCATGCTCCAGATTGCCGCCGCAGCTAAACTGGGCTCAGCCAAACAAAGTTATTTAAGCTACGATCTAATCGTGTGGATCGGAAATTTGGTACGGAGATAGAAAACCAAATTAAATATTTATGTTCCTTCAAAAACGCTGTCTGTTACAGGGTTATATGAAAAGGTGAACGTAGATTAGATAAGTGTTAACATACATAAAATAAACGTAACCTTTACTTATATAAATAATAATAAATACTATGCTTCTTCTGGTATGGTTGAAGAATATTGTCTGTAGCTTAAATTGACGCGATTTGGAAAGAAGAAAAGAAATTTGAACTATATTGAATTCAACTACGTATTATATACTTCTTAATAAACATAACATAACATCACGCCTGTATTCCCCGAAGGTTTAGGCAGAGGTGCACATACAGTACACCCACATTTCGCCAGTTATGTTTTTAGGTTCCAATGTAATAGGGGGCGACCCTATTGCCATCAACCGGGCACACATCCAGACTCCGTGCTGCTATTAATAATTACCTAATGAAAAACCCCAGTAAGACTGCCCGACCCGGGATTCGAACCCAAGACCTGGTGCTCAGCAGTCGCGCTTAGCAACCACTAGACCAACGAGGCTGTCACACTGATTTATTATAAACAAAAGGCAGAGAAGTACCACTAGACCCCGGATTGATTCGACTTACAATAACACGAAGGTGTCCCAACCTGAAGACATCGAACCTGCCCAACGCAAATAACTTTCACTAAAGAGACGAATCACAATGAAACTCAAGTTATAATTAAATGTATTTTTCAAGCTTAGAAACAATACTGTAATCAAAGTTTTCATTAATCCTAATTTAAGTTGAGGCAATTGTATTGAACAATGGTTGACGATTGTTTTACTTACTTTGTATGACGGAGGTCAATTCAGGAGGTCAGTAACCTGACATGATTGGTTATTTTTCTTTTCAATTGTTTTTAGCGATTCATAATGTCTGAACTTTGAGTGACACGTTCTATTGAATCGCTTTTATTTGTTAAAATATTTTAGAAAGATGAATATAAACACCATGTTTTTTTTTTTTTAACAGCCTGTATTGTCCCACTGCAGGGCAAAGGCCTCCCTTTCCTTCTTCCACCTTATTCGGTCATGTTTATGTAAACCATGTTTACATATAAGGAATTCCTATTACTATAAATCGACTGTCATGACTGAAGGTAATCTAAGAAAGTTGCAGAAACCAGCAAAAAAACCTCATTTTCATATTGATTTAACTTGATTATTAATCAAAGTAAAACAAAAGCTAAAAGCGAGTGCCTACGTTAAGTTAGTCATATAACTTGATGCAGAAAAATCTAAATACTACACATTTATCTTACTCCAATTACATAACATAACCAAAAAAGCTTTAACGACGTAAAACCTAGTTGATAAGTAGATCTCGAATGTTTAATAGCCTATCAGCCAGCCTTGAAAAAAGAACTATCCAACCCAAAATATGTTTTCAATTCGGAGCAGTAGTTCCTAAGATTATCGCGTTCAACGTAACAAACAAACTCAGATTTATATTATTATTGATTTGTTTTCTTACGTAAATAACAATAAATACCTACCTGGTAACCGCTATAAAAGACGTCGAGCCGTCGAGTAACACTTACTTATATCACAATAGATCCATTTACGTAATTTTAGCTGTTAATATAAACGAAATTGACTCCACGAAAATGAAGCGGGATTATAGCAACGTAACCTCCATTCTGCATCGACTGAAGCAATTATGCTGCGGTTATTATGGTGACCGTAAATTACGTGATTAAGCCCGCGGGCGTATCACTTCAAACTTTAGCGAAAATACTGTAATACAAGGTAAACGAATATATGAGGCGAGTGTTAGTGGAGTATCGGAAAGAAGAAGACCTAGGCGAACATACCGAGACCAAATCGGAGATGTTCTGCAAAAAGGGCAAGTGAGGAGTGGGTTCAACCGAAGAGCGTGTATGAGGAATGTGATGCGTGTGAATGAATGTGCAAAAGAAGTATGCCAGAATCGTAGCAAATAGAAATCCGTGGTCTCTGCCTACCCCTCAGGGAAACAGGCGTGACTTTATGTATGTATGTATGTAGGTACATCTCCAGTAACTCGTCTCTGTCCAAAGCGCGGGAAATGGAGGTTAGGAAAATCATGATGGCGGAAAAGCGCCTTATCTCGTAAATTAATATCGATTGTAAAAGTTTACATTTACAATTTTGTAATTATGAATTGGGGATTTTATGGAACTTTTTAGGTAAAATCCGTTTTCATAGTTTTACCAAAAATAAGAACTCCGGTAAAAAAATTTAACATATGAAGGAGGACAAATATTTACCAAAATATCCGCGTGTTTAATCCGCGCATTTATAATTCAACTATAACAATACATAATAGCAGACAATCAGCTACTCTAACTATTAAGACGAGAACTCGTGTCTTCATATTTATATTATGTAACTAGCTGCGCCCCGCGGTGTTACCAGCAAAAAATTTTTGGGATAAAAAGTAGCCTATGTATTAATCCAAAGTGCCAGTTACCTCTATATGAAATTTCATCAAAATCGGTTAAGCCGTTTAGGTCTGAAGAGGTAACAAACATACTCACAAAACTTTTGCCTTTATAATATTAGTGTGGAATGTGAATAATTTGTTGTCCTCAAGTGACTTAGTGTTTTTTTATTGAGAATAAATGTCTTTAAACCCATTGAGAACTAAAATATTTTTAGGTCAAATAAAATTTTAAGGGCGATAATCGTAATTCAATACCTTCGAGGTGACATTCTTTTGTTATTTACAAGATCAATGAACTTCGGAGTTCGCAACTTCAAAGTGCTCCCATTACCAAACTTATCGATACTATCCATCAGTCTAAAACAAACAGAATAATATCAGTCACGAGCCAGTAACTTACACTCCATTTAAAATTCCAACAAAGATTATCTACCTGAATTGTTAGAAACGCTGGAACTTTTATATCCACTCCGGGCAACTAATAAATAATTCAGTGTTCTGCCAGAGAGCAAATTTAATTCATGTTTATATTCCAGTTTGGTTCCTTTGAGCGCTATAATAGTACCCGTTCGTAAGCCGTCGGTGGAACAATAACAATATTTTTGTTACGCCAAGTCGGCGCTGGCGCGTAATCCGATGTTCACAACGGATTGTTTGATAAATAAAGAAATCATTTTGATTATTCCGTTGATTTTCAGTACTTTACACGAAAATTTAATTGTTCATTTACAATTCTCTTTAAGAGGTAAATGTTTGCGTGTATCTAATGCATTTAAAAGTATGTATTCGATGTCGGTTATCTAGGATTCTTCAACAAAAACTTATACTAAAATCAACGAATGTTAAAAACCTTCAAAACGTCTAATTTCTAGCAGAATTCAGTGGTATTAGCACTACTAAAAAACGTGATATTAGCATCGATGATTGTACTCACCACATCGTGTAAATGAATCATTTCGTTACCCTCGAAGCAACCTAACATTCTTCTTTCACAATAAATAAAAAAATAATTTCTATTTCTAAACCATCCAATACTCTTTGCTATTAAATTATTGGAGAACTCGACTTGTAGCTCTAATGGAGTATAATTGTCTGGAACGACGGGGATTATGTGCGATTGGTGCTAAATGTAATGCTTTCTCGTTTGTACAACCAGGCACGGCCGGCGGCAACAAGAGTACTAGATTTATGGCCACACAGAGATTAGGGTGAGTGCGATTACTGGTAGTATTCGGTGCTCACTGATAACCCTTAAACGAACTACGGGACACTAATATTTTCACAGATTTTATTGCGGTTTTAATTTGTTTCTTGATCGCTACGTTTCGAATTCTTAACAATAGAATAAATCGCGATAAAATCCGTAAAAATAGTTTTATTTCAATGTCTAGTAAATGCGTAAATGATAGAAATCATATATTAAATATAGCTGATTAGTGGCTTTCTAAGGAGGAGGCCTTTGTTCAACAGTGGACGTCTTCCAGCTGATGATGATGAGTCTAGGACTTTATTAACACAAATTTTCCCCTGCGTTTGCTGTGAGAAAAAAGTCGTATGAGGCGAGACACTTGACGCGGCCCAGAACATAAAATGGCAATTTGGCTCGCGACCAAATGCATTGAACTTCTGAATAATGGCAAAATGCATCTGCTAAAGAGTAGTCCTCTGCCTACTCCATAGAAGATTACAGGCAACTTTTTATGTTACTCCTGTGTTCACTATTGGATCCGATAAACCCTCTAAAAAGAACTCCCCAATAATCGTTAACTACGTCTCTATCGCCAGCTGAAGTCAGATCGCGTTACGTTTTAAGAGGTCCTCCTGATAAACGTTAATCTTGTAATACTAGACCGCAACCGAGAGGATTTATGTGGCAGCCTCCCAATTAAATAGATCCCAGTGACCTTCGGCTGACGTCACTGAACTTTGTTTGTAAGTTTCACTATTCGTTGCGTCATGACGTGATTTAAGACGATTTATTTTAATTACAATTACAATACTTTGGTGTCTATTGTTTTTTTTATTATACTTTTACATGAAATTTTCGATGGTGTAGTACCGCAGTCGGATTCTCCTATGCTCTCATATTTTGCCAGGCGAGATATCATCATGGTTACAAAACTACAGCCATTAATCGAACCCATATCTGCCATGTTTAGTTATCTCTAAAGAGATGCTACCCCGGTGATGGGAAGGAGCAACCCCTTACCTTACAGTTGTGGAAGCGAGACGCCACTACGTGCAGTATTATGCGGCGTCTCCTTTCCACAACGTATATTGCCCTGCTTTAAGAGTACAACATGGCAAAGAGGCGGTATTCTTGATTGCCCCCCACTGAGAACTTTGAATTGTCTAAAAATAATATAACTTTTGTTAAACAGTCCTTATATTTTTTTAAACGTTTACACATTGTATTTTCTGAAGAAATAGAAGGTTGTGTTCTTTTATTTATTTCCAAAGCAATAAAGTGTTTCAGATCCGTTATTTAATATACAAACCAATAAAATAAATTTACATACACATACGTATTGCAAACGCTTTTAAAGTAAGATATATTTTTATTTTGAAACCGTTTCTAAACAAAAGTGCATCAGCAACTGCTCACATCGGTATTTCAAGACTCGCTTGCTCATCAAAACAAGCTGGTACAGTCTGGCGAATTTAGCTTATTGTCTAGGTGACGGTAGCAGTACGGTTAAAAACCGTTACTGAACATTTTATTCTGTACAGACACATTCGTGAATTTCTAAATATTTTGAAGAGAAAAAACTAGACTAGACTACTACCCTCATATTGTAAGTTATTTGTGCAATCTGAGGTTTTAAATTTTTCGCTTTCGTTCGATCGTATTTTAATTTAGCTTATTTTTGGCTATTTAAGACTTGGGGTCATATGTTAGGTAGGCTTAACCCCTCTTGTCCATAAACAAGGATAATACTTGTAACAACTTAAACTTATCTTAAGTCTATTGACATCTCTATTCCGACACGCAAAGGTAGTTATTATTTAATCCATAGGTTAAAATTGAGAATTTTTAAGTATACGGGCAATACGTATTATTTACTGGGGTCATATAAACAGAAGAGTTCTCTTACAGTTAAACAAATCCGGACGTATTCTCGCACCTATTCATTGTGTAGTAGGGTTCGCAATCCGGGATCCCGTATACCGAAAATAGCGTCAAAATCAGTAAAATAACGAGCAAATACCGAAATTCTTACTTTTTAACTATCGCGTAGCATGATTACAATAAATCACGATAAAAAAAATTAAAACTTGTGTTTGCCTTCATTCCCGTTTTGTAATTTAATGTAATTACAAATACCGGAATTTTCGGTATTTTCAGTATCCTGGTTTGCCTGCTCTATTTCGTAGGTATGACTTCACTTCCTCGTGTATATCCAAATCGGCAGACCTTGGACTCAAACGGACCTTTGACTTTTATTTAAGAATAAGCCACATAACTAAAAATAAATATTTATAAGGTTTGCGGTACTTGAAATAATGAAAGGTTTTTCTTTGATTTTTACTTGTTAACGACATCAGAGGAGTCCATAAAATATACTTTATCGAAGTATTTTTTGTTGCTACAAAATCATACATTTAATATACGGTATATTGTGATTGGATTTCCGACAGCCTTTGCCCAACAAATCCAATATACCTAGCTATTCGATTACATCATCTGTAAAACCAATAAATATTTCAAAAGAAACGAGGAGAACTAAAGGGATATATTTTTTTTTCAGTTTTTTCTGCAATTTACTGTATAACGCATAGTATGTTTATTAATTAAATGAGGTGCGATTAAAATATATATTAATAAAATATGGAAGTAAGAAGAATGTCAAAAGGAATATATGAGGTGAGTGTTAGTGGAGTATCGAAATTTGACAACTAAGTTGCAATAATGTTATGAGGGTTATAAAATAACGTGCATCCATGTGCAATGGTCATCAATCCAAATTGTTGTGGAACTGCCCAGCTTTAAGATTTCATAGAAAGGGGGCTGATCGATCAATTAATCGATATTATTAAGTATTGTGGACTGTCAAAGACGATAGCTGTTATTGTATCGAATGCCATTAGGGCAATTACATTTATACCTGTAGGTATCTATACAGCCACAATTTTTCAGCTTCCGAAAAAGTTTCCTTGAGTTTTAGCTGAGATGATAAGGTGTTCCTTACTTCATTTCAGCGTCTGACTTCGCGAGCATCCACACCACGTGCCCGGGGGACCGCCTCGAGCCCAGGGCCATCAGCTGGGACAGTCGGGCTCCGGGAGGCAGCGCTGGTCTGCGAGGCACCTGACCCGTCCAGGTAGCGATGGCCAGCATCTCCGGACACTCCTTCACCAGGTGTTTTTGAGTCGCTATGCATTTGCCTGATGCGTCCTGTGGGGAAGATACAAAGCGGTTACCATGGTAACGGAAAGTTATGATTTTGTCGAAACGCCGACAGATGGCTAGAACACAGTCATGATATAAAAAATAGATGGTAAGTGAATAGAAAAAACAGTACTTGATTGTACCTGTGCAGGTGAACTGTGCACAGTATTGATCAGCCATTAGAAATGCCAAAAAAAAGAACCTTTAGAATAGGCCTTGTCGCTTCATTATAATCAGCCGGAAGACGTCCACTGTTGAACAAAGGCCTCCCCCTTGTCGCTTATATAATTAGAAATAGAAAAGAACGGATATCTACCTGTAAAATTAGCTTTTTAATAACATATCAGACTAGTCAAAACTTGGCAATAGTCTTTATTTATGCAATGAAACACAAAAACCTCAACTCGTAGTATTTCTCGCATAAAAATCCAGGTCTAGTCAAAACATTGCTCATTCAAATAAGCTCGTGTAACCACAAGACGTAAAATACAAAGCAATGGCGTCTTGCTAATGAATGAGTGTCGGCCGATGTGGTTACTCTGTGGTGGAGCAGGCTTTAATTACTGTGTGTTGTTGGCATAGGTTGCGATCAGTGCCTCAACCGTGAATTTCTCACATAAACTCGGCAGCGACCACGTAAAATATTTGTATGGCCAACTATAATTATTAATAATTATACGTATGGTTGATGAACAACCTAGTGTCAGAGTTAAACTGCCTGTAGGCTAACATGGCTTCACACACCGCTGAAAAATCTCTTAGGTGTGCCTGTTTCCTCTCGATGTTTTCCTATACCAAAAGTGACTACAGTAACTGATAACTAATCTATAATACGCAAATGAATTCGAAAAGACATGGTGCAAGAATTTGAACTTGCGACCTTTGACTTGGCAGTTCAAAGGTCATACCACTCGGCTATCAGTGCTTTTCTACGTAGCCGCTAGAGGCGGTGTACAGTTTACCATAATAGCCCGAAAGACCTGTACCGGCCGCCCTTACGGGCTCCTGGAACGGAGACATTAGGCGCTTAGAACATTTCAGCTTGCGACTCTGCCGCGCAACCAGCTTATGAATAAGGGCTCCGTTCGAGTTCGAAACTAGTCGGGCATTCCTGAATACACCCACGAAATTTATTATAGTAAATAAAGCTAGAACATTGTTTCACAGCGCCGTGGACTGGTCTGTACGCTACCCGCTCCTGGTAGACCCCGTACAACGATACCCGTGTTCTAGCAGCCGTATTAACTGAACCGTCGTTTCAGAGCTTCGCGGGCGTGACCCGTACGGGTCTCCCGTGTACAGACGGCCCCGTACGGGTCTGTGAAACCAGGCCAAATATTTGTCGTAGTCACTTGCGAGGTTACGTGAGTAAAACTCATGGTTGAGGTTCAGGTGTGGTAAGTGTAGACGTAGTACAGTTAGCTGGAAAATGTACCTAAATACCTACATTTAAAGGTACCGAAATGCTCTTCGATTTTCTAGTAAGATGTAATTAGAGTTTGATATCAATGAGCGCATCCTTCTCTCTCCTATGTAACCATATATAATCGATACTGTAAAACATAGTAACATTACATAAGTTTAAAGTTTTTATAGATACTTTGCCTTGCTTCCATACTCGTTGAATTTGCTGTTTAGTTACAGATACCACTGGCTAAAATTGCGACTAAGAAATATTTCAAAATGGTTACACAAGCACACTTCTATTTACACCTTCGAGACATAAAACATATTGTACAACGGCTTTACATCCATTATATTATTCGAGGGGCTCATAGTAGTCGATCTGCAAGCCGTTCTCACTACAGTCAGTCTTATGTGACTATTTTCACATCTCGAGACCCCTCCGTGCTTTGGAAGGCACGTTAAGTCGTTGGTCCTGCGCCTGATCTATCTCCGGTCGTGTCGGTCTACCGTCCTATCGGACTATGAGAGTGAGGGAATAGCGAGTGCACCTGTGTTTGCGTGCATACTTGTGCACTGTAATATCTCCTGCTTAGTTGGCTAGTGTCAGCTGAAAAAGGCCGCGGTGACCGAAATGCGGTTAGGAAAACATAATATTATTCCAATTGTTTTATCATTCATAATCACCCCATTACTAGAGCACGCAATGAATAACTTTATCAATAAACGCCAAATACCTTTAAAAACATTCTACTAGCTTTTGTATTTCAATGAATCCAACAATGTAACATGAAAGTAATTTGATGGAGCCAAGAGAACAATGTGCGAATTAGACAGGACCATCGGAAACGTGCCATCCGTCGCACGCGCTGAATTTGCAATTAGACAACGAATAGCCAGAGAATCGCTTTAATTTTGAATAGACAGACGTTTGTTGATTAACTGAGAGTAATATTAATGGGCTTCGTGTTTAAATGGCGAAGCAACTTGGGAATTGATGGTGTTTTATGAATTGTTTTGGTGCTTGAAGCTTTTTGAATTAGTAGCAGTTTTCTACGTTTATTCTTTTTCATAAACATTAAAATACTTAAAGACCTAAAAGTGTATTTTATAGTACATATGTGTAGCTGATAATCTTAAACTATCATGAAGGAATAGTCTTTGAAACAAAAAACCGTCATCGTATGAGATATAATATCTATCTACCTAAATTATAAACATAACATACATAACATCACGCCTGTATTCCCCTAAGGGGTAGGCAGAGGTGCACATATAGTACACCCACATTTCGCCAGTTATGTTTTTTAGGTCCCAATGTAATAGAGGGCGAGCTTATTGCCATCAACCGGGCACAAATCGAGATTCCGTGCTGCTACTGAGAATTACCTAATGGAAAAACCCAGTAACATTTTGCCCGACCCGGGATTCGAACCCAGGACCTCGTGCTCAGCAGTCGCGCTTAGCAACTACTAGACCAACGAGGCAGTCTCAACCTAAATTATGATATATGCACAAAAGTGCGCTAACACAGTGCACTCTCTATACCCTCCGTTAGGACGATAAACCAACAGATCCTAGTTCAAAGTATGTAGATCGGTCACCCATCAAATGACTGACCTCAGCAAGCGTTGCTTAACCTCGCAGACCGACTGTACTGTATATTAGCTGTATAACTATGAGCCAGAACCCAGACTGCTATTAGAAACGAAAGCACGTAACATCCCCAGACCGGCTCCCTCATTAGCCGTCGCGGTAATCTATTATATTTAATTAACATTATTTAGGTAAGACCTCACAGAAGTTTTATCGCGAGTAATAATGTATTATCCAATATTGTGGGGCCGACGTTTATAAGTCTACGTTTCTCGTAGTTTTTCTTCGCAATGATGGGTACAGAGTAAATTAGCTTTATAAATGTAAATGGCTTGATTAAACAGAATAATTAATTCATGGAATCAGTGCTGCTTCGCTGGTCTAGTGGTTAAGCGCGGCTGCTGAGCATGAAGTCCTGGGTTCGAATCCCGGGTCGAGAAAAGTGCTTTAGGGTTTTGTCGTTAGGTAATTCTCAGTAGCAGCACAGAGTCTGGATTTATGCCCAGCGAACCGATGACCTTAAAGGCTATCTTTACGTCTAATTGTGTGAGAAAATAATGGTGTTTTGTTTTTCTATTGTTTCATAGTGTGTGTGTGTGTGTAAATTTTGATTAGAGTATTTTACAAGAAAACGGTTATATAACTGTAAACATTCACCTTTAGTCGAGTATGTATAGGTATTCTAGACTAAAGGTAAATGTTTGTGTAAATTAATTGGAAATGGTCAAATATCGAACTTATAATCTTATGGGCCCAGTTAATAGCAAAACTCAAAGAGCCCATACCTATTAGTACCACCAGCTCACTCTCTTTCTCTCTCTTCAGGCCAGGACGATAAAAAAGAACAACTCTGTTTACCTCTTCAGAAGTCGCAGGCATGATAGTACTATTTTTCTTTAAAAAAATCGTTGCCCTAGAAATGTCTCCTGTATCGTGAGTGCGTTTCATAAATGAAATATCACATACACAAACAGCCAGAAAAAACAAACATCTGTGGATTACACAAAACTTTGTCGCGTGCGAGAATCGAATCCGCAACCAGCGCAGTAGTCCAATCGATTAACTACAGCGCCAATCGGTTCAATATATATGTTTTTAGCGGTATTTCGCGTAATAATCATGTCACATACCCGCCAACAATCTAGCTGCGGTCATTAACATAATTAATTAACAATCAAATTCGGAGAATTCCAAGCATTGTGTCATGTTATGAATTGTTATTAGTATTCATTGGAGCAATGGATGCAGTCAGCGGTAAAGCGACCCACTGGGGCGTGAATCGTGTCTCCTCGTGCGAGATGAGTCCATTGTCCGGTCAAGTTGAAGCTTCTGTCATAACTGGGGTAAGCAGAGACTAGAAAGAGCTCTCTATGGTATGGCCAGATTGTACCTATGGCCCCAATGCAAAGGAGGTAAAAAGAAAAACTAAAAAGCTGATATCTACGACTTTGCTTACAAGGTTTGCCATTGGACTGGCTTTAGCATTGAAGCTGCATACATTTTTTTTATTTCAAGTTTGTAGAGCTCTATACGGTGTGTAGGCCACACACGAAAAAAATTAAGCTCCTCAGTAAATTAGTCTAAAATTGAATATCCATCATGTAATGTCTGGAGACTCGGAAAATTGTTATTTTAGCGACGATAGTATAATGAATCAACAAATTCATAAAATACTTTGGTATCTATAATAAGGCCGGCACTCAATGAAATTACCAATCTAACGTTAATAAAACTCTTTAGTTATCAGGTGCGCCGCAAGGAGTCGCCACCTGTCCTATTCTCTAATGAGAGGCCCACCTTATAAATTACTCCCAAGCCTCCACTCACGCGATTACGAGGACTCTTCACGCGCTACTGTATTTGAGATACCCCAGTCACAGTAAATATAGCTAAAGCAGTAAGGCAACTACGCAGATACGCTCCAAATGAAGCACCTACACCGACGCACTCCTCAAGACTCCTAGCGGACGTTGACGTGCTGGCAGTACTCTCGGCTCGACTGACAGACTGTGGCTGTGACGCGTGCGTGTGTGTGAGTGCGCGTCTCAAAAGTTTGTACGTATGTAGTTACTTCACTGCTTCAGCTCTAATGTGGGCCCATGTTGAGTTATATTTTGGGCACAAAATTGGTAAGCAGGTGGTTTAGGGACTTTAAATTGGGCTGCGTCTTAAGACGTACTCCTTAGTGAATGAAACTAGAAGTGTACTTGAGTTTCGACGTCGTATCCTTAATTATAACGCCTTTTGGCCACGGAGTGCCACCATTGACTGAATGAAGGGATCTACTGCTTTTTGAGGCGGAAGAAGGGGTCCACAGTGTTTCTTGTTGAAATCTAATTTTGGAACATGAAATATTATCTTGACTGAAATCTCCCAACAGAAAATATTTCATGAAACAGTTTGTCGTAGTTGTCAGCCTGGAACTGTGCCCGATAGTTATCCTCCATCTTACCGGCTTTGGAGAGTGCAATTATTCTGATTCATGCATTTTATTCCCTTATATAGAAGCGAATTATATTGTACTACTTAGCCTGATGCAAAAACATACACTTTTACAGATTTTGACAGTATATTTCGTTCCCAACTATTTTTAAAACACCATAAATAAAAGTATTGTTAATTGTTTTCCACCGATAACACCTACACCACAATAAAGCCTCTCAAATTCTACGACCAACAACAAAACAAAATTACGAATAGTTCAGGTAGGGATGGGAAGCCCCGTTAAAACAATGTAATTAGAAAACTTGAGATACGCCACTCGCGTTTTGCAGTGTCACCGAGTCACCAGTAGAGCCCAAACGACTTGTGATTACACTTGGAGAATTTTAATGACTTCCAACAACCCCTAAAGATGTCGCTTTAACAACTAATATTAGGACAGTTTGAAAAACAAATAATAATTATAATAAGTTCGCTTTGGCCTTGTGAAACTTGGCGGATGCCACGTGGAGAGCTGAGTTTTTTTACTAAAGAATTGACTGTTCTTTTCGATGTGTTTGTGACATATTTAACGGGTATCAGTGATAGCAATGAAGAAGATTATAAATTCCTGTAGATCAGTCAAATAATATTATTTATGCACAAGTTACTGTACAAAGGCGGACTTAATGCCAAAGGCATTCTCTAGCAGTCAAACTTAGGGTGATGCAGAGAGAAGGTAGATCCACTAAACGGAGGTGGGTGACTAAACTCGACATTATTATTATTATTGTTTCTTCTTCTTATCGTCTGGTTGATGAACAACCTAGTGTCAGAGTTTAAACCGCCTACTGAGATGGCTTTATGCACCGTTTCAAATCTATCTTTTCATACACCTGTTTTGACACATGAATTCGAAAGGACATTGGTGTGTGCCGAGGTTTGAAATTGCGACCTTGACTTGATAGTCAACGGTGGTAACACTCTAAACATTTATTATTTCATTAACCCGTTAAACATTACTTTTACTAGTTTTCAAAGCCGTTTTATTTAAAATAATTAATAGGTTTACTCCGAGATATTTTCCTAGAAACGGTAAAATTAATTGGTAGACGTACTGCGTTCAGAAATTCTCAGTAGCACCGCGCATCGGTTTCAGCGTTCATGATTTTTCACAATACATCCTTTTCAAGAGCTATGCGCGTTTGGGAGCCCTTTGGAGGAATATTGGCTATGATTAAATTCCCAAGAAAACACTATATTTTCTTCTATAAATAAGTAGAATTAAAGATAACAAACATTTTTTTTAAAATAACAAACCATCGCCACTTACTGGGAATTTCTCTTACGTCGTGGGTGCGTTTTCACAAACATCAAATATCACATACACAAACACCCAGACTCCGGACAAACATCTGCGGATGACACAAATTTTGTGCGGAAATCGAACCCGTAACCCTTAGCGCAGAAGTCCAATAACTCAGCCACTGCGCCGATCAGTTAATCGCAAACAATTGGATAAAGTTTTTCAAAACTGTAATGCTGAGTTAAATTGTGTTCGTGATCGGTCCATAGCAACGCTACCCACTATGTATACCTATCATCTCGTCGGCTGTCAGTGTCAGACGGTAATTACATAAGTACAAACTGGCTACTGTTGTTCTTTTGTACACTGAATGTTAAACTACCCGTCGGAAACATATTTAGTCGCAATTGACGCAGTAGACAATTGTTTATTTTAAAGTTATTCAAGTTTTAAAATGATTATGATGACGGCACGTAGCTACGCGGTATCAATCTGCGAAATTAAGCCCTGTTGGCCGCCGTGCCATCGGGCTATGAGAGTGAGGGAATAGGGAGTGCATCTGTGTTTGCGCATTAAACGAACCTGTATGAGTACCAACTCGATCGATCGCACAGCGCAGCTAGACAGCTCCACTGAAAACTTTCCGACATTCACGTTGTTCAAGCTTTTTGTATAGCGACAACGTGATTGGCAGAGTTGCTAGGCGATTAGACAGCTATGCTAATGCTCATTTTGATATGATAAAATTAAGTATGGTAAAACAACGAATGTTAGTAAAACTCTTAAGAACGTAACATCGCGCTTATATACCCAAAAAGGGCAGATAGAGGTGTACAGTGTACATAACTCAAGCAAATATGATAGGTTTTTATTCAAATCCCGGTTGGCTTATCTTTGCTTCAAAGAAAATGAATTAAAATCACAAATATTAAGAACAAAAACAGTTGCAACTACCCTGCTTCAGTAGAAACACACACGTGACATCTCTATATCTGTTCTCCAAGGGTCTTCATAGTTCGCTAGCTCGGCACCTTTGCAAGTCGAGCGGTGTCTGAGAGCGCGGCGACGGGTGTCGAGAGCGGCGGACAATGGGCCCGACGCCGCCCCTTTCGGCTTAACGAGTGTTTGGCGTGTCGGAGAGAGCGCCAGAGAGTTATTGCTATAAGTTAGCCGACACGTTCACAGCAGCTACTGTTTAATGGATCTGTTCTTTGTAATATGTTTCGCTGATGTAATGTGGTAGCGGTAATAAGACAGCACTAGTCTTCATGATCAGCTGGAACACGTCCACTGTTGAACATGGCGTCCCCTAGGAGGGGGTCGCCATAACCCCCATGCTCGGCAAGCAGCTGGGGAATCGCAGTATTGGTGGTGAAGTTACAGAAGACGCTGCTGCCTATCTTCTGGATTTTCCCTTAGTCGCCTCATACGACACCCATAGGAGGAAAAGGGGTATTCAATTCTACTACACTACACTAGTAGATAGGGTCTTCCTTAACCTATTGGGAGTTTCAACATATAGGATAATGAGGCCTCTATGAGCTTTTTTGCATCGGACTTTACTTTGATAAATATTGGTTACCGGGTGATGATCCAAGAACCAGGGGCCCCTATTGATCACTGGGCTTTAGCCTAGTGCCCGGTATACCATAATATATATATCATAACGTAGGTCAATTACTAGCAGTACATTTACGTACTAGAGACAGGTACCGAATACCATGATCTAGATAAAATAAACTTATAAAACGCAAATATAAAATATATTGAGTAAATAAAAAAGGAAAAATGGCGGAGTTTTTACAAGCAAGGCGTTACCAAGTAATTTATCTGTTAGGAACTACGCACCCTACCCTTGTCGTAACTTTTATTTTGTACCCTTTGAGGATAAAATATGTAGAGACAACCCTAGCAATAGCATATCTTTATATAAATATAATTCTTCAGTACGTGTGACAGTGAACTCCTCCGAAACGGCTGAACCGATTTGAATGAATTTTTTTGTTGATTATAATCTTCTTCTTATCGTATGGTTGATGGATAACCTGGTGTCAGAGTTTAAACCGCCTGTAAGAATCTGACATAGTTTTTGGCACCGTTGAAAAATCTCTCAGGTTTGCCGGTTTCCTCACGATGTTTTCCTTACCGTTTTTAGAGGCTGATTACTAATTTAAATTTAAAAAAATCATTGGCGCTTTCCGAGATTTGTACTTGCAACCTTTGAATTGGTAGTCCAACTGCTAAAACATAACATCACGCCTGTATTCCCCGAAGGGGTAGGCAGAGGTGTACATATAGTACACCCACATTTCGCCAGTTATGTTTTTAGGTCCGAATCTAATAGGGGGCGAGCCTATTGCCATCAACCGGGCACGAATCCAGACTCCGTGCTGCCACTGAGAATTACCTTATGGGAAAACCCAGTAACACTGTGCCCGACCCGGGATTCGAACCCAGGACCTCGTGCTCAGCAGTCGCGCTTGGCGACCACTAGACCAACGAGGCAGTCATCCAACTGCTAGCACTGCTATAATTAAATTACAATACGGGAAGTTCACGTAAATTCCCGTGTCCTAATTTTACTATTCGATCTCTATTCTACAAGCATTTCTCTACTTGTCTAGGACTCCAGTTTAGTTGGCTACAGTTTGGAATCTTATTAGGTATGCATGTATTAATTGAGATGCGCCGCGATGAAGTTGCCTTTCAAATTGCGTGTTAGTTTGCAGCGTAGTCAATTATAGCAGCTATGTAAAGTAAATAGAAGGAATGTAAATAAAATACTGAATATTAATTATGTTGTAGCTGTCGATGGCAGGCCAAAGAACTCTTTATTACGTCAGAGAGTAACTATATTACTATTTACTTGTTTTGTATTTTCACATTATTTGAAATAGTATGATAATAATAGATAATAAAATCTTGGAACAGTTCACACAAGGTCATCTGATCCTTAACTAGGCAGAGCCTGTATTATGACAACCAGATAACTGACTAATATACTTATATATTTATAAATAATTATAGAATACACTTGACTGCCTCGTTGGTCTAGTGGTTGCTAAGCGCGACTGCTGAGCACGAGGTCCTGGGTTCAAATCCCGGGTCGGGCAAAGTGTTACTGGATTTTTCCATTAGGTAATTCTCAGTAGCAGCACGGAGTCTGGATTTGTGCCCGGTTGATGGCAATAGGCTAGCCCCCTATTACATTGGGACCTAAAACATAACTGGCGAAATGTGGGTGCACTATATGTGCACCTCTGCCAACCCCTTTCGGGAATAAAGGCGTGATGTTATGTTATGTTTATGTTGTTTGTGTTATAGAATACACTACACATTATTTACACCCAGATATAAAAAAAAAATATTATGAGTGTTATAGTAAGTAGCATTGAAATGTATACAATTATTGTAAATATAGTAATTGATTGGTATAGTATATTTTAACCGACTCAAAAAAGGTGAGGTTGGGCGTATATTTCGATATTATTATTTATAAAGTCTCGAAATATATAAAACAATCATCATTTTTCGATATTTATAAAGAAAGATTTTTTTTATTTTTACGCTCAATCTGACGCTCACGTGGCCCGTGCGTTTAGTTACTTCTTTTTCTAAATTAATAACCAAATATAATCATTAAGTAGTAAAAAGGGGCTAACCTCTATTTAATACTATTATACTGGCACTCAAAGTAAATGATTCCACACCTAAAAACGTTAGCAAAGCATATAGAATTACAAAATTGTCACGCATAAGTTCTTCATCACGCGGCACGATTCACACGAGTTGATTTTCATTATCCGACGAACGAGTTAAATCTTATTTGACGTGGAACGACGGAGTATACCTTAGTGAACTAGATATCGTATCCACAACTGGAAAGATTACCGGGGAAACGTCCCGTGTGAACTGATTCTGAGGCGGTGATGCGAGCGACGCAGATGGTAGCGATTTGAATAATTTTCAATAACAAAAAGTTAAGTTAATTATTTAGTCTGTTTTAGTCTCTTATTTATTTTTGGAGGAAGAATGTCTTGTTGGTCTAGTGGTCGCTAAGAGTGGCTGCTGAGCACGATGTCCCGGGTTCGAGTCCCGCGTCGGGCAAAGTGGTATAAGGCTTTTTTATTTGGTAGCAGCTAGGCTTTATTCAAAGCCCAAATTTCGCAAGCCTAATGTAATGGAGACGAGCTATTGCCATCAATTGGGCACAAATCCAGACTCCATGCTGCTACTAAGAATTATCTAATGAGAAACCTAATTACATTTTACCCGACCCGAGATTCGAATACAGAACCTCATGCTCATTAGTACACTTAGCGACCAGGCCTTAAATCTTTACCTATTACAACGTAGTTCATCGATCCAGACTGTTTACCGCAAAATAGATACATTAAGTTATCGCAAAACTTACGAGAAAATAAATACTCTTACGCAACGCCCAAACTACAATGAAGACGTCTATTAGCGTCAAAAATAATATACAGCTCTAACATCACACAAATTTAATGTATCTCAAATAATAATTTTGCTTTTACCAAAATAACATTGACAAACAGACGACAAAACGACAACCTGATTAGCGCAGTGGCTAAGCGATTGGACTGCTGCGCTAAGGGTTGCGGGTTCGATTCCCGCACGGGGCAAAACTTTGTGCGAACCACAGATGTTTGTCCCGAGTCTGGGTGTTTGTGTATGTGCATATTTCATGTTTGTGAAACGCACCTACGATACAGGAGAAATTCCTAGTGTGGGGCGACGTTTTTTAAAAAAAATAATAATAATAATAACTTTTAATATAAAAACATCCACATCACGAAGTTAAGTAACATAGGTTTATTTTGAGTTCGTTTCGTAACCGGCCTACGGCGTCGTAGCCGCGTAGCTCGTTCTACGGCTACGAGCCGATCGTAGAGGCGTTTTATCATATTTGCGTGAGATCTGTGGGCCCGGATCTGTCGTAAGCCGGCCCCAATATTAGGATAAGGTCTGTAGAATGATGATGACATTTTCGACTTACATACAAATTACTCTGGTTTGACAATGTCAGAGGAAAATGACCTCTATTGTTATGTAGATACTGTTTGAGGCCTTGTTGGTTGAACAAGGTTTTTTTTAAACGTCGCCCCACACTAGGAATTTTCTCCTGTACCGTGGGTGCGTTTCACAAACATGAAATATCACACACAAACACCCAGATCCTGAACAAACATCTGTCGATCACACATTTTTTCCCGTGAGGCAATCGAACCCACTACCCTTAGCGCAGCAGTCCAATTGCTTAGTAACCAATCAGGTCGTCAGTGCACCAACATGTTTTTTTTTGAGAATTAACATGGAAGTTGAAGATTGATTTCTTATTGTTTGTGGTATGCAAATATTAATATGTATTAACTTCTGTACAAATTACTAATAAGATGATAATTCAATGAAACACCTTAGCTCACCCAAACCAGACACATCGATATAATTAAGATTATTTTTGATTTAGTAAAACAATAATTAATATGTTAGCATTTATAAATATTCTTCTACAGGCTTATTTGCTCATTATGATCACATGAGTGAAGGTAAGGTCACTGAACCCTCGCACGTGATAACACACGTCCCTCAAAGACAATTATGAAAAGAGAAAACAAATAATATACAATTACTAGAATAAATTCAAACCAATAAATAAAACGCGCCAGACAGCCAAAGTTTTACAGACGCGAGATAAAAGAAAGAAATATTTGAGTCGTCAAGTTTTACTATAGACTGTATCTGTGACGTCATAGCTAGATAGGTCCATTTCTCCATCATTTAATAATGGATAGAGTATTATCACGCTGGTATTTCTCGAAGGGGTACAGAGGTGTCCGGACTTCGTTTGCACCGATATTAATTTCACTTAGCTAAATAGTTACCTCCATCTGTAATAGACTAACACTGATAACCGAGTGGTTTGACCGTTGAACTGTCAAGTCAAAGGTCGTAAGTACAAACCCCGGCACGCAAGAATGTCTTTTCGAATTCAAGTGCGGACTATAAGTTAGTTATCAGTTACTAATAACGGCAAAGGAAAACATCGTAAGGAAACCGGCACACCTGTGAGATTTTTCAATGCAATGTCAGAGGCCTAAAGGCTGTTTAAACTTTGACACCAGGTTGTCCATCAAAGAAGAAGAATGGACATAATAGTCCAATGGCAACAGGCTCACCCCTTAAATTCAAATTCAAAATGTTTTTATTTCACATAAACCTATTACAGGCGCTTATGAAACATTAGGATGCTAGTTGCACGGTTCCAAAATGTCATTCCAATGAAGAAGAACCGCCAAGAGGTTACTCATTTAAAAAAAAAACAAATTGGTAAATTTACATAGTTTCATTATGCTTATGTCCAACTCATGACAAATCACTAGTTGAATAGTGTATAGAGACCCCCAAATAAAGGTATAGCGCGAACACCGGGGGACGTCGTAAGTCGTGGTCCCTCTCAGGAACAGGGACGTGATAGAGATAAATCTGTGTAAGTGTGTAACCCTCATAAAGCAGCTGTTAACCTTTATCCATATTAGATAAGCATCCCTTAATTAACATCTAGTATCAACCCATCTTACGTGATTTGTGAACGCTAGTTTGTTTCGGATTGTGTTGATAAGTCTTCAAATATTCGCCTATATTATTTGTATCATTAGGGGGGGGGGGGTTCTAGGGGGGGGGGGGTGGTCCGGCTGATGATGATGATTATTTGTATCTCAATTTTTCTTCTCGGGCTATCAACCATATAGAAAGTACCCGGTCTTTTAAAAGGCGTGGGGACACAGATCCAACACGCAGAGGCCCATATTATTATTAATTAGCGATCCCAGCAGACGTCGTCCTGCCCGGAAGAGCAGCGTGACGTGAGCTGTCAATTGCAAAAGATGGTGGAGTATCAAACCTTATTTATTTAAAAAATTATAACTCGTTTAATATTTTTCGACTTTTAAACAGTTATTCTCCATCATAGTTTCACCATTATACTCGTCGAACATTTGCCACTTGTCCAAAAAACTGCAAATCAGATTCACAAACCAACCAAAAATTCAAGCATGTATGTTTTCCTCACGTGTTATTCTTAGAGATTTGACACACATCCACAAATAGTCCTTATGCGGTACAGTATATTTTTATAGCTGTTATATTTGTACCCAAATATAATAACTATGAACATTCTTCCAGTCAACAAGTTTCAGTAAGGAAACAAACACGATATTTTTATTAATGTTGTATAGATATCGTCGATTCGGCGAGAAACCCCGCTCTGGATGAGATAAAAGAATTCATATTTAATCAAGACTACAGCTACAACGTTTAACGTAAACTAAACGCTGAAGCAGTAGAAATAAGGTTATATTTGCATTGGCTGCTGAAAGTTTTCTCCGCTTTTCAATGCTCGCCGAGTCGAATTTTCTTATGACGTACGAAACTTTTATTTTATTGAAATACTTATCCGCAGTTGCTGGCGGTATGCATTTAAAGTTTTGTAATTGTATTAACTCAGAATAACCGAAGTATTCTGTCCAAAATACTTTCTGGAAACCACACTACACATCGGCTTTTAGAGGCATACATATGGATAATATTTACATATATATAACAAAGTATATATATGGCTACATTGATCCGTGGTCTCTGCTTACCCCTCAGGGAAACAGGCGTGACTTTATGTATGTATGTATATATCAAAGTAAATTATTAGAAAAAAAAATCTTCTCTGTAAACTAGTGAGAAGGCTGGTGGCATATACTCATGCTAATGCATCATTTAAAAAGCATACAGACTTGAGCTAAGTGAAATTTTATATATTAATTACAAGTAAAAGAAAAACTGTAACTGTTACTCCTGAATGTAATAAAACTATTGGAGCTTAAATATAGGTATATATATATATTTATTTATTTATTATGTATTTATAAAATAAAACTTATATGCTAAAACATTGCCCCACAAAACCATTTACACGGTTTGTCTGTGGGTGTGATAAAGTTGCACAATTAATTAAACTTAAATACTAAATGGGTTCGTACATTATGGATGGGTAGCTGTGTAATATAATACTAATATTGTAATATAATAATGTTTTACATTATAAACTAAGTAAATGTTGTTTTAATTTATTGGAGAATTTATTTTTGTTTTTTATTTTTCTTAAATCTGGAGGTAAACTATTAATTATATAAGGGATTCTTTTTTCAAGTGTTCTGTCCCCATAGTAGTTGCTTACTCTGGGGACTTCATACTTGCCTGTAGATATTGCCCTAGTTACATGTTTGTGCTTCAATATTGAGTAACTATCCCAACTGCCGTGACTATTTGTGAGAATCAGATATTTATGTTTTAAACTAACCGGAAGGATTTTACAAATTTTAAATAGCTTATAGTAATCATCTTTACAACTTAATTTTGTTTTTTTGTCGACTAATAATTTAAGAAATCTAATTTGTAATGTTTCTAACTTTTGTATGTACGATTTGAATGTGAGTCCGTAGCAGTCGAGACAGTAACTCAATATTGAATCCACCAATGACAAATAAAGGAGCTTCATTGTGCTAGTAGGTACTTTAAAACTTAAATGATAAAATTTTCCTAGTAATATTCTAAGCTTATTGCATAAATAATCTATATGGCACGACCATGAAAAGTTTTCGTCGACTTTCATTCCGAGGTAGGTAACGCATTTGACTCTTTCAATAGGTTTACATAAACAGTTTACATTATTATTATGGATACATGCAAAACTATGAGTATAAATTGAAGAAACAGAATCTGGCGAATTTAAGTACGGTGAGTGTATGATTAAAAGTTTGGTTTTTTCTGAATTTAACGTTATGCCATTGTCATGAGACCATTTAACTATTGCGTCCACGTCAAGTTGAACTAGCCGATAGACTTCTGCGAGATCGGTGCCCGCGCGAAGTGCACACAGGTCATCTGCGAACATATACGCGGAGCAGTGGCGTATCACACCGCACAGGCTATTGACGTGCATTAGGTAGCACACAGGACTGCAGCCAGATCCCTGCGGCACCCCGCACGTGACTTCCCTCGCATCGCTGTACGACTCGCCCACCCTGACGCAGTGGCAGCGGCCAGTGAGATAGTCGCGGAACCATTTGTTTAGCGGCTCCCCCACTCCGCACTCTTCCATAGCATTTAATAATGTAGTTTTTTCTAAAGTGTCAAATGCTTTTTTAAAATCAAAAAATACAGCTACAATAACCTTTCTATTATTTAAATAATTATTGATTTCATTAGAAAACTTTGATAACAGTGTATTTGTACTTTTACTTTTCTGAAAACCGTGCTGGCAGTCGTTTATTATTTTATTTTTATGAAGATAACTACTTAATTGTTTTACTATAGATTTTTCTATTATTTTGTCTATGCTTGATAATATTGAAATTGGTCTGTAATTAGAGAATAACCTACGATCACCTTTTTTGTAAATAGGACGGACTATTGACTCTTTCAATTTATTTGGAAATGTATATTTGCTTACACTTAAATTAATTAAATTAGCTAGCACTGGACTTACTTTATTTACAATAAACTTGAGATCGGACATGCGCACTAGATCGCTACCGGGCGATTTGTTCGCATTCATTTCCATTATGATCCGCTTTATATCTCGACTATTTACCGGTTGCCATCTCATACACACGTCATTTTCTTTTACATAAGTATATCTATCCATCCATTTAACATCACATACATGTTTAATATCTTCAATTTCCTTTGAGAATGTCGAAGAAAATTTGTTACAAATATCTACATTAGTCCCTTGGTTTTTAATACTATTTAATATTGCACTGTCTAAAGATTGCTTACTGTTCCCCATCATTATATGTATTCTATCCCATAATTTTTTTATATTCTTATTACAATCTAATATACTTTGTTTATCATATTCATTTCTACACTTTGTTATTATTTTATTACATTTATTTCTATAAGTCGTATACATCAAACGTTTTATCATATTCTTTGGTTCATTACTCCAAATACAAAAAAGTCTATCCCTCTCTAATATTAATTTTTTATGGTTATCAGTAATCCAGGTTTTATTATTTCTACTACCCGTACTTAACGGTTTATTTATATAACAACATTCATAACAACAAAAAAATATTGCTCAGTACGAGTAAAAGAAAAACGGTATCTTAATTATAACGTTGTTTGTATTTTCTTCGAAGTTAAGTGAATGATACCATTTCAATCAATATTTTATTGGTAGGTATAATTTACCGTGAACTTAACAGTATCTCAGATTTCCTACTCTCAGGATAAGATAAAACAAAAATCATAACATCATAACAGGCTTCTTTGAAATCTGTATTATTTGCTTTTTTCCATGTTTTATTTTTCGTGAAATTGAAAGGGCGATGATTTATACCTAACAACGACAATTGTTGTTGCTTCCATGCTTACTATCCAATTATAACAACAGCATAATATCACGCTTAAACCCCCGAAGGGGTAGGCAGAGGTGCACGTATAGTACACCCACGTTTCGCCAGTTATTTTATAGGTCCCAATGTAATAGGGGGTGAGCCTATTGCTATGAACGAAGCCCAAATTCAGACTCTGTGCTGCTATTAAGAATTACATAATGGAAAATCCCAGTCACGCTTTGCCCGAACTGGAATATGGATTCAGGACCACTAAACCAACGAGGCAGTCACCATCCATAAAGATACTTTGCACAATTCACTTAAATGATGTTAATATACAACGCAGTCCATTGCTATATTCAAATGAAATATGAATTTTGGGATGCAGAATACGATAAAGTTACACATCTTGTAAGATCACTGATTATTTACTATATATTCCGGTTATACTCACGGGTGTATTCGGGAATGCCCGACTAGTTTCGGACTCGATCGGAGCCCTTATTCATGAGCTGGTTACGCGGCAGAGTCAGTTCGGCTCGCGACTACACCCGTGAGTATAACCGGAATATATAGTAAATAATATGGATAACACTCACGAAAGTTATTATAGTAAAAAAGATCACTGATGTATTGTTAAAAAGCTATGGAAGTCACGTCATAATCACATCAGCCTATTGCAGTCCTGCTGGACGTATTCCTCCCCCAGAGTACTCCAGGGCCTCAGTCACAACCGGCAACCCTCTTTAAACCATCGGCACGTGTGCCAAGCCATGAAAGTTCCTCGCAATAAGCATAAATACATCTACCGCTTCTATACGTCTTCTGCCGAACAAACAAGTATCCACTATACGTGCAAGCGCAACAATGTGTGCCATAAATTCTCATGGACCGATTAGACCTGTCGAGACAAGTTTCTTAATCAACAAATAAAACTTGTCATAACTTGCCAAGAATGCTGAACTTTTGGGGCAAGATTATGATATTACAGAGCTCGTGTGTGTGTGTGTATAAGAGTGTGTTAACTTGCTGATTCGGCGTCTTCGCAAATCGTTTGCAGTTTAGTCATCAGTTTTGCTAGCAATTTATCAAAAAATATGTTTTATATAATAATTATAATTTATTTTCATTAAAACGTTGCTACAGGCTAGGTTAGGCTACCTAGGCCACGTAGTAGCCTAAATGTAAAGCTGTTGTTTAAGTTTGGAAACAGTTTTAGGTTTTAAATTGTGTCCGTTAAGTACAATCTCATCAAAAACATACATGCGAAATCAGAGCCAAGTTCAATTTTAAATAATGTGTCGTTATCAACTTCGACGACAAACAATTGAGATCTATATGGGTGCCAAGTTCTGTGTAGTCCTTAAATTTGACTCGGTTTTACTGCCAACTCTCTGGCTGGAGGCTCATGCAGTCTCGCCTTTATCCGGTTACGTCCAATAAGACCCCTCTCGGGGTCGTCGACATAAATTCCATTCCGAAAAAAAAAAAAAAAAAAACTGCCAACTCTGACACCAGGTTGTTTACTAACCATACGATGAGAAGAACGATAAACGTACAAGTGCCCTGCATCTCACAAACCAAGTACTCGCCGAACATTCAAGACCTTCACCTTTCACATCTGAACTCTAGTACGATCGAAGCAAACAGTATCGATAACGGAAGCACAGTTCACTCAGTAACTCAACTGTTTAATTAGTTTCCTACCTCCTTACCATGAACTCTTAAAGCAGGACTGTTTATGTTGTGGAAGCGAGACACCACAATACACTGCACGTTGCGTCTCGCTTTCTTAACGTAAACTGTTCTGCTTTAGGTTTGAGTTCATGGTAAAGGGACGGGCCATATAAAAGTACGCCGGAGTATCTACGCTTTGATGCAAGTCATTGAAATTAGTTTTGTGGGAAAAACAATTGAAAATGAAATAGTTCAACGGAATTCAATTCACTTGGTTAAATAAATAGAAAGTTGGAATGTGTTGGATGATTCAGTTCTATTAAAACTTCGAGCTTGAATTAAAATATATAATGTTATATAGTTTTAGTGTGGTTTTAATGTAAATTTGACGGGCAATTTGTTACATTATAATGTTAGTCTCAGCTGTAAAGCCGAACGATTCATTCTGACACATAATAATGATTGAAAATAAAGTTTGTTACTCTCAAGTTAGCATTTTATATAAAGTTAGCATGTTAGATGTCTTAGGCACTACGCCAATCACGCTGTAATTTTAATTAAATATACTTTATCTAAGAAAATAGACAGAGAGGTACCAATTTGAAAACGAAAACACGATTTAGTATAACCAACTTGTGCGTACCTTAAACCAAGCCATAGTCGAGTCGTCATACAGGACCACCCATTCTTCTGACCACGAGTTCCAAAGGTATTTCCCTGAAACAAGATTATTATTTACAAAGCTGTCAGAAAAACTTAATCAATAGCTTAAAAGCAAACATAGTATTATGTATGTGTGGATTGTATGGTTATACACCGCGTTGCGACGATAAAGCCATTTCTTAATATGCACTTATAACTTCAACCCTGAGCAGTTATTATGTAGTATAGGCACGTAGATTGTGACCGTGATTATACTTTTAATTGTTGAATAAATATGAAGGTTCTGTGGCTAAGCAGCCGCCGCAGGGGTCAGTCCAAGGATGGGTGACCTTAATACTGAGAAACCTTCGAACCTCGGCCATCACGTAAGTTGCCAATCTTAGCAATTTTACAATATCATCCTGATCTAAGATCCCGATTGGCGCAGTGGCTAAGCGATTGGACTGCTGCGCTAAGGGTTGCGGGTTCGATTCCTGCACGGAATCAGACATTTGTGTGATCCGCAGTCTGTCCCGAGTCTAGGTGATAGTGTATGAGATATTTCATGTTTGTGAAACGCACCCACGATACATGAGAAATTCCTAGTGTGGTCGGGGTTAAAAAAGAAGATCTTTGATAGTCATTTTGAGTACGCATTAAGTCCGACTAACAGTCATCATACATAACATCACGCCTGTATTCCTCGAAGAAGTAGGCAGAGGTGTAAATATACTACACCCACATTTCGCCAGTTATGTTTTTAAACAGTCATAATACTGGGATATAGTAGGTAGCTCAAGACCTAGATTATCTGGTCAATGTCAATACTTAATTAACTTGAAAACTGCTTGAGAACAATATTTCCTTTCATCCCGCGCTACAGAATCCAAAGTTAGAGAAATAATGGTGATTCTATTTTCAGCACACTACCTACTACATTCGGAGACTAAAATAAAACGTACAATTTATATAGGCTCACAAAATGCTCATAATGTATTGTTGAAGCAATAATACATTTAATTTGCGGGACTTTCCGAAGAATAGTCATTAAGTAAAGTAATTCAAACAATCTCAATATCCAAACAAACTTCAGAAGCATTCAAAATCGAACGCGCGTCTAAATGGTTCCCTGTCTCTGCCACAGAGCTACGTCACTTGAGGACCTTCTATCTCTGTCCCACACACCTCTCGTTCCCACTAGGGTGGCTTCATTAAAACTCCTAATAGCTACTTAGTAGTCGGCTAGCAGACTCGCAAGCTGACGTTAGGACCTTTCCACACGAGCGGCGATCAATCGTCTATCAACATACGAGTCACGGCTAGTATTGGAGTCAGCGATATCGACGTCACTTTATTGCCGGCATGTGGAGGGTCTCGAGCGTGTTAATGCTATGTGGTATGTCGATCGCCGCGTTGAAGTCGCTCGTGTAGAACGGCTCTTACTCATACCGTTCACATGCGTACTATGATGCAGGCGTGTAGAGTAATTCAATGCTTTTAAATAAAGTGGTTTGTGGGAGAAGTAAAACAAATGGCTGGTTGCCAACCGAACTTGCCCGTATGTAGAACCGGGATAAAAGCCAATACTTGTTTGTATATAGCGCCTGTATTTCCCAAAGGGGTGAGCTGGGGTTTATTGTAATACACGCACATTTGTCGAGACGGTACTGTTAGTAACAGTGGACGAATTTCTTGTTACTTTAGAAGGTGTCTTAGGTACGCAATTGTCGCTGTGGTATAGCACCAATCTCAAGCCCTTCGCCGGAGATATTAGCACAAATGTGTTTGCAAATACAGATGCAGTCTCTGTTACTTTACATTCTTTAGTGAGACCGCAATAGCGACCCAGCGGACTATGAATTATAGTGCACAAGTATGCGCGCCAACACAGGTGCACTCCCTATTCTCTCACTCTCATAGTCCGATGGGACGGTAGACCGACGCGGCCGGAGAGAGATCAGGCGCAAGACCAACGGCTTAACGTGCCTTTTGAAGCACGGAGGGGCTCGACATATGAAAACGGTCACCTATCACAAGACTGACCGCGGCGAGCACAGCTTAGCCCCGCAGACCGACTGATGCGATAACCAGGTAACTACAAACTCTCGGAATAAATACCTGAATCAAACGACTATGCGAAAATTAAACTCGCCACCTTTTAGCGCAGCAACCAATCGGACCAGCCCGTTATGGACCCTCAATTAGATATACTTACAGCCAGAAGTAATCTAACCAGCCAGAATTTATTTGGCCTTCCTTAACACATCCCTTCCTCGTCCACTTTTCGTTGGTTCCCATAAAAACTTGAGTTAGTGCGCGCCATAAAATCGATATAAATCCATAGTAAGTGTCGTAAAGCAACTTGTTTTTATGAACGAATAGGAATATGGATAGGGTTGGTATTTTTCAATCGCATATAAAACGCGCGGACTTTACCTGACGTAATGCAATGTTATACCTTTTTGTTATCATGTTTTTTTCCTGTATGTAGTGATGCAATTAGCTTGTAAGATTGATGATGTAATGTAATAATTGGCAATCTATAAATAAAATAGAAAACATTTAAGTTCTAGTAATAAATAGCATATGTCCGGCGGGCCATAACATGTACTGTAAATGGTTAAGATTTAGCTGTAAACTAACTCACATACATCGTTCAAATTAAAAGTAATACTTATACATTCTGAACTACGATTTATTTGTTTATTTTAAGAAATACTCGGTTATTTACAAACAAAAAAGAGAGAAAAAATAAACATAAAGACAGGTTATACTTTCCTTAACAAGAAAAATATTTGAATAACGCTTACTTTAGTACAATCATAGTGTAGATTCACTTTTTCATAGAATTTTAGATTTAGAACCATTATGTTACAGCAAATAAAAAAGCGCAGTAAAAAAAGTTATAACTTATAAGTTCAAATGAATGTCAATAAACTGACAATGAGAAGAATAATATTTATTCTAAGAAAAACAGAACTAAGTATTTCAACCACATATAACTATTACTTGTCATAGACTTTGTGTTTTCTTCAATATCAAGTATAGTAACTGCTATTCAGTCCACGTTTGTATAGTCAGCAACAGAAGTAGTTCGAGACACTTGATGTCAAATGATTAAACGAATATATATAATTATGTTCAGAGAATGTAAATTCTTAAAATCAGTATATAAGAAGGTTCAAATGTTGATATGAGAATATTTAAAACTTTTTATCAACAAATTGTTCTTCAATTAATGGATACACTTTTTTTTAACTTCGGCCCACTCTAGGAAATTTCCTGTATTGTTGGACGTTTCACAAACATGAAATACCAGAACACAAACACCTAGACTAGGGACAAACATCAGTGGCTCAAAAAAAAATATTGTCCCGTGCGGGAATCGAACCCGCAACCCTTAGCACAACAGTACAATAACTTAGCCACTACGCCAATAAGAAAAAATAAAATTCAACTATTTTCCTCCCAGTAAATCTGATCTAACTTTTGCGGCTCATTGTACTAGTGACAACCCTACACAAGCCTTTACGTCACCGACATTCAGTAAGATTATTGACTCTGCCCCGAAAATGATCGAGTGACGATGTTTTTATTGGCATGAGAGGTTTACGAGATCACTACAAACAAGTCGAGATCTGCCAAGGAGGTTGGTACTCTATCATGTTTGGGCTTAAAAAGAAGTTCGGAAAATAAACATGTTTGTGTTCTATTGTAGCTATTTTGTTTTTCGAATACGGTTTTTGTTTTTGGAATACGGTTTTTGTTTTTAGAATACGATTTTTGTTTTTGCTGAGGTCCGGCTGTGGTACTTTCACCTGTATAATACGTCTATAATTGGTAAACAGGGCAAAGACCTCATTTAATACTGTAAAAAATATCATTGATCACCACGCTTGCTCGATGTCGGTTAGTGAGTTTAGAATATTAATTCCACTATGTTTTCTTTCACCGATAGCCAGTAGTGCCTTAGGATAATATGTATCTGTTAAGGTCATCATAATTATGTACCTTACGTTTTCATAATTTTAGAGTCAGTTTCCAGATTAACACGATGCCACTGAACACCAGAGCTCGACATGCAAGAGCCTGCCTATCAGACCTCCACAACCCAGTTGCCAATAACACCACTTATTAAAAAAAAATGTCAGCTTTTCAGGGTTTTATACTACCCATATGAAAATGAATGATCAGCGGTCATCCATGATCAAACCTCTACTGGCGTAGCTTACTGCCGATGGCCCTGCCCTGCCCTGATGTTACTTAGACACGAGTAGGCAACGAGCCCTCGTCTCAACGGAGGTAGCATGAACCCTAAATTCACTCGTACTTTTTGTTTGCGAAAACTAAAAACTTTTAGAAACTAAGTACGGACGGACGTGCGGGCACTCGGTTAGTTCCAAACAAACTATTCAATGTACTCCTACTTGTGTGTATACTGGTTCTACACGTGCCCGCTGGACGCCGATACTTTTTTTTGCGGATTTGAGAGACGGAATAGTTCACACGATGAATTCGATTTTGCGGCAACATTTTGATAGCGCGGAATTGCAGATAGATGGACTATATAAATTATTAAGACTAGTTTTATAATCTGCAAGACCACCTTCTCTATCCTTAGCCATGGAATACGATACCAAAACATGCCTGTTGGGTGACGACATTAACTAAGGTAAATAATATTCTGAAGACTATCTAGAGTATCTTGCAGCCACGAGCATGTATAATTGTAAATATTAAAAAGAACGGTACGCAATCAAATGAACACGATGAAAATCTCGAGTCTTTAAATACTTACTCGACATAACTATAAATACTTAAATAGGGTCTAAGAACACTCGGAATTAGGAAAGGTGCGCAATCTATAGACTAGTTGAAGATAAATTGCCTGTGACTACATCTTGATACAATTCTCGTATCTTATTGAAACTAAACCATAAACTATTATTTTTAAACGTCACTCCACGCATTGAATTTCTCTTGTACCGAGGGTGCGTTTCACAAACATAATATCACATACACAAACACCCAGACTCGGAACGAACATCTGTAGATCACACAATTTTTTGACCCGTGCGGGAATCAAACGCGCAATCTTAGCGCAGCAGTCCAATAGTTTAGCCACTGCGCCTATCATTTCAACTTCAAACTTACTTTATTTAGTTTATTTTCTGTGTTGTAAGAGACAAATAATATTTGTACGCCATGACATGGCGAACATGCCAAGAACTTTTATAATTCTGTACCATCTTGCATGCTTATATTGTATGTCATTAACTCATATTTACACAAACAAAGCTATCTTTTCTTATTACTTACGTTTATATCGAAGCATGTAACCGCCCTTGATTTGTGTAGCGCCATGTTCTGGAACAAAAAATACACATGAGTATAGATAGATTTCTCTTTATTGTACACCAAAAATCAACCTAAGTACAGTATAAGGATAATGTATAATACCTGTCAAGTGAACATAATAGGTATATAAGTTCACGACGCAAACGGACACCTGTAAAAACGGTTACCCATCACAAGACTGACCGCGCCAAGCACGACTTAACCTCGCATACCGACTGATCAGCGCGCTGACCACGTAGCTACGAGCGCCCTTCAATATAAGAAGTAATATACAACTATTAAGAACGAACTGTCGAAAATTTAAAAGTACCGGAGTACCGCCGGGAATATCAACAAAGCTAGTTATTTGCGGTAAACAGGGATCTCCCAACGAGACGAGCATTGAGACCAACGTGAGACGAATACGAAACATTCACTTATAAAAACAGGATAGCGAGGTAACCTACTGGTTTGTAACCCAGATTCATTTGCGTAAAACTAGGCGTTCAAATTCAGGACTTAATCTATACTATTATATCATGGAATTGGGAAAAATCTTTAACACCTTCACCGCCGAGTGTCATTGAGGATATTGTAACAGCCCCCCTAGATAAAAGGCAAAACGTTTGACGAATAGGAATCGAATAGAATGAAAAATATATAGGTGTCTTTGAATAATATATGACTTTTATCGAAAATTTATTATATATTTTGTTATATCTACGAGCTCCGTGATTTGACTGTACTTAGTAATAAGTGAAAACTAACACCATTTTATTATATTTGCTCCCTGTCCACAGCGAGTTCGTCACTTCATGCGACCCGCTTTCTCGGCAATAGAATGATATAAAGCAATATGTTCTTAATCTGTCTGACAACGAAACTATAGCTACAATAAATTAGGGAAATTCCTCACCGCTAAACATCACTAAAATCCTACATTTACCGCCGTAGGACCAAGTATACATACAGATGAATATAAACCAATATTTTATACCACAAATGAAACGCATCTAAGTACACCACGGGGAAATAAATCCGCCGCCAGACCGGCACGACTCGTGTGAAAGGTATCTCACACAAATCCACAGAGACTAATCACACACACATTGTTGTTGCTGTATATTGTGATATTCTTTTTTAATGTTTACATTACCATGTCTACTATAAGTTGTTGCGTTTTGCAGTCGACCATGTAAGTTATTTCTATGGCAGCAAGCAACAATGTCTAGACTTAACGCGTAGAATTAAAATTTGTGGTATTCATAAAACGCGACGCTCTATAACAGAATTTTCGGTCACACAATGTCTGCTGACCCGCGTCCACGAATACAGCACGTTATTTACTTGTTTTCTATAATAATGTTGGTGAGATATTATTTACTATAGGTATACCGGTTTTACTCACGTGAATATTCCGGAATACCCGACTATATATACCTGCTATTATATACGATGACGCAGCGGAGTCGCGAGCCGAACTCATCGTCACGTCTCCGCTGCGTCACCTGCTCATGTAAAAAGTCTCAGTTTGAGGCCGCAACTTATGGACATTTCTGAATATTCACATGAGTAAAACCGCCATATAGTAAATAGTCAACTTATTCCGTCATCTCAGTTTCTAGGTCTCTCAAGACACTGATAAACCGAGCATTACTCAATTCTTAGCTAGACGGTATATTTTAAATTGAGTTGAGATAGTCCTCGTTACGTAACACGTTCAACCCAATCCTAATTTAGTCTGGCAGACGTCTAACTCACATCTTAACCCCCCATATCTCACATGTATATTTAGAACTGGCTAGTATTACTGTTATTCTCAGAGGAAATCATAGTGGTCGGCCAGGTGTCGTGGAATGCTTAATATTGAGTAAAGCCAACATATAAATGTATGTTCGTGTGTACCTTTACTGAACCTTTTTCATGTTTCATTAGGGTTCGGATTTATTTGTAGTTTTGAGTGGATTTGTGAAGTTTTAAACTAGTTGCCTTGCGCTTTGTGTCGTTGCTATTGGTGCGGTTGATAAAAGTTTCTAGTTGTCTGTCTGTGGAGTTGAAAATATTGAGACAGACATAATATTTTTGAGACAACTTTTATTTTTAGGTTCAAAATCAGCGCTGCTGCTTTGGCTACCTACTAGCATTTCGCTAAGTTGGGGACCTTTCTTTGCCTCGCACTTTGTAACTTAAATGTTTTATTGTTTATTTAATTTTGTGTTCGAGACAAATTTAAATCATTTTCTTTTTTTTTCTTTTTATTTGTGTGCATTTTAAAGTATCATATTATGTAAGATATTATCGCGATATAACGGAGAAGAACGCGAAGTTGAAGTCATCGCCAAATCCTATGCGTTGTCTTTGTTAATCATTTTACCTTTAAAATAAAAAAGAATTATTCAAATCGGTTCATAAATAACAGAGTAATGAGGTTACAAACATAAAAAATAAAAGATTCCGACCAATTGAGAACCTCCTCCTTTAAGTCAGTTAAAAATAAACAGACGCATCACAATATTCACCCCATCGATGTCAACCGGTAACGTGCCCAAAACACTAGCAACATTGACACGTTGAATGATAATACTGATGTATAAATAAAGACATTGCAGGTACATACATTAATTCTAAGGGTTGGCCTTTGTTCAACAGTGGATGTCTTCCGGCTGATGATGATGGTTCATTAAATCGATAACTGTCTATGCGTTACCGATAACGAACCGAGCTATTTTATAACAACTTCAGGGAAAAACGAATTATATTATGAATGTATTCATATTCTAAATTAAATAAATAAAAAAATGTTCTCCTATATAATTAATACTAACTTGAAATGTACAATTTATATTTTATCTACTAAATTAATTATGTAATATAAATTTTGTAATGCCTTCTTTTGCTGTGTCATAATAAGGTCCATAATATTGTACATAGCTTTAAGCCTCTTTAACATCTATTGTAACATTATGGAATGCAAATAAATATATGAATATGAATGTTAACCTTATTTCTCATTGAATATATTCCCGGTATACTTTAAACCAGGGTTTTATCCCGATACCCGATCTATAACCGAGGTAAACAGGCGTGTCCCGGGGAGACAGGTGGAACACGGGCGAAATCAACTTCGGTTGCCTTTGTCCCAACGAGGGTGTGCCTTAGATAAATATATGGAGTGTTGTTGAAATATAGACTTTGCTTAGCTGTGAGGTCGGACATTTTCCTGCAAGCTACATTACGTCCTATGTTATCAGAATTGTCACATTTTGCCAAATATTATGCAAAAGCCCTATATGTAAAAAGAGACGAACTGATTGCCAGGAGAAGCATAATTTTGTTAGCCAGTGGACAAACCAATAGAGAAGAACAAGCATGTGTCTACACATCACTAAATGACTATAGTTCTGAACCCTTATACAAAATAATAGCTACAGCTAGAAAGCCGTGACGGGCGGGCGTTTTTGGGGGCTTTCTTCATGTTCAAAAAAAATACTTAAAATTTAGTCAATTTTGAATAAATGATTTTTATCTTTCATCATCATCATTACCAGTCTATCTCATTCCACTGATGGACATAGACTCTTCCTTTATCTTATCTTTAATAAACCGGATTCCTGCAACTTCCTAACGTGAGCTAGTTCTCTTGTTTGTGAAGCAACTTCCTTCTGCAAATGCAACATCCTTTATACTCTAATACTAAAAACGTTTAGAAAAACGTTAAATAGATTCCCAATCCCATTTCCCAGCAATGAGGGGGCGTCAGCAAGTAATTTCATAAAAATTGCAAGCCAGGTGTTCTGGGACAGTCTGGCTGATATTGGATTTATGCTAATATTTATTTACCCAGGCTGAGGCGTCCGCCGGGATAAAATGCCCGGGCATTTCCCTGATACGCCACACTACGCATATTGGCACTGGGCGTTTGAAGCTGACATTGCGCTTGTTTACCCGGTAAGGTAGGCACGTGTGCTGGTATCATATGAATTAATTTAACTCGTGAGCAACATCTGCTCGTGTCCATCGATTAAGGTTAGGCCTCGCTTATTGCGATCGGTCTGCAGATAAAAGACCATCCAAATACATGCCAAGACTCCTGTGCGACCTCATAAAAACATGTCAAATCTTTGGCCCCTGACGGTCCTTTTAAAAACCTGAAAGTCCCAAAATACTAATAATTTTTTAAGCTTTTTTGGAGTTTCCTCCCAAAAAGTCCTTACAGTAGCCAATACTTACTATACAACCTCAATACTTTACGTTGCAAGTGGTATTTATTTATAAACATTAAATAAAGCCAAGTACTGAACCTAAATTAAAAGCATAGGGTATTTCAAGTTGTATACCTTCAATATATATATACAAAGAATATTCTAAAAGAAATTGAAGTCAAGCCAGCTTATCTATCGAAATAGCTTTCATCACGGAAATGAATCTCTAAAAATGATTCTTCGGGGGAACTCATTACCATCACAAAGGGTTTTCCAAAGAGGCAGTCGACGCTATCACTGCGGGACAGACGGCAACGCAAACTTTTTGTTTACACTTCATAGGACCGGATAAATGTCGCCAAGCCAACATGAATATACTGAATAAACTCGATAATGGACCTTGGGACCCATCTATGGTGGCTTAATGTCTGTTTTGGGATTTTAAGACGTCACAAACACAATCTGGTAAGATGGGGATTATCAACCAATCCGATAATGAAAATCAGTGTAGTGCCATTGCCTATCTCCCACTTGACTGAATGTTCCATCTGCCTTTTCGCCTGCATACTAGATGACCACCATTGTTTACAATGCCTCTGATGAATGTCGCCACTTACAAGACACAAAAAATATATATAAGCGTACTGTTTATATGAAAAGAAAAAAACTTTAGCAAGGGGCTGCTAGCTCATAGCTACCCTCATTGCTATTAGTCCTGGGATGGGTGATGAACTCCCTCCATGCTATAGTTCTACTCAAAATCTGTGTTTGCACTACCCAAAGGTGTGCCTGGAAGACAATGCATTAAGTCCGCCTTGTAATTTTTTGTATAAAGAATTAATAAGTAAATCTCTCTCCGGTCGTGCCGGTTGCCCATCTCATTGAATTATAACAGGAATATATAGAACACCTGTGTTTGCGCACACACTTGTGTTATTATATTATTCCCACGTGGATAGCTAGTCTTAGTTGGGATTTGCAGCCGTCACCAAAATTCGGTCAGGCAGACATTTTGTTGAAAATGTGATAACTTGTATTTGAAAATGGTATCGTAAAAGCATTATTTGTACTTGTGGCCAGTGTCTAGACGGTCACGTACTTTATTAATAAACTCAAGGTCGGTTTTAACAACCGGCTATGAGTACCGCGGTAAGAAAGAATCAAAATTTGGATACATATTAACTTTTGGTGTCATTTTGCATGTTGCCCACGCTAAGCTTAAATCTAAATTGATAAAGGAAACTTAACAATGATAGACACGAGCGGGACTCGAACTCGAATAGATTCCAGCAGTAATACCTGAAGTCACCCTTAAGCCATGAATATTTAAAAAATAATAATAATAATGTTAGGCGGCTGGGTTAAGGGCTTGATGCAAAAGGCGGTACTTCTTGACACGGCGCGTATAGTCAGGAGGTTCCTCTCTTTGGAGTCCTAACCACCGGCAGCTAGGACCTGTTCCCGATGCCGGTTGGCAACTATATTTTATATTTTTAAATTTTGTATTTTTTATATTATTTAAAAATGTAAAATGTAAGATCATATGAATAAATAAAGAGAATAATACTAAAAGGGGACTTGAAATTCGATGAATGCAGTGACACTATAGCTCAGATGGCAGAGCGGCGTCACGGTACGGCGATTGTCGCAAGTTCAAGACCCGCTCGTGTCCAACATTTTTCATGTTTTCTTTATCAATTTGGAATTACGATACATTTATCATTATAACAAGATGTCACTAATATTCATCAGCACAAGTCTACTTGCAGTAATAAAATTACACAATTATACTCATCTTATAGCGCGCCAGATTTCAATTTCATTGAATCGCATCTGAACAGAAAATCCCTAAGTAACGAGTCGATACCTCAGTTATCTCAATATCTGTCTTTATGAAGCTTTCTCTCTCTTTTTATTCGTCCCCAACTTAATTGGCCGAAGGTTCTGTACCAGACTAGTCGAAGACCTCACTAAACCCAACCAAGCAATCCAATCTCAACTAAATCTCGAAACGTACTTTAGGAGCTTGAGAAAGTATAAATCTACCCAAAAACAACACGTCCTCCTCACTCAGGCGTTATAATACGCCAATGTACACAATCCATTGCCTTTTAGAGCCGTCTTATTACTGAAGGGAGTGCATTGGCCAAGCAATGAACGCGGGGCGAGCGATGTAGTCATTGCGAGTGACATTTCAGGGTAGGTGAGACGTTTTCTATCGATCGGGCTTAGTTTTATGAATGGCTGGCTTCGTTCTCGCTGGGTTGGCGCGCCCCTCCCCGTCCCCACACCCCTCCGACACCTGGAGGCAGTTTAGTAGGGAGTACCAATTTACTTAGCTGGTTTGTGACGTGATCATTAGCCGAACGATTAACTTAAATGGCGGAGGTGTGAGTGTATAATTAAAATTTACTTTATTTATATCTCCGTTGATTAACTGTTTAATTTTAGCCAATTTTGTCATAGATTACGTATTTAGAATTCAATTAGTTCGATGTGTCTATAGATATGTTGCTTCAAATTAAGATGTTACGTTGGTAGAATCGTTTGTATAGTTCATTCATATTCTGGAACGTTTCCACGGCTCGACCAACGGGCTCATTACTATGAATGAGGTATATTTACACTGTGTGCAGGTACTTCCAACACTACAGGAACTAAAAAGCTTTGTTTTTCTCAACAAAACTAATTCTTTGTTTATTAAAACCTCGTTCTGCACTATGATTTTCTATGAGCCGTGATGCAGTCTACAGACTTATGTAGAAGAATTCACTGTTTACTTCTTGAAACACAAAAACGATGTATATTTCAAACTAGATTTTGCCCGCAACTTTCGCGTGGATTTCGTATGTTTTATAGCCTATATTCCTCAATAAATTAACTATCTAACACAAAAATATTTGTTCAATTCGAACCAGTTCCTGAGATTAGCGCGATCAATCAAACAAACTCTTCAGCTTTATAATATTACTAGCTTCCGCCTGCGACTCCGTTCGCGTGGATTTCAAATGTTTTATAGCCTTCCTCAATAAATGGGCTATCTAACACTGAAAGATTTTTTCAAATCGAACCAGTAGTTCCTGAGACTAGTGCGTTCAAGCAAACAAACAAACTCTTCAGCTCTATAAAATTAGTATAGATAAGTGTAGATTCGATAGATAGCATTATGATAGTAATTTAATTTTATCCTAACGTATCCTAATACGACAAACAGCAGAATAATTCTCAGAATTGATACTACGAAACTACGACAACTAAGTAAAATAACATTGTTTTTCTAACACGTAAATCAAGTTAGACATGTTGTATATACACATGTTGATGTGGGGACAACGAACTAAACAAATGAGAATGCAAAAACCACTGAATTTGTGAAAGAGTTCCAATTTAGTTGACAGCTGTTCTGTAAATAAATTGCTCCAAATAGGAGTAAAATGGTAAAATAACAACAATATTAAACATGGAATGAAGCTTGTGTATATACCTATGTACAATACACTATAGGTACATTTATTAAACTTATATTTGTTTTAGACGGAGAAGATTGAAGCAATCGTAGTGTGGGGTAGAATGATACCCGTATGACCGTTGGACTGCTAAGTCAAAGGTCATACGTCATGCTGCGCGAAACCTGATCTTAGTATCGGAATAGAACGAGTAAGCTATGATATATCATATTTAAGACAATATGGTCTGATGGAATGATTGCTTCATCACTGTTCATAACAGACATAAAGAATTCAGAAACGATTCCTCCACAAAAGATAATACAGATTTAAAGATACAAAAATTCTAACAAAAGCTCACTCCATTGCCATAACCACCTTATAGGTACGACATGAGTGCCATGAGTATCATCTAGACACATAAGATAAGAATACTGTTACAGAATTTGAAAGCGTTGACGATCATTACCGATCATTACCGAACATTACCGAACGTAACCGATCGGCAAGAAAAGGAATCGCTCTATCAATAAAACCATACTATGTCGATTAGAGCATAATAAGCGCTTGATTTTACAAATAAACCCGTACTTGATACGATGATAAAAAGTCTTACATCTTAAACGCCTCTTAAGTGTATCGACATCTTTATTCTTTGACATGCAAACGACAGTGACAAGTATAATTTATTGAATTGTTTAAAACTGTTTGTCTCAGTAAGTGGGATTATGTCCTATATGTGTATCTCCTAAAATTATATGCTCATAGCTATCGTGCATGTCAGTTATCTGTAGGGTTATGTACGTGCGTTGAGGTCGGTCCTTGGATGGGAGACCGTGTTTTACACATTGATACTCACCTAGTATATAATTTACAAATAAAAAAAAAATGTAATTCATCTTTCTCTTTAACTGTATATCCTAAGCCTCTAACTCATTATAAATATTTTCCAAACAGTAATATACAAATTCCGACCTTATAACCATTATACTAGCGTTTACTTTAGCGTATTTCCTTTGCAAGTGCAAGTATCAAGTGGTCTTATATAATCTTACATCGTGTTTCATATTTTTCAATTCAATCCAATTCATTACCGATCCGCGATTGTCAATAAAAAAATGATTACAAAAGCGCTCTCATACATTGTCATCTGTGATATTGTATTATTGAGTTGGTACTCAATCTCCGCGTCGATTTTTATTGCTATACTAAAAGCCTAAATCGATATCTACCTATAGGCACCGTGTAAAGGACAATCATTTATATGTGAGGAATTGCAAATTGTTAAATTAGGTAATTTTAAGCAATTTGTACGCCTGATTCGGCAGTACATGTTTTTTTTTAACAGCCGGTGATGTTCCACTGCTGGGCAAAGGCGTCCCTTTCCTTCACCCACTTTATTCTGTCGTGTGCTAAGGTGGACCAGTGGACATGTTGATACTACAAAATTAATTGTAACAAGGTCCTGAGTCGAGCAAGGTGTTACTGGGTTTTTCCATTAGATAATTTTCAGTAGCAGTACGAAGTCTGAATTTGAGCCCGGTTGATGGCAATAGGCTCGCCCCCTATTACATTGGGACCAAAAACTTAAGTGGCGAAATGTGGGTGTACTATATGTGTATTGTGCACCTATGCCTACCCCTTCGGGGAATACAGGCATGACGTTATATTATGTTTATGTTTTTTGAAAATATTATGTATTATTTTTGCAAAAGGGTGAGTAGTAGCCGTAACTGACGAGGAAGAATGAAGAATTTGATGCGAGAGGATTATACCAGGGTCGTAGCAAATGGAAATCCTAGGTCGCTGCCTACCTGTCTGAGAAACAGACGTGACTTTATGTATGTATTGTATGTATTACTTTTTTACATGCATGTGATTCAAATATTAAAAAAAAAATCTCCTTATATTTTGTTATTTGGCACTGTTTTTTTTTACAATTATAATTATGCCGTAAGGTATTGTACTCGTATAAAAAATATACATACATATTCCCTATTACTTCTCAAGAATTGCTGACCCAATTTTAATTATCCCTGATTGGATTCGTCTGCTACTAATAGTACAATAACTATTTAAAAATAAAAAAAACACGAAAACAAATGCAGAACGACGTCTGCAGGGTCCGCTAGATACCTCTATTATATACAGCTGTTCACAAAAATGCAGAAATCATTATAAACATAGTAAAACTCCACCACCGTAAAGCCTGCTCGTAAAAATCAAACCCTCTCAACTAGACCTGATTTATTAGTCTCAAGGCACGGTTTCGTAGATAAAGGACCCTTGTCATATAAGGGTAGTTACCCCGCATTTTTGACACGTAACTATTTAGCCGAAACCCATTAAAATGTGAGCGGGGGGCGTCAAACTTTACCCTCGGACAGGACAGACCCTCGACAAATTTAATAATGTGTGAAGATAATTATATTAAGCAGTACACGTATGAAATGCTTTGTGGAGAAAATTGTTTATGACAGTAAAAGGGGTTTGTGGTTAGATCGATCGGCGTGGTCAGGTCGAACGTGCATCCCAACCATTTCTCTAAATCATTTTTTTACGGCACATTTTTCTTTTGTATCAAATGTTACAGGTATAAAATATAAAACACCACCGGCTAGACTAGGAGACTGCAGAAAATTTACTTAAATATTGATCCCAAATCTCGCCAAACAAAAAAAATCAAGCCAAACCCCGTGATGGTACATTTTAAACTATCGCTTGTTGTAAATTACCTACTATTTTAAACCACTATCAAACCAAGTACGTAGGTACTCTTTTTGCTATATTGAACATTAATTAAATCTTAACCACTTCCATTTAGCTCCAGATAAAAAGAACGACTAATCTAGAACAATATCTACTCGGAGTAATTCTACCACCGTAAAGTTCATTGAACGGCCTTGGAAGTACACTACATAGTGAGTCAGCGAACTAATCGTAACCAATCACCACCGTCAATAAACGACTGGTCCAGGAGAGTCGTTAAGCGTCGCGGATCCTTCAGGGAGACATATTAGTTATGTGGTTAGAGACCCGATGTTAGTACGTAGGACATACCGCGTATATAAAACGTCCTACTAGTATCCGAAATGATAGCCGAGTGGTATGACCGTTGGACAGCCAAACACCGACACGCACCACTGTGTTGTCGAATTCATGTGCGTACTATAAATTAGTTATTAATTGCTAAAAACGGTGAAGGAAAATACCGTGAGGAAACCGGCGCACCTGAGACATTTTTCAACGGTGTGTAAAACCAGAGCCCTACAAGCGGTTTAAACTCTATCACCGGGTTGCTCATCAACCATACGATAAGAAGTGTTTGAGGAAACAATTATGTGTGGTGTGACTTTGAAAGTTATAGTGGAAAATAAGGTGATAAGAGAGCGACGTGTATGAGGAGTATGATGCGTGTGAATGAGTCGATAGAAGTATGCCAGGATTGTAGCAAATGGAAATTCGTGGTCTCAGTCTACTCCTCTGGGAAACAGGCGTGACTTTATGTATGTATGTTACCAGGACTCATTAAGGTATTAATTTGTCTTGAACCTCAGCATTTCTTCACATGTAACTGGGATCGGTTTCCACACAGTCAAGTGAAATGGAAAGGACGGATCAAAGGATTCGATGGCCTCTCACAATTCCACTTGGTCAGGTCTTTACGACGTCACGGGCACAAGAAAGCAATTACATGCCCTCTCTACTGACCACTCTACAGCGAGCTATAGCAAGTTTGGAGATTCCTTGAATGCCCTACATCCTAGAACTACATCGTAAATTCATTATACACAGGCACGGAATGTGGCCCATATCAATAAAAAATGTGGAAATTGAGAAAACCCTTTATTTTATTAATTAATGAAAGAATTGACGACCTGATTAGCGCAGTGGCTAAGCGATTGGACTGCTGCGCTAAGGGTTGCGGGTTCGATTCCCGCACGGGGCAAAACTTTGTGCGAACCACAGATGTTTGTCCCGAGTCTGGGTGTTTGTGTATGTGAATATTTCATGTTTGTGAAACGCACCTACGATACAGGAGAAATTCCTAGTGTGGGGCGACGTTTTTTTTAAAAAAAAATGATTCACGATTTCTATTAAATTAATCGTTGAAGTGTAGGGACACAGTTTTAGAATTGAATATGTTGTAATATTTGTGATGATAATTAATGATAATGAATGATAATAATTTATGATAATGAATGATAATAATTTATGATCAAAATTATACATATAATTTAGAATCATCTAATATAGAAGTTAGGGCCAGTTTGCGTGCCGGTGAGTGTATACGATCGCGTCTGTAATCCCTTAAGGGTTAGTCAGTGGTGTTCTCCTTAACATTCTATGCACCTTTATTCTATATTTTTTATTCTATATTCCTTAAGTTTCACCAATCATTAATAAGCCCTACATTAGGCCTATTTGCCACAAACATTGATTGATAAAACCTATTCAGAATTCATCGCCTCTTATGACTCTTTTTCCCGGTGACACGGGAGGGAATTGTTTTTTTTCCTCTGCTTGTTCTACGTGAAATAAACCAGCCGGACTATACATATAGCCAGACTGTAATAGCGTCATTTTTCAGCCAGTTATATTCTATTGTAGTTGTGTTCTGGAACTAATACTGAAATTAAAGTCCAAAATAGTTTCGAACACTTTTAGAATTCTAAAATTCAAACTAATCTCACTAAGAGCCCACACAGAAAAATTTTCACAGCTTACTCAACCGATTTTTAACTCTATTCTGTAGGTATAAGGGTAGTATTAAAGGCAAAAATGAATTTACAATACCAACTTTTTACTGCAGTTGTCATTTGTCATGTCTCTGTTACAATAAAAATCAAAATTGCTTGAACGGAATGTAAAGAGTTCCTAAACAAAGTTACTTACACAGTTGACAGAATGAAACATAGGTTTTATAAATAAAAGATTAGTTTTGTTCGCTGAAACTGAGAGAGAACTCACCGTGTTCGTCTTTGTAGCGTCTGCATAAGGAAAACATTGTGTTTGCTGGACCGTTGACCTGAAACCGAGAACATAGTGTTAGGAAATCTAAACTAACACGTCAGCATCCCTAATAGGAGTACACAAAAGTGCACTACTGAGGTTTTCCTATATCTCCATTTTCCTCTTCAACCCCCTTACCATGAACTCTTAAGAACGATAGTTTACGTTGTGGAAGCGAGACGCCGCTGTCCTGTTTCTACAACGTAAACTTTCCTGTTTTAAGCTTTCATGGTACGAGGGCTGATTAGTTTCTTACCAAGTTCAAAAACAATCAAATCATTTTTCTGTAACACTCCGAGCTGCGGTGATATCTCATGGTTATCATTAAACATGAATAACAAGAACTCAAATAAAAGCCACGAGCTTCTAAAAATTCTATTAAAAATGTCACATTGATAATTGCCTGAGTTTAATTGATGAGAAGGCGACAAGACGTTCCCGAGTCAGCTACTAACAAATTAACATAACATCACGCCTGTATTCCCCGAAGGGGTAGGCAGAGGTGCACATTTAGTACACCCACATTTTGCCAGTTATGTTTTTGGGTTCCAATGTAATAGGGGGCGAGCCTGTTGCCTTCAACCGGGCACAAATCCAGACTCCGTGCTGCCACTGACAATTACCTAATGGAAAAAACCCAGTAACACTTTGCCCGACCCGGGATTCGAACCCAGGACCTCGTGCTCATCAGTCGCGCTTAGCGACCACTAGAAAAAAATATGTGCTGTCATCATGCCCTCGCCGAAAAAGCTACAAACTGAGCATATACTGGCTGTGGAACACCAGAGCTGGTTTTCAGTTCATAATCAAAGCCTATTTATCAACTAAACATAAGATCTAAGAGTAATTGGAGAAATCGCAAACTCCACCTTCGCATGTGCGGTCAATTAGTAACTGTATCATAAACCCGATAGACCCTTAGAACCCTTTCGTTATACCCATGACCCTAACTGTATATACATATTATATGTATATAGCTAGGTGTTATTCACAATTATTGCTCTATGTATTTATAGTAAGTTCTAGCTGTTTAGGTCACCGTTCGACCAGAACGGTCTGAAGGGTACACGAGGAATGCTAAGCCAGATGGTATTCAACCTCCCCAGTTATTTGTTTGTTTATGAAAGTCTTAGTCAGTGTGGATGTAGATGGCTATTGGCTTGTCAGCAGTGCTTAGGTATTAACGAAAACACTTATTCGGGATTTCACGTGTGACTGTACATTATTTATGACTACTATCATTATAACATTATGGTACACGTTCGTGATTCTATGGTACACGTGGACTTCAGAATCGGATTTAACAATTCTATTGGTACACCCCCCCCCCCTTCGGGGATACAGGCGTATGTTACGATAAGCCATATCTTTTACTAAGAACAAACTCTTCAATGTGTTCATCTAGATTACTAACTATGTGTGTGCAAAATATCACCCAAATCCGTCCAGCCATTTCTGCGAACGAAATCTGCTAAACTTCATAGTAATCGAAACAGCCATTTTTACGTTATCTTAATACAAACTAATTCACAAAAATTCAAAACTAGTATGGTATATACTCTACCCTAACCCCCCCCCCTCCCCTACACTATGCTAAAATGTGTACGTATGTACAAAAAAGAAGGATCAGTTTCACCAGAACTAATGCATTGGATTTGTACAAACATGAAATGCAAATTCCATACATCTAGTGTACTATAAAGCACTTTCAATCAATGTAACGCAAAAAGGATGACAGTTACAAAAATGAAGGTTTTCCCTGTCCCTGTCCATCCGAAGTGTAACCCGTCCGCTAAATCAATTGCTAGAGTTATGGATGAGGGATGTTTTAGTTGACGTTGTGAAGTGAACTCAATTGAAAATATCAGTTGTAATAGAAATGACATTCGTTATTTCTACTTTCTCTGGGTGGGCAGAGATGACTGTATAGTACACCCATATTCGCCTTATGTTATAAGTCCCAATATAAGGGGCGAGCCTATTGCGCATCAACCAGGCACAATTCCAGACTCCGTGCCGCTACTAAGAATTACAAAAGGGAAAAATCCAATAACACTTTATCCGACCCGGGATTCGAGCCCACGACCTCAAGCTCAGCAGTCGCGCTTAGCAACCACTATACCAAAAAGGCAGTTATTCCTTACCCCTTTAAAAGTAAAACAAACCATTCTAGGGTCGATGGCCACCAGTCGTCTGCTTACCACAGAGGTCAAACCCGCGATATTCATATCTATAAATAAATGCAATCATTGGGCACGTCAAGGCTACACATGAACATATATGAGAGAGATTTAAATATAAGATGCAAGTCAATGAAAACAAAAAAATAAATAAAAAAATAGTCAATGGCCGAGGTTGAATACGAGACTACCATAAATCAGGTGGGGTAATAAAAAGAAATGTTCTGGAAAAAGATAAAAAAAAATGAAATAGTAAAGGCCCTTATCTGGATTCCATCCCTTTGGGTCGTTAATTTCATTTATTAACGTTTATTAGCCACTTAGATACGATGATGTACGTATCGTTATTACTATTATAATTATAGGCCCCGTATTACATTGGGACTTGAAACATAACTGGCGAGAGTACTATATGCCTCTGCCTACCCGTTCGGGGAATACAGGTGTGTTGGCGCCGACTTCAACGCTGTAAAGAGAAGTGAATAAAATATATATTTTTACTTTTGAATTCGTGTTTTTTATGCTCCGTACGCGCTGTTAGCGACCCAATTAAAAATCACTCTTATAGATTAAAAAATAAGATTCCATTTTCAATAAGCACCATGCTTCTAATTAGCAAATCCTTCTTTTATTCGTTTTCTTGTCCTATTTTCGCAAAACAGGATTATCAGGACACAAAAATATCAAGATTCATTTTTATGTTATTCTTGTTACCAGCCAAACGAAGGGGTGAATGCTGGCATAATAAAGGGGGTGTTACAACAACCCCCATTCTGCCAGTCTGATGTTTTAGCCTCCATATATTTTTATTTTTCCCTATTGTTTCTGCTCGATTACGCTACGATCGAGCTACGCTGTAGCGCTGCCGTAGCGTTCGTAGCAGTTCGTAGACAAATAACAGATATTTTTTTGTAAAAGAATTGAATCATTAATTTTGTTAATTAACCAACGTCATAACTTCCATTAAAAGTAATTAAAACTAAAGTTATATTATAATGGATTTAGCGAAGTTTTGTCGGAGTTTGTTTTGGGTTGTTATTGTTGCGTAGGATCTATCAGGACGCCAATTATTATGTAAAAGTTAGATTAAGTAATAATTAACAATTAAACATTACATATTCTTAATATCTATTCATATGTTATGTGACTGCCTCGTTGGTCTAGTGGTAGCTAAGCGTGACTGCTGAGCACGAGGTCCTGGGTTCGAATCACGGGTCGGGCAAAGTGTTACTGGGTTTTTCCATTAGGTAATTCTCAGTAGCAGCACGGAGTCTAGATTTGTGCCCGGTTGATGGCAATAGGCTCGCCCCCTATTACATTGGGACCTAAAATATAACTGGCGAACACATTTCGCCAGTTATATTTTAGGTCCCAATGTAATAGGGGGCGAGCCTATTGCCATCAACCAATGTACTAAATGTGCACCTCTGCCTACCCCTTCGGGAAATACAGGCGTGATTTATGTATGTTATGTGAAATAAAGAATTAAAAATCTGATACAGACAGATCCTGTGTCCTGCAGATGGTACGAGACGTCTGTCAGGGCGTCAGGCGTCTGTCTGGCAGCATTGCCATTCAACGTGGCACTGCTGCCAGTCTTTTGGGCACGTTACCGGTTGACATCGACGGGGATGAATTTTTTGATGCTTTTTAACTTTTTATTTTTGTATATATTGTTTTTATTTTGTATTAGACTTAAGTTGTAAATAAAAAAAGTTATAATAATCAAATTAAATTAATAAATGCTTTAATGGCTGTTTATTTCCCAAAAAACCATGCAAATCATAGTTCTACCTCTTAATATAACGCATTAATTAAATTATTATTTTACCATTATTAATTCGTTATCGAAACATTCACAGAACTCAAATACGTTATCAAACTCACAATCTATTCAATCTTAATTACATTTACGAAATAATTTAACGCGATATTCTCGCAAATATACAGAGGACGGGCCTGTACATTACTGGGAACCAGTCTGATATATTCAAAATATATTTAATTTACGACTAGTAGGTCAATTCTGACTGCCTCGTTGGTCTAGTGGTTGCTAAGCGCGACTGCTGTGCACGAGGTCCTGGGTTCGAATCCCGGGTCGGGTAAAGTATCACTGGGTCTTTCCATTCGGTAATTCTCAGTAGCAGCACGGAGTCTGGATGTGTGCCCGGTTAATGGCAACAGGCTCGCCCCCTATTACATAGGGACCTAAAAACATAACTGGCGCAATGTGGGTGTACTATATGTGCACCTCTGCCTACCCCTTTGGGGAATAGAGGCGTGGGCAAGTTTATGTTTAGGTCAATTCTCTTAGCCTAAGTTACGTGAATTGACCTACGGGATTGATCGCGTGTCGATGGCACGCATGTCTAGAGGTACGTCCACACTTGTGACATTTTTCCTATCACCCTTTCTTCGGGAGTTTGGTATGGAACAGACCCGCCATTTTGTTACGGCCATGGAGGAATGTTCGTTGAAATGTTGCAAGTGGAGACACACCTTTATATGTAACACCCCGTTCCACATGTACAGATTGAAGCAAGAGTTAATTTTGTTAATTTTCCGAGTAAAGAGCCCTGAATAAGTGCGATATATCGTTTCGATCAATCGGAAGAAAATCGTGACGAAAAATCGCTAAGAGTCATTCATTGGTCGATACGATATACTAGATTGCATAGGTTTTGGTTGCGATTTCCGATATTGTCCGACAACGACGTTCACACGAGGAACAGTTTTACTAGATCTCAGGTTTACTCACCGTTCTTTGTATTATGTTAATCTGTTATCTATAGCTGTTAATATTGATTAAAAATAAATAAGTTTATATTAAAAATATTTTTTTTAAACAAGCTTTTAAATCAGCTAGGCTCAAAGTACAAGTGAAGACGAATTAAACAAGTGTGGAGTCAGAAAGTGGTCATAAACTCTGTAACGACATTTCGTTACAGAGTCCATCATCAGACCAGCTTAAAAGTTACATAATTTGTATTGTCACCGAACCTATATAAGTATGCAAAATTTCATTTCAATCGGATGTCAAGAAGTGGTTCCAATTTACATTGCACGATTTGATCTGAACACACTAACATACAAACATTGCAAGTTAAATGAAATCTTGTAATAATAAAGTACACTAGCGATTCGCCATTTCGATCGGATCGGTCGGAAGCGACGAATCGTACCGTATAAAGCCCTTGATGTGCTCGCTCGGAGACAATTCTGTTCAATTACGCCACAACCGTGTATTTCATTATTGCGTATTAACGATGATACTACACTAAGTACCTGTGTAATGATATCATTTCTGCTTTGTTATAATCTTGTTCTATAAAAGATTTTGCGTTCATATAATAGTAATATGTAACCTTGGAGGATATAGGTTATGGTCCCATGTTTTTAAATGGGTCGACAGCTCTTAAGGATTTACAGATATTATGTAGGTACCGAACACCTTCACAAACCTACACACACACAAGCAACAATTTATGTCGGAATGCACAATTCCTTCTTCTTCTTATCTTATGGTTATAAACAAACTAGTGTCAGAGTTTAAACCGCCTGTACGCCTCTGGCATTGCTTTACACACAATTGAAAAATTACTCAGGTGTGCCGGTTTCCCTACGATGTTTTGCTTCACCTTTTTTACCAACTGCTAATATATGATCCTCACAAGAATTCGAAAAGGCATTGGTGCGTGAGGTTTAAACTTGCGACCTTTGACTTGGTAGTTCAGCGGCCATATTCTCAACTGGCAGTGCTTTTTATTGTACATGTTACACTGCTAAACGAAGAACCCGTACATCATCCCGTACGTATACAGAGATAGTAGTGTAACGTTTACATTTTTAATATTAGTAAAGCTTTTAAATATTATATTGCGTCGATTTACGTACCTGGGCGAGACGCAGAGCCCTTTCTTCTGTCGGGCACAGATGTTAACCTTTATATGTTATGCTTGACCTTTCAAGCTTAAATAGCTGCTTGAAGCTTGAAGGGTATCTCAAGGGTATTTGTTTTATGGGCAGTTTTTCCTACTGACCTAATTTCCGTCACAATACTGACTGCGATTTCCTTTCAGACGTTGCCCCGCATTGGAATTTCTCCTGCATAGTTAGTGCGTTTCACAAATATGTAATACTAGCTGTGCCCTGCGGTGTTAACCACTACATTTTTTGGGATAAAAAATGTGTTAGTCCAGGGTGTCAGCTACCTCCAAATAAAATTTCATCAAAATCGGTCAAGCCGTTTGAGCGTGAAGAGGTAACATACACACAAACACACTCACAAACTTTCGCCTTTATAATATTAGTGTGATCACATACACAAGTCACAAACACCCAGACTCGGGACAAACATCTTTTGACTTTGCCGGAGATATTTATATATTTTTAAAAACATCGCCCCACACTTGGAATTTGGTATTGTTACGATGTATTTGTTACAGAGAGATTTATATAGCTACTGACGTGTAAAGTAAGAAACTTTGAGCTATATAAAGATGGCGCCAGCCCGTCTACATGCACTGTAACTACACTCTCCGTGAACAAAAGATGGGATCTTCTAAGAAACGTAAATGCGAAGTATTTTAAATTAACGTATACATAGTTTTTGCTCTTCATTTGATTGCATGAAAGTAGAGTTCGTTTTCATAGGTACTCTCGAACGTATGCTGGTAAAATATACTTTTAAGATTGTAAAGGAGCCTTTTAACTATATCCTAATAATGTGTATTAGATACCCAGATAATAATTATATATATATATATATTGTATATAATTAATATTATTGTTTCCCAAATAAAATAAAATAAAAAATATTATTGGGTATAATAGCCCTATTATATAGTCCCGATGAATGATAACAGGCCCTACGTATAATATGACAAAGTCCTAATGAAGAATTCGGACTTCTCTACCTAGTTTAAATATACTAGCTTCCCATTTACGAATGTTTCATAACCTATGGCTTTCCTCGACAAATGGATAATCCACCACAAAAAAAAAACAATTAGGGCGCTCAACATAAACAAACAAATTCAGCTTAATAATAATAAGAGAAATAAGTAGATTACAGGCGTGATTATATGTATACGCCACTTCTTGGTTTTAATTATATTAGGTACCTACTACATAAATATTGTACAATAAGATTATTCCTTATGTTGACTCGTATTAAACCGCAATCGTTTGCATTACAAATAAAATAATTGTACAAAACGTACGAGGGTCAAACTGAAAGTTCTTAGAACTGGCCACTTATAAACAATATAATAATAATTCTAAAATTTAAAAATAGAACTCTTTGCCAATATTACTGAGTATATATTTCATTAATTTGTCATTTGTTTTACGATTTGGCGGCAAATTGAAAATTGTCTGTGTCACGTCAACATGAATTTAACACGAGAAAATTTTCGTGCAATGATTTTTTATGACTTTCGATGTCATTTAAGTCAACAAGAAAGTTATGATAGACTACGATTGGCCTTTCACGATGAAGCCCCATCTCGTGCGACAGTTTACAACTGGTTTAATGAGTTTAAACGTGGTCGCACTAATCTCACTGATGATTTACGTGAAGGACGGCCTTCTACGGCGACGACTGAAGATAACATCTGTGTTGTGCGGCGTATGATAGAGACTGACAAAAGAGTGACCTATCAGCAGATTCGGACAAGCTTAGGCATCGGTATGAGTCAAGTGCACAAAATCCTCCACGAACATTTAGCAGTCAGGAAGCTTTGCGCCCGGTGGATACCTCATAATTTGACTGAGGCTCAAAAACTCCATCGTGTGGATTGGTGCCGTAAAATGATTGAAAGATTTAACGGAGGTGACTCAAATGCTGTGTTCGACATACTAACAGGTGACGAAAGCTGGATTTACTGTTATGATCCTGAAACCAAAAGACAATCTGCTCAGTGGGTGTTTCCTTTCGAGAGGTTGCCAACTAAAGTGAAGAGAGATCGAAGTGCGGGAAAAAAAATGGTGGCCTCGTTCTTTGGAAGGATAGGTCATTTCGCAACAATTGTGTTAGAGGATCAAAAAACAGTTTCTGCAGAATGGTACACTACCAATTGTTTGCCACTTGTCTTGGAAAAAGTTCGAGAGAAACGACCTCGCAGTAGGATCCTCCTTCACCACGACAACGCCTCGTCGCACACCGCTAAGCGAACGATCGACTATTTGGCGACATCAAACGTTGAATTACTGGGTCACCAGCCGTATAGCCCCGACCTCGCCCCTTGTGATTTTTATTTATTTCCAAAAATTAAAGAAAAACTTAAAGGAAAGCGGTTTATGAATGCTGAAGAAGCGGTGGCTGCGTATCGCGATGCCATTGAAGAGAACCCTAAAGACGAGTGGGCAAAGTGCTTTTCCCAGTGGTTCCATCGCATGCAGCGGTGTATTGACGTGAATGGACAATATTTTGAAAGGATATAATAAAACTAATAACTGGCTAATGTAATCAGTTTTTGATTTTCTAAGAACTTTCAGTTTGACCCTCGTATGAAGCAATTTCTCCCGCTACTTATAATAAGTAACATTAGACAAATGTTGAATGGAAAATAGCCTTTAGAGTTACGGTTGAAATAATAAACATTAGGATGACTATAGCATGTGAGTGGGACCCGCCTTGTAGAAGCGGTTCGAGACCTGACTGATCCGATCCAGCGTCTTTCGATCTAAGGTAGCTAGGAGGACACCCTGGGCTAGGTTGTAGCAGGTAAGAGTCCGGCAAACCCCTCCATTCACCCCAGGACGGAGGAAGTTCATAAGAATTTTCCCAGTAAAAAAGGACAATTGGCGCTTTCAATTTCTTTTGTTTTTAACTTACAATAGAAAAATTAAGTTAAGAAAAAACAGTTTGCGATTGTTACGTATACTTAAAGCATCAGATCGCATCTTTACTCATATTTATTTTAACATCAATATTTAAATACTAGGGTATCAGCTACCTCCATATGAAATTTTATTAAAATCCATTCAGTAGTTTTTACGTGAAAGAGTAACAAACATCCATCTATATTTAAAAACTTTCGCTTTTATAATATTATAGTAGGGGTACTGCTTACATTACGTAACAAAATGTTGGTGACATGTGTTAATATTGTTTGATCCACATACCAACCACATATTAACGTAGTGGCGAGCGGTCAACCACAAGACCGTGGACAGGTGCGCATAAAAGCTAAACAAAGTTCCAAAAAGGTCTCAAAAGTTTAAGGTTTGATATAAAAAACTTTTCCATAATAAGGGATTAACATAAGCAACGGAAAATATTCAGCATTCGATATTTAAACTAGGATGAATAAACTCGACTCAGGTCTGCTAGCTCTAGGTTTGACCTGGATTTATGACACAGTTACTCGCGATCAATTTTTAATTTTTATCTACTTACGTAATTAATTAGCTAATTAATTAGCTACGAGTAGGCGCGTCGGCTACTAAAACACTATTACGATAAATTAAGCGGTAATAGCAGGCATTCAATGTAATATTCATAATGAAGTAATGAAATGATTAGAATTGAAGTAAAATCAATTAAACAAAACATAAAGTAATTGATTACATAAACACCAATTATATTCGTGTCAAAGAAAATAAATTAAGTACTTATTTAATACAAACATTTGAATTAAACCTTTCATAGAACTACTTGATTATTGAAAGCTTTCATTCATGCAAAACTTAATCATAAACCAGCGAAATTATTGATAGAATCTAAAGAAAACCATCTATATAATATATTAATCAATCAAGTATAAATAAAGTAAATATAACATAAAATTTTTACGTAAATAATTGTTTTAGATATATACATGAACAAACCTGAGATGGTCTATACGCTCCGCCTGGCGACTTGGTAAAAACCCATCGTCTAATGCACGTGTAAAAAAATATTAAACAAAGTTATGGTTTAGTCTGTATAGCACTGCACTATTTTATAAAAAAGTTCACATGTGTGAGATGAGTGCGAGGGGGGGAAGCGAGCGGTTGCGACGGCGGCGTTGAAGCGACTGGTCGCCGCCGACCGAGCTTCGGGGTTGCCGCGCTCGTCGTTACAGAATGGGGCTCAAATTAAATTCTCCTGGAATACGAGTGCTCGGAATTTTTATTAAATGAGCTTATTAGCTTCAATGATTTTTTAATGCAGGTTATTGAGTTCTAAACTGTGTATCGTTGTAACTATTGGCTTGCAGGTAGACATTGGTATTGACTTGACTTTGGTAAACATTTTTGTAAATATGTTCTTTTGAATGATCAACAGTTGATGAGGTTTCCTTTCAGTAACATAATTATATTTGTGAACTTTTTTTTTTCATATTTTACCATTTTGGTAAAAGGTAAGTATCTTTGTATTTCGGAGTCAAAATGACAAAGTTCGCTGACAAACTAACCTGTCCACAATCCGATTAAAAAAACTTAATTTGACAAAGAGGTATTATCCGTAGGGGGAGGCATTACGAATATTATTCCGTATGCTGCTATCGAGAAAACGATTTTTAAAATTAACAACTATAACAAAAATTATATCGAGAGACGAAAATCTTTCTGTACCTTGTATCCGGGCGTGATTATAGCATTATACAAAAAATCTCCCACAAACAAGGCAAAACTTCAAAGCCTGGCAACATTACAAAGGTTCGGGGGGCTTCGACAGCGATCGGGGAGATCGACAGCCGGCTCGGAGCTCAGGCACAGGACGAGCTACTCTCCAACGCACTGCATACTTCACTGAATTTTGATGCCCGATGAAAAATGCAGTAGTGCGGCGGTATTGCATTCAAATGCGGGTCTCATCTGCCTCGGGCCATCACGGCTATGTAACGGGAATGTGGGGATACTACTGGGTTATTTGCTTTCAGGAAAGTAATCTTGTTACAAGTTTGTTACAGAGTTTTAGGTAGTTTTGTATGTTTAGCTCCGGTTATATTTGGTTAGAGTAGATTACGAACTTCATTAAATGATAAATGACTTTATTTCTGCAAATAGGTTTTAAAAAAACACTTTTACACGTCTTCTTTATTAAAACTAGATGGCATTTTAAATGTAAAGGTGGTTGATACTAAATATACTTGTATAGTATAGTAAGTTATTTTTTAATGCTGATGGTTTTTACCCACGACGGAACGGTGTATGCGTTTAGGGTGAGAGGTTGTTTGTATGTGCACATTTGATTGTTGACAATTTTCTCCAAAACGGCTTGACTGATTTTAATGCGGTTTTCGGTGACTAGTATATTGTTCATTTATAGTAGTGTTACATCATAAATTATGATTGAGTGAGACTTAAACGCTGCTGACTTAAATGCTTTAACTCTTTATTAATCGCTATTTAAGTGGATGCATCAGTAATTAAACCGATATACTACTGAATATTGTACAAAAAACGTAACGCCTTATTTGATGTGTTTGCGAATTAATATTAATACTCAACACTTTATTGCATTCCATAATAGTAAAGAGATGATGATAATGAAGAGAATTATCTGTATGGACCCTGTCGGGCACAACAAAAGTGTTTATTTATTACTCTATCTCTTTTAATTAACCTACCTACCTAACTCTAGGTAACTTCTCCGATACACTTCGCGCTTAATAATGTGCTTATTACGTAAATAAAAATATCATAAATGATACATAGACTTTGTAACCTGAAATAAAGAAATTATTGTTATTATTATTAAATCCGGTATTGTAGGTTATAACAGCTTTGTCTACCCATCAACAGCAGACAATCGTGAAGCTATACGTACTATTTGTACATACAAAGAAATGAGAACGAAGCAATTTAGAAATTGTATCACAAGCCGGCCATGCGATGCGACACCGGAGTTTCGTTTGCACAGAGCTTTTGTAAAGCTCTCGCGGCGACAGTAACGTGAGCGAGCCAGCCTCCACTCACACACAGATGCTGGATGCTACTCGGTACATTGTTTAGCGGTTGTTGTTGCTATGCCACTTTGTATACATGTTTAGAGGTTAGATTGTTGGTGTATTCCGGCAGAGGACTGCGTGTTGTGGCGTAACTTGGAAAAGGCCAGCAGTGGACCGTGATAGGCTGAGAAATTTATTTATTTATTAAAGGTACTCCAACGACTTATCCACTAATACACATACAAAATAATTAATAACATAAATTTCGGATTATGGATGATGATTTTTGGCATTATATGTTACATGATAAACAAATTACGATATTACTGGAAATTGTTTTTCTACTAAGTTATGACACTTTCAATTATCATTATTCTATACTTATTGAAATAGCATCAACACAGCCACATTTGCTTAAAGTAAACCAAATCGACTCTTCCAGTTCGCTTCTTGTTCCGCGGACCGCAGTCAAACGCCACAACACAGCGTTAGGAGACCAACGTAAACACGCCAATGAAAACCGAAACGAATACTCAGCTGGACTCGAACATGGAATTGGATTACTGCTCATAATTAATACGGACACCGGTATGAGAGCCGCCAAGCATCAGCCAGCTCCCCAATGTGCCGTAAAAGGAACATAAAGCTGATGAATAGCCAGCTTTACGATGTTATCACCGTATGCTGCACACGGTGCGTAACCCATCAGTCGCTGGTGATTAATTTTAAAACTTTAGATTGTATGCGAATTTGCCAACTGTAGGTTATATTTCGTATTTTTTATTACAGCTGTATTAGGAAGTGATGGGCGGGCGGGTCTTGATGTAATTTGACGTTCAAAAAGTACTTAGATTTAAGTAGGTCTTTTGAATAAATGATTTTTATTTTTGGCCGAAACCATTACACAATTTAACCGTGGTGACGCTAACTTTGCTTACTCTTTCGGTATTTACTGGAGAGATTGTGTATGTGCACTTTCCAGGCTGCAAGCCTTGTCGTATTTTGTTGTAAAGTAATTCCCTGGACAACCGCAGCTACCCATACTAGCTTAAACCACGACTAGTAAAATAATGTGAAAAAAAATACCAGTGTATCTGGGAGAAAAAAGAGATTGATTAATTAGTACGTGTAACTAAAACATCATATTTGTGTATAAGTCAAAATTCAATACCAGCACTATATTACAGATATTTGTACAATTAAAAACTGCGCATATAATATTTACTAATAGCCATAAAACTGTACCCCGCGGATCCTGATCCCACAGACCCCCATTAGGATCGCATTAACGGATAACCAGACAACACATGCATACCAAACTCACGAAACTTTCCTAAAAGACTCTCAGAGCGGACTGAACTCTGCTAAATTCCCCTTAGCAGTCAAGCCAAGCCATAAACTCAGCTAAAAGCTTTTAAAAACTTTTTTCATAAACCCTTGCCTAGCGCTTGGAATGGGATAGGTAGTAAGGTAACATTATTCAGTCCAAATGCAACGAACTCAATTTCATAATATTAATCTCAATCTCTATGTCAATATAGGTCGTAACAGGATTCAGACCTAAAAATAGTTGGTTCAGAATAGGCTTCTGAATCGAATTCAGTCATGACAAATAGGTGTTTTGAATTTTCCAAGAATTAATCTTCCACATGACTTGAATTAGAAACACCACTTTAATGATAATCTTTAGTTTAAGGAAATTTAAGTCTTAACTCAAAGGAATAAAGTATACGGGCGTAGAATCCCACACCTCAACCAACCACGTAGCAAATAATAAGCGAGAGTTACGGTTTACAATTATATTTAAGAATATCTCTATATCTAGGTATATTAGGAAGAAATTAAGAATTTTGAATAACAGAAGAAAAATTTCAAAAATCTGTTATTTCAAAAACTAAGATTGTGCAACCGATCGTCGGTATTATAAACCTAAACTAATATTATAAAGGCGAAAGTTTGTTAGCATGTTTGTATGTTTGTTACCTCTTCACGCTCAAACGGCTAGACCGATTTTGATGAAATTTCATATGGAGGTAGCTGACACCCTGGATTAACACAGAGGCTACTTCTTATCCCGAAGCAATGTAGCGGGAAACATCGCAGAGCGCAGTTAGTACCTATATTCCTATAGCAAATTACAAAATGAAATAAGTTCCTTTGTACTCTGATATAAGTCATAATGTTTCTCATATTATGTTAGTGTGTACCATAAATTGTAACAAATAACATTCTAGTAGCTAGAATATTAAGTAGTAAGTTGTAACCGACGTAAGCTCCACGTGGCTTTCAACCGTAACTTGATTAGCGTCGACACCGCAAGGAGATTTCCTTAGCAACGGAAAGCCTTCAGCCTCGTCTGAAGCCAGAACTGCGATCTGACTATTACATTACGACTTAAATCACTCTGTGCAGTGCCTACCAAAAGTAGTTTGAATTATTTGCGACCTATACATATTCGTTAGAATTGCGGGCAACCGGTGGATGCAATTGGCAAGCTGTCGTTCATTGTGGCGTTTTAAGGGGAGGCCTTTGTTCAACAGTGGATGTCTTCCGACTAATGATGATGATGTTTATATGACCTGTTTCATAAGACTGTTTGTGGCCGGTGAAACTCGGGTGAAACGTCAAGCCAAAAAAAAAGTTTGTTCCCATTAATTCCCGTTTTGTAATTTCTATTATAATCATGCAACACGAAAGTTTAAAAAATAGTACTGTACCTAGATTCTAATTAACGCGTATATTGCTGGTAGGGAGGCTACAATTGCCAGAAATCGATCTTTAGATCCCTAGACAAGTAAAAAACACTCGTAAAGAAATCGAAAAGTATGAAAAATTTATGAGGAATACCTAACGATTCGACTCTATTGCTATCTATGACATATTTCATTACCATATATTATTCATTCGATTCTATTTCTATTCAACAAACGTTTTTCTTGTCTTGCCTAGAACCCAGCTCGATAAGAGCTTAAGCCACAACGACACCAGTGTGAAAATAAAAATAATGTAGCTAGAAGAACACAGATCTTCAGTAAGATGGTTCAAAGCCCTATAAGCTCGACTCCGGCCGCGTATTTCATTGACCTAGTTACGCATAATATAGGCTACTATGCCCTGTCGGTCACACGGGGTAGGTAGATAGATAGATAGAGATAGATAAACAATTATGTAACACGCGCGTTATAAAAATATTATCCCACGTACATACTGTTCTTCTTCGTCTTACCGTATGGTTGATAAACTACCCGGTGTCAGAGTTTAAATCACCTGTAGGCCTGTGACATGGCTTTACACACCGTTGAAAAATCTCTCAGGTGTGCCGGTTTCCTCGCGATGTTTTCCTTCACCGTTTTCAGCAAATGATAACTAATTTATATAAAAACAATGTCTGAATAAAAAAAAATTTGAACGATGTTTACTACGGTGGTATCTTGTACTATTAGTGCGTGTCGGGGTTTGAACTTGCGACCTTTGACTTGGTAGTCCAATGGTCATACCGGTTATCACTGCTATCTGTATCTACCGCACAATTCGTCTACGATCAGACTGATAGATACCAATACGTCAACATCTTTATCGGTGCAAGAATCTTCTGCAAGTTTTAATATCGTAACGATAAATCAATAGTGTATGGCTTCTAGCGATCAATCTTCAGATTTTGTTACTACAGACATTTAAATTTACCCTGTGCCGGAATCGAAGGATGTCGCAAAAAGCCTCCCTCGGCCCTGTGCCAATCCAGTCATACGAGTATCGTGCTTTACATTATAATAAAAACGTTGACCGTGACCGATATAGCTCTAATAAAAGTATACGGCCTAGTAATAAGGAGGCCAGCGTGTTTACAGGCCGCATATAATATTGGAACTTAATATTTGATATAAGGACTTCCTACACTCTGAGATTTTAGGTTTTAACATTTTATATTCTATTCTATTTTGGATACAGAATACGAATAAACGATGAACGGATATTAACAGAACACTATATTGTTTTTTTTATGACGTGAGAGAACTCTATCATTGGAATTTATCGTGTATAGTGTGAATGTTTATGTGTCCGGGCAGGACACGCATTTATTATATTCTATTCTGTATATATATTCGTGGCAAGGTAGCTGACACCCTGGATTAACACATAGGCTACTTTTTATGCCGAAAAAATGTAGCGGGTAACACGGCGGGGCGCAGCTAATTAGAGATAAATCGAACAACAATACTAAAGCATGACAATACTATGTAACCTCCTATAGCTCCTATATACAGTGAAAGTATACATAAATAAAGACTTCCTTTGGTGCAAAGCGTGACTGCTAAAAATGAGGTAAAATAAACTAAAGTTAAGGATAAAAATCAAGATAATATAAAAAACATTTATACAAAATAGACTTAATTTTAAGTGCTTTTTGAACGTCAAATTACATAAAGACAGCCCCCATAAAACGCCCCCGACACCGCTTTCTAGTGCTATAGCTGGGTAGCAGAAACGGCAACAAACTACCCGCATAATCTGTCTGTCTGGGTTCGAATCCTAGCAAAGTGTAATTGCGATTTTCCATTTGAAAACTCTTAGTAGCAGAACTGTGTAGAACGGATTGTTCACATGACACATCTAATAAATAATATTATAAAGACAAAAGTTTGCAAGTGTGTTTGTATATTTGTGCCTTATTCGCGCTAACACGGCTGGACCAATTTTGAAAATATTCGGTAAGAAGGTAGCTGACATCTAGGATTAACGCATAGGCTACTTTTATTCCGAAAAATGTGGCGGGAACACAGCCGGGGCGCAGCAAGTTTTAAATTTAAGTATGTGATATTGGAGGAAAATGGTACTTACTGGTATACCACGAAAGATGATTGTATACTATCACGAACTTTACTGTATATTGTTATTGAAAACACCACTCTAGTTCATAAGGATGCATCATAATAACATCAAGATACGCGAGACTCTGAGACAATATAATTTAATACCGAATACACTTACACGGCCTCCATGCAGTACCAGAGCATCTAGAAAAAAATAATGTTTCACGACCGACATTCTTCAGAAGTAAACATTGGAATTTTTCACCTTAATTTGTTGGGAGTTCAAAACTTAATTGATAAAGAAAATTTGAAAAATGATAGACATAAGCGGGACTTGAACCCGCGACCTTTACCGTACCATGGCGCAACTCTGCTAACTTAGCTATGGTGTCGCTGCTCATCGTCATCATCAGCCGGAAGACGTCCACTGTTGAACAAAGGCCTCCCTCTTAGAACGCCACAATGAACGACAGCTTGGCACACATCGAATTTAAAGTTGCCTTTTAGTATTTAGGTGCGTCTTAACGGTGACGTAACGTGTAGCCACGCACAATGGCCCAATTAAGCGTCTAAGTGCGGAATATGCCCCGGAATACCATACCAAGGGTAACGTAAATAATAAAAGGCAACTTGGTAATCTTAGATTCCAACAGATAAGTTTGCAGGTTATTCATAAACACATCGCCACTTCACTAAGGTTTTCTCTGGCATTATGGTTACGTTTATCATTATTATTAGAAGCTAATATGGTCCAAATGCAGGGCAAAGGCCAAATTACAGACGTTAAGCTGCCAACCTTAAGTGGAACTGGGCTGGCCTGCCGCATGTTGGAGGAGCCATGGTTCCGTTTGACATACATAAACAATTCAAAATTTTTAAAAGTAAAAACGTCGCCCGACGCTAGGTATTTCTCTATCAGGGGTGCATTTAATACACTTGAGCTATCCGTTTGATTAATTAAGTACCAATATAATATTCTGTAAACTAATTTCATTTCATTTATTCAATAATTACTTGTGCTATAGTTATGTATTTAATCGGCTATAGGCAGAACATGTTGACACAAAATCAAAATTATGTAAATACTCTTTTATAATTTAATTTATAGTTTCTCAAGTAAAGATTATCTTATTTTATCCGTGAAGAAGAATCGAGCCCGCAGTCAAATTTCTTGCGCCAACCGGCTCGTGAAGTTCCCTCGTCATGCACTGTAAGGCACTCAAAACCCCGTCAAATGAGATGAGACAAGCTCGTTGCCGGGTACGATAGCCAGCAGCCGGGCGTGTCTCACCGGCGACCCGACGACCCGGTGACCGGGCTGTGACCGCGTAACCCGGTCATAGCTTGACCCGGTTACCGTGCAGCCGGGTATGCACCGCCCGCCGCGCAGCCCTTGCATTCCACGATTGATTCTGTACAATATCAGACTCTTTTGTAGGAATGTGTGTCGAGGTAATGTACTATGTTGTGGGTTTGACTCTTATGTAACTCTGTACAGCTGTTTGAACATCGATATTGTATTCAATGAGTCTTTTGCGACTAACTGGAGACATTATCATCTTTGTATTCTGATATTTTGGCAAAATAATGAATAAACTAGACTCCGTACTAATTTAAAATTCTATTCTCAAAATTTATATTCTATTAATAATTAAATATGATTGAGTAAAAAATGGAACTGTGTAGAATAAATTTTAATAATACTAACAAAGAAATATAAACGTACTTCTTACGTCCTTGTCGAGTTCACATTCACGCACGTACAAACTCCACACAAAACCTTCAACAAAATATTAAAAGAGACGCTTATCAAATGAATACTTCCCGTCCTTTGAAATGGAACTGTCGAAGGTCCCGATTTCATCAAACATGTTCCCGGTAAACTTTACCTTTACATTTCTTTTTAGGTCATTCTCGAAGTCGTCATAGTCAGGGTCCGAACTGCAAGTAACGTTATCCGTCTCCTGGGGCGCATAGCATATACTCTTTATCACAAACCTCATAACTCTCTTCATACTATTCAATTCTTTCTTCATCTTATTCAACACATTTGACTTTGAACTAAGCAAACATTTCAATTTTTCGTTCTCCAATTGTAACCCCAAATTTTTCGTTTGTATTTCCAATTCTCTTTGACTGGTTGAGTCTAATTGCTTCTTCATTTCCCGCACGATTGCAAGAAATCCTTTCCGAGTCTCTGCCAGCGAGCAGTTTGCTTCATTCAAGTCAAATTTCATTCTTTCGAGGTCTACATGGAGCCTCTGGATCGTAACATCTTGGTAATCTGATGACGCTGCCGATTTCTTCTTACTTTTGGGCACTTCTTTGACAATCACTTCAACAGCCGTCGTGTTATTCCTAAACACTTCGTAAGACGTGCCTGGATCTGAATCAATGTTGTGGGTCTTTATATGCTTATTTCTTGATGTGAAATTTGAGAATATATCGTCGGAGAGCGACATTTTGGGCTTGAAAGGGACACTCATTTATTTAAATAGTGTAATATCACTTGTATTTTAAGCAAAAAATGTTACAAAAATAGGTCACTGCTTTTTTTTGTTTTGTCAATATGCTTTGGTTGTCAAAAGTGACTTTTATAGAGTAATAAGTATGACTTATGTAGATAAGGTTACATCACATAATGTCGTTTTAAAATTGGGTAATTAGAAACAAAGAGATTTTATTACATATCATAGGATGGGTTTATGAAATGTAGCAAATTACAATGCCTCGACATTATCTTCTCCCTTGGTACGTTACTAGGAACTTAGACTATACCTCTAAAACAGTTTATTGCTGAATTTAAACGTTGGCTTCGCAACGATAGATAAGCACCTGAACTACGGAACGTATTCAACTTACAAACAGCTACAATTACAGAAAAAAATAAAAAAATCGAACGAATTCCACGAAGCCTTTCACTCTTTTACATAAGTTCTGAGGCATTCAATTATCCAGGTACCTATTATCGTAGGAAACTAACGAGTTCGATGCAGCATCTGCCGGTCAAGTGGCGGCGGGGTACTGGCCCGGATGATTGCGACCCAGCTTCGACCTATTAATTATGTGGAGACCGGACGAGGGCAGAATGCAGTGAGCTTTTAACATTTTCACAGAGGAAAATATGTTTTTGAAGATATTTCCGTTAAGCTACATTTCTTGGAACAAGATAAAACACTTCTTCTTCTTCTTATTGTATGGTTGATAAATAACCTGGTGTCAGAGTTTAAGCCGCCTGTAGGTATCCGACATGGCTTTACACACTGTTCAAAAATCTTTCAGGTGTGCTGGTTCCTCACGCGACGTTTTCCTTTGGCAGTTTTAAGCAACTGATAACTAATTAGTAGGCACATAATTATAATAAAACACTAAATCTTGGGTTTTAATCCCAGAAATCTTGGAAGGTGAACCCTTTTAAGTTTACGCGCATCTACATTGGAAAAGGCAAGCATAATAAACATTTTTCCATACAAATACGGTTCTGTTTCTTTATGATGTAAAACGGGTAACTGGTATATATAAATATAATATGTGATCATCTATAGAAAGGAGTCCATTGAATGCGCTGCTTTAAAGTATTCTGGCCCCGTTCTTTGAACTCTCCTTGTTCGATTTAGAATCAATAGTCCACCGGGTTCAATATAGGAATTTGTTCATGAAATGGGCCACGTTGAGCACACGTCGACCCGTAGCGCTCTGTTCCTTATACAAAAGGCGACCATCGTATAAAGTCTACTACTTGGAAGTGTTCCATTTCAATCAGCATAGGTACTTATATATAGATAGAGATTTTCTATTTGTTTATTTGTAGTTATTATAACGTACGCCCTGAATGTTGAATGCAATTCCGGCGATCCTAATTGGTTATCCCGCTGCTTACCTATAATAAAAATATCATAAATCTTACTCAACTTTATTTATTTGAATATATCGATAAAGCGAACACGAAAGAAGAAAAGTCCTACAAATTTTCTCTTTCAAATTGCATAATAACGAATCGTCGTAACTCGAATTGAAACGTCTTTGAAGCCGCTGACTATCCGAAATTGCAGTAACATCGAATCTGTTAATTGCCTGCAAAACTTTGCAGTTCTAGTAATCAGAGCGCTGTTCAAATGTTGTAGAAAGTCAAATATTCTCGCTCACATATAGATTTGTTTATATGCATCTGTAACCCGGTTTCGAGAGTACATTCAACGCCCTAGTTTCGTGGCCTCGCCACTAGCTCCCACAATACCTAGGTACCTAGTAAACCTAGATAAATGTCTACTTAACCAACTGCGCGACGGTGATACGTATTGAATTGATTTAGGTATACTTAAATGTTTTGCCAGTTGGGGTTCTGTTCTGATATTTTGCAGTAAGTTAATGGTATAGTTGCTGTCATGCGTTTGTTATTGATCGTGGACTCGTTTTGTATGCATACTTGCTGGCGATCTTATTGTTCCGTATTTACTGAATACTTTGCAGTAATGAAAATATAATGAGTATATGTGGTAGAAAGCATTAATTATATACAGGATTATACTTTTGACTGTTTATCGTGGCTCTTTAAAGCTTAGAAATAAATATAATAAAGATTTTTTCCATTACATAATTCTCAATAGCAGCACGGACTCTGAATTTGTGCCCGATTGATGGCAATAGGGTGGACCCTATTACATTGGGACCTATGACATAACTGGCGAAATGTGGGTGTACTATAAAGAGTATGCACCTCTGCCTACCCCTTCGGGGATTACAGGCGTGATGTTATGTTATGTATATTTCCTTGAATTTGTATACCATACAAATTGATTAAAATGTCAATTTACCTTTATTTTATTCTAACAATGAAAAGATATTGAAATATACTGATATGGCGTATCGTTGATTACATGAACACGAAAGGTAATAATGTTATTTTTTTAATGATATAATATGATATGGTAAGCGATTCGGACAGCTTCACACCGATTACCGGAATCGAATCAGACTACCGAAGTGACAAGATTAGAGGTTGGATAATAATTATGTTCTACAATAGGACGTACTTAAGCAGAATGGATCCAATTCACATCGAACTAATTTTGAGATATTTGACTTTAAAGTTTATATCGAACTAGCTTCCGCCCGCGACTCCGTCCGCATGGATTCCGAATGTTTTATGGCCTATAGGCTTCCTCAATAAATGGGCTATCTAACACTAAAAGAATTTTTCAAATCGGACCAGTAGTTCCTGATATTAGCGCGTTCAAGCAAACAAACTCTTAGTGCTCTATAATATTATAAAATAATATATAAATATATAATATATATATATATTAGTATAGATTTATCAATGCGATACAGTAAACCTGCTAGTTTAATGGCAGACGAAGCTTATTTTCTTGTATTTTAAGGTTCACTTTTTTACCTCTTTAGTACCTATGTCTAACTCAATTTTGGTGTTGGTGTGGCATGGATCCTTTCTGCTTAACTACGTCCAATCGACGTCAGATTAGTAAGTTGTTTACGGTGGAAACTTCCAAGAATAATGCGCGGAAAATATTGAACATTAACACGTCAGCTTCGGTTTCAGTAATTATTTAGAGATATACCACTAAGATGTATTCTCTCCATATCCTACCTATAGTTATACCATGTTATAAAGAGGTACAATTTGTTTGTTTATTTATATGTAGGGAATAATCTTAGGTAACTTTGCATCTGATTACAATTTTTTAAACATATTTGGGATGTCGTGGTGGCCTAGTGGTTAACATACCGGATTTGTATGCACAAGGTTGCAGGTTCAAACCCGGGCAAGTATCAATCTGACTTTTTCAATGTTATAAATACTTTCTTAGTTATTCTAAGACACCACTGACTAACGGTGACGGAAAACATCGTGAGGAAACCTGGATTTAATTTTCTGAAATCGTCAACCCGCAGTGAGCTAGCGTGGTGATCAATGCTTAATCCTTCTCCATACGAGAAGAGGCTTTCGCCCTGCAGTGGGACAGTTATAGGCTGTTATTATTATTATTATTTTATTTGGGATAGACATTCAGATTGGATTACTACATTACAGGGAATGCTATTTCATTCCCGTAAAAGACACAATCTTATTTCCATGCTGATCAAGTCTTGGGATTTTTTTCTTCTTATAGCTAGTCTAGGGTTGACTCTTGTATGTAGGTTTCGTTCGAAAGCACATTAAATATGAGTAGGTACTTATCTAAGATCCTTTGTGATGTGTCAATGGTACTTTAGAAGCACGTACTGAAGTCCCAAGTCGAAATACAATGTTAATGTAAGAGACAATATTAGGTACAAACATTTATTATAAACATCTTCCTGTAATTGCAAGTTCAGTCCATAGCCAAAACATTTTCATGGGACTTTCTAATGGATTGATGAAAAAGATGTAAATAATGTTTTATTAATCAAATTGTACATCGCAATCAATCAATGCTGTGAAAGATTGGTCGTGTTAAAAACCAATTTGTAATCTATCAACCAATCGCCAATCTGAGACCCAGTTAGTAACTTATACCGCTTCGTCTAATTAACCTTACAAACAGGAAAATTTATAGTACAATACATTCTATTAAGGTACGATGTTGGTACAGGTATATTTTCTAGGAGAGGTCACGTTCTTGGGGTCACATGGCAGCATACGTGGGCCGGTGCCCTGCACGGGACAGCCACATAACACCCCCGTAGAGCGGCACCCGGCGCGTCAGTCACCGAGCATATAACAATTGTTTTGATGTTGCTTTGTTAGGGGGAGTCGTTAGGGGGGTGATTATTTTTTCTTTTTATTTATAGTGCAGGACTGCAATTGTTTTTCGTATTGTTTTGTTTATGTTTTTAATTTTAGAATACCATTGGTCAGAATGATGGGGATTCTAGTTGAAGATGGTTGGAAAGTCTAAAACTGCGTAGGAACATTTGAATTGTTACAATCTTTGCACCAACACGAACCATTATATCGTCATTATACCTAATTCGTGTATACAGGCATCGTTACAATTATGGGTAAACAACTAAGTTTCTTTCGCTTACAATCTTGGAAAAAGCTTTATTTCTCGTATAATAGAAAGAGGATTTTCTTAAGCCCGACTTCTAAGAAAAAGAACCAGCAGCGCAGCGCGTGTATTGTGCCTAATAGAATTATAAGTGGTTATTAGTTTACCGTGTCACGTAACTTGAACAATATAACTTTATTATCGATTTACGATTAATATGCATACTATGTTTTGTAATCTAATTTAAAGTTTCCATTCTTTTAAATTTACTTTATTGACTTTTATTTACTGTCGTATGGCTTTAGTATTTAAATACAAAAGGGTTTTCAGATCCGTGATTCTTCATACATTATTTGGTAACATAGTCTCCTCCTTATTTGAAGTCGGTTAAAAGTTACACGACACCAAAAACCACCACTCATTGTTATCTATTAAATAATTTAATAGATACTGCTTTGATAAAATATACTTAACTGTTTAATATTACACCTATTTACTCTTCCTACTGCGTCTTTATTTCTCAAACAGGGCCCTTACTATGAACTTTTAAAGCCATAATACCTCCATTGTCCGTAGCGGCGTCTTGCTTCCACAACGGAAAATTTTCTTCTTTAAGAGTTTATAGTAAAGGTGCCTTACTACAAGCTTGAATTTCAGGTCATTTTCCGTACACAGGGGTACGCAGCAATGCAATCTCATAGTAACCCCACAGGCGTTATTATATACACATGCGTCCAATAACGCCCTTAACCACAAGCTCGTGTAACTGAATAAAAGGATGTGGCGTACCACGTGCTACTTATCTCTCAAATGACTTTAATATCTACACAAGATATTGAAAAACCTTCCAGGAAAATATAAGATTGTCGCGAGTATCTATATAGAGTAGGCAGATACTCTTAAGGCTCTTTTAAAGTTGCCTGGGACAGTCGTGCGGCTATCGTAGGTCATCATCACCATCATCAGCCGGAAGAAGTCCACTGTTGAACAAAGGCCTCCCGCTTCGAGTGTGGGGGTGCCACAACCCCCACGCTTAGCAAGCGGCTTGGGGATCGCAGAATTGGCGCCGTTCAATATTAGGCAACTCAAGTATCAAGCACTCGTTGTTATTAATATTTAATTGTAAAAAAAAAGTTTTACTTTTATTATTTTCTTATATGCTGATGTAAACACCATATTTGTATGCCGTAGACGGTGAGGCATTGTGTTCACTCAAAGTTTTAATGCTAAGTCTGTACTACCTATGACTAAATATAAATATTTTGATTTTAACTTCTTATAATAATTAGGCACCTATCTACAGACACTTTTTATACTCGACATTTAGATAAGTTAATAACGTATTATGTTACTGTTGCAAGTGTAATACTTACACCTGTTGGCTATGACAAATATTGACTCATGACTGGCAAAACTGTAGTCTCTATTGTAGGAATCGATTTATGGTAATTGTATGTACATTTTTTAATGATCCTTGAGTTGTTAACATTGTTTTTGTTAATAGAATTTATATTGAAAAGCCCTACATCACTTTGCCCGACATGACATTCTAACTTAGAACGGTAGGACCTCATGCTCAGCAGTCACGCTTAGAGACCTCTGATGTAACTGTTAACGCACAATTAATATTGTAAACTCGTTTTTGTTCCAATAAATGATTTTAATTTGATTTGATTATACAACAGCGGCCTTACTATCAACTATTCATAGTTGATTTTTCGTTGTGGAAGCAAGACGCCATAGTCGTCACACTACACTGCACGTAGCGGTGTCTCGCTCTCACAACGAAGAATTAGACTAGCAACTTCTTATGTAACACACGTTCATAATGAGATTGACAAAAGCATTAGTCAGATATTATGCACATGCACTACTAATAAGGCACCTAATGGACCGTTCTTAGTAAAACTAATTAATAATATTGCATTATATTGCGACATAGTGAATTCTTGCACTTAACTAGCTTAAGTAGGAGCTGCCTATCAGATGTATAACACAAGCAGGTCCATAATTATTAAATGGAACTTTGTTGATGCTATTGGATCAAGAGCATATACAGTAAAGACGCTAACAGATCACTAGGCTTTATAATTAGAACCTCTTTCCAATTTAAAAACCCCCAAGTATTAAAGCTACTTTATAATGCGTACGTGCGTAGTAAATTAGAATATAACTCCATAGTGTGGAAACCGCATGAAAATTTATATACACTCATGGTTGAAAGAGTTCAGCGTAAATTTTCAAGATATGTCTACAAGCGTCAATATGGATACTATCCGTTTTTGTATCCTTCTCTATTTGTGTCTGGGATGGTTGGTTTGGATACTTTGCAACTTCGTAGGGATTATGTGCATTTAATACATTATTACCTGTTGCTAGTTAATAAAGTGGACAATCCATCGGTACGCGAAACAATCTCTTTTTATGTGCCCGACCGGTACACACGGGGCAGTGGACGGCGCCACCACAGACTCTTCTGTTATCCACCTGCTCGGCGCTCTCTTCACGCTAATAATTGTCCAACCGCCAAAGCAATCACTTTAATTAATGATTTTCTTAATGCTAGACCGGATGCTGACATATTTTTCGATTCGCTTCTTGTTTTTAGTAAAAGTGTTAGATTATTTTTAAATAAAAGATAGATGTTAAGTTTTGTTTAATTTTGTTCAATGTTTAATTGTAGATACTAGTATATTGTTTAGATTTAAGTTCGTTATGTCATTCATAAAAAATTATAGCATGTAAGCGATTTGGTGTAGAACTGTAAGCTTATATTGTTTTTCAAGTAAATAAATACACATTAGTTTTACAGCAGTGATAGTTCGTAGTGCAGTCATATTGAAAAACGATAATATCTTGGTATATTTTTTCTCATATTGGCGGGTCGACGGCATATTATGTACCTCGTTAGTGGGGTGCAGTCTCAAAAGGCCAGGATACTGTAGAGACCTTCGGTAAACACAGTGGTCATGCCGGATTATAAGTAGGTAGGTAGTACATAGACACATAGATCTCTTTACATAAGCAAAGTGGAAGTGCCAAATCCTAACATTCATTAACTTATTCAGACAAAAAAGTACTTACTACTTACGAGAATGGTCTCTACCTATACATCTCTTTATGGATTCGGGAAGAGAATTATGTGCTAATCCATAGAAGCGTCGCACCGCAGTTTATGGTAAATAATCGCTTTTTACGTTCTGTGCAAGAAAAATCTTCATTTGCTTAATGCCTGCCTACCTAGTCCAAAAACCAATGCACGCTACTAGTGTAGGTGACAAAATAGTCAAAACAAAATACATATAAACATGTTCTGTAAGCACTGAACAATTTTTTGCTCATGGCAAATAATATAACAACTATTCGGGCAGATCGACTGAAGGATCGTTTGCTATCCATATCTGGACCATATTTTGTCGGAATCCCTTTAATCGGATAACGCGTAAATGCCGTGCATGGCACTGGCTGTCATTCGTAGACCTTTGTCACTGGTTACTCAGAAACTGAGTCAGTCAGAAGTCGGAAATTCTGACAAACTGCCTGAGAATTAAAAGGGAATAGCTCCATGATAATATGATATTATTCTTATCGTACGGTTGATGAACAACTTAGTGTCAGTTTAAACCGACTGTAGGCCTCTGACTTGGCTTTACACACCGATGAAAAAACTTTCAAGTGTGCCGGTTTCTCCACGATGTTTTCCTTCATCGTTTTTGCAACTGATAACTAATTTCTAATACGCATATGAATTCGAAAAGACATTGGTGCGTGCCGTTGTTGGACTTGCGACCTTTGAATTGACAGAACGGTCATAGCACTCGGCTATCACTGCTATGATAATATGATACTTAGGTTAAAGTTTTGTTATGTGTAAATAAAAAAATAAAGGATTTCTTAAAATATCTTTATTGCAATGAAAACATGTATCAAATTGGCATAAAAAGGAGATTTTCTCAAAATATTCCGCTTACATACTAACGTGTGGCGAACATACGAGTTACAATTCCTAAGAACAATGAGTTAGTATTTATGAGCATTAAGTTTTATTGGAATTTGAAGGCCAAACCTCGTTAATTAAAAATAACAATAGGTATAAGTTTTAATCATAAATGCCACAATTAGGTGCGAACATGTATGTATGTATATATGTCATATAATGGTCTCTTGCAGACGGAGTTTCACAACATTCACAATTTTTTTTTTTGTAAATGGAATACACGCAGAAATAACGACGTGGAAAATAAACAAACAGAACTTAATTGACTGTACTAACACAAAATTGCCTTTTACCTCGTCAATACATAGAATGACTGTGCTATACGTAGTCTGTTACATCTACCAAAATAACGCAAAATAACAATGCTTCATTATCAATCTTACTAAAAATAACGTCATCCGCAAGAGACCCTAGAATAACAGACAGGGAAACTATAATTTAAGCTACAAGAATCGTACTATAGACTCCTAAACCAGGACATCATCCGTTGTAGAAGACGGTACGTACAGCGTAAGTTCGCGAGTTCATAGTAAAACAGCTGCTAAGTAACGTATGAAGTATTAAATGTCTACAAACAAACAATAGGTTATCAATATTAAACAACACAACAAAACAAAGGGAATATAAAATAAAAATGTTCATTTTATTTGTTTTATTTTAATCACTGGCCCTTAAAACGTTTGCCTGTATCGTGAATGCGTGCAGTAGATACATCAACACTCAGATACAAAACTGATCGTCCGGGTCAATGTTACTTTGACAACAATACTAGCTACGAGAGGTTCTCGACATTATACTACCACACTCCTTCGACCGCTACGATCATGTAACAGACTAACGTTTCCATACTCTTCATGCCATAACTTTGAATAGAAGACTTATCGCGTGTCTAATGTAATATCAGACAATAATCCTAATAAATTTTAGGATTAGATATTGTCTTCTAATAATGTTGTGGCGTGGAGGCCACAAAACGTCTGTCTTCTATATAAGACATGGCTGTGAATAGGTTGAAAAGTAAAGGAGGTTGGCTTTATTGTACCATTACTTTTTTCACACATCGAATTAGTACTTCCCGTCATAATAAGAATTAAAGTGCACAACAAATCCTTTCCAATGATATATCGCATGTTGCCATGTTATTATTGGTTCGTATGCCAACCTCCACATATGTTTTCCCATCCCCCTTTATTACAATCTTTACATTTCAGTTTACAAATTATAGTTATAACACTTCTGTGTACTAAAAGGCACTTAGTTTAAATTTTGAGATTTCTTAATAACTGTACAACTGTCAAACATTAAATAAAAACAGAAACCGCAAGCAATAACATGAATAGGTAACTAGTTAACATAATAATGATTATACCTAAGCATCAGGTACAAAAAGAGTAGTGAAACTGATAAATGTCATAAAAATAAGTATATATATGTATAATATAGTACTTCTATTCAACACCTTTACATTGGCATTGGTATTCGACACCATTACACCACCAATCGATTGACGTACTTTTTATGAGCTGTCAAAACGTTATACCTCCATAGAATTTTGTATGGAAGTAGGAACATGTACTAATCTGCCACCTTAATTGACTTACGATTTATAGCTTTGAAAAACACTCGAATTTCACAGTTAATTTGCAGGGTTTAAGAGCTAATAAAATAAAGCATGTTTTTAGAAAAGTAATGTGTAGGAATTATTGGATAATGGTGTCAACTACCCTATTATGTAAATAAGTATGTAATGTCACAGACATAAAATGCTAGTACAACATTTTTAATCTATGTTAACAGTGCTTTGCGCATGCGTCGATGATGCATTAATATTTTGTATGATTAAATTATTACAGTCAATTTTATGTCCGAGTAATTTTCCTTATTTTTTTAAACATTATATTAAAATCGATTAATATAATGTTTCTAATAAACGGAGACAACAATTTTATTAATATTTAATTTATAATACAACTTAGATCAGAAAAAGAGTATTTGTAAATCAGATCCAATTAATAGAGAAAAATGACAACCCTCAACTATATCAAGGGTCATTGCGCAGGCGCGAATTACAATTTTGTGTTATTTGCTCAATTATACTTCTTCGTTGTGGAGCTGCGATGGGCGAGTAACACAAAAAAAAAATTTCGCGGCTCTTGACGGATTTCACCTTAAAACTAAGAATTATCTTCATAATTATACGGCCGCCCAATTTAACTTGCCAACACACTTATTTATTTTGCCTAAATACATACTAATATTACAAATGTGAAAATAACTCTGTCTGTTACGCCTACACTAAACCGCTGGACGGATTTTGATGAAATTTGGCATGTAGAAAGTTTAAGACCCGAGAAAGGACATAGGTAGCCTATGTACTTAACACTGGTAAAAGCTAGTTACAAATAAAACGAGATATCTACCCCCCCAAATACTTAATAGATAACTTAACCTCCTCTTTTTTTGATGTAGGATTAAAAATATTTAAAAGTAAATTTTAAACGCTCAGTATAAACATAAGTATTATAAATACAAGGTTCATCATAATTCATTTTAAACATTACCTCATTTCAAAATTCTATAGTATGTTTTGTAAAATATAAATTATGAAGCCATAAATTAAAAACACAGTTATGACGTCACCCTTAAGACATAAATACTAAAAGGGAACTTCAACATGAAATTTGATGGCCGCGAGCTGCGACACGGCTAATTGGTAAGAGCTGGGCCACAATACGAAGGTCGCAGGTTAGATTCCCGCTCAAGTCCATCATTTTTCAAATTTCCTTTATCAATTTGAAATTTTGTATACTATTATTTTAATAAATAATAACAGCCCCTTCTAAATAACTCGAATGATTTACAATCGCAAAAAAAATGTCTCTTATCATTTTAGCGCAATAATCTTTTTACTTGTCAAAGTCCTAGAATTCCTAAATTACATGTACCACGTAACTTGGTAAATAAAATTTAAGTGATTCGTTTCATATTATTATTTGTGTTTCAACCAATCAATTAGTGACGCTTATTGGTAATAAAATAATAATATTATTGGTTACCGTAGAACAATATCAGCATGTTGAATGAGTTAATAGAAACAAGAAACAAATAAGGAAATATACAACAATATGACGGTACACGGTATTAAACATAATATATATATAAACTTGAGTAATTTATATGCTGTTAAGACGATTGTACTACAGAATATATTTCTTACAAAATTCTAAGAAACTGCTTTGTTGGAAAATATATGTTTTCGTCTTACTGCGACGACCGCGGTCACGGGTGACCCCCACAACTATCTGGAAGTGACTAAGCCATTTGAATCGCCGTTATTTTTAAATACTTTTTAAGGCCGATCAAAACTAAAACCGATATAAAGTTAATTGCGCGCGCAGATAATGTGCGCATCCCCGCTTTATACGTCTCTTTGATACCTAACATTGCAATTTACCCAGATTGGACGATGTTCAGCTGCTAAAGAGTTATAATATTAAACAGTAAATACTTAGAATATAAGGCAAGCATGATTTATGACTTGTAACAATATTAATGTACACATTACCGAACCAATATTCTCCGTCTAATATCCATACATGATCATGTTATAGCTTGACCAATATTGGTTCCAACATGTGGCGAATGACATCACAACCAATTAAGTAACACGAATATAATGATTTAAACCTAAATGTATTTGCTATGGAATAATTGATTCATTAAAACCGAGCAAATGTTATTAAAATTAGATACAGTTATTTTTAATTATTTTAATCTCCGATGGTATGCGAGAGTAGCAGATGGAAATCCGTGGTCTCTGCGTGCCTGTAAATTGACCGTGACTTTACGGGAAATAAGTATGTACAGGAATCAATCTTAACAACATAACATCACGCCTGTATTCCCCGAAGGGGTAGGCAGAGGTGCACATATGTATAGTACACCCACATTTCGCCAGTTATGTTTTTAGGTCCCAATGTAATAGGAGGCGAGCCTATTGCCATCAACCGGGCACAAATCCAGACACCGTGCTGCTACTGAGAATTACCTAATGGAAAAACCCAGTAACACTGCCCGACCCGGGATTCGAACCCAGGACCTCGTGCCCAGCAGTCGCGTTTAGCAACCACTAGACCAACGAGTCAATCTTATTATTCCTTGAAAATGCATTTTATTGAGACCGCTCGTCTTCTGAAAAGGGAAGGCTATATATGTTTTAAGGGCTTGTAGTTGTATGTAGCTTAGTTGTAGAGTATGGCGATGCAGTGTGCGGACAGTTGAATCAATTGCATTGTAACACATAATGTTCTGTTAAACTACAATTAATGATGCATTTTACGCATTTCAAATAGTTCTTCATATGAAATGCTGTAACTGTTTTGCAATCAGTAGAACTTTAATATATGTACATTTTGAAGTACATAAAAAAGTGGATTGACTTGCATATACAATGAAGTTACGACTAGTATATACTTTAGACTTTGCAAAAAAAAACTGACTGACAAACTTAAAATTTCGTACAACATTTAGACAAATAAATTATCTTTTATCTTAACAATGAACTTCGAAAACTTTGAAATCAACGATCAGCCAATGATAACATATTAAAATATTAATCAAATTAAATAAATGCAAATTCAATGTGTGAGCGATTATTCAAATGAGATTATAAAAGAAACTTTGTAGTTGTAAGGTGTTTGTATGTAGTTCAAAACTGGTAGCTTGATAACTTATCCTCGAGGAAATACCACTTATTCTATGATTTATATACAAAAAAACTTGTTAAGATGAACATATACTTATATATTGTAAGACGTATGTATAAAAAAATGTGTGTGGCATCTTAAGTAATACTATAAAGATGAAATCTGAAATCGTTTATCTGATTTCCTTTGAATTATATTATCGCGTTTCATATATTTCCTGATCTAATCAGCATTAAATTATAATGGGTAGTTGACACCACCAATCAATTGACATACTTTTTATGAGCTGTCAAAACGTTATTCGTCCATAGATTTTGAATGGCAATAAGAACATGTGACGTCACTTGTTCGTAAACCCAATTGACTTACTATTCATTGATTTCAAAACTGATAAAAATCGAACTTTACGGTTGATTAAAAACGTATAAGGTTTTTAGGGCTAAAATAAGCATTTTTAGAGAAGTAGTGTCTTGAATTATTGGTTAATGGTGCCAACTACCCAATTGTTTCATAGTCCTTCATTGGCCAAATCTAATTCAAGTTTACTTAAGTTTTTGATGTTATAGCAGTTGCACAAGCTAGGCTTAAGTTAAAATTAATAAAGGACTTCGAAAAATGATGGACACAAGTGCGATTCGCACTTGACGGGCGACATGGTGGCTCAGTTGATACTGCGCCACGGATCAGCGAAGGTCGCGGGTTCGAATTCCGCTCGTGTCCATCTTTTTGAAAATTCCTTTATTACTTTGAATATAATTATAATTAAAGTGTTACTATCTCTGTAACTCCACATGTCGTCTATACGACTGCGCTGCTCGCCATCTGGTTGACGCCGCACGTGCCGTCGCCCCGGAACACGCGGTAATATCCTTGCTCTCCCCAGGACTTGCCCCAAGAATTCTTCACTATCCAGTAAGGCAATCGCTTGTGGAACAGCGGGTAATCTGAAAAAGATTAAGTTTTAATATGATAGAAGTACTGAGATCCCCGGTATAAATTAGTGTTCGTTAACTCCACTACTGCGTTTGCGTTATACTTAATGTTAATAGAGACAAAAATGATTTTAGACGCGGATGTTAAGTTAGCTAGCATTTTACTTTATATTAGATGATCAATTCTTCACTTTTTAAACCTATATGGGCGAAAATTCTGTCTTTCTGCCTGTCCGTCTTATAAGCTTCCACAGTTCTACCAGTAAGCCGATTTTAATTAAGTTTTTAAACAAGTTTTTTTAATGAATAACACATAAATATCTAGGGTACACACATACACATGTGGATTCCCATGCGGAAATCAAACCCGCGACCAACGTCAAATATATTTATAATCACTCACCTTTAATGCCGTATCCAACTATGAGCACACCGTGGTCCAAATTGGTAGGATTACACAACATCTTCCAGGGATGAGAAATGCCTCCCATGTAAAATTGCATTGCATTTGCGTTTATACCTGCAAAAGAAATAATGGTGAGGCTAATACAGCTTAAATAAAAACAAATAACAAGAGCCGAGTGGTATCCGGCCTGGAATTGACCCTTTCTCCCGTGGGTGTCGTAAGATGGGCGGCAGCGTCTTCTGTAACTTCACCACCAATACTGCGATCCCAAAGTCAAGCGTGGGGATTATCCCCCCCCCCCCTTCCTAAGGGGGAGGTTTTTGTACAACAATGGACTTGGTCAATGGTCTTCCGGCTGATGATGATACACACAATATAACACCTGTATTCCCCGAAGGGGTAGGCAGAGGTGCATACTCTTTATAGTGCACCCACATTTCGCCAGTTATGTTATCGGTCCCAATGTAATAGGGGGCGGACCTACTGCCCTCAACTGGGCATAAATCCAGACTCCGTGCTGCTATTGAGAATTTGCTAATGGAAAAACCCAGGAACACCTTGCCACGCTTGGGATTCCAACATGCCAACAACACCAATGAGGGATAAATATACTTAGTCAAGAAAGAAGTTGTATGTTCTCTTACTTGAATTTCCTAATAATATTTATTTTACAATCTATCTTGACTTGAAAATGTAATAAGTTTGACAAGAGGCCATTTGAGAAGAGGTATTCGCCTACATTGGAACTGTTTAAAACATGTAATTTTATTATTTCCTTTATTAAGGTTCACTTTATGGTCTTACCAATAGATATCGGTCCATTGTGTACAAGCCACTGGGCCATGCCCGTCTCATTAGTGGTTATATTGACAGCGCCACTAATCTGGACCTTCGCTAACGTCTTGTTGAACTCGCACTTCTCGTCCTCCGCTTCGTAAGGGTAGTCACTCTCCAACTCCAGCCCGCCGAGTTGTTCTATCGCTCTAAAACATAATTGCTGGTTTTACGAACGAAACACATATGGTAATGCCATTTTCAGCTGACACTAGCCTACGCTAGAGTATACATAAATATAGTGCAAAAATGGTCTGTACATATTACTTTAAATTGTTTAGTCGATAATTATAATTTATGTTTTCATTAGGTACGTCGTGGTAGGCTGCTGTGCGGGATCGTGAGAGACCAGATCCTGCTTGGAGACGGAGGCGTCGAGGAGGGCAACCGACTCGACGGTCAATACGCCGAAACCCCGTCTAAAAGCACGACAGACGGGCCTTTGGAGCTGTGGGCGCACAGAGAAGGGGACTCTGTTAGCCTATACATATAGCGACTCCAGAGAAGACGGCGGGACGGTGGTAACGTGCCGCGCAGTTCCGGAGTTGGTCTTCTTAGAGGTCCCGGGACTTCCTTTGTTTGTGCAGATGGTGACCACCGGGGTGGTTTAAGTGAGGTAGAAATCCCACACTCCCCAGTTCCTACCCCATAGGGACCGGGTGTCTTTTGAAGGTTTCCCCCCGAAAACAAAACAATAAAAGGTATGTTGGGGTAGTCGATAAGGTTACATTATGAATAGTTTTTTTTTTGTACAGATTTATTTTTCTTTGTGTCGTATGTCCTGTGAAGCGCTGTTATAAAAACCTTTTTCTTTTTAAAAGATTATGCGGTAACAAAGGTGTTGTCTGCCTTAATCCTGATCCGATGGGACGGTAAACCGACATGACCAATGACATAGCTTTTTGGCACAGAGGTGAAAAACCATCAAACTTATTAGAAGTAACTACAGGAAGCAATGTTATGTTGTGTTGTTGTTTATGTGTTGGGTATGTGTGTGATGTTTAACCTGCTAGATCGAAGTATCTGCGGTAACTTAAAGCTAAACGAATCCCTGTCATACATTAATCGGTAACGGTGCTAGGTGTGCCGTGTGATAGGAGTGGATCATGATATAGTATACCCACTGCCCAACACGTCGGGGAGACTTTGATGATATATTACAGATTATTGCCAATTTCCAAGAGTTACGGTATATCAATATATAATTTGGACGTTGGAAATAATGTTTCTATTTAACATCTATTGTTATAAAACTGTACAAACATGTGCGCTGCTATTTGCACATTCGGTCGTTGGCAGTGCACTTAAAATTTTACAACAATTACACTTTGACACATCATTAGGATACAATTTGCACATTCATCTTCAAACTAACCTACATAACCCTGGATTGAAAGCAGTTAGGTTAATCTGAAGATTATATGCCTCTATCGTAAACATTAAAGATATTAAAAAAGCTGAGTTGAAATGTATTAAACACCCACATTACGCTGGTTTCATTAGGTCCTATGTAATAGAAGGTGTAGTCTATTGCTATTAAGCGGGCACATGTACGGCATCCATGCTGCTGAGAATTACTTTATGGAAAAACTTAAACGTTTTCCCGAAAATAGAACCGAGGACATTACGCTCAGCAGCCGCTTAGCTACCACGATACAAACGAGCCGGCAGCGTTATTTCCTACTACATATATTGTAAGTTTACCTGTATGCATTGTCGGGCAGTCCACCATTACAGCCATCATCCAACTTGTCACAGTCCACCAACTCTTGTTCCGACAGCGATACCAACTGCCCTGATTGCATTTTCCATTGCCCTTCAATATTTCCTGTGACAGAAAAGTCATAATAACCAAACTATAGAATAGACTCGCAGTGTCAATAATAAGAAAAAGTTTGACCAACGGGGGAAACAGAAAAATGCTTTCGGCTAGTGTTTAATGCTGCCTTTCTAAATTGTGTTTTAAAGTTATTGCAAAGGTCACAAGTTCCTCACCAGTCACACTGAACGCCCAGCAACTGCCACAGGAGCCTTGATCCTTTACTTCAGTTACAGCATCATATTCCCTCCAGTCGAAGTTTGGAGGAATTTTAATATCTGGTATATCAGCATTCTTCATAGGAAGCTGGTTGGCATCTCTGAGACTAGTCTTTAATCCCAAAAACCTAGTACTAAACTCATCATAAGATAAATCTGTGAAGCGTGTCACTCCATATGTTGCAGTTCCTTTTTCATATACGTTGAGCTCATGAATTTTTTTTATATTGGCCTTAAATATGTCGAACCTTTTTTGCATTTGAGAATAATCGTTCACGTAACTAGGACTGTAAGTTGTTAAAAAGTTGTAAAACAGGTGTTCAGCTTGTACGTGATGGTATAAATCGTGTGTAGCGCCCTCTTGAAAGTCGCAAGTTACGCGGAAATTCGGAGGATGGTCAGTCCATGGTCGAATCCACACATTAACACGACAGAACTTATTTAAAGATTGTTCTTTATCTAACTTGCAATCTGTCTGTTCGCTTAAAGCAACACAATCAGTAAATCCAACTTCAAGCTTCATTCTATAATGAATGCCAGCTACCAATTGCTTCTCTAATGAAAATATTCTAACAACTTTCTGTTTTTTTGGATGAGGATACTTAGCTTCGATGTGTTTTAATGCTTCTTTCGCTAATAAATTTGCCAGTTCAGCACTCTCAAATTCGATATGTGATTCCAAAGGAGTCTCATCGTCTACACAATTTACATCAATGTTTTTACCGTTATTAATCCATAGTCTTTCCCATATTTGTGCAACACAACGCCTTCTCGGCAGGTGTTCCAAAAAATCGCAACTCGTTATATTTTCAACCCACTCATATTTCAAACACGAAGTGTAGCCAACGTCAAAGTCAATTGTAGTTACTTTACCTGTAGTTATCTTCGTCGAATGGCTATTTATCTGAAGAACTCTTTGCTTGTATCTGTGTAATGATGCCATTTCTAACTTTTGTAAAGATTCTGTAACTAACTTTTGGATTTCCAAATTGTCTAATGTTAGATTTGTCAGGTTCGAAAGAGATCTTTTACTTCGGACAGGTGGCCTACACTTAGCGTCTACTAAATTAACAGTTCTTTTTTCGGCTTCCAACCAAATAAAGGAATGACAGGCTTTGGCCGATATCGTATTATCAAGGTAACACTGGAAAGGATTTTTATCCAGATTGACGTCTTTCGAACAATTTGTGGTAGCAATGATGAAACTTAATTTTATTGGGCGTTGAGAGTTTAAACTTGGTATAACTTGTGGCGCACCTTGATGGACCAATTTAAAATGATTTTCAGGATTCGCCTCAAGATTTGTTATGGACAACTTTAAAAGTTCAGGTATATTCAAACCTGTAACAGATTCAAACTCTTGGTCATCGTCACATACGACTGACACGTGCCTTATCACCAGTTCATCATCAGGAGAGGGCCAAATCCTAGCCAAACAAAGTCTATGATCCAAACCATTCATTTCTTCGCATTGATGCAGATTTACTTCTCTACGATGTCGTAAACAATATGTTTCCGCTAATTCAATATACATTCGCACCATTGAAGTGTCCATTTGCATACTATTCTGTACGGCATGTATGGTAACCAATTTATGCAAGTTATTGGAACTAGATTGATCGTTCACGTGTTGTACAGCACGGTCTGCATAGTAGTAAATCATATCATCATCTATGTCCTCATCCTCGTCGCCAATGTCTCTTACATTTCTTCCACCTGGTTTAGGCTTTTCCTTTTTACTTTTACTACTTTTTTTACAAGTTACTTTAATATCTTTGTCAAGGTGCTTCCACGGTCTTACCCAAATTTTTGCAGTACAATGAAAGACAATAAGAGGTTTTTTTATTTCACATACATCATTCGAATCTCTAGTTTCATTCCTCAAACATTTTGTTGGTGACATAGAATACTCAATTTTAATTATTGTGCCGTCTACCATATGTTCACTTACGCTGTGAATAGCTGTTACTTTGTGAAAGTATTTTCTATTTGTAGCAGTTAGATATTTCTCCGACGCTTCTTCAGCTAGGAGTTTATGTTTTTCTTCATCGTTATTTACATGGGAGAGTTTTAAAATATCATTTGTTGCTCCCGAATCAGTTTCATATTCATCCAAATCATTATCATCAGGACCATAACACTGAACAATATTTTTTTTATGTTTTAACCACGGCCTGTCCCATATTTCTGCGTGACAATGAAGAATATCACCATCGACTGCAACACACTTGCGGGTATGTACGCTGGATACATTTACTGAACAATCCGTAGGAGAAGCACTAAAATCTATCTTATACTTAAAACCAGCTACCACACGAGTAACAACGCGTTTGACTTCAAGCACCTTATAATGTATAGTGCTCTTCAGTTCATATTTGCGCAAAGCTTCTTCAGCCAGTAATTTATATTCAGTCTTATTTGGATCTTGCTCTTTTTCAGCGCCTCGCAAATTAATATCATGACTTTTATATTTTTTCGGAAACGATTCATTAGGCAATTTAAAAAATGTTGCATCTTTAATGTTATTTTCACTTGATACACTTACTTGTCTTTTATTTCTTCGGTTTTGGTTTTGACAAGAAACGTTTATATTCTTTAGATTCAGCCAACTTTGCTCCCAAACCTCTGAGTGACATACACCTGTACTTGAATCTTGATCATCAGACACTACGAAATCGATGCGAGTTATCAAACCATTCACTAATTGCGTCGTTACCTTTACAACTGTATCTACTTTTAAAGATTGAGAACTTCCAGTATTATTTTTATATTTTTGCAATGATTCTTCGGCTAGTGCTATGTATCTATGATCACTCGAGTTCTGTTCCATTTGACCACCGACGAGTTGCCTTTTCGCTCGTTCATTGCCTATTTTACAATTTACTTTGATATCTTTTTTATTTAGCCAATTTTGCTCCCAAACCTCTGAGTGACATTTACCTATATTTGAATTTATACCATCGGACACTGTGAAATCGATGCGAGTTATCACTCCAGATACTACTTGCGTCGTTACCTTTGCAACTCTATCTACTCGTAATGATTTGAAACCTCCAGTACTATCTTTGTATTTTCGCAATGATTCTTTGGCAAGTGCTATGTATTGAGGACGACTCGGGTTCTGTATTATTTCACCACCGAGGTTTTTTCTTTTCGCACGCGCATTGCCTATTTCACAATTGACTTTGATATCTCTATTATTTAGCCAACTTTGCTCCCAAACCTCTGAGTGACATTTACCTGTACTTGAATCTTGACTATCGGACACTATGTAGTCGATGCGAGTTACCACTCCAGCTACTACTTGCGTCGTTACCTTTTCAACTTTATCTACTTTTAAAGATTGAGAACTTCCAGTACTATCTTTATAGTGTTGCAATGATTCTTCGGCTAGTGCTATGTATTGATGATCACTCGGGTTCTCTTCATTTTCGCCACCGAGGAGATGCCTATTCGCACGTCCATTGCCTATTTTACAATCTACTTTGATATCTTTTTTATTTAACGAACTTTGCTCCCAAACTTCTGAGTGACATTTACCTATACTTGAATCTTGACTATCGATCACTATGAAATCGATGCAAGTTGTCACTCCAGCTACAACATACGTCGTTACTTTTACAACTGTATCTACTTTTAAAGATTGAGAACTTCCAGTAGTATCTATATATTTTTGCAATGATTCTTCGGCTAGTGCCTTGTATTGAGGACGACTTGGATTCTGTTCTAAGTCACCGCTGAATTGCCTTTTCGCACGTACGTTGCCTAGTTCACAATTAACTTTGATATCTTTTTTATTTAGCCAGTTTTGCTCCCAAATCTCTGAGTGACATTTACCTGTACTTGAATCTTGACCATCGGACACTACGAAATCGATGAGAGTTATCACTCCAGCTACTACTTGCGTCGTTACCTTTTCAACTTTATCGACTTTTAAAGATTGAGAACTTCCAGTATTATGTTTATATTTTTGTAATGATTCTTCAGCTAGTGCCTTGTATTGAGGACGATTTGGGTCCTGTTCTGTTAGGCCACCAAAACCTTCCCTTTTCGCACGTGCATTGCCTAGTTCACAATTTACTTTGATATCTTTTTTATTTAGCCAACCTTGCTCCCATATCTCTGAGTGACATTTACCTGTACTTGAATCTTGACTATCGGACACTATGAAGTCGATGCGAGTTATCACTCCAGCTACTACATGTGTCGTTACCTTTTCAATTCTATCTACTTTTAAAGATTGAGAACTTCCAGTACTAACCATATATTTTTCTAATGATTCTTCGGCTAGAGCCTTGTAATGAGGACGACTTGGGTCCTGTTCTATGCCACCGATGGTTTGCCTTTTTGCACGTGCATTGCCTAGTTCACAATTTACTTTGATATCTTTTTTATTTAGCCAGTTTTGCTCCCAAACCTCTGAGTGACATTTACCTGTACTTGAATCTTGACTATCGGTCACTACGAAATCGATGAGAGTTATCACTCCAGCTACTACTTGCGTCGTTACCTTTTCAACTTTATCGACTTTTAAAGATTGAGAACTTCCAGTATTATGTTTATATTTTTGTAATGATTCTTCGGCTAGTGCTATGTATCTATGATCACTCGAGTTCTGTTCCATTGGACCACCGACGAGTTGCCTTTTCGCTCGTTCATTGCCTAGTTCACAATTTACTTTGATATCTTTTTTATTTAGCCAACTTTGCTCCCATATCTCTGAGTGACATTTACCTGTACTTGAATCTTGACCATCGGACACTACGAAGTCGATGCGAGTTATCACTCCAGCTACTATTTGCGTCGTTACCTTTTCAACTCTACCTACTTTTAAAGCTTGAGAACTTCCAGTAGTATCTTTATATTTTTGCAATGATTCTTCGGCTAGTTTTATATATTGATGGTCACTCGGGTTCTCTTCGTTTTCGCCACCAAGGACTTCCCTTTTCGCACGTGCATTGCCTAGTTCACAATTTACTTTGATATCTTTTTTATTTAGCCAGTTTTGTTCCCAAACCTCTGAGTGACATTTACCTGTACTTGAATCTTGACTATCGGACACTACGAAATCGATGCGAGTTATCACTCCAGCTACTACTTGCGTCGTTACCTTTTCAACTTTATCGACTTTTAAAGATTGAGAATTTCCAGTATTATGTTTATATTTTTGTAATGATTCTTCAGCTAGTGCCTTGTATTGAGGACGATTTGGGTCCTGATCTGTTAGGCCACCAAAACCTTCCCTTTTCGCACGTGCATTGCCTAGTTCACAATTTACTTTGATATCTTTTTTATTTAGCCAACCTTGCTCCCATATCTCTGAGTGACATTTACCTGTACTTGAATCTTGACTATCGGACACTATGAAGTCGATGCGAGTTATCACTCCAGCTACTACATGCGTCGTTACCTTTTCAATTCTATCTACTTTTAAAGATTGAGAACTTCCAGTACTAACCATATATTTTTCTAATGATTCTTCGGCTAGAGCCTTGTAATGAGGACGACTTGGGTCCTGTTCTATGCCACCGATGGTTTGCCTTTTTGCACGTGCATTGCCTAGTTCACAATTTACTTTGATATCTTTTTTATTTAGCCAGTTTTGCTCCCAAACCTCTGAGTGACATTTACCTGTACTTGAATCTTGACTATCGGACACTACGAAATCGATGAGAGTTATCACTCCAGCTACTACTTGCGTCGTTACCTTTTCAACTTTATCGACTTTTAAAGATTGAGAACTTCCAGTATTATGTTTATATTTTTGTAATGATTCTTCGGCTAGTGCTATGTATCTATGATCACTCGAGTTCTGTTCCATTGGACCACCGACGAGTTGCCTTTTCGCTCGTTCATTGCCTAGTTCACAATTTACTTTGATATCTTTTTTATTTAGCCAACTTTGCTCCCATATCTCTGAGTGACATTTACCTGTACTTGAATCTTGACCATCGGACACTACGAAGTCGATGCGAGTTATCACTCCAGCTACTATTTGCGTCGTTACCTTTTCAACTCTACCTACTTTTAAAGCTTGAGAACTTCCAGTAGTATCTTTATATTTTTGCAATGATTCTTCGGCTAGTTTTATATATTGATGGTCACTCGGGTTCTCTTCGTTTTCGCCACCAAGGACTTCCCTTTTCGCACGTGCATTGCCTAGTTCACAATTTACTTTGATATCTTTTTTATTTAGCCAGTTTTGTTCCCAAACCTCTGAGTGACATTTACCTGTACTTGAATCTTGACTATCGGACACTACGAAATCGATGCGAGTTATCACTCCAGCTACTACTTGCGTCGTTACCTTTTCAACTTTATCGACTTTTAAAGATTGAGAATTTCCAGTATTATGTTTATATTTTTGTAATGATTCTTCAGCTAGTGCCTTGTATTGAGGACGATTTGGGTCCTGATCTGTTAGGCCACCAAAACCTTCCCTTTTCGCACGTGCATTGCCTAGTTCACAATTTACTTTGATATCTTTTTTATTTAGCCAACCTTGCTCCCATATCTCTGAGTGACATTTACCTGTACTTGAATCTTGACTATCGGACACTATGAAGTCGATGCGAGTTATCACTCCAGCTACTACATGCGTCGTTACCTTTTCAATTCTATCTACTTTTAAAGATTGAGAACTTCCAGTACTAACCATATATTTTTCTAATGATTCTTCGGCTAGAGCCTTGTAATGAGGACGACTTGGGTCCTGTTCTATGCCACCGATGGTTTGCCTTTTTGCACGTGCATTGCCTAGTTCACAATTTACTTTGATATCTTTTTTATTTAGCCAGTTTTGCTCCCAAACCTCTGAGTGACATTTACCTGTACTTGAATCTTGACCATCGGACACTACGAAATCGATGCGAGTTATCACTCCAGCTACTATTTGCGTCGTTACCTTTTCAACTCTACCTACTTTTAAAGCTTGAGAACTTCCAGTAGTATCTTTATATTTTTGCAATGATTCTTCGGCTAGTTTTATATATTGATGGTCACTCGGGTTCTCTTCCTTTTCGCCACCAAGGACTTCCCTTTTCGCACGTGCATTGCCTAGTTCACAATTTACTTTGATATCTTTTTTATTTAGCCAACCTTGCTCCCATATCTCTGAGTGACATTTACCTGTACTTGAATCTTGACTATCGGACACTATGAAGTCGATGCGAGTTATCACTCCAGCTACTACATGCGTCGTTACCTTTTCAATTCTATCTACTTTTAAAGATTGAGAACTTCCAGTACTAACCATATATTTTTCTAATGATTCTTCGGCTAGAGCCTTGTAATGAGGACGACTTGGGTCCTGTTCTATGCCACCGATGGTTTGCCTTTTTGCACGTGCATTGCCTAGTTCACAATTTACTTTGATATCTTTTTTATTTAGCCAGTTTTGCTCCCAAACCTCTGAGTGACATTTACCTGTACTTGAATCTTGACCATCGGACACTACGAAATCGATGCGAGTTATCACTCCAGCTACTATTTGCGTCGTTACCTTTTCAACTCTACCTACTTTTAAAGCTTGAGAACTTCCAGTAGTATCTTTATATTTTTGCAATGATTCTTCGGCTAGTTTTATATATTGATGGTCACTCGGGTTCTCTTCCTTTTCGCCACCAAAGACTTCCCTTTTCGCACGTGCATTGCCTAGTTCACAATTTACTTTGATATCTTTTTTATTTAGCCAACCTTGCTCCCATATCTCTGAGTGACATTTACCTGTACTTGAATCTTGACTATCGGACACTATGAAGTCGATGCGAGTTATCACTCCAGCTACTACATGCGTCGTTACCTTTTCAATTCTATCTACTTTTAAAGATTGAGAACTTCCAGTACTAACCATATATTTTTCTAATGATTCTTCGGCTAGAGCCTTGTAATGAGGACGACTTGGGTCCTGTTCTATGCCACCGATGGTTTGCCTTTTTGCACGTGCATTGCCTAGTTCACAATTTACTTTGATATCTTTTTTATTTAGCCAGTTTTGCTCCCAAACCTCTGAGTGACATTTACCTGTACTTGAATCTTGACCATCGGACACTACGAAATCGATGCGAGTTATCACTCCAGCTACTATTTGCGTCGTTACCTTTTCAACTCTACCTACTTTTAAAGCTTGAGAACTTCCAGTAGTATCTTTATATTTTTGCAATGATTCTTCGGCTAGTTTTATATATTGATGGTCACTCGGGTTCTCTTCCTTTTCGCCACCAAGGACTTCCCTTTTCGCACGTGCATTGCCAAGTTCACAATTTACTTTGATATCTTTTTTATTTAGCCAGTTTTGCTCCCAAACCTCGGAGTGACATTTACCTGTACTTGAATCTTGACTATCGGACACTACGAAATCGATGCGAGTTATCACTCCAGCTACTACTTGCGTCGTTACCTTTTCAACTTTATCGACTTTTAAAGATTGAGAACTTCCAGTATTATGTTTATATTTTTGTAATGATTCTTCAGCTAGTGCCTTGTATTGAGGACGATTTGGGTCCTGTTCTGTTAGGCCACCAAAACCTTCCCTTTTCGCACGTGCATTGCCTAGTTCACAATTTACTTTGATATCTTTTTTATTTAGCCAACCTTGCTCCCATATCTCTGAGTGACATTTACCTGTACTTGAATCTTGACTATCGGACACTATGAAGTCGATGCGAGTTATCACTCCAGCTACTACATGCGTCGTTACCTTTTCAATTCTATCTACTTTTAAAGATTGAGAACTTCCAGTACTAACCATATATTTTTCTAATGATTCTTCGGCTAGAGCCTTGTAATGAGGACGACTTGGGTCCTGTTCTATGCCACCGATGGTTTGCCTTTTTGCACGTGCATTGCCTAGTTCACAATTTACTTTGATATCTTTTTTATTTAGCCAGTTTTGCTCCCAAACCTCTGAGTGACATTTACCTGTACTTGAATCTTGACTATCGAACACTACGAAATCGATGAGAGTTATCACTCCAGCTACTACTTGCGTCGTTACCTTTTCAACTTTATCGACTTTTAAAGATTGAGAACTTCCAGTATTATGTTTATATTTTTGTAATGATTCTTCGGCTAGTGCTATGTATCTATGATCACTCGAGTTCTGTTCCATTGGACCACCGACGAGTTGCCTTTTCGCTCGTTCATTGCCTAGTTCACAATTTACTTTGATATCTTTTTTATTTAGCCAACTTTGCTCCCATATCTCTGAGTGACATTTACCTGTACTTGAATCTTGACCATCGGACACTACGAAGTCGATGCGAGTTATCACTCCAGCTACTATTTGCGTCGTTACCTTTTCAACTCTACCTACTTTTAAAGCTTGAGAACTTCCAGTAGTATCTTTATATTTTTGCAATGATTCTTCGGCTAGTTTTATATATTGATGGTCACTCGGGTTCTCTTCCTTTTCGCCACCAAGGACTTCCCTTTTCGCACGTTCATTGCCTAGTTCACAATTTACTTTGATATCTTTTTTATTTAGCCAGTTTTGCTCCCAAACCTCAGAGTGACATTTACCTGTACTTGAATCTTGACTATCGGACACTACGAAATCGATGCGAGTTATCACTCCAGCTACTACTTGCGTCGTTACCTTTTCAACTTTATCGACTTTTAAAGATTGAGAATTTCCAGTATTATGTTTATATTTTTGTAATGATTCTTCAGCTAGTGCCTTGTATTGAGGACGATTTGGGTCCTGATCTGTTAGGCCACCAAAACCTTCCCTTTTCGCACGTGCATTGCCTAGTTCACAATTTACTTTGATATCTTTTTTATTTAGCCAACCTTGCTCCCATATCTCTGAGTGACATTTACCTGTACTTGAATCTTGACTATCGGACACTATGAAGTCGATGCGAGTTATCACTCCAGCTACTACATGCGTCGTTACCTTTTCAATTCTATCTACTTTTAAAGATTGAGAACTTCCAGTACTAACCATATATTTTTCTAATGATTCTTCGGCTAGAGCCTTGTAATGAGGACGACTTGGGTCCTGTTCTATGCCACCGATGGTTTGCCTTTTTGCACGTGCATTGCCTAGTTCACAATTTACTTTGATATCTTTTTTATTTAGCCAGTTTTGCTCCCAAACCTCTGAGTGACATTTACCTGTACTTGAATCTTGACTATCGGACACTACGAAATCGATGAGAGTTATCACTCCAGCTACTACTTGCGTCGTTACCTTTTCAACTTTATCGACTTTTAAAGATTGAGAACTTCCAGTATTATGTTTATATTTTTGTAATGATTCTTCGGCTAGTGCTATGTATCTATGATCACTCGAGTTCTGTTCCATTGGACCACCGACGAGTTGCCTTTTCGCTCGTTCATTGCCTAGTTCACAATTTACTTTGATATCTTTTTTATTTAGCCAACTTTGCTCCCATATCTCTGAGTGACATTTACCTGTACTTGAATCTTGACCATCGGACACTACGAAGTCGATGCGAGTTATCACTCCAGCTACTATTTGCGTCGTTACCTTTTCAACTCTACCTACTTTTAAAGCTTGAGAACTTCCAGTAGTATCTTTATATTTTTGCAATGATTCTTCGGCTAGTTTTATATATTGATGGTCACTCGGGTTCTCTTCGTTTTCGCCACCAAGGACTTCCCTTTTCGCACGTGCATTGCCTAGTTCACAATTTACTTTGATATCTTTTTTATTTAGCCAGTTTTGTTCCCAAACCTCTGAGTGACATTTACCTGTACTTGAATCTTGACTATCGGACACTACGAAATCGATGCGAGTTATCACTCCAGCTACTACTTGCGTCGTTACCTTTTCAACTTTATCGACTTTTAAAGATTGAGAATTTCCAGTATTATGTTTATATTTTTGTAATGATTCTTCAGCTAGTGCCTTGTATTGAGGACGATTTGGGTCCTGATCTGTTAGGCCACCAAAACCTTCCCTTTTCGCACGTGCATTGCCTAGTTCACAATTTACTTTGATATCTTTTTTATTTAGCCAACCTTGCTCCCATATCTCTGAGTGACATTTACCTGTACTTGAATCTTGACCATCGGACACTACGAAATCGATGCGAGTTATCACTCCAGCTACTATTTGCGTCGTTACCTTTTCAACTCTACCTACTTTCAAAGCTTGAGAACTTCCAGTACTATCTTTATATTTTTGTAATGATTCTTCGGCTAGCATTTTGTAATCAGGATTACTCGGATCCTGTTCATATAAGCCACCTGTTGGGTGCTCAAGTCTTACATTAAAAACTTGCCTTTTAGTTCTATATATTTCTTTATCATATGCACAACTAACGTTTATTTTTTTTTTATGTAACCATGGTTGCTCTTGTATTTGAGAAATACACTGTAATCCTTGTGGTTCGTTGTTTTCCAACTCTAATGGAGACGCAATATATTTAATTAAAGTTTTTATTCCTTTATCCCAAGTAACGGTTACATTTTCTATACTTATTATCGTATAAAGTTTTGAACTATTTATTTCTTTAAGGTAATTGTTAAATGATTCATCTGCTAATACTACGTATTTGAAGTAGTTTGGGTCTTCTTTGGAGATTTCAGATTTTTTTAGTACTGCACCGATTAAATGGCACTGGACGTTTATATAATTTCGGTCTTGACTTTCTTCCAAATATTCTGCATGACAAACAGTGTCTCCATCGTTATCTTCAGCTTGAGAGGCGAGAAAATCTAGTTCTTTCATTCCGTTGATGCTATAAGTCACTTTATCTACAAAAGTCACACGAACAAGATGTGAGTCTGGGTTATTTTTTAGATAAATTTGCAAAGATTCTACGGCAATTTGCATATATTTTGGATAATCCAGGTCATTTATATCTAAGTCATTAAATGTATTTTTTTCTTCTATCTTACATGATGTCTTATATTCCTTTTTCATGAGCCAACGTTTTTCTAAAATTTTTGAATTGCATTTTATAGTATTGTTGCTGCTGTTGCTTTTATAAGGAGATATGGTGAAGTCTATGCTTGTTAACAGTCCGGAGTTAATTTGGGTTGTTACTTTTTCTACTCGAACTATTTTGTGTTGAATGGAGTTACCAGTTTCCTTAAGATATTTATTTAACGCCTTCTCAGCTAACTGGTAATATTTAGAATCACTGGGATTATGTTTCCTCACGACATTACTTTGATTATTTCTCTCATATTGTTGGTCTTTTGTATCACAATTTACATAATACTGTTTTTTGTCAAGCCAGACTTGCTCTAATATTTTGGAATGACAGTGTACAATATTATCTGAATTCATTACCTTACATCTTTGCGCTGTCGGATTTTCATCCTTCTGTGACGAACAATTTGTAGGAGAGATTGTAAAATCGATTCTAGTTAATTTTCCAGATACAGCTTGAACAGTAACACGGTCAACATTTATGACTACGTAATGTTGATTTCTTGGAGACGACTGTAGAAACCGCTTAAGAGATTCTTTAGCTAATTGTAAATACGTATTATTATTATTCGTATCTCGATCCAGCTGTCCTCCAACAAAGTCTATAGATCTCTTTTGCCTCGACTTTTCAATGTTATTGTCTTTTTCTATGTCATCACAAGAAACTTCCACCTGTTTTCCATCTATAATCCATGATCTATCCCATATTTGAGCCTTACATATACGCAGACTTTCGTTTTCTAGCAAATCACATACATTTAACTGACCCTTAAAGTCTATGTCGTTAGTACAATTTGTATAACCAACAATAAATTCTATTTTAGTTAAAAATCCAGCAACAATTTGAGATGATATTGATGTTATTCTGACTATTTTTTGTTTGTTATTTCTGTTTGATTGGGTTTCCAAGTATTGAATCGCTTCTTGCAACATCTCATTAATCTTCGGATCATCAACAGTAACATTCGCAACAACAGACTTGGTTTTTGATATTCTCATATCTACTGGTCTGTCAGTGCAAGTATATGATATTTTTTTTTCATTAAGCCAATATCTTTCGTGTATAATAACTTCACATATTTTAGACCCTGACTGTTCCAAAACTGTGCAATTTAGTCTTAATGCCAGAGGGACGCTTTTGTTACAGTTTATGTTTTCTATAATAATGGAGATTTTAGTCAATGTACCTGATGTCACTTGCGTATTGGCTGACACGATTTTGTTTATTTTTAAAGCATATGGTGAATTTGTTTCAGACTCAATTTTTTTTACTGCCTCTTTAGCCAGCGTTTGGAGTACAGGATCGTCGAGATATATTTCTTTTACCACATCTCTATACTCCCTTTCTTTGTTAATGTTGTAGCAGAATGTATTCAGAATTTGGGGACTGATAGAATTTGTGCTATCTATAACACCATTACAAATTTGAGTGGTGACGTCTTTAGGTTCACATTCCACTTTATCACAAGGAATTATAACACGGGCTTGAACGTACAAATAATGCTGAAAGCTTTCCGTTTCTTCTTCAGCTTTTATGACTTCCTCTACAACTCTATTTTTTTCACCCATATCCATTTCATTTAAATAATCTACCATAGCTTGGGCCATATCGTAAACATGTTTGGCATTTTCAATGCTTTTTCTTATGTATTGAAAATCTTCTGCAAGTGACAATATTTGCAAATCGTTATCATAACTTCTTTTTATTCTAGGATTGGCTTTATTCACTTCAGTTGTAGGTTGAAAACCAGAAAAATAAAAAAAATCTAACATATCATCAATTGCTTTTTTCTTATCCTGATTTATAGGTTGCTGCTTCACTTCTGCAGATGCAGTGCCAGGAAGAGAATTTTCGTTATGCTTACCCGCGTTGTTTTTAAAAACATGTTGCTTACTAACATCTAGTGTATCGGGAGATGGTGTGATCAACTCATGATTTACGTCTGTGACTTCTTGGAACTGATTATGTGGTATTATTTGCTCCTGTATTTCTTTTATTTCTTCATCAGTAAGTGTTTTTTCCTGATAAGGCAGGTTTTGAAGATCTTTGTTAATTTTAACACGCACATCATCATTAGAATTTGCACCACGTGAGTCGGTAGGCAGTTCTGGCAACACCTCACCATTGTCGCCGTACTGCCATTCTTCTGTGCAATTATTTCCAAGGATAGCTCTGTAATTATTACCGTTGGGCAATTTAACCCACGGCTTTACAAGAATAGTTATCTTACAAATTTTTGAAGAAGAACAATCTTGTAATTTCACTTCACCGCAATTGTTAGATATAATTGATAGTGTTAGAATATAACGGACGCCATTTACTACCTGCAACGAAAACTTTACTAATAAACGCAATACTTTTTCGAATGAAACAGATGAACACGCTCATGATACTACAAATTAACTTACTTGAACTTGTCTTTCTACATCTAGGACACGATCCAGGTTATGTTTTACCGAGGGTTCGTGTATATCCAGATGCCTGATACCCAAGTTGGCGAGGTCGCTGACCCCTGCTGCCTGTGGGTTCACGTGCGACGCGCATCCAATACAAGGTGCACTTGGTTGGTCCCGGGGAATAGCTACAAATTGTTCCCCTGATGATATCTACGACAGTCAATTGAAAGATTGCTATATACTATAGACGAGAGCTACAATAAAATTTTAATTAAAAGGAAGAAAAATCCCTCTGCTAGGCATAGGCTGTTATATAAGTTAGGTATCAAGTATCAACCAAGCTGATATGATAATGAATGGAATCTGATAGGAAATGTGCCTATAGCTATGTGAATGATTTTTCTTTTAGGCTTCACAAACGGTGCCTATGGCTATAACCATATTATGATTGTTCATTCTTTACATCCTCGATTTATATTGACACAGATGTGGTCTACGGCCTTACTAATGAATTGTTGTAGCTATGGCGGGTGGACAGTTACACTCTGATTTATCTATATACGTCTATTCATAAACCCACGCCTATATGCAAGAGGGGTAGGCAGAGACCACGGAAAAAAATAATGTCCTATCTCAGCTGAGACTAGCCAACTATGCAGGAGATATTATAGTGCATAAGAATGCACGCAAACACAGCTGCACTCCCTATTCCCTCACTCTCATAGTCCGGTGGGACGGTAGACCGACACGACCGGAGACAGATCAGGCGCAGGACCAACGGCTCAACTTGCCTTCCGAAGCACGGAGAGGCTCAACATGGGAAAACGGTCACCCATCACAAGACTGACCGCGGCGAGCACGGCTTAACCTAGCTGATCGACTGATCTGCGCGGTAGCCACGTAGCTACGAGCCCCTCGCGATTAATATATATACATATATTCTAAAAAGCAGAAGACAAATCAATGTGTATCTAGGTAGGTATACAACATTTATTAATGGGGGGGCTAATCTATAATTAAAAAAAATACATTTCAAACAGTCTTAATAGAATAAATGGATTGGAAATGTAACAGTTTCATGACGCCAGTCATGACAGATCTGGGATTTTAATAGCCATAGTCATTATAATAAGCACGTCACTCATTAACCATTATACACTAGACAAACACAAAAAAAAAAAGAAAATACTCATACTATATTTTTGTACATGCATTTATGTTTAGTATTTAACAAGATAGAGGCCGCTTGGTTACTGCAGCTATCACCAACAAAAACATTGCGCCGAAGTACTGGTAGGAAATTACTATGGCCGCTTGTCTACCGGCACCGACACGGGACTACGAACTAACATTATCCGTCGGCTCCGTGCCAATACCAGCGCGCGGTGGACGAACGGCTTTACTCTACGCTAAGTTGGAATACATGATACCGGAGAAAAGATTCTAGAAGTTATTAAATAGAACAGAGCATAAGTAAAGATTGTGCTGTAAGATTTTTTTAAATACTCGTAACACAGTAACCGGAGCGGAAAGTACGCGTTGCATGTTCGTCGAGAATCGTGATCAATCGCAACATAATTACTTTATTCGTTGAAGTATCACAACGCGGTGAGTCTGTAAGCAGCATCTTATAATAATTACTAGCTGTTGCCCGCGACTTCGTCCGCGTGAATTTCGTGGTATGAAAAATAGATGTTGGCCGATTCTCAGACCTACTCAATACGCTCACAAAATTTCATGAGAATCGGTCAAGCCGTTTCGGAGGAATATGGGAACGAAAACTGTAACACGAAAATTTTATATATATAGATATTGCCTGCTTTACTCGTTAGTCATCAAAATATATCTCAGTTATCTGGGATCATAAGTTTTATTACGTAAGCGTAGGTACTTATTAAAATCGAAATCTTCAATTAAACGCATAATGCGATTTAAAGTGCACACTCATGGATAGGAGAGTACTGTAAAAACGGTATTTAGGTAAAACTCGGAGCCCAACTAGGTATAATATCTTCGCCCGTATTCATACAAAACTCAGCGGCGATTCTCGAGTAAGCAACTGTCTATCACGATCCGTAGCATCTCTTAATTCGTTGATGACGTCAGTAAAAAAACTAACAACGTGGGTGGGTAACCAGAGACAAGTAGGTACACACGCAACACGGATTCAGAGACGTGGGACATTCCCGATAACCTCAATGAATGGCACTATGTAGCTTCTACAACATTATACACACTCTTCACTGAAGTGTAAATAATTTACAATGGGTGTAATTTTTTCTATTATAACTTTCTTTAGTGTTAGGTATCCATATTATTGGGTCTAATAACTCGTTTATCCGGGTATGCCTGACTAGGTTCGGACTTAAGCTCTTATTCATGAATAGAAGAGAATTTCTCCTGTAACATGGGTCCGTTTCACATGAAATATCACATACACAAACACACATGCTCGGGACTAACATCTGCGGATCGCACAAAATTTGGTCCCGTGCGGGAATCGAACACGCAACCGTTAGCGAAGCAACTTAGCCACTGCGCCAATCAAGCCGTCAATTGTTTAAAATTTGGAATGCCTTTGGCCACCCTGAAGGGAAACATTACGAAGGAATTAAATCTGAAATGAGGTCTAGAGGACGCATGACGGCAATTTTGAACACGTCAGAGGATTGCTCAACAGTTATTGTGATGAGTGACTGTAAAGAGCCACCTCAGTTAGGATGATCTTCTTAAGTAAATAATTCACGTTTTTTCCTGATTAAAAGTACTACATATTGCTTTAGCATTAGTACGTACTACGCACACGTTTGTTTCTTAAGTTCAGGTTTCATGGCCACGAATCGTGTTCAATAGGTAATACACACCTACTGGCAGGGCGTTGTAATAATCAATACAACCGGTATTTCAAAAGGTATTTGTTGTATTCAAGTTAGAGATTATTATCATTATTGAATTCTCGTCAACGAGGAGCAGGTTTGTTAATGATGTGTCCTTATCGCAAGACTGGGAAGGTGCATTTCCTTTCTCTGTCCAGTGTTTACTTATATTAGAAAAATATTTTGTCATGAGTTTGAAATTACCTGTCCAATTATGCTTATTTATGTCATCAGGCATGCATTCAGCTGAGTTGGACATAAGGTTTATACACAAACCTCGGTGACAATATACCTATAGGTAGATACTATATCAATAAAATTATACGTTACAAGAAGGCGGAAACTCTTTTGTAATTTAGATTGAGAATACGATACGACACTTGTCATAATAATCCCAACACTCACGCGCACTGCCGCACATCCACTGTACATATAATTGGATCCGCGGTCGTGCGCCTGAGTGTCTTGTTTTTAATCTTCGAAAGAGCATGCACATTGTAACTCTATTGTAAGACTGTATGAACTGTGTCGCACGAGCGCATTACATGCCTAAAAATAAGACTTACATGGCAAAATGTAGTAAGTAAAAATACATGTCTAAAATGAAACAAAAGAAACCACTGGCGTTTTGCCAAAGAATACTAATAATTAGTCCCACTTTCTAATATAGGCCATTAGCTGCTAATAATTCCTAATTATCAATATTATGGACATTCCCTATTCTATGCACATTACGATTATCCAGTGCAGCGTACCACGGCGCGTGTATGGATAATAAATATGAATGCACTACAAGGACCAAAATAGATCGGAACTTTTTAAGAAATCGCGACTTTCTCCTTTTTTAAACATAGCGTCGTACCTATAACGTAAGAATAACGTCGATAAGCATAATCAACTTTACTATCTTAAATATTAAGTTGATTTTTAAAATACAACAATATGACGACACAATGAGACACATGCCCTTTTGTCCTATTAATCGTTATGCTCTATAATATGATTATTTTACAGGTCACTTGAGCAAAAATTACAGCCAGGGCAATAACCCAGATTGGAACAAATTCTGTATGACTTAGAAATAAAAATGCACCAACACTGATGACAAAAACCTTAGTATGTTGTAAAAGAGTAAGAAGATACAGGTGATAGAAATACCTATGAATTGTTTCCATACATCAATGTCATAAAATAGTATCGTTTTATTATTACGATGTTAGTACAGTTCACTAATCAAGTCAATTTGTTGTATGTTAACATCCTTGACATATTAAATTAATAACACTAGGTCACCCAGACCTCACCCATTTGTAGCGTACACTGACTTGATAAGAGTTATCTGAGCATTTTGAACTGTATCTGTATAAAGACGTTTTGAAGTATTGTTTACTATTGACATAAAAATACTGTGATATATTTAAGTATGTGCTCACTGAATGAAACATGAAGAAACAAGAATGCTACTAAATAAGTTGCTTATAAAAAAATATAGTATAAGGCCTGTGTAATACTTACAATAGTATCTGATTGCACTTCATTTTCCAGCTGCACTGGTGTTCTTTCAAATACTGGTTCCACTACTTCAACTTGCTGCTCTGGCACCTGAGCCCGAGAGGCAGTTTCAGCAGGACCCTCATGTTCACGGTCTCCACAATGGTTATTTACCACACTAACACCACTGTCCAAGTCCTGGACAGTGGCTGTACACCTTAACAACTTGACATCATTAGGATTTTGGAGTTCTTTCACTTTTAAGTTGGCTACAATTTGGTAGGTGGTTTCATCCTGTAACAAGCAAATTTTATTACTTTTAAATATTTTTTTTGACACAAAATGACTAATAATTAAATCTTAACAAGGTATTACAATTATCTACGCGTAATTAGTTACTTAGTTTATGTCGTATTGATATAATATTTTATCATCATTAATATAATATAACTGGAATGTTATTATTTTACTATTCCAATTTAACTTTAGCCCGATTATCAACTATTACGACTTATGATAATGACAAAGGTCTGAGATTATGCTGACCTTCATCCCAAACAAAAATATTGTAAGATTATAAGTTTATTTATTTTTTAAAGTTTGATTAACTCACAACTTGCTGCGTACTCTGCAAAGATCCCTCATCGCTCTTGTAAATCTGGTTAGGTAAATTATTATAATAGCTTAAGAAGCCAGTCAACAACTTTTCATTCTGACCCACACTTATTTCACACAAACAAAATGAAATTAAAAACAATTGTATAATTATTAACTGCCTAATATTATTCATGGTGTAACCGTCAATACTCCGTCATAGTCGAACACAAAGTGTGCACAATAATATGAAAGTGAATACAAATCGCGAAACGAATTAGTATTTATTTGTTTACAATGCAACACATGAATCAGCGAAGACGAACTAACTTTATTTGTTGACATTATGCACGCGTCAAATCATATCATTAATATTTAGTGATGTGCAGTGGTTTGCAGTACACTAACTAGTTTCTTTTGTACTACTAGTTTTTAGTTTAAAAACAGATTCTAATTAATTCAGTTCTTGAAGACGAGTTTTATACTACTGATGTTAATGTATACAGATATTATAAAAGTAACTTTATAACGAAACTGGCAGACAAGCGAGGGAGCCCTGCAAAACAGCTAGAATAATTATAACATTCAATTAATTTACATCTATTAATGCCCGGTTAATGTCAATAAGCTTGCCGCCCCTATCACATTGGGACCTATACCATAACTGGCGAAATGTGGGTGTACTATAATATGTGCATCTCTGCCTATACCTTTGGGGCATACAGACGTGATGATATATTTTTGTTTATTTGCTCAATTTATTGTATAGATACACAGGTTTCCTTAAAAATTTACATATTATCTTCACAAAAATTCATCCACATAGCTGAAATCCGATACAATCCTTTATAACTTATACTTACTTACTTTAAAAAATATATAAAATGATCTGAATAAATCTTAGTACTGAACTGAACATGTGGAGCAATACTTGATTGATAAATTAAGTTTTAATTCACTAATCAAAGTATTTAAACGTTAAGTTATTGGAATCCCTAGTCATTACCTGCGTCGTAATTCCGTTTAATTTCCCCACATTCTTTTAAAAATAATTATGCATACTTTTCACTCAATCAAATCCGCGGATTAAGTAATTACCATAACAAATGCGTGGTAAGGTCTTTCAATTTTATGGTCATCTATAATCCATTACTGAAATCCATTACTTTAGAAATGCAACATAACTACAGATGCCTGCAGTATGATTGCAATATAGGTAAAGATCATTAAAATAAACGACACAATTGTGTAATTGATACTGAATTTCTTGATTGATTTATTTAGTAATTACTAGATACAGCCCGCGACTTCGTTTGGTTTTTTTCTGTATTATTCAGGATTATAGTAATCTTGTCTACCCTGAATTTGAACTTTGAAGGTATATGGTTAAACTTGAAGCTAATTTGTAGCTATTTTAACCTTCAATAGTTAATACAAAAAAATATTTTTAGTAAAAAAATAAAAACCGCCTTCAAAAAACAGGAACTCTAAAGTGAAAAATAATATTTTATTCACTTCACTTTACTTTAAGCGAAGTGGAAATCCTATGCTTTCACTAAGTTTAATAGTTTAAACACTGAAACTACGTTTAATAAAGCAGTTATGAAAGCATGAAATGTTTTAAGTTAATTAATGTTGGGATTTGATTCCGACTTCCACTTCGCTTGAAATAAAGTAAAGTGCATAAAATATTATTTTTCACTTTGAAGTTCATGTTTTTTGAAGTCGGTTTTTATTTTTTGAATAAAAATATTTTATTTTACAATCTTTCCCTTTCAAACGATACCTCACACGATAATAAATATATACTATTAAAGTGGTAGGAGGGGTCCTCTCCCTCTTCCTTGTTCCTAGTCATGTTATCAGCTACTACTACAGCAATATTATTTGTTACGATAGGCCTGATTATGATTTTAGGAAGAGTTCTGTTCCATATCTCCGAAGATCATCATCAGATCAATATTAAATTGAAATGGAGCCATTTCAGAATAAACCTCTTTACAACATTAAATAATTTTGCAAATCGGTCTATATGTGATTGAGTTACGCTCAAACATATATAAAAAATACACGAATCTACTTGAGTACCTGATATTAGTCGGTTAAAAATGGGAATATTAGCGATTCTGTAGCAACACTACACGGAACAGGGAACTGTTCGGAACTGTCATGATCGAACATTGAACTGTCACGTCACAGCTGTTCACGTCGGTGACGTTTTACTTGTTGTACCGTTACTTTTTGTTTATTTCTCTAGTTTATAAATTAAAATGTTAAACTGTAATTAATTAAACAAGTCAGGATCATTAAATACTACCCGCACTATGTCTGAAAAGAAAAAACAGAGCGTGATACCGAAGCAGAGTAACAAAATGTACATCTCTCGTTAAGCTTAAATTGCAACGAAGTCTTCTCTTAAACTATCTGTGATTGTAATGACTCTTAACTTTGTAATTTTGTTATAGATGGTGGATAACATTTGGTGTAATATGTGGTGCTACATTCGTCACACGATTTTACAAAGTTCTGGAACCAGATCATGTTTGGTAAACAATCTAATTGTTTAAAAACTTTGTCAACAATATTTTTAAATGATATAGTTTACAGGATCCTCATTAGTAATGTTACTGGCAAGTTCTTTATGCAGATAGTCCATATTAGATGCTTTAACTGGCAGGATTTATTGTACCTATGATCAAAACAAGACTGTTTTTGATCTGTGGGTCATCTTAGGGTTTATTCACAGAAATAAGTAAAAAAATATTATAATGCAATGTAATGAAATTTTCAAATCATGCTGCTTATACACAATGAGGCGCAAATAGATTTTATTGTTAAATACTTGCATGAATTTTACTATTATTAACTTCATACAAATACAACGTTATTCACCATAGTTAGTGTAAAAGGAATTCCAGTGATGCAATCCTTGTAGTCATACACAATATAAGAAATATTTAACCTTGTAATACTAATGACATTTAACAATATGTTGTCACATTCCACAAATATGACATACTTTTATGAATCATTTTCTTTTAGTTGGGATGAAACTCACTTTGGTAAAATGGCAAGCTGGTATATAAACAGGACGTTCTTCTTTGATGTTCATCCACCACTTGGAAAGGTAATATAACAAACTTAATAATTAAAAAGACTAAATCAGCAAATAGTAAATCTATGTTGTAGGTGGTGAGGCTAGGTATTCATTTGTCGAGACCATTTAGTTTGGCTGGGCATTTAGCCTCTTTAGTGGGCCATTGTGCGTGACAAAGATTATCTTTTTTTTATTCCAACCATGCCAGATCATCCCAGAAAGCGAGCAGCTTTTTCAGGTTGCTACAAGCCTCCGGTCGAGACCATGTTTTAATAGGGAATGAATACAGATTAATTCCCTATTAAAACGGTTGCAGTTGCTGGCAATAGCCTATTGCCATCAACTGGGCCACCAATTACATTGGGACTTACATCACAACTTGTGAAATGTAGATGTACTATATGTGCTCTCTGCCTACCCCCTCGGGAATACAGGTGTGATGTTATAAATTGCAAAATTTACATTCCTGACATAATAGGGTTTTATTTTCTTATTATTATCTGGGCTCTGGAAAGCATAAAAATAAATTATGCAAGTTTAGTAGAAACTTAGACCAAAATGTGAGATTTACACTTGTTGTACTAGCTTACATGACTATACATAAGTATTTGTTTATTTTTTAAACAAATGTGTAATATATGTAAATAATATTATTGTTATCTTGTCAGATGCTGATTGCCTTGTCGGGTAAAGTATCAGGGTATGATGGCACATTCCCCTTTGAGAAGCCCGGAGACAAGTATGAAGGTGCCCGCTATGAAGGAATGAGGCTTGTAAGTTTATTTAATTGTTTCCGATGCCAATCTTTATTAACATACCTTAAATATATAAAGAAGGTTTGCTGGTTGTGGGCTGGCAACATTGTCTGATAAAAGGAACTTACATGTATCTGTCATCAAGTAACCATATCCATCGGCGTTTTAACTTGCAGCTTTTATAAGCTAAAAATAAGCATAGGTATGCGGGCTTAATACTTATTTGCGTCCTCCCTGTTGCGTGACTTTGTTTTAAACCGGAGGACCTCGTACACTTGCTGGTTGAGTGATCAGTACTGTATTCTGAGGTATTGTTTACCTCTCTAACACAGTGGCAACAAACTTCATCCTATTAAAGACAATGTCGCTTGAGTTTGGGTGAATTCTAGGGCTATTTGTAGCATGCGTGAATGTAGGATGCAGGTACCTAAACTTACTAAAATAGACATGTTACATTAAGCGACTTCCCACACTCAAACCACTATACTGGTTTTATGGGAAATTGTAATATGTAAGTTATATTACGAAGAAATATAAATAAATGAAATAATATAGAAGGGTGAGCTAAAAACGCCTAGCACTTATAAAAGTTTGCATGTCCCTATGAGGCTGGCATAGACACATGTGTGGACATGTGACTGGCGCCCTGCAAATTTTTAAATAAAGAATAAAGCTTATTACTATACTTCTTCTATACTATAATTATATACCTATTTTATATCCTACTAATATTATAAATGTGAAAGTTTGTGAGAATGGATGTATGGATGTGTGGATGTTTGTTACTCTTTCACGCATACACGACTGGACCGATTTGGTTGAAATTTGGTATGTAGATAGGTTATACCCTGGATTAACATATAGGCTACTTTTTATCCCGAAAAAATGTAGCGGGTAACACCGCGGGGCGCAGCTAGTATTTTATAATATATATAATATATAATATTATAAAGCTGAAGAGTTTGTTTGCTTGAACGCGCTAATCTCAGGAACTACTGGTCCTATTTGAAGAATTATTTCAGTGTTAGATAGCCCATTTATTGAGGAAGGCTATAAAACATTCGAAATCCACGCGGACGGAGTCGCGGGCGGAAGCTAGTCTATAATACTTAGGTAAAATTGCATAAAAATCTACAATTCTCCAAATTAGTGGGCGCGGCGGGATGTTTATAGAACATTAGACATTTGTCGGCACGCGCCGCAGTTATTGAATGTATTTCCGATTGTTGTCAAAAAACATAGATACAAACATTTGTCTAGAATTGGCCATTTCTAAACATTCACATTTTTCATCACATACTTATGCAAGAGATTGTAAAAGTTATACTTACACGAGTGGGCCATTAAGTATGTATGCCAGTTTATTTTTTTACTAGAATACGGAAAAGCAATAAGAAGGGTTACGATTTAAACGGGTATGTATGTTTGTACATATTATCATCATCATCCACAGCCTAATATATCCCACTGCTAGGTTCAGGGACACCTCCCTTAAACTAAATCATCTTCCGCGATCCTGTGCCTATCTCAACCAGGTGCGCACCGTAATCTGTGCAATATCGTTTTGTGCTAGACATACTTTTATTCCAGTCAAAATTATAACCCTCCTTTTTGATTCGCCTATCAATCAAATAAGACTGTTGCGAGAGGGTTTAATGTGTAACAGAAACAAAATGCATTACTTGTTATTTACAGTATATTCCGGTTATACTCACGGGTGTATTCGAGAATGCCCGACTAGTTGCGAACTCGAACGGAGTTCGGCTCGCGACTCTGCCGCGTAACCAGCTCATGAATAAGGGCTCCGTTCAAATTCGAAACTAGTCGGGCATTCCCGAATACACCCGTGAGTATAACCGGAATATACAGCTATTAATATGGATAACACTCACGAAAATTATTATGGCATTTCTTGTTTCAGTTCTGTACGGCACTAGGTGCGTTGATCATTCCATTGACATTCTTGACTATTTGGGAAATGACGAAATCACTTGAGTCTACTTTTATAGGAACCATGCTATTACTTTGTGGTAAGATAATCAATGAATACATACTTAAAATATCATTAGGACTTAAGGAAGCCCTTATTTGCGGTCTGTTCAACCGATTTTCACTTTTATTGCATCGGTCGTTTTTACCGGTAAAGAAATTCTTATGTCTATGGCATAAAGGTCAAAATTGGTTGAACAAACATATAGATATTTATTTTAATTATGTATGATGTTTCAGATGTGGGGTTCCTGACGTTAAATAGATACATACTTCTGGACCCAATCTTACTGTTTTTCATGAGTTGTTCTATATACGGAGGATTTAAGGTATGTTATTTGTCAAAACCATTTAATATTATTTGTTACTCATTCCTTCCTTTATTTTTCATAGATGTTATTGACGGCAACTGCTAAATTTATTGATCATTGGTTCAATTATACCCTATGTAAGTACCTAGATTATAAAAATATTGTGTACCATTCTAAGGTTGACTAGAAAAGAGTACCTGAGACATTAAGTCCGCCTCGGTACATTCTTTATGCAAATAAATAAAGATCGATTTTAATAAGCCTTCCTTTAATGCTCGATGGCGATTACGAAACAGCACAACACGTGCGTCTCGCGACGTACACACAAATGCGCCTACAAGCGAGTTGTTCTGGCTAAGTAGGTACTTACTTGTATTTATTATAAACTCGTAACGAAATGGCGTGTCGTATTTGTTATGCTGATTAAATACAAGTTGAATAATTGTAGGTATACTGCACAATCTGCACCGAAAAAAATACTTACTTTGGATTATTTCCGTTGCATAATAAAATTAGTAATATATTTTTTTATTTTATGCGAAACGAACACCTTTATGTTTCTTCAACTGTGGGGAAAAGAAACTGGCTTCTATTGTAGCCCACAATATTTGCTTCTGTGTTTGTTAACTTGTTAGCAACTACAAAATACTAGTCCACGTCATAAATCTTTTTTTTTTTACCGTGAGGGAAATGCTTTACGCATCCCCCGCCGTTGGGAGACGACGCGGGTATGTGGGACTCTCCCGCGAGCCCAATAAGATCCAGGGGCCTACCCACTAAAAACTTCACCTGCCTGCTCTGCGCTTTGGATGGCGGGGGAGCAGTCTCCCGCCAACCCCGCCAGCGCTGTCCGCCCTGTAAAGAGGGGCGGACACTCCTTTGTGCCCCATTGTATGGGAGGGGGCTGCAGGGCGTGATTTTATGTATGATGTACATAAGCAATCCTAATGCCTTAATATCGCCAACCAGGTCCGGTCGTTAACCGACGAGGGACTACCCCCATTCTCAGTCCGCATGGTGTCCTGGCAACTGTTCTTGGGAGCGGCGCTGGCCTGCACCATGTCCGTCAAGTTTGTCGGCTTGTTTGTCGTGCTGTTTGTCGGGTTGCGGACCATCGCTGACCTGTGGAACGTGCTCGGGGATTTGAGTAAGCCTGTTGTAAGTATTCGTGACCATCATAGTAGTTATATACGAAAATACACAAACATTTTTTTTATAAAGAAGACGTATGCCAGGATCGTAGTAAATGGAAATCCGTGATCTCTGCCTACCCCTCAGGGAAACAGGCGTGGCTTTATGTATGTAATTTTTTATAATCAACAATATGCCCTGGTCTGACCTCAGACAGTCATCTGCGTAAGAAACATAATATTTTTTTTTTATATATTGGTTACAAATGATAATATTTACCGAAAATACGTCATACCCTTATAAAAAATTGGGTGTTTTAAAATATTGTTTTATCATTAATATTACAGAGTCTAACAGTAAAGCATTTACTCGGTAGAACAGCGACCTTGATCCTATGGCCAGCAATACTCTACGTGTTCTTCTTTTGGATACACCTTACTGTGCTGAGCAAAAGGTAAGTTTATTTGATATATTATATATAAGCCGTTATTTAAAAACTTACAATCTTCTATGACACTAGCGGACCTGGCAGTCGTCGTCCTGCCCGGAAAAGTAGCGCCACCTATCGGGTCCAATTGTATTTCTAAACCCATTGAAATAAATACACAAAATGCCACCCAAATCGGTTTAGCCGTTTAGGAGTTAGGTGACAAACACGTACAAAAGAATTGTATATATATGATAAATAACTGGTAAATATTTGAAATTATATCCGATGCATTTCTTGCCGGATTCCTTGTTTCGAGAGAACTATAATCTAACGGTTTTCAAAACTGGGCATGAGGCCCTGGGTTTGAATCACGGGTCGCGCAAAGTGTTACTGGGTTTTTCCATTAGGTAATTCTCAGTAGCAGCACGGAGTCTGGATTTGTGCCCGATTAATGGCAATAAGCTCACTCCCTATTACATTGGGACTTCAAAAATATTACTGGCGAAATGTGGGTGTATTATATGTGCATTTCTGCCTCTCCCTTCGGGGAATACAAGCGTAATGTTATGTTTTTCTTCTTATATTTAAGAGTTTTCCTCTCGTCGGTGGAGTAAACGCCATGTGCTGCTTACCTATACTACGCCAAAATTGATCCCTTTTTCGTATTACAGTGGTAACGGCGACGGTTTCTATTCGTCCGGCTTCCAGGCCCGCTTGGAAGGGAACAGTCTGCACAATGCGAGCGCGCCGCGCATGGTCGCGTACGGCGCGCTCATATCGCTCAAGAACCACCGCACGGGCGGCGGGTACCTACACTCACATCACCATTTATATCCGTCAGGAGTCGGGGCCAAACAACAGCAGGTTGGGTTTAAAGAATATTTATTAATGTTTTTAATACTGTTTGCCAAATATTATATAATAATATGTATGTAAAAAATATTGATAAACATGAAAACGTATTTATTTAACACTAGCTGCGCCTCGCTGTGTTACCCGCTACATGTTGTTGGGATAAAAAGCCAAGGTATTAATCCAGGGTGTCAGCTACCTCCATATGAAATTTCATTAAAATTAATTCAGTAGTTTTTATGTAAAAGAGTAACAAACATCCATCCATACTTACAAACTTTCGCGTTTATAATATTAGTAGGGGTACCTATACTAAATTATTAGTATTTTTTGTATATCAAATTACATCAAAACAGCCGCCAAAACCCGCTCGTCATCGACAAGGTGTTATTTTATTTTACCATTGGGTAATTTTCAGCATAATTTGTGCCTGAATAATGACACTATTACATTAGAACTTATAACATACGAGTAACTAGCGAAACATGGGTATACCACACACCTCTGCGAACCCTTCGAGGTATATCCGTGCTAAATTCCATCCAAATCTGTTCAGCCGTTTTAAAGTGATTGACTAACAAACATCCAAACTTTTGCTTCTAGATAACAACGTACACGCACAAAGACGACAATAACCGCTGGCTTATAAAACCCTACGACCGCGAGCACAGCGAGGCGGCGGGCGTGCTGCTCGTGCGCAGCGGGGACCTGGTGCGCCTCACGCATGCGCCCACGGGACGCAACCTGCACTCGCACCGCGAGAGGGCGCCGCTCACCACCAAGTACATGCAAGTCACTGGTTATGGAGAGGTCAATATTATAACATTATAATTTAACCTTGACTTAAGCTATCTCTTTGGTCAATTGACCGATAAAGCATGACGTTTTAAGTTCCAATCCCGGGTCGGGCAAAGTGTTATTGAGTTTTTCCGTTAGCTGATTCTTAGTAGCAGAACGGAGTCTAGATTTGTGCCCGGTTGATGGCAATAGGCTTACCTTCGAAGACGAAATGTGGGTGTACAGCACACCTCTGCCTTCCCCTTCGGGATATACAGGCGCTATGTTATGTTATGAAGCGGTATATATATGTTTCCCGTGGAGTGCCGGATCAGAAAAGCACTTCCCCATCCCCTTGGATTTCGTAAGAGGTAACTAAGGGAAAATCCAGAAGATGGGCAGCAGCGTCTTCTGTAACTTTACCACTAATATTGCGATCCCCAAGCCGCTTGCATAGGGAATAGGGCAACACGCCCCCTTTAAAGAGGGAGGCCTTTATTCAACAGTGGACGTCTTCCGGCTGCTGATAAGTTATGTTATGTATTATATGTGTTACTAAGGCTTTCCCAACTTGCAGGACGGTATTGGCGATGCTAACGATGTCTGGAAGGTCATAGTGTCGGGCGGCAAGGAGGGCGATGAAGTGCAGACGGTCAGGAGCAAGCTCATGTTGGTGCATTACTTGCAGGTTAGTTAATGGTTAAAGATATTTATTTCTCAAACAGAAGACAAATCTTTTACAATGAGCAATACTAGGCTCACATTACAACTACAAGTTAATCGCTCTTTAGGAACGAAGGAAGAACAGAAAACATTTAATAATAAAGGATGCATAAAATATATTTTAACACATAGACTGTCCGCGAAATGTTTAACAATTGCCATGTAAAGCAGCTACGTGGCTACTGTGCAGGTCAGTCGATCGGCGAGGTTAAGCCGTGGTCGCCGCATCAGTCTTGTAATGTTGCAGTTTTTACATATAAAGAGCCCTCCGTGCTTCGGAAGGCACGTTGACCCGTTGGTCCTGTGTCTGATCCCTCCGGTCGTGTCTTACTGTCCCATTGGACTATAAGAGTTACGGAATAAGGAGTGCACCTGTGTTTCCGCGCATGCTTGTGCACTATAATATATCCTGCGTAGTTGCCTAGTCTCAGATCCTACTTTATTTTACTAGTAAGAAAAATTGTAACATATTTTATAAAGAAATAGGTAACAAAACTTTGACATTGAATGTCACATCTGCGTGCGCAACTACTATCAATACAAAAACACTTCCTTATAATGTTTGTTTAGCTGTGAATATACTTACAGCTGCAAAAGTCTACGCTGTTTTGGGGGGTCGTAGGTACATAACTATCGCGCAGATCAAGGTTAAGAAGAGCTAGGTACGTTTATTACACGCTTTTTATTAGCTTCACTTGTATGTATGTTTGTATATTTGTATGTTGGTAACCGACTTCTTTGGGCGCGATTTTGACCCACTTTAAACGGCTAGATTTCGTTCAAATTTTTCATTCGTTTGTAGATTTATCGAGGACCGATGACAATACACTAATTTGATAAAAAAAAATAGTTTAAAAAAACACGCTTTTTATCGAAAACCGAACTAAAAAATAGAAAATAAGTTTTAATCAATTTAAATTATGAATAGTGTTAAAAATTTCAATAAATATAAATTAATAATAGTGTGAATAAAAAAAATATATTTTATTTAAAAAAAAGCGTGGGGTGCTTTTTAAGATATTATCAAAATGATAATCACTCTACTCATATCTGTCAACAAAATATTTATAACTATTGGCACCCCACGCTTTTTTTTAAATAAAATATATTTTTTTTATTCACACTATTATTAATTTATATTTTATTGTTTAAGATCACTATCATTTCTATTGTTTCATTCCCTATGTGATACTTATACTTACATAACGGTACGCTTACACGAGCAACTAAAATTGGGCAATTCTTGCCAATTTCTATACTTTTTGTATTGTCATACATTGCTAGGTTTTGCCGGGATGTCATTAACCAAAATGGCCAATAATCGCGCAATTAATTGCTGTATAAGAAATGTAGGTGTATTATACACCTTTTATAACCCTTCGGGGAATACAGGCGTGATGTTATATTACTTTTTCACAGGCATGCGTATTGACGACGACGGGTAAGCAGCTGCCGAAGTGGGGCTTCGAGCAGCAAGAAGTAGCGTGCAACCCCAATCTGAGGGACAAGAACGCGCTGTGGAACGTCGAGGACAATGTTTTCCATGGCCGTGAGTATTCCTCATCAAAACAATTGCAATTTTTTCTATAATAACTTCCGTGAGTGTTATCCATACTATTTACTGTATATTCCGGTTATACTAACGGATGTATTCGGGTTACGATTAACCAGCTCATGAATAAGGGCTCCGTTCGAGTTCGAAACTAGTCGGGCATTCCCGAATACACCCGTAACCGGAATATACAGTAAACAATTGCTAATTAAGTGCAAATACGCATGAGCATTGCGACAGCATGTATTACACGAGTACTAGTGTACATGATCAATTATTGGAACTTTAACAATTAAATGGTAGCGACATCTACATTTTCCAAACTAACTCATTCGAATTATAATATTAAATAGTACAGTTAAAAAACAAAAACATAACATCACGCCTGTATTCCCCGAAGGGGTAGGCAGAGGTGCACATATAGTAACACCCACATTTCGCCAGTTATGTTTTTAGGTCCCAATGTAATGGGCGAGCCTATTGCCATCAACCGGGCACAAATCCAGACTCCGTGCTGCCACTGCGAATTACCTAATGGAAAAACCCAGTAACACTTTGCCCGACCCGGGATTCGAACCCAGGACCTCGTGCTCAGCAGTCGCGCTTAGCAACCACTAGACCAACGAGGCAGTCCTATTACAGTACAGTTATTTAGGAATAATTGTCAACATTTAATCCAAATTTCATTTTTATGTTACAAATGAAACAATTTAAAAGGTCCAACATAGTTATGTGAAATTAAATGAATTTTCAAGGCAACCCCAATACAAGTACACTAGTAACTTACCGAGGGTGTCTTAATTTTTGGAATGCATGACTACGGTGGCATGACGAGCTGCTTGCCTGTAGGAGAGACGCTGGTCACGGTTCTTATACCTGGCCTACTTTAACACATGACGGAATAAAGTGGAAGAATAAAAGGGAGGCCTTTGCCCAGCAGTGGGACAACACAGGCTAAAAAAAAGTTACAATGTATAAGTAACAATAAAAACATTTTGATTTTATTGCAGTGCCAAAAGTGAGTTTCGAGTCGTACGCGTCCGGATTCGTGGAGCGGTTTCTGGAGTCGCACGCGGTTATGTTCCAGGGGAACGCTGGTCTGAAGCCTAAGGAGGGGGAGGTCACCTCGCAGCCGTGGCAGTGGCCGATCAACTATAGGGTATGAAGATTTACCGTTCATATAGATTATTAGCTTTTGCTCGCGGCTTCGTCCGCGTTAACTAGCCTTCTACATGCCGAATTTCATCAAAATCCGTCTAGCAGTTTAGCCGTGAAGGCGCAGACAGAGTTACTTTCGTATTTATTATATTAGTCCCATACTAATTAAAATACTATTACGGATAATGGATATTTAGAATTTATTTTAAACTATGTGATGTATCATTCGTTCTTAAATTAATGCTTTAACTGAACTTAATGAAGTTTGGTAAGAACCTCAAAGCTGGCAGCAAACTTATTTATAGGGAAGGGTTTTCACCCTTATACAAACAACATCACGCCTATACTCCCCGAAAGGGTAGGCAGAGGTGCGCAGTACAGCTACATTACACTAGTTATGTAATAGGTCCTAATCTAATAGGGGCGAGCCTATTGCCTTCAACCAGGCACAGATCCAGACTCCGTGCTGCTACTGAGAATGACCTAATAGAAAAACCCAATAACACTTTGCCCGACCGGAGATTCAAACAAGGATCTCATGCTCAGCAGTCGTACTTGGCCATACCGTATAATATCCCCAAAAATACGCAGATTTTTTACCTACAAAATTTGTTATTACAGGGTCAGTTCTTTTCGGGCAGTGGGCACAGGATCTACTTGCTTGGCAACCCAGTAGTGTGGTGGGGCAACTTGTTGTTCCTGGCAGTATTCTTCGTTATATACGTCATCAACTCTATTAGGGAGAAGAGGGCGGAGGCCTTCGGTACTCCGATGCCTGGTAAGTAAATAGTATAAATACATTATGACGATCTGAGTGGCGCAGTGGCTAAGCTATTGGGTTGCTGCGCTAAGGGTTGCGTTTTTGTGATCCGCAGATGTTTGTCCCGAGTCTGGGTGTTTGTGTATGTGAAATTTCATGTTTGTGAAACGTACCCACGATACAGGAGAAAAGTCTAGTGTGGGGTCAAGGTATTAAAAGATCACAACCCTTCCCAGTGCAGTGACCAGTGGTGACCAGACCCCCATACGACACATGGCAATTGTTTCCCTATCTGTCCTTATTGTATCTGCTTCGTACATAGTCAAAGGGTTAAGTTGAATTCTTAACAATACGTTTGTCCAGGTGGCAAGACCCGCGAGCTCCTAAACGCAGCCGGCTGGACCTTCACCGGCTGGGCGCTCCACTACGTGCCGTTCTGGGCGATGGGCCGCGTGCTGTACTTCCACCACTACTTCCCCGCGCTGGTCTTCAGCTCCATGCTCACAGGTAAAGTAGCTGACTGGATGCACTTGGGAGGTAGTTCAAATAATTAATAAAGAGTTTTAGACATTATACATAGTACTTATTTTATATTGGCGCGTTTTGTAGGTCTTTGGTCAACTAAACTATTACTTTTTTCACACAAAAAAACAAATGCATAAGTGTAAGGGTAATGTACAGTAGGCGGTCTTATCGCACTAAGCGATCTCTTACAGACAACCTTAGGATCGACAGAGTTGTATGTACAAAAAGGCAAGGGCAAAGCAATAATGTATTCCCAAACGAACACGGAAAATGGGATATGAAAACAAAAGGATATTATAGCCAGAAAATGTTTCAATAATACCTATGTGACTACCAAATTATGGATATTTCACACTTATAGAGACTTGGACATATTTAAGAGTCAAAGTTCAAGACAGAAATGATGCATGATGAAGCAGGCTTGCTTCATAATCAGCAGAAAGACGTCCACTGTTGAACAAAAGCTTTCCCCTAAGGGTTCATAGTATTAGTGGTGAAGTTACACAAGACGCTGCTGCCCATCTTCTGGATTTTCCTTTGGCACCCAATGGATCGAGATGGGGAGGTACTATTATGGCTCGGTACTCCACGGAAAACGGCTTACTTCATCATCATATTATACCATTTTTCTCTGCCAATCTCTTTATATTGAGCGTCTCTTATCCAGGTGTTTTAGGTAATTTATTTATGTCATCATAATGTCCCAACGTGCTTTTGTCCGTCCTTGGTTTCTTTGATCCAACCTTGGCCACCAATCTATCAAAGTCACCATCTTCCCGACGAGTCGGGCATCCGTGGCTTGTTTAAAACTTTATTTTTTTTATTTCCAGGTATCCTCACAGAATACTTGTTGACCAGCATAAGGAGTTTCCTGAGCCCCGAGTTAGGTAGAACAGTGTACCACTGCATCATAGGAGTGATAATATCCACCACAGTCTACAGCTTCTACTTGTTCTCGCCACTGGCTTACGGAATGAGTGGCCCGCTCGCCCACGAACCTAACTCCACTATGTCAGGCCTGAAGTGGCTTGAGAGTTGGGAGTTTTAAGTAGAACTGAATGTATATATTATAGTGTAGCGTATGTGTATTTAGCAGTGATAGCCGAGTGGTATCACCGTTGGACTGTCAGGTCAAAGGTCGCAAGTATAAACCCGGGCACGCACCAATGGTTTTCGAATTCATGTGCGTACTATAAATTAGTTATCAGGTGCTAAAAATGGTGAAGGAAAATATGGTGAGGAAACCGGTACCTCTGGCTTTACACACCGATAAATAAACCGGTACATCCGGATTATTATTCGGTGTCAGCCATGTCAGAAGTTTATAGGCGATTTAAACTCAGGCTCCAGATTGTTCGTCAACCATACGATAGTAAAGTTTCTAGTGATAAGGTGACATGAAATATATCTTAAAATACACAAGACTTTAAAGATGACTACAACATGTCTACGACCAATTCTCATATTTAGTAATGTTTGATGTATAGTTCCGATCTAGTCTCGATGTCGTAAATGTCACAAATTAATAACGTATAAGTTTCAAATAATTATGATATGCCAATCAATTGCGAGCCTTTATAGTTGAGTTCTGGAAAATATTCATGTGTTGCCGATATTGTTTGAAATTAGAGTTATAATGTAAATCAATTTATATAATATAAATGGGTCCAAACTCTTATGTTCATTGATCTATAGTATTAATCAGTGTCATGACACTCAATCATCTGTAGTTTACATAAATAATTTTATTGGAAGTATTGTTGTATTATAACGGTATTATTTTTGTTAATTTATAGTAATAATGGATGACTGCCTCGTTGGTCTAGTGGTCGCTAAGCGCGACTGCTGAGCACGAGGTCCTGGGTTCGAATCCCGGGTCGGGCAAAGTGTTACTGGGTTTTTCCATTAGGTAATTCTCAGTAGCAGCACGGAGTCTGGATTTGTGCCCGGTTGATGGCAATAGGCTCGCCCCCTATTACATTGGGACCTAAAACATAACTGGCGAAATGTGGGTGTACTATATGTGCACCTCTGCCTACCCCTTCGGGGAATACAGGCGTGATGTTATGTTTTTTAATGGATGAAAATAATAATTTATTTTTAGAAATCAATATTTATATACTTTAAGGTTTCAATTATAATTAAGAATACTCAGTGAATTATACGCTTCAAGACATCCCGTCCTTATTTTTAAGTATATTTTTGTAAATGTAATTTATTTTTGTATACTTATAAAAATATTATAATAAAATTATTTTACAATCAATTTTCTGTGTGATTCATCATCAGCAACAGCCGGAAGCCGTCCGCTGTTGAACCACCCCCTTCCGCTTAAAAATGGGGAGGGGGTTGCCATAATCCCCGCGTTTGACACTCTGTTTGATTATTCTTTTCTTATTTATAAGGGAAGGTTCAAGCTTAACGTACTAACGTATCATCGGTTGAGTTTGAACGGTCAAGTGTTTTTCTATACTTTTGTCTGTTCTGGTGTTACGCGACCGATAATACACGACGCATGTTCCGTCAGATATGAACCTTCCCTAATACCCAACTACCCTTTTTTGCTGGGAAGATCCTGATTGACGATACTTACTACTACTACTTGACGACGATTGCCGGCAACACCTACCTACCCTAATTTATTATATACGACAGTGTATAAAACTAAGAGTTTGAAGATACTTTTACTGTCTGGCTATATTTTCATTGCTTTTACAAGTTTGAAGCTATTTGACTACACAGCTGTATTGAATCTTAATATGGTATCAGTGAAAGTAACCTTTATGGTAAGGAGGCCTGTACTATTGTGTGGTGTACATACTGGCCCATCGTCATGACCGCCTGTAGTGTTTCTACAGGTTGCTAACTGTACGTGAGTCAATACAAATTTGTACACAGATCGTGCATTTGTGGTCATATATTTTTACCAGGTCTTTGGTGCTCACAAAATGATTGGAGATGAAGACCGGTGCCGACCGGCATAGTATAAGTTCAACATGTCGAAGCCCAGGCAAGAGTGAGAATCAGCTTTATGTAAATAATTAAACCATTTTTTATATTTGTTTGTATAATCGAAACATGTTAAGTGTTTTAATTGTTCGAGTTTATTTAAATTAAAAACAAAGTTATTGATTATTGTTATTGATACCGCATTCAACTAAAGCTAAACTCTTTTGTGTGTGCTGTTTATGGTAAATAAAATTGATGTCTCTGATTTGTGGTACTTATTTTTTTGGCTGGCAACATTGACTGTCATTAGGCTGTCCAAAATTAAGATTATTCATTTCAGGATCATTCAAAATCAAAAAGAAAGTCATTTTATGATATGATTAGTAGCCTCTTATCTGCACCCTTTTCAAAATAAAATATCTGCTCTAACATTTGGAAATGAAAATCGGGCTTCGTAATTATTTTTCTTTTTAAATTTTATACCTGGCCACTCACTCCTAAAATATTTGACATAAAAAAATACAATTACAAATGGCGTTTACGTAGTGTAGACAGATGTGTTCACGGCCACGATGGGCGATGATTCTTTGATATTACGAGAAGATGGTTATATACGTATGAACTTTCCTGTTACTTCTCTAACTTATCATAGCAACTTAAATATAATTTTGGTGAAGACTGACGTAGGTGGTGTACACGTTTTGGATGTAAACTCGGGTGTGATACTGCAGTCTTCTTGTCTATCAGCGGGTAAGTAAGACGCTAATAATCTATGAACAAAAGATTTATAACTAATTGTGCTATAAATCGTATCATATTTGGAAGGATTAAGGATAATTTTGGTCGCGGATAGTTGGCAGTGACTTTTTTCGGTGCCCTACATTGTTTCTCGATTTGACAGTTCGCAATAAACAATTCCATTTATGCCGGATTGAAGTGTTGTCTTGTGTTTGAAGATGATGGCGGTACGCTTGGGGTGGAGTATGCGGCGGGTGCGGATCGAGTGTTCGTGTGGGACAGCAGCGGGGTTGGTGCGCGCACCGACTACAACGGAGTGCTGCTCCTCCACACGGCCCTGCAGCGCCCGCTGCCGTCCTCACAACCCGACAAAATCATAAGGATTGAACTTGTGCTGTCCGAGGTAAGCTTATTTGTTTCATGTCACAAGTGTAATATAACTCCCCATGTAAAATCACAGTCTGAACACTCAACATACCTATTAACTAATATAAATAGATGTACACTAAATAATCGTATGACAGAGGATAAATGCATGCAATGCTTTGTCTAACTGTTGGGATTAAAGATCCCAAACTAGAAATTGACATAAAACTGTATATAGATGCACTATAGCTCAACATATTTTGTTTTTATATATATTGTTAAGAAACTGTTAACACTTAATTTAGTTTAGTATGGGCAAAATTTATATTCTAATTGAGATACTGATCATTTGACTAGTCGTCAAAACTTAAATAATATTATGCAAGATTGAATATTTAGTTAAAAATATTCAAGTCAATATGTATTGTGTTACTTTCACAAACTCTTATCTGTTTGTTTGCAATCATGTTACAGTTTATTCTTCCTATTTAATTGATTTCTCATTGTTCTAATAATTAATTGATTCCAATAAATAGAACAAAGACTATTATTGAGGCTGATTGATATTTTGCTTCCTAATCAGTGAAGATTAGAAATATTACATACTGCTAATTGCTACTTCACACTAAACAACTAAATATTCATACTGATTATATTTTTATGTTGTTGTATGGAAGAAAGACATTGATGGGTCCTATGTATAAGGGCCAATGTGCAAATTGACAACTTTTCAATTTCATGTTTCAATTTGATATATTTTTTACTTGTTTCAACTGACATGCCCTTTACTGCAACAAAAAATTGCATGTCAATAGGATGTCAAGAAGTGGTCCTAATTTAGATTGCAAGATTAACTAAACAAATGTACATACATAGTTACAATATTGCAAGTTAAATAAAAGCTTGTAAAAATGCTCAAATTGTTGCTTGTGGCCATATACATACGACCCATTGTTATAGTTACTATTCTTCATTACTCTATTATAGACTTTGCATACACCATTATGCATGTAAAACAAGTGTTTTTTTTTATAGAAAAGCCAGGTAAGAACTATAATAACGAAGAACATTATAAGAGTGAATCAGACAAGTCTACTAGGATCGTAACAAATTAGAATACATGGTCTCTGACCTTTACAGCTTGTCCAGTTTAGATTATGTATTATAAATGTAACCGGCATTGTGTATTCAGGTATTCTGGGTATCACCTAGCAATGTAAAGAGTACTGGATTATATAAATTGTTGGTAACATATATACACATATAAATTGCAATTACTATTGTCTTATACTTATGTCTTGTGTAAAAGCAACTAAGAAACAAGATAGATAATTCATTAATTGAAACATTATCAATATTACCATCTTCAACAGAGGCTACTTATAATCTACCAGTGATTTTCAACAATAACTCATTAGTGAGGCAATACTTTACTAATTACGGTGTTACTATTATTTCTTAGTGATAAGCTGTATCATTGATATGCAATGTGTATTGCATTCATATAGACTGTGGTTTAGTTAGTCCAGTCATTGTTTTATGAAATTTTAAGGGTATTTATAAGCCTGTATTGTATGTTTGGAACAAAAAACAGCAAAAAATTACCATGACAACATACTATATTGTGTTTAAGGTAGCCAACACAGGTGTTTATCACTTATCCTACAGGAACCGTTTTATGAGGATAAAACAAGCATTATATCTTTTTATAGACTATTTATATACCAAAACTGCATACAAATTGGGTCAGTGGTTCAGTTTGGTAACAAAGAGAGTTACTTTTGTTTTTGTAATAATTTAAGGATAATATAATATTCATTTCATATTTCCCTACAACATTATCATTATAAGCAGTTATAATTAAACTCATTCAGGTAAGTTGGCAAGGCAATCATAAAGGTTGTCACAGTCTGTAAGCCTTCTGAAAAATAAAGTACCTAATACTACACAAATGGCTTGTAACAGTTCACTACTGGGTTGTGCTAATTTGTCATGTATTAGAAATACAGGTAATTGCAGTATAATTTCAATAATAAATATTTTTATTGTATTACTAATCAGAATGTCAGATATATTAATTATGTGTAACATGAATAGTTTACAATGGAATCCTTGCATAATGCCATGTGCATAATATTAATACAGTTGACACAGTTATTTCATTATATTCTTGTCTATTATCATACCATCTTTGTTTATCCTGAAGGTTTCTAGTAAATTTAGAGATTTCAGACCCTTATTTACCTTTTCTTTCTTTATCTGTTAGTTAATTAATTAATTAACATTAATCTATACTGTTGTTTCATTGTTTGGTTGAATGAATCTCAGGAACTACTGCTTCGAATTGTTTGTGTTTTGTGTATTGGATAGTCCTTTTATCGAGAAAGGCTATAGGGTATCAAACATTCGAAATGGACGCGGTCGAAGTTGCGGGCGGAAGCTAGTGATTGTATATTGTTGTAAGTCAACTTCATATATCTGCACCAGCTTTCACTCTGCCATACTCTGCTATATAACTTACCATATATAATATCATGACAACCACAGCGTTTTTGTGTGCAAAGTTAATAAAAACGTTATTTGTATTAGCTTAGCAACTTCAAGTCAAGCCAGAGGATAATCATTATTTATGTAAACGACTTTAAGTACTATACATATCTTGGCTTGATAGTTCCTATCATCTATATTGTCATGTTTTTAGGTAGGCAGAAGGGTTTTGAATAAGATATATTATGTAGAAGTGTTTTGTGTATCTCTCACTATCAACTTTGGGTTTAATGTTATTTGAGCATATTCTATTTATTTGGAGACACACTTTCTACCATAACTTTAAGACTTTACGAAACATTTATGAAACATATCCAGTTACGAAATCCTCTCAATAGAATATTTAAAGAGGTGATATATTATAGTGTATAATTTTATTAATCATATATATTTTGTGCCTAATAATAAAATCGATGCATTTGGCTCTCGGAAAAATTACTATAGGACGTTCAAAATGAAACTTCTGTTACAGGATGTGATTGATTACAGCGCCATTGCATTAGGGCTAGCTTATCGTTTTCAACCGCTTTGCGATTGGAGAATCGTGTTCGGTAGCGCGTGGGCTTCATGATAGTAAATTCAAAAATAATGACTTGTCAACCACATGACCGAATTTCAGTAGTTACGTATTTCTATGTACAGAAGAGCGTCGATTAAACAAATTTGGGGACATGGGTGTTTAGAAAATCGTTTTTATCGGATATAATCGAACTGAAAAGTAAAAAAAGTTACAATCAACAACAACAACATAACATCACGCCTGTATTACCCGAAGGGGTAGGCAGAGGTGCACATATAGTTCACCCACATTTCGCCAGTTATATATTTAGGTCCCAATGTAATAGAGGCGAGCCTATTGCCATTAACCGGGCACTAATTCCGACTCCGTGCTGCTACTGAGAATTACCTAATGGAAAAACCCAGTAACACTTTGCCCGACCCGGGATTCGAACCCAGGACCTTGTGCTCAGCAGTCGCGCTTAGCAACCACTAGACCAACGAGGCAGTTACAATTAATGCTTATAAAGATCTCGAAACATTCAAGTGCGTAGTAGTTCGGATGAGCGCTCGTTCGGTTGATCGATGTTCGGATAATCGACGCTCCACCATAAATTACATATTTGGTGAGTTAGAAAGTTATTTGTGATTCATATTACCGAAGTTTCTGGAGCCTGAAAAACAGTTTTCAACTGCAACACATATAATCTTTAGTCATAATACTCTTAATGTATTTTTTAACATAAAATATCTGATCTTTATTGTAGTCATATAAATACAATAAGAATCGAACCTACGCTTCATCTGCATGTAGGTACGGCCATCGGTACATAGGTAGAACTGAAAACAGGTAAATGTATATAAAAATACTTCTCTGTTACAGTACACGTCATGCGTATCAATATTATTTTAATTGTTTCGTATATTTGTGGAGATTACGCTGTTAGTTTATTGTAAAAAAATGTATCAGCTGTTTAGATTTGTTACTGTGATAGGTAGTACAGAGCTATGATTTCTTAATTGGAGATGCTACTTATACTTTTTTTATTACTGGTATTTATTATATTTCTTTATTGGAAGTACCTTGGAAGAGGCTTATGTCCAGCTGTGGACTGCAACGGGCTGATGATGAATATATTCCCTAACTTTGAATGACATAACATACCATCACGCCCGTATTCCTTGAAGTGGTAGGCAGATGAGTATAGTACACCTACATTTTACTAGTTATGTTATGGTCCGCAATGTTATAGGGGGCGAGCTTATTGCTATCAACCGGGCACAGTTCCAGACTCCGTGCTGCTACTGAGAATTACCTAATGGTAAAACACAATAACACTATGCCCGACACGGGATTCGAATCCCAGATCTTATGCTCAGCAGCACCGCTTAGCAACCACGAGAATGAATGCTTTACAATGTTGGAGTATATTATTCAAAATCTGTCGGACAACAAGGATAGAGAAAATAATGATTGAATCAGTTATCAATCAAGTCAAAGTACAGATATGTATCTGGTGTCATCACTTGACCCTACAAGGGTTTAGAACTGGTTCTTACCGAGTGACCGCTGGGGAGTAATGCTTACGTCGCCATTACTAAGATGATAGTTTCGGTTTGCTTCATCTCGTTGACGAACTGTGATTAAATATCACTCCTGGATTTCCCAAAAGGGTAGGGATAGGTGCACTTATAGTACACCCACATTCCGCCGGTTATGTTAACTCCACATGTAATAGGGGGCGAAATTCTTGCTATCGACCGGGCAGTAATTCAGACTCCGTGCTGTTTTTGTGATTAAAGTTTTCAAATTAAATTATAGATACTTTTTCCCACAAATGGCAGAGGTTTATAACGTAGCCCTATTTCGCCATTCGATCATTTCAGGGTAGAAACTTTTAAATCCTGTCACAAATCCTTATACGGAGTGGGAGTAGTGAGAGAATATGTAAAAATAAAAACTGACAACGCGTCGAGCATGCGATGGTTACAGGTTTCATTCGCACGTACTTTTCCCGTACAAATTGTTATTTTTATCCTGTCCACTTACATTTTTAGTGAAACACCCTTAATTGAGTCATCCATTGTTTAATTTATAGTTTTTATTATTCCGGATTTGGCTGCTACATTATTAAGTCAAGATGTTTTTGCCTGTGACTCAGTATTTTGATGACGACATCGCGCTTTGTAGGGACGGGCGGTGGTTACAATTGCGGTATAATTCAATGTATAGTATTACATTATAGCTGTATACATAATGTTATGTTTTATTCATTTAGTTAATCTTATTTTGTAGTGTGATATCAATGTATGAAATTATACAGAGTGACTGTTTATCTAACGCTTGCTATTTGTTTATTTTAACAACATATAAATATTTTCCTACACATAAAAATGGATTGCTGTTCGATAGTCTCGCTAAAAGTCGCGAAAGGCTGGACCAATTCTTGCAATATTTGGTCTTGAAATATTCGTGGAAGTTTAGGGAAGGTTTATAGGGTGAGAAGGCGGTATGAAGTACGTCGACTAAGCTAGTAAAGTATGATTTTTAGAACGCGGCCGATTCTTCTAGCAGAGTGTTCTCTTATATCAGTCTAATACAGTATACCACCTACATTCCACGTCATATCCTATGTGACGTGACGGTGACGGTGGTGTAAGGTGACGTCACTAGTACCATTAATCGTGCCCACGCTGTTCTATTTATAATCTCGGGAATTGTATTATTAATATGTGTTAATGCACTTTTCATTTTCCTCTTAAAAAAACTCGCAACTTGTAATGAAGTCTACTTGTGTGTTCTCCGAGTACTTATAATTAATAGATACTAATTACACACTATACGTAACCAATTTGCTATTAATTTATACATAAAATTAACGTTTGACTTTTTTGTCGTAGGCTGTGCTCCTGTACCAATGTCTTCAAAGCCTAGACGCGCACTCCATCGAGGGTCTCACAGACTTCATCAACGAACTGAAGAACTCTATCGACGCCGAACCAGTTAGAAAAGGCGTTAAAGCCCAAAAAGTAAGTCACGTGCACAACTCACAAGTTTATATAACCGTCTAGCTTCCTCCTACGACAAAATCTTTACCTTTGAAATCGTGACATTAACAAATAGGTCACAATCACGCGAATACCTGTCGGTTATATAAGTGTCTCCCAATATCTTGAACTCGTATTCTCTGCACATAAAACACAACTAACTAGTACAATTTCCTACAGTGGAGCACAGTGACGATTTGCCTACCACAATCCACACTCCGGCTGGTCACCACCGGCGTGGTCCAGGAGCTGAAGGGACAGAACCGGCGGATACCGGCGCTGGCCATCGCCTCGGCGGTGGGCCAGCGCGCTAACGAGCTGGTGCCCTGCTCCCGCGACGAGGAGACCAGGCCTCTCATGTACAGCGAGGCCGAGAGGAAGGAGACCTTCAAGCGGTGGCCTCATATGGACTACAAGTATGTTTAGCTGATTATAATAATAATAACTTTTTATTTCAGACAAAGTCCATAGCGTTAGTAACAATTCACTTAGTTTCTAGAGTTAGTAGATACATTTAGACAAATAAACTATTACATTAAATTACAATTGATTTAAATTAAAATTAAATTATGTATTACTTAATTACAATTTAACGTGGAGCTGCAGCCATCGCTGTACCAGCGGGGAGTCCCAGCGATCGGCAAAAACCCTGAGAATGGTGTTTGTGCTGCCACGGACACGTGCCATTAAAGAGGCGCACCTTTTTCTAATAATTGCGGCAAAACCGTCAATATTGCACTCCGCAAACATTCCCGACGCACTACAACGCCACGGCAGCCCCAACAGTACTCTCAGTGCATTATTGTACTGTACACGTAGATCGCTGTATGCACGCTGAGTAAAACTGACCCACAGGCCGCACGTGTAGAAAGACTGACAGTAAGCTTTAAATAGCATCGTTTTAACTGGTTTTGTACATCGTGCAAACCTACGGGCCAGCATGTTGCAACGAACAGCCAGCGACCTACGTTCCCTCTCTATATCAAAGTTATCTTTGAGGTCCTCAGTGACCCAGTGGCCCAAATATTTAAATTTATTCACTCTAAGTAAGGATTCCCCACAAAGTGTCACATCAGGAATACTTGTATACGTAACACTGCCAGATTTAAAGACCATTACTTCACTCTTTGTGACGTTATATTTAAGCCCATGATCCACTGCATAGACCTCGCACATAGCAATCAGCTGCCTCAGAGCTCCAATCGATGGGCTCAGCAGCACCATATCATCAGCATAACTTATATTATTAATACAAACTCCATCAATATGGCATCCGATACTGGTGCTGCTGAGCTCATGTATGAGCTTGTTCATATATAGGTTAAAGAGCCGTGGCGAAGTAAGCCCCCCCTGTCTCACCCCGCACTCCAACCGGTACACGTCTGAGTGCGAGCCAACCCACTTTACACTATTGTTCTGACTAGAGTACCAGTACTTAAAAATTGACACTATCTCAGGTGGTAACGTAGTGTCACTTTCCAGCTTACTCCACAGAACGTCATAACGCACCAGATCGAACGCCCTTGAAAGATCCAAAAAACAGGAAAAGATAGGCGTTTTTCTATCTGTGTAGTATTGAACAGTCTGCTTGAGACAAAGGATTGCACTTTCAGTTGATAGCCCAGGCCTAAAACCGAACTGGGCGTCATGTAGTTCGAGGTGTTTAAGTAATTGTTTATCAAGCAGACTGTCCAACACTTTCGCTATTACTGTGGCCAATGATATTGGCCGGTAATTTGAAAGGTCCGAGGCGTCCCCCGTCCTATTTTTAACAATAGGCACAACTAACGTATACATAAGGTCATTAGGTAGGTAACCGTGACTTATACACATGTTAAAAAACAAAGCAAGCACACGTGGTAGGTGACCTCCCGCATACCGCAGGTGCTCGATGCTGAGGCCATCATGTCCCGGGGATTTACCCCTCTCCATTTTTCTTATAATAGTCGCAATTTCTCGCGCCGTAAATATAATCGACAAGTCGGCCCCATGGTTGGCCTCAGCAACGTTCACCTGTAAAGGTTTAGTAACGGGTGTTTCCACCTTAAAATGACGCTGGAATGCATTGGCTATGTCAACTGGTTCACTTAAACCCGCTACGCTCACAGGGGGACTAGACTTGGGAGTTAAACTATTTGTCGATTTCCAAAATGAACCAAAATTACGTTCATTGTGATGTTTAGCTAACATGTCCATTTTAATCTGCTGTTGATTATCTTGACAGTATTTCAACTTGCTCTTAAAAGAGTTTCTAGATTGACACATATTTATTATACCTTGCTCTTAGTCATCACATTAAAAGCTGTTGCTCTAGTCCCTCGCCCAGAAATCAATAAACAGCTGCAGTTTTAAGTTTTGTAAAATAGTAAGTCATTCGGTAATGTTTAGTCCGCCGTGTACAGTTTTGTGCAATGAATAAATAAATAAATGTTGCTGAAATGGTTCGTACTAGAAATTTTACCTTACTTAGCGCAAAATACCAAGGTGTTAGTGCTGTCGTTTATTTTAGCTGAAGCCGGATTAATTATACAGTCACGCATGATGCAATTAATATTCTAGGAACCTATGTACACTAAAGAAATTGATTTCTTTACTAAATGTAGGTCGCATCACGTTATAATTATACATTTGTCTTCAACTAATTCATAAGTTGTTTATCACACAGGTGGGCCCTCCCGGCACGGATGGCACAGGCGGGCTTCTACCACCAGCCTTCGCCGAGCGGCGACGACCGGGCGATGTGCTTCACGTGCCTGGTGTGCCTGGTCTGCTGGGAGAAGTCCGACGAGCCCTGGGTGGAGCATGAAAGGCACTCGCCCAACTGCCCCTTCGTCAGGGGAGAGTACACGCATAACGTGCCTATCTCCGTAAGTTGATGTTTTATAGGCTTATAGAGAAATCGAAACTGGAATTAATAGTTTAGTTTTTTATGAAATAGTTATTCACTTGAGTATCGTAAAAGTTCATGATTTAGATTTATTCAATAATTAAATTTCATGTCTCACAAATCAACCGTATAAACACTAAAAACTTTCATACATTATAAATGGCTAGGATAAATTTTATGGGTGCTATCAATTCACTCGAGAAAATTTGGAGACGTTTCCCGTTTTCACACACTACGAATTTTATTTTAGTTTAACTTAATCACTGATTATTTATTCGCATGTCTGACACTTCACTGATATAAAAACATACAGAATATAAGATTAACCATTATAAATATAACGGTTTTAGGATGAGCTTACACAAACTGATAGTGAGATAACAATCCAAACGAGTCTTCAAAATTATTCTCGAAACACACACACTAAACTTTTCTTCTTTGTGGTGTATCATATACATGAGTGCTTACAACGATCGCGCAATACTCACTGGTTATTACGACTCGATATTTACCTAACAGCTTATTTGATTCGTCAACAATGATTCGGCGTTTTTATAACTTTTTATCTTACGTTATCAAGTGACTAATATTTTTGGGGAACACTGTTATAGTCGAATAATAGTATTTTAATCATAAACAAGCTCTATCAAGTAGTGTATTTAGGTTCAGTTTAGCGCTGATTACAAATTACTGGGCGGAATAAATAAAAGTAATGATGACTTTTAAGAAAACTAACGTGATTATAGGCAGTATTTGAGTCCGTGTGTGGTGTATCGCAATGTATAGTACCGCGTACCGTCGGCAGGTGACTAACGCGACAGCATGCGCGGTCCCCTGTACCAACGTCACGGTGGTGTCGAAGGGCAACACGGGCGAGCTCATCGCGACCGGCACCCCGGAGGGCAAGGTCAACATCTGGCGGTTCGACTGCGGCCTCAAACTTGTCAAGTTCATTCACTTGTCGCCGTATGACTCGATATTCAGCGGTATATTAGCGACCGATAGTAACAAAGTATGGTCAGCCAGTTTGGAGAAGGATAGTTGTAAGTATATGCTAATTTCACAGTGATATTTTTATTTTGTCTGCTTTTGTAAAATTCAAAGTTTTGCTTAATTTTAGAATGTATTATGATACGGTTTTAATATTCCCATAACATTATTTAAATTGTAATGACAATAAAATGTATCTATGTTCACTAATATAATTAAATTATCACTATAGCTACGTACGGCGTCGAGCTAACAGCAATGGCTTTCGTCGGCATGACGTCACAGCAGGAGGCTTACCCACAAACACAGAACTCTGAAAACACAGAAAAGGAAACCAACACCAACAAAACGAAGCCTTCTCTAATCTGTGCCGTCATCATCACCAGGACGAACACCACACAGACAGACCAACCCATCAAAGAAGATTCCAGTAAAGCACTCTTCGACGCTGGCGCCGACAAGGAAAGCGTCCAGGCAATGAACGACCAAAACGAAGCCAAGAACAACCTCACCTCAAATAAAATGCTGTTCCTACTAACATATGATATACATAGCTCACTAGCCGGCTCAATAACCACAGTAGTACACACATCAAATAGTAGTGGCAACTCTAAACCAGGAGGTAGTAAGAAGGTTTGCACCGTAGCCAGGGCCGACGACGCGAACATATACGACGAAATATACTTTCAATACTCTGACGAAGACACCGAGCTTCCACAATGCACAAATAGCTTACTAGACGAGCAGTTGAGTAACGTTATTAACCTGAACGCGTCGTCGAGCAAAGAGGACTGTAAGATGTGGGAACCCAAGAAAATAATACTTCCGAAACACTTCAAAGTGATGCCCCCACCGCCCCCGACCGCTCTGCTACCAGAGTTACAAAAGGCTGGACAAGCGACCATGCTGGACTTTGTCGGCAAGATCTCACAACTGAAAAGTTGGAAGAGTGGCAACTTAGACTCTGTTGGGACCAAACTTGCTGATCAGACGGACGCTGTGCTGCAACAGGCCGACCCAATAACACACTATCTGAACATGAACGGACCGCTGGAGATCTCAGACCTAAAGTGGTACGAAGGTGGAGACGGCACTGAGGTCAAGGTCACGACCTTCGGAGGTGGAAGTAAAGTTGGAACTCAGACGGCTATCACCAACAGTAACAACGACGGGTTCGACAGCGACCCTCCGCAGGAAGAGGCTGTGTCACAAGGCATAGCAATACAATGTCTAAGTCTCCCGGCCAAACTGAACTTAAAAGACGATTCCAAGGTCACACATTTGTTACCAACGGAAGATAAAGAACATTTACTTATTGTCATATCTAGCATTGAGCCTGATAAGGTCAAGGTCGAGGAAGATACGGACAACGATGGTGACACCAAGATGGAGGTAGACGAAGTTAATGAACCAGAGGACAAACCAAAATCTGACGCGAAAGCTTACTTCATCCTGTATAAAATCAACAGCAAGACATCAATATACACCTTGGAGGACAATCCTGTTTCCTTCAAAGAGTTACCCTTCAACGAAAGTCCTGTAGACTTGTGCTTGTTGCCCGCCGATAAATACGATGAGTATTCCTTCGCAGCAGTCGGCATTGACGGCAGTTTAAGACTGTACACTCTAAACGATTTCAATACTTTGTCAGAGAAGCGAGTACCAAAAGGGCAGTTTACTTCTGTAGTCTTCTGCGCCTCAGTCGAGCGCCTCAGTGTCTCTACCAAGCACGGCATGATATACTTCTATGCACTGAACATTGGCGAGACAGAATCGACGGGAGATCCTGACGAAGACGACTTTGCGAACATTGATTTTGATATGTTACAACGAGCACCGCGGGACGAAGTGTGTGGGCCGACCCCGCCGCCCGTCATTATAGCAAATAAGACTGAACTAGACTTGTCAGATTTAGAAACTTTGATATCTTTAACTGGGTATTACGGTACTAATACAACAGTGCCTTATAGCGCAGTTGTGCCTGGCTTCTGGTGCGAGCTGTCTCCCGCTCAGAGGTCGAGGTCTGACCATCAGAACAATAGAACTTGGAGATTACAGAACACGTCCTCCACGTGGGACGAGCATGTGTTAGAGCTAACCTTGCCGTACAGCGTATCTCTAGCTCACATAGAGTTCGGCTTCACCTTACACTCAGCGTGCTCTGCTAACCTTCCGATTATACTGGTGACACTTTTAAAACAGAACTTGCACGGCATTGGTTACAAGAAAGACGCGTCCTTCGGTCACAGATCGGACTCTCCTATACACTTTCCAGTTATAGACGCTGACATGTCTAATTTAGAGAACCCTGTCAACAGTGAAGAGTACTTACAGGCACATAATGCAGAAATCTTAGCAGGGCCATTGCTACTTGCTTCAGGACTTGACCTAACGCAGCAATCGGGGACTTTAATACTGACCAGTCCGCGCTTGTACCGAGCTAGGGGGAGAACTTTCCTAATTCACATCAAGACTCTGTTTGATCCAGCCAAAGACATGAGTAAAGGGACAAACAAAACTGGGGAGAGTGGTTTAAAGAAGACTGGCTTTATTGGTTGCGATTGGCTACACCAGATTTCATTGACGGTTCGCTCTAGCCCGCACATTGAAGTGCCAATGGAGAGGCAGCAACGGATAGCTATGTTGGAATCAAATAGTTTCTTGAATTCACTTTGTGAAATAGCTATAAGTGGTGGTGACACCGAGAAGAGGAACATAGCCATGGATCTGTTGATCTGGGTGGTGTCGATAAGGCTTCAACGGATGCGGCTCGCGAAGACAGAGAAAGGCAAAGACAAGAGTGTGGAAACACAGCAGCTGGAGTGTGTGAGGATCATAGAGAAACACGTGGATGCCTTGATCAAGAACTGTATACTGTGTGCCAACAGAAGCATGGCCAAGAAGTGCGTCAAGATCATTCTGATTACAAACGAGTGAGTATATTATTGTTATTAATATAGTTTCGTATTGTTATCGTTTCGTTGAACTAGTCGTTGCAGGAATCATTGTTTAGTCAGTAATGGTAATCTGTAAAAGAGTGAGCGAACTTATTATCACTATTGAACTCTATGCGCTTTGTTTATAGCAATACACTGACTTTATTGTCTAAACAAATTGCACTAGGACAAACCAAAATTGTGATAAGATTTCATATAGTAGTGTGTTGTTGCAACTGTAATCTGCAGCTCGTGTTATATAATCGTTATATTTTTAGGGGCGAGAAACAGCTCCCAAAGCCATGGAAATCGACGTTCGAGTCGACGTTATCGAGCAGCGTGTGCGACTGCATCCCGTACGTGGGCGCCTGCGTGTCGGCCGGGGCGCTGCGCTGGCTGGCCGCGCTGGCGCAGCAGGCCTCCGCGCGCGCTGCGGCGCCCGCGCTGGTGGCGCGCTGTCTGGCGCTGCTGGAGAGGACCTCGCGCTGCCTGCGGGACCGGCCTGACGTGTACCACAGCTTGCTGAGGGCCAGGTGGGTGGACTTTTAAATAACCTTTTTTTATTACTGCCTCGTTGGTCTAGTGGTAGCTAAGCGCGACTGCTGACCACGAGGTCCTGGGTTCGAATCCCGGGTCGGGCAAAGTGTTACTGGGTTTTTCCGTTAGGTAATTCTCTTTGAATAATATTTCAATAATTCTTTTTTAATAAAATTGGAACCTAAAAACATAACTGGCGAAATGTGGGTGTAGTATACTACATATACCCCTTTGGGGAATACAGGCGTGATGTTATGTTGTCTTCTTTTATCACCCTTACAAAAAAGCATATGAATATAAGCTATTTACATGTTCTAGGTTCGGCTTGTACGGTCTGCCTCTCGAGCGGACGATATTCGCAGTGGACGTCCCAGAGTTAGGCCGCGGTACGTCGACCCCAGTGACGTACGCCAGCGTGCTAGCCGGCGACACCACTGCCCCGCCCGTGGCCAAACCAGACTACCAGCTTAAGGAACTGCTCAACTTACCGCTGGATATGGGTAAGTTAGCAATGATGAGACCCTAAACGTAGCAGAACATCAGGTCATATTGATTCTTTAGAAATTACTATTATTGTTAAATGTATTATACTGATTTTTTGCGTTTGGTTATAATTGTAAAGGTTTTCGACTATAAAAGCTTTCCCTTACACCAGGAATTTCTCTCGTGTTGGAGTTGCGTTTTCACATATATAAACATATATTTACCCTGTACTGGGATTAAATTTGCAATTCTTAGCGCATTATTCAACACAAAGCCATTACGCTGATCGTTACCTTCTTATTCATTATATTATAAACATTATACATATGGGCTTTTGAGTAAATCATAAACAATACAATTCTCCCTGCAGACGCCAAGAGCGCGTCCTCGTCAACGGCGTGGTGGGCGCAGAACAACGGCGTGGGCGTGTTCGGTGCGGGGCTGAGCGAGGCCATGCCGCTGCACGTCACGTGCCACGTGGCCTCGGACGGCACCAAGCTGGAGTCCAGCGGCGCGCGGCACTACACCGCCGTCGTCAGCTCGCTGCCCGGCGCCGGGCCCGGGGACCCCAGCCAGGTATCACACTGACTAAAGATTTACTTACCCGCATAAGAGAAAAACAATGTCAGGCCACTAATTACAGATGCCACGTAATTGAAGATTGTAACAGCAAATTGTATAAAAATGACACATACAGCATGTATGTGTCCGTGACAACTTCACGGATTACATACAAAATCGCGGATCGCGACTACCGACATTAATTTTTTGTACTTATTTATATGTTTCAAACGAATTGAATCTGTCTAAAAATACGTTGTCGCGTCCAAAATAAATATCTAAGGAAATGCTTTATTCACTGTCGACTTTAATAGGCCTAATACAGACTAAAGTACGTCAAACAACTCTACTTTCTCCACGCTAATTGCTCTGGGAAAAAATTGGAGGAGTTAATAATATTGACGGCAACGTTTTACTCCAGCAGCTATGGTCGGTCGTGAAAGAAGGTCAAATGAAGCAGTCTTCACAAGACCCTGACTCGTTGGAAGACGTTGAGAGCTCACTCATGGAGTGTGACCCTCAAGAAAAACTGGACTTCTCCGAAGAAAAACTGTTCAAGGTAAGAATAGTTTCGGCTGTTGCGTAACAATAAGCTCCTCGATGAATATGTCGATTCTATAAGTAATACATAAAATATAATTAAAATTTAAAATAGGGTTTAGAAGTAGATTGTTGTAGAAAAGAACGGTTATCCTTCTCGGGCGATGTAAAATTTACTATTCTACTAATGTACAGTGACGCGACATTAAACTGTACTTTGAATTAAAATGCTAAATTTTAATGACTAAGTAACACTTAGTCAATTTTTGCCGTATGCTTGTAGTTAGTTATTTCAGTTTCCTTATTAGTTCCAGTGCGGTGCGGAGCGCGGTCAGTAAAGGACGCGCCCACTGCATACGAATATAATAATAAATATAAATTTAATTATATTCGCGATTTGTGCGGCATAGGCCGCGCACGATACAATGGCTTTGAGTTCCGAGCAACTCATAGCTAATGAAGTGTTGGCGTTCTTACAACACGCCATCGATACCATGGACGAGATCACTATCATCCAGATCTGCAAGTCCAATTTTAATGCAGAGGAGATATTAGTTGCGAAAACTCTGCTGTACAAGTCGGTCGGACAGATCGACAGAATGCCATCCCGCCGTAAGGACGACAAGGGTGAGAAGAGTCTTCAGGACACCATCAATCTTCTGAAGACAACGGATCCTGATGACGTGCCGTCGTTTGTGGCGAAAAACTTGAACAAGTTGCCGCCAGTGACATTCGATCACGTAGATGTGACCAGGTTGCTCAAGGACATCACAACCCTGAAAGCCAGCCTGGCGGAGGTAGTGTTGAAGTTGGAGGCTTCGCAAGACACCATTAGTGAGCTACGTGCCGAAGTAACATCATTGCGAAATTCGCTGGCCGTAAGTAGTTCACCGGAGGTCAACAACATCAACACGCGTCGAGGCGCATGCAAAGCCGTGTCAGCAAGTTTCATGAGCTCGACACCTGAGACACAGCCGTCGCCTGCGCCCCGCCCCGCGCCTCCCCCCGCGGAGGTGTCGCCTGTCGTCGTGACCTCAACGCCTCAACGTCACTACGCCGCGGCTGCTGCCCGCCAGCCACCCAAAGCGAGCAATGTATTGAGGACCGAGAAGGCTACCGGGAGCACCCGCAACGCACGCCTTCCTAGTGCGGCGCTACCACGACAGCAGGATGAAGAGGGCTTTACTAAGGTCGAGAGAAAGAAGAAAAGGCCTCTTTGTCACAACCTGTGTGGCACCGCACCGTCAGAACATATGCTGCCCCCCGCTGTGCCTGTGGCGCATGTGTATGTGTCCCGTCTCCACTTCACCACGAAGGCCTCCGACGTGATGGAGTACTTGGAGAAGCAAACGAAGCTCCGGTTTTTAGTCGAGAAGTTGGAATCGCGCAACACAGTTAACTTCAACTCGTTTGTTGTACGCGTCCCGACCGATCGACTATCGGCGATTTTGAAAGAGGAGCTGTGGCCGAAAGGGGTTGTATTTAGGAAATTCCGCGGCCGCCGGCGTCCTCCGATTGTCACAGAACGTGCGTTATACGTCGCGAAAACGTGACTTAGTTATAAGTTTATATTTTTGTATGTATGTTAGTCTGTAAGGTATATATAATATGGGCCTCTGTAAGCTTTGTTTAGCATTGTTTTATATTGCCTGAAATAAACGATTATTATTATTATTATTTGTATCTCATTATATTTACTCGGGCTATCAACCATGTGGAAGATACCCGGACTTTTAAAAGGCTTACGTGGGGACACAGGTCCAACACGCAGAGGCCTGTTGAGAACTTTAATCTAAAAGGGGATGGGACACCAGCTAGGGACACCACACAACTGCTCTATAACAGAACAGCCATGAAAAGTCCCCAGAAGGTGCGGGACTATTGAGAAAGATGGATACTAAAATTATTTGGTCTATTGTGTTGGGATGTTTCGTGTAATGGTTACTTTTAGTTACTGAATAAAAACGGCGTCTGCCTTTAACCATAAAATATGCAGTATATTAGCAGACGGTGACTCGCCACTCACTAGATGGGCCCCCTAAACAGTCGCCACTATAGGCAACAGGGAGCAACACCGATGTGAGTGGCTAGGGGTGTAGAGCGGTGCGGCCCCGGTTTCACCATCGCGCGTCTCGAAGACTCGGAGCGGGTTTCCCCGCTATTACGCCATTAGACACTTCCACCCCCGAGCATATAGCTCTGGCGACCCCTCTCTGACCAGCCAACTAAGGCAAGAAAGAGCTGAGAGTCCTGCGGGCGCTCTTCGGTTTCCACTCCAGCTACCCATATCGGGCAAACCGGGGATGAGTCCCTGACCGACTCTCTGGGGTATCAGGCACGTTGTGTCGCCACTCACAAACAGCTCGCCACAAGCTGCCCTGCGGTTTGTGTGCTTTTAGTACAAGTCCTTGTGATATATTTTTTATTTCTATCACGAGGGTTGGTAAAGCTATACTACTGTCCCCTCCGGTGTTACGTTATTCTCATGTTGAGGTAACGATGTGCCCAGAGGGTTTTATTATTATTATTATTATTAGTTCTAAAATTAATTTGTTTTTGTAAATATATCTTTAAATCTCAAGTATTTTTTTAAGTCAACATCCATATTCTTTAAAATCCAATATGACATGATCGCCTGCATCCTAGCCAAGCATGTTAACAAGTTTGGTTATCACAGGACCAGGAGCAGTGCGGCATACCGTGGGCGTCTCTGGTGACGCGGCCCCCGCAGCACACGCTGGTGGTGGAGCGCATGCACTCGGGCGCGCGACGGTACATCGTGCTCGACTTCGGACACGCCGTGCGGCTCACTGATGTGGTAAGCTATTGATTGAATACTTCATTGTGACGTCATTATTTACATTCTTTACTCTGCTTTTAGAGTCTACATGAGCTATGAATACCTTATGCAAATTCTATCGCAGCTTCCTGCAGTTTTGTAATACTTAGGATACGAAAAAAATTTACGCTACTTCATCTTAGCATTTAAGCATTAGCATTAAATAGAGTTTAACATTCCAATTAATTGAAGACGTATTATTAATCTTTGCAGAGGTCATTTTGTTACACTAAACTTTTGTATTTTTATTAGATAATACCGTCATGCTCGGACCTCGTGACGCTGTGCATCGACATCTGGGTGACTGGCGAGGAGACGGACTGCGTGAAGCTGGCCTTCGCCACTGACATAGCGACCAAACACCTGGTGTTGACAGATATACAGCCGCCACCGCTGTGTCGGTACATGAAGGTATACTGCTGAATTATATTATGTTATTCTACTTTATACAATTCTGTTGCATTAAACTGTAATGTATGTAACACTGGTAGCATCAACCCTTCATCAATTTAGTGGTACTTTAAAAAAAAGGTAATTGTGGGAAGGAAAACTGGACAATATTTTATTTTTATTTTGATAAAGCAATATTTCCTGCACAATAATGTATGCCAATATGAAATGCTCTACTTTAATGTCGGATATGTCTGTTCAGGAATTTACAACCCCTTAGACCTTCTGAAGCCTACGTAGCGTTCCAATTGCCCCTCTATCTTCAGTAAATTCAAAAACGTATTTATAATAAACATAATTTTGTACCTAGATCACCACGATAGGCAGATACGGCATGTCGGCGATGAAGTGTAAGATCCCGCTCGGCTGGTTCTACGGCGAGGTGGCGGAGATCGCCAACGTGCAGGCGTCGGTCAACGCGCTCAATGCGCTGCATCAGGACCTCACGTGTCGGTTTAGGTGAGATTCAACGTAGATAAATACAATTTATTTATTATTTATTTATTTAAACACAAATGCACAACATTACAGTTACCAACCATGGCGTTGCACAGTTCAGATAAAACTGTAGGTAGGCTTACACAGGTTTAAATACAATAGATCTTACAACTAAAAAACTGAATTGAACTGACACGGCCAGTTTCACCGGACAAAAAATATTCGATCCTTATGCAATGTAGATCTTTTTTAATATGATTGAATAGCAGATTTCCAGTTTACACACGGTTGAACTGTCAATTTACATTCCTGCTATTAGTTTGTGTAAGCTATTATAAACAAACATATGTATTATCCCTCAACAGATTAGCAACTGGCAAATTAATGGACTTACTGAACCCTTACCTTGAATTATACAACGGCAACGCTGCCCACATGATGTCGTACCTAAATCTGGCCAATGACACCGACACCAAAGTGGTGACAGCGTACCAGGAGTGCATAGAACTGCAGCAGCAGATCCACACGTGCACCAACATATTGAAGAAGCTTCAAAATAATACTAACGGTAGCAAAAACCTTCCGGGCCTGATAGATAAGGGCCAGGTGTCGTCTGAAGCACTGTTAGAGGCAGCTTCCACTGATAAACTGAGAGTAATCAGTGAGAATATTGTTGATATGTTGCTGTATTTCTACTTCCAAATTGGAGATGCGGTGAGTTTCTTTATGAATGTAGTTTGTTGCATATCTGTGGAAGTAACTAGTTGTGTTGTTCCTTTAAAATATAAATAATGATATATGACGTTTTTACGCTATATTCTATTATTGATTCACATAATAAAAATAAAATTACATGGCGCATGCCATTGGTACATCTAAAAATTTAAAATATGTAAGTGATTTTGCTAAACTTATAACATGTGTGTCGTCGGTCAGCAATACGAGGAAGTCCCGCGCGAGTGGTGCAGCACGGTGCTGCCGCTGGTGTGGGAGTGGGGCGGGCGCGGCGCAGGCGCACTGGCCACGCTGGTGGCGCGCGTGTGCGGCGCGGCCGGCTGGTGGGGCGCGCACCTCGCCGACACGCTCACCGCCGCCTTCGCCGCTTACGATGCGCCGCCTACGTCCCTAGACAAGTTAGTACACACGCAATATATCGTATTATTTATTCTTGTACTTATGAATTAGTTTTTTTTATCTTAGTAGCTAAATTAACGAAAAAATGTAAATGTTACACAGTCTAATTCAAGACGCTATTCTTGTGCAGATGCCTGGTGCTGATCATCTACATGTGCCGCAAGAGCCTGTTCTCGCACACGGTGGCGGAGGGCGGCGTGGCGCCGGCGCTGGCGGCGCGCGCGCTGGAGCTGGTGCGCGCGCCGCGCCCGCAGCCCGCCGTCACCGCCGCGCTGCTCACCGCGCTGGCCGCCGTGCTCGACACCGTGGCCGCGCACTCCAATAGGCACGCCAGGTGCGCGTGTAGCTGAGGCTCATACTCCACACTCAACTTCACTTTTTTATAGTATTTTGTTATTTACCTCGTTTTAATGTCCGGTACAGGTGGGACTGGGTCACCGGTGGTCGCGCCGGTGGTTCTTGCGGGTCCGGTGGCGAGACCGCTGCCTCACCCCGCGCCGCTGAGTGCAAGCTACACCGACGTAAACTACATAAGAAACTGCTGCATCAGATGCAGGAGTTGGAAGCCGCTAGAAGAGGCATACAGGTCGCTCTTGAAGATCAACAAGTATGTTATATCTTAGTTAGATTTCAGTCATTATTGCACTGGGTAGCAAGTAACTTGGCTTTAATAAAAGAAAACTGCATGTGAACAAAACATTGTGTTAGAAATATTCTGTGTATTATAATTATATTGAATGTGAACATCTGTGCCCGCAGCGCGCGCGCTTGAGCCTGAAGGCGCGCATGGCCATGGTGGGCAAGCGGGGCGCTCCGCGCGGCGAGTCGTCGTGCGCCGCGGGCGCGGAGGCCGCGCGGCCGCGGCCGCTGCCCGGGCCGCTGGCCTCCCGCCTGGCGCACGCCCTGGTGGCGCACATGCTGGCCGCCGACACCTGCGCGCACGCCGACGCACTCATGCTCGCTGCCAAGGTATGTATGAGGCTACACACTTATCTGCATTTACATTTTCCTAATGGCAACGAACTTGTAATTCACCAATTCTAAACGGTCTTCTTTATCGGTGAATATAAATCCTATTTATTTTTCAACAGGTGGTAGGACGTCTCTGCGCGTTATCCGGAGGAGCTAGTCTACTGGATCCATCATGTATCTTGGGCCTGGCGCGGTTAGCTGTCACCTTGCCGCCCTGGCCACGACATGCACTAACTACACTACTACAGGTATGTACACGCTACTATTAGGATATGGTTTCTATTTTCTGTCCTAACCTGTCTTCAGGATATCTCCGATACGGTTAGAATATATCCTAGTCCCGCGCCGGACAGAACAAGCTTTAGGCTCGGGTGTCTGGCTGTTTGCGTATGTGACACTTGATGTTTATGGAGAGCACCCATGATATACAAGAAATTCCTATTGTGGGGTCGAAGATTTAAAAAAAAAAGTGTTCCTCTTACAGTTAACACATCAAATCATGCCTTTTATACTTTATTAGGATGACTTACGTAATTCCCCCTTTCCCCCCAGGACCTAGTGGAGTACGAGAGCGGCGAGTCCCCCGCGAGCCCCCCCAACGAGGAGGCGTGGTGCAGCGCGGGCTCGTCGCGCGTCATCCGCGTGCACTCCACGCCCGGCGCGCCCGGGAACAAGCCGCGCAAGTTCAAGGGACCCACCGTCGCTGGTCAGTACTCACTTCAATATTCCACCATCGTATCGTAAGTACTAACTTACTTGATACAATTTTTCACTAATGTGTAATAGGGAATATGCATGTGATTCAAATATGAACCACATATGTTATTTAATAATCTCTTCAGATTAATAATTATACCAATATCAATATTTTTGTATATAATTTCGATTTGATTTCAAAAACAATTATTGAAAAGTGCCAGAAATCAGCGGGAATCATAAAGTAGACTAAACTTTAAACGCAACGCTAATTGTCAAATGAAATGTGACGTCAAAGTCTAAGATATCGAAAGTGTATTTTCCATTAGGTACTTTCATACAATACTTATAAGTTGGTTTTATGTTATTTTCCGTGATATAATGTTTGGAAAATACAAAACAATGATAAATTACGAAGCACAATTATTTTATAGCTTTTTACTAGTTGTTTGATATTTAAGCTTTAGGTTATGCCAAGCGCGCCAAAATGGCGGGCTCTTAAAATGCCCGTATTTGGATAATATTTATAAAAAAAAAATATCTATAAATCTTCGTTATTCGGGGCTGATTTTTGTAATAAAAAAAACATGCATATTCCCTATTCTCGACCAGACCATGGATTCTGGATAGGATCATATTCTGTTCATCAGAGGGACCAACAAATAACACGAGATTTTTCGCATTAATCTCGAACCAATTGTCATGAAATTTTGGTAATAGGTGGCGTAATTGACATAAATTAGTATGACATTCTGGTTGAGTATCTAGAGAATGATATTTCTATACAGTGTATTTAATTGTAGTGTCTATTGGTGAACTGTATTGTACTTACAGTGGAAAGTAATTAATAGTGTTTACTTTGTTTATAAATGTCTATGTTATAAGCATGAACATTGAATTCTTTGGCAGTTATTAGAATAAATGTGTATCTAACGTTTCTTTACTATAATTGTATTTAATTTCGATTTAATTTGAATGCCTTGAAGAAAGTGGTAAATTCATTGGAAAGTCTTTCGCTTAATAGATTAATCGATGTTAAAGTATAGTTTATATCCTGTGGTTATTTTTCGCATAATTGTGTTGGATAACAAGATGGTTTTACGAAGCGTTTATAATACTGGCGACCAGATACATCTTCGAATCATGTTTTTCGGGTAAGCCAAAACCTTTAGTATATTCTTCTTTGAAGGCAGTGCCCAGGCTAGATTTGTGCAAACCGATCACACGGTTTTGTGGGGCTTTGTTAATTTGTGAACAACTCTGTAACATAATAAATGAAAAAAAAAAAAAAGATATAGACCACTTAAGACTTCATGCACGAATTGGTCAACCTCCTTATTCATAAAAATCTTATGACTGAAACGAATGATAATGGCTGTTATTTCCTACGCATTTGTAAAGGGTCAGTTTTTTATGAATAAGTGAGACTGCAGTAGCCGTAGAATGTTTTTCTTTATGGTCTAAAAATGTCCTTCCTCTGTGGAGAGAATGCCAACCTCATGGGTCATGATAGTGATGAATATTATGTGTCATATTATCATCAACCGGTGTTCATTTCGGCTATGGATAGATGGCTATAGTATAAATATATCAGTGATACAACACTTACCTGTATAACTCCAAAATCCCGTTTATTTTTCATTGCACTCGTTGTCATGTCGACGAACCAACAAATACACAATATGACATGCCGCAAATTGTCTACATTAGGACGGGCATAGCTCATATGGGACAGCCCCATATTAAGGCATAATTATCTTAAAATTATTAAAAAACATTTTGTCACGTCGTTGTACATAACCCTTTTTCCAAGTTTATCTTCTATTAAGCATGATATTTTGTAGTTTTTTAGTCTTTTTAAAATACTTAACACAATAACATTCACTAAGATTTTATAGTCAATATTTCGAATACATTTACATGCTTAATTTATCGATCCTACACATCAGTGAAAACCGCATCGATCCACTCGGCAACAAGTCCAAAAACGCTCAAAACTAATAACAATTACGCATTGCTATACAGGTCGAAAATCGAAATTATTTATCTCTTCTAAATTATTCATAATCATTGTATTTTTACTAATTGGCAATAATATTATCGTTTCGGAACCAATTGAACAACGTTCTCGTTATAAGAGCTAGCAGAATTGACTTGCTGTGTTATTGTTATTGCAGATTTGTTAGCGGATAGTTTTGGTCTGGGGAAGACTACCAACTTCAAGCCCAAACTATTTTCCACAGCAGGTGTCAATTTAGCAAGTAAGGACATTATACATAAAGTAAAGAGTCTATGTCTGGTTGTCCGGTCAATGACCGCGCTTAGTTCGGTTTGCACTGATATGTAGTGTGTGTGGGATATAGGAGTTGACAGACCACATCTAACCGCTACACATTTGCATAGCACCTTAGTCTAGAAATCGATCAATCGGTATCGATTGAATTTACAATCGATATTAGTATCGGTGATGCGCTTTTACGTGTGTATTTATTATTGAATCCAATGCGTTATAGGTTTTGTATGCTATTATGCAGTATACTGCTTCTTACTTGGCTTTAGTTCTGTTTGACAACATTTTTAGACCTATAACGGTGCTGGCCAGCTTTTGGTCTTGTCATAAAACTTGTCAGAAATTATATATACACATATACAATAGTAACATATTATATACTTTGATATTTGATTTAATCTTTCTAATTTTTTGAACACGATTTACAAGTTCGTAAACGATGATTAAGTACGCCTAAGTTTCTATACAATATTATCAATTGTTCACACATACTGCTGCTTTTTATTCAGTTACAATTCAAATATACACACGCAATTATAATTTGTCAGAAATATGTCACTGTTTTTTATATTTTGGTGCTTTTTATGAGTTTGCTTTGTTTAACTTGTGGAATAGCGATATTAAGCTGTTGTTATTTTGTTTCTCTAAGATATTGACGTGGAGGAGCAACTCACGCAAGTGGCTGAGTCTGATGACTCAGAGTCGTCCGAGGAGAAGCTCGAACAATGCTTCATTGACGCTGTCAAGAAAGAGACCAGGACTAAAGTTGTGGTTGATAATAGTACCAGGTATTTATTACTTAAATGCTATTTTTACTGCCCGGTGGTATCCGGCTTAGAATTGACTACACCCTTTTCTCCTGTGCATGTCGTAAGAGGCGACTAAGAGACAGTGTGGGGATTATGGCACCCCCTCCCTCTTTAAAGGGAGGGGGTTTTGTTCAACAGTGAATGTTTTCCGGCGGGTGATGAAGACAATGTAGTTCTATTTAGAAAGGTTTGGGTTTGTGATTCACAGGATTGTTTGAGTATTTGAACCAGTAGTAGGTTGTTTATTAAATGATTAGTCATGAGGAAATTTCCCATAGACCCGGTTAAAATTTGCTACATAATGTATAAAAATATGCACAAATATAGTGACAAATCTGGACTTCGTGACGCCACTCAGAATGACTTAATGGAAAAACCCTGAAGCACATCGACCTGGGATTCGAACCTCGTGCTCAGCAGTCGTATAATGAAATATTGAGATATAATAATATCATTTATTAAATCTCAAAAATAACACTTATATATATAAATGCAATTAACACTCGTCCCCTGTGCGCGGGCAGCAACGTGTCGGTGTGCTGGGACGCGCGCGTGGAGGCGGGCGGCGGCGGCTGCGGCGGCGCGGGCGAGGCGGCGGCGCGGCGCGCGCTGCTGGGCACCGCGGGCGCGCTGGCCGCGGCCGTGCGCGCCCCGCCCCCCGCCCCGCCCACCGCGCCGCGCACGCCCGCCGCGCAGCACCGCGCGCACCCGCCGCTCACGCACACGCTCTACGATGTCTTCAGGCATCTCGCGCTCGAGTTCCACTACCAGGTGACTACCATTTTTTATATTCACTCATACCAGAGATATCCAGATTCTATCTTACCCTTAAGAATCTCAATGATGAGGATCACAATTTTAGAATTTTCCATACAGTCACTTTTCACCCATATATACTGTTTAGCATATGTGGCACACGTTTTTTCAGGGTTCTGACCAAAAGTAATTAATTATTATAACCTCACGTTACATTATGGAGTAGAATTAAAACCCTATATTCACTTTAAAACGTCAAAGTGCTCACTGCTAACTATAACATACCTAGATGAACACAAGTACGTAACATCGATTGTGTCGTATCAGATGGACTGCACGTTCATGGAGAACGTGATCTCCCTGTGGCTGACGCTGAACGGCTCGGCGTGGGGCAGCGGCGGCGCGTGGTCGCTGGCCACGCTGGCCGTGCCCGCAGACACGCCGCGCATCCGCCTCGCCTCCGACACCGTCAACGCGCTGCTGCAGTCGCTTTGCACGTCAGTACACGTTCTATATACTTAATATACATGAAACTTACAAAATAAATATCAACTTTCTGGTTAAATACTTTAATTAATCCTATTAATTTATCAAACTGTCAATCCAATTATATGTAATATGTTTTTAGGCTAGAGAACATATCGCTAAGATGTTGGGTGCTCTCGATGCAAGCGTTGGCGTGGATTGCGAGCTTACCATTGCAGGTAATATATATTATATTTAATAGTTTTTAAATTGATGCTTTATCATCGTATTGTTTGAAATACATAATAGAATATCATAAAATGATACATTTAATACTATTTGATCGCTCTCCTTGCAGACGGAAGGTAGCAGTACACAGACAATGGGCAGAGTTATTCTAGAATGCGAGCACTTTGTCCCCGCTCTTGTCAAGTTTGTTACAATGAATGTCAACACTGACGGTGCTGTCGCCTCTTCCGAACCATACCTGGTAAGTTATATTGAGCTTCTTAATGAAGAAGCAATATAGTGTGTCGTGCTGCCGTGTCTGACTGTTGCGCGTGCGTAGGGCGGCGCGCAGATCGGCGCGGGCGCAGGCGCGGCGTCGGCGCTGCACTCGGTGGTGTCGCGCGTGGTGTGCGCGCGCGGCGCGGGCGGCGCGCTGGGCGCGCTGCGGGCCGTGTGCGGCGTGTGGCGGCGCGACGCCGAGCCCGGCCACGCCTACGACCTGCAGGCCACGCTGCTGCGCCTGGCGCACCCCATGCTGCAGGTGCTCAGCGCGCGCCACGTGCACCACGCCACGCCGCTCTTCCTCACCGTCGGTGAGTCACCTGCCTACATTTTATTACTACACCCATGTGTTTACTTGCTGTAGCTTTTGCAGTAGATTCCGCTTATTCTACTTTTAATAGCACTGATAGTCGTGTGGTATGACCATTGGACTGCAAAGTCACAGGTCGCAGGTTCAAATTGTTTATCAACCATACGATAAGAAGAAGACTTAGTCCTGGACGGGCCACTATGACCTAAGTTCGTCAGCAGATCATAATGTACCCGTATGTCGCAGCGCACCAGTCGGTGTGGTGGGTGCGCGAGAGCAGCGGCTGGCGCGGCGAGGGCGGCTCGGAGGCGCGCCTGTCGGGGCTGCTGGCCGACGTGCTGGCGGGCGGCGGCACGGGCGCGGCACGCCGGGCCCCGCTGCGCCGCGCCGTGCTGGCGCAGCTGCTGCACTACTGCCGCAAGCTGCTCGCCGTGCCGCTGCCGCCGCAGCAGCTGCCCGCCACGGTCGGTCTTACTGCTACCGTAATAATACTACGCCTTTCTCAATTAACACTTAGTACTGTCTGTTCGTTGGCAGTTATTTTACTTGTAACCTCTTTACGCACCACATTTTTGGCTCACAATGATTTAATCCTCGCCTCACTCGATAGCTTGATGCTCATAAAAAACATATTTTACTACAGTTAACATAAAATAATGAATTTTACCTTTTACGCTACAGGAAAACTTGGTCTAAAACAAGCTCGTTAATAAATATACTAAACATGGGGTTGTCCTAACATATGTATGTGAGTAATATTTCTGAGAAACGTTAGACATCTCTCGTCTAAATACAAACATTGTGACATTTAACTGTTGTTTATATTTTTTAAATCACTTTGCATCGTGTTTCGAGTTTAATTGATAGCTAGATCAAATATACTTTATTGTAAACCATCGCAATTAGCATTAACTCGTGTTAAATAACATTTACTTTTTTATAGACAAAGTGTTTATATACGTCAAGTGAGCATTTTCGTTGAATTTGAACACTAGTTTTATAGTAATGAGTGATTTGTTGCGCGTGCAGTCGTCATCAACCCCATCGGTGTCGACGAGCGGGGAGCAGTCTCAGACGGACGAGAGTAAGGCGCAGCACAGCAGCACGGCCGAGGCGACTAACGTGGAAGATGAGAGGAAGCAACAGGCTGCGCGCACGCCGTGCTTCGCTGACACAGGTAACTTTACAATATTCAGATGTAAGGTATGTTGGATTGTATGCTGTGAGAGGAATGTGTGAATGTGTTTTCATCTTTAATTGGTGTATCTGATTTTGATAGAGAAAATAATGAATAACTTACTTTATGACATAACTGTGTTTTAAATTTTGATTGTTATTGTTTCTGTCAACAGTCCTACAACATCAGCAAATAATGCAGAAATTCTACCGAACGTTATCGATCTGCGACGGAATGAACACCGTAGCATTGAATTCAGGTAAAAATCAATACATAACTGCATGTATAATAATATTTCTTGCCAAAACGCGACTTCAGATTGTGAAGATTTGGCGCATATTTAAGAGTTTTTTTTGTTTATTAATTACTTGTAGATAAAATATCAGAATCACATAAAATTATATAATAGATATTTATATCTTTTGTGTTTTTGCCTTAATGATCTGCACGGCAGTTTACACATGTATAATTTAATGTTCACATTACAGGCATGAGCTCGGAGCCGTCGTCCCTGAAGGAGGAGGTGTTCTGGCTGGTGGCCCACATGGCCACAGTGGCCTCCAACCCGGCGCTCATGGTCACCAGCCTCATGGAGTTCCTCAGTAAGTATTTTAATGCAAGATGGTCTTTTATAAAATATGGGAATTTTTATGGTCACCTCTGCTTCATTTTTTCTCACTGTCCAGAGATCAATATGATTTTTAGGTAATACTATAGTCTCTTTGGGCATGCATTAGATACTTTTTGAAACAAGCAATGAGTCCCAATCTTCCAAGTATGCCGACGAGGTGCTTGTCAGGGGCGTCATAGACCTTTAATCCGTCTCACATGTCAGTCATGACTAAAATTATTTTTGGACTTGACTAACTCGCATCTTTATTGACACAGAAAAAGAAGAAGTAGTGAATCTGTCACAAGCCATGCAGCAGTTGATAATCCGCGTGCTGGACTACCCAGAGGCTCTCACCGCCTTCATCGACGCGGGGGGACTTGAACTAGCGCTGGAGAAACTGACTGCTTGCCACCAGGTATGGCTCAACCTAATTATATACCAGTGAAAGTACATATTGTTTCCTCAATAAGAATTGCAATACATTGTCATTATGTAATTAAAAAAGAAATGAAAATGGTAGTAACAGTTTTGATTGATTTGATATACATTTAACACCAAAAATGTATGGTATAAAAACCTATGGTAATGTTATTTATCTTGAATATCTCCAATCTGGTCTGAGTACACGAAAAATTCTCCTTCTAGTTATTCCATATAAACCATTTATTTTGCCGCACATAATGTAGAAAAAACATACAAAACAATAACTTAATCTCGGTACATATGTGTAGCAAGGGATCCAGCTCAGTACACGCTGTGCAAAGGGCAAAGCACTGATTTCCAGCCTGCCATGGGAGCACAAATAATTCCCATCCCATTAACACGTTGCTTTATATTCTCCGTAAAACATAATTACCTGTCCTCCGATTACATGATAAAAGTATACTTGTGTCCAGGCGGGCCCCAGCGGCGGCCAGGGCCTGGTGTCGTCCCTCATGAACTACCTGAAGCTGCCGCCGCAGATGATCAACATGTCCACGCCCGCGGCCGCCGCCAACAAGAAGAACCAGCCGCCCGTCATCGAGACGGCCAACGGACTCGTCAACATCGCGCCGCTCTGTGAGTTCCTTCTGAGGTCTATTCTTGACAGATCTGTAGCTGCAGCTTACCCTGTGAAGCATTGGAGTCAATAAAAAATGGTTTCAACGTGCTGTGTCTGGACTAAAACTGTTATGAAGGAAAACTTTTTTATGTATATTTTTCGTGTATCTAAAATCAACATAATATATTAAACATACTTCAGTGTTCAATAGTTTTGTCTTGTTTTGGTTCTGAAAACATGCAATCTGAGTCTGATTATATGTATTGTGTATGTCGCGCAGGCTCAGTATCGTGCGGCAATCCGACGGCGCAGGCGGCCGACGTGCTGCTGGACGGCGGCGGTGGCATGAACGTGCGCGGCGCATGCGCAGCGCGGCGCGTGCGGGCGGCGGCGTGGTCCTACCACTTCTTCAGCGCCGACGACGCCAGCCTGGCGCTCACCCTCACGCTGCCCTACGCCGTGCAGCTGCATGAGGTCCAGCTGCAGCCGCATCTCACCAGTCTAGCTAGTGAGTCATACTACTAACATTTAATGTTCTATTGTACAAGTCACTTACAAATTACAATAATGTAACATACTTTCCATTCATGCCAAAGATAACTATATAATTTTGTACAAAAAAAATCGAACACAATATTTTTCTTTAGCTTACAAAACAAAGTAGGTGTAACATGACCCTATGTCCGCAGCATGCCCGGGTGCGGTGGCCGTGGAGGCCGGCTGCGGGGGCACGCTGGCCCCGCTGGGCCCGCCGCAGAACACGGCCGGCATGACGTTCATCCGCCTGGTGGTGGCACGCCCCATCGTGTGCACCACGGTGCAGATCCGCCTCTACAAGCCGCGGGACTCTTCCAACATGGGCTTGCTGCAACTGCGTCTGCTGGCCGCGCCCGCTTTCAACAGCCATGCCGCTACCACGCCTAATACGTAAGTTTACTTATATAAAAATGACGGACGACTTATGATGGGTTCTGTTTGCCAGTAGTCTGGGTGTGTTTAATTATAGAGCACTGTAATGTATGTGGTAAATAATTATTTTATTATTATTACTATTGAGCAGGAGCAACAACTGGGCGTGTGTAGTCGCGGCGTGCACTCGCGCGGGAGGCGCCGCCGGGGCCGCCGCGGGCAGCCGCCTGGCGCGGGCGCGGGGCGGCGGCGCCGTCAGCGCGCTGTGCGCATGCGCAGCCGCCGGCGGGCCGGCCGCGCCGCACGCGCACGCCGCGCTGCTGGCCGCCGCCCGGCACGCGCCCGCCCTGCGCGGCCCGCTTGTCACGGCGCTGCTCAACATGGACGCGCACGCACACGCGCACGGTAACATTTCTCAATTCAAATGAAATATATATCTCCCAAAAAATTGTGAAACACAAATTTATTGCTGTAATATATCGAACAAATAATGTTGCAGCGTTCCAAGTATCAAACAATGGGCGCGTGAACGGCAGCATGTGGGCGGTGTGCGAGCTGGTGCGGCAGCTATGCCGCTGGTGTGCCGACGGGGCCGTGGCCGCCTACGTGCAGTGGCTGGCCGCCGCCGCCGAGCTGTGGCTGCGGCAGCGGGAACCGCCCTCCGCTGCGCTCACGCACACGCTTGCTTCGGTTACTACACCTTTTTATTTGTATTAGAATTAAAACCTAATAATCATAGTTTAGATTAGTCTTAAACAACTCCAGAACAGTCATGTACAGTCCATCAAATCTAAGAAGTACCGTTTGACAGTTCTGACAAATTGAATAATAGGGTTGGGATTAAAAAAATCGATTACTATAATATCCGAATTTTAAGAGATCGATTACTATAATATCCGAATTTTAAGAGATCAATTGTTATAATTAAATAAAAGTAATGTTTAGGATATTTTTTTATTCACTACTAGTACTAGAATCGTCGTCGTCTTCGTCATCATCGTCATTTAAATTAATGACTAGTTGATTGTCCATGAAATTATCGACGTGTACGTCTCTGTCGAAGTCGTCCATTATTATATTCTTTGTTTTTTCTACTACTTTAGTCCACTCTTCTTGTGTAACTTGCGCACATGCTTCCTTTAATAAACCTAATTAAATTAATTTATTTTAGGGTACCTATGTATTAAGTGCATAACAGTACAGTGCGATGCGCGGTCAAGTACGGTCGCGCTTGCGCTGCACAGTACGAATATTATATTCGCGAACTGCGCGGCTATAGCCGCTGCCCGTTTTCCGCTATGAGTTCCCAACCTCTCATAGCCAATGAAGTATTGGCATTCATTAAACATGCCATCGACTACATGGACGAAGTAAGCATCATGCAGATCTGCAAGTCCTCGTACAAGGAGGACGAGATTAGCAGTGCCAAGTTGCTGCTGTTCACAACGCTCGGCAAAGTCAGCCAGATGCCGTCTCGTCGAAGGGACGGTACAGAGAAGAGTCTCCAAGACATCATAACACTGATGAAGGAGACCGACCCTGACGATGTGCCTGAATTCGTGGCGAAGGACCTGCATAAGCTGCCTCCCGTCACTTTCGATCACGTCGACGTCACTAGGCTGCTGAAGGACATTACATTCCTGAAGCAAAGCCAGGCCGAGATGCAGCTAAAGTTGGAGGTGTCGAATAACACCATAAGTGATCTGCGCGCTGAAGTAGTGTTGTTGCGCAATGCAATTTCTGCAAGTAGGTCACCGACCGGCGCCGCTAACGTGAACACGCGTCGCGGCGCACAAAACGCCTCCATATGCAGTTTTGAGTCAGCGAGCTCAACTGCGTCACCGACTGCCGAAAATGCAAGCGTTGCACTTGCAACGCATGCCGCCGCCGTCCCTGCCTCGACAGCGGTAGAGACAACGCCGTGTGTAGGTGCATCGACCCCCAAGCGAGCCTACGCAGCGATATTAGCCGCTAACAAGCCTGCTGAGTTACAATACTCGCAGGCAAAGCAAGCGCTGACTACAAAAGGGGGTCAACAGAGCCGGTCGAAACCTAACAAGGTTTTGAAAAGGCGGGGTCCAGAGAAGGACACGTGCGACAAGGATGGCTTCATAAAGGTAGAGAAGAAGAAGAAGAAGAAGCCTCCTTGTCGGAACCAGTGCGGTACCGCGCTGGTAGGACCCAACATGCTGCTTCGTCCAGCAATCCCTACGACGCAGCTGTACGTGTCCAGACTACACCACTCCACGAAGGTTGAAGAGGTCGTGGAGTACCTGCGTGTGAAGACCAACTCGATTTTGAGGGTCGAGAAGTTGGAGCCGCGTCACAACACTAACTTCAATTCGTTCGTGGTGCGTGTTCCGACTCAACATCTTGAAAAGTTCCTCAAAGAAGAGTTATGGCCGAAGGGTGTTGTTTATCGCCGGTTTCGTGGCCGACTAAATGACACCAGTCAGCGAAACACGACGCCGCCACTTCGTGTGTAGTATAGTTATATAATTGTATGTGTTTATAGTATTTTTAAGTTATATTAATATAGTATTGTATTTATAGTTATGGGCCTTTGATGCCTGAAATAAATGGATATTATTATTATTATTATTATTATAATGCGGTCGCGCAGTAACGTGTCGTCAATTGATAATTTGAAAGTAATACATTCGATTTTTCGTATATGTAAACGATTTTTTTGCATACAAGTGTATCCGAAGAGTCACAACATTACGAACAGTGACCTAACTACGTGACTTTGCAATGAGATCAAGAATAGAACTATTAGAAATTATTGACTATGTAAATATGTGTTATTTTGCTTTGTTTAAAAGTATTTATTAAATTAGGATATTAAGAATTGTACATTTTTAGATACAATAATAAAATCTTTCTAAATTCATGGTTTTAAGAAAAAGGTTATCGAAACTGAATAATGTACGCATGAACAAAATTGTTTCGGTTTGAAAAATATGAAACGTCAAACGGTACCTCTTAGATTAGATAGACAATAGTAATAAATTAAATTGTTTCGTTTACAGGTACTATGGACATTGAAAGAGAAACACATTTTGGAGAATCTGGAGGAGTTAATCACTGATGACTTGTTCGAGCTTGTGTATACGTGGGTCAAGGATGTTCCAGAGACCAGCCTACTCAAGAAGTCGCTCGATGCCAGTGAGTTTTACTTTATCTTAATTATGTTTATGCAGATAAAAGTAACTGCGGAATAAAACTAAACAAGGTTTCATGCAGAAATAAAGGAAAGGCCCAGTAGTAAGCCATGTAAACGGACTCATTAGAAATACATTGGGGTACCTGATAGTTACCAGCCAACGAAATTGTCTCATATAGATAAACAACACCAATTTAGATGACGTTTTATGTGCCTTTCAGTTCTATGTTCGATGTGCTACATCCGACCGGAGCTGTTCAGGATGCTGTTAGAACATATGGACATCCCTATGGATCAAGACGAAAGGTAAAAATTTTATTTATTTAGTATTAAAATTATAATATAAGTTTACAGTACTTACAATCAAAACACTTACATTTAAAACAAATAACATTTTACATGAACAATTACCCTTATCATATTTAACCAACAATTAACATAAATTAACCGGAACTTAAGTACTGCGTCAAGTCGTAATCCACATTATTTGGAGACGAAAGTAGAGTATGTCCACCCTGAAGGTCTATTTTCTATATCCTAAAATCTCTTGGGCTCCTATACAAAGATATTTTTTTTTTCAATTATTAAAAACCATGGAAGATAGACAAAAACTAGACAAATATTAAGTTAAATTTGTCCAAAGCACCTATGTCTGCGAAGAATCTGATTAAATTTCGTTTATATTAGCAGCATGGAGGGCCTGACGGACGACACGAAGGTGCAGTCCCCCAGCAGCAGCAGCGGCAGCCCGGGCGGCGCGGGCCGCGTGTCGTGGGAGGCGCGCGGCTGGCAGCTGCAGAGCATCGCGGCCGCCGCCATGAGCCCCGCGGCCACGCGCGCGCTGCTGGCCTCCCGCCTGCCCGGCGCCGTCGTCAGGGCCATCTCGGGTGAGCCGCGCCTGCTGCTAGCTCCGCTGTTGGAGGACGAGCACGAGGCCGCGGCTGGCAGTTCCTCACAGGCTAATCTCAATAAATCTATAAATCTCTACAAATACTAAAACTAAATTTCCTTTCAGAATTCAGCGAAGCAAAACTAGAGATGATCAAAGAGCAGCGCGGTTCACAAGAGGACGTGCAGATGTTGGAGCCGGACAAGGACGCTGCGCGGGGGAAGCCCGAGCTGCCGTCCATGAAGAGCGTGTGGCAGCTGGTGGAGTGGGCGCGCGCCGTGTGCTGGTCCAAGCGGCTCAAGGACTGGCTCGGCGGGCCCGGGAACACCTTCTGGAAACCACTGCTCACGTTACTGTGCCACCCCAGGCCGCCCTACAGGTGGGTACTGATCTTATGAATATCATACTTGAATACTAACACTTCTAGTATTACGAACTGTTTGGAATCCGGGCCAAGTTTTCTTTTAAATAAATCTTAGTAAGTTTATTTGGAAAAATTATATAACATTAATCCCATAAGAAATTATTAAACATTAATCCCTGATTTCAGTGATTTGTCAAACGTATTCAAATAAACGATTGCTCTTAAACTCTAGTTTAAACCATAACAATATCTGAAGATACATGTATTGAAAATAGGTAATGACATTATGTTAAAACATGCTACACATTTTAACTAACAATACACATTGCGGTTCTATTAGCAGTCTATTGTACCAAACTTATCACTTACAGCACATGGCAAGAAGACGCTCAATACGCTCAACTAGAAGAGAGCACGATCCGTTTGTTCGCCGAGCTGACAGTGTGTCACCCAGACAACCAGAAGTTGTTCGCGTCCACACTGCACAGCATACTAGAGTCAATGCAATGTACCGGTGAGTGATGTCATCAGATGAACAATGTTCATACATGTATTGTATACATCGGTTATACCTAGAGCAGGTTATGTTTATAACGAGTAGTTGTCCCAGTATGGCTATAAGTTAAATAGATAGCGATTTTGGTCAGCATATTACTATTTATATTGGATTCGTCGTTTTCTGCACTTCACTATTCCGGCAATTTTTAATTGCATCCTGGAGTAATGTATAACTTAGTATTCTAAATAATTGTTGTATCATAAGGTGAAAGTCAGTAGTTGTGCGAGCAGATAGTTCCGAGTGCTAACGATCCGCCCCCGCAGGTCCGGAGGGCATCTCGGGCTTCACGCGCGCGCTGATCCTGCGCCTGGTGCTGTCCCCGTCGCGCGTGTGGGTGTCGCTGCGCTGGGCCGAGGGCGGCGCGGGCGGCGCGGGCGCGGCCTGCGCGCACCCCGCCTCGCTGGGGCACAGCGTGCTGCCGCTGCCGCTGGCCTGCACCGTGCGGCACCTGCTGGCCGAGCACCGCCCGCCCAGTTAGTGCCCTGCTCTCTATTATACGCTACACTTTTCAATCTTTCACATGTGTGATGCTTGTACATGGTATAGTGGTCTGATGACTACCTGTTGTATGCCAAGGAGACGTTCTTATGCATCTCTGAATGTTGAATTATTGACAGGAAAGACGTCGGCTTAAAAATTATCTATACAAGTTCATCTTTTATACCTGTTTTAATTTTTATCTTTAATAGTCTCTCATACTAGATAAGGCCAAAGTGAACTATATAAATAAACCAAAACCCGCTATCCCCAACAGTTCCAATAATGGAGGACAGCACGAAGGTGTGCATGAGCACGCCGGCCGCGGGCGGCGGCAGCTCGGTGCTGCGCAGCGCGTCGGACACGGCCATCACCACGGTGACGGAGGCCTGGGAGCTCAGCCTGGCCGCCGCCAGCGCCTCCAAGGACAAGCGCGTCAAGGACGTCAAGAACACCTCGCTCAAGCAGCAGAACAATAAGAAGCGCCAGACCAAGACCAGCAACGACGCCTCCGTGCTCTCTGTTACTGACGGTGAGATCATTACTTATTTTCAGAGCTTTTTTTCTATTGGAAATATTAACAGTATTAAATCTTCTATTTTATGAATAGAATGTATATAACAATATACATACATTTTATTAAGTACGATGTGTAATGTATTCATATAAAATATTCGTGTATTATATCTAATTTTCTTTTCGCTACATCCTTACTACGTATTTACTTTTTTGTTGCACCTACCTCTTATCTCTGTATCACCTGTCGGTTGCCTGGTAGAAATGCCTCACGCATTAAGTCCGCCTTTGTTTACTTTTTGAAAGTTTAAATAAATACATATTCAATATGTATTCTTAGATTTAATAGAGACGACGATCCGCGTGCAAGTCCCGGGGCTGGAAGGCTTCATCCCGCCCAGCACCACGCTGGCGCAACTCACGGCCGCCGTGCCGCATGTGTTCGGCCCGCACCTCGCCCTCACGCTGCATCTCAACACCAACGGAGGTATGCGTTTATTATTTTTATTTCATTCTAATTAAATATTCGATAATTTATAGATAAATTATTAAATTTTCCCATAGTTAGGATTATCTATAGTTTGTATTAGTAGTAAGAAAATTCCTAACAGGGTTATTTTTATTAAACACCCAATGTACCATACGACATGGTGAATAATATAGGTATTAATTCCCAGAAGCGTGGACGGGCCCCAGCTGGGAGGGCGGCGGCACATCGGGCTCGTCGGTCCCGTCCCCCGCTGCGGCCGGCACGTCCAGCGCCGGCGCGTACCATTGCTGCCCGCTCAGCCCCGGCAGCCCCGGCAGCCCGGGCGCGTACAGCGCGGGCGACTCGGGCGTGCTGCGCTGGTTCGGCGCCGTGGGCGGGCTGGCGCTGGTGGCGGCGCGCCTGCCGCGCCCGCACGCCGCGCCGCCCGACCCGCCCGCGCTGCTGCACCACCACCACGACCTGGACTGGGTCAAGCTCGACGACCCCTACGAGGTATACTACTATTACTACACCCTGAGAATACATTCAAGGTCATTTTAAACAAAAAAGAATATTCTGATACTAAATATCCTAATGTTATGTGCAGGAGGTAGTCGAATTGGGTTGCCCATCGGCAAACAACGGCATAGAAGAGAACGGGTGTACCGGGGTCCCTGCGCATGCGCTGGTAGCTCTGGGACTGTTACTCAAACTGCCCGGCTACGCTGATGCGTTGTTGGATGAAGGTGCAAAGGCGTGTCACTTGCTGCGGCTGCTGCTGGGAGTCACACACGACGAGGAAGGACGTGAGTCGAGCTTCGACATGTTTCTGTAAAGATTGACAGTTGTAATATTATAACATGAGGAATAAAAGGCACTTACAATACGTTGTCAGCTCATGTTCTATATATTGAGTTGTGTAAGTGTACTCTACTGTAGCCAGCTAACTGTACTTATCAGCAGTAAGTAGATTTACTTAATTGAATCTGATTTTGTTAACAATTTTATGGGTTTTTTGGTTTGGTTACATGGTGACACCATGTCGTTGTAATCGACACCGTAATAGGAATATTTGTTATTCATGTTTGCCATATATTAGGGTAATGCATGGTATGTAATATTGTCTCAGGCAGCATCTCAGTGGGCGATTGCCGAGCGGGGTCTAGCTCGAACTCTCTGGGCACGCTGCCCTTCAGCGTGGTGGCGCGCCTGCTGGAGCGCGCGCCGCGCAACACGGACGACGGCCGGGCGCTGCGCCGCGCGCTGCTGCAGCGCGGGGCCGTGCGCCTGCTGCTGGCCTGCCTCGCCGTCTTCACGCACCACAGACCCAACTCCAACGACGTGAGTCACTCATACCTACACACTGCTGGACCACTACATGCAACATGTACGACGATCGTGGCGCCCCGGCACTGCTTTAACATGGCCAGTCTCGGCAGTTAAAACTATTTTTTCAATATACAACTAAGTTTAGCCTCCCATTACAGAACAGCCAAGCATCGAACGGTTCAACGGGCAAGTCAGAAGAAAAGAGTCAGTTGTACTGGGCGAAGGGCACGGGCTTCGGCACAGGCTCCACGCAACAGTCGTGGAACGTCGAGCAGGCACTCGTAAGGCAACGGACGGAGGAAGAACACGTCACTGTATTACTACAGGTACTTACAGTTGTATTTATTAAATAATATAATAAAATAAAATATTTAAAATAAATAAAATTTGATATAAATAAAAAAACGCTCGTTCAAATTAGCCTGTTGAAATCAAAGCATTGTTCCCTGCTCTCTCAAAAATGATAACAGAAGTTTCCTTTTTCAAAGAAGAAAAACCACACGTATTACTTTAAAGAAGTATTAGTTTTGTTTTAAAACGACCATTCGTGTGCAGGTGTTGGCGTCGTACATGAACCCCGGCGAGAAGTGGCCGCCCGAGGAGGGCGCGGCCGACAGCAGCGAGCGCGACGGGGACTCGGACGACACGCACGACCTGCCCGCTGAGTTCATCGAGCTCGTGGCCAGCAGCTCGCTCGTGCCCGCCATCTGCTCCTACCTGCGGAACGACTCGGGTGGGTACGGCCGCCACTAGGCGCGGGGCCGCTCATGGGCTAGTTTGCTATATTGGATAAAGATGCGTGGAATAAGAGAATTGATCCGGTTGAAGAAGTCAATATTAAAACGTTTTCGGAATTGTATATAGCAACGGTGTATTGGAACTTTTTCTATCAAGTTATCCAGCTACCCAGAATAACCTGATGTCAGAGTTCAAACCGCCTGTAGGCGTCTGACATAGCTTCTTTTTTATACACCATTGAAAAACCTCTTAGGTGTGCTGGTTTATATATTTATAAGGGTTTGAACTTGCGACCTTCGACTTAGCAGCAAAACGGTCATACCACTCGGCTATCGCTACTTTTAGATTTTCTATAAAACAATCGGCTGTGTGTTATATCCCGTCCGCCCGCCCCCAGTGCTGGACATGTCGCGCCACATCCCGCTGTACGTGCACGTGCTGCGCTGCGCGCGCGCGCTGCACGCGCTGGGCGCCCGGCGGCTGGGCGGCGCGCTGCGCCCGCTGCCGCGCCTGCTGGCCATGATGAGCCGCACCACCAACTCCTACGCCACCAAGTTAAGGTATACACTATTTTATATCAGTAATTTTAAACAGATATTGACCGCTTTTTTTAATGTTACGTTATTTTACAAACTTTTATTTTTGTTTCAGAATGAGCAAGAAAAATATATTCGGTAAAATGACATATAGCCAAAGATTTAGTACTTCAAGTAATTCAGAATTGTCCGAGGAGGACGAAGGACTCGCCGCGCTCATTGCTGATATACAAGTAAGTAGTACATTACAGCTTATTCTAAGATATTGCTTATTTAGAAGTCACGTTTTTAGCTAGAAATTTTATCTTGAGCTACAGACCCTTTCTTAATTTGCCAATATTAAGAATTGTTTAAAATAAACATGTCTCTGTCATTCACTGTTGAGAATGAGTTTTATTTGGTTTTGTTATTATTGAATCAACTTTGATCTGTCTATTAAGCAGTTTAGTTAAAAACAATGTAATAAAGACCAATGTAGCATTGGTAATATGGCGTGTATGGTTTTCGAAACAGTTTATGAGCTCTCGGATGTTTACCGCGAGAAGTTGTACAGTACTTATTTTGTTTAATTTTATAGAACGGCCAATAAAATAGGAGATAGAGAATTTAATGTTTTAAATACGCCCCCTAACTTTAGAAGGCTCATAAAGTTTTTCGTGAAGTTTACTATAAAGTATGTTGTGTCAGGCGACGTCGGCGCTGATGTGCCGGTCGGAGAGCGAGGCGGAGTCGGGGCGTACCAGCGGCGCGCCGCAGCCACTCAGCGGCGCGTCGCGGGAGGCGCGCTACATCGAGCTCATGCGCACCATGCAGTTTGGTAATACTTACGACATTTATTTTCAATACACATTAATGTACACAGAGTGAATATAAATATACACGACTATAAATAATTATATACACAGTGAATATTCTAAGTCTGTGTGAATGCTCAAAAGTAAAAAGCGGATTGTGTAATAATACTGAGTGTAATGTTCTTGTCCTAATCATCATAGTCGATTCTTTGCTGAGGTATAAATATGCTTTCTATTTTCATACACAGTTTTTATTAAAATTGGATCTGGGATTGTTTTGAGCTGTTTATGTTATGTATAGTTTTGATTTGTCCATCCAAGCTCGCTTTGTAGAATTTACACAAAAATAATTAAAATATCTACCTCCCAGTTAGCAAGTGTGGTAGTGTAATGTTTCCCTGTTTGCCCCCTGCAGAGACGTTCGAGATGATAGCGGAGTGCGCGGAGAGCGGGTTCCGCTTCCTGGTGCCGTACCACTTCGAGGGCGCGGTCCGCGCGGCGGGCGAGCGCGCGCACCCGGCGCGCATGAAGCGCCTCGCGCAGGAGGCCGCCACGCTCGCCACCTCGCTGCCGCTGTCCTACTCCTCCTCCGTGTTCGTGCGCACCGACGCCGACCGGCTCGACGTCATGAAGGTACCTCGGTGCTATGGCCAGTACGACCAGTATTACACGTGTACACATTATTATTTTACACACAATCAATTACTATGGAATTTTGAGGTATTAATAAATTATAACAAAGTCAGTCGATGACTAAGATGAAAATTACAAAGTCTTGCAAAGCAAGTAAGGATTAAAATAGGTTCTAATTACTCCAACTTTGTCAAAGTTTGAAAAATTTAGTTTAAATTGATAATTATGTCAAAAACTATAGATCCATCATATTATGCTAATTAAATGAACGAGAAAAGTGTTCCGAACTGCACACTTACATAAATGTACTACTTGAAAAAAATGTGAACTACGTAGCATAATTATAATAATAAGAATGAAAGAATAAATATGCATTCGACACTTGCACGCGAATGTTGGTAGACTAAATAACCCAATTGGATCGCTTTCAAATCTTCAAAAAAGCGAACTAGTAACATATCTGTACTGATTAATAAGATTATTCATTGTAAATATTCCCGTCCTCCTGCAGGTCCTAATAACGGGCCCGTCGGACACGCCGTACGCGAACGGCTGCTTCGTGCTGGACGTGTACTTCCCGGCCGAGTACCCGGCCGTGCCCATGCTCATCAACCTGGAGACCACGGGCCGCCACTCCGTGCGCTTCAACCCCAACCTGTACAACGACGGCAAGGTGTGCCTCTCCGTGCTCAACACCTGGCACGGCCGCCCCGAGGAGAAGTGGAACGCGCACACTTCCAGCTTCCTACAGGTAACCTAGCCTTGCCAGCTATTAAAATATTATTAACAGGCAACATTTGGTTGTATGTATTTTTATTTTATTTATATTTTCTGCCTTTCTCGTTGGTCTAGTGGTTGTTAGGCGCGACTGCTGAGTACGAGGTCCTGGGTTTGAATCCCGGGTTGGGCAAAGTGTTACTGGGTTTTTTTATTAGGCAATTCTCAGTAGCAGCGTGGAGTCTGAATTTGTGCCCGGTTGATGGCAATAGGCTCGCCCCCCTATTACATTGGGACCTAAAAACATTACTGGCGAAATGTGGGTATACTCTATGTGCACCGCTGCCTACTCCTTCGGGGTATACAGGCGTGGTGTTATATTATGTTTTAAGAGACAATCTCCGGATTATTTCACCAATATTTAGAATGGACCATTAGGGTGGACATAGACTAATTTAATCTTAACATATCCACACATACGAAGTCGCAGGTGCAAGCTCGCCTCAAATTAATGAATAATAAGAATGGACTTGCACACAATAAAATACTATTTATTTCTTAGTAGCAGTTTTAATATCTTACATTATCTTTTTACATAAACTTAACTTTTGTTGTCTCAATATTCTTATCTTATTCTGGGAACTTGTAGCGTCCTGCTGCGTGTATTTATGTAAATATAATGTCCTAATAGTGGAAGGATTTGGGGGAGGCCTTTGCCCAGCAGTGGGACAGTATAGGCTAAGTAAAAAAAAAAAATTGTGGATAAGTCGGTACTATGATGGACGCTGCAACAACCCTAAAGCCGCAGTGTAAGAAGCTAAGCCAACTGGTATACTGTGTCGCAGGTCCTGGTGTCCATCCAGTCGCTGATCCTGGTCCCCGAGCCGTACTTCAACGAGCCGGGCTACGAGCGCAGCCGCGGCACGCGCGTGGGCTCCAGCGCCTCGCTCGAGTACAACTCCAATATCTACCAGGCCTGCGTGCGCTGGGCCATGCTGGACCATCTCCGGAACCCCGAGCCTTGCTTCAAAGAGGTACACTCGTGATACATGGCTTCCTCACACATCTATACACTTTGCTGATCGTGTACTTCCCGAAATGGCATAATTTGTTATAACAATGCTGGTAAATGAAGTTGAAAGTAGAAAAAAAGTGTTTGGTATGAGACTAAAATCATATACAATACACAGTTCTTTAATTATGCGCTCCCTTACTTAGTCTAAGATAGCAAATCTCATAATGATGCCATATAATTTGCCCTGTGTCGTGCATTTAGTGTAAGTGTTAAAAGCTAACTAAATAACCGCAAGAAACAGAAAAAAAATCGCGGTGAACGCTTATCGTAATTTATTCACATGATACATACATAGATATTCGTTACTGTGGTAGTAGTTACATAGGTATCAAATTCTGTTTTCAGGTGATCCAAACGCACTTTTGGATCAAACGCAACGAAATAATGCAGACAGTAGCCAACTGGATCACGGAGTTGGAGAGTCAGAGCGGTGACGAGCGGACGCAGAGGAGCATACAGCTTAACCTGATGGCGCTCAAGGTACGCTTCTAGATGGGGGACGAACTTGTTTGACTCGCCTTTATGTTCAGTGTTAATTGTGTAATGGAGGCGTATAATAATGTGACGTGTATATCTTCAGCGACACTACGTAAAGCTCCAAGAAGAGCTGGCCAAGCTGCCGGTGCCTCCAGGGCTGGAGGAGCTGGACGAGCCGTTCCAGCTGCCGGCCGCGCCCGAGCCGCCTGCGCAAGCGCCGCCGCCGCCCACCAACGACGAGATCGACCACGACATGGAGAAGATCGTCTCGCAGGTCCTCGACTGATCGCCTCACCCTCGTGCCCAGGATCGTGACATGTTTGTACAAATAGCTCGCGTGCACAATGAAAGTACAAGTAGGAAACTCCCACGACGACGCATTTAGTGTACACTACCAGGACGCGCGGCTCGTCGTGACGTCACGCGTCGCCAGTGCACCGCGCCGTACGCTCGCGCGCACCCGACATACGTTTCTAGCGTGTTTATTGTTCGTAAAGGATTTTCTTTTTATTTTGTAGTAGAAGATTTCGGTTTTTTATAGATTTTTTAGTAGGCGTTTAGGATTTAGTGGGACCTCTGTTTAGTTTAACACACATTGTGATACTAAAATGGGCCCGCTCGGCGCCCGGTAAGATATTTAAGGAGCAGTAGATGTACGGGCCGGCGACACATGAGGCACGCCCGGCGGGCGGGACAGTCGGGACCGAGCGCGGGCGGCCGCGGTACATCTCTGACGTCACCACGTCACAGCGGGCGCGGCGACATGCAACTATGTACATGAAATTATAATTTGATGTATATAACTTATTGTTTTAATTTTTGTATTCTAAGAATATATTATTATATGTATCGCTGTATTGCTCTATAAGAGTAGTCGGAGGCGGCTGAACTATACGAAGGATATAAATTAAATAACTCATTTGGTAGGAAATTATGTACAGGCCTAGCCACCTCAGTCATATCGCTTCGACTTGTATCGTAGCCAGCTGACAATAACGTCGTTGTCTATAGCGCAGTGGTGCGGCGCACACGCACACTTGCCAGGCGGGAGCGGTGGGTTTATGAAGTATTGTGAATGTATGTGTGTATATAGATAAATCACCAGTAGTTCTGTGTTTCTCACTGTACTTTCATTGCCGGGTAAGTTGGACGTAGGACGTTTATTGTTATATTTCATTGTGAATTTCGGAATGTAAATAAAAATTTATGTTATCGCAATATTTCTTTTTATTTTTGTTATTTTATGACTTCCCACATTATAACAGTAAATGTATATTATTTAGTTCACTGCATTAAGCTTAACTGTTCTATAGCTGGGATCCAACGAGCCTCGCGCTAACTTTCTATGATGATTACAGCTTTGTATTTACTTCTGACAAACGATCATTAAAAACAACATTTTGCTAATACGTTTTTTATTGTTCATCTATTTACATTGTCACAATTATAAAAGGGTTCCACTTAAACAAATTATTATGACTTCTCATCTAGCCACCCTAGCTTACCCTACGAGCTAAACATTCACTTTATTAGACAACTTATTGCATAAATAATTTATTTGCTATACTTTGACTATGTAGAAATGTAAAATTACTCAAAAATATTCCGTCTCAGACGGAGTTTGTGACATTTTAAAATATTTATTTACATTAATAAAATGTTAGAGTAATATTAACTATCTACATTATAATCTATTGGTATGTGTTACTAACATGCGCCGGCCGACCGCCATGCCGGAGAGTTCATTGAAGCAATACCTATTCCACTTATGGCACATGAAACAATAACAATGTTATCTGCCGAAGTTAGCGACCGATAATACCAGGAATTAACAACAACTTAGGTTTATCTAAATTAACACTGTTCTAACAACTAATTAATATGGTTTCGTTGTCCTAAATAACAAACAGAAAACATTCTATTTATTGCAAATAAAAATTCTTGAAAAAGTTTCTTGGGAGTATCTAACAGGTTTTAACATCATCATCGGTCGCATACTTGGCTACTAAGGCTAAGTAAAGATCTTGGTGAAGCTGATGTCTACTTCCTCCTGAAGGGCTGGTCTGCTTGGAGCTCCGCCTCCTGAGGGTCCAGCTGGCCGGCCTCCACGCACGACTTACAACAGAACCTGGAGACAACGTGGTTGGTATACAATCATTATAGATACATAAATAGCCAAGAGTTTTCGATTAGATACTGTTTCTTTCAGTTTAACTATTGGTATTTTACGGTCATTGACATCTTCGTTATTAATTCTAACTGGGTCACGACAATTTCTTGTTTTTTTTTGTAATTATAATACTTAGTTTGCTAATGGAAACAACTTGATTTCTCACTCAATACCTAGTTATAATCTACTTCAGCAGAAATGATATCGAGTGACCTACTTTATCGAGTAACCTCTCATAGTGTACTTACTTGGAGTAATACTTGTGGCGACAGAACTTGCTGCGTACTATGAGGTCACAGTTAGCGAAGAACGGGTTGTCTGTGCACTTGGCGGGTACCAATAGTTCTGGGGAAGAATACGAATATCTTATTATTAACAGATTCCTACTTTATATTACAGAGATTCTATACAGAGTTAAGTTCCTTATAGATGACGGCCTCATTGGCTCGTCGATGCATGAGGTCCTGGGTTCGAATTCGCCGGGTTGGGCAGAGTTATTGGGTTTTTCCATACGGTAATTCTTAATTTCCGCACAGTCTTTGTGACCGGTAATAGACTCACCCCCTACTATATTTAACCTATAACATACTTTTTTGTTGAAACGAGGGTGTAAGTATAACACATGTCTGCCAACCCCTCAGGAGTACCTACTGGCGCGATGTTTTGTTTTTTTATAGACCTTTAAAAATCCTAATTTGTATCTATAATTATAAGTCACGAGTTAGCCATTCTGAGGTCACATGTCGTGAACAAGTGACGGTATCCCAGTGCTGGGCCAGCAATCGAGAAGCCGTGATCTCGACCCTCACCTATTGCACTGTAGATAGTGGTGGCTTTATCTAGCCTAGGCAGCATGCGTCACATGTTTATCTAGCTTTTAGAAATCGATAGTTCACGTGCTAACATTAGGAGATCAAATTGCTGAAGATATTAAATTTAACATAAAAAAACACCCTGTATAATATATGTATGTACCTAATTATTAAGTCAACACACTTTCTTTAATTATTGTTTCAAGAATCAGTTTTGGCACTCGTGTGTATGTACTAGACATAGTAAAAAATACATAGACCATTGTATTGTTTTAAATGACTGTGCCAAAATGTAAAAAAAGGACGTGTGAGTTGCCTCCTTCTTGACCATAGGGTACTTCATTTAAATACATATAAGTATAAATATAAGTACTAAAAGCCAGGTACTTACGTTGAACGTTGATCTGCACGGTGTCGGAATGTGAGCTGTATGGGTTGCTGGCATGGCACGCGTACATGCCGCTGTCAGCCGCCGTCACGCGCAAAACCGCCAGCCGGGACACTACCGTGCTGCCTGCAGACACGTCACACAACACATCATTACATTACTTTTGCAAACAAAACAAATACGTACGTATCAGAAGGCTCGCTAAAAAGAGAAAAGCATAGCTCGAAAAAGTTTTCTTTTGCTTCCTATGATGGAAAGTGGATATCGAATTTCCTTAGACATAACTTTAATATGCTGATCCGAAGCCGGTTAATTCTAATTTACCTGTTCCTAGTGCCCTCTGAACCCACACACCGACTATTATTACATCGATTATTGGTTAATTAAGAGTTGCAGCGATGATTCGAAATGATCGGACTGAATAGAGCACTTGGTTCGTGACTCAATCTATTTGACCCAAAAAATTAACTATACCCGAAGTCAGGCATGTGCAACTAGCAGTCAATTATACCTATTTATTTACGTCTACACGAGTGCCTCACCCACTGTAACTGGGTATAGAATGGGTTCGCCAAGGTTAGTCGCAGTTTTAATAGTGGTCTGCGTGGAAAGTATTTACACTAATGTTGCGGGGAAAGCGTACCTAGCTGTACACAGCCTTTAAATATCCCACTGGTGGTTATAGGCCTTCTTTTAAACAATACCATCCGCCGCGGTTCTGTGCCAACCTCAACTAGGTTCACCCTTCAATCTTTGTGATATCATCGACTCATCTCAACTCGTTCAAGCTTATCTATTCTATACCAAGTTTTATCAACATCGTTAGCCGTGAAACCGACTCATTATAAATGCGAAAGAGGTACCCAGGCTTCCATCTTCATGAGTTCAGGCGCACCAAGACCCTTAAGGATCATTGAACCCTTTTGGATATCACCGAGGTCAGAGGTGCTTTTACATATTTTGTACACTTGAGAACCTGATTAGCGCAGTGGGTAAGCGATTGGACTGCTGCGCTGAGGGTTGCGGGTTCGATTCACGCACGGGGCAATACTGTGAGCGAACCACAGATGTTTGTCCCGAGTCTGGGTGTTTGTGTATGTGATATTTTATGTTTGTGAAACGCATCCACGACACGGGAGAAATTCTTAGAGTCGAACGAAGTTTTTTTTAAGAAAATAATAGTAACTCTTACCAGTGATGGAGATTCTGCCATCATTCTGTATGGTGGCGCCATCTTTGGTCCACTGCACCTCTGGGTCGGGGAAGCCGTCCACCTCGCAGGCTAGGCGCAGGTCCGCGCCGATGTTCAGCGTCGTGTGCGGCGCCACCAGATGCGTGCTAACCGGCACTGTTTAGTGAACAACGTATGAGTAACTTGCTGATGTGTTAATGTCACACTTAAAAACTTAGTAATGGAGTCTAAATTACTCTGTCACTAGAGGATATTTTGATGGATGGATCTTCTGCATTTTGGGAGCCCATTGAGTAAGATTGATAGGCTTTTACAGCCAGGGTTTTATATAAATACAATGATTATAACTTAATAAGTAGCATAATTATATATGTACATACATACTACGTAATACATATAACTAATAGGTATCATTTCCAGGAAACTTTTTTTTACAAGATTTTAATGTATTACATATTTTACTGTGTTATCGTGAACACTACTGTTTACTATGGAGTTTGTTACAATTGAACACAAGTCATTCTTTGATACCTTTATCTGGTTTTTTGTAATGATGGACGTCGTTGTGAACAAGCGGTACCACACCAACATACATACAATGTAAGACGTAGACAGATTGCAACGTATAGACATCCACATAGTTATAGATCGGGACACCGACTTACAGTAGATATAACTATAGTTTGTAGGTATCTACAACATGTATGTACAGAATAAATTATATACAATTTACATAAAATATATATTAACACAAATATTATTAATATCTGTTTATATTTTTTTTATATCATGCTGGGTGGCCTGGCTTCTCAGCGATATACTGTATGTAATTTTTTTTTTAAATAGAAATAAAATATAATACAATGTATATTAATAACCTATCATTAAATCACAATAAACTAATAATACGATATCACTTACTTAATTATAATAAAATACATACCGTTTCAGCATCAGCCGCTATCTAAGATAAATATTTCGTCTAGTTCGGGAAAAAACAAAATCAATTACCGCCAGAAGAGGGCATGCAAAGCTGAACATTAAAACATGCGACATGCACTGATAAGCCATTCTATACAATTATTTATACTTATAACTGATTTTTGGTCTCATATTGTAGCTCATGTTTTATATCTTTACTTTAAGTTTTTTGTAGTTTATTAAAAGATTATCATATACATATATTTTACAACATACTATTTTACAAATATTTACAACTTAATTCTAATACAAAATAAAAACAATATATACAAAAATAAAAAGTAAATTTTAATAATTTTACTTTAATAATCATCAAAATATATAATTATTATTTTCAGTTACCAAGCTGTATTGTAACATTTATTCTGCTTATAGGTACAGTCAGCCACATAACTATGAAACCTTTCGTCTAATAATTGAAAGAAATAAACATCTATTCGAAGTATTGTTTCATTATAGGAGCGTCTAAATGATGATCTGAGAATATTTAATCTTTCTATGTGTATCGATCTGACCTTTTATTAAGATGTTCTGCTGCTTATGTTGCTGACTGTACGTATGGCAATAAACGAAAGAAAATTTCCGATCGGTATAGGAACATTAAAATCCTTTTTCATGGTGTTCCTACATCAGAAAATAGAAAATTCAACAAGGTAAATTACCTAAAATGACATGAAGTTACGTAGAGCAAAATAATGTGAGACCAACCATCAGCATGTAAACATTAATCCACGTCGTGTACGAATCCTAATCTTACCGGTGAACATAGGAATGGGCGCTTCAGTGGTGGTGGTGGTGGTGGTGGTCGTGTCCCGCGTGGTAGGCGGCTGCGTGTTAGGCAAGCGGGTCACGCTGACCCGCGGGACCAGGTACTCGTGGTCCACGAAGACGCCCTCGGGCATGTAGGCCTGCACGGCCACCAACCACGACGCGGCCTTGCCTTCCCCGTTGTACGCCTGACACGTGTATTCTCCCAAAGTTTCGATAGCCAAGCTCCTTATAAGCAGTACGTTGCCTCTGGCTTCGTACACGGCGTCGTTGTAGGGCACCATGTTGCCGTCGAAGCCGCGGTACCAGAACACGCTGGGCTGCGGGAACCCGTACGCTAGGCACCGCACGAGGAGCGGCCTGCCCAGCTCGCCGGTCACCACGGCGTTCTCATCGCCAGCGATTCCGACCGGCACCCTCACAGGATCTACCAGCCCCCCATTGTTAGCGTACCGTTAGAGTTTGTGAATGCATCCTCATTAATCCTCTCCCTTGTATTACAGTAGGTGAAGCAACATTCATAAACTCTATGTTAATTTTGGTACTAAGCTTAATATTATTATAATGGAAGGACATAACAAATGGAGTTAGATGTTTTGTTGGGTACTTCTGTAGTAATGGCTGTAGGTATTATCTTAGAAACCAAGTTTTGAAAATAAAGGATAACATTGATTAAATAAAATTAGACTAAAAGTCATAATAAGTTAATGCTTTTTTTACATGGCCAAACTTCAGAAGCCCCAATGTATGTCAAAGTGTGACAACCAGCGGCTGATTTGTAAAGTGTCGTTCACCTTCGTAAGCGCGTGCGCACGCGAGCAGCGCGGCGATCGTGAGGAAGACGACGCGGGACATAATTAATTAGTATTCGACCGATAAAAGCTACTATATCGCAGTAGCTCTGAGACACAACCGGCGCGAGTCGTGGCCGTACTCTTACTAAACTAACTGCGATAATGTTTTGATAAAAGACTGTTGACTTACTGCGAAAGATTGCAGCGTATGCACGTTGTCCAAGAGGCATAAGTGTGGCTACAGATATTTCTGGAGAGCTTTACGACTTTAAATGTTCTGCTCTGATTAGGTACCTAGCTACACACAATACAATAGCTACGTAGAGAGTACATTATAGAGAAGGTTAAAATAACCTATCTACTACCTGTATAGGTAAGATTATTTATCAATTGCATTTTGTTTTCGGCCAAAGAATTAGCATTGCCATTTAACGTGGCAATGCCGCCAGCCTTTTGGGCACCCTACCAGTCGACAGCGATGAGGAGGAATTCTTTGATGCATAATTTTTAGTCTATTTTTTGTCTTTTGTATATATTTATTTTTTAACGTAGGTTATAGTGTGTAAATAAGTTAGGCTTAAGTACATCGAGTCAATTGATAGAACCAGCCTTGAGCAAGCTTTATGGGACTTCGAAACTGTTTAGTCTCTTACTCCAGTTACTCATTCATTCATTCAAGTCTCATATTTTAACTCAACATTTTGTTGAATATGAGTCTGATATATCTTTGTAAGGTCATCGTTAATTTGTTTACTTATAAGTGTGGGTCTCATAAACAAACACGCTGCAGATAACACAGGGTCAAGTATACTGATGACTATAAGATACCCTATTTAACGTGAGAGATATGTACTAATACACTCGTGAATACCAACAACGTGTACAATTAGTAAAAGTTGTTGTAAAATCACGTGGGAATTAATGTAATTTCTCTTAGCACTCATTAACAGACGGATATAGCAGTTAATTAATGAAGTGATTAGAAGTTTCAAGACTAAATATGTAGATAGAATCTTCTCTATGCAAGAACAACAAGTAAGAACCGAAGTGGGCCATTAAAATAATGTAATGTATATAGTATATATAGGTAATGTAGGTATATAATTGGTAAAATATCTTGGACTTGGAATACCTATGTCTAAGTGGTAAATAACACACATAAACACGACTGCTGAGCACGAGGTCCTGGGTTCGAATCTCGGGTCGGGCAAAGTGTTACTGGGTTTTCTATTAGGTAATTAGTAGCAGCACGGAGTCTAGATTTGTGCCCGGTTGATGGCAATAGGCACGTCCCTATTACATTGAGACCTAAAAACATAACTGGCGAAATGTGGGTGTACTGTATGTGCACCTCTGCCTACCCCTTCGGGGAATACAGGCGTGATGTTATGTTTATATCTTGGACTTGGAATATCTATGTCTAAGTGGTAAATATTTTTCAGTAAGTGCATCCATACTCATATTTTAAGAATTATTCAAATTCCAAGTTGTCTAGCTTCATATTCTTGTTATGAAACCTCGTCTATTAATAGACGCGATGTGTGTCAATGAACGTTACAATTAATTGATTGAATTATTTTATGTACCTACCTACATATAGGTAGATAGTTAAGTATTGTGTTACAAACACGGCTTTTGAAGTCTAGACAATTAAATACAAGGTTTCCTACATTTCTTAACAAATTAAGAAAATAATCGAAAAGTGTTCTGAGAATGCCATAAAAACTGCTAAATAATAAGAATATAAAAAAAATATTACAGTTCTACACGTAAAACCTAATAGAAAATTATTAACAATAACGTAATTATTACTTATACGATGTGCGTAACGTATTAACGTAAATATAACTATATACCCACGTCCAATCACTAGCTTCTCGGAAAACGGCAAACAAATTTGTTTACAGTCATTGAACAAAGATAAAAACATTTAAAACAAATTATTCCGACACAAATCATTCAACCGCCAGCTGTCTTAGTATCACCAGTCAGTAAAGAAAAAATAAAAGTTAGTGTCAAAGATAAAGTAAAAGTTGCAAAGGTACTAAACTACTTCGTTCTCAAACCAAAACCTCTAACTACTGAAATTCTCAAACCAAAATGTTCTAAAATGCATGTGCCCCAAGCTTTATGGTCCGCCATGTGCTGTGGATTTTCATAGTGTAAACCTATAGCAGGTGAATATTGTGTGATTAAATATATTTAAAACCATCTAAGGATGTGTACTGATATAGCTATTGGACTCTAGCTCCAGGCATTTTAATAGTCCTGCCCCCTTACCATAAATTCTTAAAGCACGATAGTTTACGTTGTGGAAGCGATCGTCGCATTACTCTGCATGTAGCAGCATCTCGCATCGCAAACTGTCCTGTTTCAAGGGTTTATGGTAAGGGGTCAGGACAGAGATGCCTGGAGCTAGAGTAGAAAGTTAAAAGTTCATGGTAAGGGGGCTGCTCGGTTATGTATTTGAGGCGTTTTTTTGTCACCATTCTTCTTCTATCCTTACAAATGAAGTCCACAGCACATGCCGTCCAGCAGGCCGCGCCCCATGCTCCCCGCCACTCACCATTGACCACCAGGTGTATCTCCTGGCGCGCCACCCCGAGCCCGTTGTCGGCCACACAGATGTAGACGCCGGTGTCGTTACGGTAGAGAGACACGATCTCCAGCGCGCCATCTGACGTCAGACGGTAGCGGCCTACGCTGCCGTCGATCTGTTGGTTTTAGAGTAATGAGCTATTGCTATAGCTGCTGTAAATACTAGGATAATTCTCGGTAAAAAAGGTGATCCTTTGTTGGAGTGAAATGTTAAACAAGCGAGAAAGGAATGTCTCCACGAAGAAATGTTGATGAGGACTCCTTCGATTTTCCTGACAGAAACCGTTCTATCGACATACTAACATATTATATTATAATATATTAGATGCCCGTTTAGTCATTAGTTTGAAAGAAAAAGTTTTGTTTTTTACTAGGATTTTCGTAGTTTAGAATCAAGCAAATGTATGGGCCATCTTGCTGATAGGGTTTGACACAACAATGCAGGTATAAACAGTTCACATACGGTGAGCTCCCCGCGCCTCCAGGTGATTTTGGGCGGCGGGTTGCCGTGGAACAGGCAGCGTAGTGTGACCATGCCACCCTCGGACGCGGCCACGTTGGGCTCGGCCTGCGGGATCGCCTGCGGCGCCGACGGGACGTCTACAGACAGACAGAGGAATAAATAAGCGTCACAACTCAACACAAAAAATTCCGAACAGCATAATGTATTTCTCATTCAAAGAACCTTCCAGGGTAAACGACAAATGTTTTTTTTTTTAACTTTGCCGAACACTTGTGTGTTGTGGGTCAGACTTGAGGCGACCATCTGTGGATCACACAAATATTAGTATCGTAACGACTAGCTCGTCAACATTTCGGAAATGATTGGTTATAATAATGTTTACTTTATGTAACATCTTTTGTATAATGTACTAAATGGATATTGAAGTGTTACCTGGAGCATGAGTGGTAGTGAACAGTAGGTGTGCCTGTGCTGGTGTCGTGTTCTCCGCGGGCGCGAGGCACATGTCGTTGCAGCCGCGCCGGCAACACTTGCCCACTCCGCGGCAGTCCGCGTCATCGGTGCAATGGCGTGAACACGACACCTCGTTCGTTGTTGTGTCGTCCATTGGACACATTCCCGGTTTGGAAACTAGGGAATGAACGATTGTTCATAAACACTATGCTTTACGAGATGACATGGGCTCAAATCAGTTGAAGAAAGAGATGGAATGGTTTTTGTGCTAATAAATTGGTTCAAGATAAGATCATTTTTAAACATTTTTGATCATTTTCAATACCTACTTGTGTACCTATAATAACCTATAGGTACCTAAAATAGATACAACATATGAGGTAATGTATTTATTTATACATAATACATAAGTAACTCTCTCGTTGCACACTGAAGACATTTTTAACCGACTTCAAAAAAAGGAGGAGGTTCTCAATTCGACTGTATTTTTTTTTTTTATGTTTGTTACCTCATAACTTTCGCTTGGGTGAACCGATTTTGATGATTTTTTATTTATTTGAAAGCTGGTGCCTCCCGTTTTAAAGGAAGTTTTTTGATGATCTAGTTCTAGCCGCAGAGGATCCAACCTCCATCAGTCGTCTCTGACTGAGCCTACCACGTGACGTCATCGTAAAGAATCATGACACATACTGAGTCTGCAGTCGGCGGAGTACTTGTTATCCCAGTCGACAGCGTCTCTGTAAGCTGTGACGACGCAGCGCTCGCCTTCCGCGCACTGTTTGTTGCTGCACGGGTGCTCCTTGCATGTACATCTGTAGGAATAAATACCATAACATATATTGACTGCAACTGAATGTGTTATTCAAGATTTTTTTTTTTTAAAAAAAACGTCGCCCCACACTAGGAATTTCTCCTGTGTCGCGGGTGCGTTTCACAAACATGAAATATCACATACACAAACACCCAGACTCGGGACAAACATCTGTGGTTCGCACAAAGTTTTGCGCCGCGCGGGAATCGAACCCGCAACCCTTAGCGCAGCAGTCCAATGGGTTAGCCACTGCTCTAATCAGGTCGTCAGATATATTTATTTACCACTTTATTTACGGCATCTATGTCCATATTGATACATTACAATACTATAATAATATAACTATTAGTATAGTGTATAATCATTGGTTTTCATCTACGACCACAATCCACCAGAGGTAAATAACTAAGAGCCTTATTTTAAAATAGTTATTTTGTTTAAATAATGCTTTGGCAGGTCGGCTAACATGAAGATGTTTTAAAAGCATATGGAATATTAATAAATCTAAATCTTTAAGTCCCACACGCAGCGTGATCTTATTCGGACAGTTTTTTCTTAAAGGTTACGAACGTCTAACGAAGGTAAAGTATTTCACCTCTTGCAGCCATCAGGTCCAGTGCTCGTCTCCTGGCCGTAGTCACATTTTATTTGTCTGCACTCTTCCTCCAACACCGCGCAGTCGGTAAGGCAAGCGCATCGCTCGCAACCATCTTCTGTGCGCATGCGCTGCACCCCGAATTGACATTGTAGGATATCGCATCCCCTTATGTACGCCTCGCAGTCCGGTAATACTTTTTTCGCCTCAGGATCTAGTCGGAAGAGAATAGTTTAGGATTATTAGGTAATGATCGGTGATGATGATTGATCATGCAAATGAGGAGTACCCTCAACCGACGAGCGTGTATGAAGAATGTGATGCTAGTGAATGAAGCAAAAGAACTTTGCCAGGATCGTAGCAAATGGAAATTCGTGGTCTCTGCCTACCCCTCATGGAAACAGATGTGACTTTATGAATGTATGTAGGTAATGATCGGTTGTAAGTTATTTGTTTTAGTGGTAAATTATAGGTGCTATACCCTATTCATCCGGGCTTGAGCCAAAGTGTAAACAAAGAAAACAATGTTGCTCAAACTTTTATTATAATGACAAACTCAAACTGCTAAAATAAAAACTTAACAAATAACTTTAAACGTAACAAAACAATAAAATTAATGAAAACAATAAAAGTCACAACGGAATAACATGAATTTAACGAAAATATCTGCAGTGGCACTTCTCGCATCAACAAGTTGATCGATAGTAAAGATGGCGGGTATAAACCGACCGATGACAAAACGTCACATTTTGATGTAAAATGTTCGCAGTATCTGTGGTCTACATTTAGTCGTATTAAAATGCGTTCAAGTTTGAGAATCGTTTCTGTTTTAGGTTCTTTAACATGTAAACAATTTAATAGATAATTAATTAAAATTAAGAAAATAATTTAAGGCATTTATGATATTTGATTTCAAATAAGTCCGAACGGATTACATAAGTTTTACTGGCTTCGTTCTAAAATATAATTTCTTATGTTGTCTGTATATTATTTCCGTAGCTATTTTTATAAAATCAGTTCACTACATCAATCGTGACATATAAACAACCCTTTTTATGGTTTGTTTACCTTTTGGCTCATGGCTTGTTGAATAGGGTATAGGTAAACTGTATTGTAGAGTAAATCGTAAATCATTACATACTTATTAGAAAAAAGTAAGAGCAAGTCTTTGAATAGCACCTTTAAATGACGCAATATTAAGAAGATAATATTATTATAATTACTGGCAACACATCTGGCAGTGTACAGGGCCTCCTGCGTGCGGCTGTCTCTGACCGCGACGGCCACACAGCGCTCCGTCGCCGAGCAAGCTGCGCGCACGCAAGGGTCCTCCTTGCACCTGCATCTGTTTGGGGCAAAACAAAGTGTTCAATATTCGAAGAAATACAAGTGGAGACCTAACTATCTACATTGTATTAATATTACTTTGGCACTATAATGGTACTCTTGGCAACATCCGTGTAGTACAGAAATGAATAAACACTACACGGTACCTACTAAAACGCCTTCCTCTCTTCTACTTGCTGTGCTCATCAGGGTCCATAATTGTGACTTCTATATTTCCTTTTCCACCATTAATGTACATTATGGATTGCAATAAAGAATATGAATATGAATACTACACTGGCATGTAAAACAATGTACTACACTTTTTAAATTTCGATTGTTTCAACCCTATAAAGTTAGAGATTTAAAATAAAAAAAAACTTTATATCAAATGTTAGCGGCTTTCAGAGTCATGTCGGCCATAATTAGAGTCCTTTTTATTTACTTAACAAACTGTCATTACGAAACTTTTAAGTAAATTAGAATAGCCACGCCCGCGCCACGGTACGGCAGAAGTCGCGGGTTCGAGTCCCGCTCGTGTCCAACATTTTTCAAGTTTCCTTTATCAATTTAGATTTAAATTAGAATAATACAGCATTATTGAAAAGTGCTGTGTTGACTAAGTTGAACTCATTTCGTTCGGTTGTCGGTATCTATATTCCAAGCCACTCTATCCTTTGCAATATCTGACCACGTGCGAATGATCACTCCATCACAAACCTTTGGCAGCCATCTTGGTCGACCCTCTCGATGCCGTAGGGGCAGACGAGCGCGTCACACTCTTGTCTCATCAACTCGCAGTCACTCACAGCCACTAAGAAATAATAGAAAATAATAATCAATTATAATCTAAAATGAATAGAAAAGTTTCATACGTGTCCAGAATTTATTTATCTATTTATTTATTAGGTATACCAACGGCATTAAATATATTGTGTACAAAATTAAAACAGTAATGACAACATTTCTTATACGCATGCCCATTACAGGTACACACAGCATTCACAACATAAGTCTGCTAAAGATTGTGTAAATATTAGTTTAATAAATAACATTGTACACAGAATTGTACCTATATATATATATAGTGGAATTTGTGCCAAAAACACAACAATATAAGTACTAATAAACTTTACTTTTGAGTCTTAGGTAGGAAAGTTAATTAAGAGAAATACCCGTTATTAACTTTCTTACCCTTAAGATACTACGTAGAAACACACAGGACAGCAGCTTACAGGACGCAAAATTATATCGTGATTAACTTCGACAGTACGCTGGGGCATGCTCACAGGAAAAGGCGTTAAGGCTGGTTACACACGTCAGACTTCGTTTCCGATTATCTGATCGGATTATCTGATCGTATTTACTCGATACACATCCGAGTTTTGTGTCAGACTTTTTCTGAACTCGGTCGTTCTCGAGCTGTCGGCTCCCGTCGGCTTGCGTACTGGCGCGAGACGTTGCCTCGCTTTAGTTTCCGATTTGAACGTCTGATCTGACTATCGGATCAAACGTGTGTTAAATATGCAAGCAAAATAATGGCTCTAGCGCCTTCCGATAGCCGGATCAGACTATTGGATCCGACAATCAGATGAAAAAATCTGACGTGTGTAACCAGCCTAACGTTACGTTCGAATTGCCCAGTGGCTCGGCACATAAGTAATATCTACTATATTATTATATACAATACTGTAGTGTTATCTGCATTACTATAAACTGAAAACAGTAATATATTTAATGTAGACTATTGGCCATACCTGCGGCGTATAAATTACACATACCAACGTATTTCCTCTGATTTTAGGTAATACAAGAATCACGGAAGTAAACAGTAATTGAAACAAAAGTGCATAATAGGTAATACAAGCGCGTGCATAAGCAGTGCAGAGCGAGCAACAAGCGTTAGATGGCTTTGACAATGACGGCGATGGCACATGGAGCGTGAGGCCTGCCGCACACACGGGCGCGTGTCTCATGAGACCCAGTGGATTTGAACGAGATGGAGATGGGAATTGGCTGATAGTCGCCTGTGTGCGGCAGCAAGCTGTGTCAATACCGTCGCCTGTCGGTCTGTGATGTTTGCAGACGCCGGCGCACTGCTCGTAAGAATGGAAGTTGTTGTCGTTGCCGCCGCAGCCCTGGTACAAGAACACGATGCAGTCTCGATGCGTCACGCTGTAGTGGTAGCGCCGACTCTGCCCTGCGTCTGCGCACCTCACTCCCGTGTCCACGTCCTGCAGGCACTCGCTCGCTGCCCCCACCACAGTTAGTCAAGCAGGATACACTACATTAGTTACTCGCGACTACAAAGCTGTACGGACCATGCTCTAGTTATAGTTTTTGTCCAGCTGATTACTGATACTAGATACTGTGTTTAAGATAGTTGAGAGCAATTAAGAAGTGAAAGGTTGTTACATCATCCCAAAACCAAAAATAGTGTTATAGACAATTAAAACCATGGTACGTACCAGGCCCCGCAGCCCCACAGACCCGCTCGCACTCTTCATAGGTGGAGAACCGGTTGGGTCCACCGCCACAGCCGCCGTACGCGTAACCCTGGCAGTTGCCTGACACGGAGTCCCAGTAGAACTTGGGGATGGATGCACGGCAAGGACCGGGGTCCAAACGTGCCCCACATGCGTCTACATCAAAGAATAAGGGTAGGTATATAGTTTAGTCTAACGCATAGCCCGTTCTCAACGTGTCACGGTTTCTGATAGTTCAAAAACCCTAAACACCAAGTACATCAGTTCCTCACCTACTCCCCTGAAGGCGCCGCACCTCCTCTCGCACTCCTCCTCGGTGATGTAAGAGTTGGGATGCTCGCAGCCTCCGAAGCCGCTCGCGTGACACGCGCGCCGCTCCGAGTCGTAGTAGAACACGGTCACGTTCTCACCGCACGGCATCAGAGAGCTTGGGGTGACACACTCGTCTTCACCTGTCTGCTGAAGATGATGTTTATAGCTTTATAAAACAGTGATAGCCGATTGGGATGACCGGCCATAGTTCTAACCACGGCACGCACCAGGGTGAATCTTGAGAGGCTCAATTTACGTTGTCAGGAGAAAAAAAGTACCCGTAGTATTAAAATTAGATACCAATTTTTTTTTGTATGCTACAATAGTGTATGATCTAACTGAGGCACGATAGTTTTTGTGTCTAATTTGGTTCAAAATAGTCGAAAAAAAATCCTAAAGGTCTAAATATTGATACCCCTGGCGCGTCCGCTTCACATTTTCCGAATAATTTCCCAACAAAACATATACTTATGGACGGAAAAAAAATAAACAATGCGGTATAAACGGTACCAGGTTTGTTGTTGATATATAAAAAAAATGTACAGTATATATATTTATGACAGTTTTATTAAGAATTATAATATAAAGTTTGTCCGAGACTAAACAGTGATTCCCGTGGCGCGTCACTAAAATACGTTCATCTCTAGTGAAACGTTCTAGAGGAGTGCGTTCGCGTCGTCGCATGAGCGCAGCTAGTAGCGCTTCTGACGTCAATGTGGAAGGTTACGCCACTCGTTAATCCAGGACGAAATTACGAAGGTAAATAACTGATTCCCCTGGTTTTGTTTTGCTATTTCGTTGATTACCCTGACCACGTTTATAAATTTAATTTGAGTCTTAAGGACTTGTTGTCGGGTGTTAATGGAACAGCTTTAATGATCATTATTTATTTATTTTAATGTTATTATTTGAAAAGTATTGTTTTTATCAGAATCGACAAAAACATCCTGCTTTTTGATTCCATTGGCATTGATTCCCTTGGTATTTGCGCCAGGGTAATCAAAATTGATGATAAAAAATCAAATTATTCAAAATTTCTGTGAAAACAAGAAAGTTCTCGTATTATTTCTTACACATATATGTATTATTTACCCGTGTTATCGATTAAAAATAATTAATTTTTATTTAATCATTATTATTAATTCGCACAACTTGCCTGCGTGCTATTTGAAAACTACAAACTTTATCAATATGAATAATTTATATGAATATCTTAATGACCTTGTTCGCAAATAAAGCTTCTATCTCTTCATATCTTGTTTTAATTTTGATTCCCTTGTCGTCGTTTATTGATTCCCGTGGCCAAAAAATTTAAAACGCTATATTTAGGGAACTATCCGGCCAAAAGTGATGCCTGTTCGTTAAATGTATTTATAATTAGGTAAAATTTCATATTACATTTTTACTTATAAGAAATCAGTGAAAATAAATTTCACCAAGGGAATCAACTGAATATGTCGAATCTCAGGATTCACCCACCAATGTCTTTTCGAATTCACGTGTGTATAATGATTAGTTGCTATACATGTTGAAGGAAAACATCGTGAGGAAACCGGCACACCTGTTAGATTTTTCAACGGCGTCAGAGTCCTACAGACGATTTAAACTTTGACACCAGGTTGTTCATTAGCTACACGACAAGTATAAATAAGTATAGCTTTATAAGGAAAGTCGCTCTGTCTCGCTGTGTGTTACAAACTGAAGTATATAGAGATGATGGTAATTTTTTTTATAATTTCCCCTGCATTCTAGGTGTATCTAAAGTAGGTTTAAATATTTTAATAAATCATTTAGTTTCGAATTTTGCTAACCGGTAGCTCTTAAAATCAATTGACGATTCTCCTATTAAAGAAATTGTAGACTATGGTGCAACGAGTATTTGCAGGTCTTGAGTACATACGAGTTGTTCAAATCAATAATCTGGGTGGTAGACTTACTGGTGGTGCGACAGCTGGAGCGATGGTAGTGGTGACGGCTGCCTCGGGCTTGCAGCGAGCCTCACACTCTTGTTCAGTAGAGAATCTATGTAAACAGAATCATTTATTGTATTCCTCGTATGAGATGATGCCAGATGCCTGCCCCTAGCCAAGTGACATGATGATTGACGAATAGGTTTAAAAATATATGGGTTTGAAGTAATATGTAATCGATAACATCGTCGGAATAATAATTATGTCTTTCCATACATTGATCATGTTGTTCGATTTCCATTCTAAGCTAAGCACTATGTTAATATTTAAGTTAAATAACTAATGTTTTCTGCGCCAGTTACACAGTACTCTTAGAAAGCGTTCGAGTTATTTGTTTTAAATTGACTGGCAAAGAGCGGGAATCGAATATAATCATTTATATTTATTTACAACTTATATGTTTACAATTGTGTTAGTGTAAGTTGGTTTAATAAATACATTTATTTGCAATGAATGTAACTATATTACAATTTGATGTACCATGTTTAGAAGAGTCCTTTAACATTCTACGCATAAGGTGCGCAAATATAATTTTAATATAGGTATATGAATTGACAACTATGGTAACATATCAGCTAACTAGTCTAAAAACAGAAGTTTTTTTATAACATTAATTATACCAGTTCTTATACATATATCTATACCATGTATTCTAAAGAATATATGGTATAGTTAGTATGCTATGGTATGGTTAGATTTTATTTTCAATTTGATTATAAAGTTTATAATTATGAAGAAATCTAAATCCAAAATCCACGCAGACGAAGTCGCGGGCAACAGCTAGTAGTTATATAAACACTGAATATTAACCTGTTCTCGTTTCCAAAGCAGCCGCGGTATGCCAAATGGTAGCACCGGCCCCTCGTGTGGTCGAAGTACCACTTCACGTCTACAACGGGACCCAGACAGTTGCCTTCATCCGGTGGCAGCGTGCAAGGATCTGGACCAACATACATGTCGTTAGGTGAGTTATGTATAGGGTAATACTCCTGAAATATCTTATAAAGGACTTTGGAATTGTTAAATTATTCTGATTTATCGACACTACAATAACACTTTAAAATATGAGAAGTTACCGACAAAGAATGTATACTCTCTTTCGCGCTGCAGAATAAAGAACAATGAAATGTTTAGTTCTTTAATATTGAGAGGATAGATAGTGCCGTGTGGTATCAGGCCTAGAATTGACCACCCCCTTTCCTCCCGTGGGTGTCGTAAGAGGCGACTAAGGGAAAATCCAGGCAGCAGTGTCTTCTGTAACTTCACCACTAATACTGCCCAGCCGCTTGCCAAGCGTGGGGATTATGACAACCCGTCCCTTTACTTAAGGGGGAGGCCTTTGTTCAACAGTGGACGTCTTCCGGCTGATGATGATGAGAGGATAGATATGAGTATTCTCCTATCTGCTAATAAAAATTAAATGCTACAACCATACATCTGTCCGTAGAGAAGATAACCCAATTAGCTTTACATTCCTGACATCATATTCTTGTTCGTATATTTCATTGAACCAATTAAATGTCTACCTATCTGAACATTGCAGACTTGCGAGCACTCCTGCATTGAGGAGAACCGGTTGGCTCCTCCGAGGCAGCCACCGTACTTGAACTCGCGGCACTGCTTCGTCGCTGTGTCGAAGTACACCTTCGTGACGGATGACGAGCACGGGCCTGCGTCCAGGCGTTGTTGGCACACATCTGGACAAGAGGGAACATTATTACTTTCTTGGTCCTCTTAAAATTTACAGATTATAAGGACGTCTATGATACACTGTTGGCTCGACAACTGAGTCATGATTAATTTTCGTTAAGCTCTTAATTTCCGCAAGAATAAAGGGCTCGCTAGTACAGCTAGAATTTCTGCAAGTTAAAAGGGCCCGCTAGTACAGCTAGAATTTCCCCAAGCTAAAAGAGCCCGCTAGTACAGCTAGAATTTCCGCAAGTTAAAAGGGCCCGCTAGTACAGCTAGAATTTCCGCAAGTTATAATGGCCCGCTAGTACAGCTAGAATGTTTCGGGAACTACACGGTTAACATAGATCTCAAGATACTGGATTGATGTAGTATTGGTAAATAGCTCCCACGGAAGAGCTATAATTATAATACCTATGTATTTTAAGGTTTCGTATTTGCGTTAATTCGGAAAACCTCATTTTTGAAGTCGTGAAGTTTGGTATTGATAACAGAATAGCTATTCGGAGATTATATGAGATAAATTAAAGTTTTGCCTACTTTACAGAATACTTTTTGATGCAAAATTCCAAAATTTTTATTTGACAAATTTTTTAAAATATTAATTTTCATGTTAGATAGTTGTAGTTTTTCATTAATTGTATTTAGTGCTGTATACAGGACAATGCTTACCGACTCCCCGGAAGGCGCCGCAGCACCTCTCGCAGGCCTCCTGCGAGGTGAAGGCGCCGGTGTTCCGGCAGGCCGCGCCTCTTCCCGGGTTGACGTGCGCCACGCACTCGTGGCTGGAGGGATCCAGGTACCACACCTCGCCGGCCTGCGAGCACTCCTCCAGTGCACCCAGGATCTTGCACTCTTCGGGCACATCGCTAGGTGTGACGTCCTGAGAAAAAAATGGGCTTGATATATTTGCCTTAATATTTCTTATGTATATGTATAATTGTTGGCAAGCTGTCGTTCATTGTGGCGTTCTGAAGGGGAGGCCTTTGTTCAACAGTGGACGTCGTCCGGCTGATGATGATGATGATATGTTTTGATATTTGAATTGCACCATTTCGGTACAGCGTAAGCCTTGAGTTTCATTTACTCGTTAATGCAAAAATCTTTATTTCTTATATCACGACTATATTATTTAGCCAATCATCACCTATCAGTATAGTGGTTATTGCGGCAAACCCAAAGAGGAACCCGTAGGAATGGACGTAGATCTTCTCCTTTCCAAAAAAGACGTACCAAAATTACATTAATAAAGGACAATGTATTATTCAATGAGGTTACTGACTATCAATGGTGTAGTGGGTGCTACTGTGGTGACCGTGGTCCTCGGAGTGTGCTGCGCGGGCCCAGTTCTGCATCTTCTTTCGCAAGCTTCACGGCTCTCGAACCTGAAGGGTATTAAGAAGTTTTACATCATAATATTGAAATTAAATTTAAAAAGGGTACTCGTTAAAGGTAAGTGTAAAGTTATTAGTAGGCGTTTTGTATTTGAGGTCAAATGATGAAGAATGACCTCGTATATTAAATAAAACTGTTTCACAAGAGCTATGTGGGTATAATATTTCCTGAGTTAAGAAGGATATTACAAAAAAAACAAAATTAAAAAATTTAATTTTGAAAAAACCTTCGACGGTTATAAACGGTTTAGTAGAAAAAATTGTCATTCAATGATAGCTAGGAACCATCTCTAATCTCTAAACCATATACCTGTTACCGCATAATATTCGGCCAACCCATTTAAAAAAAAAAAGTCAACAATTATTTGTGCTCACACATACAAACAAACAACCTCTCACCCTAAACGCATATACCTTCTCCATTCCGTCATGGGTAAAAAACAGTCTCCTTCAATACCTAGAGCTTAAGTTTTAAGGTCTATGTAAGAGTAAGAGTGGTACCTGTTTTCGTTGCCCTCACAGCCTCCATACATGAACTGGCTGCAGGAGTCGGAGGCGGAGTCGTAGAACCAGTGCGTCTGGGAGTCGTTGCAAGGACCCGACATCATCGGGAGCTGGCACACATCTGACAGGAAACAAGAAGATTCGAAAACTCACTTTTATGTGATTTTATGTACAAAGGTAGGTGTGTTAGGTTTTTGGCTATTGAGATTTTGCCGTTTCTTTTGCGTACAAATGACAGTTTGGAATTGCGCGCCTATGTTAGAAGTTCTGTATTGCAGCATAAGTATATGAAAAAAAAAATCTTAAAACTACGACTCTGACAGTTTTAAGCCCTAGAAATCCTGTCGGAAAGGCTCTATACTATTGGCAGGTGTTAATTCCCTTGTCACTTTCGATAAAACTTCAAAATAAACAATAGAATTACGGCCTGCTGCTTTTAAAGTCACGATAAATGTAAATGTTTTCATTGGTTTATAATAAGTATGTTGGTTGTTTCCCTACGCACCTTGTACCGGATGGCAGTAGTGCGTGCAGTACCGTTCGTTGGGGAAGTTATTTCGGTTGCCGCCGCAGCCTCCGTACTCGAAGGTCCTGCAACGGCCGAGCTCGCTGTCGTACGCGTACCGAGTCTCCACGTTCGTGCAGGTACCGGCGTCCACCGCCAGGAAACAGAAGTCTGGAAATAAGGCTAGTTAATTATTCTATACTTAAGAAATATATTGTTTAGAAGTCAAAAGCAACCGTATAAGTAAAATAAAATGTAAATGTTAAGACAGAGCTACACTACCCTTAATGTATTGCTCTATGCAATCAATGGCACTAGGCGAAAAGTATAACGGCCAACCACTTCGGGAAATAGAGGCATGTTACTGTGTATGTGCCAACAGTGCATTCAGTACTATTGGTTCTTCTTTAAACTATAGCTTAAGTTATCATACAATACTTTAATTTATCTCATCATCAAACAGTTTAATCCTAAATTGCTCATTAATTAACAAAGATAGGTGTCTGCAGCCCCCTCACCATGAACTCTTAAAACCTCGCATTACACTGCATGATGTCTCGCTTCCACATCGTAAACTGTCCTGCTATGTAAGTTCATGGTAAGGGGGCTACTGCCCCCTATACCTACTGGTAGAACCTGTACCGCAATCATGGAAACTTTGTTCTATGGAGTCGTCATTGTCAGTACCTGGTCTCTCCGGTTCCGGTTGTGGTGTTGGCTGTTGTGGCTGCGGCTCGGTGGGTCTGATCGTGGTGGTGGTGATCGCCAGCTCGAAGCAGTTGCTCTGGCACTCCGACAGAGTGTCGAACCTGTTCTCATTGCCATTGCAACCTCCGTAGTAGAATTGACGACATCTGCAGAGTTGATATTTTGTTAGCAGTTCAAAATGATTACATACGTGGTTGATAAATACTAAGAGTCAGTGTACAATTAAATGTGTTCATCCACATACACACATGTATAATTGTTTAAGGCTTTTGCAAAAATTGCAATAAATAACAAACATTTAACGAAAAAAACCGACTTCAAAACAAAACTATTTCACAACAAATTAAAAAGCACTAAAAAGTAAAAAAACCGCAGAAATCGGAGAACAATCATAGAAAAATGTAGTAGAGAATGTATAAAAAAACAGCATTATTAAAAATTACTGAAAAAGTACTGATCGGATCTTAATAAAATTGCAATGGGACCAAACGGGAGGCACCAGCTTTCAAATAAATAAAAAATCATCAAAATCGGTTCCCAAACGAAACCCAAACGAAAGTTATGAGGTAACAAACATAAAAAAAAAATACAGTCGAATTTAGAACCTCCTCCTTTTTTTGAAGTCGGTTAAAAAAAGTCCAATCTTACCTCTTGATACCTGTGTCGTAGAACCATTTCTCCCTGTAGTTGGAGCAATCTCCGGTCTCAGCAGGCAAGGTACACTTGTCAGGCACTGCAATGTCAATCAATCAGATTTAAGGCTGAATGTGTTAACATTACACCGTTTTTAGTAAAAAACAATTCAAGACTATAAAATAATTAGTCTTCAGTGTTGGTATCTATTCCCGTGGAACCTATAACGTAGAAATTCAAACCCGTAACCAATGCAATAACTTGGCCTCTTATTATCATGACAGTGATTTGGCAGTGATTAAAAAATTATATAATTAGTTAAAATACCGCATTACCCATAAACCAACATGCAAGAAAAAACCAATCGGTATCAAGGCAAAATCATTCACCATATTCTAACTACACATACCAAGCAATCAATCTTAATATAAAGAGTTTTACCTGTTCAGACCTGATTCAATAAGGTAGCTGAAGTATGCGGGGTCACTGGGTCTAGAGGATCTATCTAAAAAGTCATGTTCAGCAGTGTTTTGCTTTGAACTTACTCACTTACACATCAAGTGTTAATTCTTGCAGGATCCAGGCTCATTCATTCTAGATTGCTAAAGAATAAAACTAAATAACTATGTCACTTGAATACCCACGCCAGAATAGTGAGCGTCACGATATAACAGCTCGGTATACTGAGGAGCCCTTTTGGTGACACACTTCGAAGACACCATTTATACATAAATACATAACATCACGCCTGTATTCCCCGAAGGGGTAGCCAGAGGTGCACTTACAGTACACCCACATTCTTCTTCGCCAGTTATGTTTTTAGGTCCCAATGTAATAGGGGTGACACCATTTTTAACTATTATTGGTTATACAACTAACCATAAGCCCTAGGGCAGGTCTGTTCGCACGCCTCCCTGGAAATGAACCTGTTGTCGTTCCTTCCGCAGCCGCTGTAGTAGAACGGCACGCAGCGGTTCTCCGTCTGACTGAACGACCAGAGAGCCTCCGTCTCCGAACAATTGCCAGCATCTTGCGGCTCTGAGCACTGAGCTGTGTGTGTAACCCCATGTTAGTGCAGTCCGCAAAACTCCATGAATTAGTAGATTTAGTAAGAAAAAAGAACATTAAAATGTAATTAAAGGTCTATTGACAGAATTAAAGTTAATTAGAGAGAGTAATTAAAGAATTCTACAGTGTAACTAAAAACAAACCATAATATATATTAATCTTCACCAGTACCCATTCATATGCAACCAAATTCCAAAAAAATCACAGAAATAGCATATAACATCTTAAGAATTAAAATAACTGCTTTCATTTTAACATGCATTAAAATTAAAGAAATGTAAAGCTATTTTAGTAAGCATCTGAAATTAAATTCTTAAGATGTCTGCAGTATTAATAAAAAGTTTCCATGCACAAAAACTATATATCTACAATATAAAGACATGGCTAGACATGTTAAGTACGTCTATGGCCTAAATACCATGCCCAACATGCCTTGCACGGATGTAGGTGAACTTCCACCATTCACTATGTTCAGGAGCTTATTAATTTATTCCCATCCCATTAGGACATTAAACAGTCCCCAAAATACTTACGTTTAGGCGTGCCAGGTGGGTCGCAGCGCATGATACAGGCCGCCTCAGTACTGAACCTGTTGGAGTTGCCTTCACAGCCTCCCCAGATGAATTGCTCGCAGCGGTGGGTCTGAGTGTTGAAGCCCCAGCGGCCGTAGTTGCCAGCGCACGAACCTTGCTCGATCGGTAAGCTGCATTGGTCTGAAAAATGAACAAACATTTGTTTCCTTGATTCACGAGATTTGGGCGCTTATCGACCAAATTAACATTGTAGGTATGCTATATACATATATAGCATATTCTTAATTATAATTATTATAATCGTTTTTCAAATAAATAGACAAATAATAAAATTCCTATCAAGCCAAAAATGGCAGTTGCTCGTCAATAGAATCCACTTACTTGCAGTCCTGTCAGGCTCGCACTGCGTCTGGCAGAGTTCCCTGGATTCGAAGTTGTTGGCGTTGCCGAGACAGCCTCCGTATCTGAACGGTACGCACTGCTCCCGCGAGCTGTTGTAGTGCCAGCGCACGTACTTCGCGTCGCATGGACCCTTTACGCTCGGTAACTTGCAAGCGTCTACACATAGATATTAAGTTGTTAAGATTTAGGTAAGTATTACAAATAAAACAAAATGCTAAGAAAAGTAAGGATTAATACATAAAAGTGCAGAATGAAAATCTCCTATTTTCCAAACATTTTGGTTGACAACCAACTTACCCTTAGGCGCGGGTTGCACGCAGACATCCTCGCACTCTTCCTTGGTGGCGAATCTGTTCCCGTTACCCTCGCAGCCTCCGTACCAGAAGCGTGAGCAGCCGCCGTAAGCTAGGTCGTAGAACCAGGTGGCCGTGAAGTTATGGCACGAGCCAGGGTCCGTAGACATGCTGCATACGGCTGAAAATGGAGGTAAATGTGTGAACACTGGTTCCAAAATTGTGAATATTTGGACATTATGGACTGATCGTACATGCCAAAATTAATACTTCAATCTGCCATTGTAAAGTGTACATTCACGTACACACTACACAAAAAGAGCAGTAATAAAACTGGGAAAGAACTGCAGATTAGTTCACCTTGTTTATTCTCAGGTGCATCAGTACATCCAAGGAATTTGGGTCCTGAAGCCGCAGTGTTTCCATCAGGACAGCATCCGTGTTGGCTGGAGGAGCAGTCACATCCTTCAAAGTTGGGTCCTGAGGCAGGAGTCTCTGCGTCACCGCAGCAGCCGTACTTGGAGTCTCGGCAGCTGCAGCCCTGCTGGTCGGGGCCCTTCGCGGTGGTGACGCCGTCGGGGCAGCAGCCGAACTGGTAGGTGTTGCAGCCACAACCCTCATTGTTAGGACCTGATGCTGCCGTGTGTCTATAAATGGACGAAAACTTTGATTAGTAAACTTCTTTGTACATAAGATTTTAATATTTTTTTTTGCATTTTGCGCATGTTAAGAAAAATTTTAATATACAATTTCAATAAATGATAAAGATACACGGGCGGAATTTGATCCCAAACCCTTCGCCGATCTATGGATCTGTGGGTAGGAAGAACAGCGCCTTTTTTAGAATGCCTTAATTTTGGGATTATGTATTTATATTTAACTTCATACTAGCTCGATTTGAAGAGCTGGGTAATTGATATTTCACCTTCTTTAGCACAACTAGTTGGATTTAAATATTACCTGTCTGGGCAACAGCCATGTTCAGTGTACAGGCAGCCACAGCCCTGGTTGCCTGATCCCAGCGCGAAGGTGACGTTGTCGGGGCAGCAGCCATAACGGGTATACTGACATCCACAGCCTTGGTAAAAAATAATAATAAAAGAGTGAACATCAATCAAATTTATCCTTATACTGTACTTATGTTTATTTTTGGTGTACAATAAAGAGAAATCTATCTATCTATCTATCAATTGAGTTAATCATGAACAAGTATTTTTACGTTTTATTAAACACCAAGTTAAGAAGACAAGTCAATACGTTTATTAATTTAACGAGTGATTGATTATAATCTACCTTCAAGATGAGGTCCTTCAGCCGGCTTGTGGTTGTCTGGGCAGCAACCAAAGGCTTGCAGTAAACAGCAACCCTCGAAGTCAGGGCCGTGGGCAGGCGTTTTGCCATCCTGGCAACAGCCGTGCTCAGATGTAAGGCACGGGCTTGGACAACCCTCATTGTCTACACCTTTAGCTGAAACAAAATTTATCAAATATAAGATACACTACAGTTTTAACCTGTATATTTTACACTGGATCTTTACCATATTTAATATTATCTGTTACGTTAATCTTCTATTTAAATCTAGAAGGTTCTAGAACGTTGTCGAACAAAGACAGAAGTAATTTTCAGTGCATCACTAGTTATGACCCTATTAAAAGTCTCATTAACAAGGGATGCTGTAATTGACAGTCAATCAAAGGGTTGCTTCAATGATTGGTGAATGAATGGTTCAATGTTTTGAATGTGGTTTTGGATATGTATTTTTTTCAAGAGCCTAACTCCTAAAGTAAATAGTTTATAGCAATTCATTGTTTTCTTTGCCGATGGTATCCGGCCTAGATTTGACCACCGCCTTTCCTCCCGTGGATATCGTAAGAGACGACTAAGGGAAAATCCAGAAGATAAGCATCAACGTCTTCTGTAACTTTGCCATCAATACCTTTTGTCATTTTTTATACCAAACCCGAAAATTCCTATGAACAAAACGTCATTTACCTGGTGACACACCATCAGGACAGCAACCAAACTCAGTGGCATTGCAGGGACATCCCTGTCCGTCGTTGTCGGAGCAGCAGCCAAAGATCGAGTTCTCGCAGATCGGGGCGGCGCTGGTACTTGTGACGTCAGTGGTACTCTCGCTTGGTGTGCTACTCGCTTCGCTGGTCTCGTAGTACTCGGTCGTTCCAGTAGTGTCGATGTCGGTGACGGTCGTGGTTTCTGGAAGAATATATCATGGAATTAACTGTATTTTCTGTATTATGAATTATAGTGCGAGAGTCGTTTTAGTTCTTTTGTAAAGTGGATGCCTTGAGGCAAAAAGGTAAACTGGCAATAAAATATTATGTTTGGAGGTTGTCGTCAGTTCTTACTTTATTAATATTTTTTTACAATAAAATACATACAGGTATTTTTACATTACAAGTAATGGACGCAGACAAGCTTAAATTATTTTAGTATATAGGTTTCCTTTTTTAAAAGCGAAGCATTTCATTTCATAATTACGTACATACTGTCGCTGGCTTTAAGATACTTTAGCTAACGATATGGTTTAAATAACTCACCAGATTCGGGGCATCCTTTACTCTCAGGTCCAGAAGCCTCAGTCTCGTTATCTGCGCAGCAACCATACCTGTGGAGATAATATTTTCATAATTTAAATTGTTTTACACATTGCCATAAACACCGGTGTTGACTGCATTAATAAAACAGTCAATGTAAAAACGAAGTTAGCTACAGATAATATTGTATACATAACATGTAAGTGCCATCACCGTATCCAAAAGCATTATAAAGGCACTTAATTCTTGTAAAATACACTAAAGTAAAGTCGATGTTGCGCCAGCAAAAAATTAACAAAACAAATGGTTATCAAAATTATGGACACGGAATAACTATAAATGCGAGGTGAACGTACTCGGAGGCCCGGCAGGCGGGGGGCGGGGGCGGGCAGCCGTCCTGGTCGTTGCCCTGCGCCGCCGTCTTGTTATCGGACTGGCAGCACCCGAACAGCGTGTCCGCGCACGACTCTGTGGGGCAGCCTTCGTTCTTCTCGCCCTGTGCCGGTGACACGCCATCAGGGCAGCAGCCGTACATCGATTCCTTGCACGTGCGCGGCTTCGGACAACCTACGTAATAATACAGATTTAAGACTGGAACTTCACAATATTAATGGGACAATTGCAATCGTCATTTGCCTGGCATTTTCCGTACTAAAGTGATGTCTGTCCTGATGCAGCTGGATACCAGAATACACTAGGACCGTATCTTTGTCCCTAAAGAAGACTGGTTGTCAAACTTTCAAGCTTCTAACAAGTCGTCTAACTGTTAGCAGTAAAGAACTGAACATAGCCGAATTATTATTGCAATAGGTACCTAAGCATATTTAGTTTGGGAACTATGCATTTTCAATGTATATCCATCAAGAGATTACTACAGTCGCGATTAGCTACCACTAGACCAACGAGGCAGTCTACTACTACTACAATAATTATTATTATATAGGGCCCCTCAAATTATATTAATTACAGGAGTTATAGTAACAATGTTATAGTTACCATCATCGAACGGTCCTGCGGCGGCAGTCCTCTTGTCAGGACAGCAACCAAACTGACTCTTCCCACACTTCAGCTTCCTGCGCGGCTTGCAGGTCGGCTTACGACGGGGAGCGCCAGGGAACTCGCGGGGACCTGCAACCATCGAAGTTATAAGTAACCGATGACTTAATCACTTGAGAAAATACTTGTAGGTGACACAAACTTAAAACATACAGCAGAACCAAACGTATTTCAATTAAAAAAGCATTTTGGGTGTTCACAAAAAAATATCTCAAGACAGAATAGTAAGTTCTTAGATCGTTACTAAGGCTATTATCATTGTTTAATTAATTAGAAAAAAATCATAATGTCACCTTTTCATGAATATGAACAGTGAAAAGTAACATTTTTTTTTAAAACATTGCCCCACACTCGGAATTTCTCCTGTGTCGTGGGTGCGTTCACAAACATGAAATATACCCAGACTCGGGGCAAACATCTGTGGTTCGCACAAAGTTTTGCCCGTGCGGGAATCGAACCCGCAACCCTTAGCGCAGCAGTCCAGTCGCTTAGCCACTGCGCTAATCAGGTCGTCAAATACAACATAAAACAGTAATTACTTGTACTTGTAGACAACACGCTGTATTCAGTGGTAGTGGTCCCTTCTGTGGTCGAGATACCTTCAGTGGAACTTCCTGACACACCTTCCGTTGTACTTCCTGACACTGAAAACACATAGTGATTCGTAATTAAAGTATATTATAGGATTTATATGGCTCGAAAAGCTTACACAATATTTATAAACTTCAATAGTGGACCCGGCAGATGTCGTCCTGCCCAGAAAAGCAGCGCTATCTACCGGGCCCAATTGCATTTACAAACTATCCAGGAACCCATCGAAATATACACACAAAATTTCATCCAAATCGGCCAAGCCATTTTGGAGGAGTTGAGTAACAAACACAACAGTTTCAGAAGAATTATATATATTGTATTAAAATATACGGCATCATAGTTAATTTGTCTAGGCATTTACCGCACTTACCCACTTAATTTGGCCATATTAAAAATGGGTTTAAAATATTTAACTTTTTCATTTGACTCGAAAGCATTCAGATTTTTATATATATTATATTATTATATGATTCTCTAACTACTTGAAAGCAACCTCATTTGAGACACAACCATCTGTTGCAGTATTGTAATTATTATTGTTACCTTCAGTGCTGCTATATATCGATGTAGTGGATCCTTCCGTAGATTCCTGAGTGCTGCCTGACTCAGTGGTACTGCTCTCTTCAGTAGATCCAGTAGCATCTGACCCTGGTTAACACAATTATGTAAGTTTTTTTTTAAGCTTCTCACCATTCTACTAATTTCTCCTGTATCGTGAGTGCATTTCACAAACATTATTGACGAAAACACCAAGAGTCAGCACAAACATCAGTGGATCGATTAACTTTTGTCCCGTGCGAGAATCGAACCCACAAGCTTTAGAGCAGCAGTTCAATTGCTTAGCCACTCAATCAGGTAGAATTTTAAAGGGTATTATAGAAATAGTCATGGATAGGCTATTGTTGGATAAAACAGTCTACTTGCGGAAAATAAAGTGAATACCTTAGCTGTAGATCTGAGTTCTTTTGATTATTTTTTATCATTAGCATCATCAAAAAAACGTTAAAAACATAACTGACCACTGGTAGATCCGTCAGTAGTAGATCCTTCGGAAGTAGATGCTTCGGTAGTAGATCCTCCAGTAGTAGATCCTTCGGTAGTTGATGCAAGTTCCTCTGTAGTGGATTCTGAACCGACGGTAGTGTTCGATTCCGTGGTGGCCGTAGACGATTCAAAAGTGGGAGACGAACCGGCAGGCTTCGAAGATTCAGTCGATGAATCAGTACTAACTGTAGAGCTTTGCTCAGTGGCTTCTGACGATCCCGAAGAACTGCTTTTAATGGTACTTCCTGATTCTGTAGTAGTAAGGTCAGCTGTCGATGATTTTGGACCTTCGCTTGATGAGAGTGTGGATCCTGATTCAGTGGTGGATTCAGATCCAGATGATGTCTCTGTGCTTCCTGCGCTAACTTCAGTTGTGCCAGAAGTTTCAGTTATTCCAGATACAGTAGTGGCAGTGTTTTCTGTAAATAACATTAAGCATTTGATGAGACAAAGGTCCAAAATAAAATTGCAGCATAAACTACATCGGCTATTCAGTTATCTGTATAGCAAAAATTGACTAATTCAATTTAGATTTTTATATATTGGTTTTCATCCTAGTCTTTGTCCACGTAAATATAATATGTTTTAACATGGTTTCCAGGAATAACAGAAGCCCTTGTCCTTTCCTCAGGATCAAATTATATTTTCATATGGAATTTAATCAATATCAATCCAGTGGTTTGGATGATAATGTTAGGAACAGATAGAATAGAGTTACTTTTGCATTGATTATTATAATTATTAGTGAAGTTATAGACAGTTTAATAAGTGCTTACCAGTTGTTATTACCGCTGTAGTTTTAGTGGTTTTGTCTTTGTCCTTCTCAGTCGACAATGATGAATCTGAAAATGTAACACAAATGTAATGCGATGTTCTTTATAATAGTATACACTTATGCAATTTGATGGAAAAATATATAATTCAGTGTTTACCACTTGTTGATTCTGCGGTAGGTTCATTGGTTTTCAACGTTGAATCTGCAAGAAAAAGTATATTTGTTAGTAATCACCCTTAATTCATACCTGAAGAAACCGGGATCCTGTTTCCGACCGCTCCACTATTACAGGTGACTGGTAGTGAATGGGGGGCGAAACCGGAGAAACGGGCCTTGTGACGTACCTTGGGGAAGGCTCCTGATCTAGCAGTGGACTGTAATACACTGATGTGATGATAATGATGGAATTTTATTGAATTATACTGTATGTATACATATTAAAGTGTCTTGAAGTGTCTTAGGGTAATTTTTAACGTATTGTAAAACAACAATACTCTCTAATTGGTTACGCTTGGCATGTAACTGTTTTTTGTCCCCAATAAATAAAATAAAATAATTATTCAAGCTCGTCGCGCCTTTGTTATCAAATATATCACGTGCAACAATCAATCTTATTACACAATTATTAATTAAATAATATACGGCAGAGAGAACTGACAACCGTAGGGGGAAACATGTTAATACTTATTGTACTAAATAATCACGATGAAAATAATATTTACCATCAGTGACAGTTGATTCAGAGTCCGCGGTTGGTGTGGAGCCTGTTGCTTCTGTCGATCCTGTGCTGGAAGTGTCCTCAGTGTCAGTGGAGCTGGTAACCGTGGTCTCAGTTACAGTAGATTCAGTCGTCTCCGTGACAGTAGATTCAGTCGCCTCCGTGACTGTAGATTCAGTTGCCTCAGTGACAGTAGATTCTGTCGCCTCAGTGACTGTAGATTCAGTCGCCTCAGTGACTGTAGATTCAGTCGCCTCAGTGACAGTAGATTTAGTCGCCTCAGTGACTGTAGATTCAGTGGCCTCAGTGACTGTAGATTCTGTCGCCTCAGTGACTGTAGATTCAGTTCCCTTGGTGACGGTGGATTCAGTAGCATCGGTGACCGTCGACTCAGTAGGGCTCGTGTTATCTGTAACCGTTGATTCTGTCGACCCTGCGCTACTAGTATCGTCTGTGCCTGTACTTTCAGTTAAGTCGGTTTTACCAGACACAGTTGATGTCTCTACAGTGCTGCCACTGGTTTCTTCAGACTCAGTTGAATCTGTGTCGCTAGTCAATGTAGTATCATCTGAACTAGATGTACAAGAAGCGCTGCTTTCTGTTGTGGAGGATTCTTTTGTGTCTGTTGAGAGGGATCCATCAGTACTAGTATCAGATGACTTAGTATTTGTTACATCGGTGGCATCTGAAGGTGTACTTCCCGTTGCTTCAGTGTCGGCGTCGCTACTAGACGATGTAGTTACTGTATTTTCTGTAACACTAGGTTCGGTAGAGTGTGTATCGCTGGTGTCACTTGAAGTAGTATCTTCGGTATTGTCAGTTTCGACTGTTGGTGTTGTATCCGTGTCTTCAGTTACAGTAGGTTCAGTTCCAGATCCAGGTTCTAAAACATTCAAATTTATTATCATAGATCATAATTGTTATTGAAGAAAAGGGAGGCCTTTGCCCTGCAGTGGGACGATCATGGCTGAAATAATAATAATAATTGTTATAAACAATCAGTAGGTATTGAACCAACATTAAATGTAACTAAACTAAAAAATCAATAAAAAAAAAAGAAACTATTTAGTGCCTACTTATAAATAATATACATTTCTTACCGTGTGTTGTTATTACAGCCGTCGTTTTTGATGTTGAATATTTATCTTTTGTAGAACCTGTAGATAAAATAGTAGTTTAAGTAATACATAATAAAATGGTAGTTTTAGACACATATATTAATTATCAAACGCCATTTGAAGCAATATGAGGTTAGCTTGCATACCGCGGTGGTACAACATTGTTGATGGCATGATGGTGGTAAAGACAACTGGAAAAGCTGTGTATTGTATCAACTTTAGCTAAGTCAATTCAATTACTCAATTATAACGTAATTAACTAAGTTATAGATTAGGTGCTCATCGCAAATATATAGCTACAAGTAGTACAATGTCGAGATACTTTACTTCTTTGAGTAGTAGTGTCTTCGTCGGACGTGTAGTCGGTGTCTTCCGTGACGCTGGAATCTGATGTTGTATCTGTGCCAAACCCAGAACCCTCTGTAGAAATAATGTCTGTCGACAACGTGCCTGGCAATTGGAAATATATTAGTTAGGAGAGAAAATGCAATATATCTACCAAATAGAATTAACATTAGTTTTGCAAAGGTGAGCCTCTGCAAATGCAATATCCATAGTAGTTACCAAAACCAGATCCAGTTTCTGCCATTGTAGACTCGAATTCGGCATAACCTGCAAACAAAATGGTAGTAAGTAGTAATAATTTTGGACTGTTTACTAAATAATGACATAAATAAACATAACATAACAAAACATCACGCCTGTATTCCCCGAAGGGGTAGGCAGAGTTGCACGTATAGTACACCCACATTTCGCCAGTTATGTCTTAGGTCCCAATGTAATAGGGGGTGACCCTATTGCCAGCAACCGGGCACAAATCCAGACTCCGTGCTGCTACTGAGAATTACGTAACTGAAAAACTCAATAACACTTTGCCCGACCTGGGATTCGAACCCAGGACTTCGTGCTCAGCAGTCGCGCTTAGCAACCACTAGACCAACGAGGCAGTCTAACGACATAAATAGAGTTAAGAGTGAATATTTTACGTACCAGAACCTGGACTGTCACTAAACATTACATCCATCTGGAAATAAAGAAATATCATTATATACTATGACCATGTGTGTACTATGACCATACATTCGACATGAGTGATGGTAGTTTCAAAGGCTCTTATTATGATAAGCTCTTAAAGCTGGAAGTTTTCTGTTGTGGAAGCGAGACGCCGCGCTACATTGCACTTAGCGACTTCTCGCTTCCACTACGTAAAATGGCCTGCTCTAAGAGTTCATAGTAATGGCCCTGATGGAAAAGGATCTGCTAAAGATAGTATAAGGGCCATGTATATTACAGTGTGTTCCTATAGGTACCCAATGATTCGACGACCTGATTAGCGCAGTGGCTAAGCGATTGGACTGCTGCGCTAAGGGTTGCGGGTTCGATTCCCGCACGGGGCAAAACTTTGTGCGAACCACAGATGTTTGTCCCGAGTCTGGGTGTTAGTGTATGTGATATTTCATGTTTGTGAAACGCACCACCACACAGGAGAAATTCCTAGTGTGGGGCGACGTTTTTTAAAAAAACAAACAAAACAATGATTAAAAGGAACTTCCGTTTCTTTGCGAAAAGTTATTCTGAGGCAAGTGAAGAATAGTGTATTTCCTTCTTTTTTATAAAAAATCTTTTTTATAAACGTACCGTGGAGAAAGACGCAGTGTCAGCGTCCAGTCCGACCTCCGGGTAGTCGGAGTCATAGTCACACTCCTCATCATCCATGATCGGCGTCGACTTGGAGTCTACCGGTAACATCTCGTCTAAAAAGAGACAATTATTAGCTGTATCATATAACATTGCAAACAGTTATTCTTAATCTAAGTAGCAACCATTAAAACATGCAAAAGAGCGGGGCATTGCGAGAACAATTTTTGTTTTAGTGTTGGCTTATTTTGTTATCTTCCAAAGCTAACCTTAAAGAATAAGTTACGTAGTATGTTACTTAGCGAATAATATTATAAATAGTTAAGTAGTTATATAGTTCATTTTGTATTTTGAAACTGTAACCGTGTAATATCTATAGAGCGCTATTCCCGCCGACAAACTGTCACACAGTTTGGTGGGTTTAATGATTGTTTTTATGTTTTTTAGAACCAATAAAAGATTTTAGTATTATTATTATTAAATAGGTAACGGTCCTTTAGTTTTCCTGCATCCACAGATTTAACTATCCGACTACTATAGGTACATGTAGGTACAGGCCGCCCTTAAACTATGCCATCCCCCGCGCATCTCCCAATATTAAGTAAAAATAATTTTTAGAATGGATTTTAATTTGACGAATTTTGGAGAACAACGAACTATATATTATAGATTTGCACGCAATTATATTATCTTGAATTTTCAGGCCGCTACGGAACCCGCATGTTTTTCGTTCTTACCTTCGTTACAAGGTCCCGTATTGCAAAACTCGGTGGAGTCGGGGATAGACGCTCCGTCACAGTCTTTGACCTCCAAGTCACCAAGGAAGCACATCACTTTCCGGTAGCGCTCACCTCCGCCGCATTTTTTGGTGCACTGTGATAGAAAAAAGTTATTAAAAGTATATTTTAATGAACCCTTTACACTACACTTTCCCATTCTATCTAAATTTAAGTCCTATGACACAAAACTAATAAGTATATAATCAACACATGACGCGATATCTTCAGCTTCAATATCTTCTTATACAATAGGATCAGGAAATCACATTTAAAAAAAAAACTGTTTTTTGGATTACCTCAGTCCATCGGCCAGTGAACCATTGCGCGGGGCATTCTTCTTTGGGCACGGTGCAGGGCTTGGTATCATTATACTTGGGCAGATCTGCGCACTTGGATTCATCGACCACAGTCACAACGTCTTCTTCGTACTGTCCGCAGAAAACTCTTCGGGTTTGAACGCCACTGCCGCACAACACTGAACACTGGGGGAGAATAATATGATTAATGAAGGTTACTATGCTGTGAAGCTTCCGTAACGGTTAGGGCATGTAGAACGACGACCTGATTAGCGCAGTGGCTAAGCGATTGGACTGCTGTGCTAAGGGTTGCGGGTTCGATTCCCGCACGGGGCAAAACTTTGTGCGAACCACAGATGTTTGTCCCGAGTCTGGGTGTTTGTGTATGTGATATTTCATGTTTGTGAAGCGCACCCACGACACAGGAGAAATTCCTAGTGTGGGGCGACGTTTTTTTAAAAAAAAAAAAATGTAGAAGAGACTCAAGAAAAGCCGCCTAAGGCCTATGCGAATTTGGGCAATATTCGTGACTTTTTTTGAGCAATATTACCTTTGTCCAGTGTGAGGCGTACCATTGCACCATGCAGGCTTTGGGCTTAGTGCACGGCTCCTGGTTTACAGGCCGCGTGTGGTACGCGCAGAAGCGGTCGTTCAACACTTCTCGACCCTTCGTGGCGCACATTACTCCTCTCGTACGGACCTTTGAGTCGCATTTGTCACACTACAACAGTAAAACATGGTTTAATGTAACGCGAAAGACAAACAACATACTTTAGTAGCACATAAAAAACAATTGGTACATAAATGATGAATTATATTTTACATGAATAGTGTCCCTGTCGGTTTTTTAACAAATTTTTTTAATTTAAAAAAAAGTTAATAGATAAGAAAATATTTTTAAAAATCATTCCTCACTCCAATCCATTTTGTGGTGATCCAGTCGACTCCGTCGCAGGGCTGCCGGTAGCACGGCTTTTCTGCTGCCGGCTTCTCATCCGTGCAGTCTTTGTCGTCCAACACTTCGATACGGTTATTTTTTATTTGGTAGCAGACAATCTGCCTTGTTTGCTTGCCCTCGTCACAAAGTTTGTCGCACTGATACAAAAAAATAAAATTAGAAGCTTGAAGAGCATAAGAACATAATACACCTTGGATCTGGGAAGGTTTACGTTGATTATTATATAAGCTTCGTGAAGTAAGAACTTTATGGAGTATTTCGATGTAGAGGATTTTGAGCTTTAATAAGTTTAAAAATAGTTTACCGGTTTCCATTTTCCAATGAACCAGGTAGGGCAGGGCGCGTCTTGGTTGCACTTCTGGAACAGCTCAGGCTTCGGACCCAGCCGGTGGAAGCACTCGTCGTCAGCTACTATAGATGCGATGCTGTAAACACGGAAAATGGCATGCTTAAGTAAATTGTTACACTAGTATTCAATAATAATGTAGAATTAGCTACTTACTACTTGTAAGAATTTTCTCATCGATCATCTCATGGATTAATGATAAGTTAGAACCTGAATTTTTCTCATGATATTAGTCATAAATCTATTCTTAGTATGACGTATGAACGTTTTATTTTGTACTGAGAGTTACTTAGGCCTTTTTGGGCTGTCTTGTATATGAAGTTCAGAAAGTACTATTTTAAATTATCTACTTAGAATAAATGATTTTTATTTACTAAACATACCCATTAGCAATGATCTTCTGGCAGGTGACTTCCCTGGAACTGACCCCGTCGCCGCCGCACCGCTTTGAGCACTCCCCCCACTCCCCCACAGTCCACTCTGCAGGGCAGGGGTCTGGGTTGCAGCTCTGGTTGGTGGTTGGCTTCAGACCCTCGTCACAGAGGTTGTCTTTTACAACCTCCAACTCTTCTCGCGATCGGCATGTCACGTTGCGCGTTTGAAACCCTGGGTAGATTTAGTGTGGTAAAATATTTGTATATCTGATTTGGCTTGTTAATTTTAACGTCATTTTTATGTACGATATCCATAAGGTCACAAATAATTAAAAATAGTTAGATTATTTCCTAACATCACGCCTATATCCCCAAAGGGGTGGACATAAACACACATTTCGCCGGGCACAAATTGAGAATTACCAAATGGATAAACCCAGTAACACTTTGCCCAACCCGGGATTCGAACCCAGGATACTAGAACTAGTGCTCAGCAGTCGCGCTTAGCAGCCACTAGACCAACGAGGCAGTCAGTTCTTTTTTGAAGTCAGATAATAATCAAATTCTATTTTTTTTTGTTAATATTCAGTAGGTACCTAGGTAGCAAAAGTTATAGCGGCATTTCATTTATCATAGTTCTCACCTCCACCACAGGTGGCGCTGCAGGGTGTGAAGTCCTCGTGCACCCAGTTGTACTGCTTGTCTGTCGGCGGGGCCGAGTTATTGGGCACGCTGTACTCGTAGCTAATACCGACGTTCTCGTCTTGAAGGAGAAGCTGAAATAGAAACCAATAATTTAAAATATATATATTTCGTCTTTTATTTACAGTAACTTCGCAAAATTCTGGTTTAATTTCCGTATTAAAAACATAAAAAGTGATTACAACTCTTTCTTCGTAACTAGGTACTTAGGTATTTCGTGAAAAAATACCACACTTCTATAACTTATACACACACAGTCTTTTATCTTAAGACTCACATCTGTTTAGTAGACAATATTTTTTGATATGATTGACCAACTTTATGTACCTACGTTTTATGCAAATAAAGATATTATTATTATTAATATCATGCTTTGCATCTTGTCGCCTTTTGGCACAGCAATGGGAAACACAATTCAAGTTTATTTATAGTATTATTTTTATACTTTGTGTCTTTCTGTCCACGTTCTTTCTAAGTCTAAGAAAAGAAAATCGTGAATAGTGTATTAAGAAATGCAACAGATGGGTTAATGATGAACTACCATTTTTCTGTAACCTCTGGAGTTTCTTGCCGGTTCTTCTCCATTGGAATGACATTTTGGAACCGTGCAACTAGCATCCTAACGTTTCATAAGCGCCTGTAATAGGTTTATGTGAAATAAAACATTTTAAATTTTGAATTTTGACTAGGTAAAACTTACAGATAGGTAGAGTAGTTCAGTGGTTGGTCCCAGGCAGCGAAGCTTATCCGGTGCCTCGTACCCCTGGCTGCGCTGGTAGTACCACAGCGCGCCCCCGATCATCATACTCCTCGGGAAGTCGATGTGGTAGTGTCCGTTCAGGTAATACGTGCCGTTCTTAGCTCTTAACGCTGCAACCATAAAAATGTAGTAGAAGTTTCCTAATTGTGGAAGACATTTCTATAAACTGTTTAATCAGTGCTCCAGAAAAATGAAGGGTACAGAGGTTTGTGATTAAAGGGAAGCCTTGCTAAGGATTGAATGACAATGTAAGCGACAATTTTTTTTTTTTGCGGACGGAAATATACATAGGAAAGCTAGTATGCTAATGTTAGTGAAGGTATTAATAAATAATGTAAGTATTAACATCTTAAAGTACACATTTGAATCAAGTATGACATAACTCACCCAAATAATTGTTGGAAGGTTGAACTTCTTCGATAACAATAGAGGTTGAGCCTGGAGGAATCAGCAAGACGTCGTTGTATCCTGTAAATTAACAAAAGTGTTAATTATATTGAAAGCCGAACAATAAAGACGTGGTCCTTCGAGTCGAAAAAACAAGGTCTTCGAAATTTTGTAGACTTTTGTTTCCTTATTCGTGGTAGCTTTGCCATGTGCGATGTTGGCTCAGCCAGTAGCATAAGCTTACCTTTCATGAGATCCTGGGAGTCGAACAGGCCAGACCAGGTGCGACAGCTGGCACCCGTGCCGCGGCACTCACGGCACTTGTCCTCGTGAGCCTTGGACCCTAGCATCATGTCGCAGCCGACGTGCTGGCGGAACACAACAATCAGAGTCAGAAACTTTCAGCACTCCAGTTAAACTGTGTCAAAGTATTCGTCATTAAACCATTTTTGATTCGATGTAATGACATTAGATTTGGTATTGATAACGGTTAAATGCCAACCCGCAGTGAGCTAGCGTGGTGATCAATGCTCAATCCAATTCTATATACGAGAAGAGGCCTTTGCCCTGCAGTGGGGCAGTTATAGGCTGTTATTATTATTATTATAAATATCATGATGAGAAAAATGTGTCTGTGTTTTGGTGTGTATCTTTTTCATTGTTCTATCCAGGGTTACCTGACAAGTTCCATTAACGCAGACATCGAAGGAATCGTCGCTGCACCTCGTACCGTCAATGACCTTAGGTTTATGTTGGTAGTAGAAGCGCTCCCCATGTGGCATACAGTTCAGCTGGCAAGGGTTCGGCGCTTTCGTGTAAGGCACCCAGCTGAAAATACCAGGCAAAGTCAGCACATGATTTCGAAAATGTACTACTGGGGCAGACGTGAGGCGTTCACGTTATTGTAAACAGAGTGTAAGTTTTAAAACAATCTAAACAGACCAGACAAAGGCAGAAAATGATCGAGCAAGGTAATGGGATCTTATTTACCCGCTATTCAAAGAAAAAAGAACAACGACATAAGGAACAAAGACTTATGCGTGTGTTGTCATTCTCGTTGAAAGAATTATTGAACTAGTAGGTATCATGTTTTTGAAGGTCCTTTTGTATTCATTAGTTCCTAGTACTAGCGTCTAACTTACTTGTACTTATATCCCCTGAACAGTTCGTCATCGAACTCCGAGCACTGCTGCGCCCTGAAGTCGATGGAGCCAGCAGGACAGTCTTGCGTTTGACACGAGAAGTACTTCGTATCGCCTCCCGTACACTCAGGCTGGCCGTCTGATCTGCAAAGGGATATCGCCAAACATACAATTTACTTCTAGAAGCCTGGTGAGTGGTGGTATTTATATACAATGTCTAGAAACGACTGAGAGTTTTCTGTTTCGATTAAATAATTAATTGCTAATGATTAATTTGGCTGCGGACCTCAGCAATGTTACCATGTAAGCTAAGAAGAATATCTCTTGTATGAAAACTATTTCTTGAACTACTGTAATGAATTTCATTTCAAGTAACATAATTAACAGCATTTTTTATGAGCACTACGAGTAAATACAAGTATAGTTGCAATGTTCAATAAACATTATGACTACATTAGGTCGGCCATCTGGGCGTTTAATGACCACTCTTGCTAAATAATGTCACTGTTGCTAGATAGTATTAATAACACTTAAATATAATTTAATATCTTCCTTGTGAGATGAGATCTGTTAAAATCAGCCTGCATAAGGCCATCTAATGCTACCACAAGACTGCTGGGTTATTTTGTTTTAGGTACAGAGCCAAGATTGTTATTTTCCTAATACATGGTTTTGCAGCTGATAAAGTTGGACATTGTCATAACAGCAAAGTTATATTGTTAAAAAGAAAACGTGGTTATTTCCCTAGCCTATCCGCGTTTATTGCCATATCCAATATATTTTCGATATAATATTTCTTCTGCACATTCGAAATTTTAAAATCACGGTAACTACGGTCATGTTTCCTATTGGCCTATTTTATTTATTTATTACAAATTCTGGTACCCCAGCTGCAGACATATCCTCTTCTGGCTGGCCACGCCTCCTCCGCAGGTTCGTGAGCAAGGGGACACCTCCCCCCATTCCCCCCACGCCCCGTGCCCCTCTCCTCCAGGGATGACATAGGACGCAGACAGGTACAGTCCGGCGCCTTGCCGCCTGTGTCTGGTGCGGTGTTGGTGGACCTGGAGAAAAATTATAGGATTGGTTAAAATAAAATCATCATCATATGCCGGGGTCGGCTTTGAATCTAATTGAAAGCAGTAAGGTTATGATCTAAAATGTTCATGTTATTTACTTTTAATTTATGCGTTTGCTCACGAGTCTCGACGACTCCAATATTTTTTTTAAAACGTCTCCTCACACTTGGAGCGTCTCCTGAATCGTGGGTGCGACAAGACTCAGACTCGGGACCGACAACAAATTTTTGCCCCGTGTGGTGAATCGATCCAGCAACCCTAAGCGCAGCAGTCCAATCGCTTAGCAACTGCGCCAAAATGTATTTTTAGTTCTTCTTTGTCTAATAAATCATCACCATAGATGTAGACTTGTGATCTTTATATTCTCCTTATTCTTGTGCGTTAATGTATGAAGGGGAGGGGGGAGACAGTTGCTTCAGACGCAGTGACTTGTCGTTCGTACGTGTTTCCGATTCGACTTGAGAAATGAGTGTAAGAGCTTGCTCACATGAACTTTGTAACTGTTTCATTTTAATTTCTTGTAATAATAATACCGCAGGTTTTGGAGGTTATCCTAAAGTTAATTACTATGTGCGTTAATTCTATCACTTGGCCGCCACTCAACAACTTACGTAGAATATATTATTATTTGTATTGTATCTAATAGAATGAGGGTAGTGTTGTGAAATAAATAAACAATACATTAGAATTAAGTCTAAAAAGAGATAAACATTAAATAAATTATCAAACACATCTTAAAACCGAAATCAGTTCATAAAAATAATTTAATATCATACTGTTCATAAACACGCCACCCGTCGCGTTTATATACACACATTTTAAGAGATGCGCAGTGTGAAACAGCTCTTAGATACAAAACGCGTGTCACCGCTGCGCGCGCGCAGGTCTGCGCCTGCGTCTACGTTCATGTAAAATGTTATGACGATAAACAACTTGTCGAACATTACCGAAGCGACGGGAGCGTTGCAACACGTAGCACTGCGGGCGACGTACTTGAGGGCAAGGGCCGGACTTAGGATTTGAAAGATGTGTAGATTGTATAGAGGCGCGTTTAAGTTGGGCCCTAGACAAGTGGGGAAATGCTCCACGAATAGTATAAGAATTATGTCACTGACATATGTCATAGATAACATAGTCTAAATCCTTAATCTGATGCCTTCTGTTTGCTCTACATTAAAAGTCAGCCTTTTAATGTAGAGCACCCAGGTTCGAATCCCAGGTCAGGCAAATTGTTACTCAGTTTTTCCATTAGATAATTCTCTGTAGTAGCACAGAGTCTGGATTTGTGCCCGGTTGATGGCAATAGGCTCGCCCCCTATTACATTGGGACCTATACCATAACTGGCGAAATGTGGGTGTACTATTAGGTAGGTATGCTAAGTTACCACTAAGTTTTTAGTAATTCCAAATGTCCAAATCCGGCCCTTAAGTGCATACTAAGCGAAGGTACTTATTGATGAATGAAGGCAAGGTTGTAGGTGACAGTTTGTTTTCATTTCTCCCACTCGACGCTCAAGTGTCTAGACCAGCTGACGGCAGGAAACAGCCACAGCCATTCAGATTTAATTACTCTGCTCTCGAGTAATGGAGTGAATAATATATTGATTATCACAGGGTTTTTATAACTTTGTATCTACGATTTGTAGGCGTAAAGTCCACGTTTTATTTATATCGGAATTTAACTGAGTGTTTTAATGTATTTAGACTTATTTTTGTCGGCAGTGGTAGAAGTGAGTACCCTACCTCCGGTCCAATAATCTCAACTGATACTAGGATACAAGTCTACAACGCCGGAGATATCAAATGATAAGTGATTTTATTTTCCAAATAGGTTTTACAAAAACACTTTTACACGTCAATTTTTTTAAACTAGATAGCATCGGCATTTCCTAACTGACTACCTCTGAGAAGAAATACCGAAACACACTCAGGGGCCAAGGTCTCTTTTAAAGTCCAGACAAGCTCAATATTTTATATGAGAACAGTGCAGGTGGTCGTATAGGGATGGTGGTATTATAGTGCACAAAATGTGAGCACAAATACAAGTGTACCTACTCTCTATGTATCGATGGGATGGGAAATCGATAAGACCGGAGAAATATCAGGTGTAAGAACAACGGACCAAAGCAAGGAGAAGTCTATATGTGTGAAGAACGGTCCCCTTTCCAAGGATTGACCGCGGCAAGTGCTGCTTAACGTCGATCCAGATAAACAGATCTGCGCAGTAGGTACGAGAATGAGCCCTAAATACAGTATCCACATACCAAATCAATGAAGATACAGTTAAAGATATTTATGACGCGATGACACATTCGTCTGATACAAGTCATACATTTAGAAATAGTGTGTATTAAGAGGGGGTACAGAAGTGGGGGGAGGTGCCGCGCGCGCCCGTCAATAGGCGCCAACCCTGATTAGATTTATTACTATTCACATGCTCTTCTATTAGTTTTGATTAGGGCTGTCAGTTAAATCATTTGTTATTATATTTTTGTGGAGTGTTTTTTCTATTCTAACGTTCGACTGAAGTGCCATTTAGTGATGAAATATTTATGTTGCCGACTGTTCTATAAATATGTAGGCTATGGCTTAGTACGATGTTATTGCTCCCGTAGAAGCTTGATTCTGGTTGGTAAAGTAGACACGTAAAGTCTGCGTTTACGAGGTGTCTGTTTCTAAATAAGACAGTTATAACTTATAGTCAATGGTGATCCGTACTCCAATAGCTCGTGGTTCTCTCCCTCCTTTTGGAAATCATTAATTGCAGGGTAGATGGCGAATCTCAGATTTTTTATGTATTTGTCGGGAGAGCTTTTTATTTTTGATATCTTATTGTGTCATGTTGATATAACAGTGATAGCTGAGTAGTATGACCGTTGGACTGCTAAGTCAAAGGGCGAAAGTTCAAACCCCGGCACCAATGTCTTTTCTAATTCATGTGCGTATTATAAATTAGATATCAGTTGCTACAAACGGTGAAGGAAAAAATCGTCAGGCAACCGACACTCCTGTGAGATTTTTTAACGGTGTTTAAGCCATGTCAGAGGCCTACAGGCGGCCTAAACTTTAACACCAGGTTGTTCATCAACCATACGATAAGAAAAACTGCCATGTGCATTCTTGTACTAGAAATGTTCTAAAAAATACTTTCTTTCGTGATTTCTTCTGCGTCGATAGCCCTGCGCATCTAATACATCAAATAATGAAACGGGTCGACCACAAGATCTCACGCTGCGAGTCACCAGTCATACAACACGTCACACTTAAAGAAATCATTTAAAAACGTATATCGTTGCGTAAGAGTTGTATTTGAAAAATTGACTTTTGTATTGATGGGCTTCATATTAATCTGAAACCAAATATAACTCTATATATATTTCTCTCTAAGAGAAAAAGTAAAGGGAATTTATACTTAAAAAACTGAAGAGTTTGTTTGCTTGAACGCGCTAATCTCAGGAACTACTAGTCCGATTAGAAAAATTCTTTTAGTGTTAGATAGCCCATTTATCGAGGGAGGCTATAGGCTATAAAACATTCGAAATTCACGCGGACAGAGTCGCGGGCGGAAGCTAGTTGCTAAAATAAAGGAGTTTCTGCAGTATGCACTTAACTCACCAGTTCTTTGCATTTATAGTATTATCCTTCTATCACTACGTCTAGTAATGTAAGTCGCTTATGAATACTGATTACTTGGCATTGTGATTTTATTGAACTAAATACGCAGCAGAACAATAAATCTAAATAAAACCACTTAACCACATAAAAACCGTTTTATAATATAAAATACCAATTTATTCGCGAAGCTCGTAAATCAAGTATTGCGGATAACACAAGTCTCTATGTTCGCAAGTGTACAGAGAAGTGATTGAAATATAGCTATGATTGCTGACCGCGCTCGTTGTCGTAGTGCTGGCTTCTCACAGCACGTAATATCACGAGCCGCGCCGCGGAGTTAATCTTTATGCGTAAAGGAAGGATCATTCAGTAAGTACGTAACACTATTTTTGCTAGTTTTTGATTCCCCTACTCCCCTCCCTAACTCCATGCATAAGAAAAAATAAGAATAGGCTGACCTTATCCCCCCTGTTTAATATTTATTGCGTGAGAATCTAAAAGAAAAAAGGAATACACGTTTGGTTTATTGCATTTTGGTAGTAATCTAGTAATAGACTTCGGTATACGTTTGATTATGCATTTTTGTTATCTTACGTAAGAACTATATAGAATCCAACCCACCCTCTTGTAAAAAAAATAAGGCAAGGTCGACTCCCCTCCCTCTTAATCGTCATACGTAGTAAATGAATGGCTCCCAAATAAGTTGGACGAACGAGCCGAAGCTAGCTAGCTACCCTTTCTTTCGGTGCTGGCGCTGGTACGGCCCGTGTCATCAGACGGCGTGAGAAGCTACCGTTACTATAATAAAGTTTGATCGTTTGGCCGTCGTCGTCGCCTCGCGGTCGCTAGGCCAGTGTCAAGGTTTGGCGGTCGTCGTACTCTAGTTTCTTGGATTATTGAGAACGATTTTGATACTTTGTGTTTTTAGTTTTCGAATACTGTTGGTTTGTATCAATTATTTTTATAGACTTTTTATATGTAGTGAATGACTTGTTTATATATTTTTCTAAGTTATATACATATATGTTTTACGTTTTCGACGGCGTAAAACGACCCACTATACTATTGTGAACCGGATGAACGGATTCAGAAGTAAGTTCATAAGTGATGTCTTTAGAATAGCACAGCTACTTCAAGAGCTTATAGTAAGGGTTCAGGATACATAGCAATAGGATAGTAACACTTTGTCGTACTTTGGTATATTCTCGTAATTAGCACTAATTACTACTTGTATAATTCAGTATGAAGGTAGGTACTTACATTATGTGTATAGTGATGCCTTGATGCGGTCCATGTTATACAATTACTTAATACGATGGCTGCCAGTAGCAGCGATCTGAAACAATCATACATTGAATATTAGACAAGTTGTTTTTAATATAACTTAGGCCTAGTTAGGTTACTTTACCTGTCGGTACTGTGCCTAAAAACATTAAATCAATGTGAACAATTCAATTACGCGAGCTTTTTCATCTATAACGATTGAACAAAGAGCCTTATACAAATTACAAATTTTAATTATGACCAATAGCTAACATAATACAATTTTTTTAATGAGAAATTCACAAATTTCCTTAACAAGAATTTACCTGCCAGGGTCTTTCACCCGTAACGTCTACAATCCTTAGACTAACGAGCCTCAAAATGAACGTGTTACGACCTACTAGGTTGTATTATGGATATTAGTTTTAAGAAGTTATAATAAATCTTTCTAAAAGCCTCCGTGACCAAAAACAAAAAAGGATACAAATTAAACCGAAGCGTACGTATTTATCGTGTCGAACATCTAAGTGGACATGAAAAAAGTCCAATTATAATGTAATGGTATGTAAATAAAGACTGTTATCGCCTGATACATCTTCGGTGTCGTCTGCCGAACACCGATGCGTCGATGAAGCTGTGTGATAAAGGACTCACGACGCTAACTGTACCTTTGGCTGACGTGATAATATCTCCATCAGGTTAGATCGAGTTAGAAGAGGACGGCGGTTTCATTAATGGAAACACGCCTGTAATCGCCGCTAGGGGAGGCTAAGTTTTCTTTTATCAGGCGTTTATAGTCCGCGTTTATAATATCACAAGTCTCGGCCCATTGCTAATCATTAGGCTCACACAGCCCGACATGTGTTCTGAAGACGCAAGGCCTTTCCCTATACTCAAAAGCTTTTCGGTAGAAGTCAAACAATATCGCAGCATGATAGAGAATATCTTTAAAATAATGCTGAATTAGATATAAGCTACATTGATTAAGCTACTCAGTACGTCAATGGATAGAGCATAAACACAGGTATTAATCCTGCTGTATTGTATTGGCTGATATCGCGATTATTAAATAATTTTCTACACAAGAAACTCAAGACACCCTCGTTCTGGTATACCACAACAGTTTTATTTCATAGCTTCATATTTACTTGTATTACTACATTTAATTGTATACACAAATAATTCATGCACCAAGTTGGGATTTTTCATCAGTTGAGGGAGTGTCCTGGCGGCTTGTAATGCAGGTTTATTTGTAAATCTACGTCAAGCACCAGTCTCTCACAAATTGTGAATCCTTGTAATGCATCATTGTTAATCTAGCAATAAGTTACTTGTGTAAGTAAATAAATGATTATTATATATTTTCTACATTGATTACACCAAGTGTGCCGCGTAACTTTCATGACTCACATCTAGCGAGCGTGTAGTCCCACGGGATTGGTCCTAAGGGCCGGGACGAAATCAAAGAGTTAATTACACTCCGTGACCGAACAAAGTACCAAGCATTCAGAGACCGACGCCACCTTAGTTACCACTGACAACAGTATAATTAACACAAAGTAATTTTAACGTATCATTGCTTAATGGGAGATTAACTTATGAGATTTTAAATTAGATTAACATTCATTTATTTCTCGCTAGTATTTTTTGATGGTATAGCTGTTTTATAAGTATCCATCATATTTGTCGGAAATATTTGGTGTTCGGCTTTAATCTCAATGTTTGGAAGATGGAAACTAGTATCAACTTCCATCTCTTATGCTTTCCTGATAACGATTTCCTCAATTAACTTAAAGCATTCGCTTTTTGGTAAACATAATAAATCTAATGATTTCTATCACTTACGCGAATATTAGACATTGAAATGAAACTAGGTTTACGGATTTTATCGCGGTTTTTAATTTAATATTTTGGTCCCGACGTTCCAGACGTCCGTAAACCTAGTATCATTTACATAATAAGTCTTTAAATTATTCGCATCAAATATTAGAGCGGATACTATATTATATAATCTGATCTCATATCTACACCATAAGAATACATCTCAGAATATTGGGAAGTCGAAGGCCAGTCTCATAAGGACCCCAACATCCGTACAAATATGGTCTAGTCTAGACGCAAGTTAGGTACCAAGGCTGTATAATTTAAATTTTCCCATGCAAATGCGCCCATCGTATGACGCGAATGCACAATTAAATATAAATAATGATTCATGTACGCTAAACAGTTGCTAATACGTACTAAAAGCAGATAGCATCCGGTGGCTATATGTATACGTAATTTGGTGTTTGTACGATTAGTCGCGAAGTGCATTGCTATGCTGCGAATATTAATGGCATGCAAATATGTTGTATATGTAACAAGTATCAATTGTATTGCTTATTGGTCTGTGGAATACACAAGCCAAAATTTGTAATGAGGTCAGATACAGGCTGCTCCTAAGTTGTCTTATGTTATAAAAACTCATTATTTAATTTTAAAGTACTCTGGTAACAGAGAGATTTGGAAAGAGAGTAGGGAGGCCTTTGCCCAGCAGTGGGACATTCCAGGCTAGTAAAAAAAAAAAGTATTCGTAAATCTATGATTTTAATGTTCATCAAAGATTCTTTTGATCTTACCGTGGTTACAAGTTCTGAGTAAAAACCTATTCTAGTCAATCCGTTAGCACTGCTAAACAAATGCCAGCAAATTAGACGAAGTGTAAACAATAAGGCCAACACTCCAACTCAAAGGGTGCCGCGCTGAGCTACGAATATTTGCCAATAAACATGCGCACACGCACGATTTGTACGAACAATGACCTGTAAGAATATTATGGTAAGTGAGGGAAATATGGACGGAATAACCACTTTTCTATTTAATAGGCTGTTATTAAGACGCTGTTTCAATTGAAATTGACAAAAAATAACGATTTTCATATTCATATTCATATTCTTTATTGCAATCCATAATGTACATTAATGGTGGTAAAGGAAATCTAGAAGTAACAATTATGGACCCTGATTTTCGGTACATTATGTGATAAAATGAGGCTATATCAAATTTAACCAATAATGCCATCAGAGAGATTATTCCTTTATCTTTAAATTGTACAAATTTTCGTTATTTCCCGTCTGGTGAAGAATAATCGCATTTTTACCATCTTTAAGCATTGCAATACAGTCAATGTATCAATAGACAAATTAGAGAGCAGGATTTGGAGTTGCTTAGACCTAACATCTGATTGGTAACGTTTATCGAAATCGACTGCTTTACCATAAACCCTTAATTAAAGCAGGAGATATTTCATTGTTGAAGCGAGACGCCGCTACATAGTGTCGTGTAGTGTCTCTTTTGCACATTGGAAAATGTCCTGCTTTAAGAGTTTATTTATTTATTTAGATAGGGACAACAAACAGCAGTATATTATATATTGTAACATGGTTAGCATCTTAACAGTAAAATTAACTAATACACTACTCACAACGAGTAGTGTATTAACGAGTTCATGGTAAGTACCCAGTAGTTGTCATTGTAGGTGCCAAATTACGTACTTACCAAACACAATAGCAATAGAACCCTAAATCTTAACAATGTTTTGCTAATCCGTCCGTACGGCATCCAGGCCGTAAGTTACTACTTAGTAGACAGACCAAAGTAGCGTCTTCACTAAGCTCCGTGCTCAATGTATTACGTACTCCTATAGTAATAGACTTCTGTTTTAACAACATGTAAACAAAGACTTCACTGTCAGTTTTATGGGAGACATTGTAATTGTATAGAAAACGAACGCACAGCAACTAACCTGTGGTATTCGGCTATTGTCGGGTGGTTTCGTAACACTTCGTGTGTCGCTGTACAGAGGTACAGAGATTGACCATTGACACCTTTCTTTGATTAGTTTGTTGTGTTACCTGACTCCTGAGTGTTTGACTTAGACTTCCTCAGTTGATGTAACAACTGAAGGTCTGAGGAAAGTCTTAAGTCTGATGAGCGTTGAGAGTCGGTCGTTGCTTAAAGGATAACCGTCTAGCACTCTTGCAGCCCTGGTATTTCTCGAGTTCAATTTGGTAGTTGATTATTGTATAAATTAACCTAAAACATAACTGGCGAATATGGGTGTACTATATGTGCACCTCTGCCTACCCCTTCGGGGAATACAGGCGTGATGATGGTTTGTTATTATATTTTTATTAACCTAAAACAGTGATTGGAATTTATTTTTTTGTTAGTGAGGTGTACAGCATAATGTGTCACGCAGAAGCTCTACATCGACTGCATAGATGCTAGTATTTTACTGCCATAATACCTTCACTTATCTTCGGGTTAACCTTCAATATACCACTTCCCTTTATCCTTCCTTTCCACGTCTCCAACACAGAGGTTATCACAATACAACAGACAGATTTAACATTGTTCGTACATCAACATCCTGACACCCAACACCACTTCCTACTAATCACCATGGTATAATATATTGTCCGTCAGTGCTGCCGGTTCCTGGCATCCGACACCGGCGTAATGATGCGACATCCGTCCGACACGCCGCTGTCAATTAGCCGTGAGCTGATACACTGTGTGATACATATTACGGGCAAGAAAGCTCGCTAGTGTGAAGGGATGATTATGAGAATTTTTGAAGCGTTTCAAGCCTATGTAGTTGCTAGAGGGTTAACTTATCTAAGTCAGAATGTGGAAGACCTTGAATAAATAGTTTAAGAGATCTTTTAACATTTACGCGACACCTATGAATTTATATGTGTGATCAAAACGAGCTGCCAGCTAAAGCTTTTGCATCAGAAATTCTCAAAAGGAATTAAAGACAATGCAAACATTTTCCGTTGTTTTATTTAAAACAGAAATAATAAACTTATCCAACCATTTATACCTTATGAGCTACACAGATATAGAGTGTAAAGCAACATAAAATAATAAAACATGAAAATAAAAGCTTAGACATTCAGGCAGGACATTACATACTCAGAATTTTGCAACACGATACACGACCCATTCGCAATAAAATAACAGTTAAGCAGCATTTACATGTATGTACGTGCAACAGAGGCCGCCGCATGCGCATACATTTAATTTCGCCATGATATCACTATGACAGTGGTCCTAATAATAAACTATAATAAATTTCATCGGTGTGCCGTCCCTATCGAATATTAATAAGTACACAACAGAAGCTATTGTTTGATGGTTATGTGAACAAACATGAGGCGCGAATGCGGGTAGTTCGCATATGTATGCACGAGCTTTATTCTGTAGACTCGAGACTAAGTAGTGTATGAAACAATAGCCTTCGTATTCATAAACGAGGAACATATCGGCATTAACTAAAACCCGTATTAAATCTATTGACATCACTTTTCTTTGAAATGCGAACAAGTGACAGTTTTCATTTAATCCATGGTTTAAAATTGACTTTTTTATGAATAAGGGGGTTGATGTTTAGTACATACATAGATATATAAAGTCACGCCTGTTTCACTGAGGGGTAGGCAGAGACCACGGATTGATGTTTAATAAGTATTAATGGCTTTCTCCCGAAAATCACAGCTCTTTCTTGTCAATAAATAATAAATGTGTATACACGCGCTACGAGTGTTATCGCTTATATAAAGAAATATTGTTTTTCGATCATGATAAATGAAAAAAAACGTAATTGTTTAAAAAATAAGTAATCAAAACATTAGTGTTTAGCCTTTTGTGTTGTTATTATGTTCTAATATAATATTTTATCTTTAACTTCGATAATAATATTAAATCCATAAATAGACACTTAAAATGCAGCTGTCAGCCAGAACTCCACCGTTACAGTCTCAAAGCTCTTAAAATCTATCAATAGTCTACTCTTGCCATTAAAAGTTATTTATTGCTATGTTAAATTATGTAAAAAAGTGCGATGGCGATGCGTTGCGCGCGCGTCGCTTCCGACGCTGCCACGCCCGCCCGCGGAGTTGACGCCTGTGCGTCTGCGGCCGCGAACGATTAGCATTCGCGATACGCTAAAAATAACAGTTAGATAATCGCGCCACAGATAATAATAACAACGAGACCAAACTGAGTGAGTAAGTGGTTTCGTATCATGCAAACCGATCTTTCTTTGCTAGACATTTTTTGTTGAAATTGATTATGGTATATCGATGGCGTTGTATGATAGCCAAAATTTGACGGCTCGAATGACGCTATGTCTACTATCTAGCTCTTGGTTAACGACACAGGTCAAGACTTTGATCTCTGCACTGAACCCGTATTTATACGACTTCTCTGTAGTCCTGGTAATTTTAGAACGTGACATTCATTCGTAGAGGTGCAGAGTTCATGAAAACTGGTCGTGCCAGTAAATCGTTTTAAAAAAGACAATAAAAAGTGTTTCTATGATATTTTGAATTGCAGTCAAAACCAGATTTTTGGAAGTACCTATTCTCTTCACCAAGCTTGTTATTGACGTTATAAGCAAACTATTAAAAGTAACTATATAATCCCACTACATTGGTTAGTTTTACTTGCAATTAATTACCCTACCAGTAGCTTAGAGTATTTATTTTAAGTGTTTGCCTCTATGTATAACCCTTAAATTATGTCGTTAACAGGAAAAATCAAGACCAACATGGCAACCGTTTAGCAACAATTATCCGAAGACAAATGAACTGTCAACGTCCTCAAAATTCACTAATTGCTCCCATACTGATTATATTAATTATAGTTGACATGGATTGACTAATTGCGTGCGCACCACACTGGTGGATAGCAACCCGACTTAATAGAGACAATTGCTATTAATGGCTTTCACGAAGGATTCCGCAGCTATTAATCTCCATAATCTTTGTTTTATGCCAGTATATTTAAGTTGAAAGGACAGCTTTGATCATGGGCAGATCTTAAGGAGCCGACGGCAACAGCGGGGTTACTATAGGCTTGCATTGCAGGTTATTTTCCTCTAACAAAGAGAGCGCCGCTTCGTACAGTATAGTGCAGCATTAATGTAATGCAAACTTATCGTAACTCCGCAGATTGCATTCTATAAAGGATATTGTAAAGTGTTTTTACACCTCTATCGTTACACCAAATTCTCTTTTCCAAACATGAAAGTATAAAACGTAAATTTCTCACGTGCGACATTCTTGCGTGCGTCTTATTTAGAGCAGAAATCGGAGTGCTCTCTCCAACAAAACTAAACTCCATCGGTTATTGTACAACGATCGAGTTTCTCAATATTTAAGTAACTCGATTGGTTAAGCGTTTGTAAGTAGATACATCTCATGTGTCTAGAGATTTTATAACAAAAGTTTAAAAAAACAACGAAACGTGTCTATACTAAACGCCTACTCTCTTTTGTTTCAATAACATGACAAGTTTTGCGCTAACAAAATACCGTTTTATTCCTTTCAATATAGTTTTATTTAAATTCCATGTTCATTATAAGGAAATAAGTATAAATTCACGCTTGTGTTCTTTGGTGGTTACACAGAATGGCACCTCCTATGTCACATCTACAGTTTTTGACATTCTATCGTAGCTATGTACCTATATATTGATGTCGCAGCTGTAACTTAGTAAGAAAGGTATAACAAGAAAAATCTAAAAACGGTTATTCTTATGAAGGTTATCTTTTAGACTTTCATTTACGTTTTATTTTCGTTATCTTTTGTCAATTTAATATCGATCGATTAAAAGATTAATTTAAATAAAATTATACAAGCGTGTAACTGCCCCTCTTCAAGAATTAATATTCTCTGTACAATTAGTTCTGTAACGGGTGATTGACGAAAAATAGGACAAAATGAAACTTGAAAAACATTTTCTTAAAAAAAGACAAATCTGTGATTGAATGGAAATTAAAAACCCATCAAAACCGTACAACTTTATGTTTAACTGCATTCCGATCCATTAATCTCTTACAAAGTGTATGTCATCCAATTTAATTCGCATTAAAATTGAAATAATCGGATTAGTACGCCATTGAACGCACTCGTCATCGTGTCACACGCGAAATCGCTTAGCGAATGACTTCATTGTGCCGCGGATTAAACAGTCGCGGAATGGAATTGGATTGTTTGATGTTAAAACGTTTGGTTCGGTGTAAGACGTGTCGGTTATAAATATGTATGAGTATTGTAGAGAAATAAATGTGTACACGTATAGTGGCGTAGCATTAAATTTTGACTGTCTACCTGGCTACCTCCACATGTAATTTCATTAAAATCCATTCAGTAGTTTTTACGTGAAAGAGTAACAAACCATCCATACTTACAAACTTTCGCGTTTATAATATTAATAGAGATGCTGTAGACAGCTACGACTATAAGTTTTTACGTTCTGTGATTTATATTTTTAGGCACTAAATTCGCATTATATAGGTATTACTCACAGCAGTAAAGTTCAGTTACCAGCTTTTATTTATGTAAATGAATCACCACTGTAAAAAGTAACATTAAACATGGAGTAATTTGTAAATGGGTTGTAAACAGCACTTACCATAAAAACATACTATTCCATAGGTACAGTTTCTAGTCCAAGATCTATCTTTCAATAATAGTTTTAAGTGATATACTAGGGTTAACAAACACAAAAACTGGAGTGCCTAGACATATACATGACTAATTATATGTATTTAACATATCGTTTGTAGATTATTGTATATCTAAGAAGACTGTCTCGTTGGTCTAGTGGTCGCATAACGCGACTGCTGAGCATGAGGTCTTGGGTCCGATTCTAGGCCAGACACAGTGTTATTAGGTTTTCTCATTAGGTATTTGTCAGTAGCAGCACGGAGTATGGATTTGTGCCCAGTTAATGGTAATAAGCTCGCCTTTTAATAAATTTGAATCTATAAAAATTGTGTGAAAGTGGGATTTGCTATAGATTCGAAACGTCCGCGACTAGTATATAATCAGAATAGGCAGATATTTAAATAAGTGAAAAGAACAAAAAAAATGTTTTACTTCAATGTTTGTGCAATTCAAACAGCCAACCCTACATTCAGTAGACAGCGTTGATTGATTGCTTATCCAGATTTTTTAGTGTTCCTACGCATGCACCCACGGATGTGAGGTTAACGCCTCCTATCTTACGCTAGAGCATAATACGGTTAGAAATCTATGAGAATATTGCCCCTAGACCATTTGGTAGTTGCATGGTATGACAAATCAAACGGATGACTACAGCAGAATTCATATCGCAAATCAGCTAAATTGATCGTTTTGTTCCATGTTAAGTTTGGATTTATTTGATTAGATAGTGTGGGATGTTTGGTGATACTCAGATGTTCTACATAACTTTAACACGAAGTAAAATTTTGGGTAGAGACCTTTAGCAGTGTATTCATTTCAGTCTAAGACTGTGCCTATATTAGTACCTACAATTTAGTTTTATTTGATATCACGGATATAAGTTACACATCCTATACAGTCTTTATTCTTCTTATGATGTAAACTATGGACACTGTTAAATGAAGAGTTCAAAAGAAGTCAAAGTAAATTAGTGTTACATTGTTTATTATTTTTGCGAACATAACTATGAGAATAGTGTAGGGCATAGAACTCGTAAAACGCCCTGCCAATTAGTAATTAAATGTTCAAAGAAAAGCAAAGAAATTAATAGTTTTAACTGTTGTTACACTCACTAAATCTTTGCCAGTTTTCGGAAGCTACATAATTTAAAAAATAACTGATTAGCTGTGTTGGTAGCTAGAAAGCATCAAGTAAGATATGTTGCTAAAATATACGATTTTCGGGTAACTATATGAGCCCACGTCGTTTTTAAGTTTATTTGTTGTGAGGAAACGTTACGAAAATGTATGGTTATGGTTGAAATTATAAAACATAATTAGGTTTATGTATTTAATGGAAAGAGAGTAGGGACGCCTTTGCCTTGTAGTAGGACATTATAGGCTCCTAAAATGTATTTAATACGACCTACTTTGCGTAGACGTAGTAAGCCAGATTTTTTGCGCAGATTCCTAAGAATCGCTTAAGCCTAGAGAGGGCTTGATGTTAGAACCAATTTAGTCATAGTTAGAGATTCGAATTAAAGTCTAAATGAGTACGGCTAAAATTTCTACGAGCATTAGATACATATGTGTTAGTATACATGTGCGTAAATCTGAGTATCATTTCGAAGAATTTCGACCTGAATTTATGCAATAGATAAAGTAGTCTGCATAGCTTTCTAGATTTAAATTAGGTAGTACCTACTAAGAACTTATTTTATACAAATCTGGCAAAGAGATTAATGTTCTATTTATTTACCTTCGAATAAATTCTCGGCTCTCAATTACCAAAATATCAAGCGTTACTAATAAAGAATTTCGCGTGAAATTACGACCGTAGATTTACGATCCGAAACCTTTTTGCAATGTTTGTCTTATGTTCCTAGTTTATGTAAATAGCCTAGTCATCATAAAGCTATGGATACATGTGGGACTGAGTGCAATGAACTACATTCTAGATTTTTTGAAATTTAATATTATGCTTTAGTTTCGATAGCTTACTGTTCACTTAAAAACCCTAGCTTTATTCTTTGTAGCAGCTTGGAGTCTGGATTTGTGCCCGCTTGGTGGGAATAGGCTCGCTTTTTCAATGGGACCTTAAGATAGCTGGTGAAATATATGTGTACTAGGCTTTTCCAAGAGCTTCTATTTGAGGCCATGTTTAAGCTACTTCTAAATGTAAGTATTTTAATAAATTACCTAGCATTTGTACCGTCGCTCGTCGATTGTTTTTTATCTCATTCTCGAACCAATTTGTATGATTCTCAATACTTACAGTTAAGAAAAGGTTGTCCTTACCCATTTTACACAACATAATGCTGAATCTACTTCTGTCGATTTTCTGCTTTACATGAGAGAAGTCATTCTTTGCCGAGATCACATCCAATAACTTATAACACACGTTCACGAGTTCATCGTCATCTATACTATACGTTAGCAAGTCGTACCAATCCATGTTATAGGGGCATATAAAAGTGTTATAAAACCAGGCATAAAATGAAATAAAGTCTTCTATAATCAACCTATAAAATGGAACAGATGTTCAACTTTCGTTTTTATTATTGGGACAATTGTTGTCGATGGCGTGTGTCAATCAATGGCTGGTGTGTATAGGTTTACGACTACCGATAAACTTTTATGGTTTGGGTGTACTTGAGATATCAGTGCGAGGGATGTAAACCAGGAAAAAAGAACGATGTCCTGACTGCCTCGTTGGTCTAGTAGTCGCTAAGCACGACTGCTGAGCACGAGGTCCTGGGTTCGAATCCCGGGTCGGGCAAAGTGTTATTGGGTTTTTCCATTAGGTAATTCTCAGTAGCAGCACGGAGTCTGGATTTGTGCCCGGTTGATGGCAATAGGCTCGCCCCCAATGGGCCTAAGAACATAACTGGCGAAATGTGGGTGTGCTATATGTGCACCTCTGCCTACCCCTTCAGGGAATACAGGCGTGATGTTATGTTTTTTATGTTTATGTCCTGACGGCATAATTGCAGTGGCTAAGCGATTGGATTACTGCGATGGGGTTGCGAGGTCGATTCCCGCACGGGGCAAAAATCTGTGCGATTTGAAGATATTTGTCCTAAGTCTAGGTGTTAGTTTATGTGATAATTAATGTTCGTGGAACGCGCTCATGACGCAGGAGAAATTCCTAGAGTGCGGCGAGGATTGTTTAATACAAAAAATAATTTAATTATTGTACTTTGCCCATTCGATATAAACCATTGCACAATGATTTGCGTCATAATATATTGCGATTATAATCGGATATCCTGAGTAGTTTATCTTGTAAATGGACAATAGGGATACGATTTAATGGCATGGTAGGCAATATAATTACATTGTACAAGATTATGGGGAAATACTAGCATGATCTCACCGATTTAGAGTAAACTGCATTGATAATAATTATGATTCACGATTAATAAAAATACATACCTAATACAAAACCGCGAAAAAACCCGTATACCTAGTTTTATTTTAATACATACCTATATTATATCACACAAATATAATATTATAAAGGCGAAAGTTCGTGAGTGTGTTTGTATGTGTGTTACTTCTAAACGCTCCAACGGCTAGACCGATTTTGATGAAATTTCATACGGAGGTAACTGACACACTGGACACTAACACAAAGGCTACTTTTTATCCCGAAAAAATAGTGGGTAACACCGCGGGGCGCAGCTAGTATCACCATATATGAAACAAACTACCGTCAACAGTTTATTGCACCGCTCATAATATCATAATGTTCACACAGGACATTGATTCTAACGCTGACTTTTTACGTGGGTTGACAGGACTGTTCTAATTAGGCATAAGAATCGCCGCACGTTTTACATACATATTTTATAATAGGCTTTCTGCAAATGTGTCTATTAAACAACAAGCAATGACAGATACTAAAAAGCGAAAGCAAATGGAGTTGAATTTTAAAACAGTTTTCACTCTATAGTTTCCATATTGTAAAAGTATCTGTCGGTCAGTTTTTTACTTTACACCTATGGACTAAATCGATCGCATTGCAGCGGGGTTTAGGTGCATAGTAGGTAATTTTCCGATGTGGAAGCGAGATGCAGGACTATCCTGCACATAGCGGCATCTCACTTTCACAGCAGAATATGACCTGCAATGCAAGCTCATAGTAAGGCAGGCACCTATATCTAAACCCTAGCCTTTCTAAGGCCGGCAGCTACATTTAATCCCCGAAAAGACGTCATACCTTGTTTCCACCCTGACGAAGACGCATGCGAAAGTTTCTCTAGAATGTTTTCAAATATCAGTGTTTTACTTTAGATTTGTACTTACTTTGTTTACATATCATGAGTGCGTTCACTAAAAATATAATGTAGGCCATGCAAATATTTATTTCTTGGGAAACTGAACCCTCGAATTATTTTTGAAAAGTTTTAGTTGACTCATAACGAAATGACTGGTAGAAAACGCCTAAGGCAAGTCTGCCTAGTACACAACTATACTGAAGCATAAAGTAATAATCGCTTGTCTGCGCTGACTCTTATATTCGCATAGATACAAGTCGTGAAAGGCTGGTCGCGTGTCATGGGCGGCCCCACGTGGGTGACACTACCAAAAATGCTTTATGAATCAATTCCGCTATGCCCATATTGGGTGCTTTGATTTATAAGTGCCGTGAAATCAGGCTGATCTGTTTTTATGGTGTTTTGACAGATGTCGTCTGAACGATATGGGAAATTTGAGAAATTTGAGTTTTAGAATTGTAATCTCTCACCGGCTTTATCATGCATAACTATGTTGATGGAGTATAGCGATATTTCACTTTTAAGAGTATGTGGGTTGAGATGATAATGGTAATTAATTGTAAAAGGTTTGCCATCTCCAAGTTTAGTATTCTAAGTAATGACTATGACAGGGAACACGGTTTATTAGTATTGTCTCAGGTGTCTATAAATTTCATTTTTCTTGCACCCCGTTTTAAATAATTTCAGGACAGTATCCATCACAAGCTTTTCATTGTTGCATATTTATAAACATAGTTAATATACCATTGTCAACTTTCTCACATGAAAGGCGTCTTCATCGTACACCACCTACAGACTCCTGCGCATTGTTAGAAGGCCCCACATACTGCGCCTGAGTCCACACAATGAGAGAACTGATGAGCGCTGATAACATTAACAATATAATTATTATTATGTCTACATTACTTTGCTTGCTTATAGAAACTATTTAGAACTTCAATGTGTAGCCGGATTATAAATTATTTATATATTTTAGAAAGTTTGTATGAGTAAGATTGTTATAAATAAGTAGTGTTAATCTTTTTCTTATTGTATGGTTGATGAACAACCTGGTTATATGTATGTATAGGCCTCTGACATGGCTTTACATACCGTAGCAAAATCTCTCAGGTTTTCCGGTCTCCTCATGATGTTTTCAGGCCCACCTTTTAACTCTCATACACCAGTTTATTCACCAACCATACGATAAGAAGAAGAATAACTGTATAAAATTTATTAATTTAAGCTACCAAAAGCAAAAACTATAGAAACAAATTACCATAACATTAGAGGGATTTGATGGTTCAATCATCATCTTAACTACCGAGATACTCAAATACACAAAATAATTAAGTTATTATAAACCCAGGCCGTATCCTTACATAACATCATAACATCACGCCTGTATTCCCCGAAGGGGTAGGCAGAGGTGCACATATAGTACACCCACATTTCGCCAGTTATGTTTTAGGTCCCAATGTAATAGGGGGCGAGCCTATTGCCATCAACCGGGCACAAATCCAGACTCCGTGCTGCTACTAAGAATTACTTAATGGAAAACCTAGTAACACTTTGCCCGACCCGGGATTCGAACCCAGGACCTCGTGCTCAGCAGTCGCGCTTAGCAACCACTAGACCAACGAGGCAGTCAAGTATCCTTAGTCCTTACTAACTACATATAATTATAATAATAAGTTTATACAACATTATATCACAAATAATCAATAAAAAATCAAATAAGTTACTCTGATATCAGGGTCAGAACCTCCATAATGAAATACTAAATTTAGCTATTCCACTTAGTTTTGATCGATCACATTATACTTAAGGTGTACCACACTTATATTTTGTACTGCAATTTTCAATATTAAAAGGCGCACAAACATTAAGCGCGCCCTCTGGCGGATACGTAAAGGACGTGGTAATTTTATTATTATGGGATGCGCGTGACCCATCCAAGAAAAAAAACAACAATTCTAAACGGACCACCCATTGTTCTACAGATGGGATACTCATACAGCATCATACCAGATGCGTTCCCAAATGTCTATGACACACACATAACATCTTAATTGCAATTTAGGTTCCATTATTAATTCCGCATGGGAATTAGGTCTCAGTTGAGCTTAGCCTGAAAGCTCTAACAAATTGATTTATGGGTCGTAACCGCTATTGTATAGTCACGAACGAAAATAGGTTGACTGGTATTTTGGCGGCTGTTATTATTCAATACTAACATCAATTTGGTGGTAGAATTGATGTGGCACGCTTCGAACTTATGCTGTCCTGGTACTCGTATTAGAAACGTCTTAGTTCTATTTCTCTTGTGTGGTTTCGCAATGGAATCTAATTTGTCAGGCAAATTGATAGATTTAAGTAGGCCTCCCATTTAATCAAACTTGTATGTTTACTTTTACGCCTAAAGGGTGGGCAGAGATGTACCTACCTTCTGTTTTTACTCACGGAACTCATCGATCAATGGCGGTATTTATTTGTAGCAGGTAACAATCTATCTTATTTATTGATTGAACAAAGAATAATCAAAGGAATAGTATAATAGTTTAAGTATTGGCTAAATGGGTTAACAGAAAGGTAGAGTGTTACGATAAGACTTATCAAACAAGATTTTATTTGTTTGTTATTTTCGTTTCGTTGATGATAAAAAAGCAAAAAAATTATTAAAATAATCTACAGTTATAAATTCAAATGAAACTAAGACATACACCTACTACACTGTCTCTATTGCTACCAATACAATTTCAATTGTCACCACAAGAATAAGAATATAAATAGTTTAATCAACAAACCATTGGCCTAACCACAATAATTTGGCACTCATTCAATTTTGACACTCACTGTTCGAGACCATAAATATGATCATTGAGTCCTCGTTTTAAGGATGATACATTGGCAAAATTGAGCATATGTACAACACCCCTCTATCTATTAGATCATCAATTGAACAATATAATTATAATGTTGATTGATATTATACGTTTGATAATCATAAAGTAAAATTGAACATTTTTGAAGAAATATCTACATGTAGTCATGATTCTAGGGTTGAAAAAAACGAAGCTTATACAGAAACGTTTATTTGTTTTCCCAGCCGCCGTTCCATGAAAATCTTTCTCTTTTGATCTTTAACAACTAAAGACCATACGCATGGACGCCGACGCCCGTCTAGTTGCTAATAAAGCAATGTAAGTGATGTTACCGAATGTAATTGCCTAGTTATTGCTCACACTTTCTTTACACGAGCCGCCTCTCACGGTCGAAATTGGACCTAAAATTGTGTACACTGTGGGTCAATGCAAGCCATCTGATTACCTGCTAATGTAACTATCGACAAGTCGGAGATAGCCGTTATGATGGTCGGCCATATTATAAATTGTAGTTTTAAGAACGGCCTTTTGATCAGCAGCCAAAGCAGTAATGATGTATGTATGTATAAACATACCCACGTATTGAAACTATTTGTTATATCGCCGGTAAAAACTGTTTCCCGAAATTTAATGAGTCACTCGTGTTAACAGAATGTACGCACACGATGAGTGCTATGTAATTTAGAATTGTTTAGCTCATTTGTGCGTAGTCAAATTAACGGTTTTCTTACTAGCGAACATAAATTACTTCTCTGATTAAGTATTTTTAATGTATTGCCATTGGAAGGTGTAGTGCGTCTATTTTCTGTTCTTCGTCTTCGTGTAGTCTGATCTAAAAAATAAAGAACTCATACTGATTGGCTTTTTAAAAAGCAATTTAAAATTAATTAGCCGTCCATTTAGCTACGGCGTTTTTGTTAAAAGCTTTAAAGTTTAGATTTAGATCCAAAAAAATGCTAAAACATGACTTTAAAGTAAAGTAAGTGGTGTAATCCAGCCTTAGAGACAGCTGAGTAATTTAGCAGAGAAACAATAAAATAGGCAACAATCTAATAGAAGACGGAGCAGCGAGATTAAAAGGCGTTCCCGCGGTATGTCATCTTGTTTTCCTTGTTAAAAATTTAATCAATTTGGGGATCACTGCGTTCCGTATATGGATGTAACTTTTTTTTATTTAGTAATTGTCTTAACCAATGCAATTGTTTTAGTAGGTCAACCGTAGACAGGGGCTTAGCCTATGATAAATGGCGCATTTTATATTTGGATGTTCTTCGTATATTTGTTAGTTATTTTTTAACGAAACTGCACCCCATGTTTGCATTTTTGGTGCACCAAAAATTCACAATGATACCCAAGCTTTTTGGTAGGCTACACGATTTCTGCCGAACAGGAATATTTTGTGCATAGAATGCTATAAATATGATTTCCGGGCTAGGCTACGTATGCAGCAATGTATATCTTAAACAGAATGTGATTTATGTATGAGATGCACTCGCGTATGACTTAATTTGAATTTTTGATGTATGTAAAAACGATGCAAGATTTATGCGAAGTTTATTAAGATTGAATCTTTTGAATACATTACTGTCTTTGTGAATATCGAAATGATATTCGACTGGAGTGACTTTAGAAGAAGAACACCATTTTTTTACGTTGCTTTACGTACTTATCTTCATTCTTCGCACATTTAACTAAAATCGAAATTAACAAATGTAAGACGCTATTTATTTTTGTAATTAACGGAACCCTACACAAAGCGTGTATAACTAATTTAGGCGGGCCTAGATAGGTCACGGGTGGACAAGTCTAGACAAATTTGATGGCTCTAATCAATTAGTACCGCGCCGTTATAGATGGCTGAGTCGGACGTCGAACTCAGGACCGGGATCCTAGATATCGGTAGCAACTTGAACTTGTTTGTTTCGTTTATGGGGTCAATAGCTTATTGTTCGGGGACATTCATTCGAAGATAATGAAACATTATATCTGCTTATTGTGAAAACCTTTCGAGCGTAGACACTCTTTATAGACTGACGACGTGACTGACGCAATTTGGTGGCCTAAGGACTGCAGGTTTTATGAAAAATGAAGTTAAAGCTTTGTCAACCCTACTATCATCTCTCTCTTTTGCCAAGTGTTATCCGGCCTAGAATTGACTACCTCCTTTCCTCCCGTGGGTGTCATAAGAGGTGACTAAGGGAAAATCCAGAAGATAAGCAGCAACATCTTCCGTAACTTCAACCAATACTGCAATTCCCAAACCGCTTGCGAAGCGTAGGGATTATAGCAACCCCCCACTTTCCTTTTCTAATCTAAATATATTAAACGATTATTCTTCTAGTTGATAAGAAGACAGCTGAATTATTCTACTTACTCGTATGTGTCGGATTTTTTTATACCGTAAAAATAATACTCAAAATACCTCAACCTTCCTCAAGCTGTCTATTTTTTGTCAACGTCATTAGTTAACTCGTCGTAGGGAGGGCCCTCCTCGGGAGGTCTTCAGGGCCCCGTGTGTGGTTCCGTAAAAACTGCAGCGCGCCGCGAAATTGTTAGGGTCATTACATAGTGAATAGATATATAATGAGCGATTTATTGAATGAATGAATGAACTTGGGTGGCGAAATAAATACCATACAATATGAGTAATTTACTTTTTGTTTTAAATGCTTGAGACTTTTTAAAGACCTGATGGATTCCAGATTGTTTTTCTTTATACAAATGTGTAATGTCCATGGTTTTATGTCCGACTTATTTCCTTTCATACTTATTTCGTAAGTAGTGCTTGTTTAAACAAGCAATAGAATAAAAAGCTCTAGAATTTTATTGTGTGTTGTGATTGGGTGATTGTTCATAGATGTAAAAGTAGTAAGGTATTCATGAACGTCTAAATCAGAATATTAGCAACTCATTAATGTAGGATAATAATAACTGTATTATATTTTACACAAATCGCTCGTCCCCTTACTGTATCCACTGGTCATAATAAGCATGACTGGAAACTTTAAATTGTTATGCTAATTCTGGAATTATAGAGACATTATACCTTAATAAATTAGGTCGGCCGTGATCACAACCTGGTGCTTATAATACCTTGACTATAGAAAAAGAATGAGTGATTATAAATTTGGTTTCAACCATGATTTTTCTACCGTAAAATAGACCAAAAAGACGTAATGAAAGATAATACAGCACTCTTCGTATCAATCATAATGGAACACATCACATATCAGAATTATTAGCTGTCTACTGACTACTCCACCAATAACAGACAGTTCATACATTTAATTTTATTTCCACATTAGACTATTGACATTATATCGTAAGGCAATAAATAATTCATGTATCTGAGTGCCCAGTTATCAGAAGTTCAATGCTAACGTTCGTAAGACACGATATATTAATTTATTTTGACATCGCGTCCGTCAATTGCGGTTTGCATAGAAGTGGCGTAGCGAAATTGTTTTGCCGCGCGGTGAAATAAAAGATAGCTAAGGGGTAATAGAGAATTACAATAATGAAAAAAAATTATGTACAAGCTTGGTTAATGGAAATATGGACACGTGGTATTAAAAAGCAATTAGTAATTAATGCATTACTTAGTTTAAAAAAGTAAGTAAGATAAAAAATACCTAGTAGCTCAATCTTTATTACCTAGCAGTAGAGTTCAAAATCGCTTAACAATATCGAATATCTTAATGTGACCAAAATTATTCATAGGCCACGTCCACACAGGTGTGATTCAGATAGGGTCATCACCTGGGATCATGTGAGAGGCTATCCACCTGTTATTTGGGAGCGTACCTGTGGCAAGATGCCAGCCGCCTACCAGGATCCCAGAAGGCAACGAGAGTTCGTACACTTACCTGGCGCATGCGTCCCACCTGGCTTCTACCTGTTTTGTAAAACCAATTTAGGAAGAACCCTCCCTTTGCTATATGGACCCTACGTTGTTAACATTGTAACTCGATTGAAAGGGGTGGGTGGATCTTATTAAAATGGTGGCAGTGGTTTACGCATGCGTTCTGGCTTACCTGGCGTGTTGTGACGTTTATTTGGCACGCGACCACGGCACGCGTTAGACGGAGGGTTGTGTGGCTGGGGCTTTATACTGGCATGTCGAGTCGTTGTTTGTTGATAAATTGTACTAAGTATATTATGTTCATTAGGATATTGTTGTGCTTTAACAATCACAAATGATAATTGTTTACCTATGTAAGTTATTAGTGTGATTATAACATGCACTATGTAGTTTGGTTTTACCATTATATTACGGCACACATTTAAAGCCTCGATAAGCAAACAATGATTATATAGCCTTACCTCGGAGAACTTAATAACTTAACAATGTTTACGTTATTTTATAAAAAAACAAAACTTTATCATTGTCATAAGCTCATCATTTGATCGTTTAATATTATAACATCCGTAAATGGATGATCCAAGAAAAGGCATACAATATAATTTTGTTTTTGTAATATGAAATCATGTTCAATTAACAAAAGCCGAAACGCTTAACTGCCAGCAATTAACAGTAACTTCGACTTTACTTCTCGATTATATAACACTGGAAGGATCCTTGCTCTTTTTACCAGGAGTGCAGTCACCTCAAGGGACATGGCCTTGGGGCTGACCACAATATTTCAGCAGTAAAGAGGTAATTACGTCGAGCCGGGACACGCCTGCACGTTATTAACCGGGCCTTGTACTCGAGGAGATAGCACTTGTTTTTTTTTTTTTATCAAGGATGGTAATAAGTATTTACTACACAGTTTTATTGCAGAGTAATTGTGTATGCCACTTACAATTAGCATACTCGATTAAGATTGGTAGACGCACTTCAATTAATTAACAGCTTCTTATATATGTAAAAATTCCCAACCTTTTACGTTGGTTATACTAATTTTAAACAAGTGCAAGCACTGTATTAAAATACCCTTGTTTTTATTATTGAAGGATAAAAAAAGTTGTGTGATTTGCATTTTACAGATATTTCGTGATCAATGTTCTAATAAAGATCTCAGTAGAACAGGTTATAATTATTGTAGCTTCTAACTACAAAATTACTATGAAATACTAAGAAAAATAATAATTTCTCTAAGATAAACATGTATGGACATATTATCCTGTTATGTTAAGGACCTTGGCTGCAGGACTACGCTCGTAAGTACAGCCATAATGATGAAAGGAACGAGACGTGTCTTCGTGATAATGCTCTCCTGGTCCCGCCCCCTCGGTAATTAATGTATCATCACTTATGAGGCAGTGAGCACAACATGACATCAACTTTATCATTTTTAAATGTCTTAATATATTTATCAAAGTGTAATTATGTGTGATTTTGTGATAATTAAACTAAACTACCGCTATCTTACGGCTAGTTTGTCATTAAGTTAAGCCGAAAATTAGGAGGCTGTTGTTCTTTGCGCCCGAACACTCAGATCTCTAGCGGATTGCTGAAGACTTTATCGCCGAGCCTGCAAGACTCGGCCAGCGATTTTAAAACGATGTTTTTTCGTCATTTGCACATCTTCACTTCATAAATACGGTAGAAAATGATGTTGAAATCTGATATTTAGAATTTGAAAACTTTATTTATCTTAACTTTAAATGCGTTAATATCATAGCACCATTAGCACTCCTCAATATAGGTAAAATACTCAAAATATAGAACAAACGTAAAATATTAAAATACAAAAATATGTTTGTAAATATCATTCAAACACACGAGTTAAAAGCAAATAAATTATTTTAACCGTTATGAATATTTTTAAATCATTTAACTTTAAACCAACATAGAAATTTGAAGTTATTATAGTTCCAGAATATACGCGGTTAAAGGGGTTTATAATGTGGTGTTGAAAAGAAGGTTTATAACCCACAAAATTACTATGTAAACAAAAATCTTTAATTGTACTTTAGTTAATTAAGAACTGACCTCGTTTGTATAAGGCAAAAATGGACAAGAACGAATGTTTAAACATCTATTGTTTATAAATTCTGCCTCACACGATGATTAGAAGAGATAACTTTCAAAACGTTGCGCAAGATACTAGGCTAACATAAATCCCTCTATATTAGTCCCGCCAAACGTAGATGTGTGTTTTATTCCCATATTAGACGGTTTTTATGAACTTCCATACTCAACCGTGGGGTTATGTTTAGCCGGGCGCCGCCCACACTGTTTAGTTATAGCATTAGGGCTGTATAACTTTATTATTGTAAGCATTGATCAAGTTAGTACAAACTCTTGTCCACTTTACCACAAATTACTTAATGGCTCTACATAATTTTATGAGAGCGCTGTGAAGTCGATGGTGAGAAAACAAGTTTCTTAGTTCAAAATATGGTAATTGTAGAAAATAAAATGCCTGGTTTAATAGTCTAGATGATTACTTTATTGTAATTATCTTTTACTGTTACAGTTTAAAAAATAGCTTTGTTACAAATTGGAGTACAACATTATAATAAACAAGTTGCAAATATAATCAGAATATACACTTTAACATCATAATGCTATCATAAAGCATCATTATTATTGCACAAACTATAAACATAGCCCTAGTTGGATGATAGTTTACACACACACACACACATATCTTCTGTTAATTAACTCCACGACCACGGGCGTGATAGTAATGTATGCAAAGAAACTATTAAGTGATCTCCACTACCAGGGTAGCAGAAGTTAGTCAGCCCTCACAAACTGTGCGCGTAATCTTGAAGTAGTATCGCGGTCCGTCCGAGCGACCGCACTCTGTTATGTAAGCCTTGTATGGAACACTATCGCACGGGAGATCTTTACACGTAACACGCGTGTTACACTGGTTACAAGCAAGTAAATCCAGTAAGCAAGCATTGTTAACGATATCTAAGTTATGGATTAAAGAAATCGTAAAAATATCTTTTGAAGCGCCTTTTATATACCTAAAAAATAATCGCGCAATAGTGTCGCTTGAAGTCATTATATTATGTACCAAATGAAATGATTAATGCTACAGCTATGTAATTAATTATATAGACCTAGCCAACTTTTATTTAATTCTCTGTATATGTAACAAGTTGCTAGGTCAGTACAGATGCGTCTACTTACTCGCACTTAGTTTGGACTACATCAAGTTTAGCCTTGCTACTTACTACGGATGACCAATTAACACAGTGTTATTGTTAGGGGCGCATATCCTTATATAGCTCTTAAATTTTACTTTGTAGAATAAAATTAGTTTTGATAAGTTATCATTCCTTTTTTTTTTAAAAAAAAAACGTCGCCCCACACTAGGAATTTCTCCTGTATCGTAGGTGCGTTTCACAAACATGAAATATTCACATACACAAACACCCAGACTCGGAACAAACATCTGTGGTTCTCACAAAGATTTGCCCCGTGCGGGAATCGAACCCGCAACCCTTAGCGCAGCAGTCCAATAGCTTAGCCACTGCGCTAATCAGGTCGTCATAAAATCGCCTTTAAAAATATCACTTTTAACTGTTCTCCAATTTAAAACACAGCATGAGTATGATACAAAACTCTTTCAAATGTATAAAGTTTCATTATTCCAATGACTAAAATACATCTTAGTTGGCCGCTATCTCCAATCTTCACAGAACATTAAAAAGGCATATATTATTAACAGATACAAATCTGAGAGCACCCTTGGCAACCGCTACTTAGGATCAAATTTAAAAAGAAAATAAAACCAAGTTATTTTAATCCATCCCCTCGGATCCTGTTGCGTTGGCGCAGGCCAGAAATAAATTCAAAATTGACAAAAAGAACATTCGAAGAGTGTGTAGTAATTAACATTAATTAATTCCTTGACGGTTATGGTAATCTTCGGCTTTTCACGTGTTTTAGACTTAACTAAGGAAGTTTGGACTCGTGAAAATTAAAAGGTTATGTGACGTGTGATTCTCAGCCAAGAATAAGGTTCACTAGAACAAGGTTCAAGCCCTATGAAGACTTCTCTATTACCTCGCGTAAAACGCGTAAAACTTATAGTAAACCGGACGATTTAAGTGAATATATTCAGTGTTAATTTATTAAAGTAGTGTTTGACGAGATCGTGTTTGATAGTCATTGAAGTCATTAAAAAAAAATAAGAGTTTTTATTTTCACTAATAATTTCTAGATACTGGCCTAAATTATAACAGAAAGTAATCCTCCTACGATTTAGCACAGCGGCTGTAACGTAGAACCAATAATAATTAGGCAATTACTCGGTGATTAGCCCAGAAACAACACAAACCAATTAGTTTCGGTTTGTTAGGAGCAAATATTATTGCCGGCTGATGTACCGACGTTTGATGTTCCGAGGTTTGTATTTGCTGATGTAAAATGCATAACTATCGTAATATGAACGCTTGCTTCATTTGCTGAAGCAGTAAGACTAAAGGTATTCAAGTAAGTTTAAATTTTCTTGAGAGCCAGTCTCAAGGAGCGCTGTCTTTTAAGATTATTGTTTTTGTTAATAAATTAGCTAAATATAAGTGGATTTTTATCTTAAACTTGATCCGTTACGATATACAAAAACTTACAGCATAGTATTTGGTAGATGTTAGCTGCGAGCTTCGGCCGAAATTCACAGAAATTATAAGGGTCATCTAACAAACCTAAAAACATTTCAACCAAAAAAACCTCACATGCAGAGGCCGATCTATTTTTTACTAAAAAAGCGTAAATTATGAATCCATTCACGGATAATTGAATGGTCTCAAAGGGATGTGGTAGCACTTCCTTCTCAGTAGTGCGGGCTGATATAAAAAGATCCTTTTCATCCTTGTAACACTACTTTTTACTCTTTAGTTAAATGTCGCCGTGATTTATTTTAAGTTTATGAGTTAGAGCTTCCGTACCGTAGAGTTTATGTAGTTTGGAGATTTATAAACATGAAGATTTAATTTAATTAACTGTTAAAATTATTTATACTTGTTAATAAGTATTTGTAAACTTTAAAGTAAATATAACTTGAAAGTTTTCTATGATGCGCATGCGCTACTTCCGATAAGGAACAATTTTATAGGTTATCTTTATCTATCTCCGAACAAAGTATCACGAAGTGTGTATGTAGCACTAAACCCAGTTTTGGAGACCATCGTATTTATAAGCAGGGTCCTAATACGCGAATCATTTGATTTTACAATCCGCGCTATATAAATATTATATTGATCGCTATGCGCCGCGATATGGAGTATTGGAGCGGACTTCCATGCCGATAACCCTTCCGCCGCCCACCGCCGCTATAGTGGTCAGGGACAGCACATTGCCACAGTTTCGCATTGACTCCATGCGATTTCAATGACATGAGCAGCCTGGTACATATTATCATTTCATTAAACTACCAGGGTTGCAGAAGATTTGTAGTGTAGATAAGAAACGGTGTTTGAAAAAAATCGGCCATTTCAAATGCAACTAAGTAATCGATTATATTCTAATTTCTTGACTGTCTGATGGCCTAGTGTGGAATTATTATCAAACCTTTAAAATGTGTACTACTCTTAAAATAAATAGTTGTCTTTATTAAAAATAATTTAAATCTTTTCTTGAATGTAGCAGCAACATACATATCAAATTATTATAAGCTACCATTAGAATATATACAACTTGATAAACTTTATAAAGTTTTCACACAACTGAAATACATAGTTATAAACCTAACACTTTCACCGTCCTATTGTTATATAACACTTTCATTTACCGCAACGACCCTTTTATTATAAGAACCGTAATTTCAAGTTTTTTACGTGTTTACCCTTTAATGCGAGCGACTATAAATTCTGTCTTGTAAAAAATATAGTACTATAAAATATGGATAGGAATGTAATAACTGGCACAATAAAATTCTAAAGCCACGAAAATATAATGAGTAATAATAATACCGGTGGTGTTACGTCACAGGATTATCTGTGATTTACTCTCGCTTACAGCAACTACCAGGAGAGCAGCGCCGTGTTACCTGCAAAGAAAAGGTTAGAATTAATTGAGGCCGTTAAATATGAGATTTATCGTGATCGTGGTGATTGGTATCCGTAATGTTCAATAGTAAGCATGTTAGTCACACTAAGTTTCATGTTTTCCCTGTACTTTTATCTAATTATTGCTACTTTAATTAAATAGCCTAATAAATTAATGTAATAAATAAGCACAAGTTCAACCTGAGTTTGTTTCGGTATTTCTTCTCAGAGGTAGTCAGTTAGGAAATGCCGATGCCATCTAGTTTTAAAATAGAAGACGTGTAAAAGTGTTTTTTTATAAACCTATTTGCAGAAAAAAAAAAACCTGGTTAGAGAAATAAAAAAAATAACGTTTTCCTTTTTTTTCAAAATTATAAATTTCAAAATAATGGTGTTCAAAATCATAGTATTTGTTCGGCCACACGTGTTGTGTACCAACAATAACGGCAAATACACACAAATACAACGCATGGTTGGTATTTGACACTTGACACTCGAACAAACCTGTAGAATTTGGCGAAATGTACACACAGCACATTAAAGTTTTGTCGTAATGTAAAGTTTACATTAAATATTTATCTACTAAGTTTTTTGCAAACTTATATAAAACTTAACACCGATTGCCTATGTTCAAACAAAAACATGCTTAAGGAAAACCCCCTTTGAATTTTTCCTGCCTCAATTTCTGGTTTTCTGCACTCCCACCCAAGTTATCATTGTAAAGATAAAGAATACATAGTTAAACAAAAGAAGTATGGTACTTTTACTTGCTCTAAATCCCCGAGCCTAAAACCGCGAATACAATTGCTCTACATTTATTTTATTTTCGCAGGGAGTCGGCGGATCGTTTGGCGTCATGAATCAATCGTAACAAGCCGTTCGTTCGACATTTTTGCGACTTCGCACTGTTATCATGCTATGAACGTTTCCTGTGTGTGCCATATGTACTGCTATTTATACTCCCTAGCAATATAATGAGATACACCGACTATTTGCGCCTACTAATTTGTGATATAAACTGTCGTTATACGACGCCTATCTGTCTGTGTATTCGTTTAGTTTTAAACACTAGTATAAAATATGTCCTGTGTTTGTCTAAGTAGTTAAGATCTAAATTATGATTGTTTTATTAATTCTAAACTACATGGTTCGGTACGGTGAATGAACCGTAGAGACTAAAATGCATGATATCTTTTAAAAATGTGCGCCCATATGTAAGTAATATTACTTTTTAAACTCGACTATGTAGAGCTTTTTACCATAAATATGTGAACGCAATTATGCGTAGACACGAGTCAACAAATTTTCCTTGAGACACGCTTGAGACGAACTTTACGCAAAACGGTAAATGAAAGCTCAAACTGGTTGTAGCGCGACCTTGGACAAACACTATTGCACTCGAGGGGCTTGAAACTCGGGGACCGCATCTGGCAATGTGGACTCAACACGCCAAAATGTGACCGCTAGCGGTCCGCGACGCTGGCCACTTAACCAGTCATGTCTAGCGGAAAATTTAAGAGGTAGAAGTAATATTTACTTTTATTGTAAAGTCGAAAGATCAGTAATATAATATCTTTAAGTACCAAGAAAAATAATTACTATTACGAGTTGAAAATTCAATTAATGAGACAAATAAGTACCATATCACTCTCTAAAGAATTAATGACTTTTATAATTGGTTGAGTATAAATAAATAAACTAAATTATCAACGAAGGCTTTAAGTTTAAGGTCGTTACTATTAAGATTGTGTCAGTATCTAACATAAATAGAAAATCTAAACATTATTCTTATTACTATTATGATAAATGTCCAATAATAATGCTCTAACAACATTTTGACATTCCATTTAAACAACATTAGTTTAATTGTTGTGTATAAAATATCTAAGCGCTACGTGTGAGGTTCCCGAAAGGCTTTTACGGGAGAAAGAGACACAAACACTTTTTCCTTCCTATTCTAACGTCCAACACTCGTGTGAAAATGTCTCCACACGTACGAGAACTTAGAAGTGCATTTAAACAACGGATACGTGTGTTGCTATATTGTTATGAATATTAGAAACCTAACGTTAGTACCACATGTGTGCACGTGTTAGAAAAAAACAGCGTTTGCTTAGCAAATTCTAATCTCTACACATACTCAGGTACCAAGGCACCAGGAGCCGGGAGGAAGTTATCACATGTATGCGCCCCCCTGTGAGACATAACACACTCTATAGCCACACACGCATCGCATGTCGAAGGGGTTGAGTGTACGTGGCGAGGCCCCTAGCCTAAATTCACTCACACACTTGCGGGTCGCAAACAAAATACAACCCCTCCAAGCTGGTGCGAAAGAGATAACATACATCGTGAAGCGCGTAGCGTTAGAAAGAGTTAGTATGGGGCGCAGGTTACGGAGGCACAAAACAAGTTTGAGTCTGCGCATCTTGAGTCTGTTCTAAGGGTGAAAGTTCGTTTACCGCTCCCGGAGACTGGAAGCCTGGTACTTGTTTTCCATTTTAGGACAAAACTCGATAAAAAAGGGCGCTTTGGTCGAGGGATCTAATGGTAGCCGAGGGATCAGCTAATCGTGCTTAGGGGTTGAAGGGTGCGTAGGCTCGTGCGGAGAAATGCGAGAGTGTGGGAATGTTTAGGCAGCCTTTACTGATGTGTGCGTAAAAACCGAAACAAAGTTGTTCGCAACGTGTTTTTCTTAGAAAACTTGGCGAGTTTTCCACGTTTTGTAGAAAGAAGAAGAAACGCAAGATGTATTTCTAAAGTCTAAGCTTTAATCTAAGCTAAGCTACAGCTCTAATCTCTACCTGTGTATAACAGTTTATCTAGCAAGGGGATGGTTATTAATAATGTATAAGTTCATTCTATGTACGATCGTAATTTCACGATTAAAAATCTCTTAGAATAAATCGTTAGCAGCATTATTAGACGTCTAATAGACCGTGTTATAATCTCGTCATTAGAAGTGGTAAGTTAAGTTTAATTACCTCAACATAACAAACCACCAGTTTAAATAAGAATTATCTAGTTTTAGAAGTAGGTACCTAATCGATTTCACACATCACATTTATTTCGAGTGCCTTAAGGTCAAAGCCCCAATCAGTGAAACGCATCACGGCGCACACTATATCAGTCTAATGAGGTCAGACTGTGCCCACTGAACCGCGAAATACAACCATTATATCCCAACCGTTTCAAAGTGAATCTTTCAATGACTCAATTTGAATGTGTGATGGGCCAGTAACGTATTCTGTCCAACTAGCAACTGGATTGAGTTTTTAACATAGAAATTAAAGCCACGAGCAACTAATTATAGAAATATTATTATAAACCGTGCCTTGTTGATTAGTTTGTAAAAATAATTCGTTTAAACATCTTGTATGTCATGTACCTATACACGTAGAAAAAGACATAACGAATAAGTAAAAATAGTGCATTAATTTTATAATGCCAGATACTGACACCCGTACAAGTATCTAGACGATTTTTATTATATCCGAAGATTCACGCGCCTCTATTTGCTTGAAACTGCGCGCACCGCCCGCCATATTTACATAACTGTCAACGTGCATTGACAACATGACACTTCGCGCCTACTTGCAAGTACCAATTAGATATTTAGAAGTTCTAAGAACCACTTACTTTGTTCCAATCTACTGTAACTATGTCGCTATGCTATTTCGAAACTATTACATTTGATCATTCTTGACTGACATATTGGCATTATAAAGGATAGTGAAGCATTGTTGAACAAAACGAGTATTTTGTTAAATAACATTTTAGTAGCTTCGTTAGTCCTAAACCGGCAGGTTCTAAAACGAGACTGCTGAACGTCAGGTTCTGGGTTTACTTCCCGGGTCGGGCAGTGTTACTGTTGTTCTATTAAGTGATCTAGCAGTACGGAGTCTGGTATGCCCAGTGAATTGACAATAGGCTCGCCCTAAATCGCTCGACAAAATATGAATAATACACCTCTGCTTACCGAATTGGGAAGCAAGATGTTGATGAAGTTGAAGATGTTATGGAAATCAAAAGATTTGTATGTTTTATTCAGATTTTTATCAAACAAACATTCGTTTTGATAAATTCACGACTGGCACAAGTAAGTTACAGTACCATCCTAACTTTCAACCTGCAATCAGTTCCATGTTTATATTACTTGTTGCTGTCAGTGCTTCGTTTTAGGACAAAGCCCGTTGCAATGAGGTTGGCATGTACATGGTACCATCTGAAGTATTGTTCAAATGTAGGAATATACCTACCTACTCGTAGAGTCAAGACGTATTTAACTTGCTTTCACCTGTGACTCGTAAATAAGTACACCGTTTTTTACACTTGTATTAAGATGTGCAATGCCCTTTAGCCCGTCATGTGTGGCATCGTTGTTCAGTCACTTATTTCTAAGAAATATACTAAAATATGATTTAATTTCTTTCTTAATAAATATGGTTCGTCGGTCTCTCCCTACACCTCTATCCTATCCTATTATAATCCATATTTATTAACATTAGGTGGTGATAGCGAAAGATTTCCTCCATCTGTAAAGAGTTGTTATTTACGTAGCCGTAGTGACTACTTTTTATATAATATCATGATATCTCGCATTTAGGTAGGCTTTCTGATTACGTAACATAAAATATTCAAATATACAAGAAAAAAAAACATCATTTCAAAAAGGGTAACACCTCTGAAGCCGTATATCATGCAAGAAAAAACTCCAAACTTTAAATTTGTCTTATAAAAGAAGTATTTAATTAACAGGATTAGAAAAAAGATAAATAATTTCCCTTTCTAAAGAACGCCAGATCAGAATTCCTTTGGAATGTGGCACTATCCCTTTTATACACCCATCTCTTTCGTACATGTGTCATACTGTCTAAACTGGTTAACTTTGATTAATGGTTTTAAGATTTTTTGTAACTGACTGAATAGTGATATAATTAAATGTTATGTGATATTTTATGCTTCTCACAGTTCCCGGTAAACTTTAATTTTTGATTATAAGAATAACGTGAATATGTCTTTATCCCGTCACAGTTTGTTAAATTAAACTAGGACTACAGTTAGCTACAGAAGCCAATTTAGTTCACTGCGGAGTTACTAAGAACTCGCATTGCAGGTCACGTGATCATAGGATATATGCAGATACTTCATAGTTTAGCATTGAAGATTATAAACCAATAAGAGAAAACATAATCAGCGGGATTAACAAATTTAATTTGAAATCATTTTTTCTTTGCAAACAAACTTCTAGTGGCGCCATACAAAACCCAAACAGTTTGAAACCGAAAGCTTAAACTTCTACTATTATTCCCCCTCTGACAACCCCTACTATACCCTCACCCCGCCGGTACCACCTTTCATTCATGAATACTATACACCCTACGTAGTGTTTAACGGAGAACTCCAACGCAGTTCTGCTCGCCTAGTACTTTCAGCAAAACGTTACGTCACCATTTTGTGGATCCGATCTGAGTATTGTTGTTTCATCTTTCTGCTGTCTCTTTTCTTTAAGGGAGGGGAAGCCGCGTTGTATTCAGTAAATTCTACTGCTCTGTATAATTTTATTCAGACTACTAGATACTAAATTAATAAATATAATATACAAAGTATCACTACATTGAGTTCGTTTTACCAAACAGTATGATTCAGCTTGATTATTTTAATAGTAAATGTAACATTTAACGCCATGCTGGCTAAGATAATAAACTAACATACACTGAAGGCTAACAATGACGTAATTCCAGATAACTCTAAAAATTAATAAAATAAACAGCAAAAATCCGTTGAATTTGATAATTATGGACCTCGTAAAACATGTTATAAACATCCTATCAATGTACTTATACAGATATCAGACTAGTATAAGCAACTGTCGCTTAGATTCATTGCAGGACTGTGAACTGTGAACACATGCCACAGTTCCTGGAACGCAAATCCTATGTATCAAAAGAATCGAGTTTACTGAGATTTTCGGAACAATTAACTATGGCGGGATGTTGTGTTAGCTGAATCCGGACATGTAAATTACAATAGTGGATTGTGGACGTTACAGAAGTTTGGTATGACGCTATTGCGAAAATAGATTTGAAATTTCTATGAAAAGTCGATAATATGAATTTAATTTAGGACCGTTCGAGTTCAGCCAAACACGGCAATGTGGTGCTAACAAAAATACGTTACTAAATCCATTTCCTATCGTTACTTTGACAGGATATAATTCTTGAATCAGACTCACGACCTGCTTTACTTTCATACTCAAAATAGTCATATTTAGCTATAATTATTAAGTATTTCCTTAACCCAAACAGGTATGATAATAAATTCCATGTTTAATGGAAAACAGAGCTTCCCCACGACCTAATTTCGGCCTAGACTTGTTTATATTCAATCTGTATTGTTTATTTGCACTAACTAAAACACTTGCGATGTATGAAAGAGGTATTTCGCGATCCCCACATAGTCTGCGCAGGTTTATTTATAAGTAAACTAAGATTACTTTGTTTATGTGTGATTCTGGCATCCGGCTTCACAAACAATTTATTTATTTCGAGGTATTTTAAGACGAAAGAACCGGGTATTTGGCCCAGCAATAAGCAAATAATGTATTCACGAGTGATTATTTGTTTATATAATAAAATGAGAGTTTTAGATGTTCTTTCATTAGTGCTAATACAGATCTGCGAAAGACATCTATTCTATTCATAAACGAATTCATACCGGCATTAACTATACCCTGTTGATAAAGACTATTGTTATTTTTTATGAATAAGGAGGATAGGGTAGTCATTAGTTGTTTTAATCTTACATTGCATTTAAATAAATAAGTAATATGTAAAAAAAAAATTACTGTAGTCTTTTTATTTCATGTGTGGCTTTTTATACACAAGCAAACAAATACTCGTTTAATTCTTTAGAGAACCAAGATCTTACAATGTCCACCAATTATGTAGGTTTCCGTCTCCAAGTCATTTTGTTACCCAATGCATTCAAAGTTGTACATCATTACAATGTTGCTTGAACAATCTCTAAAAGTGCATTACACATGTTCTCACATAAAATTTCTCCCGAAACGAGTTGCGCAAGAGTGCGGCCACAGGGCCGTTCCTAATTTTATCGACATAGTGTTGTGAGTTACCATTATTGACCATTAGCCATCGAGTCGCTGTAAATGGTCGATTAACACTTGGCGTTATCGATAGAACTTAAAATACGTTTATAATCTCAACCATTATAAAGTTATTACTGCCTCGTTTTTAATTTGCTGCATTTATCGTTATATTTATATCGTTTTTTAGTGAAGATTTAAAATCTACTGAGCTAAAAAATCTTTAAATTGAATGTAGGAACTTGTTTAGTAGCAATATGGTTTTTGTGCCGGAGCAATGGTGTGGGTTCAATAAATCATTCAATTGTTACGGGGTGCAAATAGAGTGCATCCTCGAGTGAAGATACCTAAGTACATCCAGAACACCCTGAACGGTCAACCTCGTAACCATCCTTGTTGACTGACCAGTTTTTACACCATAGAAAGACCTATTCCCTTGTAGGTGCTATTTAGCTCATGCCGATACAAAGAAAAAAAAATCATTATTCATATTTGAATAAAGGTATTTTTTGAGTATCGGTAACCGTTCCCACGATAGCTTCAGGCCAAATGCCAGAAGCAGCACATCTTTTATTATGAAATGTATCACATAGCGTATGTATGTATCTGTGACAGTATCATATTCTGCTGCAACAAAAGGGGAATTCCCGTTGCACTAATCCAATTACTGTAATGCCAGCGTGGCAAAATCAGGGGAAGAACCGAGCTCGGTTTATTATCTATGGCAATAACAATGGATCTTTGTATTGTGTAAATTTGAAGTAAATCCTCATTATATAAGCAAAGAGCTACCATAGAATTTTGAAAGAAAACAACAACAACCAGAAAGTTCTTAAAACAATAAATATCTATGACAAAAAATATAGCTGCTTATTCTGTAAATTGTGACGTGCGAAGTTTAACATTCAACTCATACAAATAACTAAGACATCAGAACCAGAAGGTACCTATAATACAGCAGGACCACTAGGACAAGTGCTAAAATTGCACCGTGAAGTGCCAATAAATGCAATGTTTATGGCACGCAACAGGCGAATGTAAAAGGGTACATCAAGGCGGGCATGGTACTAAACATAATCGGCTGACTTTAAACAGGCACTTCTTCAAATCTGAACTGCTAACGGAGTGTAGTCAGAATAGCCAGTAAAACGGAACCATAGCGAATCTCCCACCGTAACAAAGGTCAATGTGTTAATGTTACTTTTACATACAGATGGCTTATATTGCTGTGACTCTACTTCATTTGAAACTAATAATAACATCGTTATGGTTGATATACGTCTATCGTTCAGCTTCAACCAAATGTACCCTATATTCCTATTTCTCAACTTCTTGCCTCAAACTGATACAAAGAATTTTCTAACAGGAAAACTAAAAGAATTCCGTCTGACCATGGAGTTTAAGCTAACACCTTAAATCCAGTCCAGCTTTTAGCCAAAACATTTTTTGTAATGAGTATTTAAAGTGCTGGTAGCTGGTAACAGGGAGATGTGAAAGAGAGTGGGGAGGCCTTTGCCCAGTGGGACATTCCAGGCTAACAATATCAATAATAGGTGTTTTTGTAATGTTGTACCAAAATTTGTCTTATGTCCCAACAATTGACCCTCATAAAAGGCTTCACGATCTTATTTTATAGTGTAAACAAAGAAAAAGAAACTTTTACAGTATAATAAAGTCGCTGGGACGAGTCGCGTGCGTTACGTGGACTCCATTATGTGAAGCCATCAAACCAAAGAGCAACGCCGTCCACTTTTGCAGATCATAACATATTATTACTTGTAACTACGCAATAAAGTTATTTTTAACGTAATGTGCTAGGATATCTCACTTACAGAAATCTCGTTATATGTAATTTAAAGTGTATGAGACATCGCGCGGCGCCTCGTTAGTATAACCAGCGACTCTAGTGCATGGCTCGCTGGACTAATGTAACAAGTCCATGTTATGATGCACCGCGGCTTCAACCAATCAAACCTAGCCGAGCATAATAATTCTGAACATGACACGGAAGTATGAACGTCTTGTTGTCACCGTAGAGATGACTAAACCTGGTTAATATACAACCTGTTTCGTCATCTTCAAAGAGCCAGTCACAGCCTTTGAAGAAAGAATGCAACATAGTAGGAGCATTTCGTAGACAGAAATAATAAAGAGAAAAATAAAAGTGAGCCATGACCGAATCTTTAAATTTCTTCTAAAACTTCACACATCCGTCCAATCCCAAGCAAGTTCCATGTAAAAGTAATTTAATAAGGCACCGCGCGACCGTGGGAGCGGCCATTAGTGTTAGTGCGCGGGCGCATTTAAAAGTGCATCAACGCGTAGCTGCGCACTGCGCGACACAGATCATTAAGATACGGAAAAAATCTGGAGACGAGACGTTTTTGTGGATCATTATCTAGAGGCTGATACCTTGAGACGCTGAGTCATATGGAATTTTTTGTCTTCCATCATCACTATCGGTTGTTTTGTTTTTCTTACATAAACTTATAAATACTATGAAATGTGTTCTTGTAGCTTTTCATATAAGCTTTCGTCTACCATTTTAAACAAGTACATAAAAATGAGATTATGTATCCAAATCCTTAGTTTTTTTCGAAGTGGCTATATTGTTAAACTATCTTAGTCATATATTTATGTTATATGTGCCATTTTATTTGTTTATCTCCTCCTACACTAGCACGGAAATAATGTTGGTAATTACTTGAGCTTAGTACAAAAAGTATCAAAGGAAATGTATAATCATTACTTATCATCACTCGTTACGTCACATAAGCTTCCCACAGCTGTGCTTGGGAAATCAGACCGGGCGTCCATTCCTTTTATTTTAGCTGATTAATTATAGAAAGTAATCGTAAACGGTAGGAAGATCTAATTAGACACATCTATTACGAAATAATACACTGCCGGCGCTATACTGACAAAGGGCGTAGATTTGTTTGTAAATATTGTCAAAGATCAAAAAGCATGTTGCGAAGAAATATAATAGTTAGGTACAAAAACTGTGATGGGCAGTTAAATTAAATTGAACACGCTTTGAAAATATTACTTATAGAAAGTAACCATTTTTTACATTTTTTTATTATAGGTCATATCTACAACAATTGTTGATAATAACTACGAACTATTGTTATAAAAAGTTTAAAATACACCTCTAACACGTATTCTAGTGAAACAAAAAGTAATTCACAAAAAACGTCAGTTGATTCTTTTTTTTTGTCTAGTCACCTGCGTGCTCCGGTTTTGTACCAGGCGAGCATAAACTAACAGGAATAACTAAGCGCCCGTTACAATGGACGAATGTTTGGTTCAAAGATTCCCGGGCTTTATTGTTTAACAATCTGCATGACTATCTTTACATTTCTATGGAACCTTTTTAATAGTTTTTGCATAATGTGTGATAGTTAGTTAAGATATAACAGCAAGCTAAGGTTTTGCCAAAATTGCTGAAGGACTCCCAACGCTAGCTCCAAGTTATGCGCCTAAGACCAATCCAAAAAAATACCAAGAAGCATTTATTTTATAAAATCATGTGCAGACACAAGCGCAACTCAATAGTGTAAATAAAAATTATTTAAAAAAAATGCTTATTGTAATGCGAACAATTAATTATTTTTACTAAATCTGTCTAGCCAAACTTTTTTTTGTTATTGGTATGTCGTCTGATGAAATATCATTATCATACATTTATAACATACACATACATCTATACTTAATTATATACCATCATTAAAAACAAAAGAAACAAAACAGTGTCTAACCCATAACAACAAGATCAAAACTTCAGGATTAACGGGAATCAGGAACGGGTATTTCTAGACCTAGTTCCCAAGTTGCGTAAGCCTCACTGACCTCTGTATTCCTAGCAATAAAGCTGAAAATGGTATTGTTTACACGTGAGGTATCAAATTTCTGACCGTTACATCTATGGTCAGACCACCGACATTGGATTTCCGAGTGACTGAATGCAGGTAATGCTTCCAGGGAGCTGGCTTTTTGATAGAACTAGTCGATTTAGAGCTGTTCAACGGTTTTACCTACCGTGTCTTGTGTGGTTCACCGACGTATTGAAACAACTTTTTTATTTTGGGAAGCGTTTAGATCTTACTGGATTATTTAATTAAATTCAATGGTCTAATGCTTGAACTTTAATTCATTAACTATACTCTAAGTTTAAGTAACCTATTTACTATATAAATACTTCAAAATACAGCATTCTTGATTATGTTGCCGCTGGTCATAAGCATGAAAAAATATAACTGTCCTTCTATTCTACAAAGGAATAATACATAAATCACGTAATAATAGGTTCTAATCCAACATCTTCCAAAAAGAGCAAAACGTCCCAAATCTGCAACTAAATAACATATTTCTAAGGGATTTAGCGAAAGCCGATTATTAGCAGATCAAAACAGAGCGACGCCGACAGACCGTAACTGGCGCCTACAACCGCCCATAAATTCGAAGCCAGTCAATATTTTTTTATTCACCCGTCGGTTGCTGGGCAAAGGAATGGCCTACTTAATTAAACTAACCTAAACAATGAAAACAAACTTATGTCATGTGTACTACAGATGCACACATATGGCCATGCATACTGGCGCGAGCGAAAGCCATTAATGAAAAATACATGTTATTAAAAATAATACTCGCGTGGAGATATAAAAATAAAAGCAATTAATGCAACGTGGAAGACATTATGATGATAACTGTTAAGTAGTTTAGTGGTTCTGGCTATAAATGGTGTGTGCTGTAGAAACTTATATAGTGGAATAGACAAAATTGTCAATAATAGCTGCACTAGTGATTGAAATGTGGTTCAGAGCAGATTGAACCTAAGAGCTGGTAAAGACGGCAGAGTCACAGCTGGAACAACATTACTAACGCAGTTACTAATCTTTAGCGAGTTCTTTGTAATCAGTTGTTGCTCTTACTCAAGTTATATACTTTATTTTACATTATAAGTTCATAATATGGGAGTAATGGGATCTATATCATAACTGGCTCAATCAAGTACGTAACTGTACAGTTAAACTCTACTATTCCATGCCAAAAGAGCCTTTGCCTTTCTGATGTTAAAAGACAAAGTCAATTAATAAGAGAAGATTTACTAAATACATTTATAGTTCGAAAGGAAAAGTTGTAGCACCACAGAAGAAACAAATTGACACGGCCGTATGTATCTTTATGTCAGTTCGGGTCGGTTTGTTAGTGCGAACTAACTTTCAAAGCGCCGCGTCGTTCGCACCAAGAGCGAACAATACTGGACGTGACTATGCACATCACGAATCAAAGTCTAATAAAATTAATAAAACCCCGAACACACAAATCGTAAAATCTAAAGAAATGCAATAAAATCTAAAGTTTACAACCAAATCTAATGAATTTTCAGTTTATATCGTCATCTTGGCAACATCAGAACATTGCGTAGAGTTAAAACCTATGCTGATTACGTAATTCGCGTTCATAAGGTAATCATTTAATCAACACATGGTTAACAGTGAATAATTAGTCTAGACTTAACTTATAACATTTGGCCTAATGTAAACTACAGTGTTTATGTCTGCGTTCCTAGTACATAGATGTAATACAGACGTTATTATTATCTAAGACTAACATGACCACCTTATTAGATCATAGTTTAGTTTGTTAAAGAACATGTAATTTTTTTTTGTGAGACCATAATAAAGAAACGAAAACGCATTTTTTTTTAATCGGTTAAAAGAGGGCTTCGATCTGCATTAGGAACGACAGTTAGAGCCTGATATTTTTTTTTATATAGATACCGTAAGTTATATATTTTAGCAAAGCCTGTTAAACTAGTTTATTGGATGTATAGTAAGTTCCCGTCACGTGAGGAGAATGCCGAGCGACTGTGAGGGACTGTGCACTCGGATATAGACGCTTCTTATGGTCCTAGGTTATTTTAGTTTATAATTAAGTTATTTTTTTTAGAAAGCTTTTGTTTTTATTGTAGAATTTACATTATATGTAATTTTTTAGTTACGTAACACTTTGAAATAGACTGGAATTCAAACAAAATATTGATTATCAGCGATCTTTTTATTTGACGAGAACTATACTTTCTACTTATAATATATCTTCTTCTACTATTCAAATAAAGAAGTACTTTGTGCTACAGACATGAGTCTTATTCTTCAAATCTAGTAGCAAGGAGCAATCCTTGCAACGTCTTCATACGTAATTTTACTAGACTCTTAAATTATTATTATGAACATAGATAATAAAAAAACTATCTAACCTATAACCAACAATGAATAGTTAGGCACCTATGCCGCCAATAGATGGCGTTGATTGGCGCATCTTGTGTGACATACGTTTAATTTATTGTTAGTGAAACGTTATGTAAATTAAACTATATTCAAGAATATTATACTGTTTACACCGCACTTGTTAAACATCGATTTGTTATGAAACTGGAACGCGAGCTGAATACAAGGTACTTCTAAAATAATTCTGTCAATCAACATAATGTAAGATGTTGTTGGAAATAATGTTAAACTAATTTTGTGGACTGTAAACATTGTGTCATAACATTACCCTCATTTCTGCAGAAGGTCAAAATCACTTTGAGTTTGAATATGGCAATATTCAACACAGAAGTATCACGATGGTTGCTGTTAAATAATAGCAACCGATAACTGCCCCACTACAGAGCAAAGATTTGAGATCGCTCGCTCTTTGGAAAATAAATAATAATTCCTTCGGACAAAAGTGAATAAATTATTAGCTCATGTCTTCCAGTAGGCGGAATATGCACTTCTAGTTCCTAGATTTTCATAATTACATCACTCTGAATTGTAATTCCGTTTATACTTTTATCGAAATGGTGGAGAATAGGAGTCAAACAAAAATACGTCTAAAGACCTTTAAAATATATTTGTAGGGTTGAGTTGTTGACCTCTGTTTACTTTTTGTATCTTACGTTCCATGTTTACCTGGTACCAATGTTTATATTCCGTAGCGAAATATTATGGATACATTGATGGTGGTATTTACTACAAAACAACAACCATTTTCATTGCATTCACACTAATCAAATCTTTAGGAGAGGGTGGGTCTATTGAGATAGTGTTAGACGTGACTTACGTGTTTTTTTTATTTTGATTTTGATTGCGAAATTATTGTGCGGTGGCGCATGCACAGAAATGTCAAGTAGCTTTCTCGTACCTAGGTAGGTACTTCTTATGAAACTATAAAATACTTCGTAAAATTTTTCGTTCAGGTTAGTTTCTTATAAGGTAAAATCCATATAACTACAATCTAGACCGCATACAAAGGTGTACAAATTTACCCCACTCTGTATTAAACTAATTCCATAAGACCAGAACATCGCTCAAGATAAACAAAAAGATAGTATCGAAACATGTAAGTCATAATTCATTGCAACGAAACTGCAGAGTGCACAGGCAACTTAATAACAGTAAATATTGATCAATAAATCAATTCCTGTTATCATTACCGTTTTTCAAGGCACGTGCTGCGTTTCCTTCCTGGAGAGACGGCGATGTACAAAGACGATTTAGTTCGTCGGCTATTTTGGGCGCAATCAACTTAGGGTTGGCACGGTGTATGAGTGTTTGACAAGTTTTATTTTCTACAGAAGTTTTGTTGTTGGTAGCAAATGGACGAAAATTTATCACGTTAGTTCAACAATAAAATTTCTGCGATAAATGTGACAGATTCAATCAATACACAAGAAGAAAATGTACATTCAGCATATCTGCTGACATATTTAGTTAAGTATGAATATATATTTTATGTATAATAAAGTCGTTCGTTAGGAAAGGAGTTTTTTTTAAGTATGTTGTCGAGCAAAGTGTTACTGGGTTTTCCCGTTAGGTAATTCTCAGTAGCAGCACGGAGTCTGGATTAGTGCCCGGTTGATGGCAATAGGCCCCTATTACATTGGGACCGAAAAACATAACTGGCGAAATGTGGGTAGTATATGCGCACCTCTGCCTTACCCCTTCGGGGAATACAGATGTTATGTATGTATGTTGAAACAGTAACAGAGTAGGTAGGTAGTATAAACCGCCGATACTTTACAGCCATAAGTTAAACACAAACAGTTTATCGGACACGCGCAATAAACCGCAAACTTTTTATAGCTATTATTTCGGCTAACCTTAAATTAGTTTGACGTTCTCCCGGTTCATTCCCGGCTACATACTGCGCAAAGGAACACTTGTGTGAGATTGAGGTTAACGGGAAGCGCAGTAAAAACGCCGTAAAATTATAATAATAATTGTTTTTAACTTTAATATCGTCCGGAGTGATTCCTATGGATTGCTCTAAGATTTATCACTTCATGCCTGATTTTGATTTTAGTGATGTTATTTCTCTATTATTTTTTTTGTTTAGACATAGCAGCTTTTAATTCATACATGCCAGCTGAAGCACTTACAAAATGGGGATGAATTCTATGATGCTTTTTAACTTTTATTTTCGTATGTATTGTTTTTGCTTTGTATGAGAATTAAGTTGTAAATAGTTATTATTTTTAAATTAAATATCACATTAAAAATAAATCAAAATGCTAAATATAGTTTAGAGAGTCATCGCATTTAGTACACCTATCTAAGAATAATTTGAGTTCCGCGTCTTGAATAAATTGCATATAGTTAAACTGATATCTAGACGTTTATGTTGATGTTACCTATCCAAGAGAACTTGCTCTGAACGCTTCATATTTTACATCTTGTTCTAAGGGTGGAAATACAGACACCCAACCTCACACCACTCTGCATTCCTCCCACCTCCCCCTGTTTCAGACCCACGTCGCCTGAATTTCATGGGACCCTGGTATAATGTTTATAATTTCAGCTTTGAGTCCGGCCCCTGAATTTCAGATTCTACCCCTTGCGAACGAACTTTCCAATGCTGCCTCTCTTCATGTCTACCTAGTAGCAATGTTTATATTATCATTTTGGAGTCTAGACCTGAGTTTCGAATGTAGGAGGAAAGTGTTTTTGGATTTGTTTAATAAAAAAATGTGTAGATAAAAATTGCGTCAACTAATGACTTTTTTACAACAGTTAGAATTAGCCCGACACTAATTCAGCTATCTAAAACTTAACCTTATGTAAGAAAATAAGATCTTGTAATTCTAATTCTCTACAATTAATCCGAAACTACACCAATAAATTATTGTAACTTACGTACTCGTAGTTAATTAGGGCTTAAGGAACAATTAACACGAATATCTGTATGATTAATTAGGTTAAGTCTTTATACTTCCTGTGTTGTGTAATCTAGTCTTGGTGAAGACATGTAAAATAATGCAATGTCGCCGACTGGCCGGTATCCATGTGTTATTCATATTTAGCTTACATTCTCTCGTTCTCTACAGGGTTGACCCACACACAAACAGCCTTCACAGATATTTTTCACATCGCTCGTGCTATGCTTTCCTGGTACTTATGTTTACAATTCGTCCCCGAATAAGTCCGTACCTGTGCTCGGCGGAAAATGAATTTTCCATAATACTGAACTTTCTGCTTTTGGAAAGTCTTTTTTTTAAATACGAACTTATAATTAAACTATGACTAGAACTATGTAATTAAATAAGTCGTTCATCAAGTATAATATTATAATATTATTTAAATGTACACGCTTATTTTTTAGTGGCCGAATTTATTTACTATATTATATATTATTTTAACCTAAATAAATAATTAGTTTAAATACATTAATGTCAAAATATTGTAAAGCAATTCTGTCTCTACATTGTTTCCACTCATTACCATTCCGTTATATTTATCACAGAGTAGGTTACACCGGCATTGATTAACTCCTTAACTTTTATGTCAGCCTATTATTCGTTTCCTATTACCTGAGTTTATGCTTTCCTAGTATCTTGTTTTCATTTTATGTTAATGCTGCGCTACGTTGATTGAATTTTGCTCTTCTTATTAATTCTTGATGAAATGGAATGTTAGTTTTAAATCAATAATCATTATTTAAATTAATCAGTCAGAACAATCATAAAACAGAGTAACGTAGACGAAAGATTTTTAAAATTATTTTACATAGTTTTCTGACTTAACAAACCTCTATGCAGGTTTTTATAATCCCTACTAATTATAAACGCGAAAGTTTGTAAGTATGGATGGATGTTTGTTACTCTTTCACGTAAAAACAACTGAATGGATTTTAATGAAATTCCATATGGAGGTAGCTGACCCCTGGATTAACACATGCCTAGGCATAACACATACTTTTAATCCCGAAAAAATGTAGCGGGTAACACCGCAGGGCGCAGCTAGTACTTAATAATAGTATCACTGCTGAGGCCCATGAATACTCGTAAACACAGCAAAAAGTAATTTTCTTACAAGATTACATTCTATAGTAAATTTATTAAATACCGTCTCTGTACAATTAATGGTACAGCCAAGTAAGTCAAAGGTCGCACTTTCACTTACGTATAACCCAACACACTACTAACTAACAAAGGTTGCTAGAAAATAGAGAAATTAAATTATCCTGAGAAATAAATAATGTTTATATAGGATAACAAATACCATGCTTATATTTTCCGTATTAATTATTGAAAAATGATACATTTAGTTAGGTACAAGCAAACAACGAGGACAGTTAATATTGGATATAATTTTTCGGTAAGCAAACCATTCAAAGGCTTAATCCGTTAAAGCTCGAGTAATCCGCAAAATCGTAAATAAAGCATATTTGTTATACTTTCTCAATAATAAGATAAATATCGAGCTACGGTCTATTATATTATGCACTCTAAAACTTAATAGTTTTAACATCAGTAAGCCTCAGTACTGTGGATACTTGACTGTCGACTAAACGTTTATTGAATAGTTAAACACCTAATTTTACTGGCAGGAAATCATCAATATTTTACATTTAAGGCGGCTTGCAAAATGAAACACTGGTTGGATGCTAAATATTGTCAAAAGACTAGATTGGCGCATCGATATAAAATTGATAGCAGTTGTCATAATTGAAAATAAATGGATAGATTCCAAACTCAAAGCATTTGTTGTCTCATGCAGATTCGTAAAAGATATACTAGTATCTACTGTATCTAAGTCCGAAGTACACAAGTCTGATGAATTCTAATTCATGGCGCAGATTTTTTAATTTGCGTGCTGCGGCAGTTAGTGGTTTAATTCTATACAATACTTTACCGCATAATCAGACTTGACAATGCAGACTTACCGAACTTTGTATTAATCAACAAGTCTGCTCTGCTAACATCTCTAATTCGATATGTACCGTAGGGCCCGAGCATCGGCCTCCTTCCGTGTTTCCAAAATCAATTACACCATTTAGAGTCAGTACGGTACAGGCCCGGGAAAGAATTTAGGTGAACTTTTCCGAGCCATTATACGAGTTTTCGTAATACACGTCAGTTAGGTGAGTTTGTTTTGACAGATGCACTATAAAACTTGGAAATGTTAGAGTTATGACATCATAAAAGGGTTTAACGGGTATTTCTTGTGTAACGAACTTTCCGAAATTTGCAGATGACACAGTTTAGGTAATGTTTCAACACGAGTGTAAAAAATATTTGGTATCGTAAACACACATGGAAGGCCGGTGAAGTAGAAACTGTTTCATTTTTTGTCCATCGGCGGAAATACAAACACGGTTAGAACAATGGCTTCACTTGTTTTGGTTGAATATTCGTCACAAAGTTCATAATAGTCGGTCGTTGTGTCGCTCCGTCCGTCTGTCCCAGGATATGAGTCAAAGATTGTGAATACATAACAGTAAAATGTTGTTCATAATTTACATGTAATATGCAAATTGTTGCCTAATAATGTCCTCTCCCGAAGTCAAATCGTATCGTTCCAGGGATACGGAAAAAATTGCTTGGTGTATTTTTATGCGTGGGGCTTTTATGCATTTAAATAATTTTAATATTTAAATAATAGAAGAAACATCGTAACTGCATAATTCATCCACGACCTCTATAGTAGTTCATGGACTTGTGTGAAACAAAGTTCACGTTCAGTCAAGTTCACAAGCTTCGCGGCGCTAGAACGAGAGGGAATACAAACTACCCTCATGGTACTACTTCCTCGTCACTCGTCTAATCGATAAAATTAACCCCGTCATATTGCGTCACCGTTCAGACGAAAACAGCGAAAACTGTCACCCAAGGTACCAGGAATGCATAACGAAAAGGTAGTAGAGTAATGACGCAATAGAAAATAGATATAAGGACATTTTATGCTGGCTACGTATAGTACAACCGCCTGTTACTGCTATAAAATTGGATACGAGTGTACCTTATAAGGGTAAATAGATAAACCTTACTTTAATAAGTACTCCAAAGGTAATTAACAAAACAATTGAGTAAATAATAGACCTATAGGAAGATTTAACCTGAGTAGGTTAACTGAGTTTTTGATAAAACAAACTTTTCTTTAACTCACTCGCGGAGTTTATTCATCTCCGCTTTGGTAATGTGGAAGGTATAGTACAAATCGAAATCGAAAATCATAACAACAAATGTTAATATGCATTATATTGTATCCTGTGTTTAATATTATATACTCGTGCAAGTTTAAATGATGAAGAATCAGTCACTTTTCCGGACTTTCTTGATATTTTTTGTTTGAGAATTAACCCTGAGTGAGCCCTTGAGTGTTGTAGGTACGGAAATAAGAAACTGGTGAAATATTTTCAGATAAAACAACTGACTTTGCATCATTGTCGCTGTAATGAATAAGACATGTCTAACTGCGGCTTAATAAAAATATCAGGGGTTAATGTGAACGATATTTCTAAACTTCATTGTGTTCAACATAAAGGTGTGCAGTGACAGATATATGTGAATGGAAGCATAGGATTGGTGTATGGACAGTGTTATGCATTGCGCATGTGTGCGCGGTGCGGGCGTGCGGTGCCCTAACGCCCGGCAACTACCAGGCGATCAGAACACTGTAGGAGTCCTCGTAAAATATGTTAGAGACTAGGTGTGAGAGAGAGGGATATAGGTGGATACTACGGAAAGTTGGGGTGGCATGGGGAAAAGTGTGTTCCATCACTTTCATGTGCTGTAGCTACAACGCGACGCGCGTCGCGGGAAGTTTAAATGTTAGGCCAAAGTATGGTACGCACGAGTTCCGTTTAAAGAATTTATTCCCCAAAAGAAAACATTAATTAAGTTCACATAAAATGTGAGTAATTTACAAAAAAAATATTAATCATTTATAATGACGTGTTAAGACGATAAGATTACATATAAATTCTTTTCCATTTACATTGTCGTAAACAGCAAATAAGTGAGTGGCAGCACGTGGTAAACTGTCATAGCATGGGTTCCTCATTTGCTTACTTCTTCATAATAACAGAAACACAAGAAATTGCAGAAAAAGATTTTTTTTAAATTTATTATTTGAAGAGAATTCATATTCGGATTTACATGAATAACGAGAGTTTGGTACTAGAAGTTCATAAGTTCCTCGTAACAGACAGTCTGGGCAAGATAATATAAATTGAACTCAATTAGTATGTGTCATGTAGGCTTCTACTTAGAAAAAAAAACAATAGGCTATCAGACATGGTGAACACATGGTGATTTTAAATTTTCTTGTCTCGGAATTTAAATTACCCATTTTGAATAAAAAAATGAGCTTACGTAAGAAATAGGATCACAAGCCAGAGTTATTCTGCAATGTATTGTATTAATCTTTATTTTTTAAAGGTAGTGCTACAAAAATCATTCAATGCAGAAGCATCTAGAGATCTGTAATTTGTTGTTTCGATTCGGTGACGGTTGCATTAATTATAAAAAAAATTCCAACTATAAAAAAGATTTTAAATTTTTCGATAATGTAGAGTACTTAAGTCGTTTTTAAATTCAATAGTCGTACGAACTAGTATCGTGTTTGTAATACCTATATTATAAGGAATCCCCAAACTGCAACCGCAATCAATAAAACCTAATAACACTGCGTGACCCGGTATCCGAAGTAAGCCTTCCGTCTACAGCAATTATTATAAGAAAGAAAAGACTAAGGGTTCATAAACTTTTAATACAGCGTTTCAATAATACTAGGAGTCCATGCAATCGTTAATGAACTGACAAGTGTCACAAACCAACTGAGCTAATCTCACGACTCGACTGTACGCTCTAACCAACAATTTCCTACATAAAACCGTACGGTCGCAGCATTAAGTTCTGAATCAAATAATCATTGCAGAAACATAAACGAACCTTAATAAGATTCAGTATTACGCAGGTGTGCGGTGAAGTGAGAAAGATTATGTTTGATGAGAGAATTACAGACCGCTATTCGAATGCGATTATTATTATTTACAGTTGGAGAATTAAGCGACATTAATGTTTATAAAAATAACATAATTTGTAATTTTATATCGACATTTTTTTTAATAGTGTTTGTCTGTAGAAGTACATCTCACATTCTCGTATGGTTATACCATAGTTTTGACGACATGATTGGCGCAGTAGCGAAGCGATTGCATTGGTGCGCGCTAAAGGGTTTGATTCCTGCACGGGGCAAAAAATTGAGCGTCCGCAGATGTTTGTCCCGAGTCTGGCTGTTTTGTCTATATTATATTTTATTAAAAATAACTGTAGGATCTTTATGTATCTTGTTAATAAAGTAGTTATTAGGCATATAAACATAGCTATAAGTTACAGCTGGTAGAACAAGTAGCTTAAGCAATCAATCGCCCACAAATTGATATCTATCCTAAAGTAAAGGATGTCAGAGTTTGCACAGTTGAGGCGTCCCAAGCCAAGCTGAAAACTCAAGACCTACTCGAGTATGTTGAATAAAATAATAATAATCGTGGGTACCCAACACTACATTAAAACATGAGTGAAAGTTCAACCTTTTCTTAACAAGTCAGCTATTACCAATTCACGCCTCCTACGCTGGAATCCTATTGGTTGATAGATATTTAAATAATTAAATCCAAAAGGAATCGTAATTGAAACACCTACGAGACTACGACGGATCGTACAACAAAGTGTTCATCTTTATTTTTATTGCGTTAATTAAATGCGTGAAACCAATAAAAACATAATTTAATTACATGAAACCAATAAAAACATAATTCCAAACCAAATCAACTTTATTTGTTTATTTTGACTCGTGGCGGTGCTTAAAACAAATGCAGGTTCAATCGAGGTTATGTTAGCTTCGTTTGACTCGATCAGTGTATTGATTGATGTGGTGAGTTGGTGAACACACATTTTCATATTCCCCCCCTCTTGAAGTGCGTTGGGTATATTCTTACAAATAGTAATTGTTACAAAGTCAGAGCTAAAAGTGTGTGTACCAGTCTCACCAAGAAATATTGTATTATTTTTGTTCTTGTAACTTGTTTGTATGTAACTTGCTTCTTCTTCATCATATCGGAATGAGAAAATTAAAACATTGTCTTCGGAAAGCAAACTAAATTTTTATTAAGTATAAAAAGTTGCAATAACATATAACTTGGTTCCGTTCCGCACTTCCACCGTTGTAAGTTGTAATGGGTGGATTCCGTAACTGTAGCGCCGCCGACGCCACCCGTACCCGCAAGGACCTTGTAAATACCGTGTAACTAGTACTAGGCTCGCATGAGTCACAAGGATATAAGAGTCTGGATCCGACATACATCTTGTAACCTGTGGTATAAATAAATTGGCCAGCTTTAACAGTGCCCTTTGCAGGTAAACTACTTATTTTTATTTATAACTTGCGTACGGAGAGATTGCTTACGCGTTGCTTCAAGCCCTTAATGTAATGGTAAGATAAAGGGACAGCCTTTGATCGTATAAGTGTATACTTTAGTTAATTGCGTGAATTTTTATTATCTGGCCAGATATGTTTTATAGATTCACGCATTTGGTTATGTTAATGTAATTTTAAAATACACTATATATTTACAGTAAAGATAAATATTATGGTAGGTGTAATCTTTGATAAGTACATGCGTAAGCCGTCAAACCTTTTTTCTCAGAAGAACTATAAATAAAAAAAATGTTGGACAGACTTATGGTAAAATGATGACATCGATAGGAAAACAATAATTAAGACTACATTACTCATCAGTTGTCGCTTATTGTGGCGTTCTAAGGTGTAGGCCTTTGTACAACAGCGGACGTCTTCCGGGTGAAGATGATGATGATTACTTATAATAAACGAGTAGGTAGGTATATAAGACACATCGTAGTAGTTACTTTACAACATCGATTGATGATTGATGTAAAAAAAATAGCTGAAAGTTGAACTTCCGCGAGAGGGTATCATTAGTTTAGTTAGGTCGGTGGAAGAAATATGCGCGCGCAGCAGTAATGGCGGGGCAACTTGTTGCGGAGCGCGTGAAATATTGCCTTGGCGGGAAAATTTACGATCCGGCTGGCAAGTAGCGAAGCGATAGCGAAAGTATAGTGTGGAAACTCTGCACTCCGAGTAGTTAACTAATAATTTCAGCGACTAGTTACATCGTTGGGGAAACGGTAAATTTATCATTATTTTCTCAGGGCAAAATCGAAAGTTACATTGAAACTTTATTCTAGTAACTAACCTATGTTTGTTTTTTCCAATACACATGTATTTAATTGATATTATAACATAAAAGCAAGTTTCAAAGTATTTAATTTGTTGTAAAGTAAAAAAATATTGATGTGAAATTAAAGTCTCCACGTTTTATCTTTTTAGGGACAATAAGCATGATTTTTCTTTCCTAGGTCAAATACTACTGCGCCTGTCTTCTTCATCTTCTACGATATTCAACTTAACATAATTTTAGTGTTTTTATAAGGTCGTGTCAAATCTATAAAAGATTCTACGTAACTTACATTGGTTAAAAATTATTAGACTTACCAACCTCGTAGTCTTACAAGTATTCTGACAAACAATGAGCACGATTTTACTTTCGTTTGAAAACGTGTAGCAAACTCTACGAAAATGTGATATTCCTTTTAATCAAAAGGGAATTAGGTATAATTAATTGGAAGACGCTACTAAAAAGTAGTGTTCATAAAATGTATTCTTTCCTACATTTTTTTATTATAAATAGTGTAACAGCTTATCTTTTTCTTACAAAGACACCACACCATAATTATATAAGTGATATTTTTCTTAATATTCACAAAAAGTAAATAATAATTGGAAAGAAAAAAAAATAAGAAAGCTCAAGTCGCCAAAATCATCGAAACGTCTACGAAAGTACCAGGCTATCAGAAAACGTTAGGAGTTGATTGCCAAACGCTTAGCTATCGCATCTATGAGAGCAAATCGAACAGTACAGTCGAGAAGATGTGAATGTTGTCGTAAAACGTAACGCGGCATGTCAAACGCATACACCCGCCTTGCTCTGCGGGTGATTTAGCGCGCATTGTTGGTAAACTACGATAGGGTTGTCACTGCAAACTGATTAATAATGCTTGTTGGTTTTAATTGGTTTGATAATATCTTTATCGTGCGAATTTATAGGTTCTTATTACGCACTGTTATATATTCAATCTTGTTTATTGATGTAATATTATTGAAAAAATAGATTACAGTACTTCAACAGTTTAAACATTTTCATGAATATAAATTTAATTTCTTAAATTCTTCTTCTTTGTAACAACGTGAGCCAAATATCACATGGAAACAGGTCATTCCATTTAATATTTTTAACAATTAAAGTGAGTTATTCAAAATGTTAATGAACAGTGTCAGATAAAAAACATACAAAATGACACACATAAACTCGTCAATTAAAAAAAAAATTGACAAAGAATATCCAACAACACTTCAAGTATCTTCATTGACAACCTTGTGGTAAGTGCATGTGTCCACCCCCTAACGTGACACATGTGCGCCCCGGCTGCGCCCGCGCATAGATACAGAACACTCCCGTCGTCTATGATCATCGTTTGGGAACTTTCATATTGACACCATTATGAAAACAATTAGTGCATGTGACAAGTGTTAATCAATGTGTGCTGGGGACATTTTGTTATGTATTATGATGTCATTATAAAGGATCTAATAATACCTAATACCATTTTAGCTAGTCCTTATATTGCATCAGATAGTAACAGCATGATTAGTTGTAACAGTTTTAACTATTCGGTCTCTACTCACCATTAATCATAGCAGTTACACGATTGCATTACATGAATTTTGACAAAAAACCGACCCTACGCCTCCGAAATAGTTATTTTTGTTTTACGATACCTTTAGCAAGAGCTAACCAGTAAATTTAGTTATATCTTAACCTAAAATATTAGCGTTAAGCCTACTATTTTTCTATAGAGTTTCTTGCTGGTCTTCTCCATAGAAACGACACTTTTGTACCAAACCACTTGATGTGGCGTTTAAAGTGCTCTTTTGTAACCTATATGATATAAAACTCAATGACCATATAAGCCTACTAGCTGCGCCCCGCAGTGTTACCCGCTAAATTTTTCGGGATAAAAAGTAGCCTATATGTTAATCCAGGGTGTGAACTATCTCCATATGAAATTTCATTAAAATCCATTCAGTAGTTTTTACGCGAAAGAGTAACAAACATCCATCCATATTTACAAACTTTTGCGTTTATAATATTAGTAGGGATGTGACATAAAACACTATGACCATGACTACAGAACTGTTGAATGTCATCTACAACTACCAAAGAAAACACCGTGAAATATTATAAGAAGTTCGCTATAAAGTAACAGTTATTCGCACAATACCCTTTTGGCGAGACATTGCATGCGGAAGTTGGTCCTAAACATGTGGACAGACGTCCCCGGGTCGTTAACGCTGTTTCCAGCTCACATATAAGTTTACGCCGCCATGGCATTTAGTACAGCAGAACACAAAGCTCTCTTGCTAATTCTGAACTGCACAACCGTATCGTCGTTTTTGTCGATTAAAGTAGGTACTCCAAAAGTAGTTTTGGATCCCTAAAATCATTTCGAAGCTGCAGGATAGATCAAGCTTGGAACTTCTTCCGAAATGCTAGAACAAAGTCATGAGCCAAGGTCTTTTTTAGGGTCAAAAAGTTAGAATAATGTCTCTTAATTGAGTTAAATGGTGCCTATTACAGACTTCTCTGAAAATTGATGCTTGCACAGCCTGTCACTTAATTGAAAATCAAATCAAACATTGACCACGTGGGCGGTTTAAAACCCGTTCTTAAACACATTAAAAGGCTTACCTTCCGTCCTTGAATTACCTATCAAACGCTTGACCGACATTCTCAAATAAACAGACATTCTTCGGCAGATAATTGTATTATAAAGTAAACTAACGAACGCTATAAATGAAGCATGTACACCCACGCGTTGCCTCACACCCTTTCTAGATCCATGGTTGTCATGACATGACAGTGATGTTTTTTGAGGATTTTGTACCCTTTCTGTATATTTCTCAACTGAGTTTTGTTAGTCTTATATATTACGATGTGCATACAATCGAAGATTTTGGCCAACAGCATAAAATAACGAGTCTATATATCTAATAGTATATTCAACACCTCTTTTTCATAAAAATAACAATATTTTGTCCAAACCTAAACCACAAAATGCATCCAATTCAAATATTTTCACATATCATCAACTACGTAACCTATAATTTAATCGAATTAAATTGTATATACAGTTACCTAATTACCAATACAAACATACATTAGATAACGCTCCCGACGTTCCCAAGCGGATTATTTTCAATTTGAATGAATTTAAATATCAGCGTATCAATTTATTTAAATAAGCTTGTAACATGTTTGGACAGCCCTGAGCGGTGGTCCCTCAATCACGTTGTTTCCCTAACAGACCAGAGGCGATGCAACCTTGACCGATTTGGACTGGCCGACAGGTTGCCGCGGGATTTTATATGTATTCTGATAAGACCAGTAGAAAGTTAATAATGTAGATTTGTAATTTCGTCTAGAAAAAACGCAGCTTTGAATAGTTGTATACATTTTTTTCGCTAAGATGGAAATCATCATCTTCATTAGCCGGAAGACACCCATTGTTGAACCAAGACCTCCCTCCCACTTAGAAGATGGAAATACATCTATTAAATAAGGTACCTACTGAATAACAACTACGAAGAAATTCTTGCTAGGAAAACGCTTTTCCAACTTTAAGCCTAGACCTAAGCTGTGCAAGTTTACGACCACATGATTAGTTAGCTGGATTTCTAAGAACAAACAGTTTCTGAGTAATGAACATAACTTAAAAGAACCACAAATTTTTCATAGCTATTCGCGAGAATAAAACACCATTACGAAAACCTAAACCACAATCATAAAACGAATCCGTCACTTGGGACATTGTCTGGGCTATGTCAGATTGTGGGTCAGTTTGGTTTAGCATTGAGCAATGACTTCCCGTCGTGTGAACATTTAGAAGCGAGCTTTTATTGCAAACCTATATATAACACAGTACGTGAGCCAGTACCCTGCATTGCTCCATCACGCAGCGGAAGCAAACCATATTCAAGTCTTGTTACACAAAAAAGTTCAATAATTCATATTAATTAATTACATGAATTTGACTCCTGACAGTACGACTCCTAACCAGCTTATTTAATCACTGCATGTCAAAACAGAATGCGTTCAATATGTTAGCTGTCACTTGTATTCAGTACTGGGAACCATGTTTAGTATTACGGGGAATCAGGATCTTTTGATCGCGTAATACATGGAAAGCACTACATGGATTTATACGGGAATTCGCTGAAATTTCGACTATCTATGAACTGACCCCTGGTATTTATACATGCAATAGAATTGAATAGAATAGATTTGACATTTGCCAAATAGATAGCCTGTTTTTAATAAAATTGGCAGAAAAATGTTTTAGAAAAACGATATTATAAAAGCAAATGCTTTTTTAGTGCAACGAGAATTTGGCGTTGATCAATTTATACCTGCATAGATTTATCCCATTTTGTTCCATACATATTGATTAGATGATGAGTATAAAAAATCTAGCTACATAACTATTTTTAAAACTAATTTCACTAATAAAAATTTCGACTTAATTATTTTTACTACTATGGTCACAGCTATTATGTAATAAAATGTTAAATAGATAATACATTGATGCTATCCACCTTCCTTATTTAAATGATGCATAAATAATGAAAAAACATAATTATTAGTACTATTTTTTCTAGTAATAAAGCTTCTAACAACTTCAATAAAAAAAACAGAAATTTGCATGTTTTTATTATTAAAATACTGGTTACAAATTCAATGTACAAGTAAGTTATTTTACAAGGCGCGCTCGCTGAGATAAAATCTAGATTTACCAGATCTCTCAGTCTAAACCGTCTCTCGTTTGTACCTAGAATTACCAGGAGAACATAAACCTCAAGGAGCGTTGGAAGTACTAGGTTTACTTTCGATACCTACTCACACATACGAATTTACTAAAGATGTTAACTGGATTTTCTACACTATTATACATTCTGACTATTGTCTATTAGCTTTAATAGCTTATAGATTAATGCGAGCGTTTTTTTCTATTAAAAAATATCAATTTTTTATTCATAGTTATCTAGACAAAAATCTAGGATACCTATTTGAGTCGTCAAAGATTAGAATTTAGAAGACATAAAATTGGCAGGAGTTTCACTAGGTATTGGCGCGCCTAGCAACAGTAGTAACAACGGGATTTTTTACATTCAACTTGTAGGATTACTTACAGCAATATAATTTGTAAATGTGGTCTGTTTTATTTAACCAATAGCAAAATATTTCTTACGAACTTATAACCTTCACACCTTGGGGGTCAAGGTCGATTGTTATTTGTTCTCTTTCATTTATTGTCTGTAAGAATCTTAGATAGAATACATATTATACGGACGTTATTATTCAGCCGGTAATCTTTCCGGTCTTCCTACCTAACGCCATCGGTTGCCTAAAGGGGTAGTCAGAGACCACGCATTCTTACTTGCTACTACACTGGTTTCAAATTCACTTTTTAACACTTAACCTCTCGGATTGTTCAGGTAAGGTAGGCAAGATTTCTGCTCCAGTTTTTCTCCGAAAATAGAACTTGTAACTAATTCGTGCGTTATATCGTTATGTATAGTAGATAACAACAATTCGAAGCGATAACAACTTCTGTAAAGTTACCCCCAAAGTTGATTAACGGATAAGCTTTAATGAAAGCTTTTATACCATTACAAACATACATTTTAATGAATTTCTGAATACGACTTTCCCTGAATGTCTTCTTTTAACAAGTAACTACCCAATGACATAGCTTCGAAGACTGATTGGCAATTTCAGTTAGTGTTACCAACAGAAATGGCCAAGTACAGTTTCTTGACGTAACTCCTTAGGCGCCGTCAACAATTTGCGTAAAGAAAAATGGCTCATTCTGTCCCCGTAACGACGCAGAATACTCAGCCTAATGTATGTTTCTATTACCAATAATTATTAAGCGTGCCAGTATTGTTAAATGTATTATTGATATGCGACTCGTCGCCTTGGAGCCCTTTCACATATTTATACGTCTCCCAGACCGGAAGATAAGGCTTGCAGATAATAACTGCATATTTAATTCGATGAGCAGATTCTAAGTGAATATTGACGTAAACTGGTAGGTAATGCCATTGTCATGAGTATCTCGACTGTTGAGGTACTAGGATTTGGAGGACATTGACAGTGCAAGTGAAATGTGTCAAGATTGGCCTAAATGGTTATGCCAAGATTAAGAAGGAAACTACTCTCAGCTGGTTGCCATTAAACAAAAAAAAAAGAAAAAGACTAAGAAGATTTTAGCAAATTAAACAGGAATAGGGAAATCCTTGTAGAGCGTGTGTTAATAAAAAAAATCGAAATAATGATTAATAAAAAATTTTGAAAATCCCTGAGGATTTATAACTTGTTTTGGATTTACTTTGACGATTTTATAGGTAGTCTTAAGAACTGTTTGAATTTCTCTCAATCGTGCAATGAGAGATTATAAAATAACTTTCGTAGGCACGCACTGTACCTTCGTTAGAGATGAGAGATCGAATGAGGATTTATGATAATTGCGTTCGTTGTATGCACACCTACATAGGTACAGTACGGTGGTCATCATAAACATTAACATAGATGTAGTTTCGTTTCTTTCTAACGATTTTCTTCTAAATTTAAATTTTAGACTATGATCCATTCTATCTTTTCTATTCTGTAAATTACATAATAGGTATACATATTACATTACATTTAATAACGTAAAGCGAAATCTTATCCCTCTACAGAAATATCTATAACTCGCACGGAGAAGTGTAAAACTTGGTATAGAGGATTTAAAGTCAGAAAACGTGCAGTAACCTGCAGGCTACAGCCGTACTATGAACTCCTGGTTTAAGAATTAATGGTAATGGGGCTGTAAAAAAAAAATACGGTAGAATTTCGATCTCTTCGCGACCATTTTGACGACCTGATTAGCGCAGTGGCTTAGCGATTGGACTGCTGCGCTAAGGGTTGCGGGTTCGATTCCCGCACGGGGCAAAACTTTGTGCGAACCTCAGATGTTTGTCCCGAGTCTGGGTGTTTGTGTATGTGGTATTTCATGTTTGTGAAACGCACCCACGACACAGGAGAAATTCCTAGTGTGGTGCGAGGTTTTAAAAAAAATAATTTGCTTTCTTATTCGGTTTACCGACTGTCAGTACATTTACAACCACAAACGATAGTTATTTGTATACGGCGAGTCTTCCTCCGCAGGCCGTCACAACGTTACGACATGTTATAATGGTAAGCTTGTAGCGAATGCAGTCGATGTATTTAGCTGACCTAATTTGACTAAAACTTACGTATTTTATAGACAGAATAATGATCCAGAAATGCACGAAAAATTGACGGGTTTTGTATACAATGAATGTGATACTGATACTGGATTTATTTAATAAAAAACTTGGTAGAGTTTATCTAGAAACAAGTCTACCTTTTCTGGTCTCGCTAAAGATAATCTGCTTAACGATATTGGTGAAGTAGCAAAGCGGATATCCTCTGTATATAGAAATCTATTTGGGTATTTATGATACTTAAACTTCTACGAGACGTATGTTTAATATTAACCGTAAGCCAATAAAACACATAGCATTTCACACCAAGTATAAGTCAGAGGTCTCAAATTATTACCAACAATCAGAATAAAGTGGCTTTTTAATTACTACTTAAGCCACCATAAAACACAGGTTGTGTGTGAGTGAGTGGCTAATAATTACCCTTTCCAGAAAGTACAAGGCACTCTGTAATTCCTTAAAATAATTCGCTACGCTCAGTGTAATTCTCGGACGGGTTAAAGTTTCGGCGGCGCCCGAGTTGATGAAGTCGCTCGGCTGCCTCTTTGATTTATAAACTTTTTATTCATCTATATCAATCGTATTAAGTCATAGAAAATGCTTAGGATAATTATGGCAGACGATATAAGGAGTAATAAGGAGGTAAAACGCACTATAAACTACGATTAAGATTACGCATATAATGCTGATAGGAGAAACAAACAAAAAACATGATTTAAGTAAACACGGATAAATACTTAGCATCACTCCATCTTGCATCCGAGCGGCGGATATCAATGAGATGAGAAACAAATGCTTTCTTTACTAAGCTTCTGTTACACACTTGCATTAGTATCTTCAGTTTGTTCAACCATAGAGTTAAAAGCTAAACATTGTCTTCGTCCAAACAAAGAGCTTTGAAGAAAATTACGAAACGGGACATAACAACAAAAACAAACAAGCCGAAATTGAAAGCGACGTTTCAAAGAAATCGCGTGCGCACAATCCTAACGCTACTGTTTGCAAAAACTTCAAAATCCAGCTTCACGCGGCCGAAGGAAACAAAGCCCTTTCATAATGCAATAGATTTGATATTAGATTGTTCGCTAAAGAAAGGCTTTTCTGCCGTTATCTAAATCTTCTAAGCGTTTAATTATACGGGCCTGTTGCCACAAAACCGACAATGAATTTATGCATGAAGGGACAGAGAATTTCTCCACTCGAACCGTGCGTCGGGATCTTGTATAAAAGGAACAATAGTCTTTAGTTTTAATCTCGCTTCGTTTTTTAATATATTTTTTGGACGAAGATCGGGTTCGTGTGCGGCTGAATTTACGACTTACGACGACCAGCTCAGGGCTGCCAGATAAGATTTCGATGTTATCAGGTGCGAACTCGAAACGACTTTATTAAGAAAATTAGTGACTCTATGAAGTTATAAACCAGTTTTAAAAGGTTCACATTTAATATTTTTTGTGGCTTTTGCGTTGAATGCTACTACTACTTCTATAGAATTTTATTAACATAAAAGTTTACTAAGTATATTTTTTTAATCTGCCATAAAGCTTAGATAGCCTTTTTCACTGTAAATTTATAAGCACAACTACTGTAGCATCGTCAGTGTATTTCACAGACATACAACTTCACATTAGCACCTTGTTTTAGGACATTATGCGGATCACAATATACTCGTTTTGTACGGTTTTTACCGGCTTTACTAATCAAATCACTTGTTCAAAGTAACTGTGCTTTACGAGCAATGAAAAAAATATATGTTGATCTACAGTGTGTCTATAGATGGTTCGCTGTCTCACATATTTCTTTTGCAACACGTAGCGACCCTACAGCCCTCCCCACAGGCCCTTAAACTCGCCCCTGGCTTACAAGACATGCGCACGATTTGCGTGTGATTCTGATCGATGCGTACGCATAGCAACGACGCCGGTTTGTAATTTGGCAAAATTACACCCGCGTATTGGTATATACGCACATTTAATTTTGCGTTATTTTTGTACAACGACAATGCGCCGTCCAAGTAATCGTAATGTTAGCTAATTAACGAGATAAATCTTAGTGAAGGTATTCGGAATTCGTATTCAAACTTTCTAAATATAATACGGATTTTTACAATTGCGCGTTCTGTCGACTTTTTGTTTTGTTCTATAGATAACAGCGACACATTAATAGACGTTGCAGACCGCATAATATTCTCGGCTGCTTAACATAAAACGTATCTATCATTACGAAAAACAATGGAACTCTTCAATTTGTAATTAAATAAAAATGCTGCTAAATATAAAGCAATAAGTTGAGTTGTTGTCTTAAAAACGCCTAGTGTTATGTATATCGCAATCAATTACCGATATGATACTTTTGAAAGGCAGCCTCGCTAGCCGGTAAAAACAATATTATCAGTAAAAGTGATAATACCGGGTCTAAATAAATTACTTTATTTGAATTTTATGGCGATTAATATGCTGTTCTTTTTCACAATAAATGTAAGAAATAATGCCGCAATTTATTCTGCTCTGGTAGATAGATACCTTTGTCAAGAAATACATGTTTTGTAACTTAGTTATGTTCAATTCTGAATTTCCATTCTTATTGTTTATAAGCTCGTGTGTAATTTAAATGTTTATGTAATTATTTTTGGAATCCTAGATTAATGTCAAAAACCTTTCAAAACATTTATCTACAGCTTTTGAAACGAGCGTCAATTTTATATGTGTAAAATAGAGAAAAGGAAAGCGCTATAAAATATTATCCATGGCTGATACATCTTTCTTCCAATTAGTTTATCCTAATCCTTTTAATCCCTGTCATATGAGGATTAAATGAAATGTGGATAGGTACGTCGCAAAGTCAGAATAATTTTTTTTTAGTAGAAAACAGTTCTAAATTATTCCTAAAATCTTCTGAAATATCCGAGAATTATTATTCCTATTATTTGTAGCATAATTCTGTTAAAATACAAATCCTACCTGAAGTTACAAGCCGTCATCTTTATTGCAGCATGCCCAACAATCACCCAGTTCTTGGAACAACACTGAACAACACCACAGTACAGTCAGACACAAGAATTAGGAAAAGTTCGAAAAATAATAAAGTTTATTTTGAATCTCCCGCCGAACTGCGCGCTATTGCGCAGGCGCGCCAACAGTGAAGTGAGCCTCACTGAAGTGCGTGTCACGCAGCCTCCGGCGAACAGAGTATCTGTCGACAGCGCGCGCGCATCCACGTCACCCCCACCACGCCCGCCATTCATGAAAACGCTCAATGGAGCTTTGAGCTTCGAAGTTCCAGCATTTAGCTTTGCCTTTCAAGTAAAAACAATGGTAGTTTTGCGAATTATGTCGTTTTGTTCTCGATTGTAAGTTGTTTGTTTGCTTAACAATATAAATAAAAGCATTGCGGTGTCCCATTAACGCGTTTACATTTTTTTAGAGTGAGATTGCACAAGTTTTTTTTATCGAAGAATAGGACATATTGCAAACTTAGTTTATAGCCCAAGCCTGCTGTGAAAAGCCAGTAGCTTTAAGTGCACACAATCACAATTTAGCTCCAAATGATTCCATCCCTAGAAAAAAAAGCTTGTCGTTGTCGCATAATTTTTAATACCGAGTTTTAGCTTTTTGTAACGTCTTTTTTTAAGTCGAATTTTGAAAGCCCTGCACAAGTTAACCGGTTAAAAAAGCACATCATGATCTTAAATACATAATTATAACATATGATTTCTATTGAACATATTTTTTTTTACATCAGAAAAGCCCTTATCCGCTCTGGAAAACGAATTCATTATCGAGCTTAGCAGTTACGCCTGCATTGTAGCTGTTTAAAAGTAATACAATCTACTTACATACATTGTGTATTCACATACCAATGTACCCAACATTATCGGCCGATAATATCCTGTGTTAGTTAGGTATAGTATGACTTCATATCTGATACTAAAATACCATTTTTATTACAATGTTTGTATAACTCATCCGAAGCGATTGATTCAAGGCAATTTAGATCTGTTGGCTGGTAAATCGTAAGAACGAAAGAAGCATCAGCAAAAGGTAACATAATCCGTTCTGATTTCTTCAGTTTATGGGCTCCTGGTATTAATAATACCAGGAGCCCATCTAGACAAGAATCTTCGCGTAAACTCTGAGTAAACTTCTCTTTTAGACTGATAGAAACCTAGTTAGTTACAAGGATTTAAAAAAGGACAGTGCCAATTCTAATAAAAATTGTCGGTGTCGAACAATTGATTAAATTATACCTGTCACAGTTGTTTACATGTCAAAAAATAGAGATGTCAATAGACTTAAGACATGGTTAACTTTATAAACACGTTTTAGCATCGTTTATAAAGAAGCGGGAAAAATGCTAATCAAAATTAAAATTGACATGTTCATTTATTCAAGATTGTTCCGAAATTATGTCATATATTTTGATTCCAAATAAGGTCCTGTTTCACCGAAAATGTGTTTTTAGGTTTATAGAAACTGAATTACAATTCTCATGTGAATTCATGTTTATCTGAGGAAGTGAACGTGACTCGCAGAACTCGTATCACATAGAATTCAGAAGTTCAAAGTATAATTTTAACTTTAATGGTCACTAGATAACTTCAGGCGAATGACCCTGACACATATCATACATAGTAAAAGGCAAACTTTTTGGCAATATTTCGCAATACACCTACATTATCTAGGATAGTATTGCGGAAGCACTCGACATCGGTTTGCGCAATACATACGAAGAGGATGCTGCGTGGGCCGCCTTATCACATCCGCGCACGACTCTTGGTGAGGAGACCTCACAACAGCTATTGATTTTTTTATATAAAATCCACACAATTGTAGGTTTACATAGCTTTATGAAGGTCATAATGTTAGGTTCGACTGCCTCGTTGGTCTAGTGGTTGCTAAGCGCGACTGCTGACCACGAGGTCCTGGGTTCGAATCTCGGGCCGGGCAAAGTGTTACTGGGTTTTTTCATCAAGTAATTCACAGTGGCAGCACGGAGTCTTGATTTGTGCCCGGTTGATGGCAATAGGCTCGCCCCCTATTACATTGGGACCTAAAAACATAACTGGCGAAATGTGGGTATACTGTATGTGCACCTCTGCACCTCTACCCCTTCGGGGAATACACGCGTGATGTTATGTTTTTTATAATGTTAGGTGCAGCTTCAGATTCTTCGTGGTTTTCGGGAAGAAACTTGTTGCTATCTAGAGTTTCTGTTTATCGTTAAACAATCAGGAGAATAATTTGATCTGCATTAAAAACAAGATTTACAGATTACATAAAAACTTTCTAAAAGAAAAAGATATATTCACGATGTCGATCGCTTCTTAAAATAAACACAGACAGACAAAATGTATATAAATAAACTATGTAATTACAATGATTGGAATACAACACACAGCTATAGACTCTACAGTAATTTACTACTTATCTAACTAAATATGTTTCTGTTTAAATCTAGATGGTCCTGATTAAATTGCCAAATTATTTTATTTGTCATGTTTTTGTTATGTTACTCCTTATAAATTATTGTTATTATTTAAATTCAGTGCACATTATTATGTTTAATACGCGACTGGAACATCCCTGAAGACTGGTAACACGAGTAAGTTTAGTTAAAACTAGCAAGATTTAAAGGCAAGATATAAATTAATTTGTCGTCAATAGCGTTCATTAAGGGCACAAACAAAGCAATTAATAAAAAACACTACATAATGTGATAATAGAAGTGCATTCATAACATTATTTTTACCGACAATAATTAATATTTTGATTCATCATCATCATCCACAGCCTTCAATATCCCACTGTTGGGTATAAGCCTCCCTTAAACAGTGCCATCCATCTTTGGATTAATCTCTATAAAAATGACGAAAATTATTCAATGTGTCTAAGACAATGACAATTTCTATCAAGCATTTCAGCATGGTCTAGGAGTAATACGCGCGTACAACTTTATTACAACTAAGTATCCCTAATTTTAAAGTCAAATATTTTAGAGAATTTGCTATAATATGTGGGTCTAAAGATTTTCTTGAGAACCACGTAAAGCAACTGTTTCAACATAAAGTTATGTGTTCAAGCATGAAGCTTGTCAGGGGTCTACTTTTCAAATAAACCCAAATTGACCCAAAACGATATTAGAAAGATGTACCCAAAAATATTTAAGCGGAATTTTAAAATCTATGACCTTTTCAATGAATTTCTATAGCTGCGACTTAATACTTTTTTTATAAAAATCTTCTTCTCACAAGCAAGGACTGGCCAGAATAAAAACACAACTGTCTAACCCATCCACTGACAATACACCGCACTGTCACTTTTTTGATACACATAAACATCACCTTTTTCGTTAAACGTTCTAAATCAACAGTCTCGTTAAAAGTTCACAAAATAAATTCAAAATGTGTGACGAAGGTTCACGGTGCACTAAAGCCGAACGTGTTAGATGCGACGTATGTCGTACCATCAACTTGGCGAAACATGTCAAACACCCAAAGCCAGACATGCAGATGTATGAAAAATGTACCCCCGTCGAAAAGTACTGTCCTCGTGTCGCAGGTAAAACACGGAATAAGTGAAGTAGATTGCGACATAACACATTAAGGATGTAAGCAAAGAGTTGAGGTTCTTATGTTGAAGCACTAACAACTACAGGAGGCAGTTTACATTAAACTGGTAGCAACAGAAATGTAAACTAAACATTCTAGGTGTCCAAGAATTGTGGCGTAAACTTTCCAAACACTGAATTTTTGGCCAGTTCTTAAAAAACTTTCAACAGCTTAAATAACTAGACAGTTTCTGTAATAACGACGGATACTGTAGAGCTTGCAACTAAACAACATTGCACGATCTTTATGCATTTATGATAAACATACTTGTACCTATTAAAAACCATCTTCATAATTTATTAGGTTTGCGAAATATAATTCAGCACATGGTCTGCCTTTCGTCTGTACGTCTAAACTTCCCTGTTGCAAAGTCCTAGATGTTTTAGATAACAAACAAGTTTAACTCAGTCAAAATCTTATGCTAAATTGGTTCGCTGCAGAAGCTTATTACAATTTCATTGGGTAATGTTTTAAAGGGATCTAAGTAATTGTCGTTTGAAGTAGTATTTTAAAATTTAATTTTTCATTATGATTGTAATTTATAGCAGTCAAGACAAAAGATAAATCACAAAACCAAATGTTTGGTAGACCAAATATGTGTTTGACCTTTTCAAACATCTAGTTCTTATAAATTGTAAAGCTCAGATCATGATAGTTCATTTTACACGAAAAATGTAGAGTTCTGTGGTGAACTCTAGGATTTCGGTACATGAATTCGTTCATTGTATGAGAATGAGTCAGCCAATGCGCGAACATATAAAATCTTACGTGAATTCTATTTTAGTGCACAGATAACACTGCCGAGCTCGTGTCACTGACTCGCCATCGCCATACACACTGCATACACGAGGACACAATAGAATCGTAATGTGTTTCCAACATAATTCGATTCAAATCGCTTAATTGAATAATAAACATTGTAAGTAACTAACTAGTTTCAATTGTCCAAAGGTCCTGGTCATATTCAATAATAATAAATAAATGAATGGAGGAAGTCAGTCAGATTATAAATTACATTTTCATTTAAATGAAACAAGTCAAATATATTTGCTACGTGATCCTATGAAATGAGTAAATAATAATTATAACGTATCATATTTTAAAGAGATTTTTCAGATATAATTTACATCGTCTGTTTGTTACGTTGTCGACAAAACAAAGTCAGTTTATACAAAAAAAAAGGAAAATGTCCAATGTACTAGGGAATAATAAACTCGGATTAGGTAAAATATGAATCAAAAAGTACTGTTTCCGGCTACGATAGCCAGAAAGAGATGCAACAAAGTAATTAAAATATATCTGTCTCTTTCGCATCAATGAAACAGTCGTGTAATAGGTGACTGCCCTACATTTTACGGACGGGCCTCCTCGCTGGTATGTTGCCCTGGTGTTTATTACAAATTATGTAACGTCTCCTAAATGCTCTCAAACTTTTACCAGGCACTTACATTCTAGCGGAATTATTAGTAGTAGTGGTTTGTATTTCGTTTAGTTATCTGAATAACCTTGTTTGCAATATTGTACAAAATGTTACTCTTGTTTATCAATGTGACTGCGACCTATGCTGATGCGAAAAACGTCAGTAATAACAGATAGAGAACCTGAGAACTAGCAATGTTATGATTAGATATTGTGATAGGTTAACCATAACTAATATATTGTATTAATGTAATGTAATGATATTGTTCTCTAGCATTAAGTATTTTTCTTGTAATTCAATCTAATGGAAATAATCATTCTCAGAGCTCCCACTGCAACCAACCTGCATCAAGGTCTGCAGCAAAGAAGAGTACAAGCTAAGAAAAAGCGGCCAAAGCGTTTCGATTCCCAGAATGCCACATTACGTGCACGGAAAGCTTTTGTATGCCGTCAAAGTTGGTGAACTTTTATCTCTTTTAGAACCTGCTCCCCTAGTAGTAATTAAGATTTCTCTTCTCTTCCTCTCCATAGACTTGAGTGACACTTGAAGACGCTGCGCGTAGATAACAAGCTTCATGAATGTCTCTGGATTGGTTTTCTTTTCAGAATATCGTGTTATACGTTTAAAATACATAGTTACATTACTCATAGAAAAAGTCTTAAGTTCTAATCGTTTCTGTTTATCATCTTTGACATGATTCAAGAAAGTCTTTTCTAAGTTAACTAACACTCCATTTAAAGTTCAATATCAAAAACAAATTTTATTAAAACCTCCTTGACATTTCATCGTCATTAGTAACAATTGAATCAATTCAACGGTTCTCTATGCTCCTCGGCAGGCTGGAATCCTAATAGGCTCTGTTTACTTCACGTATACACAAGGAGTGTGGGGCGACCAACAAGAAGTTACAGAATGCATCCGTCGCTGGCAAGAATACCTTCGCAGCATCAACACGAGACGCCCACCCATTTTTGATCACTGTGGTAACGTGATTGTACGTATAACAAAACCTTTAAATTATGCTTTATCAGTTAAGAATAAGATACACTTTCGTATAACATGAACTGCTACTGAAATATTGTACGTATCTGCTCGCAGTTCATGTGATCCTAGTACAAGTAGTTACGTCACCAGTCATTCGATCAACTTCGGTAACCGCGGTTACCAGTCGGCTACTCGGTGATCGGTGGTCGGTGGGTCTCGTAGTGGCCGGCACGCGGCATACATAACCTAGATAGAGGCCGGTCGGGCTATGTCGCACTCGCTTTCATGATTTTTGTTCGTAATTAAATATGTTCATTTCTTGCACAAATAAGCATTTTTAACATGTTAGGGTTAGAACGAGGTAATTACTTTGAGGAACTTGGAAAATATAATTTTAATGAATAAAAAGACATAATAAATGAGTATTTAAAAAAAGGTACTCCATTAATTTAATATTGTTTTTTTGGTTTTCATATAGAAATTATTTTCTTGAATCCTGGAATATATTCCATAGACACACATTTCCAGTGGTTCCTGAAAGAAATAGGGTTGCTAAGACCAGTTAATTTTTGGCTTTTTTGCGTCTGTAATGAGCATAATGGAAATTTATCTGGGCTCATGTCGTTGTTATTTTTTTTTATTCTCTAAATTAGCACAGTATGAAGTAAAGTAACTAACCGTAATAACCATAACCGTCATCAGTGTATAAAGTTGTTACGTCGTCTACGTATTAAAAGGATTAACTGAATATCTTCTTACTAAGTCTGTGAGCCTGGTAACTTGGAAGCTGTCTCAGAAACGGCGTACCATTCGCAACGGAGACACTTCCAAAATACGTCTGCCGCGGCCGGCAAAGAAAACTATCCTCGTAATGAAACAGCCTACTATGTGGCCTCAAAATTATAACAGAAAGGGCGGTAAAACCTGAACAAGCGAAGTGAGCATACGACAGAATGATGCGCGTTTCGCGCATTTTCTAAATTCTAAGTTTGCTACGCGCATTCTATTTCGGTACTCTTTAGCAACACCAATTTCTGCTTACCTAGTAGATGTATGCCACGCTCAACAGACACTATGGTGCGGTAAAGTCACGACCTACTCTCGCGCGTTTCATAGATGGAATTCCGGCTAACCTTTTCTAGGCTTATGATAGCCTGGTATATACACGTCAGTTACATACGAGGGACGCCGTTCTTTGCCATAGTGTTTGTTCATTCACTCCTCTAGCGATCAATGAATAAAGCTTACTTACATACATCATACAGCATGACAAAATCACAGCACTTCCACCTATGACTTACCTGAAAAATATTATGTATTTTTACATTTAAATATTCTTTGCATAGCAATTAAAAGTTTATTAGTTCAATGTTGTTTATCAAAAAAGCATTACAATAATCAATATTGTTTCTGAAATATTTGTTAATGAGTTATTCCAGTTCAAATTAAATAATTCTTTATATTATTATTATATAAAATAATGTAATCAAATGAAATGAAGTAGAATTAGGTCACTTCCACAGATCTTGGCCAAAGTCATTGGATAACGCCATTCAATGCCGGTACATTCATTTGAAATATCGTATTACGTAGAGTTTCCCTTCTGTGATCCTTGTACATGGACGTTGCGGGAGGCAGGGGGTACATGGTGATCGATAACGCTTATAAAACGTGTAACGTTATACTGGTAGGAAGGAGCATCCTAAGCGTTGATAACTGCCTGGTATAAATGGGGCATATCACTGACAATGTTATTACAAGGACGATTTACACTTACAACAACGCTTGACGCAAATAAACCTAGCACTACGCGAGGTTGTATTAATATTTTAATTACAGAGTTATATAAATTAGTTATGTAATAAAATTTACATGATGTTAAAAGAAATAGGGAGTAGTATTATTATTTTTCAGAAACTCCCTTAAAATGACAGTCATCGATTCCCATAAGTCTAAGCCTATATTGCCAATATTTTGTATAGAGGAAAGTCGGTGGCGGTTTTAAGACTCATAGTAAAAAGCAAATGGTTGTGCCATATTCATATAAATATATAATACTAGCTGACCCGGCGAACTTTGTTCCGCCTTAAAGGCAATAAATAAGCAGTTTTTTTTTAATTGGAAAAAATATAATTGACCATGGGAAAAACATGAATGATTTAAACCACAAACTTTTAAGGATTGGCCTTGTGATTTGTTGATGGTCATGGCAAATGCAAGACGTATCTAGTTCTGTGTTACATAAGCATCATTATTTAATTTGAACTGAAATAACTCGTTAACAAATATATCAGAAACATAATAGATATTGATTATTGTAATGCTTTTTAATAAACAACATTGTTAGTTCTATTTTTTGGTGCCTAAATAAATTATGGTTTTCCGACATTGCAATATGTGACATACAATGGACTATGTAAAAATATGGATTTCCAAGATTGATACCACATAGGTACTTAATGACTGCCCTTGCGATTTATCTATCGGCATTGCAAATGCAAGCCGCACTGGAAATACCCGTTAAACTCGACTGGCATGTCATTCAGATTCATAGAAATTCGTGGAATCAAATGTCTATATTTGATTTTTGTACTTTCCTTTCAAAATTACGTTTTTCATAAAAGTCCAACCGCAAGCCATCTTACGATGGTGTGGCCAAGGGAAACTTAGATACATTTTTATAGCTACGCTCCTCGTTTTATTTTCACCCGCGTTTAATTTGCATTTCAGTAAACTCCATTAGACTTCTGTTTTCCTAGTACCCCAACATTATAAAACACGGTCGCTGCGGGCATTTTTTTAACCAAGCCACATACGTCTTGATTGATTGATCTCCATTATACTTCTGTTATCCTAGTACCTATTATGTGAGCTGTATTGGCGGAGCTCCAAGCGAATTTGTTCAAAAAATAATTTTCTGATAATTTGTTTTTTGCCCACGGGAACGGGATAAAAAGTATCCTATGTCCTTCTCCTGGCTCTAAACTACCTCCCTGCCAATTTTCAGCTAAATCGGTTCAGCCGTTCTTGAGTTATAAGTGGAGTAACTAACACGACTTTCTTTTATATATATAGATTATTCATATAAACATATATTCATATAAACTGACTGATATGACTGAACAGAAAGGCTAATAAATAGAGCAGAGTAAAATGTCACAGTTACATTGAAACTGATAAAAACATTGTTTTCAGAAAAAGGATACCGTCGAAAGTTTTGTGGCACCGATTTATGCATTGTACAAAAGCGCCGTGACGACTTGTTTTGCTGGTAATTTAACTAACTTGAATTGTTATAATATGGCGACTGTTTAGGGGGCCCATCTAGTGAGTGGCGAGTCACCGTCTGCTAATATACTGAATATTTTATGTTAAAAGGCAGACGCCGTTTTTATTCAGTAAAAACTAAAATTAACCATTCCACGAAACATCCCAACACAATAGACCAAATCATTTTAGTACCCATTTTTCTCAATAGTCCCACACCTTCTGGGGACTTTTCATGGCTGTTCTTTTATAGAGCATTTGTGTGGTGTCTCTAGCTGGTGTCCCATTCCCTTTTAGATTAAAGTTCTCAACGGGCCTCTGCGTGTCGGACCTGTGTCCCCACGTAAGCCTTTTAAAAGTCCGGGTATCTTCCGCATGGTTGATTGCCCGAGAAAAGAATAAGAGATACAAAATAATAACAGCCTATAACTGTCCCAATGCAGGGCAAAGGCCTCTTCTCGTATAAAGAGGGATTGAGCATTGATCACACACACATTGAATTGTTATAATTTTACAAATTTATTTCTTTACTCCAATCAGGAACATTTGGTCTCTTATAGACGTTTGATCTTTTATGGTCCAGAATCTATTACTAGAATCTTAATCTTAATCTTAATCATACAATACTAGAAATTCTTATTTTACTCCAAGATCATATCTTTTTTTCAAAGACCAGATAGTTCTTGGGTTCGAAGGTGACATCAGGTTACTTTAACCCAAAAAAAATAGGAATATGTTCCCTGTTTGATACGGGATAACCGTGTAGTTTCTGGTCTCTAAGACAGTCAATATAATGTAAACAGAATTAACAATATAACATTCTATGAACGACAATTTACATTGCTATGGCCCAATAAAAATGCCGCATTGGGAATAATCGTGGCTGGATACGTTGATACTTTGATAGTATTAAAAATTTTTTAGAAAAAAAAAGAAAAATAAAATTGGGGCCAAATTCTGTCTAATTTATTTCCTGTTTATCATGTTAGAACGTTTTCTAAACCTTGTACTAATTCTACAGGTGTTGTAAAGGTGCCACTGTTAATCAAATGCGCTTACTTGGACTATCTCAAGGCCTTGGAGAAAAAACACGAGGAAGAAGCTTTAGAAAGGAAAATAAAGAAAAGAGGATAATCAGAAGTACAGCCCTCTTCAATAATGTTAACAACGAACGTAACAACGATTGAAATAACTAACGACGAACATAGTTCTATAATACTCAAAAAAATGTCAAGTTTGTTGCAACGAGACTAGTGCCATCAACATGTACACGTCTATTTTGTCAGTAAATTACTTGATAAGTTTGGTGAAATTTGTCTTTTAACAAAAGTGTTAATGTTTGGTATAAAAAAAGAATTCTATGAAATACCGTAAAATGAAGCTAGAATTGTTTAGTGCTTACCGTAAGATAATTTTAATTTCCTTACATCGGAACTTATAACATTAGTCAAATTATGGTAAGCATGTATACAAGGAACGTATTTTAAAAATATATTATTTATTGTATTGTTATACTTATTGTTAAAAAAAGGAATACAAATCTTTAAAAAAATATTGAACTACTTATTTTCTGTTTATACCTGTTTTTTTATATCCCCTTATCAAGAACCAATCCAAGTTGAAGACAGTAGAAGTGGCTCAAGAACTAAACCCTGCGGGACACCACGACCAGACCACGCACGCAATCCAGATAAGTAACGTTTTTGCTCGTCAGCCTAGTGTAGGTTACCCAAGGTTTTTTCCGCTGGTTAAGCAGATAGAATCTAAGAGTCTACTTAACCAGCCTTTTGGTGAGACTAAATAAAAGGCCTCCAGCCTGATTACTCACACCAGCAGCAGGGTTGGATAACACGAAGGGCGTTCACTGTATTTGTTCAAGGGAATAGTGATATTCTTTTTGCCAGGGCCTTGGCAGAATATCCACATTCACCTCGGTATACACCGTGGATTTGGACTACAATAACAGAACTCTCAGAAACCGGAAAAATTAAAACAAATAAGTATACGATTTCTAAATTTACTTGTAGATTACTCAACATCAAAAACATTTATTTACAACCTCGTAACCAAAATAATAGGGATCTCTTAATTTTTCTCGAACCTCGTATGTTTCATTATTTAAACTATCAATTAACCAAATACCTATAGATACATATATTTTGTTATTTAAAGGGTAAGGATACTAAGGTTTCTGACAACATTGATATAGACAGCGTAGAGACAACGCCTCTATCAACACAATAGCAATCAATGCTTAGTGCCCAAATATCAGACATTTACAAATCAGGCGCCTGTGAAACATCAATACCGTAAAGTGTGAACTATTTGCTTGTTATCCTTGTGTTGGCAGGTTCCAACATATCCCTATATTAACCAATTTAAATTTAGTTAAAACCTCTGCTGACGGCGCCTAAGCTCAGAGGTGTGGAACTCGAAGAACGCAGGGTTGTCGTCCGGGGAACCTCCAGCCAGCATGTACTCCAAGTGCCTGATGTAACAGATAGCTATCCTGCAATTATAAAATAAAGATACCTAAAATTCCATATTAAACTCTCCGCTTACAAGATTCTGGGGATCGTAAATGAATAACAGGACGTTTGATTTAAAAAATAAAGAGTAGGACGGTTGAATTAGTTCACTGGTCCTAAATCAAGCAGAAACCCAAGCCAGGTTAGCTGTACTGGTATTTATTGCGGACTTGATAATAATAGTATGCTATTACAGATCATTTTACAGATAGCAGTACAGTAGAGAGTATTCACGAAGGGCATGCTTTATCATCATGTATTTATATAACACACAAAATAGTTATCCTTATGCTCAACAGCACATTGAAGACCCTAAGCATCGCGGAAGTCAAAGAAAGCAGTTACTGTAGATGAAGTCGATATATTACTATATGCCCTCACCTTAGGCACTCTATCTTGGAGTATTTCTTTTTGGAAGGCTTTGTGACCGGCAGCTTGGAGCGCAACAGGTCAAACGCTCGGTTCATGTCGCGCATCCGTGTTCTCTCTCTGTCGCACGCTGTCTTCTTGTATTCTGAAATACAGTTGATACTTATCACATACTTCTGATTTCCTAGTTGACAATTTTAACACGTTGCCTGTCTGGTGTGGACAGTGAAAGGGTTAATTACTAATTTGTTTCAGGATAATGTTGAAGTAAAACGCATACACCTTGGAAATGTTTACTGTACCTTTCCGAAATTAGGACACTAACTATATGATTACACAGACTAACTACCTAGGTACACTCACTTTCGCATTTTGCGTAAGGAAGAATATAGAAGCTTAACGTATCGAGTTAAACATGGTACAACAGCTACTAAATTCTTAAATAGGGGGTTGTTTGTTGCTGAATTCTGGTTAATTGAAACCTAACCACACTTTTAGTTAGTATGTTTTTACCTGAAATTCACGCGGACGAAGTCGCGGGCAACAGCTATTCCTAAATAAGACCCAGACTTTAAAAAAATTGCAGTTAATAGGAAAAGTAAACATCTATTTACCTTTTTCGAGCTGCATTGCCCTCTCCTTCCAGTTCATAATCGCATCTTGATTAGGGTCGTCTGTGCCATATTTATTCCGTATTCCGTCTTGTGATTCGTGAGAATAGTCTAATGAGGATTCGGAGTTAGCATTCTCAGGAATCGTCGCCGCGTCTCTGTAGTCTTGTTCGTAGAATCTGGGACCTTTAATTTTGAGACAGTTGGGTTTAGTATTTTACATTCTCATAATGTAGTTTGGTTCTGTGATAAAATTAACAAATATTAAAATAATTTTGGACCTCGGTGAGCACTACAATTTACTCTAGGTATGTATGTCGTTTTAAGCCCACAGCTTTATTTTCTAATTGAAATGCAGTAGATAACTGCGTGCTGATGTTATAGGACACTTCAGCCCATGTTACAGAGCGCATCCTCAAGTTGCGTTGCTGGAGTATTCGGTAACTATGCATCTTCAGCAAATTATATCAGTGGCTAGTTTGTTATAGTTTTGACGCTGCAGATAGCCAATACATTCATCCATGTGGCTTTTAGGTAGGTCAACTTTAAAAGTATACTAGGAGGGTATAGACACATGTATAGGTAACTAATTAATGTTATAAATTTAGTAGATGCTTGCCATCATTCTCTTACCTTCCGTGGCGCTGTGTTCCAACTCATGAGGCCTGAAATATGAAATCCGTCTCGGCTCGTAATCCTCTAACACGTACGATCGATGATGGGATATGGTTTTGTCGTACTTCTTATGAGAAAATGTGTGTTCTTCTTTGGGTCTATCTTCTTGGCGACCTATTTCTAGAATCACACGATCTTCTGTTTCCCTCTTTTCCTCGTCATCTGGTTTGACAACTGTGTAATTTGCTATTAGGGGCAGAGGAGCCTCGTCATCATAACTTTGATTGTACATGGCCTTTGTATGACTAATAGCACCGAAATTTGTCTTTGGTATTCCACGAAACTTAAAGGAATCGGCCTGTCGTTTAAGGTAAAGAAGAAAATCTACAAGTCAGTTTGTACTACCTCCTTTTAATATCAACCAAAACGTTACCTATAACATATGGTACGAACAAATCTTTCTAGAATGATTATACAAACTTGCAATCGATAAAGGCTTTTGGAAGGCTTTTAGCAGTAATTTTGTCTATTTCACTCAATAATATCTAAGAAAACAGTTCCAATATCGTTTCACTGTTTGACCTTATTGCTTCCAGCTGAAGCCACTTGCTGCTACCGATGATAGCTTGTTTGTTCTTTGAACACACGATCCATAATCATTGCTCTGCGATGTTTCAGCAAAACCACCACTAGTTACTAATCTACAAGGTAACACTGAATCTTTAGCACCAATAAGTCTTAAAGATGCACGAACACCCGACCAGTACCTGCTCCAACAGTGGACTGTGTCATTCACATTTCTGTTCTATTGTAATGCATATTCGATCAAAGTGGCGTTGTATGTACACAAGTGGTGTGCTACAATTTTAAGTTTTCACAGAGGAGGGCCGTTCGTCACCATTGTCTTGCTGTCTTTTGTTGGCTATTTGTTTTGTACTGAACCTCTGTCACCCATGGTGTGGACTCCTAAGTGGATTAAATACCTTGTATTTTTATGCTAATGAGTTTAGGCTGTGTTGGTATATAGTTTTTCTATGTTGTGTAGGTAACACGCGTAACCGCGTAACTGTTGTGGGTTCGTTTCATATGCAATGAGAATGGTGATGATTTCATAATACCAAAAAGTTTTTAGACACATTTTCTTCTAGGTAGCTTCAATCTGGCATGCTGTGTATGATGAATATAATAAAGTGCTCCTTTGGAAGATACTGCATCTCGGACGCCTCAAGGAATAGCCTCAATTACATACAGTAGGTCTCTATGACGTAGGTACGTAGTGTGAATCATGAATGTGAAAATAACATTAAAGTAAAAGGCATAATGACTACCTAGGATGTTTTCTAGCTCGAGCCAAAAATTTTGAATGTTGTAGAGACGCCTGTATTTTGTTGCCGGCGGACACCTGTTCAAATACAATACAAATATTTACACAAATACCTACTGAGTAACAAAAACAAGTGAGTCATTTAATCTGACATGATCAATTATACTTAAGTACCTGTCTATCTACTAATGTTATTCCTTATACAGCTTATTTCTCTTCTTAAATTTCAGAGCCTTGGTCTCGTAGTCGTCGGTGGAGCAAATGCTACCATCCAGTATACTATTATTAATTATTAGTAATTTTTGAACGTCTGTTCTCTATTTTCAATTTTCGATTTGACCGCTTGGTACGTCTGAACTCCTACGTTCTCTTTTACTAATTGAATAAAACTACGCCTTGGCCTTCCCCTTCTTATAAAGCTTATACTCAACTTCATAACTCCACCATATATTATTAAAGCATGATTGCTATGTAAGTAGGTATAGGGCGGTTAGATAGACCTAAATTGCAACGAGTAAACCGGATACTATTGGGGAATCTCACCAGGACTAAATGTTAGTTTCCGCCTCATGTTTAGTCATGCATTAATCATGCATGACTAAACTAAATTATAATTTTAAAAATACCCAATAATAGGTACATAGGTACGCCCGGAACCAACTCGCAAATCACCGGATCTCATGCAGTCGCACTTGCGTTTGCAAGATAGTTAAAATGAAAACACAGATTTTCGGGTATCAAAATGTTTATTATGGTATTCATATAAATTAAGTATGTACCTATAATGTTATTCCTTACTTTACATACTCACTTAAAACAAATTAACCCGGTAGTACTCTGAACTCTGATTTATCAAACAGTAAGCTATGACAAAAAATTTAAATAAGTATTCTCTTAAATATGAATATAGCTGTATATACAAGAAACCAGTACCAGTAAAACAAGATATAAAAAATACATAACTATATAAATAAGTTATTTTATTTCACAATTTCTGGATACTCTTATCCTTATGCACACGCCTATAATATTATTCTGATAATGTCATTATCACTGCCGACATAATGAAAACGATATGGATTATTTTGTATGATCAACGATGTATAAATAGGATATCATGAAGCATACCGAGGTATACGAAAAGCATTATTAAAACGATATTTATTACTTTTGATGTTAATCTCCTATTTTGTCATAGAATAACTCTAATGTTCTATGTACTCCTGGTATAGGCGAACACCGCTGCAGGATTGATTAGATGTATGTTGACTTGCAAGAATGTCGTTGAAATCATCAATTGAGTTTGCTGGTTTTTTTTCGGTCTAGTTAGAATCTTCTTTGAGTGCATGAACACTTCAAAAGCAAAATAATCCATAGTCTTCCTACCTCACCTCAAAGGCATCCTGACTAAGTCAGTCTTATGTTTTCATACTAAAACATATTAATAAAAATAATTTAAAACAACAGAAAATGTACAAGATCGTTCTAGAACTTTATTGGTCGAATCTTGAAGAAACTTTGGACTATTTCGTCGGTGACTTTGGCGCGGCGCTGCTGATACTGCTGGATCCACGGCGTGATGGTGTCTATTGCTAATTTCTTCAGTTCTCCTGTTAGCATCGCGCCCGACTCGTACTCTTTCTTTACCTGAGAGAAGGAAATACATTATTAGAGAAACTAATATGGTCAGAATCACCTCTTTCTTAACGTGCGTTTATATACTTCGTGGCTTTTTCTCTTTTTCTATGAGGAAAGAAGTCACTATTTATTATAAATGATGCCCATGGCCATGTAACCGCCAGAAATAACCCACTTTTAGATATTTGCATTATTTAATTCAGCCACAAACACCCATAATATAGTAATCTTAGGTAATTCGCTATCATTTGTAACTTCTGCAAGCCCTACCTCTGCTAGTCTCTCTTCGTCTTCCATGAAGAACGTCAGGTACTTGTATGATATGTCTACTGTAGTGTTGCCGCCCTTCTCTCTATGCTCTTCTACGGTAGCCTGGCCGCCGGAGAACGCGTATTTATTAATCTGTTGGAGAAAAATAACATGTTACACTAATCTTAATTACATTTATTACTTACAATATCCATACAAAAATGTTATTCTAAGGCCCGATTTTACAATCGCTAGATATTTATTATCTGTACAGTAAATTTGACACATTGAGATATACACATGGAGGGGCCCTATTCTTCTATAGAAAAAATACCTTATACTTATATGCACCAAATCGACATATAAACATGAAATAGCATGTTGTCTCTGTTTAACTAGGCCATTACTGCATAAGTTGAAAGAGATAAATAATAGTTTGACTCTTCGAATCTTGGCAACATTCTTCTGTGACGTCAATCATTTCCGTTTGCGTGGCTACTGAATAGGTATTGCCCCATGTTTAATACCAGATCTGTGGTAGATCTGCTGTCAGTTGGTGTTTAGCTTGTGATGTTTATATTGTATTTGTGAAAAGTACGCGTTTGTTTAAGTTTTTATTGTATTCAAGGTTTTGCCAGATACCTAACAATCATGCCCTCGTGCTGTATAAAACAATGTAGAGCAAGGAAAAGCCAAAATCAACCTACATTGACTTTTTATAGGTTAGTAACCGTATTTCTCTGTTATTGTTAAATATTGTGAGGTTTTCGTGATAAATTTTAATACAAAATGATAATTGTAGACTAAACAATAAATCTGTTAGTCGTTTATAACTGTAAATACCTTATTTTCTATATCGAACTTACACATTGTTTGTAAACAAGTTTGCTAGTGATGTGTCATGCGATGATAGAATCGATGTTGGTATTTCTATAAGTTACGACGAGGTATAATTTTGTGTATTTAATTCTTTAAAATTGTATAAATTTGGGCAACAGATTTCCTACGTATACTGTAGATTTGTTGAAACTAGATTTAGTTTATTCGAGTCCTTGGGTAGTTTGGGATAATGAGTCAATAGATTAGAATATAGACAATGATGACATGGTAATGGTGTTGTGAGTTTGTGACTACATATATTTTTAGACAGGTTTAGATTTTAGAAAAATAATAAGTACGTATTATCTACTATATATACCGGTTATACTCACGTTGATATTCGGGAATGCCCGACTAGTTTCGGACTCTAACGGAGCCCTTATTCATAAGCAGGTGACGCGGCGGGGTCGCGAGCCGGCTCATGAATAAGGGCTCCGTTAGAGTCCGAAACTAGTCGGGCATTCCCGAATATCAACGTGAGTATAACCGGTATATATAGTAGATAATATGGATAACACTCAAGAAAGTTATTATAGTAAATAAGTACGTAGGTTCAGTATTTTGAAATATTTTGCAATTTACTTTAAAATAGCAAATAATATAACAGACTTATTTCTTCACAAAATCACTTTTAATAAATAGATAATTAGAAAATAATTCTGCAAATACATAAAAATTTTAACATTCACCATACACAGTTAAAGTGCTTAATAATCTCGGTAAATGATGAATATAGTAATGCTTGTAATTAAATTCCAATCGATTACAGTTTAACATAGCTTATTGTTAATAATTGGATCCCAACGAGGTCAACATATCAACAATCGATATAATCAAAAAATACCAGACAGTACATCACTAGGAAAGGCCGCCATTTTTTGTACCTAAGTTTTGTAGGTATACACGCATATTTTGTAGGTAGGGCCCCTCCATGTGTATATCTCAATGATTTGACATAATACATTAACTGTCAAAATGTCATTTTTATCTTTTGAATATAATTTAACTGACGATTAAAAAATCTACATTACCTTATTTTTAATCTGTTTAGGAGTATCATTTAAGAAGATGGAGGCGTTAGGGTCGCTGGCCGACATCTTATGCTGCGCGCCCTGCAGCGCGGGTAGGAACGTGGAGTGGATGAGCGCCGGCTTGGGCATCTTCAGGCGCGCGGCCACGTCCCGCGTCATGCGGAAGTACGGGTCCTGGTCGATGGCGCACGGCACTAGGCAGGGGACCTGTAAACAATGGAGTTAAAAATAGATTAATTAAATTTCTAAATAATTATTTGGAAAAGTTCAGAATATTAATTTGAGGACTCGATTGAAGCAGTAGCTTAGATCGGAGTGGCGGAAATGGTCGATCACGATGCCCTGGTCTATAGATTGCTAGATCTAGACGTCTGCAAAGCTATGCTAGCTAGACTTAAGAAAACACTGCAGGAGTATTTACCCACCTTTTTCTACCAAGATTTAGCATGTTATACTAGACGTCATTGTCACAAAGGGCTCATAAAAAAGTAACTTCAGTAAGATTTAATCCCAGTTCTAGAACTTAAGACCACGAGAAGACAAAAATACTTAGTCGAAATCATAAATAAAATACTCCATACGAGGTACTCACAGCTTTATTCTCAAATATGAAGGGGAAACTGGTGGAGAACGCCGGCGCGGCCTCTATAGACGGGAACGTGATCTTGCCGATGACGTCAGAGTCCCCGAAGCCGAAGATACCCTTCACTTGGTTGTAGGTGACGCACTTCTGAATCCTTACCATGTTCTGGTAGAAGGCTGGACACTGGCTGAAAATACAGTACTGTTACCGCATGTTGTTTTAAACAGTCTGTTAACTTTACATCTTTATATACATAATTCTTCTGTATGTGTGTCTAAACGACTAAACCGATTTGAATGAATTTTTATGTGTGTGTTTAAAGTGGATTCGAGGATGGTTTAGATTCAAAAATAAGCCCGGGAGATGTGTTACAGTCGGTATTTAGGTTATTTATCTATACTGCAATTAAATCTTGGTATATCATACAGGACAATGTCTGTCGGGCCTGCTAGTATGTATATAAAAAAATAAACATTGCAAAAGTCCTCTATAATAAGTAAAAAATTAAATGTTTCGTGGCAGAGAGATAATATACAGAACTCAATATTAGATAACTTTACTAGAGCAACATAAAACAAAACCACTCACCCAATAAAGTCTAAATCATTGAATATAAAAGTGTTCTCAGGATCAAAGCCCACTGCTATGATATCTTTCGCGTTGTTGAATGCCATCTTCCGAGCATCTTCAATCTTCAAATCCCTCCACAGAACCTTCTCATCATCAGTCAACTGGATGATTAATGGGACATTAAATACTTCTTGAAGCCATCTGTAAAAAACAAGTTTGTTTATCTTCAGTTAGGGTAACATGTGATGTGTGTACAATATGCACATCCTGCTCCAAAGTAAGAAATATTTGATTTTGAATATTTGATTGATTTTAACATTAACAAGGGTTCCATACATTATGTAATAAGGTGTAATATCATTCTATTATGTTTTCTTTCTTTAGATATCTATGAGAATTCCCTGTACATTGATTGAATTAACTTTAAGTGCAGTGGCGCATAACTTTTTAATTTCTAGTTTTTTTACATTGGTCATATTTAAGTGTACATTCAGTAGAAAGTTGGCAACACTGTTGATTGGCCTGTTTAGTCAAATAATCTATGTACTTACTTAGTGAACATGAAGGGTATCATATGCCCAATATGCATGCTCTCCGAGGAGGGCCCTCGACCCGTGTACAAGTAGAACTTCTTGCCAGACTCAAATAGTGTGAGGATGTTGTGGATGTCACGGTGGGAGAAGAATATTCCTCGTTTTAGAAAGTGATGGGCTAAAACATAACATCAAATTGATTAATCATTCTTATTGCATTATTTTTGTATATATTGTTTTTATTTTGTATTAGAATTAAGTTGTAAATATTTGTAAAATAGTTATTATAAAGAAACCTCCAGAATTTAAATAAAGTTTTCAATGTTTGGTATAAAAGTTCTTATTGCATTGATTTAAGTGTTTATTTCCATTATCACTAGCTTGCACTGAATCGGTGTTACATTGGAGGGGAGAATATGGGATTTTCAGACCACCACAAAAAAATTTACGTTTATAAATGGGGATTATTCTCCACAGAGGTAATTTCTTTTATAAAGAATCTTTGCATCTACATTCCACTGTTTATAATAATTTGTAATAGATGGAAAATCTACGGGACATTTAGAAAAAAACTTAACGCATGAGAAACTCAGCATTCCAATACGTTTTTATAATCTTTTAAAGACATTCATGAATTGAGAAAATTTTGAATACATTTGGGAATTGCTTATTACAATAATTATTGGAAATGATAAAATTTATGATAACAAAAGATAATATTTAACTTATTCATGCATAGAGCATAGAGTAAAGTGACTCAAAAAAGTATAATTATGTCAAACAATTTTCAAAGCTCCAGTTCTTAAATAAAAATATCTTAATCATTATACCAATATTCCATTATGGAGTAGGCAGAGGTTTACTATTTTCTATATTGGACTGTTATTCAATCCCAACAGAGATTAAACTAATTCTTATTTACCATTTACCTTTTTTTCCAGTAACTTTCTCAAATCTTTGTATAACTTCATCATCTATTTTTTGGCTCCCAAATCTTTCTGAAATAATAACAAACATAATTCATAATATTGGTTCACTATTAACAGACACATTATGTCTAAATTTAATTTAAGGCTGCTACTATAATGATTTAATATATGAATGGTATTAAAGAATACTCACTGATAAGTTTGTCATAATCAATTCCGGTATCAGATTTGCCGATAACGGTCCATGGGTCTACAAAATCGTCATCTTCATTGACTGCCGGTTTATTCTGTTCTTCAGCCATGGTTTAATCTAAAAGTTCAGTGCAAGATATAACATAAGGAAGACATGCACAGTGTTATCTTGAACATATGTGATTGGCTGACTGAAATGATACCTTTACTTATGGTTTTTAGTTTGGAAACATCTTAAGCGTATCTTAAATAGTTACTTATAATTATATAATACCATAACAGGGACAAGTAGGGTTCGAAAACGTGTGGAAGATCCAAATCAACACTGACAAAAGGTTAGGTTAGATTTACTGATATAACTTACATAGGAGGTTGAACTATTTATCCCCGTTATGTTCTAATTTACTTTTACGTTTGTGCACTTAAAGTGGTAAAAGCTGATGCAACGTTTTCGTGAGAAAATCAACAATTCATTATAGATCGATCGCCTATGCGGCGCTGTCACGTTGACGTATTTACGTTTTATTCATTATTCTAAATAACTATCAAAATTGTTGTAAGATGATATGTAAATAATATTTTTACAACAAAAGCCGACATAATTAGCCAATTTGTTACTTTTTTTTTGTAAATATTAAATAATTTACACAGTAGATTTTTAATAAATTGGTTTTTCATTATTATCAGATAACAGTGCTTAAAAAGTAACTAAACGTATAATATTTACTAAGGTTGCCACCTTAAAATCCTAATTACTACGAAATTTATGGTTATTGGCAGCTGTGAGGACATTATAAAAATAAATATTCAGGTATATTCTCAGAGTAATTACTAAAGCATAGAGAGAGCGAACAAATTAGACACAAATTACGATAAATCCAAGCTCCTCTCTCTTATGACGCAGATTATATATATAAAAGAGACAAACATATATGGACTCATATATGCTTAAAACTAAATGTACATTCCGAAATTGTCAAACGGTCATACTTGGTCTCTTACTACACGACCAGTTAAAAAAGGACATAGTTGCTTACTAGAACGGTTCTACACGGTTAACTGTACAAAGTATTTGATTTAGTCGTATTATACGTAGTGAATGTCAGTCCTTGTCCTGACATTGTTTATTTTAAAAATAATATATTTTTTTGGATAATATAAGCAACTTGATTGTGTACAAAAGGTGCAAAGGACAGATAAATAAGCGTTTAATATGGCTAGTTTTGTTTTATCGTGTAAATCACATTCATCACGGAAAGATAACAATGAATTTGTAAGATTTCATGGGTAAGTGTTTTTATGCAATTTTCTTATAAAATCACGCGTAATTTTTGTATATTATCACTTATACATACACATTAGATTGATGATGATCCCTTCAGACTATCTTTTTTACGAATTATATTGTGTTAACGAATTAATTTAACAATAAAGTAATTTGTTTATTTGTGAGGTTATGTCATGATAGTGAAGTAGATATTTTTCATCGATACTATTCGATACGATAATTTATTTTATGTCATTAAATTATAGCAAATATCGTTTTATTTTACAGTATGCCTCCAAATGAAAGGGAACTGGTGTTAAGTGCTTACAAGAGCTAGAAATAGATGGACTAAGCATAGCCGCTGTTTTTGCCATTTGGCTATAAAACCCTAATAATACAGAATAACTACAAAGACATCGGTAACGACACTTATTGACGCGGGTGGAACCGCGGGGCACAGCTAGATTATAAAAAAATATATATTGTTTCTATTTATTAAAAATGTACTAAATTTATATGTGTTTTTACTTTTGCTCCCAGTTTCTAAAGGCCGATCAACATAAAGATTAGCCATTAATTTATCAAATGTTTCATATCAAGTACAGTGATTGGTGGACCTGTGTTGCAATATAAATCTTTTAGTCAATGAATCACGTATTTGTTGTAATTTAAACCCTTACTAGATAATTCTTAAATTTGGGACTAAATTTATACTGATGCCTTGGTGATGTATGTTTTATACAACGTGAAAATAACGTACATTCTATAGAAGTACATTTTCTGTCAAGAACTAAATTTATTTCGATACTTCGACTTACCAAATACGGCACATCACTACCGAGGCAAAAAAAGTGTACAGTATTGCTGGAAGCAACGCTCCCTCTATGCTTTAGTCATTACTCTGAGGGTATATTACAAAAACAATAATAAAACAATGTGCTCTTCACAAAAAAAAATTACTATTTTTAATAATGCATACTTTACAAAACGTATTAAACTACCATGTAAATAATATTTTTGGTGTCTGCAGTGCAAGCGTGACAAACGTCAAAATTTGTCAATAATACGTTTCACTGCTCACAATTTTTTTTGCTGTATTTATGATAGGGAGTAGGATAAGCTCGTATTTCTTTGTCTGAAAATTTTATGGAGATTTTGTGTTAAACAATCCGGTGTGTTGGTGTTCTTGATGGTGTCCGGCGACGATTCAAATGGTGGCCGTTTGTCGCGTAAAACTACGAGGTCCCCGAACCGTAAGTCCAAGAAGGCAGATGCAGACCTAGCAAAGGGGTCAGCGTTGCGAAATGACTCGCAACCTTCAGTCCATAAAAGGAATCTTTATGTTGTTTCTTTCCCAATCATCATTCTGTTTAACGTACTAAGATCAATATTGTATCAACTTTTTATAATTTTTAAATATTTGTATACGGCGTCGCATCGGTTTATGCACAAGCCTCGTAAGGCAGGCGAGTGTAACTTGGAAGTAGTGGTGAAGGACGGTATAGTGTCAACAGAGTTAGCACCAAGTGAAGAGATGACTCACATACATAATGTTGGTCCGGGGGACCCCTTGCTGGCCAAACAGAAGCATCACCATCGAAAAGCTTTTGAGTATATTTCAAAAGCATTGAAGATTGATGAAGAAAATGAGGGTGAGTTTCCAAATATATTATGTTTAGTTTAACAACAAAACATTGTGTACCAAATAACTGCTTTGATTTCCTTAACATATATCTTTAAATTTATGAATACCTGGTAAAATATATACAATATTCTTTCAAATGTAAATTACAGTACCTAAATTAATAAAGTTAATATGAAATAATCTTATTATAAGCATTAAAATGTTAAAGTATATGTAATACTGCAATTATAAAATAAACCTGAGTTCTATATAATCAATAATATTAGAAACAAAGGTCTGTAATATCTGGATAAATAAAATAGTTCTAAACAAAAGTGTTTGATGGACAAAGGAGTTTTATTTTTATTGATTATATCCTCCTTTGTTTTATCTGTACCTAGGTAGCCTGTAGCTTCACTCACATTTTCTGTGTTGGAAAGCTATGTTTTTATTGGGACTCTAAAGTAGCTGGTGTCACTTAAAACCAAAGATTTAGTATACCAAGTAGTTCCATCTACCATCTCATATAAAATTAAAATATGTCTATTGTTTGAGCCTTACAGTATGAAGGAAGGATAAACAAACAAATATATCTTCATATTATTTAATTTACATCCAGTTTCATTTAAATATTGTTGTTTTAGAACATATTAGTAACATAATATGCAATATTAAAGAGAGGCAAACTCTTGCATTATAATCATAAAACTGGTATAATACTGGTTTTGTTGGTCTATTTGCAATGTAATTATTATTCACAACAGATAAACTTGACAACACACTAAATAGTCTCCATTCACATTCTATTAGTGTATTTAATATTAGGATCTTATTTTTAAGTGAATGTTGCCTTATTTTCTTTTACGTAAATATGCTTTCTGATGACTAATTAGGTGTAAATAATCATAATCAGTGGTAAAATGGTAATATGTGTGCATAAAATGGCTGAACTCATTGAATGAGTTGATGATGGTATCTCTTCCTATCAGCCTATTTTTTTCTGATCTGTCTGTCATATTGGAAAAAAATTGGCCATTGTTATTAAAAATGTTATTAGCCACATAACACTGATGATCTCCTAGTTATGACAAATTCTGCTTCAGACAAATCAAACCAACATTCATTCCACAGGACAAAAAGAATTAGCAATAGAGCTTTACAAAAAAGGCATTTATGAGTTGGAACGAGGCATCGCCGTGGACTGCTGGGGCGGGCGCGGCGACGCTTGGCAAAGAGCACAGCGATTACACGACAAAATGAAAACCAACCTTGGCATGGCCAAGGACCGCCTGCACTTCCTAGGTATGAAATAACATTATCCTACACAAAAACACCAAAATCACCGCCACAACTCAGGCTACCAACCAACAATGCTATTTTATTTTAAACGTGGAAATTGGCTGTATGTTTGCATGCTAAGCTTATTATTATTTCGTTAAACATATATACACAACTTATTCCTACAGTTTCTATTGAATATAAGGTTTAATCTGTTCCCCTATGTAGCCAACCTAGTCGCGCTCAGTAAGTTGGGCGTAGAGAGTGAGCCCGAGCGGAGCGACAAAAAGCCAACGGAGTCGCCTCTAAAGGGGCGAAGACTGTTAGAGAAGTCCAAGACGACGTTACTCGCGCATACAGAAAGTAACAGTGGTCAAACGAAGCCACCGAACGAAGGTAGAACACAAGAAATAATGCTTAGCTTCGTTTGACGTAACCTACTGCAAAATTCAATCAAAAATCGAACTAACATTTACATAGTTTAATTGTTATAACACTACACTCAACATTGGAAACTAATTGGACTGTTTTGTTTTTAAATTGTCAGTGTTTGCATGTGGGTTCACTGTGCCTACCATCATTTCAGCTTGCGAGTGTTTAGCACACTGTGTGGTGTGTTTGGTGCTGTAGTGTACTGTACAAGTGTGTGTGCTTTGTCTGCATCCTATACATATAATAATTACATTTTAATATGCCATTTATACAAAGCTGACTGACAAAAATTAGCCTATTTTCTCATTAAGGTAAAAATAATATTAATTCAGCAAATTAAGAAACATTAAACTTATTAAATAACGTGTTAAAGTACTATTCTATGTATGGACGCAGTCTCTCTAGCATAGTAACTCCGTAACATTAATTAGCACACCGCACAAGATGGACACTCATTAGACCGTGTTTTCTGTAGTCTCTAGATATTCGCTTAGCAACTGTCATAGAACGAAGTTTTAACGTAGGTACTACTTTCGTTAAGTAGTTTGTTATCTAAGTATTTAGTTTTATTCACAACAACTGTATGCCATTTTCTTTTTAATTAGAAACAGCTTAACAGGAATCAGGAACTCGCGCCGTATTACGCATTTTCCTTGTAGATAAGATATCTTTATAAGCATTATGCAACTGTCGTGTTACTTTAACTTTAAAACAAATATTAACGAACGTTCTGTTATTAGATAACAGTAAGATATCTGCAAGGTTCTATTAAAGCCTTCACGCTGTGATGTAAACAAGAATAACGCTGCAAAAAAATATGTAAAAATAACTTATCCTTGAAATTCACAGCCAAACGAATTGGCTTACCTAATAGCTAGGTAGCGCTGCTCTAATTTATCATCTGAAAAATATTATGCTAATTGTCCGCTCCTAGGCAAGTTGGTTTCAGTTCATTTGCGCTGTATGGATGGTTACTGAGCGAACAGGGGGCGCACGCAATCATGCGTACCATGCGCGCACGCACGATCTTTTACATACGACTTGTCCCCTAACATCTCGTCACAGTTCAATAAGCAACACGGATACTGACCGTTTCAATTTATTTTAAATAAAAGCTATTAATGTCCCGTTTTTAAATCAAGAGACAAATACTCGGAACATTGAATGACAGAGCGATAAACTATGTAATGAGATCATTGCACATTGTATATTTGTAAACGATGTTTTGATCACACTGTAACAAGAATAATACCCATTACATAGAGCTGATAAGTAGAAATAGAATGGATATGCTGAACTTATTCACATTGACCTGATTGTCGTCCTTCAAACAGGTCAAGTGCGACGCAATCAGCGCACGTTTATAAAACAGCCGACCATTTATGAAGAAACGATGTAAGGATCGAATACGCACGTGTACATGCCTTCTCCATTTACAAGAAACGTGGAGCAATGTTTTTTACGTACTTTCACGGCTCTTCAAAATAATCCCGCGCTAACTTCGCGCCAATTTCACAGGTTATAATCCTACGCAATTTGTAAGAATGAAGTGTTAAGTGCCGGTCATTAAGGTGTTATAGTTCGTTTAGTTCAAGCGTAGGCGACTGGCTAACAAGTCAGCCTATTAACGACCTTCTTTCGATCCAACCATTCATTCATTTTTACTCTGAATGAATTCGAAGTTTCCTAGATCACCTAAATATTTATGTGTTCTATATAGGTAGCTACCGTGACGAAATTAACTACGTATTGAAAATTCTATGAAGCGGATTCTTTCATCTGTTTTGTATCGTATAAATGTGTTTTACACTCAAATCATAAAAGTAGTTAGTTTTCCGGAATTAAAACTGTTAGTTTTAATCTACCCTACTCTCTGTTCTCAATTTGAAACTCGCTTTACTGTTACGTAACTTAGTAACCAGCATCAAAGCTAAAACTGTCACCATTAAAGTTGGCGGGAATCAGATTGAAATTTCGTGGTCGGTTATCAACTAAAAGCCTAGCTATTACAATATACATTGTGCTCTCTTTGATAACACGGACAAAGAGTAATTGTAGTACGGCATACAATAAAAGCGATGTAAAAGAAAGTTTTCACTATCATTGTGTATAAAAAGCACCTTTCCACAGTCTATTTGATAGAAACCTTTCGCGAGATACGTACTACGCTCTGACGGACCGGTCATTGACCCACTGACATTGGCACTGGCCGCTTTTCATCCAATCAATTCGATCGATCTGTCTATCGGTTTTAATAGACGTTCGTTCAAACTTGGGTGCTATTGTAATTGAAAATACTTTTCTTAAACCGATATACCAAGACAGAACATACAGTATGTATGTAACAGGTCTATAGAAACTTTTTTTACAACATATTGCCGCTTAGGCCGAGCTCTTTACTTTTTCAGAAAAGGTCTACCCATAGAACTGGAGTCTGGAAGTAATCGTGGGTACGTAATACGTGAAATCTACAGATATTTAGTTAATGTCGGTTTGTCGTTAGCGTTATGCCCGTAAACGCACAGAAAAGAAAAAAGAAACCTTTGTTTTGTACACAAATCACACAGTACTAAGACGAAAATAAGGAGGATATAATTAGGAGCATGTATCATCCGATCTAACAGGTTATTCTTAGAGTAAAGTCAACCGCTTAGCCACTGCGTCACAGGTCGTCAATCCATTAATTCTACAGTTTAAGTATTCTAAGCGCGACGATCTCGAGGTCACTAAACATCGCAGATGCATTACTAAGATAAAATACAACATGCTCCTGTTAAGCCCCTATATGGTACGATCCGTGGCTTGAAATCGATCGTAACGATGGATCGCTACCGGTCGATATCAAAGATCGTAACAAGAACCTTGAATATCGTAGCGAAAAATCGACAGTGTGTGACCATTTTCTTCCGATCGATCGAAACGATCTATCGAACGGATATGGGCCTTTAAAAGATCTACGGTCTCTTGTGCCTATTGTTCATAGGAAGTAAGTCAAGGAGACCACACATGAATGATTATTCATGTTCAGCATCCTTGATTGAATACGTTTAATTAATCACTATATAGGTTTTGTTGTGTATATTGTATTACTTTGTATGTAGAAGGGTGGTTGGGATATCTGTATTGCTTTTGTTATATTATAGAAGGTACATCAAAGTTATAGTTGATTTAGCTTGAATCTTCGTCTGGCTTTTGTATTGGAACTTTTCGATAATAGAAGAATATTTAGAAGCGAAGTAGACTCTATTCAAAAGGTTAATAGATTGGAATTACTTAGCTTAGTGGTATAATGTTTCGTCTCTACTATACGCGATCAATACATTATATGACTTAATTCAGTGTTGTGACATTTATATAAATAATCCTTTGGATGTCTTCCAAGGCGACTAATGGAGATGTTGTCTTAATGTCACCTCCAGTAACGCGGTGTGCGCATCTCGCAATAACGTTCGGCAGCAAAAAAAACAAAGATTACTGAGAGATTTTGATTTGGTTCTCTCAATTAAAATCTCTCAATTTCTCGAAAGTTTGCTGTAAGAGAACTTTTTTGAGTTAACCTCGCCTCTGTGTATTAAATTACATGTTGCAATTAAAGTTTTGTTTAGATAATAAACTAAATATTATCAGTATAGTAGTAATATCTTTGGCTATATAGAAACATAGTCGTGACATGTTTATTATATACCTTTGTTTAAAACCTGACTTGGATAGTAAGCTAACACAGGCTTTAAATATACTTACGTATTTATGGCGCGTTTCGCTCAGTATGAAAAAAAACTAGTACTTATTTTAATACGATAATTTGGCAGCGGTACACGGGCTGCAGACTGCGCCGTATTCGTCCTGAAAGAAGTTTGCAATGCATTAGTGGTATTAAATGCATTACCGAGATAGCTTTTAACCATTAGGTGCATGCTTTTTGGCTTCCTCTATTAAAAAAGAGATTATTTTGTAATATAACATTGACGTTAATCAGCAGAATTAGTAACATTAAGATGTTACTGTGGTATTAGTGGATAGTATTTTTTTATCAATGTCAACTAGGTAAACTACAATTTCACCGCACTATTTTTGCCAAATTGAATAGCAGCATTAGCTTCGCCCATTAGTTTGCACTGTTGTCCAACTAAATTGATTTTGTAAAAGTTCTCAGCGAGCTGAAGTGACCCAAATTAGTGGCTAAAATAAACAACGGTGCAGTTCTTAACCCCGTTTCAGAAATAGTCAGACATAACAACAACATAAAATCTCCAACATAGACAAACAAAAGACAATAAAATTAAACAATTTTAATTGGTGTTCGAGTCGTGACGCAACATCCTATCATATAAATCATCGGTTACTTCTTAGACCTACATCGGTTACTGGCCACTTATTAAATGAAATTTATCACCAACTTCTGTAGTGTAGGAATTAAACATAAGCACCAACTAATTGCAACCCACATTCAAACAACCGCTCAAAATATTCGGCACGCATATATCGCCTTACCTGCGTCAGTCATATCATTACTAACAAACAAAAAAGCTTAATGTTTTAACATAACTAAGGTACCAGGAGTTTAGGACTTATATGTAGGTACTTTCCCTTCTCTAACTAAACAATCTTCAGTCGCAGGGCGCAAACTCACGACGGCTGGTCGACGTGTGCCCAGCGGGGGTGTCGGTGGACCCCTGATGAAGTCTCAAACCTTGCCCCGGTCTATGGGCAGGTCGTCATCACAACCTAACAGCTCCAACGGGGGCTACAGCAGATACCCTGTGAAGCCGGCGTCCACACCTCCTGCTGTCAAAAGACAGCTTTCTGTAAGTGTAGTGTTAAGAGCTTTTAGTCCCAAAATAAATGATCCTGAGTTGGAATCCCAGGATGGGCAGTCTTACTGGGCTTTGCATTTAGGCAATTGGTGCCCGGTTGATGGTAATAGGCTCGTACTCTATTACTTTGGCATTATGGGCGAAATGCGTGTGCATGATGTTATATTATTATCAAAGGTATCAAGCATAGGCGTTTTTTTAGTGCAGTAAATTGAATATGTAATATTTTCTTACTGATAAATACCTACGTTCAGGCTGTGGTATCAGCGAAGAAAGATATTCTCGTTAGTATCGTAACAGGCAATCGGAAATGTATGTTATGATTTCATTAGAAGTAGATAATAAATAAATATCACTTAGCGCAATATCTTATGAAGTCATCCCTAAAAATAGTTGAAAAAAGATATATTAATAATATCCCAGATTATTATATGAATATTAAGAACTTTCTATTTTTATTGGACAATCAATTCGATCACCAATTGGCATCTTCATTCATTCCAAATTCATTTTTGTTTTTATTTAATTGATATAACCTATCACAAAATTACTAATGGTTAAAAAACTCACCAAATATAACATTTTTGATTTACACCTGGTGAAAATAATCATGAACACATTCTGTGTACCATGCCGTGTATGTGTCTACATACAAGCAACGCCCTTGTTGCATAAGAATATAACCCGAGAAAGGTGTCAAGTCAATGAAATAATTTAACATTTGCGCAAACCCATAACCTGATTCACGCGGCGAACGTGTTTCACCTATGTATTACAAAAACGTAAAGCTGAACTAAGATTGTTTTTATTGAGGCATACTAAACTATTATACAACAAATGCCCATACTATATTACTTTCTTCCTTTATCTTTTCCTTTATTAACATTTCCATCCATCTAACCCACAATCATCCCGATTCGCGTCTCACAATCAGAGCGCATACCAGGTACCATCAAACGGGTCACCGGTCCGGCGCGTGGTGGGTGGAGGGTCCCAGCGCGGCACGCCGACCAGGAGTAGGACTCCGCAGCCGGCCCTCGCGGTGCGGGGCGTCGACCCCAAGCTCGTCCAGCTAATTCTGGACGAGATCGTCGAAGGAGGTCCTAAAGTCCACTGGGAAGATATTGCGGGGCAAGAGGTAAGGGTCGCAGCCAATTCACTAGTACAATTTACAGAGAATTTCGAAAAGCCCCTGGCAGATCTCTAGCCAGAGGGATTGACGATGTTGTTGCTGTACAGGGGAAAAATCTGTATGTAAAAGATCCAAAACGGGAAACAGTGGTGTTGAAGGCTAATGCCCAACAGTCGGGCACTTGGAAGCAGATAATGATGAGTTATTGTTTTTTGCTATAAAGTATTTGCGATACGTGAGCTTTGTATGATGACATAACTGACATTTATTATATTGTGCTTTGATTTAGGTACCTCTGAACTATTTAGATTTGACTAATTAAAATTCTTTGCCGGCCAAAAATAGTCGAGCTAGTTCTATTTGCGATTCAATAGGCAACAACTTCTACGTAACGATGTGGATCTAGGCCTGGCCCTTAGGCCGCCTCATTCTCGATCTATATTCAGGTTAAACTCATCCGTTTCGGTCCGTAAAATTTCTATGAGCTATGCTTCTCAACGTCACTTCAATTGTCTTGGCTACAAAACTATGTAGTGCGTATTAAAAAAAAAAATAACATACGCTATAAATTCAGTAATTTTGATCAGATAATAGGGTACACGACCTTCGACAAATTTACTTTAGATTAAAATCGTGAGGTGACCAAAAAGCAATAATAATTTCAACTTGTACGTTGACCTTATAAGTAACGGTGCAATGCTGTCACATTTTGGTGTTCTGTCATTCTTCACGGTATCACATGTTAAAGGCTTCTTGATAATCGAAATTCCAACTTTGTGATTCATGCCGTAACTGGCTAACTAAACAATATTATAAGCAGACGACTGCTGAGCACGAGTTCCTGGGTTCGAATCCCGGGTCGGGCAAAGTGTTACTGGGTTTTTCCATTGGGTAATTCTCAGTGGCAGCACGATTCTGGATTTGTGCCCGGTTGATGGCAATAGGCTCGCCCCCTATTACATTGGGACCTAAAAACATAACTGGCGAAATGTGGGTGTACTGTATGTGCACCTCTGCCTACCCCTTCGGGGAATACAGGCGTGATGTTATGTTATTATAAGCAGAACTTTAAGTAAACCATACTACGATCGTTTAGTTACAACATCCCTGTTTCTGAACGTGTAATGAAAACTTGACCGCCTAACGTCTATACATCAATCAAAAACCATGTTATCCAGAAAAGATATTTATCGTCTACGGTGCTCAATGCTGTGTTTGTCCTACGCATTACATGTTACAGAGAAAGTTCGCTCGTTCTTGGAAAAGTAAACAAAAGCCCGACTTTCAGACCAATTAGGTGAATGTAAAGAAATCAACTCCAGTTTATGATTTGTGAAGAAATGTTGTTTAAACACTTTTTATGTTATATCGATAAATCAAATGTCGAACTTAATAACTCGATTTCTCTTAGACTTTTTTGAGAAGAAATACAACAATTTTAAAACTTTTTTTAATAACTTCAGCATCTGTATTATTATGTTAACAGAAATAATAGCTTATTGTTATTTAACTTTCTCAGTAGTTATATGCTTTTAAAAGATAGAAATTATTGAATAGAAATATCTTTAGCTTTTCTGAACTCGTGCTTTAGAAATAGGTCTTAGACAAGCACAATATACATACTTACTATTTAATGTAGCTTCTGTTGAAGTGAAGTATTTGGAGAGTATTTAAAAAACCTTAATGGTTTTGTTCATAGGCGGCCAAGCAAGCATTGCAGGAGATGGTAGTACTACCTTCGTTAAGGCCGGAACTCTTCACTGGACTCCGGTCTCCGGCCAAGGGACTACTTCTTTTTGGACCACCAGGGAACGGTAATTATAAGATTTATATTACACAAACTGATTTTTAGAAATCAGCCAAAATTTTGCAAATTCCATTTCAATTTTTGACAGATCAGATGTTCCATTTATATAGATCATTGCTCACCCTTGCAAAAATATATCGTTTGGATTTCTCGTTGTACGACCCTTAGCCTTGGTGACAAAAAACCCCATGCAGTCAATTGTAAAGTCAAAATCAAGGCACCTCTGCTATCTATCTTAGAAGCCTAACTTACCGCATAAAAAATCATCCATAATTTGTTATAGTTAATTCCCTATGTGATGTATTCAGGCAAAACCCTCCTCGCACGGTGCGTGGCGGCGGAGTGCTCAGCGACATTCTTCTCGATATCGGCCGCGTCTCTCACCAGCAAGTACGTCGGCGAGGGCGAGAAGATGGTGCGGGCGCTGTTCCAAGTGGCCAGGGAGCTTCAGGTAATTGTTATATTACAAGAAATTGAAGGTAGAATGGCCAGATAGGAGGACGACTTGTATACGAGGGCTGGTAAGGACTGGATGCAGAAAGCAGCGGACCAGACTGTGGCAGAACTCGGAGGAGAACTATGTTCAACAGTGGACTAAAGGGGCCGATGATGATGACGACGATAATGATGAAAGATAAATAATATAACATTATATTTCTCATTTGGACTGCCTCGTTGGTCTAGTGGTCGCTAAGTGCGACTGCTGAGCACGAGGTCCTGGGTTCGAATCCCGGGTCGGGCAAAGTGTTACTGGGTTTTTCCATTAGGTAATTCTCAGTAGCAGCACGGAGTCTGGATTTGTGCCCGGTTGATGGCAATAGGCTCGCCCCCTATTACATTGGGACCTAAAACATAACTGGCGAAATGTGGGTGTACTAAATGTGCACCTCTGCCTACCCCTTCGGGGAATACAGGCGTGATGTTATGTTTTTTTTGTTTATGTATTTCTCATTCTAAAAGAAAAAAATACATCAATACTTAAAATAGATTACAAAGCAATTAATTAAAAGCTCCTTGAAGCAAAACGAAATGCGCAAATATTCAGTGTGTCAAAAATATTCAAGTTGTTTATAGAAGAACGAGATCTTAACGAAAGCTTATTGGTCCGTATGCGGCCCGCTCCGGGTAGAGCCCGCACAACGCTACACGCGTCCTAGCAACCGTATCGGACTATACCCTCGTTTCAGAGCACTATAGGCAATAGCGTACGGGTCTCCCGGATAGCTGTGAAATCAGCCTGAGTATATGATAGACGTTTTACATACATAAAATGTGATCACAAATATTTTGTTTAAAAAATCAAAATCCGCAACCTTTAGTGCAGTACACCTACCACACGGCCACTGCGGCATTCTGTCTTACATAAATTATAGCACTATACCGTAAAAAATACAAGTGCTAATAGTAAGTGACGCTAATATAAGCGTGTAAATCGCCTGCTCCGAATTAAAATAGTGTTGTACTGGCGTTATAAATAATTAACATATCACGCGACATGCAGTCGTTATCTCTAACAGTATAGCAGTCAGGCGAGTCGATGACCTCGTTTTAAAGGCGGTACTAGATGATAAAAACCAATTGGACATTTTAATGCACTTTCAAACACTTATATGTATGGTCTATTTCAATTCCATGTGCTAAAATATCAAATCTCTTGTAAGAATATTATTCATCCATCGGGCGATGGTACTGATAGACTATATCGATGTTTTATCCGTGAATGTCACCATAGCGTAATATAATGTAACATATAGGTACCCAAAGCGTCACTGAACCGCTAGTGCGGCAAATCGTGCCTTACGAACCATATCGTGATAATCATTTGACAATAGGTTCATATGTTTTTAACCGACTTCAAAAAAAGGAGGAGGTTCTCAATTCGACTGTATTTTTTTTTTTTATGTTTGTTACCTCATAACTTTCGCTTGGGTGAACCGATTTTGATGATTTTTTATTTATTTGAAAGCTGGTGCCTCCCGTTTGGTCCCATTGCAATTTGATTTAGATCCGATCAGTACTTTTTCAGTAATTCTTAATAATGCTCTTTTTTTCACGTTCTCTACTACATTTTTCTATGATTGTTCTCCGATTTCTGCGGTTTTTTTACTTTTTAGTGCTTTTTAATTTGTTGTGAAATAATTTTGTTTTGAAGTCGGTTTTTTTTCGGTTACAACACGAACGTCACCGAAGTCAAATAAAAAGTTTATATGACATGACGTTTATATAAGTGTTAAAGCCAAGGAATTAAGCGAGTTCGTTTGACACAGTTTAAGTTACAAAATAGGTAAGCGTATAGTACTTCAATTTACGGCACTTCTATGTATTGAAAACATCATCTTCGCCAAGCTTTTGAGCTTGTTTCTAGATCTACTCAGGATCATTATTAATTAAATTGGTATCGCTCCACTAAAAAATCATGAATTCTGCCTTACCATAAGACTTAATGCATACCATAGATTTATCAAAACCTTTACCATAGCCATTACATAGGTTTTAATGAATTTTCACAAAAGGTACGAACAGAACGAGAATAGAGAGCGTCTAAGAAAATAACGTAAACTTTTTACTAGAGGTAACTTGTAATTGCCTTTGACGATAAATACTCAAATTGGTCTACCGCCGCACTTTTATATAACGCGTTAAGTGAAATGCTCTTAAAATGTTATCGTTATTAAAGCGCTTTCTACAATATTTTGTGGTACTAGTAATGAATCTTTTTAAATACTTATATTGAATCGAAAGTCAAATTTATTACTTTGCCAAACTTATTAGTGCAATAAATACAAAATGACAGTCGATTAAAAATGTTGTGTCATATTTTTTCGACCTCTCAATTATGATTTTGCACTACCTTGGTAAAAATTACTATGTAAAAGATATATATAGGTGCATGTTTATTATTTTATTACTATATACCATGACAAGGTCTGTATAACACTTATGTGTAATAAATAAAAAGGTCACTATATACTCGGTCAAGTGTGCACGTTGTTTCCGGAATATAGACTTTATCGACTTATAATCACGGGGAAGTGATTTTGAACACGAAATAAGTTCGACACACAAAAAAGAAAAACTGCTTTTCTTCTTAAAATTTCTTCTAGTCTGCCAGCGTCTTGTATCGTGCCGATAAAGATTTTCAATTTACGAACGTTGATAGTTATCTTGGTTTAAGAAACTTTGACAAACATGTGTAATCGGACTGGCGTTTATACTCCGTGAATGAATTTACAATGCCTGTAAACATCGATGTAAGACAACTTCCTAAGTAAACTTAGCTGCTTCAGACAGAAATCAACAACCCATATCCTTTCACAGACGATGTTCAAATCAAAAGAATATTTTTATTTTATGTAGAACAATAATATGCGCAAAAGCAACGTCATAACTAGTTATTCGGTTCCAAAAAAATGGCTTCCGATGTATGATATATTGCATATATGTTGGCGCGGGTGCGCGTCAGCCCCACCAACATCCTGGCTTCGTGTGCCGACCGTTGGGACTCGGTACTGATGTCTCACTGGATAGGCCTACACGCGAGACCAAGCGACTGACTACTCTGTACTTTTACTAACACTAGGCTAAGAACATTGTTACTAACAAATATATAGATCTAGTCTGAAATAAACTTATGTTATTATTATTATACAAGACCCGGCAACTTAAGTATGGATATATTTATATTTTTTTTCTTTTTCTTCTTTTCCTGTAGCCCGCCATAATCTTCGTGGACGAGGTAGACTCGCTGCTGTGCGAGCGCTCGTCGGGCGAGCACGAGGCGTCGCGGCGGCTGAAGACGGAGTTCCTGGTGGAGTTCGACGGGCTGCCGGCCGCCGGCGCCGACAGGCTTATCGTCATGGCCGCCACCAACCGACCGCAGGAGCTCGACGAGGCGGCGCTCAGGTTAGTACCAGTTTAGTGTTTAGTGCCTACAGAATAGGGGTGTGTTTTGCATAAATATAGTATGATATTATGGTTTACTTTATTATCGTGTGTACATTGATTTTATACATAGATTTTATTGAGACTCAATAAAGCGGAACCAATGTTCCTTTACCTTAAAAATCAAATAATAATCAGTTGATAGAGCTGCGCCACGAATTGTCGATTCCCGCTCGTGCCTATTATTTTTTAAATTTCCATTATCAATTTGAAATAATTATTAATTTGAAAGTTACCATATTAATTTATGTGTATTATATGTATACTTGCTATAAATATAAGTTATGTTAAAAAAATATATTGCTATTATTTCGCCAGACGATTCCCCAAGCGCGTGTACGTGTCGCTGCCAGACGCGCGCACGCGCATGGCGCTGGTGCGGCGCGTGCTGGCCCGCGGGGCGGCGGCGGCCACGCTCAGCGAGGCGGAGCTGGCGCGGCTGGCGGCGCTCACCGACGGCTACTCCGGCAGCGACCTCACCGCGCTGTGCCGGGACGCCGCGCTCGGACCTATACGGGGTCAGTACACTCACATGGAGTTGGTGCCGCTCGTGCTAGCCCGCGGACTGGCGGCGCTTACCAAAGGCTACTCCGGTAGCGATGTCATGGACTTCCTCCGTCCTGGGGTGGCGGAGGGGGCCGGACCTCTTACCGGCTAAAACTCCACGGTGCCCTTCTAGTTACCTTAGGTCCAGGAGTGTAGAATCCGCTGCACCGCTTCCCTCAACATGTTCGACCCGCCTCTTTCGAGAGGTGCGCGCGGAACACCAGCGCACGCCGCCTTCTCGGGTATATTTGGTCTAGCGATGGACTGCCCCAAGTCCGTCGCCCGCGGGCCAGAACCTACAACCTCAACCGGTCCGTGTGCCATATTAGCTTAGTATTGTTTAGTTTTCGGTCTACATACCTAATTGACGCTATTTATGTACCCATACTAAAAATATAATTGTTTCTTGAAGACGACCTACAAATCATACATTACCCTCTCTTTTAATGCTTACATAATCATTCAACTTCTTACTCCCATTATTTCCGAACGACAAGTAATCCATAATACAACACAGCGAAAAGTAAAGACATAGCGGGCAAAGACGACAAATGTAACAGTAACATACGATGGCGTGCGTGCGTTACGTGTGCATCTTAACACGGAGCAACATGCAACGAGACACCTTGACCTGCTTAACTGTACTCATAAAACGGTATCGAAACAATAAAACCGACGCCCACGCCATCTGTTATGACTTCGGGCAAAACTTATGATAATATCTACTATTGGTAAATAGCTTTACCGCCTACATAGCTCGCGATGTTATAATTATATCGTAATGTTCACTGTTGTCGCATAAATCAGTATGACAATAAATTGGGTGAGTTGTCGTAACTGTCAATAAATTAGAACAGTCATAAGCATAAGGCGTAGGACAATTTTACTTTCTTCTGCGATGTCAAATGCTTCCTATACTGCCCCATTGCCACTGTTTCAGTCTTTGGGTATAATTTACGGGTAATTATTTGTGGCATTTAATTATGCCTAGTATATACTAATCGCTTCACGTGGGGCGAGACCACTTAATGGGAATATAAACACAATTTTTCTTATTTTCAAAATTTCATATGTAAGTTACTAAAAAAAATTATTATAGCATCAGAATTTATGATGTATATTACTTATTCAATCATAACAAAAAACACTCTATTCTAGTCACCTATCTAACAGAAATATCTCATGTAAATCGGTTCATCTTTTTGGGAGCTAAGATCCTACAGTTAGATAGATACACGCGATCTTTTTGTAAGGTTAAAAGTAAATATGTAATTTCATGATGATATTCATGTTCTAGCCGCGTCGTCAGCTCATGAACTAAGGCTTCGTTTCACTCCAAAACTAGTTAAACTAGGATAAACAGTAAATATTTTTTTTTTCTCCATAGAACTGGACCCCGAAGAGGTGAAGTGCCTGGACCTGTCGCTGGTGCGCAGCATCACGTTCACGGACTTCATGGAGGCGCTGAAGAGGATCAGGCCGTCGGTGTCGCCGCTCAGCCTCGCGGGCTACGAGAAGTGGTCCGTGCAGTACGGGGACCTCGGACTATGAACCATACATATAGGTACCTAGTGTAACCATTAAACTTATGTATTACTTGTCCCCTAGTATATCCGTTAGTGTTTGTGTAATGCGATGCATACACATTAACAGGTGAGATTTTTTGTATGTTTGTATGATATGTCTTTGGTTCAGAGAGAAATTCCCTTTTATCACTGGAAAATCGCGTTATACTGACCCGAAAAAACGCAGGGTGACCTTGCTGGGGCAAGCAAAGTTGATTTGCGTTGGTATGTTGGTGGATAAGTAGCTTCAAACTCCCAATATTATATCTGATTACGCAGTGGCTAAGCGATTAGACTAAGGTTTGCGAGGTCGGAACAAAAATTGGTGTGATCCGCAGATACTTGTCCCGAGTCTGTGGGTGATATTTCATGTTTGTGGAACGCACCCATGATACAGGAGGAAATCCCAGTGTGTGGCGATGTTTAAAAAAAAAGAATAATATGTTACAGCCTAGCAAGACGGTTTTTCCATACTTATATATTCCGATCATGATTTCGGGATATTATCGTAAAATGTCAATATAGCGTGTAGAAACATCATACACATTACACTTTACCTTTTGCTGTGTGCCCGTGAATTCTTATGAGTTGACATTCAAGGTTAAGTTTTCCATCGACAACTAACTTACATCACTTTATTGATACATTCATATAATCACGCCTGTGTAGTATTATTTCCGAAGGGGTAGGCAGGGGTGTTCTCCTATGTCACTAATTTGGGTGACAAGTTCTCATTTTAATGTTCGTCATATTCCCATATGTACTTATATGTACCTATACATAAATGTCCATGTATAGGTAGCTGTTAAAAGTCCCATTGTAATAGAAGGCGAGCCTATTGCCATCAACCGGGCTCAAATCCAAACTACTGAGTTACCCAATGGTAGAAACTAGTAAGACTGCTCGACCAGGGGACTCGAACCAAGAACCTCATGCTCTTTCCATTAGCGACCACCAACGAGGCATCCTGTCCTCCTGCTAAACTAAATAATAACTTATAAGCTGTGTCATACTAATAACTTATAAACTAATAAATATATAATCTGTTTTCAGGTAACGATGTACTCAGAGTGATGGTGAGTCATTAATTAAGTGAATAGAGAATATAAGGTACGATGTTGATTTACAATTGATAATAGTTTGTCACGCAACTATTCATCGCTCAAACTTTATACATCTCCTTTTATCGTGTGTCTCGGCTGCTGACACTTGCAAATATACCGCCATGGTCCTTTTTGGACCTCCTGACACATTCCGTAGGGTAGCCGAGGTGTGCAACAGAGTTCTTTATGATTGACACGGTTTTTATTGAAGGAATAACAAAGGAGAATGAATAAAATGATGATTGGAAAACGTTCTCCATTGAAGGTTATGTGTTGGATGCTACATTATTGGTTTTGTTTGGGCCAGCGTTGTGTGTGTACCTGGCTGGCACATCAGGATATTTAGAATGCGGATAAGAAGTTTAATTATATGGAAATACAACACAATACTTGTTTTTAGAAATAGTTTTAGGGCTTCCTATAGATAGTGTCAAATACTTCACAATCAGAATCGATTAGTCATTTAATATTCTTATCGATATTTAATATTCGCATGAACCGAGAATCGATTGTGATTTTACTCATTCTCCTTTGTTGTATTTTAAATTGAAACACATCTAGTCAAAATATGACTGTTTGTGCGTGAATTGCAGTCCAATTAAATAGTGATGCCCAGTCGATTAGTAAATTTAATCGATATTTGTCGTGATCGATTTTACGTGTAATATTAACTTGCCGTGCAATATGTCAATGTTGATGCTTTTTTATATTGAATACCTAGTGTTAAATAGATGCAATTGTTTTTGACTTAGTCTCGATAATAATGTAAAAACATCTTACAATTTTAGTCCGACAAACAAAAATAGGTGCACATCCCTATAATAATACTAAAAGATCATTTTAGTTGTAGACTAAGTCAAAAGCAATTACATATCCATAAGTCCATACTACACTAAGTCCTTAACGGGTGTCGCCAAAAATAGTATAACCCGGATAGTTAGAGAAGCTGCTTTCAATGTTTCTAGATGTGAACAGATCGCTTTTTGCCAAACGCTTCCCTATCTAGTCGGGTTACATTAGCCCTCATAGTACCCGTCCAGTCAAAAGGAACGTTGAAAAGTGGCCTCTATGTCCAGGTCATAGAATATATTTTTAATTGTCATGCTTCCTTTTGGCTTGTTCGGTTTAGTTCCGCTTTGTATCCGAAGGACCAAATACGTTAAATAGCTTACCCATGTCAATTGATATGAATTGTTATTTTAAACAAAAACAATTGTAATGCAACGAGAAAGCTTTTTTCTTTTTTATTGTGATTTTATCCAAATAATAATCTCCCGTATATAATGGAATATTGAATTCTCATGTATTTATACTGTTCAACAACATTTATACAATATATTAATATGAAATAGATTTAAACGTATTTCGCTATAATTTTTGTTACCAATTTATAGAATATATTTAATCTCAATTAACCGCTGAACAAAATAATGGAATCATTGTACAAATTGCGTTTACCTTTTAGTATTACCTCAGAATTTTGTATATTTGAATTATTTGCAATTAATTATACTGTAGCTTAATGAAATTATTATATTTTAATTGTATTTTAGTAATTATATCGACAACCTTATTATTTATTTTAGGTGTAGCGTTTGTAAGCCACTCACGAGAACATTACTCTATATTTAAGTGAACATAATATAAGTATAATCGATTGATATGTTCAGATATATTGATTCGTACTTGAGTATCTACAGTACACATACTTATTCTTTTTACCCGCGCATCTAGTTTTATAGAAGAAATAACTCGGAATATTTACGTAATGGAAGCTCCATGGATAGTTCCCGTTACTAGAGTAGATCATATACAGTTTAGCATTGTGGATATTTTAGAAGACATGCCGAAACTATAGCTAAGATTAAGCGATTATTTTATAGGGTTGTCGATAACATTGTTGAAGATAGGATAGTATAAGCACTGCCCAGTGTAGTTAGATAATCCTTTGTTTTGAAATTAAACAAAGTTTTTTATACTGGTAACACAGTTCTGGGTTACAAAAATGTGAGACAGAATTGGTTACCGAAATAGAATTTGATTTAAAAATGTTATTAATGTACTTAAATAATGTAATTTTGTTGATTTTATTTTATATTTCGGAATTTATCTTGCCGGTATCGAAGTCAAATTCTTTGTCAGTATGCTGCATATCTTATGAATAATGATTACTTTAATTGAACGACATTCGCATGGCTAGCACACCCTTCCTCGAATTAACAGAATGAATTAAAATCGTTTGCTCAAGATGTTGTAAATAATACGATGATTTTGAGCGTAATGAGATATAATATATTTTCGTAATAGTTTGTTATAAAATTGTCTATCTCTTCGATTGAAGGTTATTTCATGGGAACTATCTATTACAGGACCACGCGTTTGTACATAATTCGTAGACTTGACATAGTGTGCCATTCAGTTATGTACGGGGATATCGAGCTGTGAGCTGGCAACGTTTTGATCTAAATACCAATTAGTTTGTGTAATTTGAACCATTTTAGTGTTAAGGGAAAGAACGAAAAATACTATTCTAACCAATAGTAAAGGAAACAATATATTTTGAGATAAATCGAACTGTTTAAATTTAAAACAAAAGGAGCATCTGGCAACTACATAGGAAGTATTGTTTAACCATAATGAATAGCTCGTGGTTGGTTCCCTTGTATTATATGTGTGAAGAATAAATTACTATTACAACTAACGCGCTACATAGTTTGCTCAAAGACATGAAGCCGATATTCCCGCGAGAGATCTTACGATAAAACTGAAGGGAAAAATTTAGAAGTTTAAGCTCAACCGCTCGATATCGTGTTAGCCGAAAAATAAATAGTTTTTGTAACATTAGTAAACAATTTTCCTAAGAAGACAGCGACATAGTGGTTAGTGCAGTTAACGTAGCGTCTATTTTAAAATAACTAGATATAGTCAATGTAGCCTGTAGTTCTGGCGATATGTTCACGCTGATGTGATTGTGTTGTGGCGTGATTCTTAGGGCAATGATGGCTTGGTTGATGATATTGAAGTCGTTTAGTGTAACACTCTTCTGTTAGAACTTTTTGAAGCGCCTGACAATAGTATATTAATGTATTAAAGTTTATTTGGCATTATATACTTGTGTGTTGTCAAGTCGGTCAAACTAGGGTTGACTCAATAAGCAGCTAAGGAATTTAAAAAACAGAGGCTCTCTATAAATTTCAATCTTGCCTTTTTCGTCTAGATAATGCATTCCATTATATTTAGCGACAAGCTTAGAATAAAACGTGACTAAATGGAAGCATATCAAAAAGCTGGGATTAGTACTACGATTGATAAAGAACATATCCCGGAAACGAAGGACTTTTAGAACGTAAAAATCTTTTGGGAAAGTTTAGTGAGAACACGCCACAACCCTTAATGTAGATACAATGTAGATAGTATTCCCTCTCCTAGTGCTGAAGTAAACAACATAAGGATTCAATTCGCTTGCTAGGCCGCATGACCACTTAAACGAATGGTGCCATAGTAAAAAGGCATATTGTTTAACCAGGGTAGTATTTACCTGTGAAGAAAATGGAGTAAGTAATAGTTTTGTCAAAACAATCATAAGATTTCCTACCAAAAGACTGCGAAGTGGTTGACATGTCCATCATTCATGCAGCAAGGGAACAACGTACAGACTTAGTTTATGGATCAGAAACTGACAGGTTCTATATAAAAGAAATAGAGCCAAGTCGTTGGCAAAAGATAGTATAGAACTAAGTGTGTTTCAGAGTCGACAGGATTTTGTGACCAGTAATAAAGATGAGGAAGAACCATTCGTTTTAGTGGGCACTCAGGCGATTAGATAGAATAATTCCCTAATTATTGAAAACCAGCCTTACACTACTACGAATACGATTTATTTTAAAGTGAAATGGTTGACAAATGAATTAAGGTTTTGGTAGCTATGATTATAAATAAGTATAGATGTTTGTGTGAGTTGAGAGATTAGTAAGTAAGTAATGGAATAATTGATGAATTGTAAGGTTTTGACTGGTAAGGATCTGCCTCTAGACGGTTTGTTTAGTGATGTTTTTAATCAATAAAAACGTGTGAAGTGATTGGGGGTTAACGCAACCCTTCTAATATTGCATTAAAGTTCGGACTGTTCTTTTTGTCCATTATTTTGACTTTTTAAACGACTTCCAAAAAAGCCAGGTTCGTCTGTGTGGACCGATTTTGTATTTTTTTAAATATTTGGATAAAGTTGGCTGTTGGCGCAGTTTTTAAATTTAAGATGAAGTTTGTTACTTGTTATGCGTGAATCTTGTTTTTATTATTATTTATCCGCATTCGGAAGTTAAATTGAATATCATATTGTAACGTACTCGTAGTAGTGTTGGGTTGCATCGTAAATACTTTAGTAATGAAATCTAAGGCAAGTGTGCAAGCTTAGAGTAACAAATAACGTTGTGATTTTTTAAACGATCAATTGTTTCAAGTTTCGGTTGTGGTTGTTTTGGAGAATTTTTCCGTTTTTTTAAATCGTGTCGATGTCGTTTCGTATTCGTTTGATCGTAAATTTTGTACCCGTGTTACGTTGTGTTTTGATTGATATGTGAAGTTTGATTAAGAATTATATTTTGTACCTTCAGAAACTTAATTTGAAAGCGTCGTATTGATCAAGTTCAGAGCTAAATATATGCAGTTATGAGATGAAATGCAAAAAGCCTTTAATAATGCGACAGTGATGTGATCTAAAAGCTTTAAAGCAGGGACTTGAAACTTAAATAGCGCTATCGGTTACAAAAATAACGATATTTTGTGTAACGTTTCAATTTTCTGCTTTAGCTTACAACCTATCTTACGGTGACGTCTCACGGTGCGTAATATCACAAACCAACAACCGAGCAAGCCGTCTCGACACGACTCGTGATATTACGCGCCGTGTAAAGCCATCATCAGAATGATCGATGTGCTAAATAAAAAAAGCGTCGTTATTCAAAGCTTTTTTTTCCATGATTGTACTTTTACCTCTGATAATGTTTGTGTTGAGATCATCGCATGCGACAGATTGGCTCACAGCATTACTGCCCGCACGCGCCTTCACAACTTTAAATGTTGATTGTAATATTAAGCAGGGAAGCTTTAATTAACACGCGGTGCAGGTTATCAATACAGTTTGGTTCTTTAACAAGCCTCAAATTGAGGTATAATGAAGTTTATAAGTTTAAAATTAACCACCCTTTTTTGTTTTTTTGAAACCTTAAAAATCTTGGCTTACTTGTTTGCTTGTATTTATAACCCAACAATACAAGCTAACTTATTTCTGGCTCTAAATTAACAGTTTGCAGCTACATATGACGTCATTCGTCAAACGTGTGTCTTTCTAAAGAATCCTGACTGTTTTGATCTCCTTTGTATCGCGTGCGGTAACTCTATATACCTACGTCAATAGCACGCACACATACAGACTACATTTACAGCATATATAATAATATGTATGAATGATATTAAACTTATGAATCATACATACACGCCCAATAAACTCACACTATTCTAAGAATTATTAATCATGTAAGTACGCTACATAGGCAATCGCTAGCTAAGTATATTTTCGAAATTATTATATTGTTGATCACCAAATATAAACAGTAATATTTTTTAATAATCATCACTTTTGGAATGTAACGAGGAATCGTTTGAGTCTGTCATCAAGTGTCTTTCAATAGTTTTTGAAACTAATGTATATCAATGAATTGTGACAATTTAGCATTTTTACATTTAAAATTGAAGAAGTAATTCAATTAATAAAATCGCGACTACATGGTAATCTAACTTCTATTTGTCGAAGAGTCGAAAGTAGAAAGAATCAATTTGCGATTACCAACTGCTACAAGAACAAAACTTAAAAAAGAAGTCCAAAATTTTACAACCCCTGAGTGGCTAACATTCGCAGCGTTCTTAACCCTTACACTTAAGCAGCAATGACGAACCAACAGCACGCTACAAAATATATTGGGCATGTCGCCGATCGTGGAGTTTAAGTTAATAGTATTTATTTTCCCAATATTTTATAAGTCAAAATTATTAACATATTGGTACATCTATGGTCGCATGATAGAATCTCTTTAGAAAACATGGCACATTGATACATAAAGGTTTGCCATCCCTGCACTAAAGCATGTTCTAAACCACAATTCTGTTTTTACCCGACTGCGCCAAAAATATCTCGAAATCTTTCCAAGAATGGCTCCCGACTGTAAAAGTCACTATGCTATAGGTTAATCTTAATTTAACATAATTCTAGACTTGTTTATTTCTTTTTAGTTTTTTAGCAGTCGGGTTTTTTATTTTTACTACTAAATTACTTTTTTTTAACAAATTTTAATACGCGGATGTCAGAAAGGGGTTGGGAATCTTTGGAGCTTTTTAAAATATAGTTCCCCTACACGTTACGAATCATTAACAAAAGTCATTATCACAATCATTCATATTAAATTCAATGATCATCGTGCTTTGCATCGCTGTGATATGGATAATAAGACCCAATGCCTTATATTATTTCATGCGCACTATTTTTAATCCAAGTATTGTTACGTCGACTTTGTCTGTTTGTTTGTCTGTCACACAGGTTTATACAGGCTGTCTCAAATAATCGGCGATTAATTTGTATTAGATGAATTTAATTTTATGATCATTAAACTCTGTTTTTTTTTTGTCACAATATATCATTGTTATTAATTAAATTGTTTTAATTATGTAGAGTTTTAAGTATGTTTTAATTATGTGGATTTTCTTTGGAAATTATCTATTTTTGTAGAATTAGCTAGGGGCAACTTCCCTACCCCTATTACGTGCATGAGTTTTTATACATTACCCAAAATGGATGCATCGGAAACAACCTACGTAATTATTTCTCCTCTCCTCAAGCAATACATGCAGGCACGAGGCACTTTAACTTGTGTGACAGACGACCAAAAAAAATGGTATTTCAAACAAATGAGCTTCGTAACACATAAGTAACGACTTGCGACTGATTGTTACATTATAAAGATATTTCCAAATTATTTCCTAAGTCGTTTTGATGTGGTTGTTTTAAAAGATAAGGTATTAAATAAAAGTACGATATGGATATTGCTTTATTGCTAAATGTATGGAAGGAACAAAACATTTGTGAAACTGAATTTTATCAGTTAAAACCTATTTCTAATGTTTTTGGCCGATTTGTAAAGATACGTTTGTGTAGATTCGTATTGTGTATTTGTTGCAAAGAGTTGTGGGAGGGAGGGAGGGGGGTTATTGGAAAAATGTAAGTTAAGTCTAAGCTTTCTAATTTTATAAGCACAGTGCAGTATCTAAAGAATCTCGTGGAAAAAAGAAATGAGTTGTTTTGTCAGTATTGGTTTTATTAATAATAATTAAGTGTTATACAATGGTATTTTTACAAACGGCCACTCGTATCCTATTTATTGCGAATATAAATTCTAAAACGTGGTTGTAATAAAATTGTTTTTTACACGTTCGCCTTTATGCTAATTGTTTTAATTTAAGCGCACGAATTTATCAATTTGACTTAATACTAAACTTTAGCCTTACGCACTTTACAATATTTAATTACAAACTATTTTGAAAATACTGTAAAGTTGTTATATTATATTGTGAACGATAATTCAGGGTAGAGAGATATAATATGAATAACAGGAACGAATATTGCATCAAGAATAATTGTAAGATAACATTTTGTAAAGTGTGTAAAGGCCCTATGTATCGTTGAGTGTTACAAGAAAAAAAATGATGATATTTTTTCATAATTAAGCACACTTTCGCCTAAAATGTCGTGAATGTTACACTAAGCATATGTGATACCTACACGGTTTATAAATAAATAATTAATTTGTGAGTTTTGTTTTACTCTGTGTTGACTCGGTTTAGAACTGCGAAGTAGGAGTACGAACAACGTAGAATCTGAAATAAGAAATTTATAATTCATTTGTGAAAATATTCATCCTAGAGGTTGAATTTCAAAATTAAACATTTATTTTGGCTAAACAGTAGTCAAAAAAAGGTTTGAATACTTACTGCTACAAAAGTAGGTCTAGACAAAGAAATATAATGCCCAGCTTTGAATATGATGGGTTTCTTCATTCGCTCCATCGCAATCCACAATGCTCGTCTGAATTTTATATCCTGCTCATACCACGGACATTGGTAGAGCCACTCTCGGAGATTCTCACTCTGAAATTAAAAATGATAAAAAAGGTAAGCCAGAAAATATTTTCATCTAATACCTAGGTACAATATTTACACAAGCTGTACGTGGCCATTCTCTAAACCCTGAACATATGATTGAAAGTTTTACAGCTCCTCGTTTCACCTTCCTTTCAGCGCATCGGTTCACACTGATCAGTAGAAAATCATCGTGTGTGCTTGAGCACACCTACTGCCTACCTACAACCTACTTTGAAGTAGGTTAATCGTTTCATTACCCTTATAGTCAGTTCATGACCGCACCAGCAGTACAGAAACAGCTGGGACAGCATGGTGACCATGTAGTTGAGCATTGAGTAGAACTGGACGCTGTTGTGCTCCACCTGCCGGCATCATAAGCAGAGATCAAGACATCAACTTCTGTGTGAGCTACACGTAATTTTTTGAGGTTAACAAACTTACAATAAAACGGAACTTTTATTAGAGATTTATTACCTACGTCATAAATATAACTTACAATAGAGATTCTCAGTCCAATATTGCAGATAATCGCGACAGTACCAGACAGTTGGAAGAATATATTCGCGTGGTATGTGTCTTCGCATATTTGAATAAACCTGTAACATATAACAGTGTTGAAGAATTCATTTCCCATTTAAGTATTGGAGAATCGTTGGTATTAAATCTTTACCTTTCTACAGTTTGATGTTGTTTTATGCATTCAGTTAGAATGTTGTTATTATTTTTTAAAGCCTCGTCTCGAATTGCTCTCGACTTTGCTGACTGGGACACATTTTGTACCTGAAAATATTAGGTTCATCATCAGCTTTTAATGACCCACTGCTGGGCATAAGCCTCCTCCCCTAAACGCCACTGATTCCTGTTTTGGGCCTATAAATATTAGGTTACCACAACAATATCACATAAGTAAGGTAGATTGGTGTAGTTATGTCTACTAGCATTCGTGTTCAATATGCAATTGGTATTCCAGTCTCCAGTACTGCGTGCGGTTCGCCCTTCTAAATGCAGCGATGACATCTAGCGTCTACTTTCACCTTATGAATATTACTTTGACCGCTGATTGTAGCCGTTGCAGGAAAGTCCTAATTTACATTTTCTCGCTCGGATGTATAATGTATTTAGTAACTCCTCGCCGAAATAGTCAAAGCCGGCAAAACTTCCTAAGACAGTATTTCATTCATTGTTATCTCTTTCTTAGCATTTTTATCTCGACGCCACTATATTTACCTAATGGATTGAGAATGTATTAAGCATGAAGTCCATTCATGTAGACAAGTTGTTGCATGAACACAACTTAATATTAAAAACTAGCTTTTGCCCGCAGTAAGTAGCCATGTCCTTTATCGGGTCTTAAACTTCTACATGCCAAATTTAATCAAAATCCGTCAAGCGGTTTAGTCGTAAAGGCGTAACAGACAGACAGTTACTTTCATATTCGTAATATTTGTATGGATTAACAACGATTTCAGGCATCTCCGACCCACCTTCTGTATCTTCTCCATGATAATCTCCAGCTGGGCGCATCCGAACATGATCATACATACGGCGACGCTGTCCACCGATATGAAGAGGAACGCACTTATGTAGATGCTGACCATCTGGTAGATGTAACCCACTTCGTAGTCAGGGGACTTGAGCGGAGTTACCGGCATCCTGTGGATAATGCTCCACTAGTTATAGGAGTGTACAAGATCATTATTAATAAGTCAAGATGTATAAAAAATTTAACAGAGAACTACAGTCGATATAGGTACCTACCGTTCGCGTAGGTAGGTGAAAATAAGGTATATTGAAGAGGTGATTTTCTTATGATTGTGTCCGCATTATAGTTTCTGGCGAAATTTACTCGAACCGTGATCGAGTAAAAGGCATTTTTACAAGCTTTTATTTAACTTCCAATGTTTGTTTGTTACATACATTGGAAGTTGTTTGTTTGTGTAGGTCAAATCTTGCAATCTAATTCAGAACCAACCTCTTTTTGACGGCCGATTGAAATGAAATTTTATATACCTAAATAGGTTTGGTGACAATACAATATTATGTTCTTTTAATTTAAAGCTTGTGTTAAAAGTATTTTTTGAATATTAACTGAACCCCCAGATGTGAGCGTCTCTTCTTCGTCCCTGCTGAGTCCTTTTGCACTAGAAAGCGGCGGGTGATGTAATCTAATAACTTACCAGATTCTGAACGGGAAGGACCGCTTACTGGCGTCATCGAACAGCGGTATCATGGCCCACAGCGAGCAGGTCGTGGTGGCGCTCGTCAGGAAGAACAGACACAGACGCTTTATCTTCAGAGCTTGAGCCGCTAGAATTCTTATAAAGGTTTATTAGTTTGTTTGTGGCCAGAATATCTCGACTCTGAATGCCTTAAACCGGGGTGAATCGGAAAGTGAATAGTGACAAAACTTTTGAACTGTTCCAATAAGGACCCTATACTTAACAATGTACAACAATCTAGAGTCCTTTTTGAGAACTTACTAAAATAATATAATATTATAATCAGTTCCTAAGTTTTGTCTCTATTCACCTTTAAGTTTTGATTCTCTTCGTTTTACTGTTCTCAGATTTTTGTTTGAACCTAGTGGCTATACTTCATCATCAACTGCTTAATAACTTGTAAGTACGCCTCCTAGGGCATAAGAGTCCCCCGAACGTCAACTTGTTCTTTTCTGGGCACTATTCACATACGTATTGACCCGGTTTGTTATTTTTCTTTATTTAACGTATGTGCCCATATCTATATTTTCTTACGCTCTATAGTTTTTTAGGTACTACGTAGCTTCCTTCCTAGTAATTGGAGAGGACCAGAAAGAAGAAGAAGAAGCTTCCTACGATTACTTACTTCTCATGTACAGCAGATTTGGGCTTAAATATCTCACTGTCCATATACCCCAGCAGCTCTATTAAATTGCTCTTGTTTATCATGAATGCTGTCGACTTGTAGCACAGGGATGCTTGGGTGAAGAGCAGGTACGAAGCCTCGGACACGGCGTCTATATCTCCCCAGACATCGGCTATGTAAATAATTTCGAACAAGAGGAACGAATATTGAGTCCACATTACGAAAAGCATGTACATTTTCCGGAGTACCATGAAATTTTTGGGGTGCGGCCAGACTCCAAAGAAACTTAGAATTCTTTTCGGTCGGCCCAAGAATAATTCAGTGTTTTGGATCGCCATTGCTCTTTTTTATTTTGATCTATCGTTTGATGAAGTTTGTATTTCAATGTGAACGCAAAGTTATCTGCTTCTATTGAGACCTCAATTAATATTTTCTAAAGAACGATTAAAGTGTTTAAAGTTAGGAACGTTGTAAAGTTTTAATTGTTGTTGATGGACTGATGTGTTATTAATTGCAGTTATTTTGTCGATAGTTAAATTATTGTTGTTTTTAAAGGAAACTTGTGTTAGCCTACGTAATATTTAACTGAATATAGGTACCTACTTACTTCAAGTAACATAGCGACATTTATTTAAGTAAGTCCAAAATATCATAAATAATACGCCTGAACTATTCCTTTCATTATTAAGTCCACGAAGAGTTCGTATCTTCAGAAGTTCACTGGTTTGAGTCACTAAAAATAATTTGAAAGAAGATCGTAGGTATCATCAATTTGCTTGTAGTATCCCCTTGCAGAAAACAGTTCGTATATTATGGCGTTAGCGTGCAATTACGGGCTTCAACATCAGCAGCAACTAAGTCTGGGAAGTGATAATTAAGTAAATTGTTCCAGTTGTTTGCTGTGATTTTATTCACAAGGCTATATAGCTTTTTAATTTTATATCTATTGGTATTTGAAGCTGATATTTGATCATATTCATAGGGAAAATAACACAAACCCTCCTTACGTGCATATATTTATTTATCTTTCTTCAGTGTTTGTTCTACTTACTATAAACTAATAACTAAAGACAAAGAAGCTCTCTGGTTATGTTCTTTGTCTCTGTTTATCTACATCAAGCTAATCTCATCTAAGTCAAGTCTTACATCGTCTGATTCAACACAGCGAAGTAGGAGTAAGACATTCGGAGAATCTGAAACAAATACATGTTTAAATTCAGAAGCAGATGGAAGGAACTTTTAATTTGCAAGGTTTTCAGGTAAAAGGTTAAGAAACGCCCTTTAAAACAGAATTGGCACTTAATTTCGACAAGTAATATATATATAAGATTTTGACAAGTATATAACTGAAGTGAATGAAGCGAAAGAAGTTTGCCAGGATCGTAGGAAATGGAAATCCGTGGTCTTTGCCTACCCCTCAGGGAAACAGATGTGACTTTATGTATTTATTTAAGCTACTATATGCACCATCTATAAATGAACCTTAAAGTAAGCCGCGAAGTCAATGTAGGTTACTCTTCTTCATCATCATCATCTGTAGCTTGACTTCACCCACTGCTACGTTTTTTGTAGTTAGGCTTCTAATACATAAAAACTAAAATATTGTATTAATTGCGTAATTAAATAGGTACTAACAGCAACAAACGTCTGTCGCGACAGTTGTATATAATGTCCAGCTCTCAGTACGAGCGGGCGACTCATTCGCATCATGGCGAAGCACAAGTGGCGCTTGAACTTGACGTCCTGCTCATACCACATGCATTTGTACATAACTGTGTGGAGATCTTCACTCTGAAATCATTATATATAAAAAATATTAAGGTAGGTAGCATCACTTCCCAAATTAGATACCTTCCTACCTCGTTCAGCACCCAATTTTTCTGCAATTTTAAGGCATATTTTAATTAGATAACTTTATAGTTCAGCTATTTTGTTTGACCTTGTGATATGAGTAGAACACGAGAAACAGCAATTGCAGATTTAATTAATTCTTTTTCCTTTTCTTTCTTTGGTTTAATTCTCTTGAGAGTCTATAACAAAATTTAAATGACGATCTCCGTTCGTGTACCTACTTACAGGCCACAAAAGCTCCAGATAAGGAACCAATAGGTGAATGCGTATTAAACACATTTGATTGAGCCATTGAAAAGAACCTTCGACCTCTAGGGACGGCAACCAATCATCATGTGAAAGTTATCTATTTAGAAGTTTAATGAGTTATGTACGCACTGTGGCAGTGAGCTCGTGCCCGCACCAGCAGCACACGAACAGCTGGCTGATCATCACCGACAGGTACGTGAGGATCGAGAAGAACTGCATGCTGCGCCAGTCGACCTGGTTACATTAGATACACAGCTGATTCATACCATTTATATTTGTAATGGAATGAACACCAAGTTAAAAAAATTAGGCGAATTTAATTATCATTTTAAAGGCTACATACGAGCTGGACTTTTTGTCACTTAGGTACTTTACAGGGCAGATACTTATGGTTTTTCCTATATAAATAAATACACCAGCAGTTTACTTACTACTAAGATTCTTAAGGCAGACATACAAATGATCCCAATACTGCCAACTAGTTGGAACAGCAAATATGAATGGTAAGCATTTTCGACAAGTTCCGTAAATCTGAAACGACAAGAATCTTAATGCATCTTCACAACAACGATTTAATGTAACCAGTAGAGAATCCGGGACACTTACATTACGACCGTCTGATGATGTTTGATGCAGTTTACAAGCTTGCTGTAGTTCTCCGACAAAGCTTTGGCTACCTCGCTGCCTTGTTTATTAAACACTGGGGTAATCTGCACCGGTAATAGTAAGATAAGTTCATTACAAGGTAAATTGAACCGTACTCGATGGCACTTGAGATTCAAAATAGATTTTAGCTATTTTTGAAGGTCAGAACTTCACTTCCTAAGGTTACATAATGCCGTTTGTAAGAAAAGGCATTGAAAGTTCCCATTTTGACTTCATCCTTCTCTGTGTGCCCAGTATTATTTTAGGATTTAAGAAAATTCATTCTTAAACTTCGTGTATATAATAAATTCTTCCCAAACGTCGTTATAAACAAAGACTCAGATTCGAGACGAATATCTGCGAATCACCCAAGTTCCGTTCTGTCGTGCGGAAATTATAATACACAGCATCATAAATGCCTTTTTAAAGAAGGGTATATACAGTTTGATTAGCGAACTTTTTGTGCCATGAAACATTAAATAAACCTACACTCATAATCTTTTCCTTGACGATGTCGATCTGGGCGCATCCGAAGATTACAGAGGAGAAGGCAACGCTGTCCACCCCGAAGTACATGTAAGCACTGATGCATATCGTGCCCAGCTGAAAGGCATACCCGACGTAGTACTGAACTGCCTTATTGGGGTTCACAGGCATCCTGAGGAAAAGTAATTCTAAAATATAATAAAAATTATTTGCACTTGGTGAATGGTAATATACTGTAAAAGACTTATGATTCTGAGCATTGAAATGACGTAATAACTCCTGATAAAAAAGCACTCACACGCCTGTTTAGTAAATAAGTTTTCCTGGCCCAAATTCAGCCACAGGAACGGAGAGTACCTACTTAGCTGAAGCTAGAGATAAAAAACACCAACTTTCTGTCTCAAAAACTGAGAATGTTGTGTCAGAAAAGCTCAAATACTTTTGTGGGCCCATCGGGAATCGATTTAGAATCACATGATTGGCAACCGTATATTAAAAAAAAAGCTAACAATACAGTGGATACTGAAAAAAGTATAAAATTGTAAATACGAGTAAGTACTTATACACACAATGCAATCATAGTTTCCTAATAGCAATCTTGTGTGCGATAAGACTAGTAAAGGCTATTGTGTATTCGCCATCGCATTTTAATAGCATATAAAAACTATAAATAATGTAAGTGTCACAAAATGATCCTCACTACACGCTGTTTGCACAACGTATTGAATTTTTTAACTTTCTCGTTGCATTGCGAGTCGCATAATATTTAATCAGTTATATAAAAAAGCCACAGAATAAGCCAACATAGACATCTTCTGATTGCGTGTTAGTGAGCCTGACGAGCGAGGATACGTAGCACTTACCTTAACACGTATAGACTAAGAAGTCATTTTAACTGCAAATTCATCTACATACAAAAGTACTCTTCTTTAAAGTAAAAAAAAGAAAAAAAGAATCCTTCCCCTACTTGTGAGGGTGGGCATCGTTGAATAATCCTCTAGACTCTAGAATTAAAGGTATCGCAAAATAGATCTTCATTTTGTTATTTATGTCGTCAATATGACGTTTGTAATGTTATATACCTATTTGCCTGTCTATTTTATTATTTTACTCACCACATATCAAACGGGAATTCCCGATTCGCGTCATCAAATAATGGTTTGAGCGCCCACAGGCCGCAAGTTATTTGAGAGCTTATCATGAAAGCTAACAGCAGTCGCTTGATTCTTTTAGCCTGTAATTGTAATATTCTGACTGAGAAGTCTATACTGGCCTTGATTAAATAATATCTACCTTCTTATGTGCCGGAGTACACAAACTCAAACATAAAAAGTTCGAAATAATCAAGCCTGATATAGATATCGTTATGATTTTCTCCTAAACCTGTGTTAGGAAACCTATAAAGACAATACAATAGACGGACAAGCTGTGTACTCCGGCACCTTATCTACCATAACCCACTTCTCATGTGTTTCATTCTCTGGTTTGAACATCTCTCCATCCATAATACAAAGCAACTTCTTCAACATATCTGCATTGATTTGGAAAACGGTCACTTTCAGACAGAGACAGGCTTGAGTGAACAACAGATAAGATGCTTGCGAAACAGCATCCAAATCTCCCCACACTTGGATTATGTAAATCATTTGGAATATCAAGAACAAATACTGCAATGTTATCATGAAGATTCTGTATCCTGTATAGAGAACAGATTCGTTTGGCGACGGCACCCATACCCCAAGATATTTCATCACAAACTTTGCTCTATCCAAAAAGAGGTCCTCAGACGACATTATGTTATACTAATCGACGATTAAAATGATTCTTCAAATTGAAAGGCAATTTCACCGTATTCAAACGATGTTTTATGTTTGCCCACTTAGTAAACGAAGTAATTATGGTAAATAACCGGTTGACAGCGACCCAATTGATGTAGTATCTATGGAGGGACGATAATTGGCATGTTTCGCATCGGCTACACAGTAGGTGCTGTATTTATTTTAGATAGGTATAAAATATATAATGTTCCACTTGTAGCTGATACTGTTTTACTGTGTTTGCTAGCAACGTCATTATTTTGCTGAAATAGAGAGTAGGTACTGTTTATTGAAACAGTTTTGTGATTCTATTCAACGATCAGCCAGGGACTACACTGGCGTGTTATTAAATCAGGACTAATATACGTATTACTGGTGTTACTTATCAACTCCTTTATATCGAATTAATCAATAGTGGGTATCTAAAACTTATGTTATAAAGTAAATTTCTTATGAACCATAAATGATAGAAAATTTTAACACACCCTGTAGCGGTGTATCGCTTAACTTAAAATTACATTTTCTAATAAGTCGCCATTTATCTGGCTATTGATAAATTTATGTAACGAGCACAAAATTATAGGTAGCATCACTGGATTTAATGTTTGTATAACGTTTTACGTACTAATATACCAATTAAAGGTAATGAACTGCAATCTAAAACAATAGATTGAGTACAGACATGTACAGTAAACAAACTAGAATGGACGATTTTGTTCGAAAGCATTAATTAAAAAATATTGAAAGCATATGAAGTATTTTTTTATTTTAACATATCATATTTTACATGATAATTAAACTGTTTTACACAAACGTAAAATTAATGTTATGATAGCATTATATTATAGTTAAACTTATGCCCAGCATTACACGAATCTACTAATAGTGGTGAAGCTATCGGTGTGCTCACCGGTGCAATACACTGCGGCCTTACTGCGGCCTTCGAGCTCAGGGTACCCCCTGGACCCAAACGAGTCAACCTCCAACGATTGTGTACAATAAAACTTGCAACTACAGTAACTTTTTATAATAGTATTTTTTGTTATCCATAGAACTAGTATATTTCCCGTATGAGAAGACTAACCGATCGCTTTGCAAGACAACATATCTAATATTAAATTATTTACAAAAAACATACTTTAATTTTTACTTTATTAAAGTGAACCTCACAGATTATAAAATATATTTACTTGTGTATCCGAACCATAAACTTGACGTGTGATGTGTCAGGCTTACGTCAGTGAAGTTAAGTGTCAAAATGATCGCCGTAGAAAGAAGCGATCTAAATAGATAATTAAACACTTTTTAACAATTCCTCTCAATAATGGTGCCTTCATAATACAATGATAGTGACACGTTAGTATGGAGAATAGTATAATGGAGTTTACATTGCCACCGGCTCCACGGGGGCTGTGCTTTGATAGAAATGATTTTGTTAAGGTATTTTCGCAGATTTCCATGTACTAATTCGTGTTAATCAATAGATTAGGCTAATAATGTTTCACATTTTTTTATGGTAATCATTGCAGACCAATTTTTCCGTCGATAACTTTTTGGCGGAGCATCAAAATGTAGCCTCGTTGGAAACTATGCGAGATGACCTGGGAGTGTACTTAAAAGTACTAAGACTGGCCATGATAGAGCTCATAAACAAGGACTACGCTAACTTCGTCAATCTGTGCGCCACTCTCATCGGGTTCGACAAGGCTATAGTTAAAATTCAAGTGCCATTGGGACAGCTGAATGATGAAATGGTAGTAAGTAACATTTCTAATTTAACACTAATCAAATACTTCGTTCTAACTTTTAATGGGCTTTTTAAGTGTTTCACTGCACTTTAAATTGTATATTCCATAAGAACTAAGTTTAACTTTAATATAATGATGAATTTATTTATATGTATCTCTTTTATAGAGTGTAAAACAATGCTTAGAAGATGCTATGAAAGAGCTATCTATGTGGATGAGCCAGAGACATGGCTTGCAAAAGAAAAAGCAGCTGCTCAAGCACTACAGCCAAACAATAAACTGTCTAAAAACATTAGACAATATTTTAAGGAACATTTCTGATAAGAAGAGACAAGAACAGGTAGCGCTGGCTGACCGAGCAGCAATGCAATACAATCAACTGAAGTTCTCCATTTCAAAGTGCAACAGTATAACCAAACCTGAACATAAGTTACAATACAAGGAAATAGGAGAAAAACTTATACAAACTCTTAATGACTTACTTTTTCTATTTTGGAATGATGGTGATGAGGTAAACCTTCTCAAAACTCTCATTACTCTAGCGTCATTAGACCGCGTAGCTGAGTGTGAGATGCTTATACGGAAACAGGCAGTCGCTCCCTTACTGCAAGATGTGATCAATGAACCAGCTTTACAGAAAAGCAAAGAAGGTTTGCAAGGAATATATGATAGAATCTTGTCTCTATTGGACACTAAACTGAAGTTACTTGTTACAGTAATGCAGCATTCCAAATTAACATTTCTTGTTAAAAAATATAGATTTTTAGTCAACTGCTTTTGGTGCGAAGTAGAAAATAGGTTGGAGGTCAATCTTGCGTCAATTTTTGCTCCTGGCAACCCTCAGATATTCTACAGAAGGTACAGTGAAAGTATTCAGTTTATAAGTAAGCTGGAAGGGTACTGTTCTGCTGAGGATGTCAAGTTGATGCATCAAACACCAGAATATAAGAGCTTCCAAAGAAGATGGAACTTGCCAGTGTACTTCCAAATTCGGTTTCAGGAAATTGCAGGTGAGGAGAAGTTTATCCACAACTATGTCTGTAATTTATATTATGAAGTACCTACAGTCTAATAAAGGTATTTTAACATAATATGTTCCTTTTGGGCAACTTGGGGTGTTAGAGAATTCTAATGTATCTGATATTATAATAATATATTAACACACTTGCTTTACTTATTTATAATATATAATAATGCATACTTATATATGCATAGAAAACCATAACCATGTAATGTAAATCTATATTGACGCCCTATATTGGCTGGAAGCCAATATCTGCTATCAATGTTGTTTATAGGAATGTAACATTCCCACCAGATTGCACATAAGAATTTCAAGTATGTGTGTGTTTACTAAAACTACAAACAATCGCAGGAAGTTACGAGGCGGCGTTGCAAAAGAGCCCTACGGTCGAGAACTACGATGACTTTGTTCTCAAGGAGACCTACAAATGTTGGTGTGCAGTCCAAGAGTGCTGGTCGGAAGGGGTGTACATCGAAGCACTTGCGCACAAGTTCTGGAAACTCACTCTGCAACTGTTATCGCGGTATACCACGTGGGCTAATGCGTATTGTACACAGGTAATAAACATTATGTGTCGGCGATTTGAAAAAGCGATTGAGTGCTGATAATATTGTTGTATGCACTGATAAGAATTATGAAATGTACTCCATTTTATGACTAAGCTAATGGTATTTGTATAACCCTTAGTTCCTCTGTTAGAAATCCCAAGGCCAAATAGCGATTGATCAAATGCTAATACAGAATATACAACATAAATTAATCAGCGATGGTTGTTTATTACAGCAATCTTGCTATCATAAATACAAATAGGTGGTTATTACGTCATATTGTAGTTAGTTTCACACAAAGTTGTGCTGTTAAAACAACTGCAAACATACATAGAATATTTGAAATATTGCAGTTGTTTTACTACTCCAGAACTTAAAAAAATACCTTCTATTGTATTTTGTCATGTTGCTTATTATCTTTTGTATTTTTTAGAGGAAACCAACACAAAAGTTTGAACCGTCAAATGTAAATAAAACTCTCATTGACAACAGTATTAACATCTATGTGGATATCCAAGCTTTATTGAGAAGATTGCCGCATTTATTGGAGCTAGTTCAAACTAAAATACCTATTGACAACAAAGATCTGTTGGGACAAAGCTTACGTTCTTCAGAAGCGGTGCTACAAGGGACGACGACGAAGATAAGAGATTGTATAGTCGGTGAACTATATGACAATTTCAATGTTCACTTGAGACAAGTGAGTGACATCCCTAGGCTATACAGGAAGACTAATAGAAGTGTGCCCACAAAGCCTTGCGTCTATATCGAAGTTGTGTCTAATGCATTGAAGGAGTTCAACCAGGAAGCTTCAATTAAATTGGATAATGCATTTATCATGGAGCTTTTTGAGTCACTGTTCAATGTTATGACTGTTTCGTAAGTATGACTGTATTAACTTAATTTATAACTACTTAAATTCGTCAGCTGAAATACAACACTGATTTAGCACCCGGAAAACAAAATATAATTATATACTGAGAATTTAATGTTTAATAAACATAACTCGTTATCTCTATTGATGATAAATAAATGCTATAAATAGAAACATGTGTTTCAGATACTACAAATATGTAGAAGATGTTCTGACCTCGGTGCAGAGAACCGAGGAGTCATTGAGAAGACTGAAGCAAATACGAGAGATAAACAACCCACAGAGCAGCGACAGCGCAGGCGTCACGGACGGCGACAAGATCAGACTACAACTGAACGTGGACGTCGTCTCGTACGGGAACCTCGCAGAAACACTCCGCCTCAATGTAAATAGTGTTCACAAGTTCACAGAACTTTCCAATATGGTAACGGAAGCTGTAAAAAATATAGATATTAAATGATATGCCCAGTTGTATACTACAGTTTTTTTGTTTAACCTATAGAATAAAGATGTATAATATAGCAATAAAAAATATTTATTTTTAACGTAAACATGTATTTGATCAGCTGAATAAAAATTGTATGATTTGAAAAAATAGAAACCATTCACTTATCACTTAAAATAATTAACAAGATAAAATCTTACTAATACTATTTGTGTGGAACATAATATTTCAGAATTGTGTTCGATTTAGCTTTGTTCATGGTTCTTGGACTACTCCTAGGCACCTCTGAACTAGAGGGGTTCTTCCACATGGCCTTTAGCTCCTTCTGCATGTCGTCAGGCAGTGCACTAAAAACTTCTTTGTCAACGTAACTCGGGCAGTCGTCGCAACTCCGCTCCTCACATTCTTTCATGGTGTCTGATGTGTCAGACAAGTTGTCTTTCGCGGGACTAGCGCGAGGGGTCAGCGACCGGTCGCGGGAATTAAGTCTCAGCTCTGACACCTTCTCTAACTCTTTAGAGTTTAATCTGAGTTCACCAACTTTTAGTTTACTTGGTGATGCCACTTCTTCTTTAGACAAACATCGTCTTTTCGCTATCCATGTAACCTTTTTAGGTTTTTTAGGCGACGGCTCAACTTCGGCGTCAGAGAGATCAGTCGTAGTGCTACTGCTCGGCGACACAGCCGAGTAGTCCATAGACGTAGCAGAGGTATCACATTCATTTTGTAAATTAAGCACTGATTGGACGGAAATATCATTCATTAAGTAGTTCACAATGGAACTCCTGCCCGTCATGCGCTCCTGGAACTTGGTGAATGCCAGTCCCACTAAAGTTAAATGGAATGGTTTAGTCAAATCCATTAGTTTGTTAAATAATCTCATAATGATTGTCATCAGTTTTTGCTTGCCTACTTCAGTAACAGTAAGTGTGCCATTGCTGAGTGTGAAGATAGATGGTGAGATCTGACTCTGTCTGGACTCTCTGTGACTGCTCAGTCTCTTGGCATCTTTCTTGCGCAGTGTAACCCTCAAAGAAACCGGAATGCGCCCATCTTCTCTCACCAGTACCAACAGTCTCTGCAGTAGAGCACAGAACTTGTCCTCCACTTCACTCTTCACACTGACAATCTTGAAGCTGTCTTCCAAGCCTATGCTCTGAGGCTTGCCAGTCTGTTTCACAGGAGTATTGTCTTCACCTAAACTTAATGTTTTCAATCTAACAGCCATATCACTGCTAAAATACTTTTTCAATTCATCTAAGGACACCTCTTGTAAGTTAGCAACAGATATAATATTCTGAGATATAAGAGCTTCTGTAGTTTTTGGACCAATACTTGGAATGGAGCGAACACTCTGCAGAGTAGTCATAAAACTGGTCCCATGCTCTGGGTATATAGTTGTTTGGTCATTAGGTTTATTTTGTGGGCATATTAGTTTAGCTAACAACTTGTTGTGTGCTATGCCAGCACAAGTTGTAAAACTTAAGTCTTCATATATCTTTTTCCTCATCTCACTGGCTATTTGTGATGTTATCCTCAGTCTGGTGTGGCAACCACATGGACAGTCCACACTGGGTTTGTTGTACACATGACCAGCAATAGTGACATTACTAATGTTTGCATTTTTCAACTTTTCTTGTACTAAATTTGTGACATCAATGTAATTTTCATCCATACCCAATTTTTCTACGGGACATTTCCAACATTGTAACACAGCGAAAATCTTATTAGAAGCAGTCCTGTAATTGTGCAAGTCTTCACCATTGACAAGTTTTAAATTAGGGCAAACTTTTAGCGCGTCGCTAACAAGCATACATTTCTGCACGCCGTACTTCCTGGCCTCGTAGTTGCTCGTTACGACAATGTTCTTCTGTTGTATGCCGAGCGGAACCGACCGCAGCTCGGGGTTTCGTACCATCTCCACTTGAGCATAGAAACAATCTATATCTATGTGAATAATACACCGCGCGTGTTCACTTTCACCGTCATTATAATGAGAACAGCCTGATTCCATATTCCTGCAAAATTCAGCATTGTTTAGTCATATTTTACTTTGTTCTAACTTAGTTTTACCTGTTGCGATACAATGTTATGAAAAAATAACAAATAACGTACCTATCGTCCATGACCCTATCATTGAAAGATGAAATATATTTAGTAGTATGTAAATATGCTTTATATGTTAGAAATTACTGCTTTTCTTTCATAAATTTCCAAAATATTGATATTTTATATTGGACAATCACGACACATCAACAGAGACAATGTTGCCTGCTGGAAAATGATTTCCCCCGTTTTTTATTTTTTTCGTCTCAGAATGGTTATTATTAGGGGACACGGGGGCATTGCCGTTTTATCAATGACAAAGATTATATGTTTGTATTAATAATAAATACATAGCATACATCTGTACATTTGATTATGAATTAATACCTATAACTAATCTATTGTGGCGTCTTATATAAGATTTCATTTTTTTAATTTCTGACTTACATCAAAATCGACTAATGCAATGTTTTATCATTTGACACATGACATTTCATTCAATCCCCTATCACAATACGTCATTTTCATGAAAGTGGGTGTTCATGTTCAATACAAGTAACAAATAAACAGCTAAATAGCGGAATTTACAGTTATGACCACCTGAAAATTGACAATGGAGGGGCTGCCTTCGGGTGATATACAAGCGAAGTACCAAAAACTAGCAGCAGAGTATTCAAAAGTATGTTTCGTTATTATCAGTGGTATGGAGAAACTATCGGCAATTTGGTGAATTCATTGTTTCCGTTGTTGCAGTTGCGAGTACATGTCAAGGTGCTTAAAAAGGGGGTGCTAGATGAGCAAGCAAAGTCGAACGAGCTACGAGACGGGTTGAAGGAAAAGGATAAGTCTCTGAGGAAAGGCGAATTAGAGATAGACTCGTTGACATTTAGAAACCAGCAGTTGACGCGGCGCGTGTCTGTCCTTCAGGATGAACTCGATGCGTTACAGGTCAGGTGCACCACCACCCGCTAGCGGTAGAACTATCGTGCGATCTCTGTTAACTGCTTTTAATGACACCTGTATCACTATTATATTAATTTAATATTAGTCCATCACTTGCTACTAAAAGAAGCAACTCAAGCTAATGTTTCTTTATGTATTTACACTAACAAATTGTGAAAAGTATTCATGAAGTCATAACAAAATGTACAGTTGTTTATGGAATATAATTAGGAATATTCACAATTTAAAAAAATCCCTTGAAATAATATTTCATTAGTTTATTTTCCCTTTTCAAATAACGCTATTTTTAAACATTGTTTAAATGAAACAATCGGTTGTTAAATAATTTTAATAACAAGTAGTAATTATTTACAGTTGAAATTGACCAAGAAATCAAAAAATAAAGGTGATGAGAAACAGGCAACCGTCAGTAATCCTCCGGGGTCATTAGACTCCGGGCTGCTCCAAGAAGAATTACAGAAGAAGATCATTGAAAATGCACAATATGCATCTCAGGTATGCTGCAATACAACATATTAATGATAAGAATGGTTGGCTTAGAGGGTACACTGATTAGTCTTACATTTGTTATAATTGAAATCTCAAGGTATGATGATTTATTGTAAAAAGTAATAAGGAGCAGACTTTACTAGTAAATTAAGTGTAAAATATCAAAGTCAAAAAAATCTGGTATAACAACTATGAAATGGTGACAATCCTGTACCATTTATGGTTCAGTTATAGATATTCTTAAAATTTCTATTTTATACCCATTCTTACTCTTTCTAATGTTAGTGTAGACAAAATGTACAATTAGCATGCATACAATTGTAGTCTCAATTAGTATCAACACATTAAACATGTGATATTATGATATGACAATTGTGGAGTGTGCCATACATAAAAATTCTTTATGAGTGTGTTAGGAGACAACCTTGACACTACTTAACCAATTACCTCCATATATACTGATTGTTGCTGCACTCTAAGCAGAGACTAAGTAAAGAGTTCATGAAGATAAGCTTTACTTTAAGTTATCATATTTTTCTCAGAGTTCTGTGGTTATACTTTGTATGTATGTTTATTTGTATCTAGGGATCACAGTTATTCTGTTGTCATTTGTCATTGTCACAACATTGTGTAAAAAGAAAAGATGGGAGGATGACCTGAAAATGACATTAGGTCCGCACTGGACAAGAGTGGCGGAAGATAGAAAGCAGTGGAAACAGTTGGAGGAGGCCTTTGCCATAAGGCACACTGAACTGAGAGACCTTTTGTAATTTAGTGTAGATTTTATTTATAATTACTGGTTTTAAAACAGGACAATTTTAAAAAATTCGGAAATAAAGGCTTTATTATTATTATTATTATATGCAACATTGAAATACCTTATATGTGTTTTTCTCATTGTTTCATAATTAAAATTGTTTAGTTTGATGGTTTCATCCACACCATTCAATATAACCACATATTTATGTTACATTTCAGCTATCGGACAAAGTTTTTGAGGTTTCCCAGTTGAGAGCATCACTGGAGGACTACCAGAGGCACATAAATGAGAGTGACAGTAAATACAAATGTGAGATAGCCAAGCTCAAGAATAAGAACCAAGAGCTGCAGTATGCTCTAGAGGAGGCCCAGAAGGAGAGGCTGGGGGGCACTCCCAGTAAGATGCAGTTAGCTACCAGCAGTCAAGCTGCCAGCTGTAATGGAGACTTCTTATCGGAAGGAGGAAGCTTGGTATGACACAGTACTTCTATGCTATGTTTTTGTATATTTTTTTATTACTCCATCTGAAGTTAAGGAAATAATTTAAATTAAGGAAACTGTTTACTTTGATGGTGTTTGCAGTCTATTTGGAATATGATTCTATTAAGATTTCTATGCTATAATTATTTTATCATATATTTTTGTGGCTATGGCATGCTGCACAACAGCATATGAGCATACTACAATACTCTAATAAATACTACCAAAATGGTATTTTTTATTCCCAAAACTACTTTCCCATTTCTTTATACATAGTAAACATTGCATTTTTAATTGATGTTGCATTTATAAATACGCTTTTGCTTTTAATGCTTATGCCAACCGTAAAAACAATTGTTGATTTTTTTAATGCTCTGAAATAAGGTTTAGTTAATAAATGCTATACATTCATGTTTACAGGTGGGAAGTGAGGATGCACTGAGTTCTGTAGATGATTTGAATGTAACAGAACAACTTAGTATAAAAGCACATTCATTAGAACAGGTAATTGTTTGCTCACCCCCACACACACACACACACACACACACAGCCATATTTTTTCTACACAATTTGTTTGCTTACATTAATGACATTAATCACAGAAATTAATCAGAAGACCGAGACAATACTGATGTGTGAGATATGTGTAATTGTGTGTTAAATAAATACACGATTTTTTATTGAGTAAGATATTGTGTGATAACATTGAAAACTCAAAAATGTTTTTCCAGGAAAATCAAAAATTAAGAATGGAGTTTGAAATACTTCGAATGGAAAACGAGAGTCTTAAGTTAGAAATTGCTAAATATGTGTCAGCGAGTCAGAAGAAACGCGGGGATGGTCATGACTCTGGGGACTTCAACACCTTCGGGGAGACGTCGGTGGACCACGAGGGCAGGGTCACCGGCCTGCTGGGCAGCCTGGAGGTACCCTTCCTCGTCACCAGTGAGGTGGAGACCAGGGAGGAAAGGATGAAGACATACTTTAGGAATAAGATTAGTGAGCTGAAAGTGGAGAGAGAGGAGTTGAAGAGCAAGACTGAACATTATGTTAAAGAGGTGGGTGTTCATACATTATTAGTATTACACATTTATGTACGTAAGTGTAACATAGAACATACCATGTGTTCTACGTTACAATAAGTCCATAAAGGTAGATGAAAATTTCACCAAAATATATGATGTGTGGGCCCAATAATTTTTTTTTTTTTTTAAAAACGTCGCCCCACACTAGGAATTTCTCCTGTGTCGTGGGTGCGTTTCACAAACATGAAATATCACATACACAAACATCCAGACTCGGGACAAACATCTGTGGGTCGCACAAAGTTTTGCCTCTGTAGAAGTAAAAAGTAAAAAGAATAAATGAAGGCTTACTACCTTTTTGAGACATATAGATTTCAGAAACTGCAGGCCAAATTGTAACATATGTGTAATTTGTTATCACACCCATATCCCAATAATGACAATTAAGTGTACTGCATTCATAAACACATACAAAATCCGCGCAAAACACATAACCATTCTCAGCAGGCAATTTCAGTTACATTTCAGGTCTGAAATCTTAAGTGTGATATTATAAATATTATAGCATAAAGTAATGCCATAACAATACATACTAAATAAATGGTGGTCTGTCTAGTGTGAGATGCTGCGCCTTCGGTTCGAGGAGATGGAACGCGACAAGCAGGCGGACGAGCACGCGCTGAGCGATAAACACAACACTATCAGCCGACTGGTGAGTCAACACACTTATCAATACTGGATAGTCATGTGGACAAAAATCGACTTAAATAATCTTTGATTACCTAAACTGTATTAAAAATTAGTTTAACTTATATATCGAAGATTTCCCTTTAATGAAAAGTATTATTTTACTTTTTCTGTACTCCTGGCAACATATTTGAAATACTTCATGATGATCGGTTTATTGATTTAGGTGTGATAAGGTAACAAATTAAAATTGAAAAGGTATAAAAGGATTAGTTGTATGTGGGCCACTAAGATTTCTTAAATTGTTGAAGTTCTTCGTCCTTACATCGTATGTTTTTCACATCAGGAGGAAGAGTTGCACTCGACGTCGCACAACTACGAGGAACAGATGTCTGTGCTGACGGAGCACGTGGCCGGCCTCAACGAGCAGCTGACGCGGCAGCACGATGAGATCCAGCAGCTGAAGCACTCGCTGCACAACCGTAGGAAATAGCAGGCGAGGTGTGGACCAACGAGTGACATGCAGGTAATAATATATAATTAAAAATACTTTAAACGGTCTGAAAATTATGATAATTTTATAACATCGTTTTGCTTTATAATATTTGGGAAAAAAGCCGTAATGCCACATACGACTTGTTAGTCATATGTGGCATTACGGCTTTACATTTGTGGTTTTACGTCATGTATGACGTCGACGTCGATGTATGCGTCAGAATTGCGGGCAACCGGTGGATGCAATTGGCAAGCTGTGGTTCATTGTGGCGTTCTATGTTGGGGGGAGGTCTATGTTCAACAGTGGACGTTGATGAATGAATGAATGAATGAGCATTTAGAGGATATCTATATGATAAGTGGTATTTACCCTGCGTTGCGACAGGCTGGTAATATTTTTAAAATGGCTATAATTCCTCCTTAATGAAGATTTTGAATTTCAAAAATCCTGACTTCATATATGTATATCGTTCTAGAATACGGGCCTCGTCGACCACCTCTAGTCGTCCTGCTTTACCGAGCCGTTTGAACATTACAGTCGAGGTATGCCCAGCGCCCTGCACTGTCTAGTCACGTCAAATCAACAATACATTGTTTGTCACGTTTCTAGGAAAAGGGACCTTATGCTTGTCACTATAAGACCTACATCTATATAATCTTGTATATCGTCTAAATGAGGAGTTTTTTGGGAGCAGCCAAAGTAAAATACCAGTTTCTCAACAGTTCATTAAGTCCCTCTTTCCAAGTATTGTGTCATTTCACAAGGAATCGCAGATTTGTATAAATGAAATTGTAGTTAAAATATATGGTCCTAAGTATGATCCATTGTACAGTAAATCGTTTACAGTAAGTTTACAGGCGTGTCTTACTTTGTGCGTGGAGCAATGTCTTTTGACAATTGACTCTCATGCTCATAGAATCAAAATTAATTATACTCCGTTGGAGATTTAGGAAATACCAATTTTACGATACGTTTAGTGTCCGGCCGTAAAAACTAGTTTCGGTCGGACACTAGATATGGTTAATCGATTTTGACATCTATTCCTTTGGCAACATGATAGATGACAGCTGCAGTAAACAGTTGGTTTTGTAAATACATGTTTGCTTTTAATACGACACTTATGCCTACGGAATAGGAGTCAAAGTTGTTTGAATACATTGTAAAAACTTTGCAATAAATTCTAATGTTATCGAATGGGGTGTGTCTAATGCAAGTAATGGTAGGTCGGGCCTCGTCATGCGCCTACCTAACTAGTTTAGTATAATGAAGTGTATTAAGACAGCTAGATTATATTATTGTCAAGTCTTAAAGTGGAGAAGATTCTATAGACATTATTGTATTATAAATAATCTTATGACCGAAATAGGTTTGATCATCGTTAAAATATTTTGACCGTTTCTCTATTTTATACAAATTATACACGTTTGAATGTTATTCACAAATAAAATTGTATATAAAATGTAAAAAATGTTAAATTGGCGTTAAAATATTAACTATAGTTATACTTCATCCCGCGTTGTATAAACTTTATAATATTAATGTTTATAAAAATCATGTCGATTGCAAGCTCCATTATTGGTTATGAGCGAACTTTTTGATGTAAAGTCAAAGGTTTTGCCATGAAATTTTGACTCTTATTAACAATGAATAAAAACTATATTTCTTTTTCACAATGAACTTAATATTTACTCGTTGTCAATTCATTTGTACTCTATGTGGCTATTAACCTTTGAACCACTTTCTCACGCTACATCTAAATCATCGCTTAGATTCTATGTCAACTGAAATACGTCTAGTCTCCTACATTTGCATTCCTACCGCACGCATGTCTGAGATATTTTATCGGCTAGTGATCTGTGCTGTAGTTTAGTCAATTTGTTGAAACATTCGTTTGGTTATTTTTATACATCGACTGCGTAAAGTATAATTTAATACAGTAAATTTGTAATTGATAAATCAACGGGTAACTGACAGTAATTTCTGGGGCATGTAAATTTGTCAAGCAACAGTCGCGGAACACATGTCCCCTATTAAAGACGCGCCTTAAGGCTGAATCCGCGCCTTTAACTATATTAATTCAACTGTATTCCATTTGTAATTTAGATAACCCTTATTTACAGTCCGTTCAATCGATTTTGACATTTATTGCGTTAGTAATATGGCAAAAGACAGCTGCAGTGAATTTGTATTGTAAATTAATTTACTTTTAATGCTTTACTTTTGCTGAAATAGACGAAATTGTTTGAAAGGACTGGAATGGGTTAGTCTACATTTCAAATTAAGTACAGATTAAATAAAATAGTAACCGATTTGCAGCTATTTAATGTAACTCTTGTGTCGTCTGTGGTGTTGTTTGAGTAGTTTCAAGCGTGGGACGGCGTTTAATGCATCATTAACTCGAGTTCAAAATTCAAAACCAGTTTGTAGAATTTCCACTAGAAGCCTGTTTTATGTTTTAGAGAAGAATATCGTGGAGACAAATTATTTTGAACGTTGCATTGGAGTGCTCTATTGAGTATAACTCCACATATATTTTTGCAAGTTATGTCTACACATTGGCGGTTAACAATAATCAGTTATGACAGTTTAATGTACATTTATAGTCGTTGAAGTTGGCCTGGCCAATGTGTAGAGGTACTAGTTAATGAGGGATAAAGATTATAACCATCACTGACTGCTATATAAAGAGTTAATTTGAGTTAACCTGCTTACCTTAAGTTATTTTTATATTTAAGCAAAACATGATACGATGAAAATATACAAAATATGTAATTATGTGTAAAAAGTGGTGTAGACTCTGCGAGTATTTCGGTATGTCTGATGCATGCAGTCCACACACAATACAAGCTTTCTCTGGACTATTATTTACATACATACCTTAGTACTCGCAGCAGTCATGCATATAATGTATAATAAGAGAAATAAATTATCAATAAATAGTTTTGAATACGTATGTTTGTTTTTTTTAACCTGTGCAATAAAACGAAACAAAAAAGTACGCATAGTCCAATCGGATCCCAGTGCCGCCAGACCTTTTTTTTTTTATTAATAGAGTAGCGCGGCAGACCCAGACGACGATGGCATGACGAGCTGCTTACGTTCAGGAGAGACTGGTCCACCTTAGCACATGACCGAATAAGGTGGAAGAAGGAAAGGGAGGCCTTTGCCCTGCAGTGGGACAATACAGGCTGTTAAAAAAAAAAAAAAAAAAAAAAAAATAGAGTAAATAGTATGAGCACCTACTACTATAAACGTACGCATGCCTGCTAGCTTGGACAAACTGCAAATTTTCAGGTACCAGGTGCTAAAGGTACGTGAAAAGAGAGCGAGCTGATTTTTATATATGTGGTGACCTAACAAGGCTATGTAAAATATTATTTTGTCTCGATCCTTCGGTGAGACCTGACTAAGGTTTTAGGTAGGTATTGGCAGGAAATAATGAGAGGAATACATTAGGAAAGGCAATAAGATTACTATTAGTAAAAATAAATTAAAACTCACGTTATATGCACAACTTTGTATTATAACGATAATCATAAGCACCTTATAATATGTCTTCTGTTACAATATTTGTTTTCAACAGTTACATTATCGTTATAAATATTTATACAAAATTTATCAATTTCTTGAACAGCGTTTTGCAAATAATACGCTAAAGTGAAGTCATTTGTCGATAATGCGTCACGCTCAGACAGACAGACAAGTCAGCAAGTAACTGCCGAGACCATTATATGTATATCAAAACATTGCACTTGTTCGCTTACCTGAAGCATATTGCAAAGTATATCATTCATTACTTTATACCTTATTAAAATCGTTTATAGTCCAGTACAGTCACTTGCTGATCAGTGAACCGGTTGCAGATTAAAACTAAGTATAAGATACTATCAACTGTAACAAGGGCTAATGGTTAGTACCAAAGTCAAAGAGATTCGAAACCTAAAGTAATCGTGTCGCCGCCACTTACCGAACTGTTCAGTTATATGATTACCTCTTATGTTATGAGATCTGAAAGCAACAGGATATTCAAGTCGAAAATCTTCTTTATAAGGAACTAGCCATTTCAATAATTTAGTAAAATTTATCACTAGATAAATCTCGGCTGATGCCTGTAACATGAAACTGTACATTTAATATTAACGTCATTGTACATAATTGCAAATAACTATAATAATATAAAAGTTACAAAATCTAGCTTCATTAGTCGATAGTATCGTATACCTTGAATAAAAACACTTGATAATTTCATCTCAGTCGTCATTCAATAACATGGGTAAGTTAATGTTAAAATAAAAAAATAAATAACTACATAGATAGGTGCTCTCAACCATTCTCTCTCATCCCCGAAGCTCATCTAATACATTTTATAAATACATTACACATCATATGTTAAGTCGACTGTTTGAATGGCTTCAACGCAAACTCCTTTGGCACTCTATACACACAAAATAATAGAACTTAAAATAAATCGAAATACATCACCGTGGGTGCCCGAGTTGTAAAACTAACATACTTCCATAAAGGCAGATAGGCATATATCCTTTATAAATAAACTAACTTTACGTCGAGTGTACCAACGGACATATATTCAGCTTATATTAGGGGAAATATTGTGTATCTCTAAGTCTTATATAAAATACTAGAGCGAATGTGTAGCAAGCGGGTTCAGTACGCGAGAAGCGGCTAGCACATGTACATATAGACGTATGATTTATTTAGTAACCGCTGGATGGTTGTGTTACGACCCTATAGATAGTAACCAAAATGTTTAGATCCTACTTATTTAGTTAGACATAAGTGTAAGGCATATAAGCCGAATATGTTTCCGTTCTAGGCGGGGATATGTAACATAGGATAATAAAATAATGTATTAGTAACCGTTAAATGAAATGCTACCTCGTTAGTAAGTGTTGTGCATAGGGTATCCGCTCGCCCATTATACAAAATCGACTAAAATATAATACGAGATAACTACAGTTTGACATAAAGCATACTTTACATAATTATTGTGAAAACCTTAAAGAAAATAATGATATCTATGTCAAACGAATAGTATCAGTTCAAACATATACGTGTTCATGTATTTGGTGTCTATAAACAATAAATTAAAGATTTAATAAGAGGCGGGAGACGATCAATTGGTATTGTCGAACTATATACATATTACTATTTCATGTAAAACATAGATATTTATATTTCCGTACGTATCCAATCGCAACTGACTGTCTCCCGCTATCAAAACATTATGGCGTTTAAATCAACATGATTATACATCTAAATACAATTAAATTAATACACGATTGGGCTAAAACGTTTCGATAAAACATTTCGTAGGTGGTCCTGTAGTGGAATGGTGTATAAACCTGTTACTTACATTTAAAAAAGAATAAGTAAATACAAGGTACGAAAGCAAGGCGCTTTGTGATGCATATTGAAAACGAAACGTCCCTCTTACCCCACTAGGGACCAGGCATGTCAATACCAAAGTTGTACAGTGAAAACCGTTATTAACATTCGATTGACATTCCCTCAATTGAGAGTAAATGCAACACGAAGTATGTCCCATGTCTCAAACGTTCTGTAAGTAAGCAATCGTTAAGTATTTGTAAAGGTCCACAAAAGAAAACTACATACCAGTCACTCTCACAATTTGCATCACTCCCGTATAATACAGGTCGACAACGCGACGAATGACAGTAGAAACATCATTTAGATTATAATACAATTATATAACAGCAGTGCTTTCGAGTACATTTAAGTAGCAATTTACGTGGCGCGATAACCGACCAATCAGGTAGGACAGTGCAAAAGCATACAGCTTCTGATTGGTTGGTGACCCGCGAGTCGCTCGCGATTGTCGACCTAAGTGGATATAAAACATCAACAAAAGGACACTACCGTATTAATATAATTATGTGTACTAACTATTCAATATAGACCACAATGCGTCACTCGTGTCACTCATATAGCGTCCTCTCGCTCGCACACTCGGGTTCCGTACGCGGCGTTACCGGCGGTCCAACGTCCGGCACTTCAGAAACACGTCTTGGTATATAAATGTCCAACTTGTATTGTGATTAAAAATTGTAAAGGCCGTTAACAATAACAACATCTATATAGTGTAGTCTCACGTAGTACATGAAACCTTGTTGAACAAATCAGTTTTAGGATAACCTATTCGCAGGTCTGTGTTTGAGGAACTCGTTCAGAATGTACAGACTTTGTTTCCAGTGGTTCCAGCTACCAGAGTACATCAGCTTTCAGCCCATCTATAGTCGGGTTTCCGTAGGTGGTCAGTGCGTCAGTGCGGCCGAGTGTCAGGCATGTGTCGCGCCGGTGTTCGCTAGCACTGGTTGACGTCGGGCGGGGTGGGCAGGTAGGGGTCGGCACGCTTGTGCTCGATCAACGCCTTCACCGTCGTGGAGTCGGCGGGCAGCTCCGACTTCTTGCGGAGTAACGGTTTGCTCGCGTTGTACCCTTGTTTCCGGAGCTGTGGATAGTTTATAATTATGTTATTATTACGATTATAAATAATAATATTGTTTTTTATTTTCATCTGAACTGCAAGCTTTTCAGTAATAAAAAAAATTAAGATGTACACGCTGAAATACATTTTTTTTATTATTTTTTTAGTCTGGTAATTTTATATAATTTTTTTGTAGGCGCATGCGCGGCTATAGATATAGTGGTGTGTATAGTAGTACCTTCTGCGCCTCGTGCTCGATCCTCTGGTAGGTGAGCGTGGCGAGCGGCGGGTCGTCGGGCGGCGCGTGGTGCGCATGCGCGGCTATAGATATAGTGGTGTGTATAGTAGTACCTCCTGCGCCTCGTGCTCGATCCTCTGGTAGGTGAGCGTGGCGAGCGGCGGGTCGTCGGGCGGCGCGTGGTGCGCATGCGCGGCTATAGATATAGTGGTGTGTATAGTAGTACCTCCTGCGCCTCGTGCTCGATCCTCTGGTAGGTGAGCGTGGCGAGCGGCGGGTCGTCGGGCGGCGCGTGGTGCGCATGCGCGGCTATAGATATAGTGGTGTGTATAGTAGTACCTCCTGCGCCTCGTGCTCGATCCTCTGGTAGGTGAGCGTGGCGAGCGGCGGGTCGTCGGGCGGCGCGTGGTGCGCATGCGCGGCTATAGATATAGTGGTGTGTATAGTAGTACCTCCTGCGCCTCGTGCTCGATCCTCTGGTAGGTGAGCGTGGCGAGCGGCGGGTCGTCGGGCGGCGCGTGGTGCGCATGCGCGGCTATAGATATAGTGGTGTGTATAGTAGTACCTCCTGCGCCTCGTGCTCGATCCTCTGGTAGGTGAGCGTGGCGAGCGGCGGGTCGTCGGGCGGCGCGTGGTGCGCATGCGCGGCTATAGATATAGTGGTGTGTATAGTAGTACCTCCTGCGCCTCGTGCTCGATCCTCTGGTAGGTGAGCGTGGCGAGCGGCGGGTCGTCGGGCGGCGCGTGGTGCGCATGCGCGGCTATAGATATAGTGGTGTGTATAGTAGTACCTCCTGCGCCTCGTGCTCGATCCTCTGGTAGGTGAGCGTGGCGAGCGGCGGGTCGTCGGGCGGCGCGTGGTGCGCATGCGCGGCTATAGATATAGTGGTGTGTATAGTAGTACCTCCTGCGCCTCGTGCTCGATCCTCTGGTAGGTGAGCGTGGCGAGCGGCGGGTCGTCGGGCGGCGCGTGGTGCGCATGCGCGGCTATAGATATAGTGGTGTGTATAGTAGTACCTCCTGCGCCTCGTGCTCGATCCTCTGGTAGGTGAGCGTGGCGAGCGGCGGGTCGTCGGGCGGCGCGTGGTGCGCATGCGCGGCTATAGATATAGTGGTGTGTATAGTAGTACCTCCTGCGCCTCGTGCTCGATCCTCTGGTAGGTGAGCGTGGCGAGCGGCGGGTCGTCGGGCGGCGCGTGGTGCGCATGCGCGGCTATAGATATAGTGGTGTGTATAGTAGTACCTCCTGCGCCTCGTGCTCGATCCTCTGGTAGGTGAGCGTGGCGAGCGGCGGGTCGTCGGGCGGCGCGTGGTGCGCATGCGCGGCTATAGATATAGTGGTGTGTATAGTAGTACCTCCTGCGCCTCGTGCTCGATCCTCTGGTAGGTGAGCGTGGCGAGCGGCGGGTCGTCGGGCGGCGCGTGGTGCGCATGCGCGGCTATAGATATAGTGGTGTGTATAGTAGTACCTCCTGCGCCTCGTGCTCGATCCTCTGGTAGGTGAGCGTGGCGAGCGGCGGGTCGTCGGGCGGCGCGTGGTGCGCATGCGCGGCTATAGATATAGTGGTGTGTATAGTAGTACCTCCTGCGCCTCGTGCTCGATCCTCTGGTAGGTGAGCGTGGCGAGCGGCGGGTCGTCGGGCGGCGCGTGGTGCGCATGCGCGGCTATAGATATAGTGGTGTGTATAGTAGTACCTCCTGCGCCTCGTGCTCGATCCTCTGGTAGGCGAGCGTGGCGAGCGGCGGGTCGTCGGGCGGCGCGTGGTGCGCATGCGCGGCTATAGATATAGTGGTGTGTATAGTAGTACCTCCTGCGCCTCGTGCTCGATCCTCTGGTAGGTGAGCGTGGCGAGCGGCGGGTCGTCGGGCGGCGCGTGGTGCGCATGCGCGGCTATAGATATAGTGGTGTGTATAGTAGTACCTCCTGCGCCTCGTGCTCGATCCTCTGGTAGGTGAGCGTGGCGAGCGGCGGGTCGTCGGGCGGCGCGTGGTGCGCATGCGCGGCTATAGATATAGTGGTGTGTATAGTAGTACCTCCTGCGCCTCGTGCTCGATCCTCTGGTAGGTGAGCGTGGCGAGCGGCGGGTCGTCGGGCGGCGCGTGGTGCGCATGCGCGGCTATAGATATAGTGGTGTGTATAGTAGTACCTCCTGCGCCTCGTGCTCGATCCTCTGGTAGGTGAGCGTGACGAGCGGCGGGTCGTCGGGCGGCGCGTGGTGCGCATGCGCGGCTATAGATATAGTGGTGTGTATAGTAGTACCTCCTGCGCCTCGTGCTCGATCCTCTGGTAGGTGAGCGTGGCGAGCGGCGGGTCGTCGGGCGGCGCGTGGTGCGCATGCGCGGCTATAGATATAGTGGTGTGTATAGTAGTACCTCCTGCGCCTCGTGCTCGATCCTCTGGTAGGTGAGCGTGGCGAGCGGCGGGTCGTCGGGCGGCGCGTGGTGCGCATGCGCGGCTATAGATATAGTGGTGTGTATAGTAGTACCTCCTGCGCCTCGTGCTCGATCCTCTGGTAGGTGAGCGTGGCGAGCGGCGGGTCGTCGGGCGGCGCGTGGTGCGCATGCGCGGCTATAGATATAGTGGTGTGTATAGTAGTACCTCCTGCGCCTCGTGCTCGATCCTCTGGTAGGTGAGCGTGGCGAGCGGCGGGTCGTCGGGCGGCGCGTGGTGCGCATGCGCGGCTATAGATATAGTGGTGTGTATAGTAGTACCTCCTGCGCCTCGTGCTCGATCCTCTGGTAGGTGAGCGTGGCGAGCGGCGGGTCGTCGGGCGGCGCGTGGTGCGCATGCGCGGCTATAGATATAGTGGTGTGTATAGTAGTACCTCCTGCGCCTCGTGCTCGATCCTCTGGTAGGTGAGCGTGGCGAGCGGCGGGTCGTCGGGCGGCGCGTGGTGCGCATGCGCGGCTATAGATATAGTGGTGTGTATAGTAGTACCTCCTGCGCCTCGTGCTCGATCCTCTGGTAGGTGAGCGTGGCGAGCGGCGGGTCGTCGGGCGGCGCGTGGTGCGCATGCGCGGCTATAGATATAGTGGTGTGTATAGTAGTACCTCCTGCGCCTCGTGCTCGATCCTCTGGTAGGTGAGCGTGGCGAGCGGCGGGTCGTCGGGCGGCGCGTGGTGCGCATGCGCGGCTATAGATATAGTGGTGTGTATAGTAGTACCTCCTGCGCCTCGTGCTCGATCCTCTGGTAGGTGAGCGTGGCGAGCGGCGGGTCGTCGGGCGGCGCGTGGTGCGCATGCGCGGCTATAGATATAGTGGTGTGTATAGTAGTACCTCCTGCGCCTCGTGCTCGATCCTCTGGTAGGTGAGCGTGGCGAGCGGCGGGTCGTCGGGCGGCGCGTGGTGCGCATGCGCGGCTATAGATATAGTGGTGTGTATAGTAGTACCTCCTGCGCCTCGTGCTCGATCCTCTGGTAGGTGAGCGTGGCGAGCGGCGGGTCGTCGGGCGGCGCGTGGTGCGCATGCGCGGCTATAGATATAGTGGTGTGTATAGTAGTACCTCCTGCGCCTCGTGCTCGATCCTCTGGTAGGTGAGCGTGGCGAGCGGCGGGTCGTCGGGCGGCGCGTGGTGCGCATGCGCGGCTATAGATATAGTGGTGTGTATAGTAGTACCTCCTGCGCCTCGTGCTCGATCCTCTGGTAGGTGAGCGTGGCGAGCGGCGGGTCGTCGGGCGGCGCGTGGTGCGCATGCGCGGCTATAGATATAGTGGTGTGTATAGTAGTACCTCCTGCGCCTCGTGCTCGATCCTCTGGTAGGTGAGCGTGGCGAGCGGCGGGTCGTCGGGCGGCGCGTGGTGCGCATGCGCGGCTATAGATATAGTGGTGTGTATAGTAGTACCTCCTGCGCCTCGTGCTCGATCCTCTGGTAGGTGAGCGTGGCGAGCGGCGGGTCGTCGGGCGGCGCGTGGTGCGCATGCGCGGCTATAGATATAGTGGTGTGTATAGTAGTACCTCCTGCGCCTCGTGCTCGATCCTCTGGTAGGTGAGCGTGGCGAGCGGCGGGTCGTCGGGCGGCGCGTGGTGCGCATGCGCGGCTATAGATATAGTGGTGTGTATAGTAGTACCTCCTGCGCCTCGTGCTCGATCCTCTGGTAGGTGAGCGTGGCGAGCGGCGGGTCGTCGGGCGGCGCGTGGTGCGCATGCGCGGCTATAGATATAGTGGTGTGTATAGTAGTACCTCCTGCGCCTCGTGCTCGATCCTCTGGTAGGTGAGCGTGGCGAGCGGCGGGTCGTCGGGCGGCGCGTGGTGCGCATGCGCGGCTATAGATATAGTGGTGTGTATAGTAGTACCTCCTGCGCCTCGTGCTCGATCCTCTGGTAGGTGAGCGTGGCGAGCGGCGGGTCGTCGGGCGGCGCGTGGTGCGCATGCGCGGCTATAGATATAGTGGTGTGTATAGTAGTACCTCCTGCGCCTCGTGCTCGATCCTCTGGTAGGTGAGCGTGGCGAGCGGCGGGTCGTCGGGCGGCGCGTGGTGCGCATGCGCGGCTATAGATATAGTGGTGTGTATAGTAGTACCTCCTGCGCCTCGTGCTCGATCCTCTGGTAGGTGAGCGTGGCGAGCGGCGGGTCGTCGGGCGGCGCGTGGTGCGCGTGGTGCGCATGCGCAGCGGGCGGGCGCGGGCCGGGGGCGGCGGCTGCGCGCGCCTCTAGGGAGCGCCACACCTCCTCTCGCTGCAGCAGCCGCTCGCGCTCCCTGGACACACACATAAACATTGTTTAAAAAAGGGCCAATACAATTGCAATGAACTATTGGATGTCACCAGTCACACTGCCTTCAAAGAGTCAATAACATGACATACACAGCACTCACTTCTGTTTCTCCTGTTTGTACTGCTGCGTGCACTCGTCGAACAGCTTCTGGTTCATCTCCATGAAGAGCTTGAGCGCGTTGTACACGAGCCCGTGGATGGTCTTGTTCCAGTGGCTCTTGGTGTTGCGGTACAGCGACGGGAACATGATGGGCAGGATGTGCGTCGCGTTGTCCGAGATCAGGGACATTATGTACTCGTTGTTCCAGTAGTAGAGGGCACGCTCAGCCACCTGGAACACAATGCGTTTTGTCATTGATTTTTTGATATAGCAAACATTGGTAAGAAGAATCTTTTTGTTGAACACTGACAACTTTTGGTGCGAATTTTTCAAGACTTAAAAAAGACTATAACATTCCTCTTTTAGGGTTTATGTCATCTTAACGTTATGTAACAAAGCGAAATTGCTTTTTTTAAGTCAGTTTAAAAATGATTACTTTTACATTTGTTTTATCGTCTGGGGTTTTACCCTTCTCTTTTCGGCTAAGTTTTCATCTGTATAGATTTAAAAGTCCAGTGACACCGTTTGATGAAATGAAAATGCTACTTCATAGAAATCCGATAATGTTTTTTTTCTATAAATTATTGTATATCACGAACTGACCTGAAAGTGCGGGCTTGAGACGCACTTAGCGAGCTGCTTGAACAGTGGGTCCATAATTTTCTGGAACTCTGCCGGCTCGATCACGTCGAGGATCTCCTCCATCTCGTTCAAGAACATCACCTCTTTCGGCGAGTGTGTTTTCGGCCAGTATTTTAATAATACCCTATAAGATATAATAAAACCTAATGACAAATAGTTTCTCGTTATATGTTACGGGGTGATTTAAGACTACAAGTTTTTGATTCCGTAGTTGAATAAAGAGTATAAGAGGCAACGAACCCAGTATAGATCATAATATACATTTTTGTAGGCTACTAAACCGACTGTTAGTGGAATGTCAGGAAGGGGAAGAACATACTTGGACTAGATCGGAGATGTTCTACAAAAGGGTCTACTGAGGAGTACCTAATCGACGAGCGTGCGAGTGAATGAAGTGAAAGAAATATGTCGGGATCGTAGCAAATGGAAATCCGTCTTCTTCTTACAGTCATCATGTAGTGTATAGAGTAGGCACTTTTTGTTATGGCTCCAATCCTCGAGCCCAAATTGTAATTCCGAATACAAGAGAGGTCTTTGGAGATCATGGGTGAATGTAGGGTTACTATTTAGTGAAAATGCTGTATATTTCGCCTTGTTTGTCGCACCGTCCTGGCTATATTTCCCTTACATACATAACTCTTTAATTCCAACGTACCTAACTACAGGCTGCGTGAGTGAAGGATCCTTCTCAAGGAACTGCACGACGCAGTAGGCGAGCTGCGGGTGGTACACGGAGAGGGACTTCGCCTTGTGCAGTGGTAGTAGTACCTACAAATAAATACATTACAAATTACTTATGCATATATCTTAAAAATCAATGGTATGACGCACTCATTCAATTTGTATTACAATTACCTCATTTTAATCTGTTCCTAACAATAAGTATCTATTCGGCCAATCTTATGCATGACGATAAAAAAAATTATTAACTTATTTTGGGAGTAAATCCACCTAAACTTTGTCCATCACACTACCACTTAGGTAACATATTCCTCAGGTTATTTCTTTTTGGTTTCTGTAACTCCATATCTTCTTTCTGTATCTCCATACTACAGTGATATGAAGTACCTAGTAAGTATTATCATAAAACTGACCCTCAATAAGAACATCTTGTGTTCCTCCTTCAGCGGCAGCGCGAACCCGTTGATGATGGAGCCGAGGATCTCCAGCAACTCCGCGATGCCGTTGTGGTGCTCCGTCTCGTAGATAAACCTGGATAGACATTATTATCATTACTATATTGAATACTAGCATGTGTTTCCCGCAAAGGTGTCCAGATCAATTTTCCATGTGTGCATTTACTTATGTACTCAACATATGTCTATCACGTTTTGTGTAAAAATCGTTTCTCATGGCTTACTTCTAAGCCATATTTTAAATTATTTTTATAGAAAACAAGAGAAATTTCCTAAGGTAATTCAATTATTTATTCATTTAACTATCCATAGCTTAGTAAAATACATTTTACAATGTTATTCTAAAGTGGCAGCTTTAATCCCATGGTAAAGGTACCCTGTACCATGTTTGCTTGTACACCGAGTTACCTATTTAATTGGGTCACGTGAATGGATGCGTCCAACTAGATGTAATTAATATTATAGTCTGTCACGTTTCCTCATACATAAATAGCTGCAGGATAATTAATCGCGTGTGCATGCACGCCTCTAACTGATTTGTTTGATAGTCGGCAATATTTATAAAGGGTTTCCTGTAATTTTATTTGCAGACTAGGCTCGATCGTCAGACACCATATTTTTAAAAACAATCTTTGTATGTAATGTCAATTTGGATGTACCAAATTGATTAAAATAGCTTCATGAATATGCAGAGTAATCAATATTAACCTGCGAGTTATGCAAATACAACAGAAATGAAATGTCTGTTTATTTGTTATTGAAAGAAAAGTATTTGCATAAATACAATTATTACTTTTAAACCATAAACCATTTGCGACAGATCACCTTCCTAGAGGTATACAATCGTGTCTGTAAAGCAAGTAGGTACCTACATAACGGCACACCCATTTGCTTTGCGCTATTGAATGAACAATCTTAATCAATATCATCAGGCCATCGCGCGTCCATTGTCCATATCAATAACAGAGCGCATGGTATGTGCTCTGTTATTGGGTTGCCACGCATCTGGGTTTTTCTAGAATTGTCCTAGTTTGGAAAGACACCCTAAGTAAATGGACTGGCGTCATTGTGTAAGCCGTTTCGTTTTCTATAACAGCAATTGTTTTTCCTGACGCAATGCTTAGTTTATAAACTATCATATAATAATTATTATCAACTGTCCTACACTAGAGCAAATTAAGGCCTCATCTCATATAAAAAAAGAACGAGCATTTATCTAATATGTGAAATAGTTATTTAGGCTATTTTGAATAATGAAAGTTAACATGTAACATTTTCTTTGACATCCGGAGTAAAATAGTTTCCTATTCTATGATTTGACCAAATGTCAAATGTCCATGGTCAGTGGCAGCCCTAGGTGTGCGTCGTAGTAACTCACCTATAGAACACATTATTGATTTGTTTCCGTATGTAGGCGCGGAGTACTAGAAACTTGCCGTATATCCTGTGTAGCGTCGTCTTTAGGAAGTCTCGCTCCCTCGGGTCTTCTGAGTCAAACAGTTCTAATAGCTGTGGACAATTAATTATAGTTTTTTAAATTATAAGTAAATAAATATGTACCGAAAATACAAAACAAAAACCTTCAATCGCGATCCCATTTTATTGGACAGCACTTTACCTTAGGCATGGGAAAAATATCTGCAAGGTTCGTATAAGGTGAAATAGAATAATGTTTTTATACCCCTACCCTGTACATATCAGTGTGATCGGGACCTTAATAAAAATAATTACTACAAACCTATAATATAATTAGTAATCTCAATCTCCTAAGATAAAAAACTAAGACTGCACCTACTTAATTTTAACCGAGAGTGGGGCACTGAGGACCTTTCAGCCTGCAACTTAGCCTAGGTCTATCTTTTGTGGCACATGTCTTAACACCTGATTTGCAAAAAGGCGAAGGTAAATAAAACCTCAGCAGTTTGAACCTAATTTTAAACCAATATTTAGAATGACATTCAGTTCAGTATCGAGACTAGATCGTGATTAAAATAAAAGAAAACTGGCTGTAGTACCCAAACTACTTCTTCTTATCGTATGGTTGATGAACAAGCTGGTGTCGGAGTTTGCACCGCCTGTAGGCCTCTGACATGGCTTTACACACCGTTGAAAACTCTTAAGAATGTCGGTTTCCCCACGATATTTTCCTTCATCGTTTTTAGCAACTGATAACCAATGTATAATACCCCTATGAATTCGAAAAGGCATTGCGTGTCGGTGTTTGATCTTGCGACCTTTAACTTGGCAGTCTATCGGTCATACTCGGCTATCACTGCTAACACAGGCAATGGAAACACGACGTCAGAGCGATGAAAAATTCATTGATATCGATCAAGTATTTGCTTCAATTAAGGAAATAACGTTAATAGATGGCAGCTTCGATGTCTGCATGTCCAATTTAATGTTCTTGCATCGTTGGGATATTGATTTGAGCGTGGACATCGTTTATGTCTGCTATTTTATACTGTGTATTCAAAGCTATACATGATGAGTTTTAATAACAATTCTAAGTGGTTATATGTTTGTTTTTAAGAAGTAACGTGTAATGGTGAGGTAGCTTGTTTTCCGTACGTCAGACATATTTGTATAATCATCAGATATACATACACAAATGTAACAAAAGATAGTTTCTAAATGTTATGGATAACTTTTAAATATATTTTATTATACTGTTATCAATTGAAATTGTTGTGTTGGACGTAAACGACGTCATCAAAACTTCATATTTAAGGTAGCTAATACAAAACAACGTATATTGAAGATTTGATTGGTAGAGACGTTTAAGTCTGAGATACTGTTAGCCTTGTCAGACATCTTTACTTAAAGGGCAATTTAAATTGTCATTACTGGACAAACTGTTCAGGAAGCGAACGAGACGACATTAAAGTCTCATTAGATCTGATTGGAACGATATGGATTAAATCTACTTTTATTTTTAGCATTACATGGTAGTTTTGTTTACTAAAATAGCTACTGATTTAGTCGAGGTAGACTTCCGAAGACACGTTATCGTACGTAGAAATATACTTAAGGCATACTCTGGGTAGACTGACCCGTTATGATAATTATTCATTCACAACTTTTTTTACATAATTCTTAAGTCCATAGGGCCTTCTCCATGGGATCATGCTGACTGGCTATTTTCTAGCTATTTCTTTGTAAAAATACAGTAATGAAATAAGCTACCAAACAATTAACACTGCATTCAGGTACCTATTATAGGTGATAATTATTATAGCATCTGGCATACCCACCAGCCAGTAACTAATTTAGGAACAAATGCAAATTTGTTACTCTCACGGTATCTTATTTCCCTTAATAACGAGCGTGTGAACTGATATTGACCAATCAACGTAACCGTAGCCCAAAGATAAATCAAAAAGACATATAAATCACTCATTCGCGAAGATTGCTTCCAATAGCAAACGCTCAAGGGCGCTGGACGATGGTAAACATAGAATACCTCCATGAACATTATATATAAGTCGTTATACGAATTAGTTTGTTGTTCTAGTAATTTGTTAAAGCTATTACGGAGCTATAAATTTATTGAAGCGAGGATGTTATTTTTTGTTATTGTACATATTTGTTGTACCTACTAGGCTACGCTACATACATCGCTGCTTCAATACAAAAGGGCCACAAATAAAAAACATACTTTTTTTTAGGGGAGCAGTTTAAAGTTTGAGAATTACATTTTTGTGTTTTGCTCTGTTATTGTAAAACAAATATTTTTTTTTATATACCGGGAGTCTTTTTAAAATATGGTTAAATAGCGTTGCATTTTTTAAATGAAAACTGTTTTTGTTTTTTTTAGTACCTTTTGTGTAGAAGCAGCGACATGTAGATTTACATATAGGACATTGACAAAGATCATGTAAGGTTAGTAAATGAGCGATGTGCTCTTGTTTCTGTATGGAACATATATCGTCAGTAAGTAGTGTTGTTCATTTATTTACACCCGCCTTCAATTTATTTTAATCTAAAATAAATGGTCATGCTGCACAAGCTATTAGCATCAATTCTTTTGACCGATTCACTGGCCTGAATGCGAAAACCAATTCAGACACACTGTTGTTATGTAGGATTTGATTCTGTTTTCTTTTGTTTAAGTCCTACTATCTGTATAATAAGTCTACCTAATTAGGAAGTAGATCTCAGCACAAATTTGGCTCCGTACGTGCCGTGACAAGATTTTTTTCAGTATGTTTGCCTATCTAAATATGATATACCATAGGGGATCAGGTACTTACTAAGTCACTGTCTAAACAAAACTACTGCATTATTTACATAAAATTAACTAACATATGTATGAGAGAGGACACTAATTTCTGTAATACAGGTTTTCAAACCTAACTCAAAAATCAGGGACCATAAACATTTGTATCGTTTTATGTGAGGAAACGGGCACACCTCAGAGACTTTTCAACGGTGAGTAAAGCCATGACAGAGGCCTACAGGCGGTTTAAACTCTGATACCAGGTTGTTCATCAACCATACGATAAGAAAAAGAAGATGTAAATACATGAATATTATTATTATATTATTACTGTCTTATCTTCTAACACCAAAGAATAAAAACCTTCACTTATATAAACCACACATAGAAATACTAACCTGTAAAACAAACTTCTGGTCGATATACTTCTTGGCGATGTTAGGCTGGAAGTCTGGCGACTCCAGCAGCCGAAGGAACAGTTCGTAGACCAGCTGCAGGTGCGGCCAGGCCGCCTCCAGCGTGGGCTCGTCCTCCTCGGGATCGAACTCCGCGCCGTTAGGGTTCGACGACGGCGGTAACGTGCGGAATAAGTTTATCGCGAACTGTGGACAATGTAGAAGTAACCTTTTAGTTCTCTTCTATGTATCAAACAAATAGTATAAACTAGCCACCCCACGGTTTAAGCCGCTACATTTTTTAGGATAAAACGTAGCCTATGTGTTGTTCCAGGGTGTTCAGCCTCCATACCAAATCTTATCAAAATTGGTCCAGCCGTTTGAGCGTGAAGTAACACACATACAAACACACACTCACAGACTTAAGCTCAAAAAGGTTATGTTACGCTAACCATGCCTAATGACGCACATGTAGCCTCCCTAACTGCCGGGCTACCATGGGCACCTTCTTGATAGTGAGGAAATACATTGGTGAATTGTTCAAATTTTGATTCATATTCACTTGCTCAAAGCTACATAGAGGAATCTTTAACCCTCAATAAATTTCTTCAGACGTCAAAGTAATCTCATGAAACTACTCATACATTTAGTATAAATCGATGAGAGACTAAACTGACATACTAAGTGAAGTTGGGGATAGGTACTTATAATGCTCCAATAATTCCATTTATATCAATGTCTTTTCAGAGTAGGAACACGATGAGTACCATACATATCCGGTCGAAGCGGAAAGTCGCTACCGCTATGCACCGCTATACCATAATGAAAACATACACATGTTGGCGTAGGACGCGCTCATGTTGAATCGAATCCGCTTTGTAAATAGCCAATCAAAATCAATTCATTGGGTAGGTTTGTTTTCGGTTAGGAATCAACCAATCGAAAAATTCAATAGGTATACATTATTATCATCATCATCAGTCGGAAGGCATCCAATGTTGAACGAATATTATAAATGTGAAATAATAGGCCTTTTTGCGTACATAATAAAAACTTTTCGTGTAAAGAAAATAGTTTATCGCACCTTATTCTGACTTCACAAATACTCTAGAAAGCAGGGCTTAGAAAACACACTTACTACTATTAAAATCCATGTACTTTGGAATTGTTAGAGCCTTCAGTAATTGATTAAGTAATGATCAGTCCTTGACCTATGCGCCGGCCGTTGCTATGTGAAACAAAAACAAGAATTCCAAGAAACAACTCACAAAACATTTTCCCTTTGTTCAGAGCATTTGAGCGTAAGAAGTCGTAGAGTTATTTCAAAGAAAAGTATAATACTTAAAAGAAAAGTTTGGTAATGATTGAGCTATTTTAAGCGAAACCGGGATATTCCGTGGTCTTCGGGAACGATTGGTGTTACACAAAGCGAGAGAGGGCTGTATATGGCCACCATAAACACAGACCAGTCGAGAAGGGTGCCTTGAAGATTATTAAAAATGTTTCCTTAACAAAAGATGTGTAAATAAAATAAGTTGGTAAAGAGAGCTGAAGCTTATCCCATAATTATCTGGATTAATGCAAATGTCAAGATATTTACTTTTATTTGTGTCAAATGATAAATCTCCATTTGGCAGCGACACAATGCCTAAGGCAATAACTCCGTACTCCATACATAATTTGTACACAAAATATAGATAAATAAATATCCATATTAACACAAAAACTCGTATTAGGTTTTTCTATGTTCAATAACTAATAATAATAACTTTACCAACTGAGAATATTTTACTCAACAATCGTTATTAAAAATGCACAATACTCCCAAACATATTATCATCATCATTATCAACCGAAAGACGTCCCTTACAATGCCACAATGAACGGCAACTAACCATATAACTAACCTAAACCTAAGTTTACTATCTCTAGTCAAATGGGAGATTGCCCAATATTCAATTCAGTCATTAAATCTACTCAATACTTTATCAAATGCATCTATATGGATAATGTTATATTATTATGTGGTGGCTGTACCTGCTCTCAATAAATAAATAAACAAAATAGATAGTAGTTGTTACACTCACCATATTTACCGCCTCCGGGTATATAGGCTCGGTGATGACGCCCCTCTGTGACGTCACGTACTCGACCATCTCGAGCAGGGCCGCTCGCTTCACCTCCTTCCATTTGAGGTCGGATAGCGGCTCGTCAGCGAAGTCGAACAGAAGGCAACACTGCCGCAGCTTCTGTACAAACAGCTGTTCGCGGTCAGCTCCTGGTGCCTCTGGTGGTACGAAAAAAATTAACATCAAGAAAGTGGCTCCACTGATTAAACTTAAATGTTTTCTAGCGAACCCTGGCTGGTCAAACTCGCTAAACACTACTATTCTTATCATGGTGACGAAGCAATATCTACACCTCGACTTGAGATCTTTGAATGAGACAGTTAGCTGATGCCGACCAGGAAATTGAGTAGGTACCCCTTACATGTTGCCCGTACGGAGTTGTTTCCTAGGAATCTGCTTTACTACCTTTTTTTCTTTGCTATCTCCCATCAAATATCATAAGTTGTTCAGTGGTTTAATCGTGTTCAAGTAACAGACATCCTGTTACTTCCGCATTTATAATAGAACTTATAAAGTTAAAACAGGTACTGTTCCAAGAACTCAAGTAATATTATGTGATGAAAGAGAAAGAGCTAGATCCGTCGAAAGTTTCCGGTATGTCAAATTCACTGCACATTACACGCTTGAAGCCAAACTTAGTAGAAGGTAATAATTGCGCTGTCAAACTAGTTCGTAGCTTGCGAGACCAACTAAATTAATATTGAAGCAAGAATTAAGGCTTTCTATGTAACTATGAAGAGTAAGCATTAGCAGCTGTCGTATTTAGGTATGAACGAGACCACTTTATGTGTATTTAAATGAACCGGTCCATAGCTTTCTGATGACTCTAACTATAACTGTCCGATAGTATAGATGCTACTTCAAGCACTTCGTCTAAAATAAGCTGATATAAGGGGAAACAATGCGTCCCTAACTTGCGGGCAAGTAGTAAAGCTTTCAGAGATTTATTGGCAGATATTCGGGCAAAAAGGCCAGACAATTGTTAAAGTAAAGAGACAATTTTGCCAGCAACTCAGTGCTGACTGTTTTCGTTTCGTAATAAATTTGTCACCCGCTCCAGACACCCTCTTCAAGGGGCTTGGTGAGTTATGTCCTAAATGCGTGCCTCACTAGAACAAAGCGAACATTTAAAATAGCTGCGGAAAACTTTGAGCCGACTGTTAAATACTGTTTAACTCGGTTCTAGGGAAATGATAATAAAAGCTCTATTTTTCCGAACGTCTAAATCTGCGGCTGTAAAAATACCCACAATTTGCGAATTAAAGGCGAAATCCGCAATAACATTGCGTATTTTCTTTGCAATCTACGAGTATTTTAAAAGCGGGGTTGTTTGGGGGAAGCTTTCTTGAGTTATATCCCCTAAGTTGTTTGGAAATAAATATGATGCTTGTGGTAGCCAAGTTAAGACCTAGAGCTTTTGGGATTGAATATGGTTCTCTAAATGAGTACATTTCGGTAATTTTGTAATAATTATTGTACAATTTTGGTGTGCTTTCCAGGTGTTAGTTACTGTTCGTTATTTCACAATGTTTGAATAGTCATTTTTCATTGAATTACCCGGCGGGTGATTATTTTAAAACTAAGGTTGTAAAACATGTCTAAGATTTAATAATTTAAATATTAAGATATACTATTATCGGTACCGTATTTGTTAAATAAATTGGGCACCAAGTTAAAGAGATAAACCACATCACCGATTAAAATCTTACATATATTTTGAAACCGATCTGAGAATCCCAACTATTGCGAAATCATGTATGTAAATTTCAAATAATTCTTGCTATGTAACCATGACATATAATTCTCGGTATTTATTTGTTTAAGATTATTTCAAATTTCCGATATAACATGATAAAACGTATTGTAAATAAGTTCCGTTTATGTGGCAGAATATATTATCTTATGAAGTATCATAATTCATGATATAAAAAAGGTTTCCTGGGCCGCAATTAACCTAGTTGGATATCAAACATAGTTCTAAAGGTTTTAGGCAAGAACATTTTAGCAGTCCTTTGAAGCTTGTACTATAAACAAAAGTAACATGATATGTTGATAAGTATAAGAAGCAAGAACATGCAAGCGACCTCGTAGTGCTAATTTCGCTCATTAGCAAAGTTAACGGCTCCAGAAAGGCCGTTTGGAAGCAATTAACCAATATCCAATATTCTGAACACGAATGAATTATTGTATGAGTAATGTCAAAGGTAATAGTGGTGCAGAACACAAGGACGTCGGTATACGTTTCCCATGGCATACATACAGCACGGGGCCGGCCGCTGCCCACCGATCGGTCGATATATTTCTGCGGCGTTTTCGCCATTTCCCGTACGTCTATGTCTATATGTACGCACGTTGGACTGTCAATGTTTAGTTTCAGCTATTCAGCCGCATTGTTTCGGGTCGGCGAGTCTGATGTGCCTCTACAAGATTGTCACATATGTGGTAGGCGGCTTTTAGTTATTGTTACTACACCAGAATTAATCTGCGTTGTAAATGGTGGTGAATTGAAAACTTCTTTGACGCAATTCAGTTACGTTGATGCTTACTTCGGAAACTATAGCCCACAAATAGATGCGGCTATTTTGCACGCGGATGCCGAAAGTCAGCTAAACAGCGGAGGCGATTTGTAAACATAGATTAGGAGTTGCCGCTTTTGATGTCTGTGTATCTGGAAAGCGAGCACGGGTGCATTGTTGATATAACGACGAACCTTTCAGCAGGGGCAACTGCTCCATCAAGGTTTCCCTATCAGTATTACATATCGGCGTGGGGCGCGCGGGCGAGACGGCGGCCGCGGCGGGGGGCGGCGGGCTGCGCGCGTCCGGCGGCGAAGGCGCCTTCTGCTGCGGGCCCTGGCCCTCCATACCGGAGCCGGCGAACAGCGCGAAACGGAAAGCGCGCGCTACGTCCGACACGCTCTCGGAGCGCTTGGTAGCCGCTTGGTTGGCGACGAGATCTAGGCCCGAATGGAACGACGGAGACTTTGGGATACCGAGCGGCGAGACAGCGCGGCGCGGTTTGCTCTCAGCGGCGGCGAACATAGCGCGAGAGGGCGCGCGCGCGGCCGGCCCGGCGTGGACCATCGCAGGCGGCGGCCGGCAGCGGCATCCGAGCGGAGGCCCGGCAGCGCCGGGACCGGTGCGAGCTGCGGGGGCGGCTGGACTGCCACGCGCCGGTCTCTGCCGCGACTCGCCACTTGCGGCGCCGCAAGTGCGCGCGCATGCCCGCCGCACCCCGCTCGCACCCCAGTCGCTCTATACAACCTCCGTTAGGGTTGCCACGTCATAGAATGCACAATTTACATGAAGTCAACTAGGATTGCTTCTGCAATACAATGGCTCCTCTACACACAAGAGTATGTCTCAATGGTAGATTACGTCTGAGACTCAAGCACAGTTGTAATGGAGTAACGGCATTTACGGGTAGCGACACTGAGAGCGTCATGTAACTAGGCAGATTCGTATCATGCTGTATCAACCCTGTAGTTAATATAACGAAGATTTCACAAGTCAAGGAGGTCGGGGTTCGCTAACGCGTCACTCTACAAAGGACAGGAAGTAACAGTAAACAAATAGACTTTTACGCAATAAGTTTTTTTTTAATAAAGGTACAAACATTACTCGTGTCAATAAACAGCTGTAAGCCTGTTATTTAATTACTATCATGACGTTACGAAGTTTATTGGTAATTTGAAAAAATAACTGTACGCGATAGATGAGTCACGAAAATATAGATACTGGGTTGATATACCTACATTTACAGCTATACGCAGAAATAACTATATGTATATATATAAAATATAAATTACGAGTCTGGACCGAATGTGGACGGCGTCGTTTTTCGAATAAGTATACATAAGAATAACATGGGGTTTGCAAGGGTAAGTTTGTTTGGGTGATTCCGCGGAGGGGCCCGCTTACCACCGCGACGAGGGGGAGGGGCGCATTCCTGAACCAGACATTCTGCGCTTTCCCCTGCACCATCGATCGTTTAATTGACTTAAATTTTTGGCTGACTCACTACCTAAAATCCTGTGGTCGTGAAAGTTGTTTGTTCAAGTTAATTACGAGACTAAATATGATTGCTTTCAGTTACAATGTAAGGCCTAAAAAGAAACCCTACGGTTAATATCAAAACCAATTTAAAACAAGCTGAATGATATTAAAATAACCCGCCTACCATTCAGGCTATTAAAAAGGGAAGTAGGGTTACGAATATCCGAACATATTTCCCTGATTTGTGGGATATTTTATATTTCCACTGGGTGTAATTTCCGTCCCATTTTAGGAAGCTCTTAACCGATCTAAGTAAGTGGATATAGACTTAAAAGCTTATTTATTCAAAGTTTCATAACTGCTCTCTACTATTCTTCCAACCGGGCCGAACTTATTTATTTATATAAATGATTATTAATATTCTGTAAGTATCTTTAACACGAATATCGTTCATTATCATAATGAATCTTCCATTGAAGTTTGATGTCGACTTTCGATGCGATTAACGTTGGAGTCACCGTGCATGTGTCTAAGTTCCGACTGCCGGCAACAATAATGCAATTACTTAAGCCATTAATGTCCTAAGTTATTGCTGTGTTAGACGATAAACGGGAGTACCAGCTAAACATGCTCTACAAACTACATTTATCATAGTTCTAATAAAGCAAAGGAGCTATCAGTCATGATCTCAGCAATTTGGACCCCGTGCCTTTTCCTCTGAATAATGCAACTTTTTAAATCTAATGCATATTAGGTTTTTAATCTTTGCAATAAGATAAAGTGCGAGCGATACATGAAGAAAAACATTCAAAACAAATGAGGTTCTGTAACAAAATGGATTTTCACAACATACAAGATTTGTGTGTATCTTTTCCATTTACCTTACTATAAGGAAGTCAGTTCGGTTGGGGTGACTAATAACATAGGGACAAGTATAAGCAATAGCATTTATGCATCATCACGCTCGTTCCCCCTGCAGGAGGGTGGAATATAAAGGGATATCGTATGTATGCTATGGTGCTTTATGCTGAGTTGTGTCTCTATACTCAGGCGCGCACTGTAATTTGCCTAGTGATTTTTAGCTGCATTTATTCATTGCGTAGTATTAGTGATCGGAAAGACGATTATCTAAGAAATCGACCACACAGAATAGTCAAGGTATAACGTTATTTGACACTAATATAATGAACCACTATACTATAGTCGAATCTTACCTAAATATAATATGCGGTATAAAATTCTACGACTTCGTGTTCGTGTAAGAAATCCCATGGTTTCTCGAGGGAATAAGTAGTCAGGATTTTCAAACTATTTTCATATTTCTATGAAAATAGTTTGAAAACTACAGGGATTGTACCACATTCATAATTTTAAGTGCAGAATACGATGATAGGACGTATATATGAGGACACGTATAGAATAGGTACCTACATAGGTATTATTATGCATTACTTGTTCACTTGAGGGTGCGTAGACCCTACAATTAATCACTATACTTATATAACTACGAATGAAGGAAGGGCGAGGCGAATATCTACATATCAATATCATTAGATACATGTTACAACATCTTTTAGCTTTTCTGTTAAAATAATCAGTTCCTAGGTTCTTTAAGTCTCAAAATAAGTAACAAATTGTGAATTAGTTGGACTTGCCCGCTGATTCCAAAAATTCCAGCAACGTACGAAAGCTACACTATTCCATGAGGAGATAATATGTAAATTAAAATATTTGTAAATCTAGACGTGTCACCTTAGCGAGCGGGGGCGAGTCGGTATTGGTTATACATGACTTCAGACACTCTATGTGGGTATTCAGAAGAGGTGTGAAGTCTGGGATAGTAGGTATGACTTGGAAAATCTAGATATTTAACAATGTATCGTGAGCAGTAACAAAGCTTTCAGAAATACATTTGATCGAAGTAAATAAACAGAATACGCCAAGCTCTTAGCAACAGGTTAGGTTGAAAAGTAATATGAAAACGTGAGGTTGAAAAGTTTTTCTTTGTAAGGGTGTCTGTAAACAGCCAGCCTAATGGAGAGTGGGAGGAAAGGGGCAAGAGACGTATACGTTTCATTAGCTGCGAGTGGACGCGGTCCGCACCACAAGCACTTGCGCTTTTAAACCCTAATGAAGACGGACAAGTACTTAATTGTTCTCCCTCCAAAGCTTTACTATATTATATTTACTCATGAGAGTATTCATTTGATATTAGGGCGGACATTACTGACACTGCTTGCTCATAAACTCATGTTGATTCTAAGACAATCAATATTTTTATAGCGGAAAGCGGTTCTGGATTGCTTTGTGCAAAAATTGGGTTAGAGGAAGACTAGGAGACAGACCGAAAACTATCTTATCTTCATACTAAGGTTAAATTGTCATATTTCCGGCTAAAAACACTAACAGCTCAACGCTGGATTATTTGATAATTCCTTGCTCAAATAGTATGAGTAACCGGTACAATACTTAAAGACAAACAGGTGAATATTATACGCTTAAATGGCAAATTAATTTTGTTTTTCGCTATTTCATCGTTTTCATTACAATATTTTTCTCTATTTGAATTGGTACATTTAATAAGAAAGAAAGTGTAATCAACAAAGTAGATATGAGCATAAAAGGTAAAAAATAAAAGTTTTAGTTAGAACAGTAATGTGATTCAGAAGTGTGTCAAGGTTTTCACTCTATCTGGCGCTTGTTTGTTTGAGAAAGAGCTGACAAACATCTAGACAAGGAACAAATGTCTCTAGGTCACAAACTGTTTGACACAAAACGAAAAGCAAGTCCTGCAGTCTAGAAAATCGATGTCGGATGTCTTAGTAGCACTCTGCAGGTTGTCTAACACTCAACTCAAACTATATATACATAAGTATAGCTAGGTACTCACCGGTACCGTACTGTGTTGATGTTTTCCTTCAACCCTGTAGGTACCTTATTTCATTCATATATTTTAATCATTAAATACATATTGCCATTATCTACTTAAAGGTAAACACTGAATACGTTATACTTGATAAGATATTTTGGTCGTAATTATTTTTTTGTGACATTGACATACTTTGATACGCACATGTTCGTAAATCAATTCCCAGCCCCGCCCCTGTAAGTATTAACTGCATTTTGTTAAAAGGTAAGTGATAATTATATTTTTATTATTATTGCCTGAAAGTATTTTTAATAAATAGGGACTTTACTTTTTAAATTATGTCGAACCCGACCATGTCACTTCATTCATAAGACCTTTTGTTACAACGATGGTACAAAGTACAAAACCACATAAAATCATTGTAAACGTCACTTCAACAATTAAAAATAATTAGAACAAAGGATTCTAACCAAAGATTTGCAAAGTCCACGATAACGTACGGTTTTAATAATCTATTCACAAATACTGCAAGGTCAGTGCCTAATTGAGATAAGAGAGATTAGTGGGGCGCTGATGAAATTAGCGAGATTAGCGGCAGAGTGGCGATGACCTGTGCCCTAATTGACGCTCTTAATTAGGTACCGCACATCCTTAAAAGGGTGGATACACTTCAAAGAGGAATCCACATAAGACACGTGTGTATATATATGATTTGAACCCTTAGCGTGGAACATGTAATCTACATTGTACCTATACAATATGGCGTATCATCAAAGTACCGCGATTTCGGGTGATATATTAATAGTGTACATTAGAGTAACCTAAGGTGTGTGTACTGTACAGCAAACAAAAAGAACAGTGTATCCTAGAAATAACGACGTTTCATTTCATCATCAGCCGGAAGACGTCCACTGTTGAACAAAGGCCTCCCCCTTACGTTTCATTTACCAACTATTAAATTTCGGTTAAAACCCTTCAATGAATTATACCTAGATGTTAAATTGAAATTCTCAAAGTTTCCGAATTATTGAACATATCTCCTCATAAATGATTCTCGATAAAACAAAATCGAAAGAACTTCAGTAGATATAGAAATATTCATCCAGAATTAGTGTTCTAAAATCTAAGCTTCTATAGAAAGTTCTATTGATTTTACGCGGTTCAATTAGTGAACACGACCCTTTACAGCACTCTAGTCGTATTAGTGCATGGCAAACATTTGATAGAATTAATTGCGTTAGATTTTCAAGGCTGAGTGCTTCGAGGCGAAATACGTCATAACAAAATCTATATAATAGACAATAGAACGTGTAACAACAGGAAAATGAGCATTTTTCCGCACAACTTGAAAAGGGAATGAAGAATTAGGATCAAAAACCGTAAAACACCGCCAAATGGATTCGCCCACCGTCTATAAAATTCGGTTTATTGTATTGAGCAGGCAACGATATTAGATTCAATTGACAAATGAACGAAGGGTTTCCGGGTCACACGAGTACTCATCGACCTATATACTTGACGCGGCATTCACGACACGATCTATGTGGCACGAAGCGAATTTTCTTATTACGTGTATTGAGTTTTCATAATCATGTAGATCGATCTAATTATGGCGTCGAGAACTGTCAGACCCCAAACTTGATATAGCAATAGGCATCAATTATTTTTCGTGAAGGTATTTAAAGTGTGTACCTCACGTTAATTGCGGTAAAAAATCTTTTGAGATCGCAACGTTTGTTACCTACCTATATATTCTACTTACTTTAGACCTTTTGCAAAGACTAATATAAGAACCAAACAGCTTGCACATTACAGATTTTCATGTTTCCAGACTGGTATTAGGTCATTTTCGTCGCATAACACGCCAGAAGCGACACAAAGCCGTCGTTAAACAAGAATTAGGACGATGTCGGTGAAGTAGGCATTCATGGTACTTACTATAGAGGCTTGCTTGCAGCGGTGAAAAGCGAACGGAAACGGAACACGCCACAAAGGGATGCCGAGCGAAAAGCATAGGACACATGCCACTTTATACGCCGTTTAGCGTGAAAAGCGCTTAAGGCGCTTTGGGATCCACACAGTGCAACTGGAACACAAGGCAGCTTATTACCAGCTGTTTGACTTGGCAAGAACATTAGCAGCTAACGAACTTAACAGGAACGTATTATCAGAAATAAATTAAAATCAAATTAACACTGAGAGCTTAATTTTCTTGGACTAATTAGAAAGCTTAAAAAGGCTTCCACAATTACTAAACTGTATAGGGAAAAAGATAGGGTTTTGGAAACACTTTGGACATCGTTAAACCGTGTTATAAATCTTATGGTAAAAACAAAACTTACAACAGCCCTTCGAAAGGAGGTGATAATCTCATCAGGTGTCAGTAGCTCCACAAGGCGCTTTGTTTAAGCGCGAAATACCATCTTACAGTCATGTTTCACACGTATTATATAATTATGAATAGATATAACATATGAATAAATATTAATAGTACATAATAATTTAGCGTTTGTACTATAATTGTACACCAACAATCACCTATTGTGTTATACAACATACAATGTTTTTTATTTATTTAATACACATTATAATCAAAGTCAGTAAATTATAACTGCGACTATTTTATATGACTTTTTGGTGTCATTTTAGCATTTTGTTCATGCTAAGCTTGGATCTTAAATAGATAGAAGAAATTTGAAAGATGATGCGACTTTTTTCAATTCGGCGTGCATAAAACGAGGCTTCTTTTCATGTTGATCCTTTAGAGTAGGTACTCAAGAAATTAGTAGATGATCAGTGGGATTTTCATCTTCACATGATTGTCATTGATTTTGTGATTTTACACTTGTGAGAAAATGAAGTAGTCTACCACTTTAATATTAAGTGCTCATCTTACAAGTGTGCTCATCATATGCTTCGTAAATTGCGCAGTCATATTGCAATTAGATGCAAGTATTCTGCAAGAGCATTGTACTTCCCCTATCGAGCCAGCGTTTATGAGTGTACACAACTATTACATTGGCTACAGCTGAGCAGTAAAAATACTGTAAAGTCCAGATATTTGTAGCATTGATCCTGAATGAAGTCTGAACGGATTTGAACGTCTTTGGTGACAAAAGTAGTAAGAACAAGGTGACTTTATATGAGTAAACTATGTATTTCCGAAGTTAATAAAACCGCTGCACGCCTGATATACATATGTATTTCTTACAATAGGTACCTACATCATATCATGCACACTTGTATCGTTTTTCTACGACACACTTACTGTTACTCCGCGCCTTTAAATTATCTTTATGTTTGCATATAAATGGTATTTCCTATCAATGCTAATCTTCCTGTTAAGTCGTTAATCAAAAGGAAAATCGATTTTTGCAATAATTACAAAACAAAGATGGTCAGAATCACAGGCGTCAATTATTTCGCGATCTGCGTTTTACTCCAAAGCATTGGCACACAAGTGATTATTGTCATTTGCCTTGAGAAAAAAATAAACAATGATACAATCTAGATGGGGCTAAATTGCTTTATAGTACCTGTACTTGAGACGATTCTGTCGTTTTTATTCATTGCAAAGCTGAGTGACTGTAACCGTGTATAGGTATATTTACAATAGTTAAGGTATATAAATTGTATGTAGGTACCTATTTTATAGGAAATTATATTATATAAATTATTTTATAAAGAATTTAAGGACCACGCTATTGTATTACGTTAGTCTGTAAGAATAGCGATGTCGAGAAATAAATAAATAAACATTCAATTACACACATACCTACTACACTGAGCAGCGAGCAGTATTATAATCAGTGTTATTGATATCCTGTAATGGAGTATAGTTATCAGAAAATAGAGTAATAGTTTGTTTACGTTAGAGATAAGAGAAACAATAGAAAATCAAGTACTTTCAAGTCAACCATCTGAAAAGTATTACCGCGATATTTTTCTAAGATTATGGTTATGGTACAGTAAGTGTTTACGTCAATAATGTTATGGTTCTGATTCCCATTTTATTTACATTATGCATCGATATTGTTGTAAACCTTTCGGGGGAAAAGGGAAGGGAAAAGTTACGTGTTTGAGGAAGATTTTTAAAAACATTTAGAATCAAAAGATCGAATGAATAGCATGAAAACGGCGATATAGAGGCCAGCCATAAATCCACAAGGACAAACTGGATCACACACATAAAGTATTCATGATTTAGGTACTGGCTCTAGACCGAAAAATAGAAATCATTGCCTTGCAGTGGGATATTTTTTTATGACCTAAAACATAACATCACGCCTGTATTCCCTGAAGGGGTAGGCAGAGGTGCACATATTATAGTACACCCACATTTCGCTAGCTATGTTTTTGAGGTCCCAATGTAATAGGGGGCGAGCCTATTGTTCGGTCAGTTTTTTATGACCTAACAGGAACTTAACACTTATGCTATATTTTCCTCGCTACGCCAACGACAACGAACAATAATTGTGATATTATAAATGCAAAATATAATGCTACTGAAGACAACGTAAAGAAATGTAGTGTCTTATTTTTTGTTATTGTCTCCTAACACGGCAAAACCACTTGATACATTGGTATCAGTATTTTTGTTTACAAGCTTATGACGTCACAAGTATACCGTACCAAACATTTAAGTGCCGGTGACGCACAAAGCCCTACCCAACTAAATAACTAAGGACAGCTAACTGAATTAGCCAACGGTATAGTAAGGTTATAAAGTTGTATTTATTTCAGACGCAAATATTTCTGCACGTTATAAGATCTAGATACTATATTCTATTTTAGAGCGGGCAACACCAACAGCATTATTTTTCTAATTACGCGTCGACGTCGAGTGACGAGCATAATTATTTTTTTATGATGGAGATAATGTGCTATGGACACGGAAAAAATCTGTGCAGTCCGTGACAAATCTTAGCTGGTACTCATGTGTACAATGTTTATCTTGATTATAACACAGTACGTAAGGCAATCATAACAAAATATCAATCACCAATACAGCTGCATATATTTCTGAAGTGCCATGACTTAGCGCTATTCAAGACAGTCTTTACATAGAAGTAAATTTACTTTTACTTATCTTTATTATATTATAATCCGTTATAAATATAGGGAACGAACGATGATTACCGAAAAAAGTTATTAATGATCGAATCACACGCTAGCATTTTTCGAATCAGCGTTTTTGTTTAAAAAATTGAAAGCTAACGAATCAACAACGTGTCTTTGAACCCGGGTAAATACGATGGTGATATTAGGAATACTACTTTGGGTTTTGGGTCCCATTGCATTATGAAAACCCATTTATTTCCATTTCCCCTTGGAAAATGTTATCCCTTGGCGTACATGAAAAATTACATCCGGTAGGACCCTTCATGTGGATATAAGCGCTTGTCACGTAAACAAAAATTGCTTTCACAAAGGAGTTGACTGGTTAAAATTTCTGAGCTAGCTCCACAAATAGTTTATCACAACTTTATTAATACGTGCCTACTTTGAGTGTTGGCCTCAGAACTGGCATAAAAAATGTTTCCGTTGAGATGAATAAAAAGCTTTACCGCGTTATATTAGTTTCAACTTGCTCTTGCTTGACTTTGACATTGAGGCAATTCCACACGTTCCATATTATAATGACCCATTTACGTAAATTCACGTGAAAGATTAGAAATCAAGAAATTCTTCCACGCTAGTTAAAATAATTAACATACCGAGTGGTACATAAGTATATGTCAAATGTAAAATGATTCAAATATTTATTATTTCAATGAAGGATCGAAAAATAAGCAAGTATCGAATAAAAAAGATATAAAGGCGGACATACGAAGACGTAGCTCATAAACCATCGGTAATGTCTCACGAGGTCACAGCGAATGAAAGCTAAGAGAGGTGTATCATATTCAAATTTTACGGCGAAATTACGATTAATGTGACCTGCTAGCCGGATCAGGCACTGTCGTTTGGTTCAAAGTTTAATTTACATATAGATGAACCGTTCGTCGCTCGTGCACTTGTGTAGGTCACTGGGACTACACGCTACTAGTAGCTCGATTGTGCCTTATTTACAATGTATTTCTAGTATTTCCAACAGAAGTATATTTATGAAGCTGTTTGGCTGAGTTAATGTTGTGTTTGAGTTGTTATTACTATTGCTATTGTTTTTTATGTTTTTGACTGATATACACTAGTTCCTATGCAATCGTATAACGGAACTTATATATCTCGTTCTCTCAATTTAAAGTTTATCACGAATAAACGGGCTGTAAACTAGAATAAAGGCAATTATCAATAGAAAGTACATATTCTGCCTCGTTGGTCTAGTGGTTGCTAAGCGCGACTGCTGAGCACGAGGTCCTGGGTTCGAATCCAGAGTCGGGCAAAGTGTTACTGGGTTTTTCCATTAGGTCATCCTCAGTAGCAGCACGGAGTCTGGATTTGTGTCCGGTTGATGGCAATAGGCTCGCCTCCTATTACATTGGGACCTAAAAACATAACTGGCGAAATGTGCGTGTACTATATGTGCATCTCTGCCTACCCCTTCGGGGAATACAGGCGTGATGTTATGTTTGTATGTATGTAATTGGGAATAGCAGGGAAACTATGATGATGAAAATAAAATAAAGAAACGAATTATTACGTATTATTCGACTTCCACCTCTTTATTCTACGGCAGACTTGTTCTAGTTTTGACAACTATACTATAATAGAGCTAAACAACCCCAGGCAAGAGGCTAATAAGTTTGCTAGGGCCAATTCCAGAATCTCCAAAATGTTGATATTTTGTATACATCCAGATGTACATACCTAATACATTTTGCAGAACCAGAGTAATTGGATCATTGATATAATAACGCCAGCTTAGCGGGAAGGCTACGTAAGTAAACGAAGACATACGCAATGCTTTGTAAGTAGTTAAGAAGATTATAAGAGCTATCACTATACATCTCGACTTGTCGCTTTGAACTTAAGGTTATTCTCACAAACGACAGGAGACAAATGCATCTTGATAGAGCGCCATTTTGTGAGTTTCTCGCCATTCGGTGAGGACGATTGTAGTTTAAAATATATCTTCACAAACAAAATTGATGTGCTATTTGTTAGCTAGTACATGAATTTAAGAAATCAAGCCAGTCGTTTCAACATTTTAATACAATTAGATAACATTCCCAATCCAAATGAAAATTGTGACTTATACAAATCATATTTTTTTACAAACACTATTCAATACACCGAAATTTCTCAAAATAATTAAACAATTGAATTCGAATTGAAACAATTACACTTTTGGTAAGGACACATTACAGCATAACAAGTTTATACAATGGTTTCACTAACTCGATGATACCATTTTCCGAAATGTTGTTTTTAATATTATCAATGCAAAAGTTGTAGGTATAGACTAATAGTTGGAAACCTATTCAAATTAGCTATAGAAATTAATATGCAGAGTATATAGGTATACTACAGATACAGACGATAATGGTCGGAATAAGCGTATTATACAAATAGTATCAGAAATGCGTGGTGGTCATTTTAAGGGTGTGGATCAGACCATCAAAGTAAACAACTTTCTCTATGGGACCAAATTTAAAGCAACAGAGGTACTCCTAGTATGTTCATAAGTTAACAGTTATCATTTACCTTTCATTGGTGGTAGTTTCACTAGCTCTTGGTTGTGGTTGTGGACGTTGAACCTGCTTGAGCCATGTCTCCGAGGCTGGCCATTCCAGCCAGGAGGTCGCGGGCCATCTGCGGAGCGGGGCACAATCGGCGCGGGTGGGGGAGGCCCTGATGCCAACGCCGACAACTGCTTTTCTGGACGAGTCTGGTGTAAAAAAAGAAAACATTGTATTAGTGTGTAGTAGGTATATGTAGCGAAATCTACTAAGGACTAACCACAATTAATGCCCACGTACACTACAACAGCCCTACCATGAACTCTTAAAGCAGGACAGTTTACGTTGTAAAAGCGAGACACCACATTACAGTTCACGACGCGGTGTCCCGCTTCCACAACGTAAACTGTCCGGCAAGGGGGCAGGTGCCTTCAGTTGTGACCCAGAACCAGAAAATGAGCTGCAATGCAACCGTCACCTCGGCTCTCATCAAAGACAAGTATATGTATAGGGCATTCTTTATGTGGCACTGGTTAAATAATAATAAAGCGTGTAAGAACGCATTTTATAATAAAATTATTTGTCTGATAATGATTGCATTTATTTGCCTTCAAAGACTTTTTTGCTACGTGTCTTATTAATGGAATCTTACGCCTTATATGTCGTACTAGAACTTGTTACTTATGGAAATTGTAAAGACCTTTAGCACAGAACCCTAGGTACTACTTAAGGCTACCTTAAGTAAAGATACATAACTACATAGGTACCAATAAAATAATAGATTTTATTTAGTTATAGACTTTGCTAGGAGTTTGAACAAAACCTGCACCTAAGATTACTAGCTTTGGTATACTGTATTCATAAAATGCTGATGTGTCATGAATCAGCTGATTAACATTACACAAGAATGTATAATTCTTGAGGAATAAGAGGTGGCAGTTTTTGTTCTTAAATACATCATGACACATGAGTGATAATATCAGTGAATTTAACTAGCGTGCTGCATTTCCGCGTTCCAAAAATCTACTGAAAGGAGTTCAGTGGTTTTAAAAACGTTGTGACATAAGAATTATTTAAGTTTAAACTGTTGTTAAATGTAGGCCGTTTGCTTGTCGTCCATTAGCGTATTGGCACAGAAAGCGGGAGGCCTATACCCAGCAGGGGGTGATACCGGGCTGAAATGATAATGATTAGCGTAGCAGCTAAAGGTTAATTACTTAATAGTCATCCATGTTATATGTGTTTAACATAAACCTAATTGAAAAATACTCAGTCGAAATGCAAACTCTAGATATAAATCATTTTTCCTTCGAAGGTTTATACTATAAAATTCTACGTTAAGTGCTATGCGATAAGCTGAATTGTCGATTCGTGCGTTATTTGAGTCCTTGTAAAAGTCAAGGTCACAATAAATGGAAGAATATCGAAGAATCGAACAAGCGCTTACATCGCTACTTGATACATATTTAACGAATATTTACCTTGACGATGTATATTACATACATTTCTTCACAAATACGTTTAAGGTCATTTCAAAATACTCGCAACCGGCGCGAATTTATGAAAAGATGAATATGGAAAATTCTAAAACAGTTTGTAATTATATGCTAGTAGCTATTGCCTAGCAATACTCATAAAATATTGAGACCATCTACAATACATTCATATGTAGTTAAAAACAAAAAAAAACGTAACATTCTTATTCAGATTAGATCGAGCTTATATTCATTCATTTCACACATTCCTTGGACTAACCTTACATGAATACTGTAAATAGGTTAACCTAGGGCGTGTTTAAACGAGCGTGAACTAAAAACGTACCTAGACGGGAACGGTCGGAAGACGAGTGGGACTCAATGCCATATCCCTGTAGTAATGGAGATCCTCGCCTCCAAGAGCACTGAGCTACATACAACTCGAGATCTATATAAAACAGACGTTGATTGGATTTTATTATTTTCTCGTTGTAGTTTCCTACACTCATCTCTACAAGGAAAAGGTCTTCATATGTAATTATATGGTCAGCTTCTCTATGAATACAATGTATAATGACTATTAAATAATCTATAGTTTCCATATTACATGTTTCGTTGTAATTATACCACGCGTGAATTCAAGAGTAATTAAACTAAACACGAGAGTCACGAATATTAAAATGGGAACCCATCTTCAAGAATTTAAATCAACACCACACTATAACAGTGTCATCTTACGAAGCATGCCAATACTTAGATGCATTGATTAGTTAAAGAAAAACATTATAAATATTGCTATCTGGTTTGTTTATAAACAGCAATCAAACACTTTATATGTAAAAATACCGTTAATACAACTAAATGCAAGATTTGTAGATGCAGCGCGGTGGGCGAAGATCGATAGTGTAAACACCGACTGGTTCTGGAAAACACTGGTGGCACATTATGTCAATGTATTTATAGCAATAGGAATTCTTTACGGGACATTTAATACCAAGGTTTATTGACAATGATCGATGCAAAACGACAATGAACAAATCTGTATTCCGTACCAATACGTACGTGTCATCGATCAGGTAATGACAACTAGCGGTTACATTGCGGATAGCTGGCTTCATTTCGCGTTCTAATGCAGGTGATTTCCCATGATAATATGAAATAATAATACCGGTACTATGCTACACGTTATAAGACGTTTTATTTTGATTAAATCACTCCTTACAAACAACAGACTTGTTTTCTTTACAAGTATAATAACAATCAACAAACAAAAGAATAATATACACAACACACACATTACAATCGTAATATGATTGGTACTATACCGACACAGGAATCGATTTCCTAAATAATATATTAAAAGGAACGTGGGACGTACAGTCAGCAACAACATACGTCCAATCAGATACGCAATGTCAAGGTTGTTGTGAAGTACGCAATCAATACTCGTCTAGTTCGATAAGTTTCAGTGTACGTTTATTCCGCCGAGTAAAGGTGTAGAATTATTTATGACGTTCACTAAACACGTGCGGTCATAAAATAGTTCGTGTAATGTGTGTATCATGTTGCATCCCGCGAATAGATTTAGCGAAAAGCTTCACATCATTTATCTTGATTTTTATGTTGAATATTGGTGCCGTTATCGGGACGCCATCTTTATCGGAGGATGCACTTTGAGATAGTATTTTGTCAACCAACTGATTAGTGCAGGTTGAACGGGTTAGTCACCTGTGCCCTTAATGAGACCGTCATTATAACGTTATCTAAATACTGTAGGAAACAATACTCACTATACACGAACTGAACACCGCTCTATTACATTTGAATTTATTTTCTTAGTTATTGAAAAAGTAATAAATGGCCGATTCGTGTATTAAAACATTTTAATTAGTGGAATTTACGGTCTATAAGTTACTTCGAAAGTCGTATTTATTAATTATTTTCGTCGACTTTCAATTAAATGATTTATCAGTAACGACCACAATTTCACCAATGTCACGTAGAAAGATAACTTCAATAGAAATTACTAAAGTCGCGTCCAATTACAATTTTAAATGTCAATTCTTATTGTGAATCCGCAATTTCTTTAAAAAAATTTGATTCAGCCTGGTTTTTTTGACTTGAGTACCTAGGATGAACAAAGATCTTACTAAGACTGCATTCCTTCTAAAACATCTCCTTTGAGCGCAGTATATTTAAACGAACCGCAGTCACTATACAATTACCGTTTCCTATTACCAGTAAGGAAGTGATCTGGATAATATCATAGCTACATAATCATAACAACCTGTGAACGTAGACTAACCAATATAGAATTACAAGAAACTATCATAATGGAATATTGAAATCATTATCTCGATTAGCCGGCGAAGTGATTATTGCAGGAATGAAAATGTAATAATTACAGTGTGCTGAAGAGAGCTGCTGTCTATTGTTGCTCCTTTCTATTGTTTTTGCCATAACGTAGGTGTGAGGGTGTGGCTAGCACGCAATTACGCAGATATACGCGATATCTTAATTATCTAGAATCCATTCGAGTGTAGGTGTTACGTATTCACAAGTATTTCTGGCAGCGTTCTAATGTGCTTATTAAATATCTGAGGACCCGGTGACGTACGTAGTAAACAACATCATAAAAATATTATCATAACTGTTCCGGATTTTAAGACCTGCCAACGTTACACCTCTGCTTTAAGTGCAAACTTTACTGCCACGAGACTATCTTATTTCTATGATATACTTACCCACGATACAAAACGACACAGTTTGGATTTAATTTGTTTAAATAGTTATTTTATTGTTGATAACTACAAATCAAATATCAGCGAATAGGAAACCATTAATTTATTTATCGGTCAAATAAATTTATGCCCAAGGGTGACAGTTCGACAATTTTTAATGTGGCTACAACTTTCTCAAAAGCCGGTCGATAACGTGTAAGAAACGTATGCACGAACCTGTAACGTATTACATAATTTTACGTACGAAGCCTCTAAGCAAATAATCATAGTATGACAAAATAATGACGATGTTATCAGTAGATATACAACAAAATAGAATAATTTCTAACAAAACAGGTTCATTTAGTGCATCTCTTAACAATTAACTATTAAATAAAGGACTTTGAGATGATCGTCTGAACACATGGGCACCAAACTTGCGTGTAGCGCCCTTATGTTGAACTTTACGCAACAATGACGTTCAACAATCGAGTTTGTTATCATAATCTACGTGCGCGATCACCTGTGACATATTACCAATACGGAACATATCGGAAATTAAGATTGAGAATGTAAACAAATGATGTGGCAGTTGTAGAACTATATCAAGATGACAAGGAACTTAATTATACCTTTCTTAAAAAAGTAATAACCAATTTTACTTTTATAAACTATGTCTATCTACGAAGGTGTTCCATCAGATCTTCACTAAATTCACACGGGACCACCACTGAAGAAACTGTTTTAAACGACAACAGAACTAATCAAAATCGGCAATGGCGCAGATATTGCTGAACATACAAAAAACCTGCCTATCTATTAAAAGATGAGGTCTACTTTAATTTACTACCGGAGCGATCTTCTTATAGTTACCTTGAATCAAAATGTTCCGTTGGGTATGTAAAGCAAATGGTAACACGGACGGTGAGCGGGTGACGTAGAAAAACCACCGTTACCCATAGACTTTAGCTCGATATAAAATATAATATTATGAATTCCAGACGCTGTAGATTTTATAACTATAACTTCTATTCGTGTCACATCTATTTTGGTCGAATCAATTATCAGTTTGCCAATGGATAAGCCATTTACTTAGTAATTTACAATGTCTATTGGGAGATCAAGTTAGATGTGTATTAACAATCTGGATAAACAGTCATAGTGTTTTTTTTATATATTACGTATTTATGTAGTCTGTAAGCACCTGAACAACATGTGAGAAGAGTATTTTTGCACATTTTTGTAATGTGTTTTGGTTTCCAAGCTTACCGTGGCGGGAGACCGGTTGCGGCGCCTACGGAACATCGAAGACAGCGAGTGGCTGGTCAGGTTCGCCGTGGAGGCGGCAGACACCAACATTTTACACTTTGATCACAACTATCACACACTAAAACTAGTACATTCCCGTGTTCACTGTTATATTAATTGTGATGTACGCACTGACGTGACGTTATCAGTTAACTGTAAGTACAAGATAACATATTGCAGTACGCCCAACAATTAACTTTACCCACTTCTAAATGATTATAAAAACAAAATAATTAAACGTCTTCTACGAGTGGGGAAGTAGGACCAAATAAAATGTTCTCAGATAGTGAAATATAATATAATAAGCCACTTGTCAGGTAAAGATAATTTTCAAACGTACCTAGATAATATTTTTGACAAACTAAGCAGTACGATCATGAAAGCACACAGTCGAACTGAATCACAATGAAGACGCGCTTTGCGATCCAAAGAACAATAAACTTTTACTATTATGCCACATAAAAAGTTCCACTGCAGTGCGCAGTGGCTCGTATTTCGCGAGAACCTATCACTTTTCTTCGTTTGGTCAAAACACGGCGAACTTTCTCTGCAAGTTTACCATATGTGAGTCATATTACTACGCCAAATGTTAACGCATAAGGAAAATAATAAATTTGAACAAAATATCATATGGAACGCAAAAAGTCATCTAGATTAGTCTTATTGTTTCGATCAAGTAGATCGCGTATCATGCAAATATTCAAAAGGATTCTCACACAGTGGATATTATATATCATCGATTAAGTTAAAAAATACCAGATAATTATAAATATAACTGACTAGACAAGCGGTTGGAGGTGAGCGACACAGTTCAATGGAAGATTGTCGTGAAGAAATCGATTGTTTACAAGGATTCGGCTGTGGATAGCATGGTACCAAGACAGAAGCGTATAAGCAAATAGATTACAAAAAACCTAAAACAATACAAATATCTGAAGATGTTTTACGATGTGATGTTAAAGCTGTTCGCTGTTGCGTCGCAGTCCAGAATAAACCACGGAAGAAAATCGCTTTAAAATATATTAATAAAAAGCGGTATAAATGTTTTAAAAGCACGATCCAGAACAGTGAAGTATGCACGTAAACGTAAGTATGGCAACAGAATACTACTTTGTTTTCAACCGAGCATTCCCACGAAATAAAGTTATAAACTTGAGCCGTTCTGTTTCAGTTCTGACACAGACCACTCCGCTTTTTACAGATGGCCTCAATATTAAAGAGTACAAGATTGAACAATTTTAAAGGTGTAACACAGATTGCTGCAGCCACCTCGGATTCAAACCTCGTTAGTTACACGAACCAGCGGCGGGAGTAACTCAATCCAGAGTGCGCAATCTACTACATAAATTAACTCGGAAAACCCATTTGGTGGTATGCAATTTTTTTCGTTATCTTGCGAACTTAGTGAATCAGACTTCTCTGCGGCTGATAACATTTCTTTAGGGTATTAAGTCGAAAGTAAATCATAGCACGCTTTAAGATAAACACGAGCAAAAGGATAATAAATATTTAGTAACACTGAACGATAATCTAGTAAGTTAGGTATTGAACACGTTTACACAGAAGCGGTCGCGTCGTCCAACTAATGGCACAGGAATCGGATTTCTAAATTGTATTGTCGAATTACAGTCGATTTCCTACAATTAAACATCAAATTGGCGCAACCAACGTTACGTTATCGTTAACAAACATGATGACCTGGTTGCATTATATTCGCGAAACGCTGCTACTTAACTAATAATAAATACTAGTAAAAAGTAGCTAACTTCACACAGACACTGCACTGCAATCGACCTGTATTCTTCAAAATTGTTATTACAAAGAACATACGACAATTTCTAATCAACGAGCTACGCCCGGGGCTTCGTTTACGTAAAAAGTATAATACCTATGTGCTAATCTAATAAACAGTCTTTCTTGCCTTTGAAACGTTTAACGATCAATGCTTGTTTAGCGAAGACAAATTCTGAGCATAGCCTTTGGCACTTTTAAGTCTACAAAACTGTATATAAGCAGACTATAGTTATGTGAACTCCACGTATACCTATTATTATATTTTTTTAAGTTATGTATGATAACATAATTTTATTAGTGTGTGTAATTATCATTGCCCACGTAAACTGTAAGGTATTGTTTGACTTTGATTGCACTTAAGCTAGTTATTAACTAGTCTCGGGCTATTTGCATAAATCTCTATCCACTGCTCTCTTGCTGTGTGACCCAAGTACGTAGAAAAACGATAGATAGAAAGTAGACAATACAAATAGTTTTTTAAACATATTGTCTTCAAATAAAAGCAATCTTGGTGTGGCCTTTTCAAGATTCCAAGTCCCATGATGCATGCGGACAGTTTTTGGCATTTAGAATAAGATCTTTTAATAAAAACTTTATAGATAAGAACTCTTGATTCAAGGAGGCAAACAGAGGCAATGGTAACTCAAGATAACTCAGAGACCGTACGAAATCTTTGGATCGTCTTCGAGCAAGCAGGATCGATTAGGGTAATTGGTTTAGATGTGTTTATCTAATGCATTAAGCGCATTTCGCGATATCCGAGACGCAGACTCGGCCCTTTATCGACCTCCTTAAATCAATAGTCATATCGGTACAGTTAACAAGCTTTGATCTTAAACTCATAAATATTAAGTACAGAAGAGATTTAAAGAGACTTTACTAATGTATATATACCTATATCGCAATCCATAGTAAGTGTCAGCCATTAGGATAAACATTGTTTTAAAAATGCTGGGCAAAAGACTCTTAAATTACACAGAAGGAACGAGTGTTTATCAACTTGAGTGAAACAAGAAATTCGTATCCCACAAGTAGGTAGATATTTTCCAAAAACATTCAGAATAATATAGTGTTAATATCCATGTTACAATCTGAGCTGAAAATCTTAACCTTTAAATAAACCAGATGACCCGCGCATACGCAATGAACGTCAGTGGAACTCCCACGTGAAATAGAGAAAGCAAACAATGATGCGCTGCAATTATTTTTAGAATACTCTTGAATAGTTTAATGTAAACGAAATGAACATTGAAAACGGAACGTGGATTTAATTAACTCTTGGTCTAAATAACAGTGACACTAAACAACACAGTTATCTCATGTTGTATCACGGTAGTGTTATTATTTTAATTAATATGAGCGAAATATGAGAGATAATGTTAATAATATGTAGGTTTATTGCTCAAGCAAAGATAAATCTGAACGATAAGACTTCTCACTTTCCTATCAAAATATATTTGTCATGTTATGTGTAAAGCGACGCGTTCGTTGTTTACATTTGTGATAAAACAGCAAAACATCGTGTAGCGCTGAACTTGAAGGTAAAGATTATTTATATCACGTGATGACGACGCGACATTGGTTCACCAAAAAGGTTCTATTTACACAATTGATTACTGAAACGTGTCTTACATCGTATGTAGGTTATTTTGAGGAAAGCGCGATTCATTAGCTACTGTTACAAACGAAGGTTAGCGCACAACATGGTGCCCTGTTAACAGTAATGGACAATTCATAAGCTTGATTGCGAACGCGTGGCAAATGACGTGTAAATATTTTGGTTTGTAATACTTACACGACATCTCAAACAAGAGAGTAGGTGGACATAGCTCACGCAGCGAATTGTACATACTTTATTTTGCTTTTTCACAATTAAACACGTGTTTTAATGCGCATTCTTTTGTATAATTTATTATGATTCAGATAAACATAATTATTCCGAGTTACATTAAAGTAGATTTTAAAGCAGTTGGCCTAATTTTTCGTCAATAAACAACGATTAATCCAATTCTGAATATTAGATATAAAAACAAGTAGAACACACGTAGTATTATGTACGGTTACACGAAATTAACGAGGAAACAAAATTAGACTGGTGCAAAATTATCACGGATATGTGTAACATCGTCTGTCTGCCTCGATTACTTGTTACGAACAAGTAATCGAGGCAGACAACGCAAAAAATGAAGTGTTTGAGGCATGATGTCCTATACTTTCGGTCACGATTAAGTCATCTCACACTCTCCGCGGGTGCCATAAAGCAAGATTAAACATAAACCGGAAGATTGGACATCCATCCATCTTGTGACGTAATAAGAAATTGCGCTCTACCATCCGGCTGCCAATGTCAATAGTACTATTTAAATTAGCTGCAAAATCTTTTCAACAAGACTGAAAGAAACAGTATTACATATTGATGTAAAAGGGGAGAAATCACATACCATTTAGATTAAAAACTCAAGGTTTCTAGAACCTATAGGAACATTTCCGAAATATCACTTTGAGACTAAACCAACTAGATCATGAAACCAAAAATAACTAGGTAGATATGCTAGTTCGTATTTATTAATAAACATTTGCGGTAAACTTGTCAAATTACCGAGGTTACCGACGTAAATACCGACTAAGGTCGGAACCATCCTTAATAATGGTGTCGATATAAAACAGATGTATCTCCAATTGTACATAGGTACGCATGATAGTGAAAGTTGCGTCAATGAAAAGAGATAACAGACACTCTTGCGTTCTATACAGAGAAAATTTATATTAGTTATTCCATTAGATTAACATAATAAGCGCATCAAGCGGTTCGAGGACATACAAGTGGCACACGATGTAGAAATATGTGTCATATCTTCGTGAATGAACGACGGCAGCACAGGGATGGTGGAATTGGCAATACGATCCGTTGGAGAAGGGTCGACTAGGATTGATTGGACTTTGACGCAAGATGGACGGGACCCGAACACCGAGTGTCACTACGATTTATATTCAAGGGTTCCTTTTTAGCGTTAAATAAGAAAAACCCAATTGAACTCACATATCGATAACACAGTTCGACTGATTTCTATAACACGCGAAGTTCTATTATTTTGTTTACAATAACAATTTGTTTAATTAAATGCTGTTAGAGCACTGTAAATTGGATAAAAGCATGATTTTCATAACCTAGCAGTACCTAAGCTAAACTTAGCAGATTTGTTAGGTAAATCAACCAGAAAGCGCCGAACACATACAAAAGCGTCGGAATTCCAAAGATCTGCCAAACTAAACATAGCAACACCACAATTTGTATTTACAAGCAAGAAGATTTTGAATCACAACGGAATAATCCGATATAAGGGAGGCGGATACCGGGTGCACGCGTTAGCGCTCCCTCGGTCGCGTCACACGCACTGGGCCGGGTAATCATGTTCATGAGAGATGCCAAATCCACACCTAACACCTACATACGCCGAAGACGCGCTATTTACATATCATTGATGAATAATCAATGCGTTAATACCAAGCAACAAGGTTGAAAATGCAACTGCGCGTGTTTCCCAAGATACCAACTCAAATGTTTTATACTGTATTTTTTGCGGGATGTATTGACGAAGATTGATGCGAAGACGACTTTCTTACGTTAATTTTGGCATAGTTTAAGTATGTATTTGCTGCATTAGCGTTGTTTACTGTGTGATTACCTATTTTACCTATCTTCCTTTATAAATGCATTATTCAAATTCATTAAAAGATCCGAGGTAATATAAACACTACAAACTATTTATAGCTTCCTATACTGGTTGAAGTTATAAAAAGTGACAACTATTTCCTTGTTGTTGTATAAATTATGATAGATTCTTAAACTGAATGTTAAAACATAACCAGTCTTCTGGCGTAGTCGGGTAAAAAGAGAAAAAGTTAGGAGTCTATTATCTAGATGCAATGCAATGGACACAGAGTACGTCTTTTGTTGTGATGATGAACAAAATTTAAATGAAACCACTGTTATACAGTTCTAAGAGACCCAGAAAATGCTACTAATTGTATCAACTAATACACCAGACATCCTAATTGAATCTAGGATAACATGCCGAATATGTTATATAAATGCTGTTGTAATATTGTAATATAATCTTAATAACAATTATTCTTTCCAACTGTACTGACTGAGACAATGGCGTATATTGTCGGCAATAGGCTTGCCCCCTATTACATTGGGACCTAAAAACAACAGGCGAAATGTGGGTGTACTATATGAGCACCTCTGTCTAACCCTTCGGGGAATACAGGCGTGATATTATGTTTGTTTTTTGTGTGTTTTAGTATACTGGCGAAAAAGAATTTCTAGAATGCCATTCAAGTACTTCACTTAAAATATAAGATAATTAATTGTAAGTGGTTAGAGTAATGCAGATACTAAGAATCATATCAATGCATCTGTGCAGTGCATATTGTGTGTCTATCAAGTATCATAATCATCATGCAATTTTCTTATGAATGGCTGCTACAAAGGAACTGTTGTTAACAATGAAAGACAACTTCTATAGGTATAAAGAGACAGCAAGATAGTCTTAATAAAATGTTAAGAATATAGAATTAGTAGTCAGTGGTGAAAGGGGTTTTAAGGCCAGGGATTAAGTAAATAGAAATCTGTGAGTTTACAATTCCTATGAACAAACGGGTGTGGCTTAACATAGGTATGCATAGAACTTTATTGCATTAGCCACTACTCTATTTTTTTTTAAGTTTTGGCAATCAGCAATGGTGCCATTTCTGCCAATGTCTTATAGTGATCACACATGGGTATATTGCTGGCTCTGGTAAAAACGGAGGATTAAAACTTTTCTGCGTTATTTCGGTGGACAGTAGTCTTAATTAAGGGACAATTTGGCATTTAGCATAGTGATTAGCATTTAACATGCATGTCATATGGTAAAATATATATGTCCTATTTTATACTGTAACATCTTTGTAACCCTATATTCACAAATAAACAATTTGATTTAAAGATATCCAAGCATTTGATTATTAGACCCAGAAGCAGTTTTATCTTCTATGTCTTTAACACCCATGCAGCAGCCAGACATAAACATCCATAACAGAGAACAGTGTTACAGGTATGTAGCAGTGGAACAATACATTATAATAATTCGCTGTTACAGGTAAATTACATATATAATGTTCTTCTTTTAGATAGATCCTGCAAGTGCCTGTTAAATCTATGACAGTTTCACATCACAATTAAATACAGAGTCATGTTAGTCTGTTTCCAGATGAAGATGAAGAAGATAAGGCACTCTACAGACATCCCTTTGCTATGGATTCCATCCCTTTTCTTGCATAGAGATTTCACTTTATCGCTGATCATAAAATATAAAACATATTTTGAACAAAATAGCGTGCATCCTGGGTCAGGCAGTGTTACTGGGTTTTTCCATTAGGTAATTCTCGGTAGCAGCATGGAGTCTGAATTTTTGCCCGGTTGATGGCAACAGACTCAGCCCTTATTACATTGGAACCTATAACATAACTGGCGAAATTTAGGTGTAGTATATGTGCACCTCTGCCTACCCCTTTGGGGGAATACAGGTGTGATGTTATGTTGTATTCTTTACATAAATGGTGTTTTGAAAACTGATTTTATGGCAATATTATTTAATTCAACTAAACCCATAAGTATTTCTAGAAATAGCCCTAAATATGGGAAAGAGATGACAAAATTAATGCAATGAAAATGGATTTTGTGATCTATCAAGCAACACTTATCCTTTTCAACTTCCAAATATAGACTGTAATTAGTATTGCATATGAATGATTAATTAAATTTTAAGAGAATTGATAATTGCATGATAAATATTCAGTAAGTTAGTGTTTTAGTCATTGCATGTGTATATACTAAGTAATATTTGATTATTTGTATCCTTTGATTGCAGCAGAGACTTACACTCTTATGCCAAGTCAGTTTAATAGTATTCCAGAATTTGCAACACTGATACAAGTATCAACAGAACATAATAAATATCACTAATTAGTAAAACATGCTATTAAACAATATCTCAGAGGTATAACAAAATATTTTTAGATGTTCAAATATTATGAAGAAAATGCAAGGTCTTAAATTCTGTCTACATTGAGGTTAACCAGATAAATTTTATCTCAGCAAATAATGTTGACTGGTTGTCCACTGCACAATTATTTATAAAACAATTTAGTCATATTATTATTTTCTTTCAATTAATTTAATTAAGCCTAACTGAGCAGCCTAATAACTACCTCTAATGACGTACAAACCAATAAGAATTAATGACAAAATGATTGGCGTTGGTTTTTTGTATTATTACGTACATATATTTATAAAAACATATCCTGTTGATGACAACAATATAATTATGAAGTTTTGTTCGACATAACGGCATAAGATCCTAATAAGAACGATTAGGAATAAGTTTCTATACAGGTTTTGTTCATCATTATCATGGTATCGCAGAGAATATTGGTCAAGCAAGTCGAATGCCAACGGGAAGATAATGTGATCTTGCAAATTACATTATAAACAACTTACCTCGGGCTCACTGTCGCCGTTCTTGTTTTTATCAATTTTAGTCTTCATCGCCTCCTGTAAACAACAGCGTCCACTGAAACCCTCACAACACACGCTAATTCGCTTAGAATCACCAATAAACGGAGATTTTACACACGTAAATTATGCAGCACCGCATACCATAAACGAACTGACATGGCATAGTAGGTATTACAACGATGGAAGCGTAAAATGCCGACAATGTTAAATACCGTTTTTTTACAACAATCAGAAACTTAAGTTATTTTATGAGATTAAATAAATTAGATTTTTTTTAAATGAAACTCACCTTTTCTTTTTTCGGCATAATAAGTTAAATAAATTATTAAATAAAGCTATAAATACAAGTTTTTGATAACATTCGCGTGGAGAGTTTACATTTTAGTTGTCAAATACAGCGCTGTGATTGGCTGAGTTAGTCACGTGACTTCATTGACGTTGCAGGTAGTGATGTAAAAGTAAAAAAGTATCGATTAATAAATTCAATATTTTTGGTAGATTGTAGAAATTATTATAGATGATTGCTGACACGATTTTAATTATATGCGCCTTAGCTGCACTTGTGTGTTATTATGTAAAGTATTCTAGAATGTAGATAGTTGTGCCGTCTTCATTACAGGCTTGAATTTTACCACTTGATAACTTCATCATCATCATCAGCCGGAAGATGTCCATTGTTGAACAAAGGCCTCTTAGAACGCTACAATGAACTAATAACTTACTTGTTTTTAAATGAATCTGGGTTCAGTCCTAAAGCAGGTCCCGACGGTGTATGCGTGCTTCGTTATCCCGTACGGCCGCGGGCCACATATTATGTCACGCACCGTAGGAAGCGAGGATAGATTCGAAGCAATTTTGTTATTTCATAGTGGTAGAGCACTCGCACCACATCATTGAAGTTACTCGCCACGGATCAGGTGTGTCGGACGCATCTAGCCTAATACGGACGACAATCTTCGCATGGTGCATCTGTGCGGGCTAGTTCGCGTCCTACCGCAATATTACCCATACGTGACCCACTAACCATACATGCTACAATCAAGATCAATATAAGTTTTCGTCTTTATTGCGCGTACGCAATAAAACATTTGTCAGTTTCTCTGAAGTCAACTTTCACTACTATACATTTCATCTTTGGTCAGCACTGATCCAAGCATGGCCAGTAATGGGTTTTAAAACTTAAATTTGTTTACCTCCGAATGCTTTTTTTTAAGTTTGTTCAATATAAAGGCTGCAAATACATAATATAACTCAAGTTTATTTCATAATTCAAAGATTGGTCGATCCATGTGCTTTTCAGCACTAAGGAGACGATGTATTTCTACAGCTGTAGAGGGTGACATTCGATCGCAGCCGTATCACTTATGGTCGGCTATTAAGACTTGCACTACTTTGTTACTGATAGTGGTAGTGCTGAGTGAAGTCGCATGGGATCGCGTGTAATAGCGATTTGCTAAGACACTCATAAAGTGGAATTAAGTTTCTTTTAAATTATTAAAATCCGTATGGACTGAATATAGATTATTATATATAGATGGATAGGTCTACTAACCTTAAACTTACATAAATTGCAAACGATCGATCTTTGAGCTCATTGTCAAAATAAAGACCATAATAAGGTAATGTAAAGTAAGTTTATTAAATAAATAAATTAACAATATGTTATTAAATGTTAAATATATAACTAAAATTACTTCTTTTGCTTCTTTGACTTCTTGACTTTATACGGACCGAGCTGAAGTCGTACTAGTAATCCACGCCACCAAGCCTGCACTATAATGGCCGACGTAGTCATCAGCTCGCGGTAACGTCGAGCTTCCTCGCGATCGTCCTTGAATTTGATCCATTCCTTCATTTTCTCAGCATGTCTCGCAATCTAAAATATGTAAAAAGTAAAGGAAAGACTTCAATATAATTATCATAAGCGATCGGTTCAGACAATTTGACGGTGTGTTGAAGTTCATAGAGCTGTATGTTATTTTATATCATCACTGTGTAGGTAATTGCTAAGCAATTTAAAAGGACTGGAACAATATTAATTAAAAAAAAGTACACATAATAATTATGTTACTAGCGCGCTCATTTTGAAGACTCGACTTGTATTCTTAGTTACTACAATTGTTATCAGATTTCATATAAGACTAGTGCAGTTTTAACACAGAGTTCGGAACACTTTTCTCGTTCATTTTGATGGCTTAAGACGTATCTAGACTTTTTGACATTTTATCATGGGACTAAAAGTAATACGGTAAACTTTGTAGAACTTTCTCAGTCCTGTATAATTATTTGTTCAATATCTCCCTGAAAGTCTTTGAGAGCCCAAGCAAAATAAAAATAATATAGTAACCGTTTCTTCGAGCTCCATTCTTTTGTCGCGCATATTTTGGTAATCATTTTTCTTTATTTGTATTTTAAGATCAATACTTTCCATATCAGTGTCATATTTCTCCATCCAATTCTCGACTTTAGCCAGGGTTTCCTAAAAAGTAAATAGACGTGTAAGAAACGATAGTAATCATAGGCACGAAATAATTGTTAACATCTATTTTACGAACAAGACTCCAATCACATAAGTCTAAAAATATTAATCAGATTTACTAACATTGATTGCAATGTTAACCAATAATTCTACTTCAGAATGAATCCTATTTTCTTGTTCGGATCTCCGTTTATAAAACTTTATTCTAGATCCAGGTTGATTTTCGATATCGAAAATAGCCTGAGAATGCTGTTCGCTTCTAGCATGCTGCCAATTATGTATATAGCGACTGCGAATCTCTGAGTACAAAACTGAATCCTGAAATTGAAATGTTTTAATGTTAATGTAATAAAAGATTTTGGGAGACCAAGCTATAAAAGGATGGATAGGATTGTAAATTTTTCGCGTGCTTGGTAACTTGGTCTCGATTTCCTTGCAATTGAGAATGTCTTTTTGAAATATATTTCTAACTCTTAGGAACAAAGTGTTACTTACTTCGACCTTTGTCTTAAGACTATCAATAGTCACGTCGGTGTCATATAAAACAGTTTTTATGTGATTGCGTTGCTGTCTCACTTGTTTACCCAGTTCTTTGCGAAGTCTGAATAATAAATGTAGTACATATTAGATTTTTTAGATTAGGCAATTACTCTAGTGAACAAACTAAGTATTCTTCGTATCGGCAAAAGCCAAATGTGTTAGAGGTCATTTTAAAAACTTACATTCTGTTTTTGGATTCTTCTTCTTCTAGTTCCAAGCGATATTTATCGCGATCTTGAATTTCTTTGACAAATTTTACCAAGGGTAAAAAGTTCAGGGACTGCGCTAAGTCCAAATACGTTGATAGTATTACGTTATTTAAATATTTCCTAAAACACAAAATTGTGGATTACCTTTTTAGTAAATAAAATAATGGTGATATAATAAAATTTGATTGAAAAAAACCTCACCTGTCTGCGTCCAGTTTCTTTATTTTGTAAGTTACAGAGTTTAGATTATGAAGGTCTATTTCCTCAAGTTCATCTTTAGAACCACTTTTGGCCACCACTCCGAATTTGATTGCTTTATGGTGTTCCAAATCAAATAATGTCTTGCTAATGCTCAACGCATTGTTGCATCTTTCTAAATAAAATAACCACAAATTACACAATTCAATATTTTGTACCGTAAGAATTTGTCGTTAAGACTACTTTTTTCATGTATTTTTAAATATACATATAACTTACCTAAAATCCACAGTTCTACTATTACATCTTCAAGAATAGTCGCATATAAAGATGACAAAAGAAAAGGCATCCTGTAATAGATTAGTGTAAGTAATCAATCAAAAGATATTCTATCGTTCATCATTTTCTTATTGTAAGGATGGATGATATCTGCATCATTTTCAGTCATTCATGTAACGAATAAATCTAACGTGACGGTAGCTATATTGCTTAAGTGTAACAATTATTAAAAAAAATTGAAATAAAACGTCTTATCCTATGGTGTCATTTACTCTGAACACTTCTTCACACATGCTTCTCGGTTTTGGTCCTCCTAACCTCTTTTTCTTCAAAATATTGTCGACGAGAAGGAAAGAAATTCCAGCTTTTTGGAATCCTTTCCTAAAAGTCTAGTCACAGGAAAAATTCTACGAATTGTTATTATAATATGTTGTAACGAATAATTACCCTTCAATTGGGACGACTGACACGGGTTCAGGATTACTATCACTTGTAATCTGTGCTGATATGCTTGATGCTACTGGATGCATGTAAGCATTCTGCAAAGTAAAAATTAAACTACACAATAATTATGCACTTATAAATAATATCGATACTAAGTAGTAACGCACATCACTAGAATGCCTTTTTAAAATTTGTTTTAAAGATGAAGGTAAAATGCTAAAATGTAGTTTCTCGGGAAGACATTAAGTACCCACCCAGCTATATTTGATATCTCAATGAAATTTATACTATAATTATTATGTGACATTATATATTTTTATATATATTATTTTGTTTATTTGTACATATTTCTTATAAATTATGATTTCAAATATTATATCTATTTAAAAACACAATGTTTAAAAATATAAAATATAGGGCCCAACCAGTAGCGGGAACAGGGTCCAAGCTACCGGTGGTTAGGCCTAGGCGTTAGGTCAAGAAGTTTACCTAACAGCTGCTTTCTGCATCAAGCCCTTGACCTAACAGCCTAACGTGAGCCTCTTTAGGTGTTGGCTCTTTTGCTCCAGATTTTACATGCATGACTGCACAGTTGTCCTCACCAAATTCCATCCTGATAGGGTTACTGAAAGTTTCTGTAATCTTTAGTAGCTTTATCAGTTGAAATCTGCTGGGGGCAAACTATTTAAGAGCTTCATGTAAAGCAGGTGGGAGATTACCTGACTCCTTCTTCGCAACGAATAGCCTAGCCCTGAATTCTCAAGTAAAGTACTTACATGACAAATGTAACCTGACAATTCAAAATATAACCGGGCTATGCAATACGTATTAGGCACCCCTAGGTACCCTAATGAACGTGTAAAGTGTGTTCTAGGAGACTGCACCTACATTTCGCCCAATAAATTAGTTTCAAGTAGTCCCAGAACGAGCTTATTGTCTTGTTTCAATATCTAAGAAATTAGAATCAAAACTTCCAAAAATAAAAGTCACCACATTGATGCCATTATTAGTTTTACAGATGTTTGGAACGCATGTTTGTGGAAACTGAAACGTGCGACAGTTATGTATTTCACCAATAGTTAACAAATGTGGCAGAAGCGTACCGTGGTGGCAGTGTCTATTGTCGATTATATAAGGTCGGCGACCAGCCATTTGGACCGACACTATATTTTTACAGTCAAGCCTTCTCATTTCACCTGCAGTCATACTTTATCTTATTTTGGATTAATTCGGGGATCGAACCCGAACCGCCATGTATATATAGAAATAAGAATGTAATAAATTTATTTTTACTGAAGTAAACAATAATGTCGATATCTCGGCTGGTTCATAGGTGTAGACTGTCCCATGGCCCCACGTCTCAGACACGACGCTTGTCACTCGGCCGCGCTCCATCATAACTAATAATCACTTAGAAAATACTTATAACAAGATTCTCTTAAGATTTATTCAAAAACGTTCACTGCAAAAGGCACTTGACAACACAAATGATGATATATTGTAAACTTGGGGGTACACGAACGACTAGTCGCGTACGACTTCTTATTAGTCTCGTGATATTATGGTATTTTTTCTAGCAAAGTCACGACTTTTCGTCGTTTTGTGTGACGTAAAAATATGGCAATACAATTCAGGACTATTTCTATTTTTGAAATATTTTTTTAATCAGTATTATAAAGAGGTTTTATTATGATGAGGTCTTACGACAGCGACAAGGAAGCGATGCACCCTTTTTTAATACTGTATTTTTGTGTGCAATAACAGAATACCTAGATTCCCATTTCGTTTGAAAACTTGTTCATTATTATCACCATCAGCCGAAAGACGCACACTATTAAACAAAGGCCTCCCCCTTAGAACGCCACAATGAACGACTACTTGCTATTTGCATCCACCCGAAACTTGTTGTTAATATAATTAATACTATTTAATTTGTCATTCATTTTACTATCGTAGACAATCACAGTCAAACACTGTTGAAAGCTGTAAGTAAAAGTGTGATACATTTTAAAAATCATTTTCGTTAATGGTCTCCCACCTCGTCAAGATAAAGCGTCCAGGTAAGGGCAGCACGAGCGGAGTGTGCATGTCCGGAATTCAAAACTGAATACTCTTAGTGCAAATAATAAATAAAAAGGTTGGTATTAGGCTTCTGCCATGCACTTACAAATAAGTCATAAGGTAGGCGAATAAAAGATAATATTCAAATCAAAAGCTTTAATGTTATTTTTCCTAAAATATACATTACAAAACTAAGTAAAAAAGATATACGCATACTAAATAAATTTTACAAATTATCAAGCTTTTATACTCGGAATATCAACCTTACGGAAAAAGCCGGTCTTTTAAAAGACTTACCTGAGGAGTTGGGGACACATGTCCAAGAGGCAGAGGCCCTTTGACAACTCCAATGTGAAAGGTAATGGGACACAAGCTAGAGACAAGACACAGCTGCATTATAACAAAGCAGTCTTGAAAACTCCCCCAGAAGGTACAAGAAAATTATTAATATAGTAAAAATAATTAAACCATTAATTTCGTTCTTTTTCTCGGTCAGAGTGGAAAGTACCAGGCGAGTTTGTGGGACCGGATAGTAGGTCCTGAGCATAATGCCAGAGCGCTTCAGTAAATATCCGCTGAAAGCTTGCGCGAGGTTCCAACTCGTCTGATAGCCCAGCTGTCCAGTTGCTTAGCCACAACTTCGATGGGACCTACTGGGTCTGAGTCAGATTGACACAGACCGGACTATTGTTGCATCTACTGTGACTTGACCAAGTCAGATTTGACACAGACCGGAGTACTGAAGTAAATATATACTATGACTGCCAAAGACCTACATAAAAAACCGCAGTAACATAATATCTACAATAAAGCTAATAAATACTATTTCTTCTTTTTCCCAGCAGGCTTGCCTGCGGGTTTTTTCTTCATCGGTTTGTAGGGCCCCAGCTCGAGCCGCACCAGTAGACCGCGCCACCACGCTTGGACTATTATCGCGGACTTTGTCATCAGGTCGTGGTACTTGCGGGCATCCTCGCGATCTTTCTTGAACTGGGTCCAGTTCTTCATGAGTACCTCGTGGTATGCATACTGGGGATAGTGAAAAATGGATTGATTAGCAGATTGAGTGATACATAATATAATATAAAACGGAAACAGCTATAAATGTTACTAAAGAGATCGTGGTATAAATGTTACCAAGGAGGTCTGGGATATGAACATGACCCAGGAGGCTGGGATATAAATGTGACCCAGGAGGCTGGGATATAAATGTGACCAAGGAGGTCTAAGACATAAATGTGCTTAAGGAGGTCATTTGATATACTCTAATTGTATATTCCTACTCCTCATAAATATTCTTATAAGATTAATTTCGTTGCGGGTTTTAATACAGTCGAGTCATTTCTCTGGGACGCCTCGAGCTTCATTGCCTCGGTGGTTCTCAATGGTTATCATCGTAGATCTTGGCTTATAGGAGTTACAATGATGGGCACGAGTGATGGGCTTTTCTCAAATAATAAAAAGATACTCTAATTGAAAATGATAAGGTAGGATAAATAAGAAAATATAGAACCGCTTCCTCCATTTCAATCCTTTTGTCTCTTGCATTTTGGTACTTGTTCTTCATGATTTGTATTTTGAGGTCGATTGCTTCCATGTCGATGTCGTACTTATTCATCCATGTTTCTACTTTTTGTAGCGTTTCCTGCAATTCGATGTAGAAAGCTTACTTTAATATAATCATACGATTACTGTTTTACAAGTGTTTTACCCCTGTATAATCTCGTTAGTGGTCACAAAAATGACTAGCTGAGACGACTGTCTTTGTGAAGAGTCAGCAAAAGACTTAGTTATTAGATGCACCCGCACTCCGATTTCATAGGAGTCCAGATATTTTAGCACAACAGACTTCACCCTGTACTTATGAACATATTAACATATATAATTGTTTATCAAGACGTCCACTGTTGAACAAAGGTCTCCCGCTTAGGAATGGGGGGCGGTGCCAAAATGCACACGCTTAGCAAGCAGCTTGGGGATCGCAGTATTGGTGGTGAAGTTATAGAAGACGCTGCTACCCATCTTCTGGAGTTTCCCTTAGTCACCTCTTACGAGACCCACAGGAGGAAAGGGGGTCAATTCTAGGGAGGATAACACTCAGCATAGCTCTTACATTGATGAATATATTAACAAGTAGCTCCACTTCAGAATGTATTCTCTGTTCGTAGTCTGTCCTGCGGCGGTAGTATGATATGGAGGTCGACGGGCCTTCCTCCCTGTCGTGTATGGTCTGCTGGTGTTGCTCCGTGCGCGCGCGCTGCCAGTTGGTGATGTACCTGCTGCGGGTCTCCGCGTTCAAGGTGGCGTCCTGGACATCAGTGGTAGGCCATAGTCAATAGGTGAAGGTAATGGTGAATTACGAATTAGGGACAGGAGAATAGTCAGTTGAGGTATCATCCAAAGTGAGAGACTGCCCGTACCGATATTCATATACCTACAGTTCTTCGCGGAACGGCATCAGCTGGCAACGACATCGGCTATCATACAAATGACGTATAGAAAACGTTGTAGGTATACCTATCTTCCACATATTCATGGATATTTATGATACAAAAGTAGAAATAAAACGAAAATGCTTTATAAGAAAAACTTATCTTAAACCTTTTCATTTAATTTCTACATAGTTATTTTAAATGTAGGTACTTAAATCCCCACTCCTAGCCCTGAAAGTGTATATGCACTGTTTGAACACGTAAGTTCAGAGGCAGTAAGGCAGTACTCACTTCCACTTTACTCTTGAGCTGGTCGATAACTAAGTCAGTGTCGTACGCGATAGTCTTATGGTGGTTCCGCTGCTGTCTCAGCTGCCTCATCAGCTCCCGACGGTATCTGCAGAGCAAGATACATATTAATGTTTCGTGCAGTATTCAGTCCCTGCGTTTGGGTATTAGCAGTCGCGCGGATTAAGACTCTTCATATTTACACTACTCAAGGGGGCTCATAGTCGATCTGCGAGTTTAAGCCGTCCTCGCCGCAGTCAGTCTGGTTTTGGGTGACCGTTTTACATGTCGAGACCCTTTCGTGCTTCGGAAAGCTCCTTAATTTAATTATTACAGACTTACAGACTAATAACAATGTAATGTTATAATCTAATGTACATAATCGAATTGCTCGTTACAAGTCTCTACACATAGGAGCTTTAAGCTGTTGGTCCTGCCTGATCTCTCACCGGTCGTGTCAGTCTACTATCCCATCGGACTATGAGAGTGAGGGAACAGGAACGTGCACTACACGTGTGTTTGCGTGCATACTTGTGCACTTTAATATCTCTTGCGTAGTTGGCTAGTCTTAGCTTAGATAGGCCGCCGTGACTGAAATTCGGTTAGGAGAGCATTATTTTATTATACGTGGATTTACTAACGTTCTATTCCGGGCCTCGTCTGTATTGAGACACACCCTGTGCATGTCCCGGTCCTCCACGTCCCGGTTGCTGTCCGTGAGGGTGCTGTAGCACCTGGTTAGAGATAGGTCCAGGTACGTGCCCATTAGCACCTCATTGCAGTAATTCCTGGAGAAGGAAAACACCTAAATTTATATATGACCTGGCGCCTCACAAGACATTGCATTGCTGGTCTTTATCGTTCGACAAAAATGACCTGCATATTAACTCTTCTCATTGGTGCAGATGAAATAACATTAATTTCGAGCGTTTTGGTGCATCGGTTGTGTGATTGTTAAAGCGTTGCAGGTCTGATTTCCGCGCGCCACAAAACAATACAAGACAAGTTTCTTTTTTTCCACTGAGCATTCTGGGTATTGCTCAGGGCCCCGATGGGAGTCCCTAGTTCTGAGTCCGCCAGCCGATTATTGCTGTTTTCCCGTGACTTTCACGAAAAGGACGACTAAAATTAAGATTGTACAGGAAAAATATGCGTTGTTTTATTTTTTTTATATATATAATATATTTATAGTTTTATGCCAGGCCCCTACTGAAAATCAGCGCTCATTTCGCTGAGTTGGGGACCTTTTCTTGCCTCGTAGTCTGTAACTTTTATCTTTTGTTGATTTTTATTTTTTTATACCTACATATTATATTGTGTTTCGAGACAAGAATAAATAATTTTCTTTCTTTCGATTACCTATATTTATTATTTATGAAAAAAGTCCTCATTTGAACACCACGATAAACAGCAACGTACCACTTGCACTATGTATGCAATTTTCCCGATTTTGTATGATGTAGTCAATAGATATCTAAGCAGGTACCTGTCAGCCGCTAATTTGTCCAGTTTGTACTGCGTACTCCCGAGGTTCCGCCAATTGATGCCGCTGAGCTCATCCTTGACTTTCCCGTGAGATATCTGGAACTTCTTCGCGAGTAGATTCGCTTTGTCAGCCAGCGTCTTGATAATGCGCAGTTCGTTGTTGCATTCGTCTAGGTGTGGGTGCTATATTAATTTATCTTAATTGGGCGTAGTACTCGTACCTACCTACTGTTCTTGATAGGTACAAAATAAACCACAGGTACCTTGGTTCAAAGTTAATCTTTTATTGTAAACTGCAATAGCGTTATGTTAAACAAAGTCTCAAAACCTAAAATGAAAAAAATGGATATACATACATAAACATACATAACATCACGCCTGTATTCCCCGAAGGGGTAGGCAGAGGTGCACATTTAGTACACCCACATTTCGCCAGTTATGTTTTAGGTCCCAATGTAATAGGGGGCGAGCCTATTGCCATCAACCGGGCACAAATCCAGACTCCGTGCTGCTACTGAGAATTACCTAATGGAAAAACCCAGTAACACTTTGCCCGACCCGGGATTCGAACCCAGGACCTCGTGCTCAGCAGTCGCACTTAGCCACCACTAGACCAACGAGGCAGTCCCAGGCAAAAATGGATATACACCTAGATATTACCACAGCGCAGTAGATACCTAATCTATCGCCAAAGTTTGCTACCAACCTACTCAACCACGAAACTCGCAGTAGTCTAACAATAAAGTTAACGTGATGGGTACTAACCTTTTCTAAAAGATGATCATTTAAAAAACTAACAAAAATCTAATCACTCGAACTTATAGATTAAACTGTAAGACATTTTACGTACCTAGAATACGGAATTGCGTCACCGCATCTTCTAATATACTGGCGCATAACACAGCTTGGAGATATGGTAAACTGCCGAAAGAAATATTATATTACATTGAAGACCACTAGTGAAATACACAGATAATTACATACAATACAGTCGGTACTCTTTTAAAAAGAATGTCCGAGCACATTTTCTTAAGTGAACGATGGCAGAATCACTTCAAGTTTCATTTATTTTGTAAGTTTATGTAAGTATATTATAACGATGTATGTATGACATAATAATAAGTATGTTTATGTATATATTTTGTTAGTATTTTTGTCTATACGTTTTATACTTAGCGCATCTACCACTTTTCGACTCTGCATCAACCTAAGGTTGACTGGTAGAAAATGCCTAATGGCATTAAGTCCGCCTTTATACAAATGTGTATATGAAGTATAAATAAATAAATAATTACAGCCTCTGTGAGAGGTATATGTGTAATCTATAGGTAGATAACTGTACCTACGAGCGATGGGTCGTTTCGATCAATCTGAAGAAGATCATAAAGTTCAACCGCAAGGAGTCATACGATCATGGGCGCCGGCAAGGGTGTGCAAGAGGGTGCACTTGCACCGCCCTGGCATGCAGGAAAAAACATAGAATTTTTATTCTTCATAAATTTTGTTTGAAATGCACCTTTAGTCCCCTTCTATCCGTGATCATTCAAATGTGTTCAACGAAGCCAATGCGTCTAGTCAACTTATTCTAAATTTTGTATTAATTGTGTATGTAGTTACTAATGCGAATGCTTTTTAAGCACGCTCTTGAAATAAATCCTGGCGGCGCTTATGTATATGATACCGTTTATAATTAAGGTATGATTTCGATCTCGGGAGCACGCAGCAGTGCTGCCGCAGCACTGAACGTCCCCATACATTATCTATAAGTTTATATGAGATACACTACTACACTAGCGACCCGTCGTTAGGCACCTTAACGTAGGTATATAGGGTTCTTTATAATGTAAAGGTTTAAAATGATTCTATAGACAACTTACCAGAACTTTGTTTCCTCCTCGCTCTCATCATCTTCGGGTGGCAATTGATGGGACATGTCCTAAAATATAACTTTATTTTACGCATGTAATTGTACATTTCTAAATGTTCACCACTATCAAACGTTTTAATATAATCCCTACTAATATTATAAACGCGACAGTTTGTAAGTATGGATGGATGTTTGCTACTCTTTCACGTAAAAACTACTGAATGGATTTTAATGAAATTTTATATGGAGGTAGCTGACACCATGGATTAACACATAGGTTACTTTTTATCCCGAAAAAATGTAGCGGGTAACACCGTGGGGCACAACTAGTTTGATATAATATTAAGAAATTAGGCCACCTGAAAACCATATAACAAGTACATATCGATAATGCATGTAAAGCTGATATTGCCAAGCTTCTTATTTATGTTGAAGAGGCTCCTAGCTACATGTACCTACCTACTACCTAAGTGGTCTGGCACCAGATCTTTCACATTTCAGTATTTTTTAACCTTCCCATTGGAGTCTAAAGCAATAGCGTACCTATGAAATACTATAATTTGAAACAATAACTTGAATTGATGTTCATATCTTTCAATTACTTGACATAAGGTTTCTTAACATGTTAAACTACTTATGATGCTGACTGTACATAGATATCACTTTCATTTAATACTAGCTGCGCCCCGCGGTGTAACCCGTTACATTTGTCGTGATAAAAGTTAGCCTGTCAGCTAACTCAATATCAAATTTTATCAAAATTGGTCCAGCCGTTTGTTTTTTTTAATTACACATCAACAGAGGCTTTTGATACTTTGTATAAGTCATCCAGCGTGAAGGTGGAAGGGCACATGGGGCATTCCAGCAGGTGGGACATAGCTTCATTAGTAATACCACAATCGCATTTATAATAATAACAGCCTGTAACTGTGTCACTGCAGGGCAAAGGCGTATTCTCGTATAGAGCTTTGAGCATTAATAGAATTACTTAGTCAGTTAGTTCTATATAAGATTGGCCACGGTGTTGTTCGGTTAGCACATAAGAACGTACCTGATTAGATTTATCAAGCATCTTGCTAGAAGCTTGGCGGTAGAACAGGTTTGGTTCATCGTCGCTATCATTATCTTCTAGGGCGATATGCCTCTTGTTCATCGTTCCAGTCTCCGTGTATACCTAACCTAAAGTATATCGTTCCCAGCAAAATGATATAAAATGGCTTTTATAAAAATTAACACAAATACATGAATTAAAAATCTACGGCATCATAATAAGCTGATACAAAATGTCAAAATACCATAGCAAAATGATCGATGACTCGACGTCATTGTCATTGTGACGGGCTCCAATTACTTACATGAAGGTTTTAATTGTTAATATATTAGGTACGTTTTAAGACTATTTCTAGAGTTAGATGTTCGTAGACTAGATATCATATTTCATCATCTGCTGGATGACGTCCACTGGTGAACAAAGGCCTCCCCCTTAGATAAGCGGGGGGGGGGGGGGGTCAGTCCACCAGAATAGCCGTATGTCTGAGTACTCCTATTCTTGGTTGTATGTTTACTTATTAATTATAATTAAACGTCATGTGTGCGATTAATTTATTTCCAGCTCTTGTATTCTGACAGCTAGGTACTTATATGGTGATTGTATTCATGTCTGTAAGAGCCTGTTCACATGAGAGTATCTGCGCGCCAGTCCACTTGCGCGTTCCCGAGATACTGGAGCTACATAAATGTTGCAAATGGAAGGAAATGCAGAGGCAGCATAAACGTCATCATTAGGGCAGACTCTAAGAGAAATGTCAGAAAAATGTGAATCACATTTAAGGACGCGTGTTTATGCATAGGAAGAACGTATTTACTACCATTTAAAATAAAAGATTTATTGTCAATGTAAAATTTTAATACCAGGCTCTGTCCACAAAATAATTTATGACTTCAACACGAGTCGATTTGGTCTAACAGTGTAACAAACACATTTCGTTGGACAACAATGTCATACAGCATATACAAAATCATAATCGACTAAAATATTACATCACACAGCTTACGATAACCGATTATTTATACACAACTTAAAACTAAAGTTACAATGGGTAGAACAGGCTTAGGGCGGATTGTCTCAAACATCTGTTAACGTTATACACGAATGTCAAAAATAACGATTACTATGTTCAACGTACGTAAACATGAAGCGTTGTTTGAAGCAATAAGTTAATATTAAAAATATATTTTTGATTCAAGCTTTCAAAACAAAAGTTTAATATTGTATTGTTACCAAACCTATTTATTTAAGTGTGCAAAAATTTATTTCAATCAGATGTCTATAAGAGGTTCTGATTTAGATTGCAAGATTTGACCTAAACAAACTCTCATACATGCAAATATTGCAAGTTAAATAAAAGCTTGTAAAAAACCCGGCTGTCGACGTTATCAGGGCTGCAAGTTCAAAACTGAATTGTTATTGCCATTTTTGACATTAGGTGAGCGTCAAATGAAGTCGAAACAACCCGCCCTTAGCAACACTAAATCATGTATAAAGTACAATACTTTTACACACAACTATAGTAAATAAAGTTATGTATCTTCGTTTGTTATATTTACACCAATTCCATATAAAACTGTATGCAAGAGGTATTTTATAGTTACATTAGTCACTTCGCATTTTGTGACACTAAATACATAATAATTCATACTATACAAGTCGGCAGAAATATCTGCGAGCCTGGCTTTACCATAGCACTAAAACGAAACGTGCTAGTTGGTAGGTAGGGTTGTCAACCGTACTCTAATATATAGTATTTCGGGTCTGCATACTATATACTGTTGAAGAAATATATAGTACGCAAAAATAGTATATTTTCAACACCGAAATCTAACAAATAAATCTTTCATTTTAATTTATGAACGTGCACTTTTCATTTACACTAATTGTCGTGTAAATACGTGCCGTTACATTAACTTTTGACTGATGCGATAGCGTGTATGGTCGAAACGAAGAAAGAGTCGTCGTACCACGACATAGATTTCCCGTAAAAACCAATGCCGATCACTCGATAGAGATTTTCTTGAACTGTACTATATTTTTACTAGCTTAATTTGAATAATACTATATTTCGCCAAAGTAATGTTGGCAACCCTAGCTGCAGGTACAGTAAAGCAGGCCCACAAATATTTTAGACGGAGAAAACAATTCCAGTAAAATTGCGTAGAAAACAGTTAAAATAAGTCTGAGTAAAGTTGAATTTAGTCAGTATAACATATATTTACAATGCGGCGGATAAAATAATAAGTATAAAAACAAATAAATAAAATGTACATTGAAATAAATCTCATAAACACGTGTCGAGTAGATATTCAGTCTTAGCCATTCTCACTGCTCACTGATGTTTAACTTAAGTAGTTATATTCTTTTAGGTAGAAGGAAATTACAGAAAAACATAGACTTTATCTTAGAGATAAATGTTTAGAAAACAGAAAATATTAGCAATACATTATCTTACATATAGCATTCAGCATAACTAATAAAAAGTAAAACTTATTCACAGACGCCAAGAAAAAACATTCGATTAGTTAATCTATTAGATATTATACACCATTAAAAATTCAACATACAATTTATTCTCGTTAAAAAGAAGAAAGAGATATCGAACAAGCCTAGTAAACATCAGTGAACTAGCTCAAACATTGAATAATTCTGAAAGACATCATACAAAGATGGCCGCCAATAAAATACACAACAAAATTAATACTTCAAAGGCATGGCGAATCTAACCATACGTTAATAAAATATCAAATTTATCTAGAACTATCTATTTATCTATCTAAATAATATGACTCTGATGTCGGTTGACATTCAAATAATATAATTATATATATATCATAGTACATTAAGGCTTGACTGCTGATGTTAGTACGTGTAGTACTTTACTCTTCATACAAAAATGTAACTAGCAGTTTGGTCAGCCTGGAGGAGGCAGTCATACACTGTTTGTCACCGAGTCCAATGTCTGGTTCAATTGGGTCGTTGACACCATTAACCAATCATTCCCAGACACTACTTCTCTGAAATGCTTGATTTTAGCTTTTTTAAATAATTCTCAATTAACAGTAAAATTAGATTTTTAGTTGCTTTAAATTCAATAAATGGTCAATTGAGTCGCTAACTGTGGGTGTACTATAATATGTGCACCTCTGCCTACCCCTTCGGGGAATACAGGCGTGATGTTATGTTCAGTAGCTAAATTAGTGACGTCACAGTTTGTTTATAAAAATCTATGGAGGAATAGCGTTTTGACAGCTCATTACATGTCAATTGGCTAGTGGTGTCAAATACCCAATTTTTAGGTAAATTATATTTAAGCAAAATTCTGAAGGTGCCATAAGGGAGGGAAGACTTGAGGAGTCTGCTGTAGCTTACCACACCAATATCTATTAAAATCAGTCTTGTGTTATAGCAAAACAACTGTAAACTAAACTTTTGTTTAAAAAAAACAGGTGAGGACTACCTTTAACAACGCAGGAAATGTTTTAAGCCCGGCGCCCACTATCGGTACGGCATGGCTTGGAATCCTTCGGTATACCTACGCGCAGATGCCCACTGAGGAGTCCTCAATCATGCCGAGGAGTGCTTAGAAATGCTACTATGTCCCTAGCTTAAATTGAGAACTGTGGCAACGTTGCAAACCGAGGTATGCAAGGCACCCTTAGGTATGCCTTACGCTGCCGAAAACTTTCGACGTATGCCGGTATACTTTAACAGTTTTGACCTGCTATGCCGTGCAGACAGGCCTTACTGTCAACTGTATATTTGCAATGTTGTATATCACGTTTTTAACTACCACCTATACAAAGAATGTGTATCAAAAACACACTGTATAAATAAACAATTCAGGTCACAAAACCGGTATACTATTGTACCAAACGAGGTATTAAATTTTAACTAATGTGGTAATTTACGACAAAGACATCAATAAGGCACATCGGCCTTCTGCAATAACAAGTTAACATTACAATTAAAATATTTAGTACGAATTCATAACATACAGGATGTTTTTTACAGTTGTTTCGCTATATAAATGTGAGGCCTATACTCAACAGTGGACGTACACAGGCCTATAACATCCAAATTGACATGAGACGTGACAAATCAGCACAAAATATATTTCTAGAACAGTAGTAGTATAGCAGTGTCGTTACCTACTGCAGTCACCGGTGCGGAGAGCGCAGGCGCGGCCGGGGGGCGGGGCCGGGCTCCGCGGGACCCTACATCACTTACTAGATGAAGGCTGGCCGCGTTCTTCTGGAAACGCAAACAATTTTGTTATTAGAAAAGGTCCCGTTGATCTAGTGGGGAGATTTTTCAACGGTGTGTTAAGCCATGGAGGCCTACAGATGGTTAAAACTCTAGTTGTTCATCAACCAATTGGTAGCCAAGCGCTACTGCTGAGCATGGGGTCTTGGGCTCGAATACCGGGTCGAGCAGTGTTTTTTAGTTATTCCTTAGTTTGGACGTATCCCTGGTTAATAGGCCCTTTTCTATGGGCACCTACAACATAACTGGCGAAGTGTGAGTGTATACACCTCTGTCTACCTTTTGTCGGAATACAGACGTGACGTTATATTATTTTGGTTTGGTACATTACCCTTCTAGGGGTGCCAAAATTTGAATCAGCAGCCATTAAAAGAAAAGGGGCGTATCTTAGCGATGTTCTGTGTCAAAAAGATATGAGGTTTCTTACAAGGGGAGGTTTTAATGTAATGTAGGTATGTATTTATTTCCACAAAACATTCTGACCACAAGAGAACATTATACAATATACAAATGTTGATTACTTGCAATAAACAATATTAAAATTACCAACAATAACATTCATAAGAGTGCTAATTGTGGCATTTACCATACTGACGCAACTCACACTATAAACAATGTGTGTTTACATACAATACCTATGTTAGTAAATATACAACATTTTATGATCAATGAGTAACAGGATAAGACGTGTGAGGTACTCCAACACTGGCTAGATAACGACGCCACATCAAAGCATTTTCCTCCTTTCCAAGTGTCGGGTAATTCCCTAGCAAGAATGCATCGCATAGTTATGCATGTTGTATTTAGCACGATTCACTTGTGACTTCAAAGGAGTTTGACCACTTTAATATAGTGTGCACATGCGCATGTTAGATGTTTAATGGACGTTACATAGGCATTTGTATAAACAAAAAGATTTAAGAGACGACCTTCATTAAAATTGAATAAAATGTATTTTTATGGATGATTTAATTTGTATACTTTTGGTAAACAATGAATGTATGATATTATTTGCACACATACATTAACGCCTGTAACTTAAGGGGAAGGCTCACGTGAGAAGAAGGAAAGAATAAGATTTATTTGCGCGGGAATAAAAATGACAAAAAGAAATATACAAACCGCTAAAAATACATTTATTAAGTAACAATATGCGTTACTTCTGCAGTTTATTTATAAACATTTATATTCTCCTGTTTATATCATGTCCTATGCAACAAGTGACAAGTTATTGACATTTATCGTAATCATCGTGCCTATACTCACACTTTAATCAATATTACGTTTTCAATGCCTACCCCTCAGGGAAACAGGCGTGACTTTATGTACCTATGTATGTTTTCAATGAAACTTTATCCAAGCTTCATTGGTCAAGCTCCCTAAGCGCGACTGTTAAACGAGGTCCTGGGTTTTCCATTAGGTAATCCTCAGTAGCAGCAGGATGTCTGGACTTTAGTGCCCGGTTAATGGCAAAAGACTTGCCCACTAGTACTTTGGGACCTATATCTGGCGAATTGTTGCTGTATTATGTACCTCTGCCTACCCTTTTCGGATTACAGGCGCATGTTGTTTTTACGCTATATTTTTTTGGGATAAAAAGTAGCCTATGTGTTAATTAAAATCCATTTAGTAGTTTTTACGTGAAAGAGTAACAAACATCCATCCATACTCACAAACTTTCGTGTTTATAATATTAGTAGGGATCATTATGTAAATAACACTCACTGTAATTTCGTAGGGCCTCCTCTCTTTCGTGGGTGTCGAAATACCACAACGTGATAGCATATCTGAAATACATAAGAAGCTTACTGGATTAGGATAATCTAAACAATAGTTGTGGCAAAACATTAAATTTCTTTGCATTGACTAATGACCGACTCGAGTCGTAGAATAAATAATGTTACCATCAATTTCTTAGGGATCACTAGTAGAAAATGTATTGTACAATCTCGCATTATAACGGCATGAAGGAAATTGAGAATTGACCAATGAAAGTTAAAATTTTCTAAGGTGTACAATCAAAATATCTGCGAACTTTAGATAGCCGAAACTTTTCTTTAAGGCATCAAAACAGGTTAGCTAGTATATTTATTAGACTATTTACCGATTAGCTACATTTAAAAATGGGATAGGGGGATGATTCATTAAAAGTAATCTTTGTAGAAGTTAATTTAAACTGTGTTTAGTAACCGCTAGGCGGTTGTTTACCAACAAACAATACGAAGGAAGAAATTCGTATATAAATGATTTTATTTCTGCAAATAGGTTTTACGAAAAACCTACACGTCAACTTTTTAAAACTAGATGGCATCGGCGTTTCTCAACTGACTACCTCTGAGAAGAAATACCGAAACAAATTCAGGGGCCAAGGTCTCTTTTAAAGTCCAGACGAGCTCAATAGTTTATGTGAGGACAGTGCAGGTGGTCTGAGAAGTTTAGATTGAAGACTTTAGATTGCCAATTACCTGGTGCCGTACGCTGGCTGGACTTCGTGAGGGTTTCTCCTGTCAGACCAGAAGAACAGCATCCTGTCAAAGATGGGCGCTATATCCGCCACTTGATTCGTGCCTTCGGGAAACACTCTGGAAATATAAAACAAGTATTTGTGACTTCTTTACTTTATTGGAATTGCGGTTCCCGGTAATGTTCATAATTTATTAAGTCTACCATCTTTAAAACATATGATAATTAAAACGTTTACACTTTATAAAGAGACTTGTAATTATTATCTCCTTTATTTAAAACATCTTATATCACTTTATCTTATTATATAAATTACATTTTTTTAATATTTGAAAATATAAAAAAATTGTGCCTAACCAGTAGCAGGATCAGGGTCCACCTTAATTACAATCACATTAATTATTATTATTTGTATGAGGAAATAGTAATGGTATATAAAGTTGAAGCAACTAGATGTCTTATGTTAGCAATAAATATGTTGGCGACATTCAGAATTGTTGGTTTGTTTTTAATTGCATAGTCCATTCCAATAAAGGCACTTTCCAATAATTATTGGAAGATAAACGAGGAAGATTGAATACAATTAACCACATAACACAGTTACATTGATTATAATAAATAATGTTTCAATTACTATTATTTTTAGCCTTCTATTTTCTATTTAACCATAGAATCATTACGACCGGCAATATTTTAATAATTTTTTTAACATAACATCTTACTCTATAATTTCGACATTTCCCTACAACAAAAACACAAGATATAGCAATAACATACACCATCCCAGGTTCGGTTCCCACGAACAATTGAATATCGTCTATCCAAACACTCATTACACCCATCTAGTAGGAAGTATGTGTGTAATTTACCTGAGCAGTCCCCCGCACCGTTTGACGTCCCAGTCGAGATTCAGATAATATATGGCGGTGATGCAGCGGCCGTCCTTGTTGGGGTTATCCACGTGCTTCACGTAGTGACTGCCGGAGCCAGGGTAACACGCCACCATCGCCTGTGGAACATAGAAACAGGTAGTGAAGTGACAAACTATTATTTTAATAGGGTGTACATTTGCCGAATGTTTTGTAGTACGTGTTAGTAGAAAATACTAGCATAACGTGTTCGTTATACCGTTGTGTGATCAAAATAGATAATAGATTTTGATATACTGCTGAAAAGGGGCACCCAAAATCTTGTGATGTAATAATAATATTATTGATGAAAGAACAAAAACTATAAATTTCAAATAGCAGGAAATTTAATCATACATTTGTAATCTAAAACAGCTAACCCAATGGCCGACTGGGCCCCTCAGAAAGGATGTCGGAACCGTTGGCAAACATCTTGCAAATTGTCTAAACTGAAATACCATTCTTTGTAAATTTAAAACTCATAATACTTATACGATACGCTTTATTCATACCAATAACAATTTAGAGTTGTTGTGTATTTAGGAGACACTCCTATAGAATTTAATGGTAAAGGAATCCAAATTAAGTAACCTTTCGATTTTAAACCTCAAGAAAAAGCAGCAGATGGGTGCAAAACAGGTATAAGAATGCACATATAAGTTGTAAAGACTTCGTATTCTGGGTCAATGGCTCAGAAAGCTGCCTTTATAGTAAATTTGACAACGTAATATGATTTGTATGGCGTACACGTGCACTATGACCACATAGCTGCGCGTACAAGCTATTAAACTGCTGAATAGATCGCGAAGTGGGTGGTCCCATTCAGTATGAGTGACTCGTGGAGCGGGACTGCGGGACATTTAGGTAAAGCGGGCCACATTATTAACGGTCTTCAAAAAAAGGTACAAGTTCGCAATTAAAATGTTTTTTTGGCCAATTGAAACTGAAATTTTTTTCAAAGAAAGAATTTCTGTTGAGAATGTCGCGGGTCTCAAGACCTGCGAAGATGACTGAAATACAATGGAGATCTGTTGTTTCTGTAAAAATTTAGTTTTATTTTACTATAACAAGTTAGTAATATAGGTACTACTGTTACCTATGCAAAATATAGGGTTAGGTATTAATCGTGATCGGATAATAAAACCTAAATGTATTTCTATAAAAGTGACACATGTCGGAACTATTCAGTCGATTTAACACACGTTTTAAAATGCTGTTGGAGATAAGACTGCCCAAATACATTAGCCGTAATTATACATTTCATGGTATCTATTGTAATCAAATTGGTTCATTAATAAACTTCTGCCACAGGTCGGAATGTAAAAGTTATATCGCTAAACAACGTCACAAGCGTGCCAAATTATCTAGACTGTTATCAGATTAGTTTGTTTTACGCCACTATTACATTACATCATTAAATATTCTAGAAAAATTAAGAACATTTCAAGTAAGGAACTGCTGTTAAGAATGTCAACTATGTTTTTTATTAGGATGTAGTTTTGTAAGATAACCTATGGTCAGTTTGGTGCACTGCGAGTTGATATCACATCACGTCTCAGTCGATTACCAATGACAAATACGTTGTCTGTGGTCAAGATGATTGGAATTAAAGGGAATATGAAAGAGATTGACAAAAAATTATGGTTGGAAAGAGGTAAACAAATTGTTTAGGTAAAAAAAATATTGATTAATCTTGATGCTTACAACTTAGACGAAACACGTTTATAAAATTGACACTTTTATCGTACTATGTATTATCAAACAATTATATGAATAACAATTAAAGAGTAATCTCTTTGCCAGTTCTTTTTCGTATATTGTGAAACCGTGCAATTAGAGTCTTAACATCGTAAGCGCCAGTATAAATATAATAGAACTATTCCGAGTGTGAACAGTCTTGATACTTTACAGCTGCCCATGTCTTCAAGTTCACAAGTACGCGGTATTACATAGCCTATTCATCTCGTGGAAGTTATAATAAAACACAGTAAAATCATCTGTTTCCTACACAATAGATAGCTTCTGTTACAGATAACTGAGATGTTTATTATTATTATCTGTTGGCAAAGTGCGCGACTGTTCGCCGATTTATGTGGTCTTTATTAATACGTAAAAGTATTTATTGTGCCATCTCTCATGGTTATAATGGAGGCTAAAATTAACGGTGTATTCGAGGTCACGGTCTTTACCTACATCATTACATTAGCCAATGGCAGTCCACAGCTGGACGTAGGCACCCCTCAGGGTACGCCATAGGATAGGCCCTCTCTCACGTTTCTGTTACCCAATGACTACCAGTTACCCGAAATAGTAGGGCAGTCGGGAACTGGGATGCCGTTTTCTTTGCTTAGTTTATGGAGTGTTTTGCCCATAGTCACCACGCTGGGCAGGCGGGTTAGCTAGCTATATAGCACAATGTTGAATACCTACACTGGGGAACGCTACTGCCAAACCCCTTGGAAATACACCTTCGTCGCCTCTTACAACACCCACGGGAGGAAAAGGAGTGGTCTGCTTTAGGCCGGAAACCACGGCACACTTTATCTACATGTGTTTGTTTAATGTGCGATTATGTGGCTTATCAAACTAGAGGCCTTGAGTAAGTTCATGCCTACGTCAAGGTTGAACTAGTTTTTTAACCCATATGTAGCTGAACAATAATTTTATGCATTCATAAATAAATACGTAGTCAAGTATCTGACCTACAGTATAATATGCGGAAGTTACAAGTAAATCGCGAAGACTTCGGCGCCAGCGCACAGATGATACTGATGTTTTTGTACGATTCCGGCCATTCACATTCGTTTAACTCTTCGTAAGACTATCAATTGGGTGGGACAGGAAAACACAGTATTTATTTTTTATTTTATTTATATATTATTGTATATTACTGGTTCTAATTAATTAGTGCAGTATGCATTCGAGTTTAATTAATATTGATTGATTTATTGGTGACTTATTTATGTAAAATCAAATGTATTGTTTCACTAACTGTTTAGGCTAGAAGTGGCTTAAACATGTATGTGCCTACGCATAGGTTAAGTGTTCAATTTAAAAATTACATGCTCAAGACCTTTCAATCCTTATTCTGACATTCCTGCAACTTTTTAAAACTAGCTCTACGCAGAAAGAACTCAAATAAGCAACAAAAAAATATTATGCGACAAAACAGCCTTGTATACGCATATTTCACTAGGTCAAGCACAAAAGTTGTTTTCCCGTCATTTAAGTGAACTAAGATGTTAATATTAGTAGCCGAGTAATTTAAAATAACTATTGGTATTCCCCACGAGCATTTAGACAGAGTAATCTGGGCCCTTACCATGACCTTTTAAAGCAGGATATTTTCCGTTGTGGATACGAGACGCCGCTACGTGCCGTATATTGAGGAGTCTTGTTTCCTCAACGGAAAATATCCCGCTTTAAGAGTTTATGGGAAGGGAGCAAGACTCTTTATATTTACTATCCATTCACAAGATAATATTTAAGGTGTATAGATAATATTGATTTTTCTTTTAATAATAATAATTTATTCATAAACTTTTTTACATAATTCCTATGAAGTCCCTGACTTTTGAGCAAGGTAAGAACCTGTGTTACAGAAGTCAGAGCCCTCTCCTAGTTTTGGTTGATGCAAGTCGTGAATAGGATAGAAAGAATATAAAATAAAAGTGACGGGTTCAGTTTACGTATGTTGTGTGTGTGTGTGTGTGTGTAGGTGTGTGTGTATAAAATGCCTAATTATTTCAGTTTGGTTTTCTTATAGCTTATAGATTTGTAGTAGGCCATATTATACTGAAGTTTTATGAAAGTTAGAAGTTTGTTATGGAAATCCTAATAAATAAGCACATAGTTACTATGTAACTATAATAAATGGATGTTTCTATTTTCAAAGGTTTCAGCAGTCATTTATGGTTCTCCATTTGTAAACATAGATCTTATTAAGTCGTTAACTATTTTCTAACTTGAATTAATGATGGCTAATCCATATTATGATAACCTATGGCAGCTTGTAGCTGTCTGTCATCTACAGTCAGAATAGTAAGTAGTGACTTGCTTATAGAAATAGTAGTAGGCATTTTACAAACGAATCTCATTCACAGAGTACCTAACTTTATCTGTTAAGTAATTTAATGACGTAAAAATCTAAAGACTAGTTCTTTTTTTTCTTCTGGCAATGACCAATGAGTGCAACAATGACGTAATATCACAAATGTCAAGTTGTGACATTTGTCCCAAAAGACAATACCCAAATTGTCTATGCTTGAATCCTTATTGATCTCTTTTGTGTTGTTCACAGGCACTGAATAGGCAAGACAAGACAAGCGCAGGTTTTTATTACTTCATCGCCCTTCATCAATGAATGTTTTTTTTAAAGCACGTGCAGCGTTTTTTGGGCGTTATTTGCGACAGCAGTTATCGAAAAAAAGTAGATAAAGATTTTTTTTGAGGCTAAGGTTTTTTATAATGCTGCAAGGTATGAATAGGGTGCCACGCCTCGTATTTCGTATATTTATAGTTTGAAATTTAAACTGTGTTAACTTTTGATTAGACACTTTATAAGTACTAAAGTTATTATATTTTTTGTCTTGATATAATTTGACGTTCAAAAAGTACTTAAAATCAAGTTAATTTATTTTGAATAAACTATTTTTATCTTATCTTAAATTTTGTCGCCACATTTTTTATAACACATAAATTAAGAATTAATTACAACTAACGTTTATAGAAGTACTTATATGATAAATTCTCAGTACTGTATATGTCTAGATAACTTTTCTCTCCCTTTGAATGCACTTAAAACAATGAGCGCTCTCTTCAAACACATGTTAATTGTTGATAAACGTATGATGTAATTGGTCAGTCAACTACGTGACAGAACGTGTGTTGATAATGAGTAATAAATGAATCGCCTTCACTAGTGAAGGTAACTGTTTATAGTTTAATATCCTGTAACTGGTAGGTAGGAAGATGGTAGAGGAAATATAGTGACTGAAACTCAAATATTTTCATAACAATGGATATATCAAGTATTAAAGAAAAATCGGTAGAAGGACAATTTAAAAACTGAAACCCAGGCCAGTTCTCTCGACTTTAAAACATACTTAGTTCTCACATCACATCGGTTATAACCCAAAATGTAACATAGCAGTTAAGATTCATTGGTGTATTCCATACACCAAGTGCTGGGTAAATTATTAGGGACTATATCAAAATTTATTTAACTTTTCTAATCAGCATAAAACATTCTGCATTCTGACCTTCAACAACCATATAATAGTTTGCAAATATTTAGCAAACCACACAACTCTGTGCAAATTCAACGCTTTCAAAGTCAGAGTCAACACTATCAGGCCAGTTAATGAAGAACTATGTCGCTTAAATGTTAATGATAATAAATATAAGCTGGGGCGGAAGATCTTGTGTACCAAAATAAATTGGTCACGTAGATCGAACAATAGTAGTTTGTAAACAGAGGGATGTCGGCGTGGGATTCGCTTACGATTCTTACTAATGTTTACAGTGCCCCGCACCCCGCGCGCCGCGCCTCCGCCGCCATGCTGCGAGTCACGTACGCAACGCCTTCACAGCGCATGCGCCAAACGCGCGCGTTATTTTGGTTTTTATCGTGCAAACCACCGATCCCTTTGCGCGATATTACTTTTGCAAAATGATAACGATAACGTCAGCGGCGGAATAGTTTTCTAGTAATCAATGTTATAAGTAGGTTGTTCAGTGCGCTGTCTATCTAAATAGCTGCGTAGGTAGGTAGTTCCAGTATTTTATTTACGCTTACTTTCATAATAATGCCTACTTATGTATCATCTACAGGCGGGTTTATCCAACCCACCTCTTCATAGACCTCTTTTATTTTGTTTTGGGTAAAGTACAATGTTTGGAATACACATAACTAAGGAATTTAAGCAAGCGTTTATATTTGTAGCTAGTAGATATAATTATCATTTTTTAATTTAGCTCTACTGCTCGCTGCTTACTGCCACAGCATTCTAGCTTTGCTTACTTGGCTTCGGATGTTCTGACAAAAGATAAGGGAGCAATGTACCAATTCGTTGCTTCAACATTGGTACGCCGTAAAAATCATACCATAAATTTCTAATTACCATAAAATTAGAGCATAAAAAAATTAAATTATATTCCAATATCCATCCTCTCTTACGACTGAATCATATAAATTTGACTCAAGCCGTTTAAGCACCTAATCTATTTATTTACCAACTAATTCCTAAACAAAGTTAATGTTCCAAACAATATTCTGAGATAGGCGCCTACGTGACCTTTTATTGACAGTGACCCACATATCGGCCCCCAAAAATCGAGAACACTGGGACAGCGGCCCTAATATCTAACGCCAGGTTTCCTGAGAGAAATAATTATAATCTTTATGGTTGGGGGAGGAAGACGCATTTTTAAGGTGCCTGTTTTTGATCTTTTATGGCATTTGGCGTTTATGTTTGAATTAAGTATTGAAAAGAAGTTGGTAAAGATTCAGACTCTTAATACTTAAAGTAAATTAAAAATGTCGAGATTACTATGTTTCAAAAACTGATCATTTCATTCGGTAGGTAACTGTCATTTCTGCTTAGAAAACGAATTCCTGCAAATTACATAGCCATCAACATTTTTTTGGTAAGTATAAAGGAATTTTCTTTAAAATAAAAGAAATAAATTTCTGGTGTCGAACTAATATTTTGTTTCAGGCAGGTGTTTGAATTGGACGAGTGACGATTTTGTAAGTAAACTGTGTGGTATGCAGCTTGTTTGATTTATTTCATACCCAATACAATAACATTTTTGTGTATTTCTTAAATATTTTTTTTCGCATAATGAAGATTCTTCATCATCATCAGCCGGAAGACGTCCACTGCTGAACAAATATTCTTACTTGGTGTATAAATTATTATCCTTTAATAAGCCATAAAGAACGCAGTGCACATTTATTCATTTTTGTATTGCATTTACTGTCCATTAGTTTTAAAAAATATATCTTGTTCAAAAGTGATAATTCCACTTAATAATAATATATGATTTCAACTAATTGTAGGTACTTTTAGCTATGACACATATTTCTTTATTTATTATTGAAACATTATGATAGTAACAATAAATAAGAAAAGAATGCGAGATTGATTAGCACAGGCATAATCCAACAACGGTGATACTGCTATCAATCCATAAATGAGTCAAAGCATTGGTATTTAGGAATCAACAAGAAGCAAATCATTAATTCACAGCAGAACAGCTGTTCAAAACCAAGAACGAATATTACATATCCTTTACAAAAGATTACAAAACGTAAGTCGATTTAGATGAGGTCGGCTTGGCCTTACATCACAATCATAAGCTCATAACCCGAATGAACGAGCGTGCAATTTCACAAGAGACGATTATGCAACACGAGAAAAACGTTAGAATTAGTCATCATTACGTACTGCTTGGTGATTTATTCGTTATGATGTTGCGATTAATTCATAATATGGACTGGAAGAAAGGGAGGCTTTTGTTCTGCCAACTAATAGTTGTGATATTGGAGACAGCTGCAGGCTAAAACTGAAGGATTAAAGACTTATTACTTACTAAGCTCGCTTCTTCGAATTTGAAATTTGTATGGCGATTTCTATTGCCATGTAAACATATAATTTGCATATAGTGTATATTATCTATTGCAGGCGGGTATGTGTCATCCATTCGCATAATCGTTCAAGGCTCTAAACAGAAAGTGTGGCTATGGTATAGATTTCTCCATATCATGTTTTGAGCACATTATGCTTTGAAGTTTGAACCAAAAGGGAGCAAGCTGTGAAATCGTGCGTGTTTGGGCAGATTTCTAATTCTGACAGGTGAAGTATTTTCATGCTACATAGAGCTGTACATACATATATACGGAACAGAGACCTAGGAGTGCTCACTATCTACTATTAATTCTTGAGTTTCCAATCGAACATACAAATATATCCATAAATGATAAAGTCCATCAACCTGAAATGACCGGCAAAAGTCATAGCTTATTTGCATGAAGCCGATATTTGTTTTGGCAAATAGTGCTGTCACCGACCTAGTAATTACGACACCCGTTATCAATGAAGCGATAGCTAAATGTTGTGAATCTACCTATGCAATAAGCAACATGAATTAGGCAGAAGCAACAAGAATTGTATGTTTTGGAACTAGAGAAAAGTGAAACCTGTCAAGTCAAAGGGTAACAAATTATAGGATAGAGAAAAGCTCGGTTAGAATTTGGTAAAATAACTGGAAGTAGATACCAAGTCAATTAGTAAAGATAAGGTGAAGTACTATACATAAATACTGGTAAGAAAGGCAGCAGTAGAACCTAGGCGGTCGCTGCAGTGTATATCAGCAGACGACGGAACTTACCGTGTCTCGACCGCCAACATTCGAATCATATCTTAAGCACTCTTGTACACACCCGTTTTGTACAGTGAACAACTACAGTTGATGATGCAGTCAGTCTTGTATGGACTTTTATGAGGGTTCCTAGGCGAACGGCGCAGTGCTGTCAAAAAGCGCGTGTGTACTAGAGACCTTACGATTGCATCTTATGAAGATCATTTACCTTCGTTCTGCCGTTGATGACGTAGTCACCCATTTTCCCATTGTTGGCCATCTTGTTCGCTCTCAGTATGATATTGTCAACCTGGAACACAAAGGGCATTAATTGCGTTTTGATTACGTTTTCACAAAGGAACGTAATGAGATCAGTCGTTATAAGCGGAAAAGTACTATGTGGAGTAAAATTGATGTAGATTAGGTAATCACATGAGATTGAATGAATTGTGATGAAATCGGCGGTGGAACAAAGTGATTTTAAACTCATATCACTTACAGCAATAACTTAAGCTGTGTTAAAAGCAAAACATATTTGAGTAAAAGCATTTTGCTTGATTAGCAATGACCCTATTAACTTTTGATTTAATTTTCTGATGGGAAGCTATTACCATTTGGCATGCATACATAGTATCTACTGCGATAATATTAATACACTCAAGAATTTTAATATTATACATAAATAAGTTAAAATGTAAATAAATAACACAAGCCACGCTAGAAGATTAACTATTTAGTCAGTATTGCAAAAATCGAAATTAGGTCAGCTCTTGAATCGATCCTACGTCATCATATTTGGCAAGCTATGTCCGTATTAACGGCGCCTCTGTATCACATCTCAAGATACCGACAATCAGCCACTATCACTGGCAGCCGAGACTTCTTGAAACACATTTTAGTTATCTTTACATGTCACTTCATAAATCTGAAGGCAGAATTGATTTCCCTGTCGTGTCAAGGTTGAAAGAGGTTGGTAAAGCATTAACGTAGTACTTAATTTTCGTTCGAACTATGCAAAGAAAATATAGGAAGTCGGTCTATAAATCATATAAGTATTTGCAGGGCTAAAACATTGAGCAATTCCTCTATATGAATCATTTCCTAAATTCCCAGTAGATCTAATATACTACTAAAGCAACTAAGGTCCACATATGTACCTAGATCTACACCACGAAGTAGAAATTGGAAAAGAAGGTGAATGAAACCAATTCTTTATTTTTACAGTAATTAGTACTGTTGTCTCAATGAGGTCAAAAAGAGTGCTGCGTACAGACTTTTATCACAACAAACACGATAAACAAAGAGTGACGTCTAAGAATAATGTATTCGCAACGATTTCATAATGTTTTTATTAAAACTACTAGTACCTGGTGCAAACTGGAATACAAACAAACTAGATACGTGTTCGGACATATTTTGCAAAATTGGATTACATTGTCTAGTTGGAATATAACTCGTAAAAGTAGTGGTCAATTATAAAAGGCTATGTACACTGTACAGGTTGACATAACGATATTAAAGAAAGGGCATAATAAAACTTATTAGCAAATGAGCTTTAAGGGGCTAGATTAGATCAGGTTCTTGGTTGCAGTGACTGCTGTATCTAATTTCGACATTGGTCGTCGTTTAGGAGAAGACGATTCTCAATTACATTCCGGAGTTTAAAACTGTCCTTGACAAATGGCTCACTCATATTTTTTAAACCCATAGAGGGATATAGGTGTAAAGATATCTAACTTGCAAGCCAACGGTATTCGGTAGGGTTATGCAGTGGCAAAAAGGCTCCGAAGAGTTTTTTTTACTGCATTGAGCGAAATGTCAATTTTTTACGTTGAAGTGACGCGTCAAGATTATCTGTGCCATCTATCGAAGTTAGAGACCTGAGTCAATAACGCATCACACGTGTTAATCCTACTGTGGTTTACATGACCCCGATGTTGTCAAACAAACGGACGTTCTGTGGTTACGACGATGTTAATAAGTAAATAACCTTTATCAACAGTTTTTTAAACTATAAAAACATTATATTAGGTACCTATTACCTGTAAACCATCTATAGCGTAAACATATTTGGTTGTAAGTGCATCTGCACTTACTCGTTCATACGGTTGTTAGAAAGACAGGACAAATAACTTCAAGCAACTATCTGTTTTAGTTGAATTAAATAATTCAATAACAGTTGAAGAACATCGTCTGCCTTAGAAATTGCAATGTGTGTGCAAAGAGGCTGTAAGATGGAGCGTATTGGACTAACAGCCGGGGAATGTAAACACACATTATGCACTTCAACGTAACGACCTCAAAATATGTAGGTTTTTTAATCAGCGACATTCCTGGCTACAATTATGAATGAAGAAATTCAACAACGACGATATTGCGTTAGCAGGACAACGGTGAGTTGGACAACGTTGAGATCGAGTCGAAAGCATACCATAGAGCAATTGTCATTGGAATACCCAAAGTTAAGGTAACAATCTATAGGTTACATTCGCTTTGAAGACTAGGAACGTTGTAAGAGGGCGTAGCGGATGAAGGAAATAGCCCTGTGCATTCGGTATTTATAAGAAAAAGAATCGATGAGGTGGTGGTAGCTGTAGAGTCAAATTTTATTGACGCTCTTCCCTTAGGTTACGGAAAAACTAGGAAACTGCATGACTATAATATATCGAGAAATTAATTACTGTATTTTATGGGCGTAAAGAACTGTCCCGTATGTTTTGACTGCACGCTACAAGCAAGGTGAAGTTTTAAGTAATTCTACTAGAGATTACCACTTCCTATACATAGGAAGATACTCTTATCACTCGATTATATTTAAAACGGCATATTAAATTATCCTTCTTCGTCGATTGCGATTATAAGTTATCGAGCGTTGCACAAAGCCAGCATTATCAGTCATCTACATCGCGGTTGAGTGTCATTACTGGCATAAGCTTTTATTGCATTATTATATTTATTGATAGATACGAGTACTGTTTATTGGTTATATTCAATTAAACAAAGCCGAGTTTTTAAATCGTAAAGTTATTTACAGAAGTTATTAAGTAGTATTCTTCGGCCTTCAGCTGTTTGGAGAAGAATGGGCACGAAGAATGTATGCGTTGTAAATGTTATATATGTTGTTGATGTAGTTTCCGAGACTAGCTAAATAAACTCATTTATAGTTATACGAATATTTAGTTATACACTTCTCTGGTTAAGGTATCCAATTAAAACCGTTACGGAAGTATTGAGTTACGTGTCCCGACATACTATGTTCAACATTTATACAATTTGTAATACAATACAAGCAACCTAAGGCATTTAACTTAGATTAAGGAAGCGTAATTAAATAATCTAAAACACGAAAAGAGAAGATCAACCAATAGGCGTAAGGGTTTTGCGATAGTCTGATGATGAATGGTGGCATCCTAGCCAATAGGAGAAGAGAACGTGGCCTCGTAAAACCAAATTACTGTTCAAAAGAATCTGGACTTAGGATTCCTGAGGACTGTCCTAATATATTTCCCAGTGTTATTTTAAGACGGATTTTTCTTAACCGTCATGTATGATTCTACAATGGACGGCATAGCAACAGTAGGTATTTTTACTGAACTATTTTCCTCTATTTCGTTTAATTTGGGCGTGCTTGTGTCGGCGCGAACTAATAGCGTATTAATTTTCCTAGTTTTTTCGTAAAACCCTGCAAATATTGAGTTATATGCCGCCGTTGTGTAAAGTCCTGGGGTAAACCGTTGCTTTTTAATATGTTGTACTTGAAAAAGTTGGGAAATTACAGGGAAAATAGCATTTAGATCAGTGACATACAAAATCATTGCTAATGATGTTGTATGACGATGTTCAAACACAGTTTTTCGCATCGGTACTGTTCGAACAACTGAATTCGAAAACCACGGTGGATTGGACAGTATGGATTGATGGTCTTAGACAAAGCTAGATTTCATAAATAACCATTTGATGCGTTATTCTTCCGAACACTAGGGAATATTCAGAAGTAGTACCATGCTATGCTTCGAATTAAAAATACAAAGTGAACAATTGGCTCACGGGTTGGCAAATGTTGTTGGTAGCGCCCAAGATAATGTTTCATAAACATCAATGGTAAACATAACTCTTCGTCATTATAAACTATTCCAACGCCGTGTTTAAATATTAGCCGGTCAGCGTGACTGTTTACTAAGCGAAAAACAGGTCCCATCATTCTCTTATAGAATGTATATCTGTCTAATATAATCTTTCTCTTATCATCCCAGATTCTCCTACTGCTGGGTTTAACTTCCTTTATTTTAACCATGTCTATTTTTTTGCCAGCCACTGCATACAATATATATAGCCATAACCCGTAAAGTTAGCTTAATTGATAAGTGATAAAAAATAGGTGTTCTACGCCTTTGAAGTTTGGCCACAACACCAAACGGGATTGAAAATTTCTGGATTATTACCCGATCTATCGACTTGTGAGCTTGTTGCTACCAAAACCATAAGAAAAATAAACAATACCATGCCAGTGTTAACATATAAGTCTACTTCTGTTGCACACTGTAATCAGGATGTTTACATTTCTTTAACTACGCCGTAACAGCTGATTGAATTTGGATAAAACTTGGCACAGACTTCAATGCATTACAGAGATTTCAAGCCAAAAAATCTGAAGTATTTGTAGCCGAACGACTTTATAATACATTGCAACGATTTTAGTCTAGGTAGTTAAACATGCGGGTACTTTTATCTACCTAATGTTAATGTAATTATTTATTGTTGTGGAACCCGAGAAATTCTTTTGAATCTATGCAATTTACAGCATTATCGACGGGATCTTACATGAACCAAATAAGAAACAATTATGTGTAGTTGATATAACTATAGATATTTGTTTGTTTGACACGATAAAAAAGCACCATTACTGTGTAAGACAGGAATTTGCTAATGCGCCAATTTAAACACCGATTCCCGTAAGTTTGGAACAGTTTTGATCTACCTACTGAGTTGATTTAGTTATGATATAAACAACATTTTGGGAGGACATTGGACTGATAAGACTGGACTGAAGCTAGTACAAAACTGTGCTAACAACACTCTATGTATTGAAACGTTAGTTTCTTTGGATGGTGATACTTACTTGACTAATTAACTGTCTGATGTAGTGGCAGTTGGCCTCTTTGCCGTCGATCCACGTGATGAGGTCACTTCTGATCGTCTGCGCTTCCGTGCTTGCAGGGTTGGACACTAGCTGGCCTGCCTGTAATGTAGAGCAAAATGTTATTTACCTTTCATAGTGGCTTCCTAGTGTACAATTAATTTATTTGGAATTTCGTAACAGTAGAAAGCAATTGGACGTAGTTAAGCATAAAGGATCCATCAATACTAAAGAGGTGAAAAAGTAAACCTAATTCCATAATTCTAAAATACAAGAAAATACCTTCCGTCTGCCATTAAACCAGCACTTTTACTGAATCGCATTGATAAACAAATACGATCTAAACTTTAAAGTCAAATATCTCAAAATTAGTTTGATGTGGATTAGATCCTTTTTCCTTAACTATGTCCAATTTCAGGCCACGTCTTTCCCGCATCGGACAGGGTTTTGTGGAGAAATGATGGGGAGGCCTTTGCCCAGCAGTGGGACACTAATCAGGCTAACTAAAAAAAAAAAAAATGTCCAATTATGGCTGGAACATAGATGATATAGGTGCCGACAAAATATGTAAGGTAATAATAATCCACCCATATCTCACTTATGACCCATGTCATTATCTATTATTGTAAAAACAGAGGTAGTAGCTACATTATAAGTATCTTTCTACAAAGCATAAATAAGCGGTGTATTGCATCTACATAGTTTATTTCTATATTTGTACACAAAACTTCATATTTTCCAGTTCAAGACATACCTACAATAATTTTGTTACTTCACAATACCCCAATGACAAAGTTTAAGCAGGCAGGTCTAGCAGTTTAGCAAGAATTATAAAATATTTGGGGTGCATTGCATACAGCATAATCTCCACCAGAGAAGATACTGAATTGAGAGCAAAATAGGGAGTAATCCCACTACCAACCAGCAGGTTGGCTAATTTATTTGCATCAGAATGATCTTACTACCACTATTTTATAACATGAGTCAATATGATACAAGAAATGTTCCGTTTCTAATTGTAGAAACTAGTAACAACTATAAGAAATGAATTGTTTTGAGTATATGAAACGTAAAATGTATATACGAGTATATAAAAGTATAAGAAACTTAATAATATTATACTAATACTCATGAATAGTCTAAAATACAAGAAAAATAGGGAATACATATAGGATGGAAGGTACTCCTTGCGCTAAAAAGTATAACTTATATATTCTTCCTTTTGTTTATGAATTACAAAATAATTTGTTTTAAATAAGTATTTACTAAAACATTATAAAATTATACCTACCCCTCTGGGGAACAGGTGTGACTGAATGTATGTAATGTTTTATTTAAAGTAAAATAAAATATCAATCTAAAATGAATGTTATTGGCAGGTTGTGAAATGTAAGATTTTGGGCCATTTTATAGCAGTTTTTTGCTAATTTATAACATATGCGAAATATAATAGAATATAGAGTTAGTTGTTTACAATGTATTTTAAGATATTTTTTTATTTATGATATGCAAATCCAAGCAGGGAAAAAATTAATTACTTATATTTGTTATGACATTAAGTATAGGAGATAAGATTATCTTTCATTCCACTAAAGAGATTATGTTAAAAGAGGTCTTTGATATTTTTAGCCAAATTGAAATTTAATAGAAATAAATAATTTATATTAATTTTTCAGATTGTTCATTGATATAGCAACTAAACAACTTTCCAATATATTTTAACAGCTCCCAACACATTTTGGTTTACTTACATAGTTGACTAAATGTTGACACAATACTATTTATTTACTAAACTAAACTCCACTAAACTAGAATCTATCATACTATTTTTGACTGACAACTAAGAAAACAAGTAAAAGTATTTATGGTAATTAAAGTAGGTAACATTTCTTAATTCAATTTTGATATTAATAATACCTAGGTAGTTTTAAACTATGTAGGCCACTTTCACAAGTAATTCACTAAGTAAACAGATGCAATGTTGTGAATAGCAAGAAAAAAAGTTATTTAAATTTAATGTGGTATTATAACTAGTAATATTGATATGTGACACTGTTTTGCTCACCAAAATAGTTAATAAAGTTGAGAACAAATTTATTAAAGTTAGATACAAACAAGAACAGAATATCTAAATACTTACTGTAAATATCCCTGATCGGTACATGTCTAACACTTCATTTAACACCATAAGTCCCCTTTCTTTCCCAAGGAAGTTGTTCAGTACACACACACCATACTGGGTCATGTCTCTGATCACTCTATGACATATTTCATAACAAGAGTCACTTGGATCCATATAGTAACTATTAGGCATATGATTAAATGGTGCACCGCTGCCTTTTAGTGAAGCCTCAGGGTACTCCTTCACGCGAGTACCCTGCTCAGCCCCGTAGCTAGGCAGGACAGGCATTTTGACTGTGTCAGTTCTGTTCACTGCTCGCAACACATTAGATGTGCTCGGCGTAGCGAAGTCCACCGTGCTCAGCTGTTGCGCCGACTCGCGCAACACCTCCTGCTCAGACGAGCCTTCGTATGTTATGGCACTGCTGGTCGTTAACTCGCTGTTTGTATACACTACACTAGAAATTACACTATTGTCATTGTGTCCCGATGCCTTCGATATGCCTTCCTCACTTTGTTTAACGTTTTCAGTTGATATTTGCGAATTATATTTACTAACACTGTCCGTGGTACCCTCTTTAACACTATTTTTAACGTTTTTAGTTTTGGTTTTGTTCAAGTGTCTTAGACCACTACCCTCTTTTGAAATATTCTTCTGTCTATCTTCTGTGGCGTTGGAAGTTCCGTCTTTCACTTTCTTCGTAGCTTCTTCACCAACAATTGAACGTTCACTTGTATTATCGCTTTTTGAACTCTGTTTCGGTAACTTAGGTGCACATTCACTTTTATGTCTCTTCCAGTCTTGACGTTGGTGATCCGTATTACAATAATATACGTTCAGACAACGAGCGCACCTTCTATGGGTTTTCTCGTTGCAAACGGCGCAACAAGCGAGGCCGCCTCCTTGATTCATTCTAAATAATTTCTCTCAAGGGCCGGCCCCCTACGACTTGTCAACTGAAAGAAATGTCATCGACGACGTGACAGTTATGCGGATATCAAAATGGTAACATTATATTTTTATTTAATTCTTCTCGGATTTAATTTAATTGTATATACTTTGTAAATATTATTAGATTATATCATGAAGTTGCGGGCATGAAAAATTAATATTAAATATAAAGAATATGTAACAATCAATAATAAATCTATATTATGACTAATAAACGCTGTTAAAGCTGGTTACACATTGGGATTACCATTTAGCATTTAGTAATGTTACTAATGAGTTCACTAATAATTATGTATTTGGATTTTAATGACTCATCAATATTGTATAATTGATATGGTATTTTAACATGTTGCATTCTAGTGATTGATTTACGTAAATTATATCTTATGTATTGCAAGAGTAAAATATATAATTATCATTCCAACAAATTACGTACTATTGTAATTCAAACTAGAACAGCAATTCAAACTAGACAGTAATTAAAAAAATTACATGAATTTTGTATTCTCACTCATACTATTACTTTACTAAAATTATAAATGTGAAAGTAACTCTGTCTGTCTGTTACGCCTTCACGACTAAAGAGCTTGATGGATTTTGATGAAATTTGGTATGTAATGCGGGCAAAAGCTAGTCACCTATACTGATTATTTTACAGAGCTAATTGCATAGCTCCGACATCTCCATCTAATCCTATAAAAAAGTACCATAAATTAAATACTTACTTACATAGACGTAATAATTATAGATCTATTACTGGATTATTTACAGATTAGGCAGTTGCCTGCATCGGCTAGGGATCCTACGTAATTTATGGGTATTCCAAAAACCTAAAACGATTAAGGGACCCCGAGACTTGAATTGGGGTCTCGTTATGGTTAATTAATCCGACTCTGCCCTCAGTTGGATGGTACCCCGTTTGCCAGTAAACTTAAACATTTATTAATTCGATTCAGTCTAGTGGTAGACTTTTATAATTTATATTTTCAAGGATAAATAATAGAATATCGAAATTGATAAAGGAAATTAGAGAAATGATGGACAACTGCCAACTGAGCTACCGTGTCGCAGTTCTGCCATATCGTGTCGCTGCTCGCACGCATCGAATTTCAAATTATCCTCTATTTTTTTACTTCATAAGGGTAACGTTTATATTATAATCTTTCAAAGAAAATTCACGTCATAATATAAAATTATTTATTTAATGAAATACATAATTTTAATAAAGTCTTCATTCACTTTTCCCAAAATAGTTCTGTGAAACGGAAGCTTTATTATAACTTATATGGTATATAAAATGGGAAATACGTGTCAAATTGTTAATTTTTGGTTGTTGAAAAGTACAGTAAAACTTAGGTATATAAATATTTAACTTATTTACAAACATATTAGGGGATAAAATGATTGCAATTAATAGAATGATTGCAATTAATAGGGAAGGTTTACCATGAATAAAAACAGACTAGATTAGTTCTACGTCGAGTCACGGTCTTGGTTTGTCATTTTTTCCAAAGATTTATCCTTTAAGTTGTAAGTATGTAGTAGAACTATCATTACGACAATTTTATTAAGTCATGGAAAAGAGCGAGACTCAACGAGAGGAACTAAAGAGTGCGTAAAGGCGCGCGTAGTATTAATAATGTACGCGCGCCTCTGCGCTAACTTATTAATAGTTTCTTACACTAATATAAAACATAACAAGATAATTGTCTTCTGAGTTTTGGAAAGTACGACAATACAATTACCTATAGATAAAAATCCTTAAATTTCATCAGCTTGTCCTACTTTCCTAGAACCATTACTTAATCCCATAATTTAGCGATGGTTACAATTATTTTTATTTTACCACTTAATTTTTAATGCATAAGTAAGACAACTTAACATGATTCACTTTAAATATGACATTTACATTATGCATAGAAAATATATTGGAACTACCGCTAGTTAGTTCCAGGACGTTCAGGAGAATGTGACCATCACCTATCAGTCTCTAATCATACGATCACTGACGACATCTGATCTAATATTTATTTAAAACTTAACTCTGTACTTACAATTTTTTATTCATTGCCTAAATCAATTTTGGATTGAGACTTTTGCGCTTAAATTTTCGTCAGCAACATTTAGGTACTCATTGAATAATGAATTTGCTAAGTTTTAATAAAATTCCAAGTACAGAGATAACTATTTGAATACTACGTTAGGTACTCGAAATTCTAGCCAATATTATTTGGACCCTATAATTACTTTAGTACCTGTACTATCTTTACAATAGCTTCTTTTACGAGTAACGTATGTAAACAGTAAGCTTTGCAGCTTCAAAGTAATACCATACACTTATTACTTTGTCTACATAGATATGACATATCATCAAAAAAAGAAACATTATAAATTCGATTTTGATATAATATCTTCTGGTCATAGCTGAGGAAATATTCGAGACAGCAGTAAGGGAAAAAAGATCTATTTCAGTCAATATTCTAAATATTTTTTAAACATCGTGTAAATAGAACAACGTCGGAAGTTATTGAGTAAATAGAACCATGTTTTTAAACGTTAATGAGTTGATAAATTCGTATGTGCTGAGAAAATTTAAAACCAGCACAATCTTTTTTATTGTCAAGTAGGTCCAATATGTCGCAACAACACAACATTTTCGATTAGAGTATCGAGAATACAAATATTTTTACGCTCGGCAACACTTTCTCGCCATGCGTAGCGAATCGCGACGGACATTTTAGCGGGAAATTTAAGTTGTCATATCCATGTTTTGATTTAGTTACATTTTAAAGCATTTTCTGTGGTTATACTCTTGTTTGGTCGTCGTTTAGTGGTGGGATAGGAGGAGGAGGAGCATGCAGAACCCTCGCTAGTTCTGCCTTCTCATCGGCAGATAGCACATAGACGGGAGGAGCGGCCGGTAGAAACCGTTCTGCTTTGTGAGGCTCCCGTTGTAATCTGGCGCGGTACAGCATCACGAGGACACACAGCACGCTGATTATGAACGCTGATGTAGCTGCTAGGACTATTAAGGCGGTGTGGTAAGAAGTGGTAGCAGAGACCTGTTGAGTAAAATACAAGTTATATATCAAGTAAGTTTATTATTCATTTATGTGTTTACTACACGAAACGGATGTAAATGCCTATTTACTCCAGAATGGTAGGTAATTTGAGAATGCTTTAGAAAAATATTACTCATATATTTGTGTTATAACACTTTAAATTAATGAGTAGTCGCAACGCAATGTGGTGTCGAGTCACACATAAGTTCATACCGTATTAACCATCCTTTAACTATTGTATTAACAGAAGGTCTAAGATGACTGTGTACTTGTTAGTGTAGCGTTATAAACAAAACTCACAGTAGACTCGCTGAGTATCTCCCGCTGCTGCATGGCGGGTGGCACGACCGCCGCGAGCCGGTACTCGCTGCGGATGACGTCAGCGCCTAGCGTGCGGGACTGGGTCGATCCTGTTAGTTTCTCTTGTTTCACCTGGTAAATATTGTAAGTGGTCCTTTAGTATCGAACGCTGTCCGGGCTTCTTCTATGTAGGTGTATTACAACTGGTTACGCCAAAGTATATTTGGGGTAGTAATACTATGTTTATATTCAAGCCCTCTTATCCATAAACGATGATCATACCGGCATTACCTAAACCCCGTATAAAGTCTTAGTACATCTCTATGCTTGGATATGTATACGACTATGGTAGGTTTAATTTAATCGTTGGTTTAAAATTGTATTTTTTACAAATAAGGGGAAAGGGGTAAGTAAGTACTGCCTTGGTCTACTGCTATAAGAGGTCTAAATTATGCAAGAATAAATTTAGATCCATAATTTGATTCGGGCATTCATCATAAAATAATCAAGATCATTTTAGAAACGAATAAGAATTCCTATAAGAATCTTGCAGTGATCCTTGGGGAACTATTTGTCATTCCACTAGATGTACCTAATATTTTCAGGGATATAGAAATGCGTTTATAAGAGTGGCTGAGCCATACACCGACCAAGTTCTCGATGTGGTAGACGTAGTCGACGGCGCGCGGTCCGCTGAGCAGCGCGCGCAGGCGGGCGGCGCGCGGCTCGTGGGCCAGCGCCACGGGCACGCGCGCGCCCAGCGCCGCCAGCCGCATAGCCAGCGAGTCGCGCGCCTGCTCCGCCGCCGCCGTCTCCACGTTCAGCAGCTCCAGCTCTAGGACCGCTGATTCTATTCGTGTTGGATCTGCAACGTTGGGAATAGGGATTTAACAACCTTGCTGATAGATGAGGGAAGGATTTATCTACTTAGAAAATTGCGTGTGATTGTAAATAGTCAATTTTAATCATCGTTAAATTATTTGATCTAATGGACGTTATGGAGATCACTTATGACGTTGCTTGGTACTATTTATACCATTTATGAATCATGTCTTAAAATTAGTCTTTATTGATTCCCGTATTGCGAGTTAAATCGGTTTTATGTGACTTAAGGTCAATTCACCTTCATATTACTTACCACAAGGGTCAGGTGCGGGCGCATCGTTCACAGGTCCCACATGTTGCCTCTTCTGTCCCGCAGCGTCCACACACCAGCAGCGCCCTCGAGAGCATTGCCGCGGAGAGAATGACCCGTCGGATAGACAACGGGGACGGATTCCATCGCCACCTGTGACATAAAAATATGATAATTAATGTATGTAATTTTGATATTCTAGTGAGTATCCTGTAGAAATAACGTTTTGGATAGTTCAGAAAATTATGTATTGTTTACGACGATAGAACACAGGAACATTTTCGTATTTTTTTACTAAATTAACTTACCATTCTCAACCTCCTCTTGTATCAACTGACACTTGGTCTTAAACACGATCTTCTCTGTGTTCACTTCTAGAGGTCTCTCCAACCTCCGCGTAGTGTCTGCAGTCTTTGGCTCCACCACCTCCGACACAAACACGGGTTCGTCTTTCTGTTCAAGCATCTTCTTCAAAGATTCCTCCTCTCGACCATCATCTTCGAGATCGAGATCTTCATCGTCGTCGTCGTCGTCTTCGTCGAACTCGTCTATTCTGTACGCTGTCATTTGTCTGATAAGTTCTTCTAATACTGTAAGGGGAAGTTGATTATTGTTAAAATTAGAAATGATGATTTATATGTATCTATTTCAATTTTTTTCTTTTATTACCGTGTTTGTTCTTAACTATTTTCATTTTTTAACTAAGAGATCATCTACCATATATTTTTCTGTATACACTATTATTTTTCAAACACTCAGTTTCGATGGACATCAGGTTAATATGTGTAATAAGAAATCTATCGATAACTATGCAATTTATTTACCAGAAATAGAGAATCTATATAGTATTCGTACCTTCGTCGGCTCTAGCCCGTTCGTCGAGCGGGTCCCGCTGCACCCACTTGCGCGCCTGCCTGAAGTTGCAGGTCGGCTTGGCGCCGCGCACCAGCGAGCCCTTCAGAGGTTCTCCGCGGGCGCTCACACACCAGCACACGTCTGACAATTGATTGGCTATTTAGGTGGTTGGATGATAGGTAATGATGGATTCAGAGAAGGTTATTTGTATGTTGATGTTGCCCAATATTGCTACGGTGATTACTTAGTATAGTTTGTGGTTCTTTGATGTTAAATCAAAGGATTATATTGTTAATGGAAGTCAACGATTAAGATGAAATTAAATTAATATCCATAAAGATCAAGTCATTCTGTCTACCTAAATGCAATGTAGTTTGACTTACCAATATGAGACATACACTGCACCGACTCCCACGCACCACTGGAGTCACACTTGGGTATAAATGTTCCTTTGCCATATTTTTCTGACGCTGCTTCGTTCTTCTCTCGTAGCCTCTCGCATGGGCTCAAAACTGTTGGTATCATAGTACAAGAAATTAGCGGTTTCCCGAAAATGCTTGATATTTAATCCAAAGCTAACTGTTACTAAACTAGAATACAATCAGATTTATTTTAGCTAACTACTATCATACTTTAAAGTAATTTATCTATCTAATAAAACATCAACAACAGATATTTCAGAACTAATTCTAACGAAGCATTGCACAACATCTAGAGGAGTCGATATTAAAAAATGTTCACTAAATACACACTTCTACTGACGCCTATTTCTAAAACTGTGACAACACAAAACACGCCCATGCGTTTTGGAATGCCAATTAAGCCAACCATGCTATTAGAAAAGTGCAAAATGTAGTGTGGAGTTATCACATGATTTTATAAAACTAAAGTAGTTACGACGTGCCTTCTTCTTTAGTTTGGTGGCTAGTCTTCCTTTTATTATTTTTCAATTTCGCTGCCACACCTTCAACTGTTTTAAAACACAAGTGCTTAAAATGATTATAATACAAAGCTGTGATCGAAGACATTTAACACAGCTAAAAAATAAATCATTCAATATAAGATTCTAGATTTTTCCATTTTTTTTTAACAATGTTTATTTAATACCTAAATCTAAATCCCTCTATTATAATTAATGAACTTACCAGGGCATACGTTGTTGCATTCCTCTTTAGATCTAAAGTTGTTGTGATTGCCGGAGCACCCGTGGTATCTGAACCGTTCGCAGCGGTTTCTTTCATGGTTGAAGTGCCACCTGGTCGTGTTCAGAACTATACCTTCTGAGCAGTTGCCTTCATCTTTGTTTTCGAAACAAACTGTACCTGGAGGGAAAAATTGATATACTTATTTATTGTACGTGAAGTGAAATCTTTGTTCCCATTATTATAGCTTTCACCCGTGATTTCGTCCGCGTGAATTTCAACTAGAAATCGCGCTCCGAGAAGTATGTGATTAGCTCGGTAAGGATTTGGTTAATGTTTATATGGAGGAAAGAGTCCAAACATCAAAAGCTTTTATATATAGTTAATTACTTGTATATAAAGTTGTCAATCATGACTGTGATGCGTGGATGAGAAAATAAAGAATCAGTTTTACTTACGTGGCTTAGGACAGCAGACAGATGGTCTGGAATCATGTGGCGCAAATCGACAGGCGTGGGTCGATGGGCAGGCTGCCGCATTAGGTCCACACTGGAGAGGTCCGGAGCCATCAGGAGCTTGTATTGGGTCGAGGCCTTCGGGGCATTGAGGAGATGGGGCACAGCGCGGCAGCGGTAGACAGGGTTCAGCCTGGAATTATGATAAGTAGTATTAAGACTTGATAATGACGACGTAAATATCTTTGAAGTGTTCCTAATTATATTGAATCATTTCCTCGAGATGCGTAAGTAGTATTACAACGTGTGTATTGTGTGATCAGTCTGGGAAAAGTTCTTTTCATTTTGTGAGGTAATAAACGCGGTGTGTCGTAGTGGTAGTAGTTTTGTTAAAAGTGAAACAATGATGTTTTGTAGCGCTCAAAACGTTCTGGAATATGATTTACCTCACAGTCCAAGGGAACCAGTTCGCAGGTCTCGTCGGGCCTGCACTTGGCATCAGCACAGGGGTCCCTGCAGGAGCAGGTGGGGCAGCCGGCGTGGTCTAGCTGCCAGCCGTACGCGCACGCCTGCTCCGCGTTGCACGCTTGCGGTGGGCACGCGGCGGGCGCGCTGCAGTTCGGCGTGGAGTTCGTGCTGCGCGTGCCGGGGATCTGCACAAGTTCAGATCGAGGTTAAGTTGCGTATTATATTGTTGAGGTCGGTTGGTAGATGGGTGTCCATCAATTATTACATTATCCATTGTTATCACATCAGCTGCATCACAATTCGTGCCTTTGCCAGAAAATGAATCCATAGGTCCTAGTTACTTTTAGTTGATCATAGACAGTGGTTACGGGTGAGAATTCCACAGATTATGATGAATTTATGTAGGTAGAATTAGATCGGCGTTTTAGCTCTTGATACCAACCTCGTTACCAGCAGTGTCAACACACCAGCAAGTTTTGTCTAAACCACGACACTGCACGGTCTCATAGGCGCCATCTTCTTTACATTTAGGTACCCACGTCCAAGCCGGGGGACTTCCATTCTCAGCGGCTGTATGAAGCGCTAGTGCCCTAAAAGAACAAGAGTAAAGGTAGGTCAAATTCAAATTCAAATTCAAAATGTTTTTATTTCATATAAACCTATTACAGGCGCTTATGAAACGTTAGGATGCTAGTTGCACGGTTCCAAAATGTCATTCCAATGGAGAAGAACCGGCAAGAAACTCCAGAGGTTACTCATTTAAAAAGAAAGATGGTACAAATTTGTAAATATACATATGTAGTTTCATTATGCGACAACAAAGCAAACTAATAGTGATAGAAGGGAAAAAAATAACAAATTGGGCCAAAAACCCACGGTGCAATTAAAACTACTAGCTATCACTATTCATTACATTGTGGTCACATTTACAATATTGATGAAGACCTGGAATCAATTATATAAAATAAATTGCCCGAAAACTGGGCAGAGGTAGAGGTACCTACTTATATAAAAAGTATGGGATCTTGTTAGCTACATTGGTAAGTGTTTACTCTGAAGTTATATAGGCTAGGATACTGATACATCCTCATTTGGATCCAATATCGTTATGTGCATATAAATGCTTAATGGACTGGTATGCTGAGACAGTAAAGTTTTCAAGTCCAGAAATTTCAATTTTTTTTTAATGGAATTCCCTAACTGCCCGTGTTACCTTACTTCATAATGAAGTAGGTAGCGTGCGTACCTGGTCTGCTGGCACGCCGTCTGGTGCACGGCAGGCGTGCAGGCGGTGCCGCAGCCGGTGGGGCAGCAGCGCTCGGCCGCGCCGCACTCCGCGTCCGAGCGGCACGACCACTCGCACGCGCCGCTTGACGGCACCAGGTACGGACACTGGCCCGGCTTCTTGGGGAGGCCTGCAAGGTACGTGGGATGTGCTGTATTGTTTTGTACATCAAATTGTTATATATCTTTGGAATAGTTATTTTTAGGGACTTTTAGTCTATAAGACCATGTCAGCACCATAATAACCTACAGTTACAGTTCGGTTTAAAGAATTTATTCTCATAAGAACAATACATAGGTTCACTTACAATGAGATACAAAGTGTTTCTTATAAATCTAAATAAATACATTTTGCCTCCGATGCGTGTTGGTGAAGTTATACAATACAAATATATGGGAAGAATGTGCTGTATGCTAACATTTAATATGCGGTATGACTACGTTCCATAAAGGTATTTTCTCAGTTTTAGTTTGAATTTGTTAATGCATATTATATAATAAAAGATTTAATTTCTAACAAATCTAATAAAATTGTAGTACTACTAGGTACTTTATAATTTTTTCAACAGGGTAAGTTTAATAAACAAGTGAGCAGTGATACATATATTTTCTATCCTTACATGTCACGTTTACAGATGCGCGGGCGCAACTTACGATACTTAACGTTACTTACTGTATAATTACGCTTAAAAAGTGTGAATAAATTCGTGAACTCACAAGCAGGTACAGGGGGGCAATAATCAGCATCGCAGGCAACATCAACAGCAGCGCAGGCGCGGCCGGCGGGGCAGGTGACGCCGGCGCAGGGGTCGCGGCAGCGGCACGTGGGGCAGCGAGAGGCGCCCAGCTCGAAGCCGTAGTCGCAGCCCATGCGGCAAGTCATCTCCAGGCACGAAAGCTCCGTGCGAACTCTAATATAAAAAGACATCAAATAAATTATTCTCCAGTCCCATTTGGTAATGTGATACATGTGATAGGTGTGTGCTCATCAGCTAGTTGCAGTCCACTGCTGGACATAGGCCTTTCCCAAGGTACGTCACAGAGCCACTTGTGATAGTGAAAGATGTCTATTTCTATAATGTATAGTGTGTCTTTAACAGTCTGCAATACATTCACACGTATGGATAATCAAAGATAATGCTTTTAACAAAATCTTAAAAATTGATAGCCAAAACATTTTTTTTAAAACGTTGCCGCAATCAAGTTCTTTTCACAAACATGAAACATCCCATACACAAATACCCAGACTCAGGACAAAAATCTGCGGATCACACAAAGTTTGTCCCGTGCGGGAATCGAACCCGCTTAGCCACTGGGTCAATCAAGCATTGAATTCCTTCCAACTAGTCTATTAATAAGATCTTACTTGTCACAATCCACAGCAGAAGCATTCCTGGTGCTAGTATCAGGTATTTCCGTCCCGAAAGAGTCGACGCACCAGCATCGTCCGTTGGCACACTGCTGTGTGGTGAAGGCGCCGTCAGACTTGCAGGTGGGCGCGGGTAAGGCCAGCTTCATGCCGTCCACTGTGCCTTCCATCTTCTCATCGAAGTCACGGAGGTATTCGCACACTGTTGACGTTACGTAGATAGTATTAGTTTATGTGTACATGTACTATTTTATACATATATAGCTCTTATATCTATTTTAAAAGTATTTTTAAATTACTACTTATTAAAGGTCTCATACATTTTCGTATTCTGTCGGTGTTTAGTGTAGTTTAGCTTTGTCGTAAAAATATTCATTAGTCGGTTCTACCGACTACTAACTGCTCTATGGTTTTTTTTTTCGAACTTGTCTCTCGCAGTTAGCTCTGAGGGAGCTCTTACTGCTTAACCGGTCGTTTGGCGAGACCTAATAAAAGGCCTCCAGCCAGGGTGCTCTATGGTGCATCTAATACCGTCAATCAGGAATCGCGGAGTCACTTTTAATGCACTCCAAAACTATATCATGTTTTTATAAAGGCAGTATTAACATAGCACCCTCAGAAGTCTTAATTTCTTCTACTTTAACCACACACTATTACCCGTATACCTGCATGTGAAAACCTATACTTACTAGTTGGAGTATCATCGACTCTGTCAGTCTGAAGCCGCATCTTGGCAGGGTCCACACACACAGGCCCACAGCTTGCCGTGCAGCACACCATGTCATTATCGCAGTCCCCTTCAGGACACGACATAGTGGAGTTCAGACCACATAACACCTCAACTTCAGAACCGCACGACTCGAAGTTTATCTAAAAACGGATTGAAGTTGATTATTTTTCCCTTAAAAAAAATATTTTTATTTTTCTCATTAACATTTAAGCTCAACACCATTTTCTGTGCGTTTAGCTGCACTTTATAACACGATATTTTCAGTGCGGTTGGAGTTACATTTTAGTCTTTTCAAAAGTCTTTCATTTCTTTCTTCATCTACTCTTTTGTGTCGTAAAATCAACATTGCCAGAAGATAACTGTAATATTAAAGTGTGTTACCTCCATAACATCACTTTCGGTGCTGTTATCTGTTATATGGAAATCGGGGCAGCAGACGTCGCCGCCTCCGGGGCGCCCGCGCGTGCAGCCGTGGCCCGACGGGCAGTCTGCGTCCGCGCCGCAAGTCACCAGCGAGCCCACAGCGTCAGTTACTGGTGTTCCCACCTCGCAAGGGTTGTCATATGATATTTGAGGCCGGCCTAAACATAAATATCGTTCAATTATATTGGCTCTAAAGACCTTAATGGATTAGCAATAAAGCTTACAAAAGGGGCATTGGCTGTCGAAAAAATAATTGGACAGAGGTAAGTAAAAAAAACAATTAAAAATCGATACTTACAAACTGGGTATCCAGTACACAGATCTCCAGAACACTCTGCTTCTCGAACTCTAATGCATTCTTCTCCATCGGGGCACGGGAAGCCAGCACAGGGATCATCACATTCACATGTGGGACACCCATCAGCGCCCGACTTGTATCCGTACTCGCAGACTCCGGCGCACAATGCGCGCGCACACGCGGACAGGCTGCGAGCTCCGCTGCGCGCCGCCAAGGGGGCGGCTGAACACTTCACCGTTGACGATGGACCCATTGATCCTCGGAGCTTGTTTCCTTCGGCATCGACGCACCTATAATAATAAAAAGTTTTATGTTAGTAACAATTGCACTTAATTAAGGTTTCAATAATCACAATTCAGTTTTCAGTAAAACACAAAAAGACACTTCACACACACGTCTTGATTATACAGCTCAACTGCTCAAATTAAACCAGATATTCAATCATTCTTACCAGCAAACTAGTCCATTTCTAGAGCACTGTCTCGACACAAACGAGCCGTCTTCGGCGCATTGTGGAACATATCCTCTACCCTCCTTCTCACTCACAACGAGTAGCTCTGCCAACATCTTCTGTTGCGTGCACATAGTAACATTATGTGGGAGAATGCAATGTCTCCCACATTCTCCACCGTCGCAACACTTCTGCATTGACGGACATTCTAAGTCGTGAGCGCAGGGGGTTCCGCAATCCAACTCGTTGTGGGTAGGGACTGGACACGTTCCGGCTTTTTGCAGCTCTAGCGATGCTGGACAGCATACGCCATAATCGTTTCCTGAAAAAGGTATCGTTAGTTAAGAAAAATAATTTCTTAGGTAAAAACCGTTTTTAGTAAGGCTGGAACCATATTATGAAAATGAGATCTTACCTGACTCAACAAGACATTTGTACAATGGCGGACAATTAGGTTTTCCAGGGTCGGTACCACATAGGAATGGTCTGCTTGTTTCTGATATCAACAACGGCTCTCCTACAGGGCATATGTTCTGAAGACTACGGCCTCTTTTACCTGAAAATATTAGATTAAAAGGTAAGTTTAAGTCTAAAACCGTTAGCAGTTAATTAAAATAGATTTGCATATGTACTGTAACGCGTGCTATTCATAACATTGATAATTATTACGTTATGTTGTTTCGACAGCTTGTTTGTATGTCAACCGAAACGGTAATATGCAACCTTATTTAGCAAACAATTATGCATAAGCAGGCGCCAAGATCATTATCATTGAGTTACCTTTATAAACAAAGGTATTCGTGAATGGTGCCTGTTAAAATATTTTGATTAAGACAATTCATTTTATAAAATTATTTGAGACAAATATTTTAAAATGAAAACGGAAGTATTCTGCATTTGTTTTAAGACCTTCAATGTTGCAACTGACGCAAATACTTTGCTACAGTTTATATACTCATCTAATTGGCTTGTAACCTAGCGTACGTAGCCTTGACAATGCTTAACCAGTATACTTACAGGTAGGTACAGGGGGACAAGGCGGCCTCAAACACGGAGCTTCCTCCAGTTGACACGACAGCTGCCCAGGACACGTGACGGTGGTGCAAGGATCCCTGCATTTGCACAGAGGACATCCTCGCGAGTCCAACTCGAAGCCCAGAGGGCACAACATGCGGCATGTGTGAGCGGCGCAGGGGGCTACTCTTGTGCAGTTTACTAGGCCTGCAGCTGGCGCCCTAGTTCCTGCAATCTGGAAAGGGAAGATATTTTTTTCCATAAATAGATGTTAATGATTAGCAGGAAGAACAGATTGTTGATACTCTCTTGAATGCAGTTTTAAAGTTTATCCGTGATTTTTTTGCGTAAAAATTTAAGAAAGTTTTTCTACCTACAATAATTTTAATCAAAAAGTAACTGAGTTACATAGTAAAATAATATTTGGATTTGGCTTATATCATGAGTGCGGTTGTAGACTTTCTTTGCAGAAACCGGATAAGTTTAATACTTAAATACTGTAGTTGACACTTTATATAATTCCTTCGCCTTTTACGACACTCACGGGAATCCGGGCGGCTAATAATTCTACGCCGAGCACAACACATAAATCAAAACTTATGAAAGGATTTATATTTATGACATTTAGAAATATTTATTGCGGTTTAAAGACAACACAGCGCAGCGTCATCTCTTCTCTAGGTAAGTATTCGGTGTTGTAATAAACTGAATGCGTCTCGATAAAAGAATTCCGTTGGTACAACGGTGTAAACTCAGTAAGTGGGTTAAACAGCACAATACATATATCAAAGTATTACGTTTTGGTCCGTTGCCGATGACGAAGAATTAAGTGAGGCAAATTGTATTGGAAGACGGCCAAAACCTTTTTTGGGCAGATTCCTTGTACGATCTACACGATTAGCAATAATTTGCAGACTATTTGGAAAATAGTGACACATACTGTCGTCCAATTGGTTTTAAACAAGCATTCAAATAAAAAAGTTGAAAAGTAAAAGGTTTTTTCAGTTCAGCTTGGTAGAGCATTCGTGATTAGTAAAAAGTCGTAATAAAAAGTCGGACTACATATTTCGACCATGTCTCTGAAAAAATTCGAACTTGGGGGCAGATACCCAAAACTACAGATGTTATGTAAAAGGAATGTTATGAAAGATATTGGGGCAACAGGGGCATGCCATTGCACAGTTATACTCGTAACAAATGCTAATTAAACCCCTCTAGAAAGCTGATGTTTCGAATTGGATATATACAGTCTTCTGTTTCTTACCTCGAAGCCAGCAGCATTGACGCACCAGCATGAGCTGACAATCTCGTTATCGCACTGTATTTCCTCAAACTCTCCATCCGTGGTCCTGCACCGAGGTGACCTCATTGAGTGCAGTAATCCTCGCCCTCCACGGCTGTTCTCCGCTGCTAGGGCTCGGGATATCCGTTCTGACGATAGTTTTATGTTCTCACAACCTGTGAACAATTTTCTTATTAGAAAATGGGTTATACATGAGTGTGAATGAGGCGTAAGAGGTATGCCAGGATTTTAGTGAATGAAAATCCCTGGTTTATGACTACCCTCGTGGGAAACAGGCGAGTCTTTATATGCGTCTAAGTAGGTACATCTTTATTAAAAACCCTTAATATTTAAATAGAAAAAGAAAATTATTTTCTTATCCGGGAAGTGAGCACAAAGTTAAAACAAATAGATGACACAAATAAAGTAGACTTTACAGTTTTTGTGTGTCTTTAACTACGGCGCGGCGGCGCATAACGTATTTGGAAGTTACTGTGTTTTATTAGGGTATCTTATAATTTTTCAAATAATGTAGAAACCTCGTTGTGTAATAAAAAATATGATGGTATTATATTTACCGGTGAATAACGGGTCGATACAAGACTTCCCACACGTGGTGGGACAGCATATTTTCTCCCCGCACTCATTGTCTGTGCTGCACTGCGTCGCAAGCGCAGGGCATGCGCTCTCCCCCACTGGACACCTCCCTCTTAGCTCCGCGCTTGCTGTTTTAACATTAAAAAAAGTTTATTAGTAGGGTAATACTGGTACAAGTCTTCTTATCTACTTTAAATTAGTTATCAGTGAGCTAAAAACGACGAAGGAAAATCATTGTGAGGACACCGGCAAACCTGAGAGATTTTTTAACTATATCTAAAGTCATGTCAGAGGCGCCTACAGGCGTAAACCGTCTAACTCTGACACTACGTTGATCATTAACCATACGATAAGAAGTAGACTTCTTTATATTACTTTTTCCCGATTGTAAACTACCTATTCGTACAAGTCAACGACAGCTTTTTGTCTAGGCACGACCTTGAGCCAGTCACTGCAGATTCCCCAAACTGTTAAAACATTTTAGTGGAAAACAAAACTGTGTCCAGCATAGGGTCTTGTACAGAAGTCTATAAAGGGATGTATAAGAATACCTATACATAAGTATGCAGTGTACATTGTAGTCAGCGTTGAGCATTTATCGCCCAAGGAAGGGCTGCAAAATCTCAAGTCCCTCTACTAGTTTACACGTGTGACATAGATCCCTCGCGTAGACGCCGTACACGTGTACCTAGACTAAATAAAATTGTCCTTGCCATTAAGGTACCTAGCAGGAAATTACAGTACTTTAAGAAAGCTGAAGTTGAACTAAAATAAAGTTAATCGTACCTGTAATTTCTCTTTCTAGTTTGTAAGTGTGTAGATGTAGATAATAGCAGTAGGTACAATAAAAAGTTATTGGCAGGGAAAGCTATTTACTATAGGTGTTAGCCCGTATTAGATTCGCGTAATCTGGGGCAGAACATTGGTAATAAACGCGTGATAAAGATGGAGCTATTACGGCTCTACATTGTGAGTTAGTGTGAATAAAGTAGTCTCATTAAACAAGCCAATTAATTAGAGCGATTACTGCTTCTAAGGTGTTTAATACACGAATTGTAACACAACCGTCCGGTCGTACTATAATTATAGTTTCACACTAATTATAAAACATGGAGTCATAGTTTTTAATCAGCCTGACTCTTTAGTTTTTAAAAAGACTAAGTTTATTCGCGCTAAGAAGTTTGGAACTATGTGTTCGTCGCTATTTGTAAAGACACCGCGAGAAAGTCATGGAATGAAGTTTTTATTCTGTTCGGTTTGTTCGTGAAAACTTTGTTCTAGTTGGTATGTTGGTAGGTTTTGATACACCACGTTTTCATGCACGTTTTCAATGTGCAGGTTCGTGTAGTATTTGTATTTATTAATATTATCTGGGAAACAAGCTTTCTTTTTACTATATTTCTCGTGTGTTATCCGTATTATTTACTATATTATATGCCGGTTTTACTCACGTGTAGGTATATTCGGAAATACCCAATTAGTTTCTCTCAGACAAACTCTCTGCTCTGCCGTGAACGCAGTAAGCCTAGTGCTTGACCAAAGTGCTACAATCACCTTTATTATTTGTAAAGGAATTAAGAAAATACGAGTTATAATTACCGTGCTGCAGTAGCAGTGTGCAAGCGCAGAGCAGCACCGCCCTCACCGCCACTGACATCGCTGCATCACACACGCGAGCACTGCAATACAAACAAAAACATTTGTTATAGCAAAATTGTCCTGTAATTTTTAAACAACCCTAACGTTATTCGTAGTCTAAGATAATAAGTAACAACAGTGCATAATATAATCTTTCAAAGTTTCGACAAAAAAAATATATTAAAAAACTAGAGGTAAGTCAAACGATCAAATTAAAAAAAAAATTGTTTTAATGAAAAAAATATCCTATTTGCAACAAGAAAATAATCACAACCATTAATAAATTCACGGGCACACAATAACATCCTTTAGTTGAAAAATTGACACAATATTTAATTGTCAAGAAGATGATGTTATCTACAGTATGCAAGAGCAAGAGAGGTCGCGTATTTTTATTTATTACCCTTGCATCTGACTCATACAATCGCTCTACTCCAACAAACATGGGCGTCGACCTTGCTGTTAAATTGATTGTGCACCATTGTAAAATGTTAATTAGATATTAAAGCCAGTTACACACTGTAGAGGCTATTGTCAATAGATAATACAAAGTAGACCTCGAGTTGGTCTTAGTCGTCCACGCAATGTCTGAGTGTCCTTTAAGTTTAAGACGATCATTTATTTTACTTTGACATTGCACAATAATATCTAGTAGCAAAAAAGTAATAGACTTAAAAACTTAATTTCATATTGTCATTTGTATAGCCAATTTATTGCATTTACACTTAATAACGGAATATTGGGGTGCAAGTAAAAAGCCTTCACGACTAGCTATCTGTACCTAAGCTAAAATGTATCTACGTCCACCCTCTGTGTGGTGAAGTGTGAACCTTGCTACTATCCTTGCGGACTAGCCAATCAAAACAAAAACAATTAGAAAGTTTTTTTTTAATACTGTAATTATTTGTCGCTGATAGAGTTATCGTATACGTCAACTACTTTATTTTTACAAATAAGTTCTTTATGGTAACTTTTATTTAGAGAAACTGTTTTTAAGTTTAGTTCTGTTTGCTTTTTATTAGACTCGTAGTCTCAATACCTGCCTTTGTACCGACAGAAAAAGACCTCGGGATCACATTTTTCTACTGTCTAGGTAGGTACGTAAATTTTTTTCCCTCTCACTTTTAATTTGGTAGAATTACCTATAATTTCCACGTCTTATGAGTAATACGTTTATTATTTTAAATAACCTTAAGTACTCGCTGGCTCAGTTAAATTATATTTTGATAATAATCTGAGCGTGAATATGGTAAACGAAATTATTCAACCAAATAAGTAAAGTTTAAATAAACTTTTAATAATTTTATTGATTCGTTTAATTATTTAAGTTTAGGAACAAAGAATTGTAGGTACATTCAATTAACAAATAACTATTTTATTCTTCAGTTTTATGTATCACAAAGTAAGCAGCAGGAAACTAGGCGTGAAGTGTTATTTACTCCATTTCACGCGGTTTCTTGCGATTGTTTTTCGCGTAATTACTTACCAAGATTAATGACACAAGTTCGGAACAGCGGGAAAAACAAAACTTTTACTCGGTCAGGCTTGGACCAGACTAGTTACTCAGCTCCACACATAACAGCGGACGAGTCCATCACGTCTTCATGACGTGTGTGCATGCACTACAGTTGGATTCCAAACGCGCGCGCATGCGTCCTCGCGCCACTTCGCGGTTACGTACACCGGGCTTTCCCGCGCACCGGCCGATGCACACAGAATTTGTTTTATTGTTCTTTAATTACGCTTAAAATACTAAAGCAGGTAGTTTGTTAACTCCGTTCTCGTTAACTCGGTCCCATTGTACTCACTATTTGTTATACGAAGTAAGGAAGTTACGTAACAGCCAAGCCCATCGACTGCATGCTAATTACCGATTACTTTCTCCGATTTTAGTTTCGAGTTTAACGTTCGCCGGTCATTGAACTCGGTTGTTTGACATTGCATCTTAACGCTCCTACCTACAATTTACAAATAAACGCTATCCAAACATATTCATAATATTTGTCTCGTACTTCATCAGCCGCCTTACCATGAACTCTATAGCATGACCGTTTAAGATGTGGAAGCAAAACGCCGCTACGTGCAGTGTTATGCGCTGTCTCGCTTTTACAACGTAAGCTGTCCTTCTTTAGGACTTCATGGTAAGGTGGCAGGTCACGAAAATACCCACTAAATTAGTTTCACTGAAGTTAGAAACGGAATATCTATAGAAACTTTATCAAAGCTGCGCTTCCAACTAACCCTAACAAGGCACCGATTACAACTTACCTACGACTTTGATACTTTGACGAAAATCATAAAACGGGCTTAATGTTACCGCGGATAGATTATGCGGTAGAGCTGATAATAATTTGTAATTACAAATTGAATATGTAATTTCAGTTATAAGCTACTGGATAGATATTAGTTCTTAAGACACCTAGGTCCCTCAGTGGAGGGTCCTAAGAGTTAATTTATGATAAGCAAGCCATACTACCGACAAGAAGAGAACAATCGAGTAGTAACAGTGGATTTCTGTACTTAAAATTTAAAAGCCTATTCCGAGCATATCAATGTGAGGCGTATTACCTACCTTAGAACCTGATGTTCTAAAATAAATCAAGAAGACAAATTATAATCTAATTTATTAAAATGGTTAAACAATGCAGAAGACCACTCTATTGTAACGAACTAACTTAACATTTTATCCACGAAGTTTTAAATGGAGTGAGGAACGATTCTCAAAAATACGTGAACACGTCACACGCGGATCATAGTGAGATCTTTCACCATATTCCAACATTTCTCGCAGTCACGTCGCCAAGTCAGGGATGTCGTAAGTAAGGAGTGAGTGAACTCGACTGGGTCTAGTGACGTGCGTTCAGCGGTGACGCAACAGCCCGCGTGGTGAAAGGCAGACACCAGACGATAGTTTTAATGCACTGCGGTGCATCTAGTCGTTCGTTTTTATTTTCTTTTTGTTGGCTAGTGAAATTTTGCGATTTTTGGTATACTTGTTTTAAGGAAACAATCTATAATTATGTACTTAACCGCTTATATAGAAGTCACTCATGTATAGAGAATATAGGTAATTTTAGATAATATAATTATATATATACAACCTTTGTTTAAGTAAAGGTAAAGTTATAAACATTATAATCTCAATATTACGATACAAATTAAAGTGCTACGGCGTTACTGATAGCTCTAAAAAGTTAATTAAATGTCTTTACCATTCTACAATATCTTATCTGAATTACAAAAGACAATGGAATTGTAGTGAATGCTATTAAAAAGATATCGGAGATATCAGAGTTCGAACCAAAATCGAATCGAATATAAAAATACAAAGAAAAATGAGTCAAAACTCGAATAAATATCGGGATTTAAAGACCAAATTCCGTAGAGCTAGTCCGATAAAGGAATAGTTAAAGTTTAAAGTCAATGCGCTCGTAAAAATCGACAAGTCCTCGGGTAAGAAAATAACTTTGCAAAGGGTTGTACGTTTATGTGTAAATAGATTCATGATTCTTCGGATTTCTAGCAAAAGGCAGCTTTCAAGATTTTCAAGAGTTCCAGGCATTTTCCCTATTCACAACATTGACAATATTACTAAAATTCTCAATTCATTCCTTGATTTTAGACAATACATGTCTATAAGTACATCCTCAAATTGTGTTGACAATCGATCTGAGCTATACAATAAGATAAACTAATGTCGTTGGTCTATTGCAGCTCACAACCAAGAGGAATGGAGGAAGGAAAGGGAGGCCTTGGCCCTGCAGTAGGACGATCAAATGGCTGATATAATATAACATATAATAATGTCGCTGTAAAAATGTTAGCCAGTCTGCAGATTGGTAGTTACCCAATGGGGTTAACGGTCCAGGGTGCGCTACACTATCAATCGAGTATCATCACTCGTTGAGACCTAACTTAGGATCTACTTATATTAAGTACCTAGGTAAATAATGATCTGAAACAAAAGTACTGCCAGGCTGATACATTGACGCATTAGATACATAACAATCCGGTTTGTCCGCTGGCCGTCTATCACTCCATGACATAATCATCAAGTCAGATTGAGTTAATCCATTGTTATGTTTTGACGTCCGATTGGTTGTTGTGTAAATAGTTTACACAATTAACTGATAACAGCTGACGTCATTATGACAAGATGTTTAAAGTTTAACAATGTTTCGCGTCATCGTTTGATCGTGGTAATATTAAAGCAGCTAAGGTATTGCGATCAAAGTGAAATATGGTGAATAACTAGAGTTCAAAACGTCCTTCGCTGAAGCTCGCCACTACATGGATTTGTGGATGTAGACTCCCTGAAATGGAGAGCACAATATCTCAGGCACACACACAGGCGTAATTTTGGCGTACGTACTTCCAGACTTATAGAGCATTTAATAATGTGTGATTCCTCTTTCTTCTTCATGTGATAAGTCATACAGGTAAAACGGTAATTAGTTGCAGTCGCATAACAAATTAACGGATTACTATTGGCTTTTGATTTTGCTTTACATTAAGGTACCTAAGTTCAATATATTAGTAAACGTAGATAACAGGACATTGGCTTCTGTGCTGTGTAGAGAGATGAGCTTTACTCCTACGTAAGGGGCTGACCGCAGACATTATGAGGCAGGGATGAGTAGTAAGGGGAGCCAGGCCGTTGCCCTGTTCACTGAGACATAGTATAATACGCTTATAATATAATTATTATGGAAGATAAAACATAACTGGCGAAATGTGGGTGTACTGAATGTGCACCTCTGCCTACCCCTTCGGGGAATACAGGCGTGATGTTATGTTATTATGGCTATCGTGGGCACACTTAGAAACTAAACGTATTTTATTTACGCGCGCATACATGCGTTAATTAGGCAGTCAGAGACACGAGCGCTCAAAACCCTAAAGCATTTACGGTATTGTTAATAGGTAGTAGAAGTAGGAGTAACAATAGTGACAGTGCTAACTACTGGCAAAAATTACAGAACTCGACAAAGAATTTGTTATCTAAGTACCTAATACCAACAGCCATAGAGTTAACAATTGGACTGTGTTTAACTACCGTAAACCGAAGTGGGAGCTGGAATTTGCATTTCACTAATTAAATTATACTCTACTAACAACGAAATAGCATAGATATCCATATGAATAAAAGCCTGGAAGTGGACAATAAAATGTGTGCAAACAAACGTGTCGCATTCAAATAGAATAAAAAACTTTTTGTTGGTTTACTCTACCTCTATAGAAAGTTAAAAAACAGTGGCAGATTGAATCGATATGAATTTCACTCGGACTCTGTGTATCTACAACGGGTCTGAATGAAATTCATACCGATTACTTAGTAGTAGAAGTTAAGTAGATTTTTAGCTAGTTTAATTAAATTTATACTTATATAAATTTCAATTTTACAATTATTTATATACTTCTTCATTATATACGTACTTACACTTTAACAATACCATTATAACACCACAATTTACCCTTACTCATGTCATATTACTTCCATACTAAGGTTGTCTGGAAGAGATCGCCGTGAGCGATAAGACTGCCCATTGTACAATTTTAGTTTTAAGGTATTTTCTGTATATTTTGGTGTGCAATAAAGAGATAAATTATTGTTATTTTATTTAATCAGTTTCTATAACAAAATCATGTAGATTGAATACTGTTTAAATTATATTCTACGTATTAGGTACTTCACATATTTCATTACTTCAGCACTAATGTTAGGTAATTAATAGTCGGTATGTAGACATATAATTACACCTATTGTAGTTATATAGGTGTATAATTGTATATACCTGCTCTGCGTGTAATTATTAAGCCAGTCCTGTTGACGTGATATTTGATTACAGTCTGTTTGTGGCTTTGTGTGTAGCACCCTGACACGACTTGTAACATTTCGTGGTTGATTCGCTTTGTAATATATCGACTAATTGGACACGAATATCCAGTATCTATATAAATGACATCTATATAAGATTTCGCGTTTGTACGATTTTTTTATAATCTGAATATGCCCCTATTGTTATAGGGCAAAGCTAACAATGATGATTTATGACAGCACATACATCACAGCATACTAACTGGGATTAGCAATCAATTGACCAATATGATTATTAAACTAGCACTGATTAAAATTAATTATTGAAGCAGAACTTGAAGCACGTAGAACGGACATTAATATCTATCAATAGTAAATTAGCAAAGCTTTTCTAACGTCAATAATTATGAAACTACACAATATTCAGAGGATTATCCTTTGTGTATTTGTATTGCTAAATATTTTATCGTGTTACGGTATAAAAATGTACAGTAAATGAATATAGCTGATACAAAACAGGCCAAGAAAAATGCTTTTTTTATTCATGTAAAAACATAAAAGCTGTGGAAAAACAGTGTCGGCTTTTTTATGTTGATGAAACGTATAAAAACATCTTTTGTTCTATCCTATACATTTATTAAGATAACCCAGGCTTTGTGAGCTTAGCAACATTGGCATGTTAAATAAACAGACATACGTCTCTGTCATAAATACTCGTAGGCATAATATTATCCGGATTCCGGAGGTACAAAGTACAGTACAAACTGAGCAGTACATGTGGCCAAACCGGCGAATATAAACCTTTTTTATTATGTTTTTTAGGATTTTTTTACACAGTGTACTTTTACGTACAACAAATTCGCAGTTGTCAACATTTAAAAGGTAACTTAACTGAGATGCCTAGTGCAAACACTTTAGTGTCAAACGCAACGGGATATGAGTATTCCATCGTAAATATACACATAAAATAAAGCTAAATAAATATATTGCAAAAGCTTTATTTATTGTTAAATATATAACGTTTATATTCAGACTTATTGTTCCGAGAGTTTGTGAAGAAATAGCTGTAGAATTTCTTAAATAAGAGTCTTATCAATTTATAGAGATCCCAAAGTTTTAGCATAACCTTAAGACCCATCGACATGCATGATTTGTCAAAATATTGTTTGAGTAGCAAATTAAGACGTACTCAAAGGTGTGGTGTTGAAACGAAGAAATCACAATGTAGAAAGTTAAACATGTCACTCACGATTTTGGCACACATTGTGCCATTGTAACAGTGTGTTCGCATGAACACCTCATTTGAATTCTTACAACATGAGGAGCTTTGGTTAGGCCTTTGTAACGCAATAAATCGATGATCCATCTACCTACTTAATACGACATATTATAAGAGTTTCAAATACAGTTTTTATGTATTGATTTACATGAGTCGGTATTATCGTGTTCCCATACACATGAGATGGACTTATTGTTAATTTTAAATCATTGTTTACATTTTCTTTGCAGAATATTCATTTTTATATATTGATTACAAAATAAATGGTTAAAGAAAGACCGCCATGTTTATATTTATTCAAATTCAGAGATCTTTTGTATACACTAGGAATAATATTATTAGAAATTTCGCTTCAAACTTGGATAAAAGGAATCAATTTGGTATCTGTCTGTCGATCAGTCTTGTCACAATCCTTTATCTAAGAGCTTTGGAGGTTTCAAGGAAAACCGGCTACAGTTAGATGGGTTCGAAAAATAATTTCTTTTACAAAAATGGTTAGCGAATTATATTACGGCACTTCAAAAGAATAGTAACATTGGGACTGCTATAATACTATTAATATGTATTAGGTACGGCTTTGTAAGTAGATGCTTCAAGAAAGTTAAGTTCAAACGATTTTTTTATTCTTCAAAGTTAACTTTACTTTGAAGGAATTAAATAGAAAACAACCAGTGCTGGTAGTATTATGTCCGAAGTAATGTAAAAAAAGAAACAGCTGTTTCATGTATTTTGTGGAGACAAGTGTACATAAATGTCAAACAGCTGATTGCTTTTCTCGATTTCAGAGTTGGCCCATTGTGAAAGTTGTTCATAATCGAATACTAAACAACGCCGTCTTTGATCGGACTTCTTCTTAACACGCTGTATAAGTATAGATGCTGCTAATATCAAGCTTATTACACGTGGTGGTAAACCCTTTGCTTAGTACGAGTAAGGGCCGATCGACGAACAGTCGCACGGACGCGAAAGCCAAGCGTGACAGACAAACAAGCCTCGGGTCATTGATGTCTACGCTTTCTCGATTTCACTGAGCGGTGACTTCAATACCGGAGGTGTCAATATTGTCAATAATGACATAATTATTAACACGTACAATAGCTGGTTAGTGTCAGGTCATGCATCGTGATTGTTATTGGATTCCTTAACGAAATAAATCCCTACTAATATTATAAACGCGAAAGTTTGTAAGTATGGATGTTTGTTACTCTTGCACGTAAAAACTACTAAATGGATTTTAATTAAATTTCACATGGAGGTTGCTGACACCCTGGATTAACACATAGGCTACTTTTTATCCCGAAAAAATGTAGCGAGCAACACCGCGAGGCGTCATACGTACGTACGTTAAATACGTTTCTTATACGAAATATACCTACTGCGCGAATAATGTAGAGCTACATTTTTTTCTTTGAGACTGTTAATAAGAAAAATGTATTTTATGCAAGATATAATCATTTTATTATTACACAAATTAAAACCACAATATAATCTACTTATAATAAACACTATAACCTACGAAAAAAATATATACAAATGAATAAAAACTAAAAATTATGCATCGAATTATGCAATACTATTATATAATATTTTGTAGTTTGTAAGTCTGTTTCTTTATTTCAGCCATGATCGTCCCACTGCAGGGCAAAGGCCTCCCTTTCCTTTCTCCATTCCTCTCGGTTGTGAGCTGCAATAGACCAATTTTCTTGAAAGGAGTCCAGCTCGTCGCGCCATCTCCTTCTGGGCCTACCGCGACGCCTTTTGATGTTGTGTGGCATCCACTCCGTAGTGGTTTTGTAAGTCTAGTAGGTTTTAATTACCAATTAAAGTTCTGAAAATAATGTAATTACGTACATAAAGCTAAGCCCCAGTGAAGTCGAATCTTCAGTATAATGTGAAGACTTCTGCAATCATTGGCAATTGATACAAGAATTTAAGCTATCTATCAATGTTAATGGTCCCGAACTTGGTACTTATAATGCCGCGAACTGTAAAATACTTAAAATGGTGCAAAGTTAGGCGTAAATTACTTATGAAACATTTTTGGTAATTTGCTCACTCAGATTTAACAAAGTTTTTTGGTAAGGTTTCTTTAGAAACTTCTCGTGTATATTTAAGTTACTTACTAAGCGATTGTCGACCCGATTATGGCGGTGGCTAAGTGATTTGATTGTTCCCTGGCCTACTGAGGAAAATGTCACGGTTGTACGGATTTTTTTACAAAAACTTGACTGATCCTTATGTAGGTATATTTGGTCAAATCTATCTGGAATATGAGTCATTTTACCTGCCTGTAAAAAGTTTGATGACGTAGAGTCCAAAATACTTGGGTAAGATAGGTAAAAGAATTAAGAAGAAGATTATCTAATTTACTATAATAACTGGTCGGGCATTCCCGAATATCGACGTGAGTATAACCGGTATATATAGTAGGTAATAATGATTACCTAAGTCATGTAACACTAACCTATAACGGGAATAAATCACTAACATACAACAAAGACAAACTTTCACAAACCAATAAAGCGTACTTCCTATATTAATGTTATAATTTACGACGCTAACTAAAAACAGAGGAAGGAAATAGCTGCCATGTAATATCCCACATGTGTCTCACGTCACGGAAGTTGGTGCTGTTCCCAACTTGCTTCCACCATGATTAATGTGCGTACCCACTCGAGTACAGTGTGTACCTAACACCTATTTATCCTCTATACTTCTTTGATCTAGCTGGAGGCCTTTTCGATCTCGCCCCATTAAACAACCAAAACTAGATTGATAAAGGATACTTGAAAAATTATGGATACGACCCGCTCGTGTCTAGCATTTTTCGAGCCCGCGACTTTCGCCGTACCGTGGCCCCGCTCTGCCAACTGAGCCATCGTGTCACTGCTCGCAAACATCAAATTTCAAGTTCCCTTTTAGTATTTAAGCTTAGCATGGGCTTGGGCAACAAGCAAAAATGACTAGCGTGAATCGAGAGAGATCCCCAAAAATACAAAACAATGTTTGAGCTTTTTTAACCTATTATTATACTCAATCAATGGAGAATAAGTGGGGGGAACAGGGCTGAGAGTGCGTCTGTGCGTACACACTCGTACCCTATAACATCTCCTGCTAAGGTAGCTTCAGTTGGAACCGGTAGCCATAACCAAAGTCAAGCGTCAATTGTCCGGACTATTTCATTGTTGCAAGACTAAAAACCTAAATACCTTACATTTCTCAGGTACTAGCTCGGTCATTGGTAAAGCCCAAGGTCCAAATAAGTCTGTAACTTAGTTTATAGGTTATTATAAGCCTCGATACCTTAGGTCACTTCAAGAAAGATTATGCAAGTTTCTCAGTCAGCTAAAACTTAATGAAATAGTTGTGGTTACTTGCTATCTACTTAAATAATTAAGTAGAACTTCAGATGATCTTAGTGTTTCGTTAAAAATATCCAAAACAAAGGAATGACTGCATTTCTAGGTAAAACCTTCATTTGTATCTCTCCTACAGCTGTCAAATTGGACAAGCCATTCTGAGAACACATTAAATAAAAATAATGTTCAGTAGGTTTCGTTTCAATATTTGACGGGAGCAGACGGTGCGAGAGGTGTTGTTTTATTTCTTTTAATCTTCCATCTTGGAATATTCTGGTCACTTCATTTTAATAACTTATTATGATACATTCTTCCAGTAATGAAAATGTGCCATATTAGGTATTTTTCTTTGGTTTTATCGGTGATTGAGATTAGTAATTACGTTTATGGGTATTTAAAAGATGCGCACCGGATCCATAACCATATTATCCTTGTTTGAAGTCGGTTAAAAATTACACATGTCTGCAAGGTCTGCTAGGAAGCAAAATAAATAACATTAACTATTGATATTATTCAATGAATAATAAATATCGTGATATTAATACTATCAACACATAATTATAGAATCATTTCATTTGTTTCGCTCTAATCAATTTTGCATTGAAAACACGAAGAGGATGTTTGTGAATGGAAGTTTATTATCATGGTAATATAGTAATTAAGGGCTTTAGTGTATGGTCGAATTTGGTTTGTACAACAGTTTTGTTAAAATCAGAACTTTACAAGCTTCTAGTTATGTACACATTTGATGTATCGATTAACGCTGCGCGTTTGGCTTTGCGTAGGGTATGTATTTTGGTCGGGAAAATTGAGCGAATGAATTATAGGTAGATATTTATTGTCCAGATGCAGTAATTCAAAATTGAATTTTTCTGGCATCGTTAACTTATCTGAATATCTGCAAAATTTACAATTACCTACACATAATTCCATGAATAAAGGCCGCGCTTACATTTTCTATGTATACTCTAGGGTTTTGTACATAAATGGGAAACGTTCCTAAAGTAATACATTAATATTAAATAATGACGTGGTGGCCTAGTGGTTAAGATACCGGATGAGTATTCACAAGGTTGCAGGTTCAAACCCGGGCAAATATCATTGTGATTTTTGTGAAAACACCACTGACTAACGGTGACAGAAAACATCGTGAGGAATCCTGGATTAAATAATTTGAAATTGCCAACCCGTAGTGACCTAGCGTGGGAATCAATGCTCAATCCTTCGCTATACGGGAAGAGGCCTTTGCCATGTATTGAGACAAATATAAGCTGTTGTTATTATTATTAGATAATGTTGAGAACTTGACGATGTATTCAATGTAGAAATATATACACAACACCGTGCGAATAACAACAATTTCGATGAAGTCCATTAGGATATTAATTAATTATTAATCTAGGCAAAAGGAACGTGTACCAGTCAGAGTTTTACATGTGTACCTACCTCATTAATTCAATATATGTATAAATGTATTGTTTGGCAATTAAAGGCTAATTAGAACAACTATTTAGGTACATAATCTGAAAATTGTTATTCCTAGAGAGAGTAGAACTTATACAAAGTGCGCTCCGATGATTAAACTATGTAGGTATTATATGATATTGGTTGATATGTGCTTGTTCCACGTTTATCCGATTAATTTCAGTAAGCTTTTACACAAAATAATTATCTTTCATTTAAAAGCTGATATTCAATAATGGAACTGTCAATGTTATGTTGTTTAATTTCGCATTGTTGTTCTCGTTATCACATACTAGATAGTAACCATGAATCCGAGGTTTCGATTTTCAAATTAATTGTCTGATTTCAAGACAGGTTAACATGTTTTGTGAATAATTTAAAACATCATTTTTATTTTTTGAATAGCTCACATTTTTTTTTACTTAATCTTGGCACTTACCAAGATCTCATAAATGGTCCTCCGTGCATCATCAGATGGCTGATACCCTGTGAATCTAGAGGAATTTCTTCCGGAACATCGGGTCCTTAAGAACTGATCCGCTTAAGATTACAGTCGCGATTTACCATCAATGACATGAGTAAGTGCCTTATTTACATTAGTGTTTTAAGAATCATGCTGTACTATACTGATTGCTGGTGTCTCAAACTCAAAGTATGTTGTCAATCCAAGAACCGGTTACTGTTAATTCGGTTTTAAAAACGATTTTTGGAGAATGTGTCGCTTTTAAACACGTAATGCCCAGAATTCAAATATCTCTTGTGAAGTAAGATTCTTGATGGAAACATCGGAACGAATGAACGACGTATCGGAATGAACTCGAATCGCGAATGTGCTGCCAAAGTTCCCTTTAGTTCAGTGTAGACAAAAGTGTAAGTAAAATGAAGATACTTTAATATTTCTCGCCTTAATATCCTGCCTACGTGCGAAACTTTCAAAAGATATTTACACGTAATAGAGCCATATTTCATAGCCTGACTCGGGACATACTGCGCCGCCGAAATGATCACGAAACAAAGGTGTTCCACGATCCATCCACTACGCAGTTTGGCAGCGTGCCTTGCACCGCCATGCTGATGTGGCGGGTAGATACCGACTGTTAGACTATAACTACTATAAAATTAACATAATGCAGCCTAATTTCACCGTTTTAATCACTGTGAAAGAAGGAACAACGAATTGGTAGACATTGAAACAGTTTCAACGTTTTTTATTTGTTTTAAGTTTTAACTTCGCGTGTATCGTCTTTATAAGTTCCAAATCCATATGTAGGTACATTATAAATGCAAAATTAACTCTTTAAGTGATCATCAAGGATAATATAGAGACACACAGTTTTCACGCGTATGAAAATCTAGGGAATCTACAATTGTAGGCGAAATGTATAGAATGAAAATAAAAGTGTCAACCGGAAACTCAACTATGTATATGTGATTTTATTTATATTATTACGTAGCTGTAATGTATAATAGGTAACATTACATAACTTTGAATTGTATAATAACACAATTAGTTTATAATTAGTAGGTATATAAAACTCGGTTTCTGTTTATATTATACTTTTGATGTGAGAAAGAAAGATTTGTAATTGACTTAATTGAGTTTGATTAAATGCTATACTTACTATGTATTCAATTAATAATAAAGATATTATAATAATTATATAATCTCGTTAAAAGAAATGTTAGAAATACGGTTTAGCATTATAAATAAATTTACATTTCATTTAATTTGAGCGTGGGTCGACTTATTGGAGGGCAGAGGTAATTAACTTGAAGCAAATTTTAGCACCGTTTATGAGTAATGTGCGTGTTTAAGACAATAGAAATCTGCGTTTCATGAGCTTTATTCAGTGATCTCTTAGATATAATAAATAAACGTGCATAATTTAAAAGCTTCGCTCGAAGTTGCAATTTTCCTGACAATAGCCCGTTCTTTTAGACCAATAATTTTAAGCTACCGTCTGTCTAATTAGCACCATAGCCTCAGCAATGATTGTATGTGATATTAATTAATGATAAATGACATGTTATCCATACTAATCGTCGTCCGAGCGGCACTTTCACCGCTTGACTCATGCGACATACCGCCGGAGTGAAACCGCGTTTTGGTTAGAGAGAGTTCGCTATTACTGCTGTCTGCTGAGTAGTGCGGGTGTGTCGCTGACTGGATCTAAGTCTTCTAGTTATAAGCATTCTTTGATATGACGTGTCTTCTCGTTCTCCTATTGTTTTTCTTTTTTTTAATAAAACGTCGCCTCACACTAGGCTTATCTCAGGTATCGTGGGTGCGTTTCATAAACATGAAATATCACATAATTATACAAACACTCGACTCGAAACAAAAATCTGCTGGTCACACAAAGTTTTGTGTGATCGATCAAATTCAAATTCAAAAATTCAAAATGTTTTTATTTCATATAAACCTATTACAGGCGCTTATGAAACGTTAGGATGCTAGTTGCACGGTTCCAAAATGTCATTCCAATGGAGAAGAACCGGCAAGAAACTCCAGAGGTTACTCATTTAAAAAGAAAGATGGTACAAATTTGTAAATATACATATGTAGTTTCATTATGCGACAACAAAGCAAACTAATAGTGATAGAAGGGAAAAAAATAACAAATTGGGCCAAAAACCCACGGTGCAATTAAAACTACTAGCTATCACTATTCATTACATTGTGGTCACATTTACAATATTGATGAAGACCTGGAATCAATTATATAAAATAAATTGCCCGAAAACTGGGCAGAGGTAGAGGACCTACGAAAGTAAAGGAGAAGATAAGGGTCTTCAAATCGAACCCGTGACCCTCAGCGTACTAGTCCAATCGCTTAGCTACTGCGCCAATCAGGTACTACTACATCACTGGGACCTATGATATAAGCGGTAAAATGCATGTTTACTATTATGTGCACCTCTACCTACGCCTTCAGGGAATACAGATGTGATGTTGTCTTTCAACAAGCTATAGGTGACGCCGTTAGGTTGCGTGAATTTTTCCAAAATCTTCTTCTTTCCTAATAATGCCCGGTTCTTCTTGTGAGATCGGCTTTAGGCAAAAACAGAAGAAGAAATAAGGCTAAATGAAAACTAAAAGAAGAATACCTTCTTTGTTAAATCAGTTGAGACCGGCAGACGTTGTATACTTTAAGTTCCAATAGAATAATAGAGTACAACCTTTACTAAGTATTAATATAAAACTTGGCCGCAAAGCGCTAACTTAGAGTTTCGGTTCTATAGGACTGAGCAGCCTAATATCAATTGTAATGGGTAATATAATACATGGAAATAATATCGGAATGAGCGACATGTAGCCCATGTAGGGATTTTAAATGCATGTCTTTCATCTTTGCAATCGGGCTGTATGTTGATACGCATTTGTGCAATGTGCATAGATTTGTTTTAAAGTCCATTAGTCCGTGCTTATTTTAGGTACACGACGGAAACTCCTTCTGGGGTCTATTCTAAAGGTCTATTCAAAAGACCATCACGAAACAAATTCGTCTCATAACTTTCACAATTGCGCACACAATTATACAAAATATTTTGGGTAATCGTTGGTAATTTATTCTAAGTGGTATTGTGAAGACCTTTCTAAAGCCTTTTAATAGCTTACACAGCACATTATGTACCTAAATAACGTTCGTGATACAAACACCTACCTACCCACTTATGGTACAATGTCAGAGTAATTACAAAGATACTAGAATGTGTGTTATTGAGAACAGCGAGTTCAATTGTAAAACGAAATATACTGCGAATAATGTCGCTCTTGAAATAAATAAGCTTGGTTTATGGTTGTTGGTTGTGTTAAGGTATATATATGTCAAGGAATAATTAGAAAAGCCGAGAGTTTATAATATTAGTAGGTATTATCAAATGTGTTCTCATTTTGAAAATGTAAATAATTTAAAAATATTTGCTCGATCTAGTGTCCGTATTTACAATCGAGAAATATTGCACTGAGCCAATTACGTGTTTGTTGCAAATCTGTATCTAACCTAATTGTTGTTTTAGAAAAGTCTCTTTTTTTAGAAATAATGATGGAATAACTATCGTAGATTTAATAATATAATAGGTGCATATACTTTGTACAAGAATCGGTAACATAACGCCCATATAGGATATCCGTTATTTGAGTGACGTCAGCCACGGGAACTGGCACAATATTGAAATTCAGAAATTTCTATTTCGACATTCGTTACAGAATGTTATTACATTATGTTTTGGAATACTCATGTAGATAAATACGTTTTTTTTAAACTATCGCCCACACCCTGGCTGGAGGCCTTTTATTAGGTCTCGCCAAACGACCGGTTAAGCAGTAAGAGCTCCTTCAGAGCTAACTGCGAGAGACAAGTTGGAAAAAAAAAATCACCCCACACTAGGAATTTCTTCTGTGTCGTGGGTGCGTTTTAACAAACATGAAATATCATATACACAAACAGCCAGACTCGAGTAGGTACATTATCCATGACAAAAAATCTATGTCCACCCAGATTGTCCCTGACGATCTATTCTAAATAATGTTCTATTCTATTCTATATGTTGAATTTTGTAAAAGTGATGGGTAGTGATTAACTGATTATGCCCTACATACACCCAACATGATAAATCATCAAACATTTCTTAAGTCAAAGATATTAGTTGGAGGTTATTGTACAATACTAACTTGTTAAGCAATTAATATACGGCTTTTGTTATGTATACAATGTAAGTTTCATTGGCTGTGAGCAAACCATAATAAATAAAAAAAAAACTAGAGTTAACTTGACTATTTGCAGCATTTCACGATTTTGTAAACTTCACAAGTTACCAAGGTTTCAATTCCACCTAACAGGATTACCATACACCGCACTTACAAAGAAAACATCTGCATTATCGGATCTGTTTATTCCACATACATAAATGTATCCAATATCGTTACTCTTACGACCACACAGGACTAGCAAATACCAAACAATACATACTAAGGCACTATAAAGTGCACTCAGACTCAACTCAGTCTCAATCTTTGCACGGAAAGTTAAAGTCATGTAACTTTTTGGTAGGCTTGTCACGAGTCTTCGATTTTGTGGACGCATTTGCTGAGAGCAGTCTCAGAGAAATATATCGCTTGGTTAATTAACAATTTTTACAAATTAACGACTTAACTGACGACCTGATTGGCACAGTGGCTCAGCGATGGGACTGCTGCATTAGGGGTTACGAGTTCGTTTCTCGCACGGGACAAAAAATTATGTGATCCACAGATATTGGTCCCGAGTCTGGGTGTTTGTATATGTGATATTTCATGTCTGTGAAATGCACCCACGATACCAGAAAAAACCGTAGAGTGGGGCGAGATTTTTTTTAAAAAAAATACTCGTGAGTCAAGTCTGAGATAAGTGTAAATGCGGTTAGATCTCTGCCTGAGTCCCGGTTGTCCGGAGTCACGTGCGGAGACAGCGCCGTGGGTTTTAACGGCACATTACTGCATAAATACAGCTGCTGTTTGTACTTGATCGTTTTCTCCCAGCACTTTACTTAACGACATTACCTTTAATTGGCTCTTCTGTTCAACGGGAATACGAGAAAACATAAGGATGTAAGTATCGAATTTAAGTGGACTTAGTTGAAATCACTATTTAGCGACTGTTTGTTAACTGTTCGTGTTATGAAACTATCATAGGCAAGTATTTATTAACTTGACTGCATGTGAAACTTTACACATGGGGTCATAGTAATACATATTTTTCTTGTAAAGGAACTTTTACTAAAATTATAAATTGGTAATGAAAAGTTCAGCAGTAACGTGCAATATCTTGAAAAATGTATATGATATTAACTGTTTATACACATGTGCAAGACATCGGTAATAATAATGTTTTCCTGACCAAATCTCGGTCACGGCGGCCTTTCTCATCTATTATATATAGTATATTATATATTATATTATAGTGCACAAGTATGTGCGTAAACACACTCCCTATCTGTGCACTCCCTATCCCCTCACTCTCATAGTTCGATGGGACGGTAGACTGACACGACCGGAGAGAGATCAGGCGCGGGACGGCTTAACGTGCCTTCTGAAGCACGGGCTAGCCGTCGGTACAGACATATCGTCACCGGAGAGCATTCATTCAATGTCTGTTTACCTACCTTGGTCAGTTGGCAGAATTTATTATCTGTAGGACAAGAAATACCGTATATCTATAAGTATAGTGCCGTAAACTTACTGGTATTCATGATGGGACACTGGTCCGGGGATATTCTGTACGCTAACTTCCTCAGCATTGTATAGCTGGCTCTTACGGCCTTTGGAAATTGCGTGCGATTTTATAAATACCTGGGAGTATCAAGAATTATGTTGTTGCTGTTTTATGGACTTAAGTATGTTTTTATCAAATAGTATCCGGCCTATAATTGACCACCCCCTTTCTTCCCGTGCGTGTCGTAAGAGGCGACTATCCGCACGACATTCTTGTAAATGAATCCGTCTTATCATCTTCTAGTTTAAATCTGAGAGCTTAAGCACACAACGTATAGCTACAACGTTTCTGAAGAACTAATTAAGTCTGCCCATAACACGTTTATGACGAACATTCTGTTGTAAATTAACCACAAAGTCTAACGCTATCGTCTGTCCTAAATAAAGTACACTGCAGCACACAACTCACAAATCCTGTATTACATAGTAAACATGAAGTACTTGAAAACGAGACCAATACAGCGATATAGATTAAGTTTTATTGAGCAAGTTCGTTCGCTATTTGCCCTTAGACGGCTTTGTGCGTGAATGTACCGATGTGCGGTTAGCATGGATCCGTTACGACGAACCGCGCTGATGCGATCACTGACCTACACGCGGATCTATTTGATGGGAAATTCGCTTGTTAATCGCAACGCAAAAACTGATTTCACCTCGTGTTTTCTATATCACTGGCTGGAGGTGCATCGTGCGGGAGGCTAGCACGCAAGGGTTAAACAAGTATAACAGCCGATTTTATGAAAAAGTAAGCATCTTCTTCATTCTCATTCTCATTAAAACTTTTTCAATCTATTGATTATACACACGTCGGTTCCGAACTACCGGTATATTTAGTGATATCAGAAACTCTCACACAAAATACAGTACTATTGAATTGCAGTGTATATTCTATTTCGTTCTACTTAAATAACTAAGTTACCAATGTTTGGTTAAAAGATCTGAGTGTACTCTCATAAAATCTTTACTCAATATGCTATTGGACCTAACTTGTTTCACTTAACGTTCTCAAAAAGGAAACCAACCAAAAAGGTTCTTGCTATAAGGGGAACGAGAATCACTAAACACACTGGCATCTATAAAATACGCCACTTGATGACGTCATTAACCCCTATTTGGAATTTTATTACAATAAATTGAAAATGCATTTTGAATTTATCGAACAATCTTAAAAAAAATCTGTTATTTTTGTAGACGGCCTTAATTAATATTGCTTTTTGTATTTTAAGATATAACATACAATAACAGTTCATAGTTACCTTCATTTAAAGTCGAAAATTGCTTTCAAAGTTTTTCATACCGGAATAGGGCTTGTAATAATTTAGTTAGACTAATAAAAAATCTAATCGATCAAGATTAGTTGTGTAATATTAGAGCCTTAAGTGCATTCTTGTTGCAAAGCGGATTCGGCAGCCTACTTACATCGCCTTTGTTCTTCGATGTCGGTATAACCTGTAACTACTCCCTAGTGAATTACAGTTTTTAGTAATAGACTTGATTACAGTAATTAATCATTGTGCTTTTAGCAAATGGCCCGGTATATCCGTTTAGTTTCGCAAGGCCGACTTGTAAAGGGGAAAATGTGTCGCTGTTAGCTAAATAGCTGTTTATTATTATATGTTTTATCTCATTAACGGTAATTAGAGAGCGAATTTATGTACGGTATTGTTGTAGGTGACATGCCTTTTGTCTGAATGGTATACAATATAACAATCAAATGACTATTGTTTTGGAAACTAGTGTACCTAGTAATAAAATTTCAAAACACTTCCGTGCAACTAAATGGCAGGCATTTAGATTTTTTAAGTTATTCTTTTATACATACAAAATATATTATGATGACAGGTATATATATGTATAGTAACAACAAACAATCAGAGAATGTTATCTAAACATTTTGATCTATATTTTAGTTCACCATTATATTTATTGACGGTAATGAGTGCACGCGACACTTATGTTACAGAAGTCTATGAGAATAGAAACATAACGGATTGAAAAGTTCCGCGTATCTGTAGCAGTTGGTGAGAACATATCTTACGGCTGATCTGCCCCCTTACCACGAACTCTTATAGCAGGACAGTCTATGTGGAAGCGAGATAGCGCTACGTACAATGTAATGCGGCGCGCGGCGTCTCGCTTCCACAACGTCAACTGACCTTTCAGAGTTTATGGTACGGGGGCTGGTTCCAGCATTACCTAAGCTAACGGGTCTAAATACTGTTGAATATAAACTTGGGCTTCAATAATAAACCTTGTTACTTGTAAGTGTTTACTTCAGCGACTGATTTTATGGACGAATAACGGCAATAGATGTAAATACATCGACTGCCGGTGTTTGCCGCCGAGATGAAGTAAATCGTTTGTTAGGGATGCTACAAGATACCTTTGCGTTGCAATTCTGATTAAAAAGGCTGAAATTCATAATCATTCAAACTATTATCTTGCAATATTTAATTACTACAATCTAATCGTCAAAGAGGTCTGATGAACTTCTTTTACAAGATACGTTCTGTCAAGACTCAATGAACTACAGAAAAAAAAAAATTAAATATATGGAGTGATTATCACATGCCAGACATTTATGGTGATACAAATAAATAATTTTAATTTTTGAATTTTTTCCAGGGTCAGCCGAGTTCTAGTAAAAAGTAGAGCTGCATTTAAAAACCAAAGCCAATCTGATAGGAATAATTATTCGGATAAAGATCATGCGGGCTGTCAGTGCAGCTACATACTAACTGATCTATCCCTGCTATATAGACCAGGGTTGCCTTTTTTTCGGGATAAGCCCACCACTCATGCCCTTCATTGCAACCCCTGTAAGCCAGGATCTACAAAGATAACCATTGAGAACCATCGAGGCAGTGAAGCTCGAGGTGTCGCAGAGAAAAGACTCGACTGTGTTCGAAACTTGGAACCCGCTACGAAATTAATCATAAAGGTATATATGTACATATTGGAGGAGCTGTAGAGATATATCAGGGTTGCCTATTAATTTCAGTAGATACGGAGCTGTATCCGATTATTTTCCCGGATTTAGACAGTACACTAGCAGGTAGCACCCCTAGCTGCACTTATCACGATTTCGTGTGGTTATTGGAAGGTGCACCGAGACATCCCGTTAACGGTTGGCACGAGTTTCACACTGCTGGCGTTTATAGAGTTACGTGTTTGGTTTAGGAGAGATTGTATATCATGCGACAGAAACTAATTGAGTACAGGACATTATAATAAAAGGAATATATAATTCATATTTCACTTTTACATATTCCAGAAATTCCCTTTGTTTTTTTCGGTAGGTATTTCTTCTCAGAGACAGTCAGTTAGGAATTGCCGACGACATATAGTTTCATAATTTGTATAAAACTGACGAGTAAAAGTGTTTATTAAAACCCATTTACAGTAGTAAAACATTAATATACTGCATAGTGGGGAAATGTATTGTAATTTCCTAATTTAGACCTTCTATTGATCTATTTTCGGTCACGTTTTACTGGCTGCATGTCCTATGACTGATTGCTGGCTTCATGTAATGCCACAACAATCCCAAAAAAATCAAAAAATTAGTATTCAAAACGAAAATTAATTTTATATGTACAGGTATTTTATGTACGTACTAAAGCTGGTCGCTTCACATTGCACCACAAGTCATCAGGACTAGAACAGTGGACCGCCCCGTTACCACGGTACTAGCTACTCGGATCTCGGCGGTAACAGGGTTAGCTTCTCGCCTCGGTGAGCGCATGCGCACGCGATCCGCCAAGCCTGCGAGTCTACTAACTAAAAGCTAAAAACTAATCAAGCTGAGCTAAGAGGTTTTCCGTCTTAGAGGGTCTCCCCCTCATCGTATATGACAAAAAGGGTTTCCCTCTTATTTATAAACCATGATACAACCTCTTTTAACCCTTTCCCAGTGTAGTGACTCACATTTGGGGCAATTCGATTGTTTAAGTATTGTATCTGCTTCACGTACTATCAAATTGTTTACTTAAAGACTTGCTAAGTCCATTGACATCTCTGTTTCCGCTTGCAGACGAAAATAACAGGTATAACTTTATCAAAGTTTTAACCTAGTTTTATATTTGTCAATTTTTATAGGTAACGACGAAAAATACCACCGTTTTGACTTACACCGTTTTGCTTCTTGAACGCGTATTTTCACAAGGAGATAACGTTCTAATTCATTTTTATGTTGGTACCAGTCTATTTTATGTCGAGACGTTAATTGGTAATTCAAGTGTAACAGATTCTGAAGCGAAATTAGATAAGAAATAGGTTATAACACTCTTTGTAATATCGGACAATGACAGTAGAATAATAAACCGAATATAATGTCGGCCAATCGCACCGGAGACTAGTTGTCTGCGGCTCCACGAGATGAAACATAACATCATCAAATGCGAAAGTACCCGCCGGTTTGGCACATAGCAATAGTTAGTTAATAATTAGTGTTTTTTCCGTAATTCTGCTAAAGAATTTGGACCCTTCCAGGAACTATTAAGGCGCTTGTTATCCCGGGAAAGTTACGGAAATATGATCCTCGCTAACGCCTTCACGGACGACAGCTATGGAACTTAAAACTTTAATTTCGTTATCACTGTTTTTTTCAGTCTTATTATAATAACAGCCTAGAACTGTCCCACTGTAGGGCAAAGGCATCTTCTCATATTGAGACGGATTGATTATAAAGCCTTATTATTAGTGAAATATAACTAAGTATATTTTATTCAGACCCTGATTGTGGATACTGTCGTTCAATTAGTGACAATATCGACAAGCAAGACAGCTTGCAAAAGACTGCAGTATTTAAAGATTCATGCAGTTTTGTATAGTAGTAACAATATCGTTTATTCATTAACAATTTATTAGTTATAAACAACAAGGGTAGCATAATTTCAAGACTTGATTAGCACAGTGGCTAAACGATTGGACTGCTGCGCTAAGGGTTGCAGGTTAAATTCCTGCACAGGACAAAACTTTGTGCGAACCACTGACGTTTGTCCCGAGTCTGGGTGTTTGTGTATGTGATATTTCATGTTTGTAAAACGCACCCACGATACAAGTTTAAACAAAGAATAAAAAGTTATAAGGTACATATTTTACCGACTACATTTATAAAGAAATTTCTGACTTGCGAAAGGGAAAATAAATCGACAGTACGCTAGAAAAAGTAAATAGCTAAACGTTTGTTTAATTTGCTCAGACCAACAACTAGTGTGTATATAACCTCTACCTACATCCCCCAGCAATATGTAGGTACATACAGCGCGGCGTGCCAAATTCCCTGAAGTCATTTCTGTGTCCATATCCGGTATACACAAAGGATTTCTCGTAATGGATCGCAGTCCATTACAATACGACGTTTCTGTTGCGAGCACCTTTGAGCTTATTCCAAGTGATATGTTATTCCGTATAGGTAACTTAGAAGATATCTCATATCATATACAGATATTGTTTGATAAACAAACGGTATAATGTATCTTTCTTTATGTATAAAGTCGAAAGTCCTACGCATATTTTGATAAAAGCAAGATATAATTTATTTTGCAACGTATTTATCAAGTAGGTAAGTTTTTAATGTTATCTTTTTTATTATTATTATTACAAGCTTTTTTGAAAAAGCTTTTATTATTAATTTAACTCGCAGTGTTTGTATGTTTGTGAGTTTGTTTAGGTCAAATCTTGCGATCTAAATTAGAACAACTTATTGACCTCGATTGATATACATATGTATCTAGTAATCAAACGGTGATGCATATTCAAACTATCTGTTAATATTATCCATCAGGCACAATATCTTCCGTTTCTCCAAATCTAACACAAACCGAGAATTACTACAAAAGACTGTCCTAATATCGAACAAAAATTCTCTTTACGTATTCCGTTAGAATACATAATTATTCTTACAATTGAGGAAGAAATCAGTTTGTTTTTATGATAATACTCTATTTTCTTTGAAGCGTAACTCCCTGGGGGAATCTCGCCGCATTTGATAAGCATACTTGAATTCTTCATTAAAAGCGATATAAAATATATTTTTCAGTTATAAAAGGAAGCAGCTTAGCTTATTATGATAGGAAAGAATTGAACTGGCAGCTTGGGCGATCGTTATATAAAAGGTGCCATTAGAACAACCTTTTGCACACTTTGCCTTTTGTACCTACCTAACTATATATGTATATATTGCAAAACATCTCGCCTGTATTCCCCAGAGGGAAAGGCAGCGGTGCACATATCGTACACCCACATTTCGCCAGTTGTTTTTAGGTACTTAACTTAGTCTTAAATAAATAAATATTCTTGTATTACGTCTCCCAACTTTGCATCCGCATCGCTACTACACAAATTAAACTAACAATATTCTTTCCTTAGAGACAAACAAACTCAGTATACTTCCCTGTTGTATCTTTAAACAAACAAACCGGCTTTTTACAGAACTATTTCCTCAAAGTTTGCAAAACTAAAATAGACGACACCTGATATACTTGTGTTTGATTATACTGCATTGCAGTAATGTGAATTATTTAACATTTTCAGTTTTCTGTACCTATATATTGCACGAAATAAATCTCGCTCTGTTTGTTCGTTAAAATTTCATGCCCATTTTGTTTCCCAATCAAATAGAACTATCCAAGTTATATTTTTGTAAAATCTGACTGTGTTGTGTTCAAACCAAAAAATGGATGAATGGATTAACGATGCAATGTCTTTCTTTAGGTAAAGCGGGTGAGGCTGTATTCTTCTCAGGTGTACAATGGTGAGATAAATATCTCTGCCTACCCTTTCGATAACAGGTGAGAAGTACTAGCTAGGCCCCGCGGTGTTATTCGCTACATTTTTTCGGGATAAAAAGTAGCTCGTGTTATTCTGATATATAAGCTATATTATTGGAAAGTTTCATTAAATTCCTTTCAGTAGTTTTTACCATCCATATTTACAAACTTTCGCAATTATAATATTAGTAGGGACGAATACTTATTTTGAACTAACAGGAATTGAGAAAAGACGTAGGTACTTATTATAAAAGCAAACTCAAACATTCAATGCAAAATTAAAATTACACACAACATCACGCCTGTATTCCTCGAAGGGGTAGGCAGAGGTGCACATATAGTACAACCACATTTCGCCAGTTATGTTTTAAGGTCCCAATGTAATAGGGGGCGTGCCTATTGCCATCAACCGGGCACAAATCCAAACTCCGTACTGAGAATTACCTATTGGAAAGCCCAGTTACACTTTGCCCGACCCGAGATTCGAACCCAGGACCTCGTGCTCAGCAGTAGCGCTTAGCAACTACTAGACCAACGAGGAAGTCAAATTAATAATGAGTAAAATAAGATGAAAATTCACAAATAAAATGGAAACTGTATTTCGGACAAAGGAACAGCTTATAAAATGGATGTTTTAATACTGGTATTAAAACTGCAAATACCTACATACATTTTGTTTATAGTTCTCTCAGCAATAAATAAAGTTCTTATTTATATTACATTTATTCACCACACAACAATAAATAGTATAATTACTTAGCGTCCAATATAGTAGGTCGGTGGAAACTGAAAATATTTACCCTTGCATCGCTTTGTGAAACAATATATGAAGTGGTAGAGGAGTAGTAACTATACTTTTCCGTACTGTGGAAATATGAGAACTAATGAAATAAACAAAAGAAAAGCCAAATTAGTCCCGTTAGGTAATATCACAGGTTAATTATAGGTGCTTAAAGTGATTCAAATGTTTTTTAAACTATTTTGACAAGCATAAACATAACATAACATCACGCCTGTATTCCCCGAAGGGGGCAGGCAGAGGTGCACATACAGTACACCCACATTTCGCCAGTTATGTTTTGAGGTCCCAGTCAACCGGGCACAAATCCAGACTCCGTGCTGCTACTAAGAATTACCTAATGGAAAAACCCAGTAACACTTTGCTCGACCCGGGTTCGAACCCAGGACCTCGTGCTCAGCAGTCGCACTTGGCAACTAGACCAACGAGGCAGTCAGTCAGTATATTAACAAGCAGCAAGCATATATATTATTTTTAAAAATGTATTTATAGAACACGACTGACACTATACTCAGTCAAAGAATTGCGCAATCATTATAAAAATATTCCGTATATTTGAATACAAAAGCTTTATAAAATACAAGCTTGAAGTTAATGAAACCATACTTCAGTGAAAATGAAATTGCAACATTGTCCGGAATAATTCTCGTAAAAAACTCATAAAACGAGTGCGCTTGAGGACCCTAGAAAAATGTTACGAACGTGCTAGATCCAAGTTTAGTGGAGGCGGGAACTGTAAAAGTCCTGACTATGAATATTCACACGTGTTGAGAGTTTAGACACGTCAACGTATGAAGTTTAGTGGGGTCTAGACAACACTCATACATCAACTATAATAACACGACTTTTATTTGGATGAGCGGTCTCTTGTTCGTACAAATTGACAGATTCTTCATCTGTCTTTAAACTATTCATTAGTCACTGACAGAGTTGCGGCGATTCTTACTGCGGAAGCCTTTGCTCCTACACCCATTAATCTTTTGTCGAATAATGCAAATGAATATGCATAAACAGTGACTTCAAACCAAGCTGCTCATTCTATGTTAAATCTTCCATCTACTAGAGCATATAATGGGCTTTTAACATACCTAATTCGGCGGTCAACCCTATTTAATGAAGTGAGTTGGGAGGAAGCATCCAATCACTGAATAAACATAAGCTATGTTTCTTTCATACCCGGATTGGAAACGAAAGACGTCGAAGAATTTTTCAAAGAACAAAGTACAGTTTTAGCATAAACAGTGTAACATTTATGCAATGTATCGTTAGCCGGAGATGCAACGTGCGTCGGACATGAAAACAACGCTAAAAACATAAAATATGCAGGCCACGCGAAGTGCGCAGATAAAAGACTCCTCCAGAGCATTTTAACAATCGGGTCGACGTATAAATTTTTACTATGTCAACGCTCCCCGGGTACTGCGCTGCATTTTTAACGTACGTCCAAAAAGTGATATGGTTTTAGACGTAAACATCACGAATTCTAGACAAAAACTCGCCCAAAGGTATCTACGTATATTTGCGCTTCGAGTTTGATTAATAATCTCTGCAAAAAGAGGATTAATTACTTTAAACGATCAGGATTACGTTTTTACTTGTTCGAATTCAAGTAAAATTGTTCTTTTACAAATATAGCCAACGCTAAAAATAGTAGCTACCGTCGAATGAGCCGTATTTTATTTCGCACTCTTTTTTATTCAAACATGAGCCAAAATGTCCGCGGGCTTAACAAATTTAGTAGATAAAAACATTTTTCGTGTAGCTAACCTTCGGTAAGGGATGGCCCAAATATTTCATCCAACATTTCCACAATGACACATTTAACTCTTGTTTATGTTGAATAACTCATCTGCACACAAGGATGTTAGCCGACTGTTGTGTATGGACTATTTGCTTTTCTTTCTTAATTATAATTAGACTGGCAGGTTTAACATTTGCTCCATATTTACCATCTAGTCGTAGCAGGTGCCGTCTTCATTAATTTATTGCTTTTTGGTCAACATTTTAGTCGCGCTATCGCATTTTTGTCAAATATTTTGAACTTTACTCAAGAATTTTAATTAGAGAGTACCGCGTTCCTCGTAACATGTATAATTCATAAACTACCCCACTTTTCGGTGTGTATGTATGTAAAACACTGGACAATGGATGGGGAAGCCTCTGGACACTTTGGATGACCGCCAGTGAATACATTATCGATATAAAACCTAACTCCCCATTGAAATATTCACGTACAACGATATCTTCGCTTTTTTTCCGTCGAAATAGCAAAATCTTTAGGGAAATCTTAGTACAAATTGAGAATAATACAATAGTAGTAGCACTGTATTGTTTAATACGTCTGTATTGTACGTACATTAACATATAAGTTGGTTTGTCTGGGTAGCATGTGTTTAAATAAGCCTTGTTTATGATCGTCGTTCGTTTAGTCAGGATTGCGTATTGATCAACTAGTTAATTTTTTGAATTTGTTTGTTCTTTGTTTTCATTCACTAAGTAATAATAATGGATGCATACGGTCGCTTCATTCGTTCGTCTCGCAGTGTAGTTTTATGATTTTGTTCTTGCTTACTAACATGACAGAAAACATCGTGAGGAAACCTGGATTTAATTATCTGAAATCGCCAACCCGCAGTGAGCTAGCGTGGTGATCAATGCTCAATCCTTCTCTATACGAGAAGAGGCCTTTGACCTGCAGTGGGACGTTATAGGCTGTTATTATTATTTTAATTCTGGGTTACATTTCTTCCCTACATCCCGCTACATCGTCCATAATTTGCAAGACCCAGATATTTATAATGGAGATACGCCGATTGCAGAACTGCATCCGACCGTAAAACCGTATCCGTAACAGGTTATACACAATCTCGACCGCAGAGCAAGCTAATCCAGTGAGTTAAGTGCGTTTCAAACTGGTAGAAGACAATTTAATAACGTCGTACGGTCAGTAGGCCATGCGGAAGCACGGACCGGACCGGTTGCTGATCACGAAGACGGGTCTTATTTATATTTATATGCGACTGGATTTAAATACCAATGAACTAAAACTAAAAGGCAATGATCACTTTGTTTATTTCTCATTCTGAATTTTTTTGCTTAACTTCATGTGTTCTGGAATATTCTGGAAGAACGTTTCAGTGTTTATTGTTCTAGATAGTAAGGCTATTCCTTCTAGGATTAAGCTCATTTTTTACTTGGGTAAATCTTGATGAATTTTCTTTACCCCAGAACGGATTAGGAGGAACTTTTTGGCGTAGGATTGCAAAATTTTCTTTCTAACTGCAGCCACAGACCGTGTTGTGGACTATGTTCTCTCAATGACATATAACTATTTTAAAAGTAGGTATACTTTTGTTTCCTCGTACTGTTTAACATTTATATATCGTAGATTAACTAGATTAACAGAATAATATTTTTTTAAGGAAAATGCTTAGAATAAGCAACATACTCTCAGGCACGTGACTAAACCGCCTTAGCGTAAGTAATTAGTCAGGAAACTCTTTTGTTTTATCTATAGAAAAGTGGATTTGATTCCCCGCATATTCATTGTTTGCCAAAGGGGAACGCGACATTTTTATTGAGACCCTTTTTTACCAATGTACACAAAACTTATTTACTTTCTATATACACATGGTTTTACCTCGAAGGGGAAGGGTTGGCACCCGATATGAGGAAAGCGGTGTATTGGTCGATAGAATTGACAGGTTTGTTTATGCTTTAGGCATCAGGCAACGGGTTAAATGGATAAAGGTTGGCTAGATGATACGTGTCAGCCGCAGACTTGCCGCCGTTCACTTTCAACGCCGGTAGCATGTGTTCTACGCGTTGCAGTGCTTACAAGTGACGGGTTGAAACAAGTCAGGGCACTGTAGGATGTACTTAATCACACTGCCATAGATAAAGAGCAGGCAGAAGTCAGCGTCCTACTAAGATTTCTGCTCTAGTTTCAATCAACGAATATGATATACCAAAATAAATGCTGTTTTTAAGGATTATTTGGAAAACATTTTTATTTGATGTCAAACTTTCTGCTTCAAAGGCAAAAGACAGAATCTTCTTTATTTTGACGGCCTTTTTTCCATTATGGACCTAAGTAAACGGACCTTTTTAAATAAACCGAACCTTTGGCCTCCATAGTGATTTTCAGGTCCTAAAGAAAAATGAGATGTTCGGATACATTTTAATTTTAACGATGGCATGAAAATGTTAGACTTTATTTGTAGGTTCAGTGGGTTTTATCAGCAACTTACAATATATCTACATACATAAAATTCAGTATAATAATGGAGTCGTTTTGAAAAATATGTGTTTTTAATGGTTATTTAAATAGTTACCTAGTTGCGTGAGATAAATGAATTATAGAGGTGTTCCGTGGTTACAGAAAATAAACTTACTTTTCATGTTGTTATCTTTAACATAAATATTAATTAAATTTGCTTGTAAATACGATTGTTAGAAATTTTAAGTTTATATTTACCTACACTTATACTTAAATTAAGCTTAGGTGAATCAGAAGTATACGAATGGAATAAATTTTACGTATAAACTAGTTTTAACAAATTTAATAAACTTTTTAAAATGCTATGTCTGATTAAAATCAATAAATTCTTGAAACATATTTCCAGCTATCATTACATGTTTAATCTACATAGTATGTAGTGCAACAAACGCCCTACATTAGTCTAAACAAGCTTAAATACTCGGATTGAGAGGCAGTGGGGCGCGAATCTGACCCCTTTCCAGTCCAGTGACGATGCAACAAAGCCGCTACTGTTTTGATTAGCCGACTGTATGTGTGACTTAATAAGCATATATGATTGACCCTTAGAACGCTGCACTCCAAAGATTTTTGATGAACTATGAGTGATTTTTGAATCTATCTACCTTTAAAGTAAACACAGCATGATGAAGTGAACGTGTACGTTAATCTAATTTTAGCTTTAAAAAAAGATATTGATTATTTTGACTACCTGATAGATGTGGCTAAGCGATTGGGCTGCTGAGCTAAGGGTCGCGGCTTCGATTCCCGCACGGGGCAAAAAATTGTGTAATCCGCAAAAGTTTGTCCCGAGTTTGGGTGTTTGTGTATGTGATATTTCATGTTTGTGAAACGCACTCACGACACAGGAGAAATTCCAAGTGTGGGGCGACTTTAACAAAAATACTAAATATTTAATCCTGTTTATATTTGTAGACTTTTACTAGAAATTACTCTCGGAAAATTATCCCCCTGTACACTGGAAGCAAACCCCTTTAGAACGAGGTTCATCACCATGTAGGTCCCTAAAAAAGGGAACCACAAAAAGAAAAGGCACAAAGCAACAATGTATTTAAAACGTTGAGTACCCGCATCGATGGCTCGTAACGTTAACGAGCCTTTTAAGAGGCGTTTAAAAGAGAATCAAGTTAATAAGGGCTGGTTCATTTTTTGGTCAAAGAATCAGCATTGCCATTTAACGTGGCAATGCCGCCAGTCTTTTGGGCTCGTTACCGGTTGACATCGATGGGGATGAATTTTTTGATGCTTTTTATTTTTGTATATATTGTTTGTATTTTGTATTACAATTAAGTTGTAAATATTTGTAAAATAGTTATTATTTGAATTAAAATTAAAAAAATAAAGTTAATAAGGATGTGCTTTTGATGATCACAATAGACCCTGGCAATTATGACAGTGAGGCAGTGACTCCTGCCCCCTTACACTTGAAGGGGTAAACACTTGACGAATAGTAGAATGAAAAGTATATGACATACTTGCTACGCCCCGCGGTGTTACCTGCTCCATATTTTCGGGATAAAAAGTAACCTGTGTTAACCCAGGGTGTCAGCTACATCCATATAAAATTTCATTAAAATCCATTCTGTAGTTTTTACGTGAAAGAGTAACAAACATCCATCCATACTCACAAACTTTCGCGTGTATAATATTAGTAATCGATAGTATTGGCCAAACATTATGCCATCCCCATACAGCGTGTCCCTCTATGTCACAGTCAATTTTGACGACCTGATTAGCACAGTGGCTAAGCGATTAGACTGCTGCGCTCAGGGTTGCAGGTTCAATCCCCGTGCGGGCAAAACTTTGTGCGAACCACAGATGTTTGTCCCGAGTCTGGGTGTTTGTGTATGTGATATTTCATGTTTGCGAAACGCACCTACGACACAGGAAAAATTCCTAGTGTGGGCGAAGTTCTTTTTTATTAATTTTTTTATTAAAGTCACAGATACTTTGTCATTAATATCTTTGTTTATTTATTTTCGCGTCCTATTTAAGGCTGGCTCTGTACACAAGGTTACAGAAAACATGATATCCGTTTTCGGCGCGGTAGTAACACATCAGTATACGGCGGAAACGGATCATTTTTCACAACACGCATAAACCGCCTCGCATATACTATCCATTGGTTAGTTTCTATTACGATGACTTGCTAGTATTACGGTACTAAAGGGACTTTGCTCTACTTATACATCGATTTGTAGTAGAATAAAAGAAAATTGGATGGTAGACGCTAAGCGTGACTACTAAACATGAGGTCCTTGGTTCGAATTCTAGGTCGGGAAAAGTGTTTTTGGTTTTTCCTTCAATAGCATAGAATCTGGATTTGTGCCTGGTTGATAACTAGCTCGCCCCCTTGTAGAGACTTATAGAGACTTACCTATAACATAACTGGCAATATGAGTGTACTACTTATACTTCTGCCTACCCCTTCCCGGAAACATGCGTGACTTTATGCTTACTCTTCTTCAGAAACAAATAAAAGTGTAAATAATATCGCGAGCTCATTAAGCACACAAATAATAATAATAACATAATAATCGCACAAACATAACAGTTGTTTGTATCCATTGATGACGGCAAACTTTTCTAATTTCGACTCATAATACAAAGGAAATAATATAATTTCACGGTCACCTAGAGGTTTACAAAAACGTCCAACATCATTGTGCCTAATTTGTTTGATGAACAAATTATACGAGCAACTTTTCTCATTATTGTCTGAATGTAATAAACAATAAACATAGTTCACAGGTTTCGACGAACAGTTTTATACAAATAGCCCACATAGGAATAGCCGTTGAACTGTAGCCTTTTTTACCCGACTGCGCCAGAAGGAGGGTTATGTTTTTCGAGAATTTGTAAGTATATGAAAGCTTTTTTGCTGCCTCGTTAGTAAAGTGGACAATAAGCGCCACAGCTAAGCATGAGGTCTCCTTGGTCCTGAGTGTTACCTACTGAGTTCTTTTCATTTGGTAATTCTTCAGTAGGAGTCTGGTCCCGGTTGATGGCAATAGGCTCGCCGCCTATTACTTTAGCACTTACAACACAACTGGCAAAATAGTGTAATATGCATCTCTGTACTGGGACGCCTCGAGCTTCATTGCCTCGATTGTTCTTAATTGTTATCATTGTAGATCCTGGATTACAGGGGTCGCAATGATGGGCTTACGAGTGGTGGGCTTATCCCAATAACATAATGTGCATCTCTGTCTACCCCTTTAGAGAATACAGACGTGATGTTATATTATGTGTGTTGTGTTTTAGTGTAGCCTCTATGAATGTGAATACGTAAATAATATATTTTTTACAAGCAGTAGGTTTTACTATACTACCACCATCATCGCGGGCGCATCGGTATGCGGAGCGTTGCGCACGCAGTTCGGCTCGCGACTCTGCCGCGTAACCAGCTCATGAATAAGGGCTCCGATCGAGTCCGAAACTAGTCGGGCATTCCCGAATACACCCGTGAGTATAACCGGAATATATAGTAAATAATAGCAGTAGGTTTACTTTCCTATTCAGATATAATTTTAAAGTAAATAAACAATCTTCTTGGCTTTTGTTGTCTTATAAGGTTAACTAACAGCTATAAAGGAAAATATTTCGTATAGAAGAAAAGTCTTCAAAATCTACAGCAATGTTTTTCACTACACTACTTTATATCGATTTAGTACATACAGCTGCTAAGGCTTTAGTATTCTTTGAGGGCGCCCCAACGTCGCTTAATTCGCTCTCAATAATAAAAGAACAATAAACTTTGACTGTTGACTTTATTTGCTAAACAAAACAGAAACGCAATCTAAATGTAATTGCTCAGGGTCATCAAACTGACTGAAATTATTTAGCACTGCGCAATACTTACTTCTTTAAGTAAAATATGGTGATTGAGTTGTGACAGATGTATTAATAGAACTAATAATTAACATGACATAATACAACTTCTAAACAATAGAGAAAAATTAACAGAGATGCGGCCGCACAGTGAATTTGCTACAAAGGCAATTGAACAGAAACAAGATTTTAATTCTAGAGTTTTGAATGAGGTTGGGGACTACTTGTATGTGAAGACAAGAATAATAAATACAGAAAGCATAAATAAAGCTGAGTCAAATTCAAAATATTGCAAAGCCGAGTTCGCGAGACTTTGTTTCAAACGCTTCAAACATATTGCGGGTACTTCGGTCTAATGCTCTCTTGAATGCATTATAGGATCTCGATAGAAAGCACTTTTGTTTGTTCTGCGTCATGGCCAACAGTCGATGTTCTATTGCTTGGATTTTAAAAGGATCTATAATCTTTCTGGGACATTTCCAGCAATAACATATGATATAAATCATCATCCTACGACAGCAAAAGTCAAAGCCTTAAATAAAACCCTCACACGTCACGTCACCTTTACCTTTAATTTCCCTTTTATTGCCAGATGGGGCACGAAGCGCCAGAATTATATCCGAAATTCTCGTGTTAAATGCTCCGAATGGACCCGAAATGGGGATGCTTGGGCAATCATCTGGGGACTCATAAACGGGTTTCACGATTCAGCCGGCGCGACGACCAACACGCAGGTCTGATTAAACCAATGTTGGACAGTTTCCACGTTGCATGATTAACGTTGGTTTCAAACAAACTCCTGTAAAAGTTCGTTTGTTTTGAAAAATTACATTTGGGACTCCTGTGTGGTGGAAAGTTTATGTTAATTATTTGGTCGTTAAAAGTTGGAACGGGTTGCAATGTTAATTAAGTTAACTATAAAAATGCGGAACGTGTTGTGCCCACCGGAGCGAAGGTTGGGAGGTATTCGTATTGAAGAGTGCCAGAATTGGTAGTTTAATTGTTGTTTCATGGAACGCAATTAATGCTACGTTATGAAATCGGAGCTTTATTGGCATTGGAAATTCATTTTTAGTTTTATTGGCAACCTTTGCAATCTGACCCGATAAATTAAACTGGATTCAGTGCCAGCTATATCTGCTATTTAGCTAAACTGAACTTTGTGCTGTGTGTAGTAAGTAGTGCTGCCGCGAGCATTCTTCAAGTATTTTATATCTTCTGTAACATCGTAATTCATTTTTTCTACTAGAGACGAAGTTGAAACAAAGTAGGTACATTGGAAGGAGCACTCTAGATTTTCCAAGGCGTTTATAGTTATTTTACAGCGCCTTTTATAGTCACAGATACGACCAGCGAACTTGGAGAACAGAAAGTTAATAAAGCCAAGTGTGCCGTTTATTCACACATAAAGCCATACTAGGAGATAAACCGAGGATTTAGACAATTCACCCATTTGTAATACTTAACCTCGGCAAAAACGTTAAATTCTAAGCGAAGGTATCTGCGAACATTTTTCAAAATGTATTTACGTTGGAATTCTAAGTACCTTGTAAATGCCTTTCCAGCATTGAGAATTTAAAGGATCCCGTTACATAATACCGAGGTGAGGCTCTATGGAAAGTAATTGCTCTATCGCCAAAATTATTATGTTCGGCACAAGGTAGTACAAATTGTTTCAAGTTGTATCCCCAACTATTTGACGCGAAACAAAGGCGGTATGTCGAGGGAAAATCTTGTGGCCAAATGTCAAATCGCTTAGAAAAATACTTGTGGATTTTTGGTCTGAGGAAAATTCTTTTTATTCCCTTAAGATACTTAATTCAAAAGAATTTAATTTTGCTTGTGCTTAAAACTGTAAAGAGTGTCTCGGTGGTTTTACAGTCGGAATTGTTATTCAGCTGAACTTAATAACAATTCCGATGTAATACTTTGTCAAAAAGTATTTGTTTTTATAAACATGGCAATTTGCTGTTCATTGTGGGCTGTGGCGTTTTAAGGCCCTTAGGCCTTTGTTCATCAGTGATGACCTTCCTGCTGATGATGATGGTGGTGATGATGATGCTGGTTTATACACTATTATGTACATACCAACATCCATTGCTCAGCATTTTCCATTAATACTCATTGTTTACACTGACTCGAGGAAATATCTGTCTTAATTACTGCGTCTAATTTTGGCACGTGTTGTATGACGCGAATATAGCGGGATTTACACTATAGCTCATCGCGCGCATAATACCAAGTCATGATCATACCAAGACCTTGTCATAGCTATTATCAAGTCTATTGCCTAGTGTCAAGACCCATTTTCGTCAGAGGAATTGTATCCCTTGGTTAATGACACTATATTTAAATCTCTTTATATCGATATACTGTCGTTATATAGACAACATCATGACATTTTCCGTAGTAGAAGCAAGACGCCGCGCTGTGCTGTTTAATGCGGCGTCCCGCTTCCACATGGAAATGCCTTTCTTTGAAAGTACATGGTAAGGTGACTGGTCAGATTTCCGCTGATACGGAAGGTAACAAACTGCTGCTAAATGGCCCTATACAACATTCTAATTAAAGAGATTAATTTAAAATGATGACCACAATTAAACCTATTGAAGCACATAATTGTGTCGCACTCATCCTCCGCGAAATTGTCTTTCCTATAATTAATTGGGACGGACCTTTTGGGACCTCGAATCCACGAAATCTAAACGAAACTTTTTTGTTTATTGCTGAAAATATCTGTTTATAATATCCATCTGTTTGAATCAGGAATTTAAATTAGAAATTTTGAAATTCTCCATTGTGGTAGCTAACAGGGGTAGCACATCACACAACTTTTGAGCGTAGAACCGGGATAATGTACGACGCAATGTGTAGGACAGTATTGCTGTTAAAAATATTGACTAATTAACTTTTCATGACCTCGTTATCCTTCCAACATGTATCGATAACGAGGTCATCAAAAAGTTATTTAGTGGCGAATTTTCGTAAGAGAAAAAGTTGGAAGTCCATCAAAAATATGGATGCCCAAGGAAAATTAGCTTGATAGTAATTTTAAATATGGTCAGTGGATTCCTGTCTATAGATAATCCCGATACATAGAAATCCTATCATCTCACAGTTATATACACTGCTGTATTTAATATTAATCTGGTCTAAACACGGTGCACCTCTCTAACACAGACGCTTTTCACTGTACCTAATGTTGCGGAAAGCGCCGAAGACACAGAGTAACTAATATCAGTATGACAACACATTTACTATCACATATCTTGTCTTCTATGAATTCGTAACATCATTTCTTTAGCATAGATAAGTTGTGTTTAACCTAGATACATGTAGATTCGTTATCATCATTGTGTTATCAAGGCTTTCAATATTAACGCTAATCCTATAATACGGGTAGGCGCTGTAGACTAGGTACTCGAGCGAAGATAAAAGGGTGTCTATTCAGTAACCCAAATCAATTGGACAATACGATACGCATGTAACAATAACGGTACGATGAATTATCGTTAATTTGTCTGAAAGCTTGGTACTACTTGGTACTTACCAATCGCTTTTGTACCTATTGAAATGCCGAAGCTAACAGATTATACATAGAACTCCTATTTTACTCACAATGAGTGATGTTGAGTAGGTACATAAGTATTCTCGTAGAAATTACCTTTTACGTTCAATGTCGGGTAATGATATCTAATCCATAGACGTTGCCGATCTCAAATAGAGATTGTTTTCACTGTACCTAATGTTGCGGAACGGTACACAGTGTAGAAATTTTCAGTAGGTACAAACTCTAGAAATAGTTTTTACTCTGTGGCAACTTATAAGGTTTTCCTTTCAACTACTTTATGGCTTAACGTTTAGTATCGTTTATATTATAATTAGTTTTGACTGTTAGTATAGCTATGATACACAAAAAATGTTTTTTTATCTTAAGTGCGATGGGCTAGTTAACATTTTATTTATTCTTGTACATAATGTATTCGAAGAATATTATATTTTCTCCTGACGCCAACAAAAAGCAATGCTGCCTTTGTTTCGCGGAAAGTGTTGTTTATTTTGCATAGCGTAAATAAAATAGCCATTTCTTATTTCTTGGAAAAATGATTTATTAATCCTGTTTTAAAAATATATCACATTTCACACTAATATTATAAAGGAGAAAGTTTGTGAGTGTGTTTGTACGTTTGTTACCTATTCAGGCTCAAACAGCTTGACCGATTTTGATGAAATTTGGGATTAACACAGGCTACTTTTTATACCGAAAAAATGTAGCGGGTAACACCGCGGGGCGCAGCTAGTACATTCATAAAGCCACGATTTTTTCCCAGAAGGGTCGGCAGAGACCACGGATTTCCATTCGCTACGATACTGGCAAACTTCTTTCGCCTCATTCACACGCATCACATTCCTCATACACGATTGGCGGTTAAGAGTACTCATCACTTGACCGTTTTGCAGAACATTCCGATGTGGTAGACCAAACCGGAGATGTTCTCCGGTATATTCGCCGAGGTCTTCCCCTTCAAGATACTCCACTAACATCCGCCTCATATATTCTTTAGCCATTCTTCTTTCATCCATCCTTTGAACAAACAATCTATATTCTTTTCAATTTCGGTTTAAAAATAGGTAAATTCAATTCGTAGTTTCAAGTGATTACTAAAATATTGAACGAACAAGAGAATTAGGAGTTGATCATTGTTGAATTCAGCTGCCCATCACAATAGAACAATGTGCTACGATTGGAGCGATAACGAACGGTTGATACGAGTAAGTAATTCGTGAAATGTTCATAAAAGCTATAGGTAGCGCTTTTGTGCTCTTATTTATTAAATTCTTTGAAGGCTACTCGTTAAATTGATTGGAAAGGTTGCTTCATTTAACTGGAGTATGGAGTATCGAGTGTATTTCGTTTTTTCATCTATTAATGTACGGAGTATAACTCACTCCCTCTTGGTGAATCTACGTCACGTCGTCTGTGTATCAACGTGAAGTTAACGAGTGCAGAACATCTTATAGTATTAAGTCTGTCTTTGTTTTTTATTTACCCATTTATTTCAGGTATCAAGGCCCATATCAACATATAGTACATTTGTAAATTATACTTTTCATGTATGGTAGAAGTATTAAATAATTGAATACAAGTTAACTATTAAATTATTATGATAACTCTACAAACAATCTTTAAGGGTTGTTTAATAATTATTTTTTAAAACGTCGCCCCACACTAGGAATTTCTCCTGTGTCTTGGGTGCGTTTTACAAATGGAACGGAATAAACATTTGTGGTTCGCCAATCCAAGTCCAATCACTTAGCCACTGCGCTAGTCGTCAAAAGAAAAATTTTAATCCGTGATATCTGTCACTTCTTACGTACAAAATACTAATAAGATACTAACCATGAACCTATTAAATCAGTGCGAATCAAACAATGTGGTAGTGCATGTACACAAAAACGCCTAACTTTAACATAACCAACCCAGAATTTCGCCAAGAAATTGATTAAACACAACAACAAAACGAACGGATGCGTTCATAAAGTTCACCGACGAAGGAACGCGACGTTAAGTTTCCGCGGCCACCGTTACCTGATCAGGGAAGCGATGCTTACAATGAGCAGTCACGCGACCCCACAGACTATGTAGGTTACAGAATGTACTTATCAGCACAATAATGCGGGCATAAAATGCGAGATTCCAGTCAAAGGTAGGACTAGTGGAGTACCTACACGGAAGATAATTACGGAGATTAAAACTTAACCGTGACACAGTTATTATGTGTTAAAACGAGACTATGTGGGGAGGATTTTTGATCCAGAAGATTAATAAGGCATAAGCTGCAAGAGGATAGTAACCATGCTGAACTGTTAAAGTTTAATGGGAAAATATACGTTGTTCAATCGGTTAACCACAGTGCTGCACAATATACTTGGTTCTTAAAAACAAAAACAAGTCTTTTTTAAACCCAAGAGCTTTCTGAGGCTTAAGCTCCGACTGTAAAGCAAAACATTTACTTACATGTTATATTTTGTCTCTACGTTGCTCTGTTATTTTAATACAATAAGTCGGTTATATTCAAACAATTCCTATATTAGGAAACAAATAACTGTCAAGTATTCAAATTAAAGAATCAAATAAATGCAAACGAAATAAAAATAAACCTTACATAGTAAGAGAATTTTATAACATAATAACATCACGCCTGTATTCCCCGAAGGGGTAGGCAGAGGTGCACATATTGTACACCCACATTTCGCCAGTTATGTTTTAGGTCCCAATGTAATAGGGGGCGAGCCTATTGCCATCAACCGGGCACAAATCCAGACTCCGTGCTGCTACTGAGAATTACCTAACGGAAAAACCCAGTAACACTTTGCCCGACCCGGGATTCGAACCCAGGACCTCGTGCTCAGCAGTCGCGCTTAGCAACCACTAGACCAACGAGGCAGTCTTCACTTCAGTTTTATATCGAATATAATTAACTTAGCAATTACGTGTATAACATAAAACTGAAAGAAAACTTCAAAGAAATACAAAGAAACACGTGCCAAATAGTTTCGTGTACAGACGAGGTCACGGACGAACGTCAACACAATCATATAGGAACTTTGCCAACTTGATATATTATGACAACAGAAGCTTTACAATACAGGTTTTGCTCGACCGCACCGCATCACTAGCTCAGGAATCTGAGCTCCGATTGAGTCCGAAACAGTCGAGCATTCCCGAATAAACATAAGCGTACAACCGGAGAATAGAATATGGAAAAAGCTGATAGTCCTCAATCGACTAAACAAATTCTATTGAATCATAACGCTAAACTGAAAGTATTCACACAAATTACCTTTCAAAGAAAAACAATGCATCAAAATCGGTACATCAGTTTTGGAACAACGATGCCACAAACAGATACAAATTTGAAACTTTTAACACCATTTCTTTGCATCAGAGATCAATAACTGTCGCGAAAGATAAAAGGGAACTGGGGGACTATTAGGACAAAAAATATGTCCGGTCATCACCTGGAAACGCCATTGCCTCATCCATTTCCTTTAGTCGATTAATATCCGCAGGCAGGAAGCTGCCTCTTTAATACCGTTTTGCTTAAGATTTGATTCTTAACCAGCTTAATTATAATAGTTTATGGCGAAAAAATATGAAAACGGAAACAGTGATGTAAAATTGGCATAATACAAAAACCTTGATTGCAAAATTTAATCGTGCAACCTTTTTGAGTCCACCCTTTATTTCCCCTCATAAGTCCCAGATACACCCACCTACAGTATAGCCTATTATACAGTATACTATATATACCACTATATAGGTGGCCTACCTATTAGGTATATTAGGTATATGGATAGGACCCATGTAAGTTCATTCATTCTCTGGCATTCTCGTTTTTCTGTTGGTGGAAGAGAATTGGATTCTTTACATAAAATACGCGGAATAATGTTTAATTCACGAGAAATACAGCTGTTGTAGTACCAAATAAGTATATTATCGATATTGTTATTCTTCCGAATCGTTGATAAAGATTTGTCTATCTATCTGAATAACTATTGCTTTATCGAAGTAACAATAACAAATTGTATTCCAGTTACGAGTTTCCAGGTGTGGAAATAAAATTCCATTTGCTGTTCGACTCAGCTTTCATCGTGAAAAAAAAACAAATTGATTTTTACGTCACTTAACAAAATTTTACGCGTATAATCATACCTTTTGCGTCGTAATAGTCTTGCTGAGAAATCTTCGGTATAAATCAATCAGCGTAAAACTTGCATCGACGGACCTGCTTGATGTACCAGTAACACGCGACATTCGCCTTCTCGCTTAGATCGATCGTCTTTAATGACTTTCGTTGTAACGGTCGACATTGTTAGGTAATTTTGTGATTTTTTTACAATTAACAGCATGGAGGTTTTTTTAGCAAAATTCTCCGTGTTGTTAAAAAATGGCAGAATGAGCCGACGTGTTATAAAAGAGCTTTTCCTCGTCACGGTTGAGCCGGCGTGTATTGGCAATTTTGCGGTATCTTTCACAACATTCTGTTTTTTAATTAACAAACAAATTTGTCACCTGCCAAAATACGTATAGCTACACATACGTGTAGAAAACAAGCTCGCCAATTTTTTGTCCTGTCCTAAAATGAAAAACGTCTTCAAGCAGACAAAGGACTTGGCCACAGTGCCAACTAGGTCTTAATCCGATGTAAATCAGTGTCGAATCCATAATAAACATGAATATACATATGTTTCTAATAAATTGTATTATTGACATCACCATGTCGGCGTAGATAAAGCTGACTTTCTTACAAAGCTTGTACGCGTAATATATTAGCATTGCGATCGCACGAAATTGTGCTGTTTTCTCAATACGATACAGAACATGGAACATGACGCGACTGTAATTCCAATATGGAGTTGTATGAGATACAAGCTTCGCCAGCCTATCTAATAGAAGCAAGAAAATATTGTGCTTAATTTCGTTTGCTTAATACCAGACCAAAGCTATGTGGAATACAGATGTTGTAGCTATGTAGGTGCTCCATAACATAAACAAATTGGATCAAAGGAATAAGTTGTATCTTTTATTACTTTTTAGGACGAATATATATATCTATGTCAACAGGCCTGTTTGGCTCTTTGTAATGTAACGTTACCCCCGTTATAGGGACGAGAATTTATTAAAAAAACAAATAAGCTATATAGATCAAGCGGTGCGATCGAACTTTATTAACATAAGTTGACTACGGTTGGAGATCTTAAATTGAGAAAATAAAGCTCTTGTCATCATTAACATTTCTGAGTGCATCAAAGACGTTAATGATTATGAATTAACACTACACTTAACTTGGGTTAAGTAATCGTTAAATGTCTTTGGGTGCCGCGGTAACTAATCTAAGACTTGATTTCAAAAGCTTAATTTTCTCTTCTCAAGGAGAGAAAAGTTTGATCATTGATTGAATTATTCTTTAAAATCGGAGTCATCATCATCAGCCGGAATACGTCCACTGTTAAACAAAGGCCTTCCCCTTGGAGCGGGGAACAATTGCCATAATCCCCACGCTTGGCAAGCGGCTTGGGGATCGCAGTACTAAACAGAAGGCTCTGCTGCCTATCTTCTGTATTTTCCATTAGTCGCCTCTTACGACATCCACGGAAGGAAAGAGGGTGGTCAATTCTAGGCCGGATACCGCTTGGCAGGCGAAACGGAGTACGTACGTAATACGTACTAATATTTGTTGTTATTTAGAGTCATGCTAGCTAGTACGTGCCAGTTATAACATACTATACAACTTAGCAGTTAATAATCTTTCAATTAACTTGCTAAGTTAGCGGAGTGTTTGACTTTAACTTAGAAGTTAGCGACGCAATTTGTGACAGGAACGTGCTGAACTTGATCGTGCCATTTGTTTATTTACTGTCGAATTTAAATCTAATTAAACTTTGTTGCCAATCAGAAAGATAAACTGCTATTAATTAAGATTATTGCATTCATATGTTAATTGGAGTAAAGAAATGTGTAACATAGGTATAAAATATACTTAACAAGCACACGTGGATTTTCGGGCAAAGTGTTATTGGGTTTTTCCATTAGGTTATTCTCAGTAGCAACTAGCAGCACGGAGTCTGGATTTGTGCCCGGTTGATGACAATAGGCTCGCCCTCTATTACATTGGGACCAAAAACATAACTGGCGAAATGTGGGTGTACTATATGTGCACCTCTGCCTACCCCTTCGGGGAATATAGGCGTGATGTTATGTGTTAAAAATCGTGTCATAAAAGTCCGCGAATTACGTAACTAATGCATCGCTCATTCGCCACCATCTTCAAACAGATCCTTATCAGGCTTAATCCGGCTCTTTGTCAGAACGTAAATGGGGATTACTCTCAAGACAATGCCCTTCACAGGACAATAGAGCCCTCGGCTTTCCATGCCCGTTACAGATTCGGCTTTCGTCTGCAAATTCCTTAACGGCCCGAGATGAGTGGAAATGTTCGTGATTGTAAAGGTTTAGTAGATACGTACGTAGGTATTTGTGTATTGAGGAGTTGTAGCTAATCACGTCGCTTGTAGGACGTATTAATTATATGAGAGTTTGCGACGGTAAGATGTGTTTTGTGTGTGTGATCACTAATGATGATGAAAAAGAATGATGGAAGAAAATACTTTTGATTACCATTATTAGTAGGCATAGAAAGGCCTTTGTTCAGCAGTGGACGTCTTCCGGCTGATGATGATGATGATGATGATAGAAAGCCCTTAATACTTTGCAGCAAAAAAAAAAAAGTCATGAAAATTGTAGTTTTGTCTCACTCTTAAGCTATAAAAACTTAATCCAGCTATTTATTGTAGACGATAATTAATTCTAATCGCCATGATAGCTACTTAATAGTTCAACTTCGTAAATGTGTTATGCAAAACCAATAAATATTCAATCTGTAAGTAATAGAAATCGATTAACCCTTTCAATTAAGCGAAACTCGATTCGGGAATATTGAATTTAAGGATTTGCTGTAGGTCAGTAGGGTTTGAAACCCTGCCAAGGGCGGGGGTGACCTTCTAAGATTTAATTACTTTGGTAATTTGAATTTGTTGTATGTTTATAATATTATAGATACAGTATTGGACACGAAAGACGAGTACGAAACTCATAACTACTAGAGAATGAGTATAGGTACTTCTTATCGTGTGGTTAATGAATAACCTGGTTTCAGAGTTTAAAGTGCCTGTAGGCCTCTGACATGACACACCGTTGAAAAATCTTTCAGTTGTGCTGGTTTTGCTCACGATGTTTTCCTTCGTCGTTTTTAACAACTGATAACTAACTTATAAAAACGGTATAGAAAAAAAAAAGGGGAAATAAGTCTACGGGTCCATTTAGTACATTAGGGCAATATGCGTTTTATCGGATGGTATTTCTACCAACCAACCTTTATCATTATAATTGTTTGCAGTATTAAGGGTGTGAACGAAACCGCATGCATACGTAAAGAGCTTTCACCGTGCCCTAGTGCAGGCGAGCCTGTATCGAGGCCTAAGTACAACACTTTCTCCTGTTCGATACGATTGTATAAACCGTTTGTACAGGCCGCAATGATCATATTTGTATTAAGTGCATTTAGCGTACCTACTTATACAATAAATGCGAAAGCCCATTGTATATTTTAAACGAGAAACTTGGCATAGAGTGAGCCTTTACCCGACAGTGGGACAATACAGGATAATTATCCCTACTTATATTATACCTATAAACACGAAAGTTTGTAAGTATGAATGGCTGTTTATTACTCTTTTACGTAAAAACTACTGAAAGGATTTTCATATGGAGGTAGCTGACACCCTGGATTATACATAACCTACTTTTATCCCGAAAAATGTAGCGTAACACCGCGGGGCGCAGCTAGTTTAATATAATTTTCAGGGCATCTTTCTTAGATCACCTGAAAATTATGAAAGCTTTCAAGCTTGAATAACACTAAGTTTGTGACAAACCAAAAAATCATTTATACTCAAAAGGTACCTTTACAAAAGTTAAATCGTCAGTAAAGTCGGGGGAAGACAAGTCGTTTCTAGAAATAAATCTTCAAAGTGTGTATGTCGCATGGCCTGGCAGGTACAAAGACACCGTAGCTAGGGAGCCGTCTTGTGTGCTTGTGTGGTCCTCACTGTCACACGACAGCGCCGAGATGCCTTTGGGTCAAAGCTTCACAAGAGCACCCAATGAATGAAGGTCTTATGTAAAAGGTATCGGTATATCAATATGAAAGTCTACGAATCTATACTATATATATATATTATATTTATATTAATATTATTTGTTTGCTTGAACGCGCTAATCTCAGAAACTACTGGTCCGATTTGAAAAATTCTTCCAGTGTTAGATAGCCCATTTATTGAGGAAGGCTATAGGCTACACATTCGAAATCCACGCGGACGGAGTCGCGGGCGGAAGCTAGTAATGAGAATAAAAATGTATGTTTTTCGTAACGTCGTAATATTTCTTGATACAGGTATGTAGGCAAAAACTATAGGTGTATCCATAATTAGTTAATCAATCAACCGTCGCCACAAGTCAGATTAAATATTTTGATACCGGTCATATTCCGTTTACTATAAATACTGTTGTTAATTTTTTGTCCTTAACTTTGACAAATGACTAGTATACCTACCTAATCAATAATAATAATAGCCTTTATTTAGACATCACAATTATTTACATTAACTTATAAATGGATGTAGAATTTATAATCGTAACTAACATTAATTTGACTCTCATGATCTCATTTGCACTTTTTTGTTAGTAACAATTATTCTAATCAGATTTATGCGTATTTTTTTTATCTAAAAAAATAAAATAATAAATTACCATAAAAATCATAAAAAATACTATACATCCATAGATTTTATAAATTCTTCAGTCATATAATACCGACCACAGACTATAAATCAAAATGAAGCGGGAGGATAAGGATGAATGCAACCTGATATTAATTTAGCTCACGCCACGCCACGCTCGCCCGCGTCTATTAAATAAACACTTAGTTTAAACAATGAAGTGTATAGAATCTGGCAGGGTGACAACATGGAGGTCTGTCACGACGAACTGGGACTACAATAGGACGCACGCGCATTGTTATGCAGATCAGTGGACGCACGTGAACATGGGTTGGTATTTAGTCTTCTTTGTTCACAATTAGGCTTGGTTTGGTAAAGAATGCTGCGAATATCTGAATTTGGTTTATAACATTCATTTACCCTTTTAACTACTCGTACGTTTACATTAGGAAAAGGTACCGACGGAATAGATTTCAGTTTACGTAATTATAGGAGGATATAAACCCACCGTATTTTAAAAAAAAGAATGACTTCATTAGTGTTTTTCAAGAAATCAACCTCAAAGAGGTTGATTTCAATACTTTTCAGTTTTCGTGTTAATTGTCAAATTAGTTCAATATATTATTTCAAATCCGTGATGTTTACTCAGTCCGTACAAATATAACGTGTGGTGTAATAAATTTAAAACAATTGACATTCGATTCACGTTACTATGAGAGTATCCATACAGCATCGAATTCCGATCAAGTGTTTAAAAATATACATTCAACTGATCGTAAGAAAGATATTTTGTTTCAGAAAATAGTTTAGTTTATATTTAATTGACTATGTTTATAATACACACTCATATTTCAATTTATACAAATATTATAATTGTTATGTTGACATTTGACTGCCTCGTTGGTCTAGTGGTTGCTAAGCGCGACTGCTGAGCACGAGGTCTTGGGTTCGAGTCCCGGGTCGGACAGTGTTGCTGGGTTTTCCCATTAGGTAATTCTCAGTAGCAGCACGGAGTCTGGATTTGTGCCCGGTTGATGGCAATAGGCTTGCCCCCTATTACATTGGGACCTAAATCATAGCTTGCGAAATGTGGGTGTACTATATTTGTGTGCACCTCTGCCTACCTCTTCGGGGAATACAGGCGTGATGTTATGCATGTTTATGTTATATTATATTAACAGTTATTAGTTATCGCTGATCAAATGCTGAAAATACTTTGATGTTTAATAAGGAGATAGGCAGTTGTAGGATACTTACTTTATACGCCGGAAAACTATAGGACAGCGGTTTTCAACAAAGCCTTGCAGGACTAGCAGGCGGCAAATAAATCAATGCTACGTTTAGATGTTAGACTAACTATCAGGGATTTGAAACGTTTCTTAAGATTTCGTTATTTTTGTTCGTATTGTTATTTAGCTACTGGAACAGTACTTAATTACTTTATGCGAACAAAGATTTTAATGCGAAGAAATTTTTAGTAACGTTTCAAGTCCCTGTTATCACACTATAACGATTATAAAGGTGAAAGTTTGTGAATGTGTTTGTATGTTTGTTACCTCTTCACGCTCAAACGGCTAGACCGATTTTGATGAAATTTCATATGGAGGTAGTTCACACCCTGTATTAACACATAGGCTACTATTTATCCCGAAAAAATGTATCGGGTAACACCGCGGGGCGCAGCTTGTCTATTATAACCTTTAAAGTCTCGAATAGGTATAACTAAGTTCACGGAAAAACCAAATCACATTCACAATCAAGCAAGTTACTGCGCTAATCCGATCAAAAAAGGAAGGGAAAAGTTGTCATGCAAATCATATCAGAAATGGTAAATCAAGCCGAAAAAGTTATTTCTATCTACAGCGGAGCCCACTGGCTCACACCTCTGACGAAGCACTTTTCACCCCATTCGGCGTATACACACCTAACTGAACAGCCCTTGTGTATTGTTAGCGGTATTTTTAGCTTGGACCTTATTTTTTGCGGATATTTTTAACAGAAAAATAAACTAAACGCGCCGGTACCTACCTATTTTTCCTATGTATCTGTAATTTTTTATTTCATATACTGCTTTGGAATGACTTTAGAAATCTTCAATGTCTAGCATAAGCATCTACTTATCGTTTTTATTTTACTGAAGCTAAAGTTAATTTTAAAGAAACCATGTCTCTTCCGAGTACCGACTTTTGTTTGCCCAAACATATTGCAGCAAGGAGTTAATCAACAGAAAAAAGTTCTGTACTTACTGATTCAATCTTAAATACAAAGAGAAATAGCCCTCTAGGCTTATCCAACACAAACAGTAGAAAAACAAGAAAGAAAATACCTTCTCGAGTGAAGAACACCTGAGCAAAAAAACAAGGGGATGTGCGCTCGCGACGCTATTGTTATAACCCTTTTAGTTTTTTACACAGCGTAACTACAGATGAAAGAAAAACGCGAAAAACAAAGTCAACAATGCCTTTGTATTCCAGTGATGTGTGCCCGTCACTGTGATACGGATCTTCTTGTTAAAAAAGGTTTTGTTGGCGTGTTGTGACCAAAACAGGCTTATATTTAGATTTGCATTCGAAATAGAATGTTAGGACCGCGAAAGTTTAATTTTGGAAGCTTTAGCTAGGATAATACTTTAATTGTTGAACTAAACAATTTGAACGCATTATAATGCGATCAAGATGCACCCATTGACTGCCTCGTTGGTCTAGTGGTTGCTAAGCGCGACTGCTGAGCACGAGGTCCTGGGTTCGAATCCCGGGTCGGGCAAAGTGTTACTGGGTTTTTCCATTAGGTAATTCTCAGTAGCAGCACGGAGTCTGGATTTGTGCCCGGTTGATGGCAATAGGCTCGCCCCCTATTACATTGGGACCTAAAACATAACTGGCGAAATGTGGGTGTACTATATGTGCACCTCTGCCTACCCCTTCGGGGAATACAGGCGTGATGTTATGCAAGATGCACCCAGATTATTTTTTGTCATGGTAATTTAACGGGCTACCAAAAAAACAATTTCATTTTATATTTTAGTCTTGGTTTAAAAAGACTCAAGTAAGAAAGGCAGATTTCCTGCCTGCATTGAATACCTAAAGGAGTGGGGTACAGGTGACCTGTTTCCACCCACATTTCACCGGTAACCGAAGTATATCCCAGAATGTAATAGAGAACGGAAATTGATAAAAACGGGCGAGTCTTGTGTGATTTACCGGGTACATTTCCAAGCCCCGGACTACCGAGGATTTTCTAATGGATAGATAAGGTAATAGTTACTCGTTTGACCATTTATATCCAAAAGTGGTTTTGGATTAAGGGTCACTGAGCTGAACCGCCGTTAAACATAATGATAATTAAGTAAACAATTAAACATAGTATTGTTGGTATTTTGAAGACATACTAAAGAACCAAATAATACGTAGTTCAAAAAATTGCGAGTACCTACTTCGTATGAAGGCGCTGTAAACTTAGATCCCTGAAGTGTGAGGGTTCATTCTTGCAGCTCAAACAATGGAAGTCCCCACAGAGACTCCCAACATTTTCAGTAGTATTTAATAAAAGATACCCCAGATTGTCAACATTTTTATAGTATTCGTCAATCGAAAAACAATAGAAATCCCTTGATACAGAGATTGTCAACATTTCCTAGCAGTCTGAATTAGCATAAGTTATGCATGGTGTGCGAGGCATAAGGTTGGGTTGTTTGCCGACTGCCGACGTTAATCCACGATGCCTGTGATAGCTACACGCAGGGTCAGAGAACACGACAACTGTTGTTTGGTTAATAATGTAGGTTACCGAGCTTTACCAAGCTTCCTGTTTTGAATTTCAAGGTTGTTTGCGAAGAAAGGTATATTGTTTTCACCTCTCCAATCAATGTAGGAATATACTGGGATCATAGACTTGACGTTTTTGGTGAGCCAATTGGTAACTAAAAGTATTGGAGTCTAGGTTTTTCGACAGTGAAGTTACGGGGCTCAAAAATGGCTCAAATGGCTTCAAAAAGGATGGTACCGTCGGTAAATTAAATCTACTTATAAGTGCATATGTGTAGAACTTACGAGAAGCTTGTATTTGGGTTCTGTGCCAGCTTTAATAAACAAGCGAAAGTGAGATAATATATGGCACTTATCTATCATCTGACCTTCACCCTTAGAAAAGCAACGGTCCTAATAATTTACTAAGATACCACATTTTTTATGTAATGTCATCGGAATTTATGATGACACATTAGGCGATTTTAGAATGCCAGTTATGTTCTAAAATAATTGATAAAATTAGTCTCGGTTTGTAAAATAATTTGTATAATAAAAAAATGAATAATATAACTATTTTATTAAAACTATAAATTTTATTTGACCTGTTTCCAAATCTGGCGAGATCTTTTGAAAATTAAATGGGTTTCTTTAATTAAACTGGCAATAAAGGCGTCTATTAAACGCAGATTGCCGATATATAAAGAGTAAGATTGCCATTTTAGTGGAAATTTTTCGCCAAAAATGGTTTTAGCCAATTAGGGCTCGCAATTAGCGGCGTCGACGGTTTGTTTACAATATTCTCATGCCGACGTGGTGTTCGGTGCAAAGTAATTAGCTATTGCGATAATTTGATCGACCGCTTCTTGACTCTCGAGTCGCTCGGTAGCTAATAATTTCGTTATAAGCCCTTGTGTTTAGAAAAACGCTGCATTGCAGTAAAGTGTTGTATTTTCGGTAAATTTTTGGAGATTGCTTGAAACTGCTGGTCACACCTTAACGTTTTCTCGATTGTAAAGCCGAGCTGTGTAACCAATAATTTCCGTTCGGAAATTCACAGATAGCTTGTAAATGTCAATACGTTCGCTCTAACACGGTAACTAGATCAATTGTGGGTAGATAACTAAGAGAGCAGGCTGCTCTAGTAGATTGACCAATTGGCTTGCAATCAGGCTGTACTAGGAAGCCACCAAAGTTCAAAACTGTATCTGAGATTATTCTCGTTGCGAATGTAAATAGACGACCGTACTACTTACAAATATCAGAACTACACGAGCAATAGATATACACAAGCATCCTATATCAGTAAATTATACTCCTGTTAACGTTCTACAATTAGCTACAAAAGGAAGACCTCGGTGAACACAATTCTGATTAGCCCCCTTACCATGAACTCTTAAAACAGGACAGTTTACGAAGTGGACTCGGGACACCGCTACGTGAAGTATACGGCGTCTCGCTTCCACAATGTAAACTGTCCTGCTTGAAGAGTTCATGGTAAGGAGGCAGATCGGAGAGGTGTTGGACAAAGGCCAGTTCAGAGGTACCCTTATCCGACGAGCTTGTAGGAAGAAGTAGATAGAAATATGGTACTATGGTCCTTCCTACCTATGAGGAAAACAAGCGGGACTATGTATGTATGTTTACATTCTCAGGGACTTTAGAGATACTATACGACCTTAATTTTAGTTGGAGCACTACTCACAGAGGCTGCATGTTACTCGTATCTGCGTACATTTTAAAGCTAAAGCGGACTAGGCTTTTAGCCACCACTTATGATATCAACGTTGCATAGCCATCCACGACTTGCTTTGACGCCGCTTTTCGGTGTAGCTCTGACGAACATTGCAATTTGCACAGCTTTTTGTCTATTTATGTAGACCGTATATTTTCGGTACCGTTGCGTTGCTCGTGATTTCGGTTTTTGGATGAGAAGAGTCAAGTGTCGGGAAATAAATTGAGCAACATAACAATAATAAAGAATGTGTAGATATTGTTCATTTCTTTTATTACCTCATGAAAGTAGAAGCATCACATACCATTTGTATAAAACCACAGATAAAACGCAATTACGAAGCGTTTCTATTAGAGGCGAGCCTATTTTATGTCTCTCATATAGTCACTGTAATTTAATGGCAAAGGCATACATTATTCTGCCGCACATATTCAAGCCAAACAAAGAGGACTCATAAATTAATTTGTACTAAGCACAAAGTAAATTACGAGGCTTAAGAATGATATTTTCTTCTGAGATGTTATACGTTTCTGTGGGCTGATGTTATTTTATTTAATTAAGTTCGAAGCTTGTTTTTTGTTATTAGGAAAGCTTGAGGTATCGATAAGTGTGTCTATCTACAAAACAATTTAGCTGTTCGGTGGAAGATGATGATGCAGTTTCGGCAACTGAGTGTTGCCTGTATCCTCTCTGCTTTTAGCAGTGTTATTTGCTTATTATTTCGTATATATTTGGTTAATAACAGCCACTAACTAGCGTTCTACATTATTACACGCGCGAATAATTTCCAGATTAATTTTAAAATCATGAACCAACAAATTTTCCACGAATACTAAATTGTTTTCTCGAAGACAGACAGATAACTTGTCGTAACCAAAAACGATGCGATATTAAAATTTGAACGATAATTCCGCCGGGTCCCAAAAGACGCATATTCTTTATTAAATGTCCTGAAAATTGGTCCCTTTATTTTGCCAAACAAAATGAAAGGTTTTTTCACATTGCTTATTGTAAGAAGTATCTTAATGTTTGTAATATTTGGATTTTAAAGCATTTTCTTCCATAATATACGATAAAAATAGAATTTAAATTTTATTTCATTGCACTAAAGTAGATTTTGCAATAGACATAACATCACGCCTGTGTTTCCCGAAGAGGTAGGCACAGGTGCACATATAGCACACACATTTAGCCGGTTATGTTTTTAGTTCCAATGTAATAGGGAGCGAGCCTATTGCCATTGCCAACCGGGCAAAAATCCATAGTGCATTCTGCTACTGAGAATTAATGGAAAAACCCAGTAACACTTTGCTCGACCCGGGATTCGAACCCAGGACCGCGTGCTCAGCAGTCGCGTTTAGCGACCACTAGACCCACGAATCGAATAGGAATATAAATAATATAAAAAATATATATTTATATTTTACCGCGAAACTTCAAAAACAGTAGAAACCTAAGTAACAATGTATGCGCTTTCTCTTCGGATGTAATTTGGCTCGTGCCGACACGACAGATCAAGAATCACAATTCATCAAGCGTGATGAATGTAGAAATGTCACTTAAGAATGCTATTCAAAGAAATCCCTAGCAGTCATGTAGTTACCTAGGACATATAAGTGTACAGTGATGATTATCGTTAAGTATTTTGAAAAAGAAGGACTATGACCCCTTTTCCCAAGACCCAAGTAAACTACATAATGTTTGACTTTGTTTAATAGCTTTTTTCTTTTAATTTAGCTTGACATTAAGTTAGAAAAGTATTTTTAAGTTAATAAGATTCCGTACCGCTAGCGTAACTTGTAATATATATAACAGTCAATTTTGTAGTACATGTACAACACACAGTTTCTATATGGTATGTACTGTATTGTTGTTTTTATAGGTATGTATTTATGAATACTACCTTCTTTTCTAAACTATCCTACAGCTGATTAGTACGCCAATCACATCTCACATACTAAGAAAGTATGTGTGTATGTGTACCACAGATCTAGTACCTATGTAATGTACGTACTGTTGCTACTGGCATTTCGTGGTTGTCATATAAGGAAGTTTATTGCCCGAGTAATATGCAAGTACATTGCGGCTAATGAAGCTTTATGATTAGTCTCTAGCAAAGTAATTCCAGAATTAGTTATTTAGTAGTACATCTCTCTATTTGTTACTACGTCGCCCCACACTAGGCCTTTCTCCTGTATTGTGGGTGAGTTTCACAAACATGAAATATCACGTCCACTAACACCCAGACTCGGCATAAATATCTGCGGATCCCACAAACTTTTGTCTCGTGCGGGAATCGAACACGCAACCCTTAGCGCAGCAGTCCAATCAATTAGCCACTACGCCAATTTTGTAAGTCTTTGAAGTACCGTTACTCCCACGTGTATAAATGTACCAAATACCTCCAAACGATTATCTGTGTCTTCATCTTACTAAGATTTTAATCCTACGTATAAAGATCCTTAATAAACATTTTACAAATTCAAAACAACTAAGCTTATTTATTCATCATAAATTTCCCAAAATCATTAACCCTATGAATAATTCAAGCATCTTTATTAAACGAAGGAATTTAAGTTCGCATGCAAATTTGGCATTAAGAACAATGCCGGGGACGCGGAGAACAGAACTAAGTATTATTTAAAACTTAATTCTCGTCACTGATATTTAATGGCGCTCGCAAAACTACAAAAGGAAATGCGCTAATTAATTTTCCTCGTTCAAACAATTAAATAAGCAGCCAGCAGAGAAGCGTGACTGCATCACGATAAACATGCACTGTCTTACTCGAGCCACACGTCAAATTACTTTCACATTTTTTGCGATTCGCGCGGACCGCCGACTTAACTAACAAATATCCACAAAACGAGAAACCCTGCCAACATTAAAATATCACCACTAGCTCAATGGACGCGACGCTCATTCACAAAACAAACATAAACATTCGAGTCGCGCGTGCGAAACTTAAAAACGGTAAAACTGAATGGAACACACCTCCTAAAGTTAACGTATCGCTCCAGATTTGCTCGTGGTATCCTCCGAATTGTTAAAAAATATCACTGTTCACTTTGTTTGGTCACTTGTAGCACTGTGAGACACTCGCGCCGATCGCTCTCGCCGAACTAAGTTCCGTCCGACGCGTATGCTGTGTTCGAACGTCCGACAAAGACTGATCGCATGCGGCGTGGTGGCGGCGCGAAGCGGCACCGCCGCTCGCCTTCTCGAATCAAGGCCATGCAAAACGCTGCTCCCATTTCCCCCCAGTGGAAAGTGTTCGTATCCGTGATCCGTGCCCCTTTCGGGCAGGTGTGGGAGAAAGCACCCAAAAAATTGATCGTTCTGACTCATTCGTTGAGATGATTCGCTTGTCTGCATCGCTAGATGGACATGCTGCCATGGAAAGTGAAAGAACCGGTTTCAGAGGCGCCAAATCTGTTAATGAAAAAGAAAAAGTTCAAAGCGACGCGCCTCTTGTTGATGGCTTCGGAACATTTACATTAAACGCGATCGATTAAGGAAGCATAAATATAAACAAGAAACTGAAATTATTTAACACAACTTTTATATTAGATAGGGCAACTTTATTGTGGATCACAATCTATCTTTCATCAACCATTTATTATTTAAGATACGAAAAAAACCTCCCGTGCCAGCGAAGTGGTCCATAAATTATATAAAGTTGTAAATTAAAAGTTGGCAGCTCCTCATAAACATGGTAGCTGCACTGGAGTAGTTTTGACAAGTTTACTTTATCTATGTTGAGTTATTCTGGCTTAAGTAATAAGTTAATGAATTCTGTTCACGACACAGAATGGTTGTGCTTCATCAGGCCAAGTTATTTTACGTTAATGAAACAAAACAAGTGGAATGGTTGCAGTAGTATTAAGTTTGACCTAATTGTGATTTATTTATTTCAAGAGAACAATTCTTCGTCACGACGCAAAAGATGGTAAATTATTGACTTAAAAACAAAAAGCATTGAGCTATACTAACGTTCTAATATTGTATTACATATTTAAAAATTCTAGGCTATGGAGTTAATTTGAAATAACAATTTGTTTTATTGCACACGAAAATATTTGCAGTTGTGTATTTCTAGAGGATTTCAACACTAGCCCTCCCCAACCTTTCTACCTGCTCAAATCAAGTTTAAAGATACGAAATACGGCAAGTAAAACTTTTTCATCGTAATAAAATGTATAGCCTATAATTGGCATCTATATTAGTTCCCTACGTGTTAAATATTTGTAAGTTTCAGAGTGTGATATGGATGCTGTTGGTGTACCTGTTGAAAATATAACTTAAGGCTTGCGGTACAGTATACTTGATTTGACTGATCCACAATAAAGCGAGATTAATTAGTGATCAATGCTTGGCCTGAATGACAAGAGACCAGCCGTGGCTTGTATAGAAACAGTCTTAGTCTACAACTAAGTATCGAATCGAAATAATCGAATTAGAATATGATTTATAATTATGTAGGAAAGTAGGACTGCAGTCAGTACCAGGTCATTAATCTTCAGACTTCAATGGTATTCTATTAAAAATACAATTGCACTAATTCCGTGTTCGAATAGCAACAATCTCTATCATTTGACATTTGAAAGCATTCACATGTCATTTGCAAATGTCACGCTTCAATTTTGAACGTCGGAGCCTACTGGAATTGAAATTGCCGTGCCATAAATAGAATGGATAACTGCACACTATGGCGCATATTATCGTTGTAACTTTGTTGTATCAAAGGTCTTTTACGCACTGAGGTAGCTTTCTCTATTCTGCATCACAAAAGAAAATCGACGTGTGTATTTGCTGGTGACCCCGTAGGTTTCGTCAACAAACGTCATTTTTTTGCGACGAACATTACTGATAAAAACTACAGCTGGAAAAGGGAAACTAGAAAAAAGCCTTTTAGGTAATTATCGTGCTACCTCTTTTTGTATTAAGAAGTGGAGCCCATAGATTTATGTAATACTTTGACAAATACATGGTTTTTTAAAATATCGGTATGGTCACTATGCGATAGTGTTCATTAACAACCTATACCTGTCCCACTGCAGGGCAAAGGCCTCTTCTCGTATAGACAAGGATTGAGCATTAATCACCACGCTAGCTCACTGCAGGTTGGTGATAGTGTTCACCCCTGCTAAATTCCCGTAACAAAAACTCAAATAACACTGAATACGCGCACACTGCAACTGTAGTGGACTGTTAATTTCCGAGTCTATTAACGACTAGCTTCCGCCGGCGACTTCGCCGTGGAATACGTTACAGGTGCTTTGCTGAAATTAAATGTAACCTATATTGTACTGTGAGGTTGATACTAAGGAATATGAATCGCATTCACACTAATATTACATGGGACAATTTTTTTTGAGTGTATTTATGTGTTTGTTACCTCTTCACGCTCAAACGGCTAAACCGATTTTGATACGGGAGTACTCATTTCCATCGTAGTGACTGTCAAAGATCTATGAATGATAGCCGGGCCGATGGCTGAAGAAGTTCCGAAGCAAGGAAGCAGAGAAGTCTTGTACTTTTTATTGTTCTTTTAAGGCTTGTGGTTGGATGTACCGCTTCATCATCATCATCAGCCGGAAGACGTCCACTGTTGAACAAAGCGCCCTTACCATGATATTAATAAAGAACATTGTCAAGAGTCGTATAAAGTCTCTAACTAAACTGCTTCCTAGATTGATATTCAATTCTTGATTGCCTCTTCCATGGTATTAGATATTTCGAACTGAAAGCTCCCCAGCAGTCTAATTGCATTCGTAGTTAGCAATTAGTCGCTACGAGCTATTATTAGTTCAACCATTTCTAGCTATGCATAATATGTACATTGTACAGGTTGTTGCCTGCTTAAAAAACGTTTATTAAATTATATTTAAAATCATAACGAGGTCAAAACCAGGCTAATGTCATTTGTCCAGAGAAAAATTGGTAAAATCCACTAGGAATACCTTGCAATAATATAATATAACAATACGCCTGACAGTATTAAGTACACCACTGTACAACCACATTTATGTTTCCGGTTTCGTGTAAAAGGGCGCAATCCTATTATACCCGCCCATGGATTCGAACCCAGGACCACAATAATTGAGTATTTCAGCAGCTAACAAGCAGGAAAAACCTAACCCGAACCGAACCCGCACGGAATTCGACAAGCTTTTCTCGGTTTCAGCGCCCCAGGTAACAATTAAAAAGATCTTTAGACAGTTATTGAGTGTATTAGCGCTGTCTTTCGAAATGGCAGACACAAACCGGGAAGGTACGCCGTGACAGACACTTTTACATCTTATCCTAATGTCCTTCAGCGCTTTACCTGTATAATGGCTGCGACACAGTTAATAACTAAAGCAGTCAATAATTATCGGACATAATATTATTGTAATTTGTATTTTTAGTTCCAATACATATTAGTATTATGTACGGTGTCATGCTAGATTCGCAGCGGAATCCGCCAAGGACGTTCTTTTCTTAAACTTAAATTTTTACAAGCTTTTATTTAACTTGCAATGTTTGTATGTATGTGAGTTTGTTTAGGTAAAATCTTGCTAAATTAGAACCACTCCTTGACATCCAATTGAAACGAAATGTTTCATACATATGTAGGTTTGGTAACAATACAATATTATGGTACATTTGAGCTGGTCTGATGATGGTGTCGAAGGTGGTCATAGGAACACTGTAACGAAATGACGCAGCCCCATCGTGTTTGGGCTTGTTTGATTTGTCTTTACAATTACTTTGAGCTTAGCTGATTTTTTTAAACCCATGCTTTTTCTTGGGTTTAAAAATATATTTTTAATGTGACTTGTCTTGTTTAGTAGCAAGTAATTCTATCATTTTCATGCTTGTTTTCTTTTGTTTTGGAAGTGAGTTTAACCTCCACAGTTTCTTATTGTATTTCACAAAGTATTATAACATTCATAAAGGTATTCAAGTTGAACTTATTTCCTGGAGTAGCGTTGTTTGTTCCACTATACTTGGTCCTGTGCAAATTTTGTTAAGTTTCGTAAACTATTATAGCGTTAAATGTAAGCTTGGAACATTGTCGGCATCAACCTTGTGGTATCAATCGTTTTAATATATTGGCCACACATTAAACCTTCAAAGGATTATAAAGATTTCTATCACTTAGGCAAATATTAGACATTGAAATAAAACTATCGTTACGAATTTGATCGCGGTTTTAATTAGATTTTTGGCCTGCCTGTGACCATGAATGATGTACCTAAAGGATTGGAAACGTCGGGACCAAAAAACGAATTAGAACCGCGATAAAATCCGTAAACATAACTTTATTTCAATCATCTAAGGACTTCTCAGGGTAGTTCAAGCAGATTCTCCAAGTAAACAAAATATTGGGCTTCACTATTGAATGAAAATTATTAGAAGCTTTCCTGAGATATGAGTTTCTCGTTACCTGGCACTTGACTAGAGTGCTGTCATACTTCTCAATGAGCAATTAAGGTCTTATAGCTATGATTGAGTGGGAATATAATGCCAAAACTCTTTTCATAAACTGCACTCCAACATCTTTTCAACTGAGAATGATGAAGGAAATTCTGTGCCAAAGTTAACTATGATATAATTCAAAATATTTTCCCATGGAACTCTTGTATGTATTGGGTTACACTAAAGGGCGCTCCTATCAACAAACCATTGACATACTCAGACATGATACAGATAAAAACCCAACATAAGGATACATTTTATTTCGGAACTCGTATGTCGTCTCAAACTTGGTATCACAAGATTTGTTGTACAGGACAATAGTTCGTTTCCAAAGTGTCGTCGACCCTTCGCAGATGAGGGTGCTACTTGAGCCCGAAGGAAAAGGTTAGAGGGAGGACACACCTCCCCCCCGTACATAGAAGATGTGGAACCATTAGGTCCGTGTAATGCGAGGTCTCGGGATTGCTAACAAATTGTTAATACGAATTATCTGGATTGGTTAAAATCGAATCGATAAGTCGATGCAAGATGATATCGTTATCGATGCAAGTAGCAAGCCGCTGAGCGATGGGACCAGATTGGAAAAATTGTAATCGATATCTAATGGGTACAAACGTAGATCTTAATGGGTATAGTACGTCTGGCGCAACAAAGCCGGTCAACTTGACGGCTGATCAGTCTCGACGCCATACCATGACAAATTTCCTAGTCACTTGGACACAGATCATGCCGCCCAGAGTATGTCGGACGTACTCGTTCTATCACTTCTGGACACTAAATGAACCTACCGAACTACTCAGTATCATTACTTATCAAATCGATTTGAAACCAGTACAGATTATTTGTTAAATCAATAATTGACGACCTGATTAGCGCAGTGGCTAAGTAATTGGACTGCTGAGCTAAGAGTTGCGGGTTCGATTCCAGCACGGGGAAATGCTTTGTGCGAACCACAGATGTTTGTCCCAAATCTGGTGTTGGTGTATGTGATATTTCATGTTTGTGAAACGCACCCACGACACACGAGAAATTAAAATGGGAAGACGTTTCTTTTAAAAAAAATGGTTATTCTAAGCGGTTACATCTCGTGATCACGCGCACATTAAGGTTTCATCACTCGTGGAGATTTTCTACTAGCACCGCACACAAAACACACGATCCTAAATTCTGTAATTATCATATACCTATGTTTACCTATTCATGCCGACAGTTTAGGATAATGACGAAGAAAGTTAACTTTTACATTTTCTTATTAAACTTGTTGAGTGAAGGTTTTCGTGCAGTAAATACCATAATCGCGTTAGTTCTGCACGCGACCGCGTTTACTTGTTAAGTAAAGGTGGACACAGACTTACCTATATGTATATAATCATAATTATAATTTATAGCATTTCTTTACCATTCTACCTCTCTTTAATATTATTTTACTGTATTCAGCTTTTGGTTTGAAAAGTATTTGTTGAATCATGAAATGAGTTCTGTACTAATTTACTGGGGCTAATTTAATAGGGCCAGGGATCGGATTCTAATAGAAAATGCTATAGATTCAAACCCAGGCAAGCCAATGTGACTTTTTAAATTATCATATAAGCATTTTCCAAGACATTCTTAGACACCACTGACTAAAGATTAAGTTAATGATCGTGATGAGAACTGAAGATAGCAATTTTTTTTTGCTGAAATTATTTACGATTTGCAATCGTTGTATGTCTGTGTCCACCATTAAGAAACTAAAGCGACGGCGCGTTCCATCAAGCATGCATAAAAACCTCCGTAATAACGTTATCAGCTCAAGATCTATGCAATTCCATCATTATAAATAGCGCTCGCTCATGGCTATTCAAGGATTTCCTTAGGTTTCCTGGCAAAAAACCTTTCCAATTTCTATGTTGTATTCTCAAGTGCCAATACGTATTTAAGTAGCTGGTTTTAATTGTTGAGTTAGCTATTCAAATTAACACCTAATCATTTTACAATTATCAATTCACTAGAAGCAAGTTCGGGCAGTCACAAATGCTTTATTCAAACATTAGACACACTGCCTTCAGATGGTACGAGACGGGGCGTTTGTAAGGACAGGTCGACTCAAACTCGCCGTGGTTTTTTCCTAAAAACACCACTTCTCAGACCACCTACACCGTTCTCACATAAAATATTGAGCTTGTCTGGACTTCAAGAGGGACCTTGACCCCTGAGTTCGTTTCGGTATTTCTTCTCAGAGGTAGTCAGTTAGGAAATACCGATGCCATCTAGTTTAAAAAAAAAATGACGTGTAAAAGTGTTTTTTTGAAACCTATTTGCAAAAATCAAATCATTTATCATTATCATTAAAATGTTCTTGCATATAAAAAAACTTTGTACGATGACTGCTATATGTATAATTTTTATGCTATGCAGAGTGGTACTGCAGAGGATTTCTAAACAGGCCAATTCCTCGTTATTTACCAACAATACCAGACTTACGTAGAAGCATTTGAATAATTTGCACGTCATTGTTGACATCCGAATTCCAGATCTACGCTTATGATTCGAGTGCCGGGTATTTATAAACGCTAGTGAGAATCATTCTGAAATGAAATGATGCATTTCTGAACGTTTCGTTTCATTATTAAACTGTTGGACCAAATAGTTTGGTTGGAATTTTTATCACGATAGGGTCTCCAACATCGCAATTTTTAATAAACCTAATAATGTTAAACTTAGCTTTTACAGAACTGTATCACTTTCTACTGCAGTTTATTATTATGAAGAGGGAAAGAGACGACGCTACAACCAGAGAAAATAGGGACGAGTACGCCCACATTTCGCCGGTTATATTTTTAGGTCCCAATGTAATATGGGCGAGTCTATTGCCATCAACCGGGCACAAATCCAGACTCCGTGCTGCTACTGAGAATTACCTAATGGGAAAACCCAGTTACACTTTGCCCGACCCGGAATTCGAACCCAGGACCTCGTGCTCAGTAGTCGCGCGTAGCAACCACTACACCAACGTGGCAGTCAGCCGTACCACAACAGAGGCGAGCAGACGAGTTGTATAACTAACTACTTATTAAACAAATAGGCTTAATTAGATTATTTTGTCACAGTAGCCTACATAGCGACTCCAGAGAAGACGGCGGCACTATGGTCACGTGCCGCCTTATACAGCGATGCTAAGGGGAGACCCCTTTACAGTCTCCCCGGGGATGTGCTACATAGGCGTTGCATGGGGAGGTTCCGGACTTGGTCTTCTTAGAGGTCCCGGGACTTCCCTTGTTTGTGCAGATCGTGACCACCGGGGTGGTTTTAGTGGGGTAGAAATCCCACACTTCCCAGTCCCTACCCCATAGGGGCCGGGTGCCTTGTAAACGTTTAAAAAAATTAAAAAAAGTATGGCACACTGCCTATCTAGATTATATTATCAATACAGGCTAATGAGCTTATTATGCACTAATTGCTCATATAAATTCGTCATTGTAATAGTTTGGATCACCTTCCCTATTGTCCATAATAGGTATAACACTGTAACAATAATTGTTACTAAGATTAGATCTAAACAAACAAGACTGTTTGTCGATGAGCACATTCACCGTCCAACAGGTTGCCGGTGACATCAGCTCATTTCATCATCACTCTATTACATTAACAATGACGTGATTAAATCAGTATAAGTAATTGTATACAAAAAATAACTTCAAAATAACTACCGTTATTACATTCTATGTTTGTGTACCAATTACTTTGCGCAGCCCACGCTTATTTTTCAGTGTCTAGGTATTTGTGGTTCTGACATTTATGTCTGGTATTACGCCCATGATGTAGAAGAAAGCTTACAAAATAGCTCTTTTACTTTTTTGACATTTGGGAAACCCCTCCGAAATCGTAAATGTGACTGTCTAGCGATGGAGACTCGTTTTAGAATTTCTTCCTTGACAATAGAAAATATTGTGGTTTCTACTTGAAAGAATTGATGGATAGGTATGACCCTATATTTTTAATAATTAATGGACATCTAATCAGATAAAAGTGGATACGCGGCTCCGTATAAAAAAGCTGTCTGGATGTTCCTTTAGAAAATATCAAAATTTTAGTCTATACTTATCATTGCCTGTAATACAACAAAAAACGCAATGTCTGAGCACCAAAAATGCAAAATTAAACTCATGTCCTATTGTTTAATCACGACGGCTTCTGCCAAAAACACCATTTATTTCGTAATCAACGCACGCATATACCTTCTCTTCATAACCAAGTAATGACGCAGAAGCGAAAACTTCATAGAAATAATTTACGCGCCTTTACGCAATTTTTTCCGTATTTCTCCGAAACTGAGTAATGGTTACTGCAGTGTATATGGCAATGTTTATTAGAGAAAATACGGAGGTCAGAGTGCTTGGGAGAATGTAAAAATCCGGTTGTGAATTTTTGTTTTGTTGTGTCCGGCAAACGCCTCGCGAAATGGGGTCAGTGTCGCGCGCGGCCCAAGACATAACATGTAGCGATCTGTGCTTTTACTTCTAACGTATTCAAATGACCTATAATAATTCCTGTCTCACCTAATTTCGTCGACGGCCAATCTACAACTGTAACAATAATTCTTGCCAAGTTTCGCTAGACAAGCTCGCTACGTGGTAGATATTAACACCCTTACTTATAAACGATGCTTACGTTGTGTTTTAAAATAACTACTTAAGTCTATTGACATCTTTATTCTTGGACATGCAAACGACAGTGACAGGTATAATTTAATCAGCTGTTCAACACTAAATATAGGTATTTATACCGTTTTTTACGTTCGTGGTTAAGACCCGTTTACTCTTATTGTATGGTTGTTCAACACTGGTAAGTGGCGACACTTCGAGAATGTCTATGTCCAGCAGTCGACGTCAATCGTCTTTTGATTTGACCGAGTAAAGAGGGTTGATATTATATATTTTTTAAAAGCCAATGAGTTTAATAGAATAATGTTAATTTGCCATATTTTACTGTTTCAATCCGTATAATTGATTTAGGTACTTTTGATCCTTGTACACTGTAAACCTGCAAGCGAGTTAAGGGTAGCACACACACGCCATCTGAAAAGGATCGTCATCGTATAGGCTTCAGCCTTGCCGTCAAACAAGGCGTCAACTTTACATAAGCACGTAACCATAGCAGATCAGTTGCTCCGATACGTCGACCCTTACGGCCCGCGCGTCTCGAAGCAAGGCGATACGTTACGAATCCGATTAGTCCACGGCTCGAGTCGATATAATTACGATCCCTTTCCGAGTTAATAGGTGTGCTGTATCTAACATATATAATCGCTTCCGCTCATCCCTCAACCCCACACTCTCGAACCAAATGTAAGCTGAACCCAGCACGCGTGTGAAATCGCGCCGCAATAAAAACAAACACTCGATAACAATGCTTATCGTCCACGAAGTGCTAAAACAATTGCTGTGGGGAACGCGGCCTTTCTGAAACGTTCATATATCTTCCTATCATTGTAAGCCTTCTCAGAAGTACAAAGATTTATGGTCCATTTGTATTGAAGCTACATAATGTACCGTGTGCACGTCTGATCTAATTAATACGGTGTTAATGAGCTATGCTGAAGCTATGGTTATATTTCTGTCTGTCTTGTAGTATCTAAAATAATAATATTCTTACTTTCTTAAAACTTTCTGAAACTACTGGTTCGTATTGAAAAATCCGTTTTGTGTTGAATAATCCATTTATCGAGGAAGACAATATCACGTTACGACAAGGATTTCGTCCATAAAAATATTGAAAGTTATGAAACCGGACATCCACCCGGACGAAGTCGCAGAAGGAAGCTAGCTCTAATATAAATATTTTGCCGCTTGTCCAGGAGAAATTTTTACTTTAAAATTATTTTTGACTATTATTTTCCTGTAAAATCAGTGCATTATCCCAAACTCTCTCTCCTCTTATACAGGCGTAGTGTAAAAAAATACGTTCACAATTCGTTCGCTATCCCATGGAAACTCATTTATCTCTCTCAGATACAGAGATAACAAGATTGGTACTAAACGCTAAACTACAAAATCTTATTTACCTCAACCTCGTTACTGTTTCTCGCACGGAATTCGAAAGTAATTCGTATTGTATACTTCGATGTATATTTTTTTGTTTTGACATTTTTTTATGTTAAGATGTATTATTTTAATTGTAATGTAGGTATATTTAATTTAAATTATAAAAAAATTAATTGCTTGACAATTCCCAGAAAAAAAAAATCAGGAAGTTATTTATTTAATTATAGCGTTTTCTTCATATTTATAGTAAATTGTTAAGGTAAAAATATAGATACCAATGACTATTGAAAGTATACTCGATTTTGATTATAAGTACAATATAATGAATTCTTTTCCTAATAATTAGATAATGTTTTAATTTGATCATAATATGCTTTTCACACTGTATTGCATTGACACTAACGTAAACTTAAATTCAATTAATCGTGATATAACACACCCTCAATCATTTTACAGTACCACAAACATTGAGACTGTCCATTAATCGACAAACAAATCGAGTTGAAACTCGTAGTAAGACCGGATAATCGATTACACCGGAGCCTCGAAGACGTGAGATTGATGGAGGACTGGTGTAATCATGTAGTATCCAAGGACTCTCCGCGATCACTCAACGTCGAGGGTCCGGAGTATCGCTGCCGCTACTCGCCGGTGCCGACGTATCATCACTCCACATTCGTAGACAACTTAACTCCATTCATAGCTAAATAGGTGTTGGAGTTTTATCAATGAATCACAAGAACTAGGTATATATTACAACTTAATTCTAATAAAAAAATACATACATAAAACAAAACATAACATCACGCCTGTATTCCCCGAAGGGGTAGGCAGAGGTGCACATATAGTACACCCACATTTCGCCAGTTATGTTTTAGGTCCCAATGTAATAGGGGGCGAGCCTATTGCCATCAACCGGGCACAAATCCAGACTCCGTTCTGCCGCTGAGAATTACCTAATGGAAAAGCTCAGTAACACTTTGCACGACCCGGGATTCGAACCCAGGACCTCGTGCTCAGCAGTCGCGCTTAGCGACCACTAGACCAACGAGGCAGTCAACTTTAATTTGTATGTTTAATTAGCATTTAAAACATTGTATTTTCAAAGCTTAAGTTCCCTGTGAACTTTCAGCTGCAGTTTTTCGGTTTTCACGAACAAGGATTAGCATTGCGGTTCTCTTTCGTTTCGTTTAATGCCCGCAGGGGACAGTCTGAACCGCAGATAAAAAGGAACATTTATAACTTACAGTATTAGATTATCATGTTGGCATTTTTACCAACGGAGATGGCGAGATTAACTAGACTCCTTCATGAAGGATTGGACTTAGACAGCCCTTGACAGAGACAAATGGAAAGAGAGTAGAGAGGTCTTTACCCTGCAGTGGGACATTATAAGCTCATTATAATAATGGGAATGAGGAATATGATGCGTGTGAATGAAGCAAAAGAAGTATGCCAGGATCATAGCAAATTGAAGTCCGTGGTCTCTGCCTACCTCTCAGGGACACAGGCGTAACTTTATGTATGTATTTATGTATAATTATAATAATTGGCTTATCAAAGTGATGAATGATAGGTGATACAAATAAGGTTTCTTAAAGAGGTAAAACTTGTGATGACACTTAAGACCTTCCAACCCTGTAGGTCAACTTCGGTACCATCATTGATGACAGGCAAATCTCTACAGCATCATGACTTGTCTCCATGCGACAATTAACTCGTGCCTACTAATAAGAACAACCAAAGTACCTAGAATTTGTTATATTATTTGGGGTAGGTATTTTCTCAAGTTAATGCTACTGAAGAAGTGGATCGGATGTAGTGTAATCTTATCGAGCCCTGTCAGGCGTGATGGAGCGAGCGACTATCGAGGTTATCCAAAACAGGGTAAGTACAAACAAAGTTTAAAACAAACATTACGCAGGGTTTTGATAAACATAGGTTAAATACAGGTCGGTTCCAGTTAAGTAGACATAACATGTAATACAATCTCGTGATTGTATTACATTATAATAGACAGACATTCCTTTTCTCTTTATTATCATCAAGACATTCGTAAAAGACTTGTTGTCTGAATATTTGTGTGTGATATTTCCTGTTTGTGAAACGCACCTACGACATAGGAAATATTCGTAGTGTGGGGCGACGTTTAAAAATAACTATTTTTGCGCATCTTAAGGGTAAAATGTACATTTTACTATAATAACTTTCGTGAGTGTTATCCATATCATTTACTGTATATTCCGGTTATACTCACGGGTGTATTCGGGAATGCCCGACTAGTTAGACAGTTCGGCTCGCGACTCTGTCGCGTAACCTCAGCCTATTCAGCCTCATGAATAGGGCTCCGTTCGAGTTCGAAACTAGTTGGACATTCCCGAATACACCCGTGAGTATAATCGGAATATACAGTCAATAAAATATACATTGTACCAGGATTCTTCTAAACATGCACCAAACATCTTCTCCCTTACTTAAAAAAAATTGAAAATGTTGGACTGCCAAATCAAAAACCGCAAGGGCAAATCCTGGCACGCAACAATGTCTTTATGAGACAAAATATAATACATTATACATACATTGTACATGTGCGTATTATAAATTAGTTGAATCGGTGAAGGAAAACTCCGCGAGAAAAGCGGCACACGAGAGACTTTTTAACGGTGTGTAAAGCCATGTCAGAGGCCTACGCGGTTTAAACTCTAACACCAGGTGGTCCATCAACCATACGATAAGAAGTAGAAGTATTCCTCTAGCCTTCAGCCAGCACCCCGTGATATAGGGATCAAGGTACACCAACAAACATAAAAGATATAAACCATGGCAGCGTTGACGCAGCGCTTTTAGTTCACACCTGCGCACAGTAGTTTGGGAAACTGTGGCGAACATATTAAATATTTAAACAGTATAAAGTAAACTGTATCGCGTATTACAGAGTTTCTGATGGTCGTTATCTAAGGATGGCGCCCATTGAGGGTTGCCGCATTAAAATTTAAATCATTTCATTATTGCTATATTATACTAGCTTCCCCCCGCGAATTCACCCGCGTTGATTTCGAATGTTTTATAGCCTTCCTCGAGCAATGGACTGTCCAAGGTTTTTGAAATTCGAATCAGTAGTTCTTGAGATTAGCGCGTTGGAACAAACAAATAAACTCTTCAGCTCTATAATATCGTAAGTATAGATAAACATATAGGGTACACAGACAATTCTATTACCACATACAAATACATACATAGCGGTCTAAAGAGATGGCCTGCATCGACTGCAACTCAGCTGACAAATTGCAGCACAAGGCATCATAACTGCGACTGCACTGCAACTGCACGCCGAACTGCGCAGTCTCGATGCAGTTGACCCGACCGCACAAAGACTTTTGTTGAAGTATTATGCAGCAAACGTGCAGTTTAAATGCAGATCTGAATGGTCGTAAGTGCTACTGGCAAACCCTAACGAAGTTGTGTTTAGGGTTTTATTCGCAGCTAAATCTCTTGCCGACACTCCCTATTGGACATTCAGGTAATTACCTAACCCATTTACCTATTTATAGTCCCCTGGCTTGTGTAACTACTTGGTTGGAAACTTTGATAGCGTTTCGGTTCATAACTTAGCGCCTTGCTTACACATACAAAAAGTTTACGTATTAGGATAAACTGTGTTTGTCTTTCTCAGGCCTATTATAAAATTCGTGCGATTGACAGAGACAAACTTCTGTATACCTCTCATTAATTCAAGATAATTTTGGCGGTCAGATAGGCTTGAAGGTATAGAATGTTAGCTGAAAACTTGGAAACTGACCCCAACCCTAAAACAGTTGTGAGAATTTAACACGTTGACAGCGCTAAGTATACATAATGGTTATATAACCGATGTGTACCATACGTAGTGCACTGGACAGTGAAAGGGTTAAGGATCGATGAGAATGATATAAATTAATACAAAAATATTACTTAGTATGTCTAGCCTCTCCAAAGGCTATGTAGTGTCCTCTAAAAACTAACGAAACCATATAAATACAGAAAATTGATTTTATATAATGTAGGATATATAATAAATTGTCCTTTATTCTATTCATTGTATACATAGCATCATACGCCAAGTATTGTGCCCTTTATTCGACGCAGCAGGCAGACAATACTGTGATTTATATTGTCTACAGAATCTTTTGAACACGAAGCCTTCTAAATTAAAACAAGGTCGTCCTTTACTCCTACAACTGTCTAAACAAGTTTTAGCCATCATTTAGCCTTACTTTATGTAACTTCGATGTCTTTATTATACCTACTGAAGAAGTTTTACGTCATTTGTCGTAAAAACGATTTTAATAAGAATGGTTTAGTCACTACCTATTGCTTTATATAAAACAATGATATCATTTGTTACTATCTATCAGATTATGTTGTCCTACTCCAGAGGAAAGGCTTCTATTTCTTTCTATAGCTAATCTCGGATGTATACAACGTAGGCAATTGAAAAAATATTGAAATTATTAAACTGAAGCCTGTTAGCATCGACTCGTTAAATTCTTAGTACCTCACATAACATCACCCCTGTATTCCCCGGAGGGGTAGACAGAGGTGCACATACAGTACACCCACATTTCGCCAGTTATGTTTTTAGGTCCCAATGTAATAGGGGGCGAGCCTATTGCCATCAACCGGGCACAAATCCAGACTCCGTGCTGCCACTGAGAATTACCTAATGGAAAAACCCAGTAACACTTTGCCCGACCCGGGATTCGAACCCAGGACCTCGTGCTCAGCAGTCGCACTTAGCAACCACTAGACCAACGAGGCAGTCTTAGTACCTCCTTGTAGTTATTAGATAGTACGTCAATCTGGGGCTAAAAAAGGGGAAAAATAGGTTTCTATTATTCTAATAAGTCTCCAAGACTCGGAAAGTCCGCCATCAGACTGTTTACAACAGATAGGTTTTACAAGCATCAATATACATTGTCAACAATCAATCAACATACACCTTCGGCCCGTATAATCACAATTCACATAAAGTATAATAACATAGCTGTCAGCTGAACAGATAAGAACTATGTCGTTTATGTAGATCACGGATGCAGGCAGGTGTTATTTGAACAACCATGACAAGTCTGCTTTTGTTGACCGTGAATAATTACTGAAACATTTGTATATTATTAAGTATTTTACACAGTATTTATTTGATCTTGCCGAGCGGCCTAGAATTGACCACCCCCTTTCCTCCCGTGGGTGTCGTAAGAGGCGACTAACGGACACCCAGAAGATGGGCAGCAGCGTCTTTTGTAACTTCACCACCAATACTGCGATCCCCAAGCCGCTTGCCAAGCGTGGGGATTATCTGACACTCCCCCCCCCTCCTGTAAGAGGGAGGCCTTTGTTCAACAGTGGACGTCTTCCGACTGATGATGATGATAATTTATTTGATCAACTGAACTAAGAAATACATTATCATAAGGAGATATTCGGTAAGGATGGACAGTCGTTTTATTTTTAACAACACAGCATTAACGATATAGCATCGCAGGGTTCTCTACATCCAGGGTGGTTCATCTACCACGCACTCTGTGTCGCTCTGCCTATTTTATTTCGTTATATTTTTTTTGCTTTTTAGTAACTATTGATTTACGGACCAACAGCAACGTATAACATTATTGGGCAACATGGGAAAACACGGATAGAGCAGCGTCACCTATTACTATTCAGGCCTTGTACTAGAATGGGGCTCCGTGCTGGGGCACTCCTGTGGCTCATTGGACTGAACATCACAGTCACCACTGTATCCGTCTCACAACCTTCGGGGCACACCTATGACGTCAATGTTGGCTAATGTATGGTTACCAAAATTGTCCTTGTGATCTATAATCTAATAACGGTTGCAAACAATTGCAAATGAAATGGTTGGTTGGAAATGGTGGTAGCTAATCTCGGATGTATACAACGTAGTCAATTAAAAAAATATTGAAATTATAAAACTGAAGCCTGTTAGCATCGACTTGTTAAATTCTTAGTACCTCACATAACAGCACACCTGCATATGTCGAAAGGGTGGGCAGAGGTTACCTAAAGATCTGGAAGCATATCCATGCTCTCTGACTCCGTGCTGCTACTAAGACTTACGTATTTTTCAGGATCCGGACCCGAATTCAGGATCTGACGTATGTACAGCAGTCGCAGTATGTAATCATTACACCAATAAAACAATATGGATAATGATTGTTGGCTCCTTCAGATATTCTGTATGTTGCTAGTTGGGCCGTGCTCACCGCGGTCAGTCTTGATGGGTGACCGTTTTCACATGTCGAGACCACGCCGCCGGTCTTGCGCCTGATGTCTCTCCCGTCGTGTCGGTCTACTGTCCTATCTGACTATAGAAGTCAGGGAATAGCGAGTGCACCTGTGTTTGCGCGCATACCTGTGCACTATAATATCTCCAACGTAGTTGACTAGTCTCAGCTGAGAAAGGCCTCCGTGACCGAAATTCGGTCAGGAGAACATAATGTTATATGATCCCATTTGTATTCCCGGAATGGGCAGTTGAGTCATGTTGTTTCGTATCCATTTCGACATGCCGTTTGAGTCCCAAATTTCATTGATTGCTTACCTATTGCCACGTCCATTAGGTGCTAACACAATACTTAGTCGTAATAACGACATTGCTTGGGTAATTGGAAACAAAAGTAAGTACATCCTGTAGTATAAACATGTCTTTATCTACCGTTTTTAGTTCTCAAAGAGCTGAATGATAACAACATTAGGGTTACTCAATGCGATCAATATCCTGCTATTGTTCAAACGTATAGAAAGTAAAATAAGTTGAATAGAATAATGCCAATACATTTCATAACGATGCAAGCTGCCGCAGCTCACAAGTAATTCCCAAAGGCAAGAGACCGGACATGGGTAACCCAAGCGTACACTATTGCAATAGTTGTCTTTCGAAAACCAACACAATATGCAGCACACAAACCACAACATAGTTCTAAAGTCAAGGCATTAAAGTTGAAAATTTAAATTCAAAGTTCAGCTATAACTTTGCAGAAACATAGCCTGACGTTGCATAAACATTGAGTCACAGTACCGGAATTGTTGCCACATTAAAGTATTAGGGTTTTGTAATTGGAGATTCATGTACCTCCAAATATTATTATGGGTACTTAGCTCGATATAGTTCGCTTGACTTGAAAACAAGTTCCTTAATCTACATATTGAAGCTAATTACGATCCCAATTAGTTTCGCATCACTTACTCTTAAGAAATAGATCATACCTTCTTACTTAAGGCTTATCTAGTTTATAGGTTCCTGGTGTTGGATAATTCTTATCAGCACCATCTTATTCAAAAGCTAAGACAATAAAAGGAAAATCACAAATACTTATACCTCTATCTTGCAAGCGTTTCACCGCGCTAGAATTTTAGTTAAGAAATCAACAATACCTGAATCCGCTAGTAGGTTTCCATTTTTTAATTTTTCTTAGTATTTTGGAGAGTAAATTAATAAAAAAGTTAAAGAAAAGACATTTGACTGTTACGTAGGCTATCAGTGGGCCACGAGCCAACTCTGTGCTGTTAAAATGACAACGCCTGGACGGCGCCGAAGATTTTATACGACGATTTATGCTTTGCTAGTATCTATCTCGTAGGCACTCTGAAAAAATAGTGCTTAACATTCCGCTAGCAAATTCAAGATATGAGATGGTGCGATACAGTAACATAGAGATAGTGTTGGAAGGGTATTTGTTGCGCCGTTTTCATCGTTCCTATTATACCACTAAGAAGCGATGCAGGGTGTGTATTTTTAGGGTTGTATTATGTACGATCGAAAAGGACTAAGTAAGTAGGTACAATGATTTTTTTTGCCTTACGCTGTGTTTTAGCATAAATAAATGGTCAAAGTAAATTTACTCACACGTGTAGCCTCTATAATGTTACACGTGTGTTCTCCGCAAATATTTAGGTACCTTTGCCGGAAGGTAACATCGTGTAAAGTTACCTTTGATGTGACCGTCGCCGGCGGTCCTAAAACAGAAAGTTTAACTATTATTTAACTTTGACATTAACGAAGTATCCTCCATTTTAATATTACTCGGGTAACTTTTAATGGCCGTTGCAAAGGCTTCTCTCTAATTAATGTTATTTTGTAAACTGGTTTTTGTGGCCTTCACTTTTTGTTTCAGTTGAAATATGTCTTTACTTTGTCACAAGAATGTCATTTGGAATGCTTACAATAAGACATTAAATCAGGATACGAATTGAACTGTCGCCGGGAATTAAATAGCGCCTGCTCAATAGTTAATAAATTCAGCCGTGACGTAGATATGTATATGTTTGCAGCATTTTTATTTTAATCTAATTTTATTAAAGGGCTTTTATCAAAGATATGTCAGCCCCATCGTACCCCTCGCAGCATAATTACAGTAGTATTATTAAATTCTATTTTTACATTACCAAAAGTATATCTTAAATTCTAATGTAGCTAAATGTAAACCTAATAATTACGATTTCGAAGTTATTTACGGGATTAGTACAACAATTCGTTATCAGTCTCACAATTAATCAGAAGCAGTATGAGCATCAGGTGTTCCTACGGAATTCATTAATATTAATATAATGATCTTAAGGCTCTTTAAATTAATTAATCTGTCCGAATCCTGTGAGATTGTTTCACGCCCTGCTTCACTGCTCAATCTCAATTAAGTCAAGGTGTCCGTCGTTTTCAGGTATTAACTCGTCTTTCAAATTAAATTTAGGCAATTACTAGTATACAAAGTAACATTCATTATATTAAATGGAAATAGAAATCCGTGGTTTCTGCCCACCCCTCAGGGAAACAGGCGTGACTTTATGTATGTATGTATTAATTATATTAATTTAAGTCGATATCTTTTCGAGCAATTTAAAAGATTCAATATGTAATACAAATGCTACGTGATTGTATATAAATAAATAATAACCGAGCAAAGTGTTACTGGGTTTTTCCATCAGGTAATTCTTAGTAGCAGCACGGAGTCTGGATTTGTGCCCGGTTGATGGCAATAGGCTCGCCCCCTATTACATTGGGACCAAAAAAACATCACTGGCGAAATGTGGGTGTACTGTATGTGCACTTCTGCCTACCCCTTCGGGGAATACAGGCGTGATGTTATGTTATAATATTATTAACATCTTGTTTACACCTAAAAAAGTCATCTATTAATACACATTGATTACTGTTTGCGTTACGCTATCATTAATTACTTAAAAATGCTCGTCATCAATAGATTTATTATTATCTTCACCCAAATTAGTTACTTTTAATAAAAATGATTGAATCCTTTTTGTACTACAACGTTGGTAACCGTCGGTTTTTTCAAATGTTTAATTTTGTTTTTTTATAAACAAAATAAATTGCTGTCCACACGCCACGTAGAGAAAGTGATGTGTGACGTATTTTATAACATACATATTATCATTGTTTTACATAGACTGTAATGGTAAAAATAATTCTGTAGTTCCGATATCACTAACATAAAAAAGTAACTATGTACTTACTTATCGTTAGACTACCTACATTTTTGACTGAATATTTAGTATAAGTATAAGTTGTACTTACGATCATTAAATACGATAGAAATTTAGAACCAAATCATTTTTATCGTTTATTAAAAAGACATCTTCCATTGAAGCTTCTAGCACATATGATTTTATATAAATTAAATAAATAGCTTACTATGACACATAAAACCTCTGAAAACCTGGGGTAATCAGTATACTAAATTCGGTGGTCATAATTTCCACACTAAACCGGCACGGATAAATTTGCTAGCCACCAAAATTCCTCCATCATAAAGTTATCCAGTAAAGAATTTGTAAACTTCATCCGATATCTGGTTGGCGTATCTGTAGCCGTTGAGAAGTAGTCGTTCCAATGCGGGGGCCGCCTTGATCGAGTCACCAGAGCTGAAACAACCAACCCGCGTCGCTAGATATGGAGAATGATGACGAAGCATGGTAATATTGGACGGTAAACTCACTGTTGATGGTACGAAGTGTGGCTAACTTATTGAAGTATAAAAAAACTTTATTTGTTTTGTTTTTTGGGAAAAACTGATTTGCCCTCGGATAATAGATTCAGAGAGAGAGATTGCCTCGTTGGTCTAGTGGTCGCTAAGCGCGGCTGCTGAGCACGAGGTCCTGGGTTCGAATCCCGGGTCGAGCAAAGTGTTACTGGGTTTTTCTATTAGGTAATTCTCAGTAGCAGCACGGAGTCTGGATTTGTACCCGGTGGATGGCAATAGGCTCGCCCCCTATTACATTGGGACCTAAAAACATAACTGGCGAAATGTGGGTGTACTATAATTATGTGCACCTCTGCCTACCCCTTCGGGGAATACGGGCGTAATATTATGATTGTGTTTACGCACACACTTATGCACGTAGACTTACCTAGCCTACTATAGTTCGTACGTTTTAGGAAGGTGCAGGTGTTATTAGACAAACTGTTCCTTTAGACTAATGAATATTTATCTGATCAAGCAGAACGTAAAAACTTTTGGGCTAACCTGTATATTACGTGCATAAAATACGTTATCATTGGAAACGATAGTAAATAAGAAGTCGGTTAATAAATTGAACCCACAATTTTGTACAATTATAGTGTTTTTATTATGTTGTTTAAGTGTGTCATTTCCTTAATCATTCTACTGACATATGTCACCCGCACCTTGCTACAACGCACATACTACTCGTATAGCTAGTCTTTAGCCTGTGGGCTTATGAAAATAGTCAGTGATACCTGTTGCTGTTGTTTGCATGTCAAAAGATAGAGATAATCACTATTATGATTGATGTTTCAAACACAACATAACATCACGCCTGTATTCCCCGAAGGGGTAGGCAGAGGTGCATATATAGTACACCCACATTTCGCCAGTTATGTTTTAGGTTGATGTTTCATCGTTTATTAAGTAAGAGGACAGATAGGTTGATGCAACCAATAATAACAATGTCGTCCTAACAGTGTTAGAAGCACTTTATTTAATATAACATGCATAACATGCGCACATGCACTTATTCGATGCAGGAGGAAAGACTAAAGAACGATTAGTAAGTTTAATAAAAAGAAAGAAAGAAAGTTAAAGATTTTATTCAGCGGAAGTAAAGTAATAACATAACAATATTGACTGAACACAATACTTATTGACACACATGAACAAACATCATACAATTAAGAAGTTGGAGTATAACAGCTGTTCACCAATGTTGAAGTAGCTAATAGAACTCATGACCTCATACAACAACACCTGTTCAATTCAATAGCGATGTGCCAGGTGACGTCAAAATGACGTAAAATTTTAGTTTCAAAGCCATTATCAAGACCTTCGAACTGCTTACCTACAAATGACGTCACTAGTGGCACGTGCTAGTTTGCTACTGAATCAAGCGGGTCCTTAAGACAAGAAAAGTACACTAAAAGGGCACTGGTTCAGTGTGTGCCAGCCATTAATAATCCAGACCCTAGCCAATCACAGTGCTGGAAATCTCCACTCCGCATCAGTGGAGCACTGTGATTGGCTAATTCATGATCTGCTCCTCTCCACTCCACCCAGCTCCGCGTCATTGGAAACGCACCCTAACTATCTAGTTTTATTTGTCCTATTGTGTTACCGGCACTTGATGTTCCATGGGTCCTTAACGAAGTAGATGTGCATGGACAGCACGCCATACTTCTCCGCCCAGTCGCCGAGACAAGTTGGGGCGAATGGGATTGTCACCTGTAATCATCCAAAATTCATTAAAAATATGAACTGCTTTTAGTCCTGTGCGTCTTTCGGGTGTTTTCGGCTATTTCCGGATTTCTTCGGAGTCCTAGATAATGAACTTCGCACTATGCTATCAAACATAAAAACGTAAAGCCCTTTTTTTCATTTAAAGGGCCTTTTTCTAATACTGAGTGTTACACAAATACAAAAGCTAACGTTTCTCACTCAAGAGATTATAAGCTTCGATAGTATCCTGAACTGATTCCCTTAGAATTATTAAGGTTTTTTATCTCTAACGAAATAATAGATGATACTAAAGTAGATCACAGTTCATGGTAGACCCAGCGCTCGCTATCGGCACGGCATGGCAAGGTATCCTTTGGCACACCTACGCGGAGATGCACTCTGACGGCAATTACTGCCGAGGAGACCTCAGGCATGCCATCTTTGCATAACTATGCAACTACTGTCTTCGAGCAAATGGCGTATCGACGGCTTCGGCGACTCGAAGACTGCCGAAACTATCCCAATTATGCCAAGGCGTCCTTAGCATACCTACGTATACCTTACGATGTCGAGGTTTGCCGAGGTGTACCTTGACAGTCTTGACCTGCCATGCCGTGCCGATAGCGGACGCCGGGCCTAAGTTAACATCTCACCTGGATACCCTGTTTAGCGGCGTAGATAGGTTCGAACCACTCGCGGTGCTTCTGTTTGGGTAGCTTGCCGATGACCTGGAAGCCGGTGCCCACCAGGTCGCCCTGCGTCGTCAGCGCGAACCATGGCAGCAAGTCCTCGCAGTTCAGCTCCTTAGTCATGTTGTAGTAGTAATGTGTTCCTGGAAAATATGATTGTCATTTATATTAATTGTTTTTTTTAATCCCTCTGTATAAATCAGACGTATAAAGAAAGATATAGGTATTAGGTTAGTCTGATATTGGCATGTCCCACAATTTATTTGGGGTAATGGACTTGTCTAGTTTCAACGTAACTTATCAACGTCATAGTTTTTACGTCTGCGTCCGTTCAAAGCTAATCATTAGAGTATCTTTAGTATTCTTATGTGTGCAAGTATAGACTATTCACGGGCGACGATACTTCAGTACGTCCGGCGCACCCTGAACAGTCAACCTCGCTAACATAATTGACTAATTGACAATCTGTACACGACGGTCTGCCTACATTTCGGGCTTTATTGTATGCATGTAAGAGCTTAAACCATAATCTTCTTACCCATGTTAGGAATGCAATTCTGTTTCTTGAAAGCGGTGCTGTTGAGCTCGGCCTCCGTGGAGGGCACCCGCATGAGGCGCTTGTCGTGGCCCGCCACCCACACACCGCCGTCCTGCAGCGTGGCGCCGCTCTCCAGGGTCGGGCCTGCGCCCGCCTTCAAGGACTCTATAGAGAACACATAAGCTAGCAATAAATGTTTGGCAATCCAGCAAAGTGGATTTATTGATGCAGAAATTTGTAAACTGATACTAGTATACATATGTATGTAGGATGTGCAGTAACGAAACGTAGAAAAATGTATGAAACGAAATATTAAGGCGTGTGAGAGAGAAAGAGAGTATTGAAAAGAAAAGACGTAAAAAGATGGCGGCATGAGTGTGGCGTTCGAAAGACGAATTTCATCTTAAAAATTAATAATTAGCTTATCTTAAATAATAAGGATTGTTCGTTGTGAAATAAACGAAATATTCGAAATCAATAGTAATTATCCTTTGCCGCGACCCCACAACTACAAGTATAGCAAAAAAAATCAAAATAAAAAATTATTTTTGCAAGTAATAATTTTGTTTGCTCCTTTTCTTTTACGGCGGTATATTAAACGCGATATCAAATCGCAAATCCAGTTTGCAAATTAGCTCCACGTATAAAACTGATTCGTCTCAGCCACTATGAATCCTTACGTAGAGTTTAATTATCAACGATCTTAACTAAGAATTACCGGCCAAAACTAGAATAAATAATCTAAATTCATAAAGGAAACTTAAAAATAATATTAGAATAAATAATATGACTTTAGAATACCTGTAGGACTTTCATGAGAAGCGTCATTTTACAAGCTTTTATTTACTTTTTTATTATAATGAGAACTTCCCACGAAGCTTAAGTAATTGTTTTTGTTAATGGAGTTGGCAAATTAAGAGAATTGTTTTTTATTCGCTACATAATAAAAATAGGTAGATTAGTATTAGGTAGATAGTATAATTGGGTAGATTTTACATTACTAAATAATCATAACTTGACTTTGAACTTCGACGAGCTGGTTAGCTCAGTGGCCAAGCGATTGGACTGCCGCGCTAACTGTTGCGGGTTCAATTCCCGCACGGGGCAAAACTTTGTGCGAACCACAGATGTTTGTCCCGAGTCTGGATGTTTGTGTATGTGATATATCATGTTTGTGAAACGCACCCACGACACAGGAGAAATTCCTAGCGTGGGGCGATGTTTAAAAAAAAAAATAATGACTTTTTTATAGTTATATTGCATTTGCCGATATATTAGAGAATAGCAGTTATTGTATTATTATTAAATAATTTAGATCGATCGAGCTCTGTGGCGTGCCATAGAAGAGGCCTATGTCCAGCTGTGGACTGAGATAGGCTGATGAATTTAACAATGTCGTGGTAGCCTAGCAATTAATGGGTTGGATTTAAATGTATTGCCAGTGTGTAGTGGGGCAGTGAATACTTCCATCTAAATACGACGAGATGAGGATTTTAGCCAACATCGGTACAGTTCACTAATTTTTAATGTAAGTTTTATCTTAATGTCTTGCACCACTGGCTAATGATAACGGAAAACATCATGAGGAAACCTGTATTTAATTATCTAAAATCGCCCGCAGTGAGCTAGCGTGGTGATCAATGCTCAATACTTCTCTATACGTGAAGAGGTCTTTGCCCTGCAGTGGGACAGTTACAGGCTGTTATCATCTATCTATTTATATTGTGCTGCTGGGTTTTTGTTGAGCCGTTTTTTCTAAACAGCTATAGCACTAGGAAGCGGTGACGGGCGGGCGTTTTAGGCGCTCTCTTTATTTAATTTGACATTCTTCTCGTAGGGTTGATAAACAACCTGGTGTCAGAGTTTAAACCGGTTGTAGGACTCTGGCATGGCTTTACACACCGTGAAAAATGTCTCAGGTGTGCCTGTTTCCTCACGATGTTTTACTTCACCGTTTTTAGCAACTGATAACTAATTTATAATATGCACATGAATTCGAAAATATACTGGTGCGTACCGGGTTTGAACATGCGACCTTTAACTAGGCAGTCCAACGTTCATACCACTAGGCTATCAGTGCTTAAATTTGACGTTAAAATGTACTTTTTTAAGATTGAGTTTTATCTTTATTATTTATTTACCTTCAGACACGAAGTACTGCGTGGCTGTCCAGTAGTCACGGGCAGGCTCGCCCTCAGCGGCGGGCGCCGACCACTTCACGAACTTTTTCTCCGGCTTTACCACGGGGGACACGAACTCGTCCACTGGGAGCTATAGCAAACAATGAAGAAGTCCTTCTAAATACATGTACTAACATTTATTATAATTAGTCAATAGAAGCAGAGTGGCGAGTGGTATTCGGCCAAGTATTGACGTCTACTATTACTACTAACGTCGTCCCCTTTCCTACTGTGGGTGTCGTAAGAGGCGACTAAGGGAAAATCCAGAAGATGGGCAGCAGCGTCTTCTATAATATCACCACAATAAATGCTGCCCAAGCTACCCCACCTACGGGGGAGCTTGAATGAGTATGAATAAAACTCATGCAACCAATAAATGACAATATTGTACTTATATATTGAACCATGGGAAAGAGAGTTAACGAACCCTTTTTGGGCCGGTCAGTGGCGAACCTAATGCCAGCAATAGGTTCACCATATTATGTGCGCCATAGTGTCTGGCTGTAGACTCCTAATATATAGAAACTATCCAGGATCCGGGAAGTGTGATAAGTATATGGAACTCATCAAAATATGTCTACGGATATAGAAGGGGTCTTTGAGAAGTACGGGTGAGATTGTATGTCACCTACCTATGTTGTAAGTATCATATATATAATCTCATTCAATTGATTAAACTTGATAAATCTCCCGGTGGTAGAAATGTTTATTTTATTGCTAATTTTTTTTCTAACATAGTTCATCAATTGTACTTACACACTATGAGCCTTTATGTTGCTTAAAACAAAAGTTGTTTTATGTTTTACTAAGTAGATATTCAGACTCGAAGCGTGTGAAAGGTAATCAGTCATATAAGCATTAAGTGACCAATTTGCTACCAATTTCAGTCCAATTTCTTTGACTGCGTCTTAATCGTAATCTTTATTCTTTTACGTCACAATATAGATGGCTATATACGAGTACACGTGCCCAATCTCGTCTGGATGGTACCAAACTCAGTAATGGCCTGCAATCATAGGATTATAGTCTGCATTTATTGAATTCAGATAATATGTATTATTCAGTGGAACCATGACTCAGTGAGCACGCTAAGCCGTTCTTGACAAAGATAGCTGAACGGTTGTCGTTCAAAATAACGAAACCAGAAATGTTATTTTAATGAAATAGGTTCCTAAACTTGTTTATGATTGGTAGGTGACCCTTCAAGAACTCCGGGCTAAAAACTAAATATATTTTGAAGCAAGACTCCTTCTGCGCCTGACATCAACCTCTAGACCTCCTTATTTCCACATAAGTCCGTAAAATACTTATCAAAACGAAGTATTTTATGTTTCGAGAACGGTCTAACGTAAATATTCCACCAGTGTCCAGCCAGTACATTGTACACATGCGTAGGCGGGTCGACCCTCCGCGATTGATCTTGTTCATTCAAATAAATTAGATAAACGTCGCGCGTCGCAAATGCGCCGGCGTTACTCTCGCCAGTTGGACACTCGCCGCGCATCAACGTGAAAAAGTTTTGCAAGTCCGGTAATAATGTTACAAACGCAAAGTTTGTGAACATGGATGATGTTTTTTTACTCCTTTTACGCTGTACAGATTTTGATGAAACTACAGTAATATACAAGCGTAAACGTCAATATAATCAGTACCACGTTGGGTAAAATGTATCATGATGGACTCACTACTATTTTGATTTCACTGTCATTTGTTTTTAGATAAATGCTTTCATCATCATCAGCCGGAACACGTCCACAGTTGAACAGAGGGCTCCCCCTTGGAGTGGGGGGCTTGCTATAATCCCCACGCTTGGCAAGCGGCTTGGGGATCGCAGTATTGGTGGTGAAGTTACAGAAGACGCTGCTACCCATCTTCTGGATTTTCCCTTAGTCGCCACTTACGTCATTTACGTCATTCACATTCATTCGGGAGGAAAGGGGTTGGTCAATTCCAGGCCGGATACATCTCGGCAGATACATTCTTTAGACTAGAGTTAATATTTTAACAAGGTTACTAGCATAAGCATACGTCTACAGAAGAAGAAGTATATATTGTGCTTACTTTTTCCATTCATAAATCCATTTATTGTAATTTGAACCTTCTTAAAAAATCATACAGCTCATTACGGATTGCACTGGACCTCTCTAAAGATACCCTATATAGTGGGAATTAGTCTCTTTCATCGTGACCGTAACAATAATCTGTGTTTCATTTAACTTTTAAATCTTCAAGCTAACTTACTGAAATCATGAGGCCGGCCACGAAGCCGGCGGTGTCGTACAGCGGGCACACGATCCTGCCTGGTGGACAGTACATCCTCAGCTCGGGCAGCGGCCCCGGCGGCCGCTCCGTCCGCAGCCAGCCCTCGTTCTCCACCTCGCTGATCGTTCGGGGAATGGAGAAGAAGTACTCGATGTCCGCCAGCGCGTCCGTCCAGCCGAACTTCACTGGAAAGGGATATTGGTCACAGGCCACGGATTTCCATTTGCTACGATAGGCATACTTCTTCTGCCTCATTAACTCGCATTACATTCCTCATACACGCTCGTTCAGTAAGGATATAACGGTTGGTCTCACACGCAGTACATATAGGTACCATATTTAGATGATTTTTTATCTGCCTTTAAGTATTGTCCCACTACGTGGTAAAAGCCTACCTCCCATTATTTAATCAGAATACTCACCCCTGAGTCCATCATACTGAATACCTGAAACAAATGAAGATCATTTAATATTACGATCATGACATATTTTATGTGTAGCGTTGTGATCGCGGGTTGTCAGTTGTTAATACTGCCCACTTGCCATGAAGGCAGTTTACTTTGTGTAAGCGAGACGCCGTATTACACTGCACGTAGCGACTTCTTGCTTCCACTGACTGTCCGGCTTTAAGAGTTCATGGTAAGAGGGCTTTATAACGGGTACATAGGTCGGGCGGGGTCGCGAGCCGAATAGTTCGGCTCGAATAAGGGCTCCGTTAGAGTCCGAAACTAGTCGGGCATTCCCGAATATCGACATGAGTATAACCGGTATATATAGTAGATAATATGGATAACACTCACGAATGTATGTTTGTTACCTCTTCACGCTCAAACGGCTAGACCGATTTTCATGTAATTTTATATGCAGGTAGCTGACACCCTGGATTAACAAATAGGCTACTATCTATCCCGAAAAAATGCAGCGGGTAACATCGCGGGGCGCAGCTAGTAATTATTAAATGTCGTAGTAATTTTATCCATCTCCTTAAGCTTACTACCTCTTAGTTAATTCTTAGGTACTTAGAAACATTCTATTATGATTCAATTCATCATCATCATCAGCCGGAAGACGTCCACAATGAACAACAACCTACTAGGATTAGCCATTATAACTACCTACCTTGATTTTACCTAACTTGTTATTTACTTAATCTACTCGCTCTAGTCAAATCACTTAATGTTGTTAATGCAATTAAAATATTACAATGTCTCTGTAAAGATAATAATTACGGAATTAACGTATGGCAGAAACATAACACGTTTTTAGATACAAAAATAATCATGGGAACGAAAAAATAACTGTAAGTTTGTTTCATAATGAGATGTTTAAATTAAACAATTAAAATATTAGATATAAAGATCCATTAAAGTTATATTATAATTATAGTCTGCGACTGCTGAGCATGGAGCCCTGGGTTAAAATCCCAGTTCGGGCAAAGTGTTACTGAATTTTTCAATTCGATAATTCTCAGTAGCATCATTGAGTCTGGATTTGTGCCCAGAGAATGGCAATAGGCTCGCCCCCTATACATATATGTACACCTCTGACTCCCTTCGGGGAATACAGACGTGATGTTATGTTATGTATAATTTAGATGATAATTATATTAAAAAACGTGAGGATGATGAAAATGAGGATGGAGGTACTTCAACATCAGTCATCATCTTTTCCAGGATAAAAGGTAACTTACGTCCCTAGAATTCAAGCTGTCTCTAACCTAAGCTAGGATTGGTTTTGTATCTTCATTAGCACTTATCAGAAACAACAACAAACCTTCGAGAACGATATTTTTTAAATGAGTAACCTTTGGAGTTTCTTGCCGCATCTTCTCCACACTAATGACATTTTCAGAACCGTGCAACTAGTCTTAACATTTCATAAACTCTGTAGTTTACATGAAATAAAAAAAAAAAATTTCAACGATCAATAACACCTGTCTTGGCCATGGAGGTCAATATTCGGGAAAAGGGTGTACCTGTACCTTCTGCCATTATATCGGACCTAAGTCCTTATTATCAGGCCTTTTTCGCGTGGCATAAGAAAGATTAATAACAATACTTTCCTTAAAGATGCACGACTCTCTACAAGATTGTTTCTACACAATACTCGTGTATATAGATATTACTCGTGTACCTACTGTAGTTGTTGTTTTGCTTGTAGAGACTCGAGAGCTATCAGCGAATCGAATAATTAAACTATAAGTAATAAAATACATACATAAAGTCACGCCTGTTTCCCTGAGGGAAAGTAATAAAGGATTCTTTAATGACAAGGTTATGTATGCCGCTAATGTCCTTAAAAAATAATGAGAGGCTTCAAAAATGTTTCCACGTTCCTGTTAGTCTACTGATCACACACGCGACTGCTGAGCATGAGGGCCTAGGTTTGACTCTCATCCTCTATCAATGAGTTTTATAGTGATATTGTTTAATACGATCCTCGGAACTTTTTGATTATCGCATGGTATTCCAGTTCACACAAAAATAAAGACATGAAACAAATGTCTTTTAAAAACCCATAAAACGTCAGGCAATATAAATTTTAACTTAATTCTATTCTAGTTATCATGTTACTAGCACAAAGATTAAATAAATGTGTTACTATTTATGCAAATTACTACAAAAAAAGTCTGCCTGATAGAAACGAAATAAAAACATCCTGTATGTATACCTATATCTACAGTTAAATTGCACCCTCCTAATAAATTATACCTTCAGTAATGTTCACAATAACCCTACTTCATGACGAAAAATCTAACATACGACATACAGGAGAGAATACCATATCTTGATACTGTATTGAGAGGAGTGCCTAAATTACCTGCCTGTAAACCCTGAAGGGATCAGACAGAGAGACCCTATTTCGTCAAGGGTCTAGACACCCACATTTCATATGTTATGTTCCATGTAATAGGTATTTATTATCATTCACCAGCGCAAATTAGTCTTCTTTCTACTTGTTCTCCCTTAGAATGGAGGGAATCGCGATCCTGTTCATCCCTCGAGCTAACAACTAAGCTCAAATATTTAATAGAATCAGAAACAAAACCATTAAATTTTACAACAATTGTTTATATACTCACCGCAGACTGCAGCGGCCACTGATAAAACTATGATTGCTTTTTCCATGTCTAACTGTTCGTGAGCAATTGAAGCCGTCTGAACGCGAACGGCTCTGTGTTGTGACTGGTGATCCGTGGGCACTGGGACATGTTATAGAAGATCAGCATGCCACAGAATATCAACAGAAGGGAAACTGAGTAGAATTTGATTATTATATGTATATATTATAATGTGTAACAGAACATAAACTAGCTTAAGTCTAGTTCTAGCTTAAAAGATATAGACCAACGTGCGTTTGATACATTTTTTATGATTTGAATTCAGTATAGGTACTAATTCTGTTTCTTTTTAGATAAATTTATTATTAATTTAATATTTGAAGGATATTTGTTTACATACCTGATTGGTCATTGGTACATACTGGTCTAGTGGTTGCAAAGCGCGACTGCTGAGCACGAGGTCCTGGGTTCAAATCCCGGGTCGGGCAGTGTGACTGGGTTTTTCCATTAGGTAATTCTCAGTAGCAGCACGGAGTCTGGATCTGTGCCCGGTTGATGGCAATAGACTCGGCCCCTATTGCATTGAGACCTAAAAAAGTAACTGGCGAAATATGGGTGTGCACCTCTACCTACCCTTTCAGGGAATACAGGCGTGGTTATGTGTGTGTAATTATTGCTACAAATTGTATTTAGTAAAAAAAATGTTTATCGCATCCATTCTAGACAACGTTTGATCGCAGTGAATCTACTGTTCCAAACCTTGTATAACCGCTCTCTGATTGTTGGCGACATCCGCTGCTTTAAAAAGTAATGTACATACATACACAGATTATAAAATGTCCAGACTGTGCGGCGTGTGTGACATTGTGTTTGTACATACCTATTGCGAGTAACATAACAAACAGCAAAAACATAATATTTGGTAATAAATGAATTCTTGTTCATTCGGAGTCTATTTTTGAACCTGAATTTGAATCTGGAGTGCTATTTTGATCACTATTTGGCCTGTACCTACTGTAAAACTACAGGGAGGACCTGCTCCCCTTCTTGCTTTTTATAGTAAGCACTTTAAAAATAAAATAATCTTTATTTCGGATTATTTATAACTAACCCACATGAACCGGAAGACGCAGCGTTGGCAGGCCTCCCATCAGATGGACCAAGGATATCGTCAGAATTGCGGGCACCTGTGGATGGAATTGGCAAGCTGTCGTTCATTGTGGCGTCCTAAGGGGGAGGCCTTTGTTCAACAGTGGACGTCTTCCGGCTGATGATGATGAAGTCATATGTTACTTTCAGCATCACATTACTTAATAACATGGTTATAACGATATTTAAAAAAAAACAGAAGTTAAATAGCTTACCTGACTTTGAATAGCTTACCTGACTTTGAATAGCTTACCTTGACTGCCTCGTTGGTCTAGTGGTTGCTAAGCGCGACTGCTGAGCACGAGGTCCTGGGTTCGAATCCCGGGCCGGGCCAAGTGTTACTGGATTTTTCCATTAGGTAATTCTCAGTGGCAGCACGGAGTCTGGTTTTGTGCCCGGTTGATGGCAATAGGCTCGCCCACTATTACATTAGGACCTAAAAACATAACTGGCGAAATGTGTGTGTACTGTATGTGCACCTCTGCCTACCCCTTCGGGGAATACAGGCGTGATGTTATGTTATGTTTTAAATAGCTTACCTATTTAACTTATACGGGTTACATAAAAAACATAAAATGAACAAGCAATTGTATGTAGGTACACAAATATAACACTCACGGCATTATCCCCTATTTTCAAGACCTCATTGGCGTAGTGGCTAAGCGGTTGGACTGCTGCGCTAAGGGTTGCGGGTTCGATTCCCGCTCGGGACAAAAATTTGTGCGCACCGCAGATGTTAGTTCTGAGACTGGGTGTTTGGGAATGTGATTATGTCAATGATATGACGTTATCAATTAAATATCTATGTGTTTTGTGACAGTAAAACGCGTGGTAGTGTATGTGATTTATCAATTTATTATATGTTTTCTAATGCTTATTATAAAATATATTACATTTCTGCAATCTACCTCCATATAAACTTTAACAGTGACAAATTTCATACTCCTTCGTCCGCGTCATTTTAGTAAAAATGTTCCTAAAGTTTTCACTCCACGTATTAATATATAGATTACTAGCTACGCCCCGCGTTGTTTCCCGTTACATCTTGTTTGAGATAAAAAGTAGGCTGTGTGTTAATCCAGGGTGTCAGCTACCTCCACATGAAATTTCATTAAAATCCATTCATTATTTTTTACGTGAAAGAGTAACAAACATCCATACTTACAACTTTCGCGTTTATAATTTTAGTAGGGATAAGAATTCGTAAAAAAATAATAATTTATGAATGTAATTAGTGAATAATTTAGCCCATTAAGTATAACCGTATCACAAGCTTGTTTAGAGGTATATACCGTTGTTTAACCTGCGGACGAGGAAAACGAACTCAAAACGAAACCCGTTTTGAGATTACTAAATCTAAACTCGCAGGAGGAATAAACAAAATAAAAACATAACATCACGCCTGTATTCACCGAAGGGGTAGGCAGAGGTGCACATATAGTACACCCACAATTCGCTAGTAATGTTTTTCGGTCCCAATGTAATAGGGGGCGAGCCTATTGCCATCATCCGGGCACAAATCCAGACTCCGTGCTGTTACTGAGAATTAACTTATGGAAAAACCCAGTAACACTTTGCCCGACCCGGGATTCGAACCCAGGACCTCGTGCTCAGCAGTCGCGCTTAGCAACCACTAGACCAACGAGGCAGTCTACACAAATTAACAAAATAAATACAATTATGACACAGTTCATCATCATCATCAGCCGGAAGACGTCCACTGTCGAACAAAGGCCTTCCCCTTAGGTAAAGGGAGGGGTTACCATTATCCCCACGCTTGGCAAGCGGCTTAGGTATCGCAGTATTGGTGGTGAAGTTATAAAAGACGCTGCGGCCCTTCTAAATTTTTCCTTAGTCGCCTCTTACGACACCCACGGAAGGAAAGGGGGTGGTCAATTCTAGGCCGGATGCCACTCGGCTTATGACACACTTACTTTAAACAAATAATTATAGATGTCATAGAGAAAAGAGAAATTCCAATTAAGTAACCTTTTCTTATAACGATTAATCAAAAATAGACCCACAAAAATGCGCAATTACAAACGTTGCCATCCTAATTCTACTTTGGCAGAACAGTTGCCAACCCGACTCAATTACCACAAGAAAAATATCGTCGTCAATAGCGCAAAACTGCGTAAATAACAGTAGATACCGCGAGTGTACAAAAGTAGCTTTGTGATTAAGGAATTTGATAGGTCAAAAATCATTGGCTTAGGGTCACATATAACATTTCGGTCCATCGCTCATTCAAAAACGTCCAATCACAACGAGTTGAAGCCGCGTGTGTATTTATATGCTACGTAATTTTTTTTATATTTAGTCTTAGCTCTCCTGTAGTAGGTATCTAATTTACGCAGTATTATCTATTAATGTTAATTAGGTACGCAATTGTGCACTATCATCGATGATACGTAACCTTCACCATCAATGACTCGGCTGAAATTATAATAGACATAACATCACGCCTGTATTCCACGAAGGGGTAGGCAGAGGTGCGCATATAGTACACCCACATTTCACCAGTTATATTTTAAGGTCCAATGTAATACGGGGCGAGCCTATTGAACCGGGCACAAATCCCGACTCCGTGCTGCTACTGTGAATTACCTAATGGAAAAACCCAGTAACACTTTGCCCGACCCGGGATTCGAACTCAGGACCTCGTGCTCAGCAGTCGTAGCAACCACTAGACTAGACCAACGAAACAGTCAAATTATAGGTATATAATTATAGGTAATCATTTTTTTTTAAACATGAAATATTCACATACACAAACACCCAGACTCGGGACAAACATCTGTGGTTCGCACAAAGTTTTGCCCCGTGCGGGAATCGAACCCGCAACCCTTAGCGCAGCAGTCCAATCGCTTAGCCACTGCGCTAATCAGGTCGTCAAATCATTATCTAGTTCTTATCTTTTATAAAATCATGTCATTACAAAGCGATTTCTTTTAATCCGTGTCACTGTCACTGTCCTATATTCCGTATTATTATATTATCAATATACCTACCAATATACCTATTTAATTCTCAGTGGCAGCACGGAGTCTGGATTTGTGCCCGGTTGATGGCAATAGGCTCACCCCCTATTACATTGGGACCTAAAAACATAACAGGCGAAATGTGGGTGTACTGTATGTGCACCTCTGCCTACCCCTTCGGGGAATACAGGCGTAATGTTATGTTTTTTGGAATATACCTACTTTGCCACTAGTAAAAACGCTATTTAAGAAATCTGCCTGCACCTACGATAAGTATCTGAAGTTGTTTTCTTAACTTCTTCATACAATTCTTCTTTACTCTTTAAATATACAAGTATCTCTAGAATGTACTACACGTTAAAATTGTTATTTATGATTTGTACCTGGGTCACAAATCACGGACATGCAAATTAAATATGAGGTATCACATCAGGCGCTTTTTGCTTGAACTGTTCAACCAATATCGGCCTCGGTGGCTAAATCTTAGGGGCGAACTAAAATGCAATTTAACTACCGCAATAAATAGACTTAATTATACTGGTAACTTATCGTTAAAATTAAGAAAATAACAACACGGGAATTAACGCGAATACAACTTTATTCATTTTTGGCTTGACGTTTCGACCGAGTTACACCGGCTGTGGTCACAAGCAGACTGAGGCTGAATTACTTTTTTTCTATTATAATCATGCAACGGGATAGTTTAAAAGTTAGTAATTATACAATTTTACATTATGCATTACCAAGTGTATTCCTCAAAGGGGTATGCAGAGGTGCACATACATATAGTACACCCACATTTGCCAGTTATGTTTTTAGGTCACAATGTAATAGGGGGCGAGCCTATTGCCATCAACCGGGCACTAATCCAGACTCCGTGCTGCCACTGAAAATTACCTAATGGAAAAACCCAGTAAAACTTTGCCCGACTCGGGATTCGAACCCAGGACCTTGTGCTCAGGAGTCGCGCTTAGCGACCACTAGACCAACGAGGCAGTAGAACTTATTTCATAAAATATAAAACTATAAATCCGCCCTCTTTATTTACCTACGAAGTAGCTTGTTTTGTTAAAAGCAATTAAAATCAAAACAATAGACGAGAAAACAATAGTTAATGTATAATCAAATCTGACACGACGTTTATGCATTAAATTATGTTTTGCCTATTCTTATAATTACAATAAAACTAGTTAATAAAGAAATTTTAATATATGCTGTAACCTAAGTAAAATATAAAAAACAAGTAGCTTATGGCTTCAAAGCCTTGATAACAATTTCACGGAATTTTTTTCTTGGATAACAATTTACTTAAACCACCATACACACACACAACAAACTAATTCTAACAAATAAATTATTTCATTTCACACAAACACACATATACACACAGTCGCATATAGACACACTCGCACACACACATACTCACACACACACAACACTTTATACACGGTTACACAATTTACACTTATTACTACGTCCAACAGATTTTTTATTATATTTCATTAATTACTTACTTATTTATATATTTTATTTCCCTAATTACTACAATTTAATTCTTATAGAATGAATATGATTAATCCTGCTGTCTCCAACTTGATATGATATTGTTATCTTTATAATCCAAATTAAAACAACATAACATCGCGCTGGTATTCCTAGAAGGGGTGGGTAAAGGTGCACATATTGTACCCACATTTCCCCAGTTATGTTTTTTGGGTCATAATGTAGTAGGGCACGAGCCTATTGCCATCAACCGGGCACAAATCCAGACTCCATGTTGCTACTATGAATTACCTAATGGAAAAACCCAGTAACACTGCCCGACCCGGGATTCGAACCCAAGAACGCGTGCTCAGCAGTCGTCCAGGGTGTCAGCTACCTCCATATGAAATTTCATTAAAATCCACTCAGTAGTTTTTACGTGAAAGAGTAACAAACATCCATACAATCATACAAACCTTCGCGTTTATAATATCAGTAGAGATTATATTAACTCGCACTACCGATAGCTAGGTAGACTGCAAGTTTGCAACCCAAAACCTCAACTTTCTTTCTAGTTCAAGTTTCTTTAGGCTGTTTTTAGATGATGTTCGCGATCATTGTCAAGTTGTCAAAGAAACTTGTTCATCAACAGCCAAAAGGCGTCCACTGTTGAACAAAGGCCGACCCCTTAGGTAAGGGGGGAAGGGTACATATAATCCCCATGCTTGGCAAGCGGCTTGGGGATCGAAGTATTGGTGGTGAAGTTACAGAAGACGCTGCTGCCCACCTTCTAGATTTTCCCTTAGTCGCCTCTTACGACACCCGCGGGAGGAAAGGGGGTGGTTAATTCTAGGCCTAATACCACAAGGCACGAATCTCGCAACACAACCCAAATGTGGCTTATAAGTATTAATCGTCTTGGTCTTGCCTCCACAATCTTGAGGAGTGCTTTAATGTGCAGTGTATGCTCGCTCCAAGATCCCATGTTGTTTATTATTCACTGAATACTTTGACTGCCTCGTTGGTCTAGTGGTTGCTAAGCGCGACTGCTGAGCACGGGGTTTTGCGTTCGAATGCCGGGTCGGGCAAAGTGTGTCACTGGGTTCTTTTCAGTTAGGTAATTTCTCTGATTGATGGCAATAGGCTCGCCCCCTATTACATTGGGACTAATATGGGAAATGAGAGTTAATACTATATGTGCACCTCTGCCTATCCTTTCGGGGAATACAGGCGTGATGTTATGAATACCTTGTTAAATTAAAACTGAGATTGTTTTATACAATACTAGCTGTTACCCGCGACTTCGTCCGCGTAAATTTCAGATAAAAACACCAGTAGAATATAATCAGATTTTGCAAGTAAGTGGAAAACACTATGAATTACTTATCGAAAGGAATATAATGTACATAGTATTTTAATCATAAAGGTATTTTTCAAATTAAGATGGGGCTATTTTACTTGCTATATCGATTTTGTGGGTATAATCGGTGAATATTGAGTGACTAACAGGAAAGTTATTGACATGATTGGTTTGCTTATAAGTAATATACACATACAATTTTGAATGCACCTTTGTTTTACTGCATCTATGTACTACATTGACGGCATGCATTTCTCTAAACTACGTTCGTAGTTTTGTCCTCAGCAGACTACATTTAAAGAGAGTGTGGACATCATCAGTTTCTCCGATTCTCCTTCAATAGTATGCCTTAAAGCCTATGAAATATCCTCCGAGAAATGACGCCAATATTTTTCCCACAACAAAACCGGGTTTGCAATACCGCAGAATACCAATATGACGGCAAACCAATGTCGCAGGTGACTTGGGCTATCACTAACGCTAATCTCCAGGAGAGTGTTGTCCCAGTGTTGGACACCATCAAGAAGATTTCGTGCTACGCAGGCTTCACGAAATGTCGGATACTCCATGCAATCAACTGTCCTTAAGAATGCAAATGACGTTGGCCCCTATACGATGTGAAGCAATAGCCGCAAATAATAGCACTCGGCATTATTTGGATACACAGTGTAAGCCCTTCCCAATGCAGTGTCCATAAAGATTCCCGGAAACCCTTCGACAATACGACCACGTCGATGTCGATTAAATACACCTCTTTGCTTGTCGTATGTATAATACGACGGCACCTCATCATACGTAAGTGACTTTGCAAAAAGATCTTCTTCACAGAGACGTAAAAATGCCAAGAGTGTTGTTTGGCGGGGATTTTCCAATCGGTCTAATACATTCTCTAAATGGACGTCCAAATGCATGACCGTTGGATACCGATCATGTATAGAGAACGCCAGCAGAGAAGCAGCTTTGCGAATAACTGCTTCTGAAGTACTAATGTAGCGACCAGACTGGTACTTGGTCACTTCATCCCGATCAGTGCTTTGCAAAGCGAACGTTGCCTGGTCACTACCCTTATTTACGTATTTGAAAATGTATTTAATTGACTCGACGCTGGAACACGATTCAACATTGATGTGTGTTTGAAACGTCCTAGAAAGCACAGGTGAGTATGGATCAACCCATCTGTTGTCAACGTGTGTAGTTTCAGTGGCGAATTGTTTCGGGAATCTTTTTGTGTATCAATCTTCTTTTATGCAAGGGGAATTTGAGTTGAAGTTGTTGGCTTCAGAATTGGTCGGACATCACTTATTTGAAATGGTGAATTTACAAATTTATTAATGTAGAAAAAAAAAATTTAAAACTATAATTTACTGGAAATTGTTCGTAATAATATTATGTTAAAATATATGTTATAATTGTCTTTTTATTGATATTTAAGTCAAAAAACATGCAAAAAGAAATTAAAGCTAACGCAAAAAGTAAACCTTCGGCAAGAATCGATCTCAATGCATAACTCGTAGGGCGATCGTTAAACCGCCACGCTACGATGACACATAGCAATATGTTTAAAATAGACGGTTCTATACATGTCATGATTCACTGCTCAGTTCCTTGTGGATATAGCGTGATGATTTCTACTTCAGAAGTTCATCTGTAAGTAATCTGCATAATGCAACTATTGGTTTCGTCTTTTTGTCATCCTACGGCAAACATTAGACAAAACAAAGACATAATGCAATATTGCTCAGCCCCCTTTGCAAATACCGTGATGATACTATGCATACCGACGCGCCGGCCCCTAAAGAATATATTTGCAAACTTTCAGCGGATTCTATTCAGTAGTTTTTACGTAAATCTAACACATACATACAGACAAACAGACAAAAATTCTAAAAATTATATTTTTGGCTTCAGAATCGTTCAAACATCCCATTGCACTTATTTTTTTTCAAATATCTTCAATGTACAGTGTTGACTTCGTTTTTATATGTATACTTCGATTTTATTATATGTATAGATTTCTTACAAATATCAAATTGTCATCCATACGTCATGATATATCTGTCATTATACGGTTTTGTTATTCCAAGTCTGATTCTTTTTTGTTATACCACGTTTTATAATGACTGACGTTTCATGTCAAGTCACACGGGAATGCTGTTGAACGGGATAAAAAGTATCCTATGTCCTTCTCCTGGCTCTAAACTACCTCCCTGCCAATTTTCAGCTAAATCGGTTCAGCCGTTCTTGAGTTATAAGTGGAGTAACTAACACGACTTTCTTTTATATATATATATAGATATAGATATAGATACATAATTTTCTACATACATAGTCCCATAGAGTTGGACTCTAAAATTGTTCTTAACGCCGGACATTTTACAAGTTGTTTTTCCACTTGTTTTAAATATTATTTTATCGTAGAGATAAGAAGATAAAGATACAAAGGAAGACAAGAAAAAGAAAGCTTCTCATAAACTTCATAGCTGCGACACATTATATACTGCCCTAAGAAAGTTTGAGTTTATTTTAAAAAAACGTCGCCCCACACTAGGAATTTCTCCTGTGTCGTGGGTGCGTTTCATAAACATAAAATTTCACGTACACAAACTCCCAGACGGTCAAACATCTGCGGTACGCATAATTGTTTTTTCCGTGCGAAATCGAACTCGCAACCCTTAGCGCAGCAGTCCAATCGCTTAGCCACTGCGCCAATCAGGTCATCAAATCAAAAGTTGTTTTGTGGTTACTGGTTAGTGTGTTTGAAGGACCATTATGAAGACTAGTTGCAATAGCTAGCGGCTAGCCGTCAAGGGTGGGCTCATGAACCATTTGCAGACGTCCTTAAATCTGTAGATGCCCATGTAACTGATCGATGCACGATGTTTTTTTAATGCCCGGTTCTTGGGCGTGAAAATAAATCAGTCCGGTACAAGGTGCAATGTCCAAAATTATTGATGACGAGCATTTTTAAGTATTAAGATACAATCAATGATAGCGGATCGCAAACAGTAATCAATGTGTATTAATAGATGTAATTTAAGGTGTAAACAAGATGTTAATAATATTATAACATAACATCACGCCTGTATTCCCCGAAGGGGTAGGCAGAGGTTCACATACAGTATACCCACATTTCGCCAGTTATGTTTTTAGGTCCCAATGTGTAATAGGGGGCGAGCCTACTGCCATCAACCGGGCACAAATCCATATTCCGTGCTGCCACTGAGAATTGAAAATGTATGTATTTCACTGCTCAGGCAGCTTGCTTTAAAATAATAGTAAAAGAGTCCTTTTTACACACTTTTATACCTAAACTTGCAATATTTGTATGTATGTAAGTTTGCTAAGCTTAAATCTAAATTGATAAAGGTAACTTTAAAAAATGATGGACACGAGCGGTACTCGAACCCGCGACTTTCGCCGTACCGCATTTAAAAGCTTGTGTTAATTTTTTTTAATATTAACTTATTTCTCTCTATCCAGTATTTGTTATCTGTTGACCACCACTTGCATTATTAGTTTTAAGTTGTATTTCTGGCTTCTGTACTTCTTGGTGTGCCATAAAGTTTGTATAGGTATCACTATTATCTATCTATCTATGCTCAGCATAATAAAAACGAACAATATTTTTACATTACGTACATTAAATAATTATAATTGTTTATACAGTTTTAATTCCCATGACGATTTTTTTAATAGGATTAATAGATAATATAGTAACTTATCAATTTGTTAGTAGTAGAGATACCGATATAGAATGATACTACAGAGATATAGTATATACTTTGGTTTATACACACCTGTAATGTCTCCTTACTGCTTGCTAAACCGCGACTGCTGAGCATGAGGTCTTAGGTTCGAATCGGTCATGTATATTATGTATGCCACTTCCGTGGTCGTGATACACCCACATGTCGCCGCTTACCAGTCGCCTAGTACATGGGATAAAAATGACTTCAACAATTAGATCTATTAGCACCCAGGACCAGTATTAAGCTACTTCAGATTGATATTTTCGAATTGATTGCTGGTAACCACTAGTTATCATCTCAACTTATCGTAAATGCTTTTTTTTATTATGTTTATGAAAAAGGTAGGCAAGGCTATCAACGCACGTTGCGTCCCACACCAAAGGGTAACAACGTCTTCCCAATTTCCAGGGTAACAACGACACACCATCTGGTCTCTTTCCATCGTCGCGTACCAAGCCATTTGGTTCTAGTACGGCTGGTACGCCGGCGTTGACAAGAGCACGAAATCTTTAATTTCAGACTAGAGATCAATAAAAAGGTACTTACAAATTAACTAGCAAACACTATCTTACATAATTATCTGAATGATGGTCTGTATTCGGACGGTCGGTAGGTACGCCTTCCACGGACATATTATTTGGCCACCGACCCTGCCGGCTACAGTAGCCATGAGGCTGTTGGGGCAACAGAAGCACGGGTCGACTGTAGTACTGTTACTTACCAAGCTGTGCTTGACAATCCACCCTGGCTGTCAGTCGTAGTATTGTATCAGTCGCTACACATGTACCCTCCAGACAAATGGCACGAACGCTAGACGAATAGAATGGAGAATAAAAGAGAGTTGACGTAATGTTACAACTCATTATTTGCGGGAACTCGAAGTCTAACAATCAGTCCAACAAAGTTAACCAATATAGAAGTTGCAGAAGTCAGATAGATAGCCCAAATAGAACACACAACACAAGGTTTCGGTCACGTTTTGGTTGTAAATACGCTAAAAACAAAGACAAAATGCTAGTAGGTATTTCATAGCAATCCCTTGCGCAATTAAGGCCACAAAAAATCATATAATATGAATAATTAGAGCAGATTTAAAGCGTACTTAGTATTATATTTTTACTTTTGTAATATGAAAAGTCAGCAGACGGAACCCGCACATCAGTGTTAGGCTCTGCCGTGTCTCCCGCGGAACCGCAACGAATCTAGTGGCGAGCGCGGTGTGGGCTTCGAACCCTATCTATATATATTGCCGAACGACGCAATCTCAGTTCACTCCAGACACAATCATGTTGCTGAATATCGCCTTGCTGTGCCTCTTCGGGGCTTCTGCCGTAGTTGGTAAGTAATCATAATCAACTTCTAAATATTATAAGTGAAAGAACCCAAAGTCTATCCTAATGGCCTGCTTCGCTAAGGGTTAAGGCGGTAACCGACGGCCAGTCAAGCGGGCTAGCACCCAATATTAGTCGCACATTTTTTCAGTACTTTAAAAAAATGTCTGTTAATTTTCCTTGAAAGAGATACCACTAGATAAGTAAATAAGGGTCTTTTCATGTGCTTTTCAGCTGTTTTTTATCCTATAGGGGTCTTTAGGTAAATAATAATGTTGACATGTTGTATGTAAGGCGATTTGATCGTTTTGTTTACTAGAACATCAATACCGCTCGACTCAAATATCTTCTGGTTTAAACAAAGCAAATTTCTCATTTTCTTAAGTAGCACTAGTTCCTAGTCTGAGGAACGTAAAGGTATGTATTGCCCAGGATCCTCGTCTTCGAGCTTGTTAAAACTTATTCGGTGTATATACGTAGATAAAGTAAAAAAAATCTTTGGTCTACTGCATAGATTCAGACTAGTCAATTTGTATTCATTCAGGATCAAGGAGGCAGAAAATAAATACCCGCTTAAATCTAAATTGGTTGAAGGAGTTGTTGTCTCAGTTTCGTGGAAACATTTATGTAATTTGTCTTGGTTGTATTAAGAGTAAGGAGGTTAATATGGTCAAGTCATTCAACTACAGCTTTCAGCTTCAGACCTACTTGGGCAGTGTTAAAAACTTTGTTTCATGATTTTTCATGGAATATTAATATGGTATCATCCGCATAATTAATAATATCGGCGTAAGTGATACTCTGCTTAGTTTATAAGTCATTCATATAGACTAGAAAGGGTGTAGGGCCTAATTTAATACCCTAAGGTATTCCAAAGCAAACCTTCTGAGGGTCAGTTATGCTGGTAATTATTTTAGTGCAATGTTTTCTATCAGACAAGTAACTACTCAATAAGTATTAGAGCATTCTATTTCTCATAAGTAGGTTCGCTTTTGTCTGAACTAGTTGTTGGGTTTGGCACCGACTTGGCTTATGTGAAGTGAAGTGAATAAAATATTATTTAACACTTGTGTGTTGCCATAATAAATTCCCTAATTCTAGTTTACTTCCCGTTTATGGATAACGATTTAATACTTTCTGCAAATAATACCATGTTCGGCTAGAAATAACTAGTTCACGTACAACTACTGATTATGCCGGTATTAAGCGATTTTCATGGATTACATCCATTATGAGTTAGTTTTATTTTGTTCATCATGTTCAGATGCACTAATTGTATTTAATTGGTTTCAGGACAGAAGACGCCCAACCTAAAAGGTAAGTTAATGCATTGATAGTATTTTACAATTAACAATTAGCCGAACAAATAACGCTTATAAACAAGAAGTCTAGTTTATGAGCCTGGTGCCTGAAGTGGCTTTATAAGAATCTGGCCTGTAGCAAACACGATATACTAATAGATATTTGTATTCATAATAATTTAAAGCACTTTAAAACTTACTTTTAGAGCAGAAGTTCATAATTATATCCCTTTACTAACATAACATTAAAAGAGTATACATAAACTTTACCTTGTGCTTTAAGTATGCCAAGTGGCAATTGGCAGGCCATATTGCTCGAAGAACCGATAACCACCGGGGAAAAAAGGCTCTCGAGTGGCGACCACGAACCGGAAGACGCAGCGTTGGCAGGCCTCCCACCAGGCGGTGAGATGAAAATGGCAATTGTCGTCCATTGTGGCGTTCTAAGTGGGAGACCTTTGTTCAACACTGGACGTCTTCTGGCTGATGATGATGATGACAATCACCATTATATCATATTTCTGTTCGTCTTGCGGTTTACCAGTTGACTGTACTAAGAGGATGCGGATACATTTACGATTTTCTATTTTGTTTTGCAGTTAGGTTCGAATTGAGCATTTTTGGGATGGGAACAAACTTCTTCATCCCAATGCCAAAAAATATTAACGAGACAGCAAGTAACAACTGGGTGAAAATGGACCCTCCCGTGGTGCATGAAGGCCTTGAGGTCCTCGAACTGTGGTGCCCTACTAGTGACCTCAGCTTCTGCATCTACCTTGATGACAATGGTAGATTTGCCGGCTACCAGATCGGTGTAAGTTGATTGCATTTGAACATTTATTTTAACAGTTGATTGTGTCATAATATGCAAGTTCCTATCTTATTTTAATTTTAAAAAGTACAATTTACTGCATTTAGGTATTATATTGATTAATTTTAAAAGTTTCGATTTAAAAGTAGGTATTACTAAATAGCCTAAGTTCACAGAATAAAGTACTACGGACTCTTTTTAAATGTATTTAAGATTGTTATGTGTACATACGTATTGATGGCACAAAGGACTAGGTATGCACTATTTCTTTTACCAAATCCAAACACGTAAATGAATAAATAAATAATAATTGGTTCGTCATTATTATCTCAGTAATAATCACATCAACCAATTGATGAGGTTCTTACGTAGGTATATCATTTGACACAGAAGGTACTTCTATAAGTATCACTCTATCTTTAACAAATATACACGTTTAAATGAGAACACCACTGCCTACCCCTTCAGTCGATTCCTTCTTGGCGTGATTATATGTACTTTTCTCGCCTGGAGGACTGACGCACTTTCAATCCTATTACAGGTAGCTGAGAGCAGAGTGGAAAAATTTGAATATGAAGATTACGCTACACTAGGGTTAACTGTCTGGACCACTACATTAAACGGAGCAAGTGTCAATTTCTACACCATATCAGCGTTCTTCATATCAGCTGGTAACTACGTAAATTAATTACCTACATAGATATTTAGTAGTTAGCCATATAACACATTTTGACCGTCATCTTTTTTATATTCCCACAGTCCAGTAGACGCCTCTCAGATTACACAGCTGTCAATAACATCAACCGTAGTTTATTACTGCTTAACTTTATGCTATATTTAAAGGGAATTTGAATAAGTTAATATTAAAAATGTTTTTTTAACACAAGGTTTTAAATCAAAAGTACCATAATATTGTATTGTCGCCAAACCTATCAAAAAGTGGTTCTAATTTAGATTGCAAGATTTGACCTAAACAAACTCACGTACATACAAACATTGCAAGTTAAATAAAACCTTGTAAAAAAGAATGCAACCGTACCTAAATTACAGATACGTATCTAACCATGAATTCACTATTTCACAGAGCAACTGGCAATTGACAAGGATATCCGCGAGAAGGCGTGGAACGACAAAGTGTTGGTACAATACGACAAAATGTGGCTGACCGGCTTCCACGGCAAACTAGACGAGCACTCCACCCTTGCTACCGACATGGGGACCGAGCGAAGTGACTTCACAAAACAAGCATGTGTGATCTGGATGGGTAGGTTATCGTTTTTCTCCTTTCTACTTGAGCAATCAAGCGCGTGTATGGGCACAATACTCAAAGCCTGGAAAACTGTAATCTTAAATGGAATTAGACATTTATATAAACTGTCAACACACACACGAAGAAAGTAAAAATAGTCAACAGTTAGATGTCATTATATCAGTGTGATTTATATCTAGTGGAGTGGACGGTAGCGAGACTGACCGTCCAGGTTGTGCTGGGCGTACTTGGTGCCGTCACTCTTGGAGAGTGGAGTGTCTGTACTTACTCCATGGGACACACGAGAGACGATTGATAACTAATGAAAATATTTTATCACAGGTGAACATTACTACTACAAGATGTCAAGCGAAACAGTGTGCTCGTCTGAAACTTTATACCCTTGGTTCCCGCTCATCGACGACGGTCATTTTATAGGAATTGGATACTTGCTTCCTGTTACTTACAAAGTAAACAGCGCTGTCAGAGATTTATTCGAACATCCAGACCGTTCTGCCGTCGAGGTATTTTTTTTTTTTTATTTAAATGTATTATGTTGTAGCAGTATAATATAAATAACGCTGTGAACAAAATAACCGCCATATACCCACCGCCGGCCGCCGACGACCAGGCCGACCGGAAAGGCGATGGCGAGATGATTTGGACATCTTTGCGGGATAGACATGGCCTGAAATGGCATTGGACAGGGTTTTGTGGAGGGATAATGGGAAGGCCTTTGCCCAGCAGTGGGACACCGACCGGGTTACATAAAAAAAAAAACAAAATAAACCGGCCTGTTTCTTTGCAGATGATCGTGAAAAATGGGCCGGAATGCTTGTATGCTTTGGCTGATAGTCCCGGCGTGCTCACCATGCACGTGTACTTCATCGACTCCCCCAACGGAATCGGTTGCCCTTTATGGGGTTAACTTACTGTGGAGTGAATGCTGATCATATTGTTCCACCAAACACCAAATGCGACTTATGTTGAAATGAATTGATTAAATATTTAATTTACATTTTTTCTTTTATTCTTTACTAGCTGATGCCTGCGACTTCGTCCACGTTGATTATGAATAGAAATTTCATGATTTTTTTTGGGTCAGGAACTCTCTTGGCCATCTTCCGAAGAGACCACCAAAGTATCATGACAATCTGATCAATGGCTTAGGACCACATAGAGGAAAAACATTCATTTTTACTTATACAAATACTAGCTTACGCCCGGGACTTTGTCCGCGCGAATTTCGATCAAAAAATATGTAGCAGCAGTAAACAGGCTATACCTTATCCGTTCCGCTGTGTTAAAAAAAGGGGGTGAGCCTATTGCGGTCAACCTACACGTTACGTGTTCAGACAATTCTCTAAGCACTAGCAACCAATCTGGTTCTGCAATACTTTAGTAGTAATGGAAATAATGACTGCCTCGTTGGTCTAGTGGTCGCTAAGAGTGACTGCTGAGCACGAGGTCCTGGGTTCGAATCCCGGGTCGGGCAAAGTGTCACTGGGTTTTTCTATTAGGTAATTCTCAGTGGCAGCACGGAGTCTGGATTTGTGCCCGGTTGATGGCAATAGTCTCGCCCCCTATTACATTGGGACCTATAAACATAACTGGCGAAATGTGGGTGTACCATATGTGCACCTCTGCCTACCCCTTCGGGGAATACAGGCGTGATGTTATGTTATGTTATATTTTAATGGAAATATAAATCATGATACAGTACTATGCATCATAATTTCACGTCTCATACCAATTGTATACTACTTAATGTTCTTCTGACCAAAGTTCGGTCACGACGGCCTGTCTCATCTGCAACTGGCCAACTACCCAGGAGATATTATAATGCACAAGTATGCGCTCAAACACAGATGCACTCCCTATTGCCTCACTCTTTGTCCGATGGGACGGTAGACCGTAGAGAGAGGTCAGGCGCAGGACCAACGGCTTATGGCGCCTTTCGAAGCTCGGAGGGAGCTCGACATGTAAAAACGGTCACCCATCGCAAGACTGACCGTGGTGAGCAAGGCTTAACGATAGATCGAGTGATCTGCGAGGTAGCTACGTAGCGTAGGTAAGAGCCTCAGCTCAATTTTATACAATACTAGCTGCGCCCCGCGGTGTTACCCGCTACATTTTTTCGGGATAAAAGTAGCCTATGTGTTAATCCTCCTCCTATGGGTGTCAGCTACCTCCATATCCAATTTCATCAAAATCGGTCTAGCCCTTTGAGCGTGAAGTAACAAATACACAAACACACTCACAAACTTTCGCCATTATAATATTAGTGTGAAGTGAATCAACATGGCAAATGGCACACCTGTTTTGACGTATTTCCTATAGTTGTTTTAGCATAAGTAGGTATATTATTAACTAAACATGTGACAAGAATTTATGTAGTACGAGTGTGAGGTGTTGATCAAAATGTACCTTTAGGAGGTGGCCTGAACCCTGTTACTGAACACGATCTGAACTAGCACTTAGATGAGATGATAGAATTATGTTATTGGTGTACACCGTTTAATTAAAGTAATTAACTAAATAGAGGGTAAAGTCTTTGCGGATCTCACAAATATTTTACAGGCCGGGTCGAATCTGTTTCCCGTGTCCTGTGCACCACTGCCCTCCACACACTGCCTTGTACTAATGGGATTATGAAAAATAATGTTATTTGTTTACAAGCGGTAATTGGTTTATATGAAACAAAAACATTTCGAATTTGTTTACTTTTACAACGGGCTGAAGGCCGGCCAATAGCTTGCTCTACGCCTATTCTACGACGGTTCTACACCAGTTCTACGAGGTGTTTACAATGGTTCTACGCCTATACTACGCCGCGACGTTTCTGTTGGTTCTGTGACATTTCTGCGCCAGTTTTATGTATATTTTTTTAAGATGTCGCCCCACACAATGACTTTTTCTGTCGTGGGTGCGTTTCACAAACATACACATACACCCTCAGGATAAACATCTGCGGATCGCACAAGTTTGACCCGTGCGGAAATCGAATCCGCAACTCTTAGCGCAGCAGTCCAATCGCTTAGCCACGGCGCTAATCTGGTCGTTACTAGTGTTTCTAGTACAGATTGTACGCCGATTCCAAACATGCCGATAGCACCGGCTCCAGCTACCTGAGCCTATCTTGTTACCATGACCTTCACGAACCACAATTTGCTCTTCCTCTTTTATTGTATAAAAATGATAATCTTATTTACTCAAGTGCCTTGTTTTACAAAATGAAATGGCGAAATTCGACAATGTCTACTATTACATTTTATTGATCTTAAACACGTTTCTACTGTTTAAACAGTAAAGTAAGTATACTCGGCAAAACAAAGGAAACGAAAGACGTCCGCTGTTTAACAAAAGCCTCCCCTTTAGAACGCCACAATGAAAGACAACATATTTTACAATATGTAAATTAATTAATTATGTTTTTGTATACAGCTTTAATTACCAAGACGATATTTTTAATAAAAAGTAAGTCTTGTACTAAGCACCTACTGTTAATAAATTTGCTGATCTATTTCAATCAAATTTGTGGCAGTAGAGATGTCGATATAAAATGATACTATAGATATAGTATTTAGGGTTACTAGAGATGTCTATATATAGGTAGAATAATACTATAGATATAATATTTAGTGGTACTAGAGACGGCGATATAGAATGATACTATAGATATAATATTTAGGGGTACTAGAGATATCGAGCCTTGTTGGTCTAGTGGTCGCTAAGCGCGACTGCTGAGCACGAGGTCCTGGGTTCGAATCCCGGGTCGGGCAAAGTTTTATTGGGTTTTTCCATTAGGTAATTCTCAGTGGTAGCACTGAGTCTGGATTTGTGCCCGGTTGATGGCAATAGGCTGGCCCCCTATTACATACCTAAAAACGTAACTGGCTAAATGTGGTTGTACTATATGTATGTGCACCTCTGCCTACCCCTTCGGGGAATACAGGCGTGATGTTATGTTTTAGATTGATATTTTCGAATCGATTGCTGGACAGTAGTTATCCTCTCAACTTATCGTAAATGCTTTAATGTTGTTCATGAAAAAGGAAATTGCAGGGCCCTTGGCTAAGAAACAGTAGCACGATCAATCATAGCATAAGCTGTGCTTGCCAATCAATAGCTAACTGTCGTTGGGAGTATTTTATCTGTCACTACACGTGTACCCCCCAGACAACTGCCACAAACGCTAGACGAATAGAATGGAGAATAAAAGTATAGGGTTGATGTAATGTTACGACTCATGTAAAATTACAATGTATACACAAATGAGCCTACATTAAAAACACATAATATATACAAATGAAAAATATAAAAATAAAGCATCGAAGTATTCCTCCTCGTCGCTGTCGATTGGTAGGGTGCCCAAAAGGCTGACTGCATTGCCACATTCAATGGCTATAACTCATTAATAATTTTTGGGAACCCGAAGTCTGACAAACAGTCCGACAATCTTACCCATACCTAAGTTGTAGAAGTCAGACAGTCTGTCCAAATAGAATACGCTGATAGCTATTTTAACTTGACATGGATGTGTCCCGGTTTCGGTCAACTGTTCGTCGTAGTTACGCGACAGACTCGAAACAAAGTAAAAATGCTAGTAGGCTTTTGATAGCAAAATTAAGACCACAAATAATTATTTAATATGATTACTTAAAGCAAATTTAAAACGTACTTAATATTCTATTTTTATTTTTGTAATAGAAAAGTCAACGGACGGAACCCGCACATCAGTGTTAGGCTCTGCCGTGTCTCGGAAACCGCGGCGGCTCTCGTGGCAAGCGCGGTGTGGGCTTGGAACCCTATCTATATATATTGTCGAACGGCGCGCTTTCAGTACACTCCAGACACAATCATGTTGCTGAATATCGCCTTGCTGTGCCTCTTCGCGGCTTCTGCCGTAGTTGGTAAGTAACCATAATCAACCTATAAAAACTGATCTCCATCTCTAATGTTACCTACATTTTACATAATTTCGCTCCAAGTTAGTTATACTTATAAATAAAATAACCCAACGTCAAGCGGGCTAGCACCCAATATTATTCGCACAATTTTTCAGTAGGTACTTTTAATTATTTTTTAATCATTTTCCCTGAAACAGATACTAAATAAGTAAATAAGGGTCTATCATGTGTTTTTTTAATTATTCGATGAAGGTCCAAGGATAAATACAAACGTTTGGAAGTTGTAAATACTAGACAATTGGATTGTGTGTGCTAGAACATCAATACCGCTCCACTCAAATATCTTCGGGTCTACATACAAAGCAAAATTCTCTTTTTCTTAAGTGGCAGTAGTTACTGAATTCTCAGGAATGGCAATAGCATGTATTGTCCAGGATCTCCGTCTACTAGCTTCAAAAAAACAAAAAAACTCATCCCGCCTTATTCGTAAAAATTACAATTTTACACCAAGGATTAAATTATACCTACCTGTTACTGTCGTTTGCATATCAAAGAAAAGAGTTGTCAATAGACTTAATAATTCTAAATTATTTAATGTACACAATAACATACAGATATATTTTAATGATTTATTTATTGGGACATATAACAGTTATACATTACATTATTTAAAAGTTAGAGTATATCTATATAAGTTAATGTACAACCCACACCTATGTCCGCAATATTTTAAACAATACATTAGATGTACAGAGGCGAGCTTAACTCAAAATTGAGTTTTCTGAAAGCAAACCTTTGAGTTAATACGGGGTTGAGTTGATGCCGGTATGATCCTCGTTTATGAATAAGAGAGTTAAACTGTAGAGTTTATTTTTTTCATCATGCAGTAATTGTATTTAATTGGTTTCAGGACAGAAGACGCCCAACTTAAAAGGTAAGTTAATGCATTTATTATTTAACAATTAGCCGGACTAATATACCCAATAACGCTGATAAACAAGTAGTCAACTTTGTGAGCCTGGTGCCTAAAGTAGCTTTATAAGAATCTGGCCTGAAGCAAACACGATATACTAATATTTGTATTCATAATAAATAATAATTTGGAGCAGAACTTACTTTTAGAGTTTATAATTATATCCATTTACTAACATAACATTAAGAGTATACAATAAGGCATAGTCGCTTCGCATCGCAAGTATAAGGTAATCATTTTGATTACAGAAGGAAGGAAATGCTTGTACTTACACTACGTTTTACTTTTAAACATTGCCATAGACTTATACTGAGCTTGTACGGTATACCTTAAGCTTGGGAGCATACCCCTAGTTTCTATGAAGACCCATTTAATGGAATGATGAATGTTTAGGGTGATCAAAATGTAACGGTGATATCTATTACAAATATCAATATCATGACTGCCTCGTTGGTCTAGTGGTTGCCAAGCGCGACTGCTGAGCACGAGGTCCTGGGATCGAGTCCCGGGTCGGGCAGTGTTACTGGGTTTTTCCATTTGGTAATTCTCAGTAGCAGCACGGAGTCTGGATTTGTGCCCGGGTGATGGCAATAGGCTCGCCCCCTATTACATTGGATCCTAAAACATAACTGGCGAAATGTGGGTGTACTATATGTGCACCTCTGCCTACCCTTTCGGGGAATACAAACGTGATGTTATGTTTATGTTTTATTAATATCATACAATCACCATTATATCATATTTCTAATAGTCTTGCGGTTTACCAGTTGGCTGTACTAAGAGGATGCGGATACATTTACAATTTTTTATTTTGTTTTACAGTTAGGTTCGAATTGAACATTGTTGGGATGGGAAAAAACTTCTTCATTCCAATGCCAAAAAACATTAACGAGACAGTAAGCAACAACTGGGTGAAGATGGACCCTCCCGTGGTGCATGAAGGCCTTGAGGTCCTCGAACTGTGGTGCCCTACTACTGACCTCAGCTTCTGCGTCTACCTTGATGACAATGGTAGATTTGCCGGCTACCAGATCGGTGTAAGTTGATTGCTTTGAAAATGTATAAGACTGAAGTAATATTTCAATTTAAAAGTATAACTTAATAGCCTACGAAAGGAGAATGACCAAACTGGTTAATTATTGATGAAAATGATTAACTATGAGTATGTGGAGAATGTACGACTTTATTCATTACTCACCCAAAGAAGACTAGACTGCCTCGTTGGTCTAGTAGTTGCTAAACGCGACTGATGAGCACGAGGTCCTGAAGAATGTATAATCATAACACTCGTAGACAATTCAACACCCAATGATTCGCAAAAATAATGATCTTATCGAATTAAGTTGGAAGGTAATGCTAGTAACTTTATAGATCAATCAAATGAAGGGTCTCACTAGGTATTTAATATTAATAGTTGTTTATTACATACATAATTTGGACACATGTAATGTTTAATAGCCTACGAAAGGAGAATGACCAAACTGGTTAATTATTGATGAAAATGATTAACTATGAGTATGTGGAGAATGTACGACTTTATTCATTACTCACCCAAAGAAGACTAGACTGCCTCGTTGGTCTAGTAGTTGCTAAACGCGACTGATGAGCACGAGGTCCTGAAGAATGTATAATCATAACACTCGTAGACAATTCAACACCCAATGATTCGCAAAAATAATGATCTTATCGAATTAAGTTGGAAGGTAATGCTAGTAACTTTATAGATCAATCAAATGAAGGGTCTCACTAGGTATTTAATATTAATAGTTGTTTATTACATACATAATTTGGACACATGTAATGTTGGCGGTACAAATGAATAGGTATGCGTTATTTCTTTTACTAAACTCAAACACGTAAATGAATAAATAAATAATAATTGTTTCAAGTCATTATTATCTCTGTAATAATCACATCAATCAATCAATGTGGTTCTTACGTAGGTATATCGTTAAAGATATATGGTACTTACATAGGTATCACTCTAATTTTAACAAATATAGACCTTTATATGAGAACACCACTGCCTACCCCTTCAGTCAGTTCCTTCCAGGCGTGATTATATGTACTTATCTCGCCTGGAGGACTGACGCACTTTTCTTTCGTATTACAGATAGCTGAGAGCAGAGTGGAAAAATTTGAATATGAAGATTATACTACAACAGGGTTAACTCTCTGGACCACTACATTAAACGGAGCAAGTGTCAACTTCTACACCATATCAGCGTTCTTCATATCAGCTGGTAACTACGTAAATTAAGTACACATAGATATTTAGTAGTTAGACACATTTTAACTGTCATCTTTTTTATATTCCCACTTTCCAGTAGACGCCTTTCAGATTACACAGCTGTCAATAACATCAAACGTAGTTTAAATACTGCTTAGCTCTATTGCTACATTTAAAGGGAATTTGAAAAAAGCAGCCGTAAATTATAAATTCGTATCTAACCATGAATCCACTATTTCACAGAGCAATTGGCAATTGACAAGGAGATCCGCGAGAAGTCGTGGAACAACAAACTGATGGTCCAATACGGCAAAATGTGGCTGACCGGCTTCCACGGCAAACTAGACGAGCACTCCATCCTTGCTGCCGACATGGGGACCGAGCGAAGTGACTTCACAAAACAAGCATGTGTGATATGGATGGGTAAGTTAACGTTTTTCTCTTTACTACTCGGGCAACCAAGCGCGTGGAAGATACTCGATCATCTATAATGCTTACTTGGGGATATGAGCCCAATACGCATAGCCTGTTGAATACTTTAATCTTGAATGGAATTTAACATAAACTGTCAACAAGGACACAGAAAGAAAGTCAAAATAGACAACAGGTAGATGTCATTCTATCAATGTGATTTATATGTATCTTAAAGAGTGTAAATCGCTATATATATTGTAGTATTTACTAAAATAACACATTACTAAATAAGATAAATTTAAGTATACATTTTAAGAAAACATCAACTACGCTCAATGTTACCTTGAACATGGCACTTCTTGCTATATAGTCGCTAATTCTGTTTACTTTTTAACTAATACCCACAGTGCTTCTGATTCTGTTTTGTGAACCTAAGTATTAAACAATAGTACTCATTATAGGAGAATGGAGTGTCTGCACCTACTTACACTATACTTTGAATGGTCCCCACAGACGATTGATAACTAATTAAAATATTTTATCACAGGTCAACATTACTACTACAAGATGGCAAAAGAAACAGTGTGCTCGTCTGAAACTTTATACCCTTGGTTCCCGCTCATGGACGACGGTTACCTCACGGGAATAGGGTCCATGTTTTTTATTAAATACCATGTAAACAGCACTGTCAAAGATTTATTCGAACATCCAGGCCGTACTGCCGTCAAGGTAATTTGTTTTTTAATAAGTTGTAATGTTTGACTGCCTCGTTGGTCTAGTGGTTGCTAAGCGCGACTGCTGAGCACCAGGTCCTGGGTCCGAACCCCGGGCCGGGCAAAGTGTTACTGGGTTTTTCCATTAGGTAATTCTCAGTGGCAGCACGGAGTCTGGACTTGTGCCCGGTTGATGGCAATGGGCTCGCCCCCTATTACATTGGGACCTAAAAACATAACTGGCGAAATGTGGGTGTACTGTATGAGCACCTCTGCCTACCCCTTCAGGGAATACAGGCGTGATGTTATTTATGTTATGTTAATAAGTTGTAGCAGTGTAATATAAAATGACGCTATGAACAGCAAAGTTAATAAACCGGCTTATTTCATTGCAGACGATCGTGGATTCTGGGCCGGAATGCTTATACAATTTGGCTGATAGTGCCGGCGTTCTCACCATGCACGTGTATTTCATCGACTCCCCCAACGGAATCGGTTGCTCTATATGGGGTTAATTCACTTTGGAGTGAATGCTGATCACATATTACCACCAAACTCCTTTATTGTTATTACGAAAGCGAACTGATTGATTAAATATTTGATTTCGATTTCTTTCTTTTATTTTTTACTTGCTGATGCCTGCGACTTCTTGATTTGAATTTGGATAGAACTTTTATGAAAACTCGGGTAACTGCTAATTCTGTTAATTGAATTGACAATATTTTTTCACATAATGAGGTCATTAACTATAACTTAATTAGTGGTGTAAGATCCGATCACGAGGGTCAATTAATATCTATTAAATCAAATAGTCTTCCACCTATTGATGCTTTTATTCAAATTAGGCCCTTACCGACTTAACAAATTGAATAAGTTACAGGAAAATGTCATAAAAAGTCTTTGTTCTTCACATTTTACCTCAAAAGACCCTAATATAGATTTTAATAGACTTTTCCACATAATATGTAAAGCTTTCAACAGTGCGTGCCCTCTTAAAAGAGTAAAACTTAATACGTAATGTAAATTTAATGAATGGGCTACTAAAGGCATTAGGATAAGCAGAGATGTACTTTACAATCTCTACAATGAGAAATCACTTATCTCCGATCAGGGTTTTCACAATTATGTTTGAAATTACTCCAAAGTATTTAAAAGAGTATGTTTATCAGCTAAATCCAGACACATCAGCAGCAAAATTAACAAATGTGATAGTAAAATTAAAACAGAATGGAAAATTGTTAACACGGTACCTGGTAAACAACGAGATACAGACCTGTCTCTGAAAATAAACAACAAAACTATTTCAGATAAAGCTGATGTCGCAAACGCTTTTGAGACCTTTTTTACAAACATACCGGTCGATGAACGAAATCTCCCCCTTCATCATCATTAGAAGCAGAGTCGCTTGTTAAAAAAATTTGAACTCATTCAAAGAGCAGGAAAATAGGTCTATCCTATCAGCAATGTTTAATAGACACATTCCAGATTTTAATTTTGCTCATGTATCTCCAGTCCTAGTTAAAAAAACATTCAGGTAGATCAACTCCCTTTCCGGCTAAGAGAGTAGGCCACGATGATTCAGGTTATTTGGGAACAGTAGGGCCATGCCGCCATAGAACCGAATCTAGTTTGACTAGATAGTATAAAAAAAGTTAAATACAACTAAAATAACGAAATCTGAGATTTTGCTAATCAGCAATTTTGCCTTCCCACTGATGATAATTATGTTTCTTACAGCTGGTGAGTGGTATCGGAATCGGAATCGGTTATTCTACAAAAATAAAAGTGTTTTCACTTTAGTAGGTTTACCTATTTTAGGTTGGTAGAGCCGTTTCAAGATTTTGGATAGGAAACTTACTTATATTATTTAATTAATAAATGGTTAATTGAGGATGAAAATATGTTTTATTGAAATATTCACAAACTGTAACTTAAGAGGTTTTCTCACTAATTTCTATTTCCATAACATCGTCTTCGTCTTTAAGTAATTCTTGTTTTAATTTCAAAGCGTTTACTTTAGATTTTTTTACACTAAGTAAACTTAAAAACTTGTCACAAAGCGCCTTTTCCATTTCTATTTTCAGATTTAAAAATTCTTCAGTATCTCTTAAACACTTTTGATAATCAGATTTTACACTTTGGAATCGGTACTTCAAGTTATGAACTTTTTGTTTCATATGTCTGTTTAGTGCTATTAATACTTCAACTAAATCCGGATGTGCTTGCTTAGCACTTGTATCTAGTTCCATGGGTAGAAATCCTTCTATTACTGCCGACCCTTTAATTTTACGTTTCCAATAAAAGAAACCGCTTTTCAATTCATAACTGTAGTCATCTCTCGGCTGAGAAAGGCATTTTTTTACGCTGGCAAAATATGCAATTTCAGACATGTGCAAATTTCGACTAAAACCTACCAGCCTGTTCGGTGAAAACCGCCCCTTCCATAATTTTTCCTTATTGAAAAGATATACTTCGAATGAATCAGACTGCCACCCTATCATTAGGTAGCAAGTTTCCCCTTGAACTGCTAATTTTGTCACAGTAATGGCTTCGTCTAAATCCATTAGTTATATTTTATCATTTCTTACTTGTAAATTTTATTTAACAGGGCCGTTTTCTGTATAAATTTAATGAGACATTTCTTTGACTGATTGTGTTTTTTAACAATGACGCACAATGACGTTCATTGACTACATAATAAGAAATAATATTGTACGCTTTTTGGTAAAAACCAACAACAAAGTTTTTTTTTAAGTTACGAATACACTGATATTAGGAACTGTAAACTCTCAGTACAAGGTACAAGCGTTGTACAAAACGAAACGTCACTGTCAAAGTAGAGTAGACACTTTGACAAACTACTAAAGCAGCAAATCTGAGATTCTGAGTTTTTGGTTATTTATTTTTAACCTCTAAAACAAATTGCTATCAGATTAACTTGAACACATTGTTTAAACTTATGACTGTGTAGAACACATACAATTAAAATGAATAGCGAGGAAAGTAATAGCTTATCTGATATCGAACAGGATGAAGAAGAGAGAGTGAGTATAAATCTTGTATCTTTACGCATGTATACAACAAGTGTCCTTATTTTACCACCACTACATGGTATAGTCTCGATAAATGGCAATTTTCTTGCCACCACGGATTAAAAACTGTTTATATAACTATATTAATAAGATATTAAGAGTAAGAATAAAAATAAAAATTTGTTTACATTAGAATACTTAATTAATTAATTGTTACTTCTAGATTTCCTTTACCACCATTAATGTACATTATGGATTGCAATAAAGAATATGAATATGAATACAAGTCCTTTTCGTCACCTAGAAAACGTTGCGAGGCAGTGAACTCGGCGTGAATGTGATAAATGAGAAAATCTTCCTTCAGGAATATTAGGCATGGTTGATGATTATTATGTCCTCCTATAAACATCAAGATTCATCCTATTTCCTACTAATATTTATAAATAATACTTAACCTGAATGGAAGAATGTTTATTACTCCTTTATGCAAAAACTACTGGATAGATTTTAATGAAACTTTACAATGTTATAGCTTATACATCATAATAGCTGTATATTGACTATAATTTACTTCAATACAAGAAGTACTTATTATACAATGTAGGTGAAACCATAGTCAAGACTAGTATTTACTAACTTCATTATAATTAAAATAATCTAATTTCTATCTATTGCAGACTGAAATCAGATCACAACTGTCATCTTTGTCATTTGAAGAACTTCAAAAATTAAAAGAAAAAGTCGGTGCTAAGGTATATAAGGAAGCCCTTTTTGGAAACCCTACCAAAAATAAAACTGCAGGTATAGCAGCAAAAGTATTCAAAAGGGAAAATAAAAATAGACCTAGAGAGATGAGTTCCAAGAAACCTGTGCCAATGATGTCTGCTGTTCCTATTGTAAAGAAAAAAGAAATTCGTGATCCAAGGTAATATTAATTGGTACAAAGGTACATTTTCTTATCAATCACATTCTCCTGTCAGCTAAAAGGTAAGTATTCAAAAAAATTGCAAGTGTAGTAATCTACATTATTAAGACGGACTGCCACGCAGTAGACACTATAAAAACTATTGTTTGCGGCTCACCAGTGGGCTGAATGGTGTTATGTGTTAATTATATTATTGATTGATATCAGTACTTTACTGGCTTAATCATTTCTATTTCTGCCTTGGTCCCTCACTGCTGACAATTGCATGTAGCATGCCACAGCACTGCCCACTGCCTTTAATATCACATCCGAATATAGACACTATATATAGCAATTGAAAGTTAAACTGTGACACTAACACTCCCAGAGCCCTTAGCAGTTAAATGGATTGTGCGTATTTCTGAAAATTCTTAAAATCTCAGAAAAACATTCATAATTTGAAAACTAAAATTTCACAGAATATAATATAATGGGATAATTCGGATACCCCACGATATGGGGGACATATTTTTGTTGATGACAATGTTTCAGCTATCCTGTACATGTATGTGACTTATGTTTACTAAAATGTTAGTTATTTTCAGGTTTGATCCACTCTGTGGCGAATTTGACAAAAAGCAATTCTCTGACAACTATAATTTTCTATCAGACATCCGTATAAAAGACATTAAGGCAATAAGGGCTGAATTGAAAGAGACAAGTGACCCAGACAGACAACTACAGCTAAAAAGACTACTCCAACGGCTGAACGATCAGCACAAGGCAAACAAGAAAAGTAAAATAGATCATGAAACCATAGAGAAACATAAAGAAGATATTAAAAAAGAGTTTAAGGATGGAAAGCAGCCACACTTCAAAAATAAATGTAAGTAATAATTATAATAATTTATTAAATGAATGAATATTTCAAAAATTTCATAATATATTAAGAATAGCAGATATTGATATAACTTATATGTTACAGCTGAACTGCGAGTAGAAGCATTAGTTAAACAGTATGAAGAGCTTAAAAAGGAGGGTGCCGGACGGATCCAGCGCCACCTCAAACGAAGACAACAAAAGGTCAAGAAACGCTCGCACAAAGCGCCTACCGGCACTAGTTGAAATACACATTTTAGACTGTACTCTTGTTTTATTTTCTTCAACTAATCTAATTACATAGTATTAAAGATGTCTATAGATTTTATACTTTGTGTTATATCTGACGAGAACGGCCTAATTGGTGTAGTGGCTGAAGGATTGGACTGCTGCGCTTAGGGTTGCGGGTTCAATTCCCGCATGCGACATACAATTTTTGCGGTCCGCAGATGGTTGTCCGAGTCTGGGTGTTTGTGTATGCGATATTTCATGTTTGTGGAACGCACCCACGATACTTTTTTAGAGACACCTCGAACCTTCACAGACGAAGTGGCAAATCCATTGGGACAATCACGGTTTACTATTATTATTATTTTATAACGACATTATTTAATTAATGTCATTAAGCGCAATATCCTTAAATTAGACTAAAACACGGCAGGTGTATGCCGCAGTGAACATATTAAACCGCTTCATCATCAACAGCCGGAAGACGTCCACTATTGAACAAAGGCTCCCACTTAGAACGCCACAATGAACGACAGCTCGCTAATTGCATCCACCGGTTGCCTGCAATTCTGACGATATCATCGGTCCACCTGCCCTGCCAACGCAGCGTCTTCCGGTTAATTTACCGGTTATTTTTCTAATTTCCGACTAGTCAAATGGCAATTTATCCAATTCAGTAAATTGAAAGTAAAAAAAATACATTTTGTGTCATTCTGACAAATTTAATATCAAGTGTCAACTATTGTCAATGTCAAAATTTCAAGTTCATTTTCGCAACTTACTGTAAACAAAATCAGCAAGTGGTTTTTAGCTCATATATTATGATTTTTATATAAAAATGGATGAAACGAGCGAAAATACTTCAATAACTAAGTTTGAGATCAAAGGAAAATGCCTCTATGTTAAGATGCTTTGGAAACAAAATGAAAATGACTTGTTCCACTTAAAGATATATGATGGGGATGTAACATGGTCCGGGAGATTGTCTAATGAATTTGCCAAAAAGTACAGAGAACGTTTCGATGAAACCGAAGACCAGTATAACAATGACGTTAAAAAAAGCCTCATGAGATGTACGAGTCATGGGGACTTTGTTTATGATTTCAGTATAGCTAAAGATGATAGTAACACAGCAGCTTTTACATGGAAGAAGAAATTTGAAGACTCGGAACACGAGATTGCTACTCTTATACATGGATCCGTACCAGTACATCGGGAAGCAGATATGGAATCCAAAGACATTTTGCTAGATTTCTTATTAGCCGAAAATAGGGACCTAAGAGCTACAATCGACAGCCTTAATGAAAAGAACGAAGGAATCATCACAGACTTGCAAAAATGTAAAACTGAATTGGAAAAGTTTGTAGATATTAAAACCTCTTTGGAGACAAGCCTTTATGGAAAGTTTGTGCAACTGTTGAATGCTAAAAAGAGAAGAATTCAATTATTAGAAGGAAGTCTACATAAGTATACAGATCCACAAGATTTTATGGGTACTGATTGTTAATATGTAATTATGTATGTGCTATCTGTCAGGATACACAATTATATTGCTACTTGTCAAATTACAGCTCTAGAATGAAAGTGATCCAACCCAAAATTCTTGTCATTCATAATTTTGCAATAAGTTGTCTTTAAAAAGCCTACCTGTGGCATCATTATCAGCCGGAAAACGTCCACTGTTGAACAAAGGCCTCCTGTTAGAATCCCACAATGAACTATACAGTTGTGGGCTACCGGTGGATACAAATGGCAAGCATTTGTATCCCATAACTGTGACTATATAGTCGGTCCACCTGATGGGCGGCCTGCCAATGCTGTCTTCTGGTTGCTCCTAATTTACTAATAGTCTCTTTCCTTTTATCTACTATATATCCCGGTTATACTCACGTTGATATTCGGGAATGCCCGAGTAGTGTCGGTTAAAGTCCAGAACTAGTCAGACATTCCTGAATATCAACGTGAGTATAACCGGGATATATAGTAGATAATATGGATAACACTCTTTCTTTTTGTTACACAGGCTTTTTAAAGTCATATATCAACATCAAAAGTTACAGAAGTTTTGAGTTCGGTCACTTTATGGTGCGAAATGTTGTTTCAGATTTTACTCCTGAACTGTAACTAGGCAAACTATCGTTACTCTTGTTTAACAAGTCTTCCGTTCACAAATGTTCAAGTTACTGACAATAACTTATCAGAATATTAACTTCAACATTATAAAATATATAAATATGATTTTAAATATAATAGAAATTCCTTTCTAATATAATATTAGAAAAATTCTACTAGAAAAACTAAATAAAAATACAATTAAGATCATTAAATTATATATTTTGTAAAAATTGTTTTATTGAATCTTATTAATAACTCCTTCCGAACAGGGTGATGAACTTGGGTTTCTTGTTGCAAGCAGGGTGGATGCACCTGTCACTGGCAGTAAGTTCACGGGGCTGCTGGAAAGGTATGCAGAGTGACTTGGCTCCCATCGCTGGGGCTTTCACATCAGTAGTTTGGTCATCGTCATTCCTGGGAAAATGATTGAAACTTGGTTATTTATTATAATTTAATTATATAAATATATTAACATTATGTATAATTAAAATAGGAAAAAAGCATAAACACGAGGGGGACTCGAACCCACGACCTTTGCTGATCCCTGGTTAGTCAATTATTTCAATGTCTGTTTCCTGTCAATGTAAAGTACATAAACTAACCCGTTCTTATAAAAAGTTATTTACCGCCCATTTTTCGGTCACTGACTGGTCCAGCCCAGTCCAAATTTACATCGTAACTTTTTGCATGTAGGTACCATCTGGGCCTCCACACTTTATCTCACCTGGCGCTATCATTCTTGATGTTGTCTTCGCACGGGATCTCGCCGCAGAAGGGTGCCAACAGGATATGCTTGCGCTCCAAGGCGTCGGTGAAGTCATCCCATTTGCTAACCAGCGACAGCCTCGCGTCGCGCTCTTTCGTCGCCCTGTACAAAACAGTTTGATTTGAATTTAGCTGCATACTAGTAAACATTCTTGTATATGCTGGTTTGTAAAAATTTGTATGTTTATATAGCCAACAAAATCATTTTGGCATTATAAAGTGCCTTTGCCCAAAGGCCTTTGTTCAACAGTGAACAAATTCCGGCTGATAGTAATGACGATAATGACACGGCATTGGGCTACTTTTTTTTCGAACTTTTCTCTCGCAGTTAGCTCCTAGGCGAGACCTAATAAAAGGCCTCTAGCCAGGGACCTAGCTACTGGCGTACTGCCTATTATTATAACTATACATATAGCCACGTTCTCTGACGTAGCTTAGTGAGGTATTAACTCACTTGTCCAGCATCTCCTTGTGCGTGGTGTCGAGCAGCTCCCGCAGCAGTCGCGGGGCGTCGGCGCGCTGCAGCGACAGCTTCTCGCCCGTGAGGCGCCGCACGGCCAGCACCGAGCCCCGCGCTATGTCCTTAGGACCCAGCTCCACGCGGACTGGGACACCCTACGTACAAATGTTACTATAACAACTATTTAAAGACATAGTATTGGGAAAATATAAATAAGTTCAATTTTTAGAATTCCTTTTTTAGTTAGCGCTGTGACTCAACGACTGGGCTGCTGCATTTAGAGTTGTAGATGTGATTCTCGCACGGAACTTAAGTGTGATCTTGCGTCTAGGTGTCTTTGTGCATGTGATAAAGAGACCTTGACCCTTGAGTTTGGTTCGGTATTTCTTCTCAGAGGAGTTAGGAAATGCCGATGCCATCTAGTTTAAAAAAAATGACGTGTAAAAGTATTTTTTTGAAACCTATTTGCAAAAATAAAATCATTTATACTCGATACCTATAAGAGATTTGCATTTTTTATAAGTAAGGGGGGGGGCAGGGTTACCTTCAGCTCCCAGTGGTTGAACTTCCAGCCGGGCGAGTAGTTGTCCCGGTAGTCCCCCTCGGCGCGCAGGCCGGCGGCGCGCAGCTCGTCCACGAGCGCGCGGCAGGCGTCCAGCAGCGCGCGGCGCTCGGGCGGCGGGCTGGCGGCGCCCAGGCCGCACGGGACCACCACGGCCTGCACCTCGGCCACGCGCGGCGGCAGCACCAGCCCCTTGTCGTCGCCGTGCACCAGCACCATCACGCCTGCGGGCGGGGCTTGCTTACACTACGGCCTACGTATCTTGGCGGTCCTGAAGTTAGCTGAGTAGCTGCGCAATGGATCTTTTAGGAACAAAATTGTCTACTGCGCAGGTAATCGGCCGGACTGTAGCTTGTGACTATCTTCTTCTCATCGCATATTTAATTGCAAACAAATGGAATTGGAATTGAATAGTTTCGGACTCTTAAACGTAACACTGGGCCCAAAATATTTCAATATGATGTATCCATTGGGAGGACCATAGATTTTGTATCCAAGTAGTTGCTGGAGGAACTAACTGAGATCAAATGATTGACGGCATTTTTTTTTCTCATAAAAATTGCATTGTGTCCGTTAAATTAATATTGATTTTGCATTGGACTTGTATTAGAATTAGAATTAAATTGGAGAGTAAACCACTGAATCAGCATATAAAGTAAATATCATAATAAAATCTCATACATAGTAAATAATATGGATAACTAGCTGCGCCCCGCGGTGCTACCCGCTATATTTTTCGGGATAAAAAGTTCACTACTAGCTTACACGGACACTAATAGCTTAGTACCTACTTAAAATACATTTTCTAGATATTACTAACTAGGGATAGTAGGGATACTCACAAAAGTTATTACAGTGGGATCTGATTACCTATACCTACTTACAACTTACTTATGTTACAAGTGGGGTCAAAATACAGCATGTTCCATACCGATAGTCCGGGTGGTGATCCCCCAGGAGTTTTGGTAGACGTACATCTTCTCCTGCGTCTCAGGGTCGTCATACACGATCTCGAACATCTTGGAGAAGTTCTGTCCCAGGTGGTGGCTCGTGGCTCCCTGCGGCAACCATGGATACATTATATTCACATCATACATACAATTAAACCTGTTATTATCGAAGCAGACGTATTTTTCTTTTTGCGATCTTTTATCTTTATCCTTCTTGATACAAGAAACCTTTGCCCTGCAGTGGGACAGTTGAAGGCATTCTTTTTTTAAATTTTAATTCGTTTTTAAGTTTTCTATTTTTGTATATATTGTTTTTATTTTGTATTAGAATTAAATTGTAAAATAGTTATAACAATAAAATAATAAGTTCTGAATAAAAAAGTTTTCTAATAAGTAAGAAGAAACCTTTCTCAAAGTCTTGTATGCCACCCACCTGTATGGCCCTGCCACTAGCGGGTATGTAAGCTTCCACCGTGGTGGTGTAGTCACTGCCAGCGAACTTCTCCTTCTCCGTCTTGCGCCCCTTGATCACTGGTATCGCCAGTAAATCTTCATACACGCGCGCATACAGGTCTGCAAACAAGTTTCGTATGCAAATCTTAGAATTCACCTTCCTGTTTCCCAAAAGGGGTAGGCAGAGACCACGGATTCTCACTCACTACGATCCTGAAATACTTCTTTCGTCTTATACATACGCCACATTCCTCATCACGCTTGTCGATTAAGTAATTTACCTGAATTATGAGATACATAACATCACGCCTGTATTCCCTGAAGGGTTAGGCACTGGTGCGCATATAATACACTCACACTTCGCGAGTTAAGTTTTTAGGTCCCAATAGGGGGCGAGCCTATTGCCACAACCAGGCACAAATCTGGTGCTGTTACTGAGAATTACCTAACGGAAAAAACAGTAACACTTTGCCCGACTCAGGATTCGAACCCAGGACTTCGTGCTCAGCAATCGCGCTTACGAACCACTAGACCAACAAGGCAGTCATTATAAATATGTAATGGTGTAGTTCTTACCTAATACCTGCAGCACCTCTTCAGCGGCTTCCTCCTTCAGCCGGAAGGCGGTGTGTCCCTCTTGCCACAAGAACTCGCGCGTGCGCAGGAACGGCTGGGGCTGTTTGAACTCCCATCTCTGTGCGATATGATTTATATATTCTATAATCATTTGTTTATGTAGCAATCAGGGATTTATAAACAAAACCTCAACTGGTTTGCATAAAATATTTGTCAAACTTTAAAACCCTGATTCGGCATTCAAGTCGATTTTATTACCAATAGATGTTTGACACTTGCCGAGTGGTATCAGGCCTAGAATTGACCACTCCCTTTCCTCTCGTGGGTGTCGTAAGAGGCGACTAAGGGAAAATCCAGAAGATGGGCAGCAGCGTCTTCTGTAACTTCACCACCAATACTGCAATCCCCAAGCCGCTTGCCAAGCGTGGGGATTATAGCATCCCCCCCCCTCTCTTACTTAACAGCCTAGACTAGCTAGTACAACAGTGGACGTGTTCCGGCCGATGAAGAGATGTTTGACACGTCCATCAACCTATGTCTATGTTAGGCCGACAATGGTGATAGGTACGTACGACAACGTTGTTCCACTGGTTGAGCTTGTAGGGCAGGTCCCGGTGGCTCTGGATCCAGCGCGCGTAGGCGGGGTACATGACGGTCTCGGACGTGGGCCGCACGGCGATGTGCTCGGCCAGCTCCGAGGAGCCCGAGTGCGTCACCCACGCCACCTCCGGCGCGAAGTCCGCGATGTGCGTCTTCTCGCGCTCCAGCGCCGCCTGCCGGGGCGGGTTACACACGCTTGTAGTATACATATATAGAAAATACCTATTTTAGATACTATTTATAATTTTATTATATCTTATCTTAGCTTATAGTATAAATACCTATATTAGATACTATTTATAATTGTATTATGTCTTAACCTATGACTTTTATGTATACATATGTGTTTGGTATGTACTACCACTTCGTCCGCGTAGATTTCGGACTTTCTAATACTACCTTCTTCAAAGATTTCACTTTTAAAATTTCTTATTCAGAGATGAAATTTTCAAATATTGCACTTCTAGGGCTCCCGAGGAATATTTGTGTTGTCTGTCAGTCATGTTACTATTTTATTGGTATAGAAGTTGACACAGACGGCTTTTTACATACAAAAAGCCTATTAAAATAGACAACACAATTTTAAGGTTAATAACTATAAAATACATGAATGTTGTTGATACCTTAGAGACAAATATAGGGAAGTAGCCGTCTTTAACACCCAGCTTCCTGAACTGGCCGCTCAGGAACACGCGGATGGAGTCCCAGATGCTGTACGACCACGGCCGGAGGATGTAGCATCCGGAGATGTCGTAGTAGTCTATCATCTCCGCTGCGAGGAACAAATGTTAAAGAAAAAAAATATTACTCCACTTTTCACACAATTTCTCTATCTCCTTTTAATCGGTACGCAGTCGTAGCTAGGACATACTAGGTAATAGACTAATAAAGTACCTACTATTTGATCTTATTTCAATTAAATCAATACTTTATTGCATTGAGAATCATTTCTCTTCATGTCGAAACATGTCTCAGTGGTACGTAGTACTCACATTTGGTGATGACTTGTGAGTACCATTCGGGCAGGTCGGTGTCCTTCTTCGCCTCCATGCCCAGACGCGTCACTTTCTTCACCCCCGATGGGGAATCTTCTTTGGTAGGCTTTGGCGACTAGAACCAAATATAAACATTATAACTCCGACGCACCATTACACACGTAGCGGCACACGTAAACTGTAAGGGCGTGCTTATTATTAGTTAACTAGTTACAACAATACCTGTTCCTTTTTGACCTCATTCTTAGCCTCCTTAGGTTTGGCCTCCTTGGGTTTGTCCTTCTTCTCTTTGGGCTTGGGGTCCCGCGGCTGTACGGGCGGGGCGAACGCTGCGCCCGTCTCCGCCTGGTAGGCCGCCTTCAATTCTAGAAGCTTCTTCACTTCCGCGTCGATTGCAGCCTAGTGACAAATAATTACGTTTGATAATTGATGAAAAGAAATCCTAAAATATTAGTTGTAATAAGAATTAATGCGCATCATAATAGCGAAAGCTTTTTTAGTTTAAGTAATATATATATATATATATATATTAATAAATAACAAGCACAACAAAAAATCTCTGTTACGCCTTCACGACTAAACCGTTGGACGGATTTTAATGAAATTTGGCGTATAGAAAATTTAAGACCCGAAAAAGGACACAGGCTACCTAACGCGGGCGAAGTCGCGAGCAAAAGCTAGTATTATATGATTTCACCTTTTCAGCCTTCTTCCCCTTCAGTTCCCGGACGAGGTCTCCCTGCTTCGTGATCTGAGCGCCGAGGGCCGCCGCCTTGTCGTTACCAGCGTTCATTGTTGCTGGCTTTGTTTCCTACACATTAATAATATTAGTAGAAAGAAAACATGTTTAATTAGAGTATTTTTACTTTATTTAGTTTATTAGATAGAATATACTTTATTGTACACCAAAAAATCAGTGATACAGAAAAACCTTAAAACTAAAACAACAAATCAACTGGCGGTCTTATTGCTAATAGCAATTTCTTCCAGACAACCATTAATGGAAATCTAGATAGAAGAAATAACGGGCAGATAACGGTGTACATAATTAAATACACAATACATTGTATATTATTGATATTATTAGGTACCTTAGTTTCAACTTTGACAAGAGCGGCGTTGGGCGTCCAGTCGGTCCCGGTTATCGCTTTGTACTGCGCTTTCAGATTGAGAAGATTCTTCACCTAGTAAATAAAGTTTAGAAAAATGTATAAAAAAGGCATATTAGTGAAACATTTATATCACTACGAACTAATCATATATAACATATACGCCACGGTGTTACCCGCTACATTTTTATCCCTATAGCCTATCAAAAATCAAAACCGGTCCAGCCGTTTGAGCGTGAAGAGTTAACAAAAATACACCCACAAACTTTTGCCATAATAATAGTGCGATGTGATAAATACAATTAGCGAATGCTAAACTATTCAAATAGTATAGTATAGTAAAAATACTAACGTATTTGAACCTATAATTAATATAGAAAAAATACAAAAATAGGGTAATCCTAAAATCCAATATGATCTCGATAGAAATTCTATGTGATTAAATCGTTTATTTTTAAATACTTTATTATTCCTTACCTCAACATCAACAACAGACTTTTCGGCCTTCTCCGACTTGATCCTGCGCACCTTCTCGCCCTGCGCCGTGATCTGTTTGAGCAGGACGGCGACCTGCTTGTTGTCGTCCGTCTGCGACTGTTGCGGCGACGGCTGCGATTGTTGCGCAGGACTTACGCCCGGCTTCCAGTCCTGGATCACATCGTAATTGATATTTATTAGATTTGTCAGTTTTGGAGAATCAGCGTACTAAGAAACCATACATTAAAATATTACTATTAGGGGAGGTCACAGTCACACCAAAATTCTCTCGCATTTATCATATAAAATGTTTATTATTGTTTCAGCCATGATCGTCCCACTGCAGTCAATATAAAATATGTAAAAAAAAAACACATCACGCCTGTATTCCCCGAAGGAGAGAGCAGAGGTGGACATATTAATAGTGCTCCCACATTTCGCCAGTTATGTTATAGGTCACATGTAATAGGGGGTGAGCCTATTATCATCAACCGGGCACAAATCCAGACTCTGCTACTACTGAGAATGACCTTATGGAAAATCCCAGATACATTTCGCCCGACCCGGGATTCGAACCCAGGATCTCACGCTCAGCTGTTGCGGTTAGCGACCATTATACCAACGAGGCAATTATAATTGTTGGTATATATAAATTATGATATTGTTTCAGCTGTATAGGTATTTACAGCTCGAATATGCTGAACAATGTAATTATTGACCCAACTGGCGGTTGAGCAACCAATATACATAAAATGTTTACGTGACTTTATTTTACTGAAGAAGAAATAATATTACAGTTAATATTGTGTGTTTGTTAAATGTCCTCTATTTTAAAGAAAAAGATCGAAAAATTGTCCAGTTATTATGTAAATAAATATCTTGCGTACGTATAGAAAATAAATGATAAAAAAATTATTGACATAAAAAGAGGTAGGTACAGTTATGTGAAACCCTGACACCCGTGCTAGGTTTATAACCTGTGTTACAGGAGTCAGTGACGTACGTTTAGGTACGTTTAATATAATATTCCAAACCACGAAGACAAAATGGCTATTTTACTACTATTTTCAAACACTAAAGAAGATTTTTCTTACCACGCATAAAATCACAGTTTTATTAGTAATAAATGCCGATTTGCTTTGTATGTACGTTATTCAGCTTACCTGTCCCGTAGCAGCTTTATATTTCGACTTGAGGTCTAACAAAGCCTTGACGGCTTCATCGACTTTCGGCTTCTCGGCTTTAGCGGATTTGAGCGAGCGGACTAAGTCGCCTTGCTTGACGATCTCCTGGTTCAGAGATGATGCGTCGCCGGAGGGGCTGGGGGCGGCTACCGGGGCGGGGGCCGCGCCTGGCTTCCAGACCTGCGCGGAGAAAACCGACGATCATTAAGGATCAAATAGAAAAATACGTAGCAGGTTATCGAGCTATTAGCAATTGTTCTAACACACTATGAGCCTATGATGCTTGAACATAAAAGTTTTTTTTTTATAGTATATCAGGACCAATAGCTTTTTCAATGTCTTATGGATTATCAGTTATTTGAAGACTGCACTAACTAATAATGGATAATAGCAATATCCTTCCAACTTATTACATGAAACTAGTACCGTAAGTTAAAGTTTGAAATAGGTACAATCCTGTCTGAATGACCCAAAAATACGTTACGAATCACATTACACCAAAACGAAAATTAGGGCTAGTTATGCCTGCTCTTATTACATAAATATAGCTTATGTACCTACATGTTATAATTGTTGTCTCGCTTTGCCCCTTGTCTCTATGGCAAGTCAGCCCTCTACGTTGTGGAAGCGACCCGCTGCTATGTGCACTATAGCGCGGCGTCTAACTTCCACAACGGAAAATGTCCTACTTTGCGAGTCGTAAGGAAGCAGTTAATATTATTCTACATTGCGATATACGTAGCTTTGACTAACCTGTCCAGTAGCTGCCTTATATTTGGCCTTGAGCTCTAATAAGGTTTTGACGGCCTCGTCAACTTTAGCCTTTTCGGCCTTGGCGGCCTTCAGCGCTCGAACGGCTTCTCCCTGCTTCGTAATTTGTTGATCTAAGGATGCAGCGTCACCAGACGGCGCTGATGTTGCAGCGGGAGCTGACGGCGCCGCGCCTGGCTTCCAATCCTTAGGAATAAACTTTTACTTATAGTTGCTTGCTCGACTAACAGCAGGACGCATCATAAATACAATTTTAGCGGCTAAGCGATTGGAGGGTTCGAGTCCCGCACGCGACAAAAATGTCTGCGATTCGAAGTTATTTGTCCCGAGTCTAGGTGTTTGTGTATGTGATATTTCTTGTTTGTGAAACGCATCCACGACACAGGAGAAATTCATAGTGTGGAGCGATGTTTTTTTAAAACAGAGAAATACATGTCTGTTTTTTAAGTACAGTATAATAGGTCTTCACTTCACATATGCACGTCACACACTAAATACACCCACTTTAGGAAACAGGATTCTATGCATGTATCTACAAACAAAATAAACGAACCTTGCCAGTAGCTGCCTTATATTTACTCTTAAGTTCCAACAACAGCTTAACAGCCTCGTCGACTTTCGGCTTCTCGGCCTTGGCGGTCTTCAGCGAGCGCACCAAGTCTCCTTGCTTGGCGATCTGTCCTTCTAGGTCGGAGACAGCGGTCGTGGCAGCTGTTGCCGGCGCGGCGTTCGGCTGCTTCGCCGCCAATGTTTGTACTGGCTTCGGCTGTTGGCAAATAACACACATTTAGGTATGCCAATACACAGAGCATTTTAAAAAAAAAATATAGACAATTTTAGAAGATATAAAAGTCAGAAGTTTAGGAGCTATTTCGTGACTTATGCCTGGAGGAGTATCCAGAATAATAAAGTGTTATTGTACCTAATTGAAACGCTAGTAAAATGTTCTAAGTATATACATGTGTACGTCCTACAAACAATATTATCTACGTATTATAACAGTTCTGCTTGTACGATCATATAACCATAATCCACTGGTCAAGATAAGTGATAGCGAGTCAAAAATATGACTATAACATTAAATTATATCTAAAGTACGGACGGAAATGATTGGGTTTAAGTTTCAATAAATAATTTAGGCGATTTGGATCTTATTACATCGTGATAAGGCGCTGTATGAATAGTAAACAAGTTAAGATGCTTGTCCATTCTTAAATCAAGATTTATTATAATAAAAAAAACAGTGCGCTGTTTATTAAGTTTTACAAGGAACGCTGACTAGTAAAGTTACCATTTATAACGCCTTACGCTCATACCTAAGTGGTCGTTAAGATAAATAACTCCAACGTAACAAATCCGTCAACACACCCATATGGTAACTTTATCGATTCAGGCCGAATGACTTAAGTCCCACCGACCGAGTCACAAAAACGCGGCTACAACACTCATAGAGATTAAGTACCAAGTAAAAACACCTAAAATTGATAACATAAATATCAGATAACTTACACTTAAAAATATACTAAAACAGCTTAATTAACAGAATGTCAGTGCAGCATACGCAGTGCTGTCTATAATACTGATGATTCGCACATTCAAAAAGTAGCACCGTGGTCTGATACATACTTTCTAAAAAAATATCTACCTAACCGGTTTCGTCCGTATCGAAAGACGTACCATACATGCCACGCTTATCACTGTAGGGCAATAAGTTTATGAATTAAAAGCAGCAATGGATGTTGTGCACTAGTCTTACACATAGAAATGTTGATTGTAACAGCATTTAGCGTAGCGAAAGGGTATTATGTCAACTATGCGCGTAGACCTAAAACGATTGTTGTCGGAACGTCAATATATTTTATACTAGCTGCGCCCCGCGGTGTTACCCGCTACATTTTTTCGAGATAAAAAGTAGCCTATCTGTTAATCCAGCGTGTCAGTTACCACCATATGAAATTTCATCAAAATCGGTCTAGCCGTTTGAGCGTGAAAGAGTAACAAACATCCATACTCACAAACCTTCGCGTTTATAATATTAGTAGGGATTCAATAAGATATGAATAGTAATCACGCATACCAATCTCCTTGATTATGATTATAAAACTGATGCTAAATAAGATAAGTTAAACTTTAAATTTTATAAGAATTTAATTGTTTATTGTTGTCGAAAGAATGAGGATGTGTTTGCCTAGCTAGACAAACAATATTACATGACAAATATTCAAAGGACAACGTCTAAACAGGCCTATAAAAAATCTAAATGATTCTATAGTTATATATATATAGTTCCTCTAATTATTAAACTATACCGTAATCCTAACTACTATTGTATTATCACCGGCTTGCTGACTAGTGGTCGCTAAGAGCGACGTTCGAGCATGACGTCCCGGGTTCGAATTCCGGGTCGGGCAAAATGTTACTGGGTTCTCCCATTAGTAAATTCTAAGTAGCAGCATGGAGTCTGGGTTTTTGTCCGGTTGATGGCAATGGGCACGCTCCCTATCACATTTGGACGTATAACATAACTCGGGCATAAAGTTATTAGGTTTTTCATTCGATTATTCTCAGGAGCAGCATTCGGGCAAGTGGGTTGTTAATTTAAATGTTTATTAACTAAGTCATATACACTAATACCCTAACCGTGCACGCGGTCTAAAATGGCTTTTTTTTCATCACTATACTAAGGGAAAACCATTTATCATAACTGTAATACTGCCCCCTTACCATGAACTGTTTAAACAGAACGACGTGGAAGCGATACGCCGCACACAGTAGCGGGTGTCTCGCTCGAACTCGAAGGGTAAGGGGTCTGGTAACAAGTGCTATAGAATAATAGCTTATTTAACATTATTTTAGTTTAAAATCATTTCACAACTATTCATCAAATACATTTAGTACACACGACAATAATTTTATGTTGTGCACATTTTGTAATAAGTTGCATAAATAAGTAGGTAGGTTGTCGACCTGAGAATTCTAATGTGTGTAGGTCTTGTATCATCACGCTTGACGTAACTGTAGGTGGGTAGAGGTGTACCAGGCAATTTAAATCACAGGTAAACGTTAATTAGTACATAAATGTTATGTTACTCATAGGTAAAATAAGCAAATACCTACCTAAGTAACCTATAATATTAACAGCATAAGATTTTGACTGATCTTTTAATACTTGACTAGATTTAAACCCGTAGCCTTTACCAAAAAATATCAGTTCGTAAACATCTGGCTTACACAAGTATGATTTAATAACTGCATCTACATATGTAAGTATATCATAGGTACACCAAATAACAATCGAAATTACCTACCTATCAACCTAGGTATAGCTTAAGGTTTGTTCTAAACCTTAAGCTACATGAGTACCTACCAATATCGAACATTTTTTAACTTTGATTAGATAATGTCTTTCAAAATGTCGCTTTCAGAACAAAAATATTCATTATCCGATACACAAAACAATACGTAACAGCAATTTAATAAAAAGTAATAATTAGGGTCAATAAAGGATTTATTCGAATGGAATGAATATCGAATGAGTTATTCATTCCATTCGTTTATTAGCTCGGTCAATTTTGGCAAATCGGCGATCGCCGCCGCGCGCCGGTTGGTCATTCATCATTCTGTTATTCTGTTTGCGTCACGTGCGCGGTCCCGACTCCCAGCCGCTTGGGCGCTTGCCGGCCGGAAAAGAATTTAGTGTTTAGGTTATCTTACGAACAAACCATAAAACCTGAATATTGCGATCAAAATAAATATAAAACGAGGTTGCTAAATTAAAATATCTATAAGTACCTAGGTAATAATTATTGTCCGTCTAAACTAGCGATTAAAACGTAATTTTAACCTAACTTCTAATATTATTTGGCATAAAATGTCAATGTCAGAAAAATATCAAGATTAAATGGAATCAGTGACAATTTGATGAATAAAACAAACTCCAAAATAATAAGAACAATTTTCAGGTGAATAATGTCGAGAGAGTCATATTTCTCACAATACGCGAGCCCTAACATAATAATAGTGCCGACCGTCTCTTTCTCCCCTCCTAGTGCAGCAAAATCTGACACCACTGCGAATAATAATTGTGCGTTGAAGAACAAACAACATTTTATAAAGAATAGTGATTTACAATGTAGTAAAAAGGTGAAAGAAACTGAAGTAAATACTCATCTAAGTCTTGGTACTGTCTGCAGTACCGCCACACGCATTACGGACAACGTAAGTAATGTTTTTATTTATTTTTAAAGCAATTCATAAGTAAAGAGCGTGCGTCAAAGCTCATGTTAATTTCTAGAACCACCACCTACCTACATGTTTTCGTATTATGTGTAACTTGAAGCCTAACCTAACTTTCAGTAAAAAGGATTAGGTCATTAGATAAATAAATGGTAAGTAATCGTATTTTAGTGTTTTTATAGATACAATTTAAGTAATGTAGCGTAACCTTCAATGACGAAATTAATATAGTTCAAAAGAGTCATCATACTTTTATTAAGTAGGCATTGTTTTTGACTCAATTATTTATCACATAAACACATTTTTAACAAAATATCTGAATATTACTCCCTATTTAGCTATAAGTAAAAGTACAGCATGAAGATATCAAAATAGCTAACAATAAGGTTGCTAAATCGTAAAATGGGGTTGTTAAAGGTCACTCTTGTGTTGCGCAAGGCTTGTTACGCGAATTCGGATAAAAAGGCCTGACAAAAACAGACCCTACAAGTTATAGGTACCTACTGTGTAAGGTACATTGCTTGGCAACTTATTTCGGAATCGATAGTATAATGTAGGTACTCATACATCATACTCATTGTACAGTATTGTGTTTTATTTATTAGCAGCTGCGCCCCGCGGTGTTACCCGCTACATTTTTTCGGAATAAAAAGTAGCCTATGCGTTAATCCAGGGTGTCAGCTACCTCCATATGATTAAAATCTATTCAGTAGGTTTTTGACGTAAAAGAGTAACAAACATCCATCCATACCTACAAACTTTCGCGTTTATAATTTTAGTAGGGATTTTGTGTGCCCAGTAAGTGGTAACATCAATAGTTTGGCTAAATTAAAGTAATTAATTAATTATGCTGCCCTAAAAAAGACACCTATATTAAATTTAGTAGGTTAACTATGTAGAAGTAGCTAGTAACTACCCACGCATCCTATATGCTAGATTACCTAGTATACCACCTATCGTTTTTAGTTGGAAATCGACAAGTCCGTTTAACATTTTACATTCTGAACTAGTAATTTATACAACAAATTATTATAGTAAGTGCCTGTAATTAGTGCGCAAGTACGTTATCCAATTCGCAGTTGACCGCCATTTCTACGTCAAAATGCTGGACAAGTTTAATTTGCGTTATATTTCTGGACAGGCAACTTGATCGAGACCAACAAGACTACCGTCTTTATTCGACTTTTCATAGCATATGTTATGATAGGTACATAAGACCACACCGACTGATAAATGTGACAAATGACAATATTATAACCCTATAATCTTGGCCTACCTCTCTTGTACCTAAGTCGACTTGAGGTAATACATGCATGATAGACACATAAATCATTTTAATTTTTACCTACTTTATCTGGTTGAGGTACTGTATCCTTTTCAAACAGTAAAATAAACAAATCATTAATCGATTTTCTTCGTATCGTACAATCGTAGGCATATAAAAACGAAAGGTAAAAAACAGCTTGACGTAAGATGAAATTTGCCGGGGTAGGTAGTTTATAGTCAGTAGACGTTCGTTAAGAACGGATTTTGCAACAAGGCCGGATCAAAGATGTCCAAGGGCTCTCGCAAGTCGGTACTGACCGACGGAGTCATTTATCCACGCATTACTGTGCTTCTTATGTTGTAAGCACCCACTCCCAAAGGTTTTTTTGGAAATTTGCCCCCCTAAGGGAGTAAACTGAGGGACGAACGGTTGTATTCGTCATTTTTTAAGTTAGAAACACGAAATTTCGTACACTTGCTTTTGGTTAAACATAAATGTACACGTGTATCGCGGGTTTGCAAAATTTTACCCATACGGGGGTGAGGTAAGGGTTGCACGTTTACACGGGAATTTCGTCATTTGCAAAGTTGACAATACGAAATTTCGTATACGTATACTTTTGATTATAAATAAATGAACACGTGTATCGGGGTTTAGCAAAATTTAACCCTAAGGGGGTAAATTAAGGGTTCTAAGTTTGCATACAAACTTCGTTACTTTTGCAGGAATAGGCATGAAACTTTGTATAAAAGCTTCTTAAATATAGTTGTGAAAAAAGCCCATGAACTTTAAATTACAGCCTCTTATTTCATCATATTTTTGCACCGGATTTCTGAATCATCAAACAACACTGAATTTAAACGAGTTACATTATCGTTGATAATATAGATAGTCATTGGCCATTGTATTCAAGACCGAAATTGGCTTATAAGTTGATTGACGGAAACTTGAAAAATGATGGACACGAGCGGGACTCGAACCCGCGACAGTCGCCGTACCGTGGCGCTGCTCTGCCAACTGAGCTTTTCAAGTTTCCCTCAATCAATTTAAAATTTAAGCCTAGCATTGCAAAATGCATAAAAAAAATACAATAAGTCATATGGGTTATAAGTGTTAACAAGACGTAATGTAAAACGAAGTTATTGACGAAATTGTTCTTCTTACAGCCAAAAAGCGTGCCGTATAAAAACCAAGACTCAATTTTAACCGAATGTCCACCAAGTATAAATCATGGGATAAAAGAAGTATCATCATCCATATACAAATCGCGTAATAATTTGGTTGATCTCACAGGTTTCAATATACTTAAAAGGGACAGCATGAGTTCTTCAAAGGATAAAGACAGAAATCATAAAGATGTATCTAAAAGAAACGCTATAAAGAAACTCACAAAAGTAAAAGAGGAGTTGATCAAAACTGTCAGCGATTCTTATACAAAAGACCGGAAATGCATTGAATCGAGTGATATCCAAATACTTAGCAGTAGTAAGGAAAGTTCTATCAATACAAAAAGTAATCAGTCCGAAGAAAACGCGGCTGAAATGGAGGACAAAATGAAAAAATATTTTAGACAACTTCGAAGACGTAATCTTGACAAAATAAAGTCTAAAATTAAAACTAACAACGAAAAAGTCTCAAAAAGAATAAAAAGCGCTAAAGCTAAAGAGCATTCCAAAGACCATAAATTAAAACCTAGCCAAAGTAAAACCAAAAGTAACAGGGAGTCATCAAAGTCTAGATCTTTAAGTAAGTCGAATGAAGTAAAAAATTACACTGAGGATAAAAAAAAGTTTAAACCTGAACCTATCAGTACATCAAAAAGTGCTACTAAAACTAGTGATCGAGAGTGCAATTTAAAATCAGGTGCTGCAAAAAGATATGAAAATTTCCAGCGTTTTCTACAACATTTAAATGGTGATAAAAGCTCACATGAAAGCGGTGAACATACAGATAACACATCTAGAATACCAGATAAGACATCTACAAAAACTGATAGAGTTCTGAATAAAAAACTAGAGGCACGTAAACAATTGGTACGAAAAAATAAAGACAAATTGGAACAGGATAAGCAAGCAACTAATAAAAATCAAAATAGCGTTTCGCAAAGTAAAAGTAATACCGAAAAACAAGATCTTAGATCAAAACTGAGACTTAAAAGAAAAAGAAGTGAATGTCAGAAAACAGCACACAACGAGGAGCAGGAAAATTTAGTTATAACGGTAAATCAAAAAAACCGTAAGACCCCAGTAAAGCATACGCCACCAGCAAAAAAAGTTAAATCTATGAAATTTAAAAAAATAAAACTTGTGATTAATATAGAATGTCCAGCGTCGACGGACTCTGATGATTCAGAGCATAACAACGATGATTGTAGTCAAACGTCGACTCAAGATTTAAGTTTCCTCGACGATTTTAATGTTGATGAAATTGTTAAATCTCTGGATATATGTCATGACTCATTGAAAGATAAGGACATAAATAAGACTAAAAACTCTTCGGTAATTGAAAAAACAAATTTAGGGAAAAAGAAAATGTGTACAGCTCAGGTAGAAAAACCTAAAGAAAGGTTAATAAATGATGTACAAATCAAATCAGAAAAGGAGGAAAATCAAGTAATTGTTATAGATTCAGGTTCAGAAGATGAAGGTTTAACAAAAGGGTAAAGAATAATTCAGTAAAATATTTCATATAGGTATTTATCTAAAGATCATTTTATAATATTTTTTTCTTTTGCAGATCTAACACATGCAGAAATATGAATGAACAAACGCTAGAAACGGATACAATAGGAAATAAGAAATGCACGAAACATAATATTTTTGAAGAACATATACATAACATTACGGATACTATTCTCAATAACAAATCAGATAAAATGTTTAATACTAATAATGTTATACTCCATGAATCTAACAAAGGTAAAGAGAATACCAGTCTTAAACAACTAACTAAATCATGTAAAAGTGACAATAATTCACTAAAATATATAAAGGAACAAAATAATACTAACAAATCAGATACAAAACCGTTCAGTAAAATCAATACAAAAGCTAAAAAAGTTACCCAAGAAACTTCACAAAACAATGCAGAAATCGAAAAACTAAGTAAATCTGTAAACACCAACATCATTGCAAAGGTCACGAAGAAGACTTCGACTGAAAAAACAATAGAAGTGTCACATAAAACTATCTCTAATAATAATGAACAGGGGATAGTCGTTAAAAAGGATGTCGAATTAATAAAAATACCAGATGAAAATAGCAATAATAGCGAAGTAGTTATTCATTCACAAAATAAAGATCCGGTTGAGAAGTCCCTAGAAACTATGTTTGAGTATGTAAATCAAAATATTGACATTAATGATAAACCACCCAATCGATTATTTAATGAATGTATAAAGAACGAAACACCACCTGAAGATACAATTGAAAAGTCACTTGAAACAATGTTCAGTGGTGTCAAAGATATACAAGATATTAATGTAAATATGAGACTTCCAAATGTACCCAATGAACAACAAATTAAGGAACAAATAATATCTTCACAACATTCAGAAATTACGATTGACTCCTGTGAAGAACTTAACGATTTTGAACTAATAAATAAATCGAGTGATGTAAATACAAATGATGTAGACATTGACCTAAAATACGCAGACACTGTAAAATTATCAGATAACAATACCATCCTAGAAAACAGAAGCAAAGAAAGGACAGCCGTTATTGAAATGGATGCCGATTTATTAAAAAACGCTGAAACTGTTGAAACTTCTTGTTTATCTTCAGATTGTACACAAACATCGGAAAATACTTTAGAAAACTCTCATGATACTAATGTCAAGGTAACTAATGTGTCTGAAATTATAGATAATATTAGCTCAGTTAAGGAAACAATTAAGTCTCATGAAGAAGTGAAAAATATCATCAAAGAAAGGGTCGATATCCAAATAGATGTCAAATCAAATGATACAACAGAGATTTCAAAGAATTCTAAAGATACTATTAAAGCAGTCTTAAAGCAAACAAATGATAATACCGTAGTAATTGCCAAAACTATCAATACTAAAGATGCAAAAACATCTGACGAAAACAATGATATTAAAATAGTAGAAGTAGCAGAAAAATCTATGAATATAAACGCTGAAAAATCAACGACAAGTGAGGCAAAAATGAAGCCAAATATGCCTTCTGAAAAGTCTTTAACAACAGCTGGAGTATCAAAAGAAAAGAGGGTATCAATAAAAGGCAAGTCTAATACTGAAGAAAAACAAGTCAAGTCTGTAGTAACGATAAACAATAATGTAAGAACATTGTCAAATAAAAAACATAATGATTCACTGCATAAAGAAGGTTTTATCAAGAATAATTATATAAAAAACACACATGAGAAGAAGATAGAATCACTAGCACCTTTGAAATCAAAGCAATTTATAGGAACATTAGAAACACGGCTATTAAATGATCTGCATGTAGAATTCAAAGTATCGTCAATAATTCACCAGGGATACTTCTCAGTCATATACAAATGCAAAGATATCACGGGGGAAACATATGCACTTAAAGTTATTAAGTACGTATTTTTGTTTTTGTTTGAACTTGATAATGTGTACATAATAAGTCTGTCATCACATTTATAATTTTATAAACATAGTTTGTAGCTCAATTAATATAATTAATGTCTTTTATTACAGTCCAGACAAGCCACATAGGGGCTTCTTCATGGAAAAAACATTTTCAACACTACAGAGTTACACCTGCAAAGAGAATTCATGCCTTCTCTTTATGATTAACGGCTTTGAAATAAACAGAAGTTGGTGTTTCTTGACTGAATATTATCCGAAAAACTTACAACAAGCAATGACAGAGAATGCAAAAACTTTTCACATTGATGTAGTGCAAAATTTGTCGAGACAGCTGGTTGCCGCCGTTACTATGTTGACTATGAATAATATTATACATACAGGCAAGTGTCATTAAAATAAAATACTAATATACACAAACAATCTTGAATTGTACTAATTATTTGTATGGAGGGACAATCTGGACACTTTTGCGGGAAAGACATGGCCGGAAATGGCACTGAACAGAGATTTGTGGAGAAATAAAGGGGAGGCCTATGCCCAGCAGTGGGACACATTACAGGCTAATTAAAAAAAATGTATTTAAATTATTTTTATAATTACAGATATCAAACCTACTCATATCCTTCTGAATGCCTCAAATGAGAGATTGAAACTGGGCGGCTTTGACAGAGCTCTTTATAGCTATAAGTTAAAAATTCTGCCGAGCGTGGGCACTGCGAGTTATCGACCACCAGAGGTCATATTAGGCTTTCCAGCAGACTGTAGAATAGATGTATGGTCTACGGCCCTCGTCATGTTCGAAATGGTATCATCAACCCAACTCTTTCCTGGAAAGTACAACAATGACATATTATACAAGCAAATATGCACATTGGGAAGCTTTGATTATGATATGATAAATGAATCGAGGTATAAAAATATGTATTTTGATGGCGCGAGCTTCATCCGAAGGATTAGAGAAGCAGGATCGGTATTATTCTTTGTATTTTTTTATAGAATTATTTGATTAACCCTTTATATGCATTAACATACATGCAATATATGCTAGCGATAGAGAAGTTACTAAATATTTACTATGTTGCAGCTTAATATGGGCAAATATATCATCTATAATTGATTCTCGTTGACTGACAGACTGCCTCGTTGGTCTAGTGGTGGCTTAGCGTGACTGCTGAGCACCTGGTCTTGGGTTCAAATCCCGGGTCGGGCAGCGTTATTGGGCTTTTATCAGTGATTTTCAGTAGCAACACGGAGTTTGGAAGTCCAAAATGTGAATGTACTATATGTACCCCTCTGCCTTTCCCTTCGGGGAAAACAGGAGTGATGTTATGTATGATGTTACTATAATATATATATATATATAATAAATTGGATGTCTTATGTCTTTTTTATTGTTTCAGAAATTCATTCGCATACATGCCTTTCATAGAAACCACAATCTTCGAAATCAAATATTTAAGTCGTACAGAGACCATTGGGAATGGTGCAGGTCTGCATGGCAGGTGACAGAGGACTTGGACAAACTGGAATCATTCCACACGTTATTGGAACAAATGTTGGTTCTGAACCCCCAACATAGGTTGGTCATACATTATGTTGGGGCCAGCGACTTTATCCATGAATTGATGGATTGAACGTTTCTCATATATTTTTAAAATGGGTTTAGAGTTCCTAAGTGTTAATTTAGTATTATTCGGATTATTTTTGTATTTTTTTTCGTAAGAGTCTCACGTAAGTTATTTATTTTCCGTTAAGTTTTTTAGTTTAAAAGGATTTTTTTTTGTTCTTCGATGTTAAGGTCTTTTTAATTATGTATACTTACGTATTTAATATCTAATGAGTCGGCGCGTGCAGTTTTTAGTTTTCACATATTATGTTTAATTGGCATTTAGTTATTATTTATTATAATAGCAAACATTTTTGTACTCTAAGATAAAACTTCTAGTTTTATAATATAATCTTTACGTCTACATAATATGTACACGGCAAATAGTGACCATAGAAATATCATTATTTATAATCACTCTATAACAGCGATGATGTTTCATTTATATCTTAATATATATAATTCTTCTGTACGTGTTTTACTCACTTAACTCCTAAATGGCTAAACCGATTTGGATGAAATTTTGTGTGCATATTTCATGTAGTTCCTCCAATTGGTTGAAAATACAATTGAACGCGGTAAGTGCCGCTGTTTTGGCGGGCAGGACGATGACTGTTGTGTCCACTAGTAGTTAATAAGTACATACTAAAAATGTAATTTATAAAAGCCATAGATAACTTATAAACACAGTCAGTGACAAATGTTGATAATTTTGAAATAACAATAATGTTCTTCTGATCGATCTTTAATACGACGGTAACGATTTAATGATATTAGCTATGATATTGTTGTGCAGGAGTGTGTGTGCTTATCGGTGCGGCCCGCCTGTAGCGTGCGATAGTTCATAATATAGGACGAGTTTTGTTATGCGATGCGGTGCGGCCCGCCATAATGTGCGCCAGCATTTTTGGTTGTTTTGCAGTTTATGTGCAGTTCAAAGATAATTACAACTGAGACAAAATTTAAACCTGCGCGTAAACTAAACTGGTATTTATATGACGAGAATCAACCTACGTAAATAGATCACGTCAAATGATAAATAAATGATTTTATTTCTGCAAATAGGTTTTAAAAAAACACTTTTACACGTCTTTTTTTAAAACTAGATGGCATCGGCATTTCCTAACTGCCTACCTCTGAGAAGAAATACCGAAACAAACTCAGGTAAGTATCAAAGGTAAGTAATGTAGTGTCTGACCTGCCCGGGCATGTCCTTGGTGTGTCCGTCGGGCACGTGCAGCAGCACGAGCGGCTGGCGGCGCGCGGTGTGGGGGGAGGCCGCGCCGCCCGGCACGTCCACGCGGAAGAAGCCGCGCCGCTGGAGCTGGATGATGTCGCCCACCTTCAGCTTCAGCAGCTCCGGCTCGCCCAGCATTGGGACCTCCCACTGAAAACATGAGACGAGATTGAACATTGTGAAGGATACGACTAGAATTTTGCGTCTGAATCGTATCTCGGGGAGTTATGTGTGTGCCATTCGTATCATGGATGCGTATAAGAAAAGAAAGAAGAATAAGTATTGGAACTAAAACTTAAAGTATACTTAAAACAATTTTTTTTATATACTTAACTTTATCTTATACTTTATTTAGGATTTCTACCTCAAACTCACTTATACCAGGATTGATAAATAATACTAATAATTTTACAATTTTTTTCTTACTTAAAACAATTTTTTTTATATAACTTTATCTTATACTTTATTTAGGATTTCTACCTCACACACTTATACCAGGATTGATAAGTAACACTAATAATTTTAGTCATAACCTAAACCACAGGAATAATAGGGGTTATTTTGAGGCATTGTATTTCCTACTCACCCTAGTCTGATGTCCGATATACTGCTTGAAGTCCTCATCTTTACCCAGCAGAGGCTTCGATATGATGTGGTCGAAGTAGACGCAGAAGACCTCGACGGTCGGTGACTTCGGCGAGTCGGCCAGCCAGGTCAGTTTGGTGGTTTTCTTGTAGTCTTTGTTCTCGAGATTTGGAGTCGCGTCAATGCTCGATACAGTGCCGTCCGAAGCCCTGATAAAAATAATGAAAAATGATAATAAATTGGATCATATGCGTACATGTTGATTATTACTGTTTTGTGACAAAAACCAAGATTGAGTGTTATCTGGAAAGCCCAAGGGCATAAGTTCCCCTAGGAAAAAGTATTGCTACACTTAAGACTAAAGAGTATAAGATGAATTTGTAAATCTTGATAAGATATCGTCTTCGCCAAACCAGTCAAATTCAAAATAAAATTCGCAAGTAGTAAAAAATACTTACGTATGAATCTTATCAATCTTAATGTTGCCATAGTTAATAAAGGTGGCGTTCTCCCCCTCCCGCAGCGCGAGCGCGTCCACCTGGTCGATGAGCAGGCGGCCGGCCACGTGCACGCTCTTGCTGCCCGCGCCGGGGTTCTTGGGGTGCAGGGGCACGCTCAGGGTGCTGTCCGACACGCCTTTGAGAGTCACAGGCACGGGGTTTGCTTCAAGGGCGGTGTAGCGGGGCGCGATTGGGTCTATCACCTGTGAACAATTGGAATGGGTTCAAATTTAAAAATATATTAGCTGACCCGGCGAACTTCGTACAGCCTTCTTACCATTAAAACCTTCCCTAGACTTCTGCGAGTGTTTTAAGACCAGAATTAGCTAAATCGGTCCAGCCGTTCTCGAGTTTTAGCGAGACTTACGAACAACAATTCATTTTTATACATAAGAAATAATGTGATGTATGTGGCATATTGTAGTGGGGTTGTAACGAGTAATATCGTTACAACACATACGACCGACGTATCTTGGCCAACCTGAAGTTAGGCGATTAGCTGCGCAGTAGACAACTTCGTTCCAAAAAGATCCATTGCGCAGCTAGCCAATACGGCCTAATGGCCTATGGCCAATAGCCAATATCTTGATACGTCGGCCGTATTGTAAATGCGTGGATGCAAAAATATAACTTTAAACATACCTACTAATAAGTGGTAGGGAGAGTGAAAGGTTTACTTTACTACGAGGATTTATTACTTTTTATACTCTCGCAAGTTGTTACTATTTAGTCAAACTTTGTCAAAACTAGATAATTAATATAAATATATTATAGTTCTATTAATTTATTACCTTCTTGTTGATGGCCCAAATCTTGTCCCACTCCATGAAGACCACGGAGCGGCTGGAGCCCTGCGCCTGTATGAACTGCCGCAGCCCCTCCACCGTCATGCCGCGCCGCAGCACGCCGCGCACCGTGGGCATGCGCGGGTCGTCCCTGCAACACCAAACTCATACACTACTCCATTCTGATATTATACAACAAAATACCGAATTGTATTCTCGTTTAAGTAACACCTTAATGATAAGATTTTTTGAGAGCATCTGAGCAAAGGAGAACGTCGCTGTACCCGGCTTTGAGAATTCCTCTATAAAATAGTATATATGTATAGTACTAATTAACACACTAAGCCTACTTGTTGCTTGAACATAAAAGGTTTTTTTATTTATTGTGTAAAAATTTCTCCATAAAAATTGCAATTTAAAAACTCTATATACATACCAGTGTTTTAAATTAATGTTGTTTTTTAAATTATATTAATCTGTAATCTTATAAAATAGAATACGTTCTTCTTCTTATTAAATTTAAGAGCTCGCTCTTGGTGGAGAATATTATAGGAAGAATTGCTATGGCTAAGCAAGCCTTCAACTGAAAGAAGTAATTCTTTAAAAGTAATATTTAGAGAAGTATCCGTAAATTATTAATTAAAACGTACGTATGGAGTATTGCGCTATATGGCTATATACATATATATATAGGAAAAGAGAATTGTGCTCAAAATATTTTTCGTATTGTCACACTAATATTATAAAGGCAAAGTTTGTGAGTGTGTTTGTATGTTTATTCACTTCACACTCAAACGGCTGGATCGATTTTGATGAAATTTCATATGGATGTAGCTGACACCCTCGATTAACACAGGCTAATTTCTATCCCGAAAAATGCAGCGAGTAACACCGCTAGGCGCACCCAGTTTTAAATATAATGTGTATAATAAATCTTTGTGTGAAATTGAGGATTGCAAAACAAAATAATTCCTTACCAGCCATCGACGAGTCCCTGTTCCACGAACCAAGTGAGTTTTCGCTTCGATAGCACTGTGTTTGTCATGCTCAATCTGAAATACATAAATTAATCTAATTTCAATTACAAATATAAGTACCTGTGTTTACATAAATATGTCTGTCCGATTAGTGACTCATTAGCACCGATAAGAAGCTGCATGGTTATTATTTGTCAATCGATTAATGATTCGCTTTGACAATCAATTATGCAAGAACAATATCAAGTATATATGACTATTTGTACCTTTTTTGCATGTTGACATGCTAGATTTAAATTTTAAATTGATAAAGGAAACTTGAAAAATGTTGGACACGAGCGGGTCTCAAACCCGCGACATTCGCCGTGCCGTAGCGCCGCAATAATTTTTCAAGTTTCCTTTATCAATTTAAAAAAATATATCAAGTATAGTACCCGTCACGTAAAAAGAACGCTAAGCGACCGTCAGCGACTGGGTTTGTACTTGGATATAGTCGTTTCGTGTCCTAGGCTATTATTGTTTATAATGAAGTGTACCTAATTGTTTTATTGTAGAAAGAATTGGCATTTTACTAGATACGTAACCCGTTGTAATAGACAGGAATTCAAAAAATATAAGTTACCGGTCAACGTTCTTTTTAACTAAAACAATGATTGAACTTTGTGAAAAAAGTAAAAGTTTTACACTGACATTTGTAACGATTTATTTCGTGCAGATTATGCATGTTTTCAATACGGCGAGAAACTTTTTCTACATCATGTATTCTGTAGTACTTTCAAGACTGACTGTTGTTTCTTTTGTTTTGTCCACTTTCGTACATGTAGAATAAATAGACAATGTATTGTGTATACATATTATATATAATATGTTTTATTTGACAACCTGATTAGTGCAGTGGCTAAGCGATTGTACTGCTGCGCTGAGGGTTGCGGGTTCGATTCCCGCACGGGACAAAACTTTGTGCGAACCACAGATGTTTGTCCCGAGTCTGGGTGTTTGTGTATGTGATATTTCATGTTTGTGAAACACACCCACGACACAGTAGAAATTCCTAGTGTGGAGCGATGTTTTTTAAAAAAATATAAGTTATAAAAAATATATTCTTTCTAAATAAATGGTATTGGTAACTCTTGTCAACTCACCGGCTGTATTCCCAGATGTAAGGCTTGCGCATGCCGAGCGCGTCGATGAACCAGTAGAACTGCGGGTCGCGGTCGTGGTACTCCATGGTGCGCAGCACGTGCGTCACGCCCTCGTGCGAGTCCACGATGGGACACGCGAAGTCGTACGTCGGGTATACTCTGAGACAACAATCATTATAAATTTCCACCATAATTTATACTAATTATTTGAACATAATAAAACATCACCTATCACAAAGGTTTATTTTACCACTAGTATTTGTATGAAAAACTGTCGATTTAAACTGAGAGGTCAAGGTCTCTTTTAAAGTCCATATATACAATATACATACACCATGAGTGTTCTACGCTCGCCAACTGGAAATGACACTGGCGAAAAACGTGCTACGTCGAAACTTGACATAACGCAGGACCAAGATATAAAAAAAATCCAATTTTGAAATTTCAAAACTAATTCATAAAGCACACTACTGTACTCTACTTAAATATTATTTAAAAGTAATAGGTTTCATAATCTAATAGGACTGGCCACACATACTTGTACTGCGTGCCGGTGCGGGGGTGCGTCTCGGGCTTGCAGCGGTAGATAGTGGGGTCGCGCATGCACCCATTGGGGGACTGCATGTCGATCTTTGCGCGCACGCAGCACTGGACGCCAATATCGCTGGCTTTCTTCATTTCTTCCCACAGCTCCAGATTCTTTTCTACAGCTGTTAGAGACAAAATATGTTATTACTAGCTGCGCCCCGCGGTGATACCCGCTACATTTTTCGGGATAAAAAGTATGCCTATGTGTTAATCCAATCATTTAAACATATAACAACTTCCTAATCTTGTAATTTCGATGTCTCACATTATAAACTGCTTTTTTAAATTATAACGACTGAACAAAGCAATGATGTTTTATATCTCTCTATATCTCCAAAGTTCATTATCAGAGGAACAAGGGACAAGGTCCGGAAGTATATTATTTAAACAAAAAAAAATTATCAAAGTCTATCCACAATTGACGAAGAAATTGTAGAACATACACAAAAAATACATACATACGACACACGAACATAGAACTTCCTATTTGAAGTCGGTTAAAAACGGTATAACACAACTTAATCATGTAAAGAATTCAGTCCACATACAATTATTCCTATTCCTGCTATCAATCTTCTGTTCTCTCTCGTTCTTCATCTGCTCCGCCGGCGTGTCGTCGACGAACGCCTTGCCCTCTTTAATAAGCTTCACACAGTAGTCCATCATCAGATCGAAGTACTGCGACGTGTGGGTAAACATGTCGGGCTTGATCTCCAACATTTCTACGTCCTCGAGAATCACCTGAAATTAAACAAGTGTATGTTTGAAGAATGGATGAATAAATAGAATGCCTTTGCCTGATAGTGGGGCATATAACTGCAATAAGAGAAAAAATGGTAAATTACCATTGTTTTGTTTGTGTATATGTTATTTAATTATTGAAGACTTAAGGTAAGGTGTGGCAACCCTAACGTTATTTTGTTCATGTATAACTACTATCTACCTTCTTAAAAATTACACAAAATATAACATCAAAATACCAAGGTTACCTTCTCAAATTCGGCATTCTCCTTAGCTGGGTTGGTGTCATCAAATCTCATGATAAGCTTCCCTTGGAACGCCTGCTGATAGTACTGGTTCAGAAGAGCTGCCTTAGCATGTCCAATGTGGAGGAAACTAAATAAACACAACATATTTTAAAATAAATCATTTTTGTACATATTACATTTAATAATATTTTAAAGAGTTTGTTTGGTTGATCATGGTAATCTCAGGAACTATAGGATTAAATTTAATTAGGTTTGGTTTTAAATTAAAAATTCTTTGTTGAAAGGCTATAAAACAATCGAAACCACGCGGGCGCAGTCGCGGCGGAAGCTATACTATATATTCTTAGACTCATACATATACAAACAAAAGATATTACATGTGATTGCATCATGTCATGTCTTTGTACTTTATATCTCAAATGTAATTTATAAGCTCTGTATATGATCACGTGGCTTCCCAAATTGCCTCATAGTAATAAGAAAACATGATTCATATTCTTAAGAGTACAAATGACACTTTATTTTACTTCAATTAGCCTGTTTGATGTCCCACTGCTACACAAAAGCCTCCCCTTTCGCCAGAAATCAGTTTTCTGTACACTTTTAAGATCACTAAATTATTATGATTAACTGCTATATTATTTGTGCTGCACTAACCCAGATGCTTCCGGAGGGAACCGTACAACAACCTTGCCCATCTCAGCGTGAGGCAGCTCAATGAACTTGCCTTCTTGTTGACGGCCAACACCACTCTCAGGGGATTTTCTGAAATAAGTTTATATAAATAAATTATTATCCTGTGAATAAATTATCCTGTGACCATAAACACTATGCAGAATTTAAAATAAATATCATCTTTTCTTTATTGGGTAGGGGGGGGGATTGGTGTATTGATGGTAAAATTACAGAAGACGCTGCTGCCCATCCTCTGAATTTTACCTTAATCACGCCTCTTACAACACCCGCTCGAGGAAAGGGTTGAACAATTCTAGGCCAAGTACCACTTGGCAGAATCGATTAAAAAAATTAAAATGAATTATACATTTTCCTATTTTTGTCTATTTCAATAAGACCTCACTTCAGCTGCCTTTATATAAATTCTTATAAGAGGATACACCGAGAACTGCAGACCTGTTTAGGAATCATGTCTTAAAAATTAATATTTAATTAATTGCAACACACCTAGATGAAGTTTTGGTAAGGTTCTCCAGAATATCTGATGGCAGCTCCTTCAGGGCAGTCACAACACATGGCTGAGCTTCAATCAGCTTCATCCAGCGGATAATGTTCTTGTACTGAGTTTTCTTTGATACCTCCTTGAATTTGGCCGATACTGCAATATTTGAGTAAATTAAGGTCTGAATAATCACAAAGTAATATTTTAAAGGGCCAGAAGCCTGGTAATACTTTATTTAACTATATGTTTAATTGAACATATAATAAATAAGAAAGAATTGTTCAACTAATAAAAAATGAACATTAACTAATTTTTATTAGTGCAGTAAAAAAAAAGATAAAACAGGCAAAGGTTTTAATGCCTACATAAAATGTCTGATAACACCTACCATACAAAACACTAAAGACCGCCAAATCAGACACTGATAATGTTTCTCCAACCAAGTATGTAATCGGACCAAGTGCTTTGTCCAAATTCTCCAGCGATTTAGGCATCTCATCCTCCAGGACAAGGCTGAATGAAAGCCAATGGTTCATAGTCACTTTCTCAAGAGGCTCAGCAGACTTAAACGCATTCTCGAGAATTCTTATCAAGTCATTGCTAGTCGCATATGGCACTGGTTTCGATACATTCGGCAATATTACGGAAGATTCTCCTCCCCAGATGATCTGAACTTCTTTATCTGAAGTCTTATAGAACTCCGCCGCAAGGAAACCCCCTGAAATTAGTAGAAAATGCTATATTAAGACATGCTCACCCAGCTGATGCAACGAAGAGAAATATGTATGAAATGACAAAGTTTACCTAGTGGCGGGTTAGATTTATTGCACGCAATCTTCATTGTAGAGCAGTTATAGAACTTGTACTCTTATTAACGTGTTTATTTTATTCAACAAAGTGCCAAATACCATGCACTTTCGCCGCACCAGCCCAGCCCCACGAGAGAACCGAAAACTGTCAAAGTCAAATTGTCACGTTGACAATCTCTTGTCAATGCGACATTGTCATGACATGATTTTACAAAAACCTGTGCAAATACCAAGTTTATTACTATCAAATAGTGGTAAAATTATTATTTGTATCTCAATATTTCTTCTCGGGCTATCAACTATGTAGGCAATACCCGGTCTTTTAAAAGGCATATGTGAAGACACAGGTCCAACACGCAGAAGCCCGTTGAGAACATTAATGTGAAAGATAATGGAACACCAGCTAGGGCCAACACACAACTGCTCTATAACAAAGCCGTCATGAAAAGTACCCAGAATGTGCAGGACTATTGAGAAAAATGGATACTAAAATGATTTGGTCTATTGGGTTGGGATGTTTCGTGGAATGGTTAATTAGCAGCTTGTGACTCACTAGATGGGCTCTAAAACAGTAATTATTATAATTATAAGCCCATATCGTCCCACTGCAGGGCAATAGCCTCCCTTCCCAAAAATGATTAAATAGGGAAAACTAGAAAGAGTCTATAGAAAAACTAATAAATATGTTAGAAGAGTACTAATTTATAATTATAAAAATTTTAAAGCAATTAAAACTTAAGTTCCAGTTTAAGGAATATTTATTTGATATAAATAAAAAAATAAACTAAATTGATGCGATGTAAAGAGGGGTTGAGCGTTCCAGATATGACTTCCTTTTTCTGAATCTGTCCAAGCATTGACAGTATTGTTGACTTTATCTTATGATTAAATCAATATGAAGGCATACAATAATGCGAAACATCAATTGTAGTGTAGTTTGAAACGCAGTATTTTAATATACATTGCTATTACAACACCAACCTCTATTCAACTGTTGTTTATAAACATAGACATGTATATCAAAATTTTAGCAACACTGTGGTTCTATTTATTGACTGAAACATTTTGCTGTAAATTGAAATATTTGTATTTTACTGTTGATTTGTGAAGTGTTTTATATTTAAAATTACGTGTATTACAATGTCTTAAAGTGTATTTTATCGCACTTAGTGTTAAGTGCCAAAAAAATCGTAAGTAATGCCGCATATTATTTTAAATTTATTCGTCATTTATCTGAAACTTTTAATACATTTAAGAATTTAAGTTTAATATATAAATGAATCTTCTGTTAAAGTTATTAGTGCACATGTAACGTTTATAAAAAAACTTATATTTTATCAAAATAATCCCATCATCAGGTTATGGTGTAAGGCTCAAGCGAATTATTTTTTTGGCGACTATTGGAAGGTCTTATTGGTAATCATGAAGCGTCAGAACGTCCGAACACTGTCTCTGGTGGTCTGCACGTTTACATATTTGCTTATCGGTGCCGCAGTATTTGATGCTTTGGAATCTGAAACAGAAAGCAAAAGATGGGAGGTATTGTCTGGTAAGTGCCTTAAACTGTGTCATATTCTACTATAGATAATCAGAAATCATAAATTCTTATTAGAATCTTTTAATGTAGATATAGCATTAAATGCTCCTTGATTAATTAAATCTGTTTGTATAATGAATAAGTAGATATTAATGGAATATGAATATATTACTTAAAAGTGAAAAAAATAATTGTATCCTTGTGTTTCCAGACATGAGAAATGGCTTAATTCGTAGATACAATATAACGCCAGAAGACTACCATATGATAGAGATAGTTATAATAGAGAACAAACCTCACAAAGCGGGGCCACAGTGGAAGTTTGCGGGTGCCTTCTATTTTGCAACTGTTGTTCTGGCTATGATTGGGTATGGGCACTCTACACCTGTTACTGTGGGGGGGAAGGCCTTTTGTATGGCTTATGCTATGGTAAGACTATGAAATAGAAACATTAAATTAAAAATGGTTATCCCAATAAGGGCTACTTTGTTCTCTATGTGTGTTGCAGAAAATATATTATGTGCCATAACATAGATTAATAAATATAGATAAAAATAGAATAACAAACGTCTGATTAATAAATATTTATCCAGTGTGGGAATAAAACCAGTAGGAATTGGAGTAACAGTGGGTTTGGTAACATTTGGGTTGTTATAGGATAGTTGATATTGCTACACATAACTATGGTCTTAAATAACCAACTTCAGTGAGCAAATGCTCTCCCTTATCTGTATGAGAATATGGCATTGTTGATCAGTGAATATGTTACAGGCTAAAGGTAACTACAGACACATAGTTACTTATTATTATCCAATTGGACTTGTGTGTAAGGCTAGATTTATTTTAATGGAGATTAGACTTAAATTTTTGATAAAAACATGAATAAATTTGGTACAGAGTGTGGGTGTTTGTGCAGGTGTAAAAAGCACCCACAATGTGGAACGTTGCAGCAAGTTCTTTTATTGTCTAATTAGTAGTTATTGTTCTATCTACACAAAGAATAATAGAATAGAATAGAATATTTATTGAAATTCAAATGGTAAAATACATCAATAATCTATAAGATTTTACTTTAAAAAAACCATCTTCAAATAGTTTCCTATTATTCCAGGTTGGTATTCCGTTGGGCTTGGTGATGTTCCAGAGCATTGGCGAGCGTTTGAATAAGTTCGCATCGGTTGTGATTAGGCGAGCTAAATGCTACCTCCGCTGCAATACCACAGAGGCCACAGAAATGAACCTCATGTTTGCTACCGGGATGCTATCATCTATTATTATAACTACAGGTAACAAATAGCAATAAATAAAGGGGCTTCATGATAATTTACACGACATTTATACGCACAAAAATTATGCACCTGTGATTATTTTTGAGGACGGCATTAACGCAGACGATAATTATCTAAAAGATCATTGGATATTTCAAAGTAACTATAAAAATAATACAAAGTATAAGAGGATATTATAAAGTAATTACAAAACTAATACAAGGTGTAATTATAAGAAATCAGTGGTCATATTTAGGTGTACCTGACAATCAAAGTAACCAACGTAACAATTGCGAAAAACACGCCATAAAACTAACTCAAATGTATAGGACACTAGCTGCGCCCCGCGGTGTTACCCGCGACATTTTTTCGGGATAAAAAGTAGCCTATATGTTAATCCAGGGTATAATCTATCTACATACCAAATTTCAACCAAATCGGTCCAGCCGTTTATGTGTGAAAGAGTAACAAACATCCACACATCCATACATCCATACATCCATACTCACAAACTTTCACATTTATAATATTATTATATTATTATATATTATATATTATATTATATATATTATAAGTAGGATTAGTAGGATTAGTAGGATAGTAGGATTAGTAGGAAGTAGGATTTTTTCGGGATAACCAGCCTATGTGTTAATCCAGGGTGTCAGCTAACTCCATATGCAATTTCATTAAAATCCATTCAGTAGTTTTTACGTGAAAGAGTAACAAACGTCCATCCATACTCACAAACTTTCGCGTTTATAATATTAGTAGGGATATACGTTGTGCATTTTTGTAGGATTAAGAACATAAGTAATAGTGATGTATTTGCTGGTGTGATGTGATATATGATAAGCCTGATGATATGATGCGTCTCTGCCAATTCCTTCGGGGAATAAGGGCGAGCTTTCGTTTATGAATGTATCACACCAGGTGCGGCAGTGTTCTCCCGCTACGAGGGCTGGAGTTACTTCGACAGCTTTTACTACTGTTTCGTCACACTCACCACCATAGGCTTCGGCGATTACGTTGCCTTGCAAGTAAGTTGAAAAATATTCATTTTACTGTTGACACTACATAGTTTAGTTCTAGAAATTTCAATAATGAGTGTTTCATAGCTTTTTACTGATGGCTGGTAACTTTGTCATTTACGCAATACTTGCATAAAGATTATAGGTCTATGTTTGTTTCAAAGCCTATTTTATTTTATAGTTGGTAAGGATTTAGAAATCCGCCTTCTGGGTATACTACATGCAATTTTTGGTTATTTTTAGAATGATCAGGCGCTGACGAGTAAGCCTGGCTATGTGGCGCTGAGCCTTGTGTTCATCTTGTTCGGTCTGGCCGTGGTCGCTGCCAGCATCAACTTACTCGTGCTACGGTTCATGACCATGTGGGTATTGTTCTTTAATACTTATATATAACTAATTGAAGAGACACGGTGGCTCAGTTGGAAGAGCGGCGCCACGGTATGGCGACTGTCGCGGGTTCGAGTCTCGCCCGTGTCCATCATTTTTCAAGTTTCCCTTTATCAATTTATAATTGAAGAAAACTATAACATCTTAGATATAATGCTTTACAGTCAATAAAGATATTTAAATTCAATTTACCCTCTATCACAAGCCCCATCGGTCACTACATTTGTACATAATTACTCTTCCAGGCAAGCTGAAGATGCCGCCCGCGATGAGGAAGATAAAGACGGCTCCAGGATTCTTCTGCCCATAGATGAACATCCCATTGTGGGAAGACAACGATCACACGATGATCAAGCCTCCGTAAGTAAACTACTGTTTAGTTTCTAACGTGGCCGCTAGATGTCACTGTGCATTGAGGCGAAATTTCTAGATGGCGGTGTTAAGATTTTCCGCCTTTGATATACCCCCCTGGCTGAGCACTTTGCAGTTATCGCTTCTCGGCCTTTTGGCTAAGATCAAAGTGTAGTATCTGTTCTTTTCAGCTTAATATCTGAAAGTTCCCTCAATGAGGGACCAGTATATTAAACTGATTTTTGTAAACTGACGGGATGTTCGGGGCTCGCTCCACTCCCGTCACGGGTCGGCCCGGCATTGCAGTGCCGCTGGGATCGGCTCACATAAATCCATGACTCATCTCCCCTTTAATAGCGATCTGGGTAACACGTTATGCTAATCAGCCACGTGATCCATGTATAGCTGGCTACTAGTGTAATTCTCTTACTTTACTTGTTCTTACCTAAGTAGGTAAGCAGTATCCTAAGCACAAACAGACGCCGTGCTATGTTAAGGTTCAAGGGGCATTTATTTTGCTTTGTGAAAAATCTTTACTTTCCAGTTATAGGGCTCTCCAACAAATTTTATACAGGGCCCGTCTAAGGCACGCTTAGCCACTGCTCATAAATAATTATCTTTAAAAAGTAAACATCTAATAGAGTTTGAGATATCCTATACAATGATACTAAATAATTATTTATGATAAATAATTTAATATTTGCAAATAGGTTTTACAAAAACACTTTTACACGTCATTTTTTTAAACTAGATGGCATCATTTAAACCCGGATACGGCGGAACAATTTTATTGTCAGAACTGAACATATAACACTCTTAAAAGTTTGTACAGTCGTTGCCCGGACGTACTGTATAATGTATGCATGTAAAATGAAAACTGGGTGTATACCTACCTAAAAAAAAACAAATATTTTAGTCAATTAACGAAATAATTGTTGTGTACTTGCACTGCCAATGACATGAAGTGCCTCATACCAGACTCAATTATGTAATGGTCTAGCAATGAGACATCTGAGCTGCGTTATACTAAGTCCAGTTAAATTGGGTCACATTTATATAACTGAGTAAATATGTATTACTATACATATTTATCGCATTATTTTTGTGTCAGGTATGCTCGTGTAACTGCCTTGGCAACAAGCAGTGTGAGGCGGGCGCCCTGCTGGCTGCGCCGCGCCCGCACCGCCTGCGCCGCCGCGTCTCCCTCGCACTTGCACCTGAACTTATTGAGAGAGCTTCCGTATAGGATGCCGAAGTTTAAGAACTTTTATAAGTTGCTTTATACAAGGTATTTTTATCACCGGCAAAAATCTAGGTAACAACAATCAAAAATATAATTTATGCAAAAAATTAAGTCGAATATACATAATATAACATTTTTAGTAAATGCTAATTAATAATAACTTATAGGTACTACTTACTGGTTAGACAACGAAGAAGGATAAATAACTTAAAACTGCTACAACAGTACATAATTCAGCAATGTACATTATAAGTAATTTCAAGCATGGCCGCTAGATGTCGCTTTACATTGAGGCGACATTTCTAGATGGCGGTGTTAAGATTTTCCGCATTTGATATACTCCCCCTGGCTGAGCACTTTGCAGTTATCGCTTCTCGGCCTTTTGGCTAAGATCAAAGTGTAGTATCTGTTCTTTTCAGCTTAATATCTGAAAGTTCCCTCAATGAGGGACCAGTATATTAAACTGATTTTTGTAAACTGACGGGATGTTCGGGGCTCGCTCCAGTCCCGTCACGGGTCGGCCCGGCATTGCAGTGCCGCCGGGATCGGCCCACATAAATACTTTTATTATATAGCTTGTCATACGGGGTGTCTGCGAGGTTGACGCCGCTCGCAGCGACAGCTGCGTTTAGCTTTCGCATTGGGTATATTATAATCTTCAGTGCAAGCTAAGAGCTTAAGGCAAAAAGAACAAACAAACCTTACCAAAAACGAACTGCAGTGTGCGCAGTATTACAGGTTCATCTTTTTGTCCTCTAAAATGACTAAGTAATATTAACATTATCTCAATTAGCTTTGTGATTCCATATCACAACATTGTAGTACTGGTTAAGACAAAAAAAAAGTTTTACAAACATTTATATTTTGCCGGTGATTAAAAAGTTAAAAACCTACCATGTTTACTACTTACTTGCTTACAGTGGTCCGCCAAGATCTAATAAATCATTTAAATTAATTATTAAGTTAAATATTTATTATTCTATGATATGTTTGAAGATTTTAATTTTGTTTAACATAAATGAAGACTCTCTCTGGTGAGAATCAAATATATTTGATCTCATTCATAACTCTGGAAAAGAGTACATATTTCCATGACTATGTCTGTCTGTTGATTATGCATTTACTACCAGATTATATATTTAATTTACTATACACATGACTAAAACTCCGTTGTAGTGATAAAACATAAAAGCTTCATTCAAAGTAAACTGTTTATCAGAAGGTAGGGAAAGTGGATATAGATCATTAGTTTCAAGAACGATATAAGTTGCTTATTTAACCTTCTGTTGTATGGACCACTGTTCCAGCGATTATATTGTTTAATTAAATATAATTATTGTTCGTTAATTAATAATGTCAAAATCTTCCTTTAGTGTTGTGGAAATAGATGTTGTCAGTTTTGTGCCAACATTTTATTAGGATATAAGTTAGTTGTAAGGATAAGGCACATTTACATTATTCTGGACGCGTTTAATTGTAATCAGTTGTAAATGTAAATGTTACATTAGAGGCAGTCATTCAGCCACCAACTGTACCAGTGTAAATGGACCTTAAATATTATATTATGTAGATAATAAATGTAACATAGTAACACACAAAGACAAACGAACAATAGTAAGTCTGCTTTAAAAGTAAGTCACATAATAAATAGCCAATTAAAATAAACTTAAATATGAATAATGGATCACAAATCATTGACTAACTACGGTAAATAGTCGAATTATTAACAGTTGCACTCTCTTTAATCGACTATAGTCGATCACTGACTCGTAGAATAGTTTATAAGGTTACCAAAGGTAAAGGTGCCAAAACTTTTATATGAAAATTTTTGATGTAACAAAAAGTATTATCGAGTATTATAAATATAATATAATCAATAAATTAACATTAAATTTAAAATAGCCTTCGGGCTTTGTGGGTTACACTTAGGGGATGTTTATTTATTACGTAAGACGTGGCTAGTAACTTGAGGCAATCATCATCATCATCAGCCGGAAGACGTCCACTGTTGAACAAAGGCCTCCCCCTTAGAACGCCACATTGAACGACGGCTTGCCAATTGCATCCACTTGAGGCAATATTTGTTTATTGAAGTATTTCAATCATTTTCATAAACTTAAACATTTATATTCACGGAGAAAAGAAATGAAAACGTCTTATATAATTTCTGACTAATAAAAAGATAAGCTGAAGTAATGTTATGTTATAAATGAATGTCCCTTTTCTAGATATTATTATGTGTATAAACTAGTCATAGTGCCATAAGATACACTGATTGTTTTATAATGTTATTTTTTATATTTATTTTAAGTATAGTTGAAATTCTTGGAAATTACTCTGTGATATGATTTTGATCTCATAATTATTTACTTATTCAACGTTGACACACAAGTGTACGCCTTTTACACTCGCCAAAAGTTGTTTGTAATTTAATAATTCAAATTTGTATTACGATATACTACGGTGTTCGATGTACAGTAATAAAGTCTTTTTTGTATGTACGTCATCTTTTATTTATGGTTTTGACGATTACATTATTATTATTACCCTGAAGTGTCCCACTGCTGGGCAAAGGCCACCCCACTCTCTTTCCACATCTCCCTGTCACCAGCTGCCAACCAGTCTTGCGTAAACAAGTCGAGTTCGTCCCGCGCGCCGTCTCCATCTGGGTCACCCCCGCTTTTCTCTAATAGATAATAAAATATTTATTTCAGACCTTACAATCCATATGGTGTATTTGGATTAATAAGAAAGAACAAGCAGAACATACAATTAAATTAAATAAAACAAACTCAAATAAAAAACACATTGACAACTAAATACAACGACATCAGTTTCGTGTATAAGTTGCGGTACTTTTAAACATCTTAACCCAATGTTTTTGCACAGCGCTGTATACATAGGTATATTTTTAGCATACATAATAAGTATATGTTACGAGTTCATAATGATTTATTTATCCTATACAGTACACAAAATCAGTCAACACTGCTTTAATTCTATAATTTTATGATATTGCCTCGTTATTCTAGTGTGTGAATAGCGTTCGTAGGATCTGGTTCGATTTTCAGGTCGATGTTTAAATGCTCAGTAGTAGCACAGCACGATGTCCGTTATATTGTATGTTTGGAATTAAGATCTGTAAATGGCAAATGTAGGTGTACACCTCTGCCTACAACTTAAGTAATAGAATTACACTAGTAGCTCAGCTAAATGTGAATGTTACACGTGGAGAATAACGTCATAACCTCAAATTGTTATACTTGGGTGTAGTTTAATGGTATTATGTGGGCCGACCCGCGACGGGAGTGGAGCGAGCCCCGAACATCCCGTCAGTTTACAAAAATCAGTTTAATATACTGGTCCCTCATTGAGGGAACTTTCAGATATTAAGCTGAAAAGAACAGATACTACACTTTGATCTTAGCCAAAAGGCCGAGAAGCGATAACTGCAAAGTGCTCAGCCAGGGGGGTATATCAAACGCGGAAAATCTTAACACCGCCATCTAGAAATGTCGGCTCAATGCACAGTGACATCTAGCGGCCATGTTAGAAACTAGGTAAGTAAACGGTGTGGTCCCTACAGATAACATATTATCTGATTTGTGATACAGATTAAAAATATCTCTAATACTAAATAAATAATATTCGGAAAGTATTTTAATTAATACCTAAATTATTAGCAAAGTTCCAAACAGAGTACTTTGTAATTTTACTTCAGCACAGCACTTCACAAAACAGCGACATCTTGCGGTGCATTATGAACGTTTTCCAAAATTTATTTGAGCCACTAATTGAAGAGCGGTTAGGCAGTATTAGAATTTTATTGTATAGGTATGAACAAGTACAAACAATGCATCAAATCCTAGAGGATGTTTAAATATTGAAGCAGGTCAAAACTTATGACATCAGACTATTTAAACAATGCCAGAAATCAATTAACTTATCTAGTGGCACTGACCTATAACTAATGACTTAAAATGTCTTTTTCTTCGGCGCTTGGTATATAAAGGAGTAATTTACTTTCCTTAGAGTTGATTTAAACAAAATGTACCCGAGGACGATATTCTATGTCGTGGTTGTAGTGTCCCTTTGTAAATTTGTTTCTTGTATATTTTTAAAACCGTCAGCCGGTACCAGTGGGATAGATGCCGTTAAGAAGGCTCCTAGAGGTAAGTAGTTACTTTTACATATAATATGTGTGCCTATGTCCAGCAGTGGACTGAGATAGTCTAATGATGGTGATGTATGTGAAGAGGCTTTTCGTGACGAACGCGACAAATATGATGACTGACTAAGTTTAAACTAACATTTGTGTGTACCGCAGATGTTTGTCCCGGGTCTGCGTGTTTGTGTATATGATATTTAATGTTTGTGAAACGCACCCACGATATATAGAAGAAAGTACTAGAGGGACGATAAAAAAAAATAGGTATATTGCAGTAAACCTACCGTGGCTTTGGATCGGCATGTGGTGCAACGGCTGTCCGCCGAGGAGTTGTGAAGATGACGAGGCTATCATTCACGGCTACTGCTGCGGTTGCGCGTATACATTAGGTGGGTATTACAGTAAGTACTAAGCAGAGTAAATTGATAGATAGTAGTAAATTATTGAATACTGTGTCGGATAAACTTCTAAATAAAAATGCTACAAAAAAGTCTTGATTATACAAATCTCAGCGAAGGAAGGCGTTTTAGAATTTACTTTTCTAATTATATCCTCCATTAAGAGTAACATTCTTATTTACCGTACACACAATCATTGCAGAATGCCAGGATTGATTGAAGTTGGGTTCATTGCAGCGTTCTAAGAGGGAGGCCTTTGTTTAACAGTGGAAGTCTTTCTACAATATCAGTACCTTTTTTTACCTAACTACCTTTTATAGACCTAATGAATAATAATTATAATTATTTGCAGATAATCTGCCTGTACTGTGCCCAGAGTTCCTGCAGTGTCCGCTCAACCTTCACGGCCTCTGCCACGACTACGAGTACATGATGCGATGTTGCTGCTGATATGGTCTATGTACACTAGGACTAGTCACAATAGGACATATGGGATATGTCGTATGGTACACCATACTTGTAACATAAGAAGGGTACAACGCCAATTACTGGAGCAGACTGTCTTAAATGTCATTTTAATAAACAATTCATATTTAATAATTATTTTGCCCGTGTTAAGTAGCATAAGTCCTTTCTCGGGTTTTAAATTGTCAACATGCCAAATTTCATCTAAATCCGCCGAGCGATTTTGTCGTGAAGGCGTAAAAAACAAACAGAGTTACTCTCACATGTATAACATTAGTATGGATTGCTAACAAAGAACGGGCAAGTTAACGACTTACATGAAACATGATAAAAACCTTTTTAAACTGGCTAATCCCGAATTATATACTTTGGGAAAAAAGGAAGGCGTAACACAGAAAGGAAATGTGTACAGGACAATTAAAAATAAAACATCTTTGTATAGCATACTGTTTTAATTTCTAAGAAACCCTCAGTACAGAATTATAGGGGGTTAGCGGTCTTGATTTAAGTAAACTTAACTCTGACATAATAGTACAAAAATAACGACGAACGTAAATAGTTATAGATCGACAGAGAATAAAATAATTTATAGCATTATATTTTCTAGTCGAATGTTTCATATATTAGTAATGAAATCCATATCACTTTATCTAATTTTCTTAACAATTTAAGTGGAAAATAGGACGAAGAATTACGAGTGAATCTAAGCTAATAGGTGAAACATTGGACACTATGTTAAAATTTAAAATTATCACATTATTGCTGCGACAGTGATATTAATCGATAATATGTCTTTTATTTAATACTATGATCCCGCTTCGATGGCTACAAGTTACTAGGTATATCTGTCTAATTATCTAAGGCCAATATGCTATATCTACAATTTTGTGTTAGAATTCGCGATTCAATTTAATATATCAACACAAAACCTTCAATATAGCGTAACACCAGTACGCTTTATTATAATAAATACAATATGCTCTGTATACTGGTATTGTATGGGAGTTACATAGGATACAATTCGTCTAACTCAATGTAAACACTTGTGAAAATAATGATGACAGTGCCAAATGCATAAAATACTGGTTATCGCAGTAACAAAATGGTCCCCATTAGAATCAGTGTCACAATTCTTGGTGCCGAGTACGCGACGCAACGTAACATAGTGGGCGTAACATTACAACAAGCCCCCCATACAATACCAGCCATACGCTATACAGAATGATTAATATAAACACCCAGTGCATACAATAAGGTTTTATAATTAGTAATTCAAGTGATGAAAAATTAAATTTTAACACAAGCTGGAATAAAAACGGAAATTAGCCTACACTTCGTAATGGACAGCTTGAGAGATAACTGCCGTACGGCCGGACACTACGTCACGCAAGCAAACACACAACACCACGTAGCAAGCCCCCGAGCCCCCGAGCCTCCGACACGCGGCCCGCTGTACCAACGTCCTTACACAGCTAGAATCTCATATCGATCTTAACTTACCCCTTACGCTAGGTAACACTAATAACGAAGCCAAATGAACAGAACAACAAGTTGGCAGTTGGTGCAGCCGACCAGCGACGTAGTGCGCAGGCGTGCGCGGCTACCACCTCGACTCGTACGAGTATACACTAACGAAGCCTTCCAATAATCCTTTATACCATATAAATCCTGTGAATTTACCTCGCATACTCTACATGTGGCTCACAGTTATTTAAACCTGCATCGAAATTCTTATTCTGGAAACAGCACAAAATTAACCTATAATATTCATTATATATAAACATGTATAAACATACACCCTTCCATTTCACCTCTTTTCTTTTAACTAACAAGATAATCGGACAATAGCAACTTAATAGAAAGTTAGCTTACTTAGCGCGGCGGCGCTCGGCCGCGTCGCGCCTGCACTATATAATATTTTATTTATTTATAATTATAATGTTGCGATCATGAAACGTTTTGTGGTAATTGCATTTGTTGTGTGTAGCGAGTGACGCCGGGCGCCCGCGACTCCCACTTGCCGCACTCCGCACGTTGCCGCCGCCTGCAACCAACGAACACATGTGCTATCTGAACCGGGATCTAGAAGTTCTGCTTCAGTACTCTATATTACTATCCAATATAAATATAATCATATCTTGGGACAACTCACGCAAGGTCATCTGATCCCAAACTAAACAGGGCCTGTATTATGGCAACCAGACAACTGATAAACATAGGTACTTTATGCTGTAGCATTATAATTTACACAATTTTTTTTTTATTATTTACGTAATCTGTCTGATGTTAAAGTACCTTTCTGCCTACCTCTAAAATAAAAATAGTACTAAATAAATCTTAGGACTTTTAGACTTTAACCTAGTGCTTTTCTTGTGACCCTTAAGCGGCAAAATACAAATCTATGACAGAAACATCATTCGACTATAAATGGTCTATCCGCCATCGAGTTTACAAATATGTAGAGGTCATACATACCACGGGCGGCGTATTCAGCAGCAGGAGGACTTGCCGGTGTCGATGGGGTGTCCCTGGTCGATCTTGACCTGCCCGCCGACGGGCGCGGCGCCGGTGGACGGCGGCCCGACGCGCGTCTTGATCTCCGCCGCCATCGTCATGAAGGCTTGCTCCACGTTCGTTGAGTTCTTCGCTGACGTCTCCAAGAACGGGATGCCCAGTTGTTCCGCGTATTGCTGTGGAGGTTAGCGGCATTGTGTTAATTATGAACAGTGAGTCTACTGACGTGACGTAGCCGCTAAGCAGATATACCTACATAACAATTATTGATAATACATACCAAGTTATAAATTAAATAAAGCCTAGGTGATTAAACTTATAAATTGACGTAATTTATTACAGTAATAAATTAAATTATATTCTAACAAATCCATAATTGTGGAATATGGTCATTTCTAAGAAGCATCTTTGTTATTTTATCGATTTATCAGCTTTAATGAATATAATAGATCTTAAACTCATTAATTAAGATATATTCGCTTACTTCTATTGATACCTATTTGGGACGAGTAATTACACGTTAATTATACAATAGCTGAACGATTAGGTGGGTTTAGGAAAGACTCAAAACATCGTGTAGTTACTATTAATATTATAATAGTGAGCTATGTAGAATTAATCATTAAACTGAGAAGGTGGTCTCCAAGATACAGGTTTACTTAGTTTGGGGACTAATATTCACAGATTATTATCAATAAAACTGGGATAAAATCCGACAAATAGCTTCATTTCAATTTCATCTTTTTAATTTAATGACTGCGGTAAAGAAATAGTTATAAATACCAGGCAGTGTTGCTATGTGAGACTGAACTCAATTGGCTACAACCATTTGCATTGGAATTATGTTATTTATTAACAGCCACTGAAGCGCTATTTCATTAATTATTTTAATCGTCTTGTTAGCTATTATACAAGTCGTTAAACATTTCATGAATAAAAATAGAGAGACAATTATGGTAAACATAAATATTAATGGTTTACTTATGGCATGTGTGATATGTCTAAACAAACAGCCCCATACCATGAACTCTTAAAGCAGGACAGTTTACGTTGTGGAAGCGAGACACAGCATTATACTGCACGTAGCTGCGTCTCGTTTATACAACGTAAACTGTCTTGCTTTAAGAGTTCATGGTAAAGGTATGGTGTGGCAACGTCTAAGAAATGTGTCTAGACAATGAATACAGTCGTCAGGCGGCGATTGTTCAATTATAAGGTTAGGAATGCCTATCTTGGTGTAAATAAAAACAACTATCGTTATCAACTGGTTATAATGGTCGATTTTTATAAAGTTCTAGGTGTATAAGCTCGTATAGTACCCGGCACGTAAGAAAACGCTGAACGACTGTGTTTGCACTCGGATAGAGTCGCTTCTTATGGTAGGTAGTCTATTGGTTTATATAGGCGTGAGTTGGACCCTAAAAAATAATTGAACGGTCAGCGTTCTTTTTACGTGACGGTAACTATACCTGCCTACTTTAAGGATAAGAGGCGCGAAGTCAAAGTCATATCATAGTGGAATTCTAAAGTACAGTACAGAAAATACATATTTTAAACGAGGCATTAGAATAAATATTATATTGTTAAGGAATTGTTATCTAGAAGTATTATATTTAATGGCACTATCACGATCAGACTCGGGTTTCAATTTAAGGCTTCAAATATAATCTAGCGCGGCCAGTAGTAAGCTACAATATACTCTGGAACATAGAACACGTCGTCTGGGATATGAGAGGACTAGTCCGGTAATTTATAATCAATTCGTATACTTATTCTGATGTAGCGATTGCCGATTGCGATATTTTTATAATAAAGATATCGATATCCAAAGATAGTAGTTTGTTAGATTAAAGATATGAATTTAAATAATGCCAATTGCGCCAAAGCCTTGCTGCCTAGTCACAAAGGTCGCAAGTTAAAACCCCAGCACGCGCCGATGTCTTTTCGATTTCATGTGCATACTATAAGTACATAGTTATCAGTTGCTAAAAAAGGCGAAGGAAAACATCGTGGGGAAGCCGGACACCTAAGAGATTTTTCAACGGTGTATAAAGCTATGTCAGTGGCCTACAGGCGGTCTATACTCTGACACCAGGTTGTACATCTACCATACGATAAGAAGAAGTATATGGTGCTACGATCTACATGTACTCACGTTAGCTGTGGTGTAGTCGACGACTTTCTTGGTGGTGAGGTCGCACTTGTTGCCCACCAACAGCTTGTTGACGTTGTCGCACGCGTAGCGATCGATCTCCTCCAGCCATTGCTTCACGTTGCTGAATGAGTCCTGGAAAATTCACATTTAAAATTAATGATTGACTGCCTCGTTGGTCTAACCACTTGTCAAGTCTATTGACATTTCGATTTTGTAGCCTTTGTCCTGCAGTTGGACTGATATAGGTTTATTCTTATCATTCTTCACAACTTCTTCGTGTTCACTCAATATAACCTAGTGGCCAATAATGGCAATAACAAATGGATTGGAAACAATATAATTACATTGGGTTCAAAGTTCAGCTTATTTGTGTCACAGATGCAAGTGGAGTTACGCACGACATATAGGTAGGTACTGAACAAAGACATTAATTTAATTCCGTGATTTACGAAACATCTGTTTATAGTATGGTTTAAGAGCGCTTTAAAAGAGTAACCTACGTAATAACTTAAGATACTTCAAGACACTGCGCATGCGCAATATCATTTCTACTGCGAGTACTAGTTGCTTACATCTACGAGGCAATCGGAAAACAAAATAATATAAATATAATAGCAGTGGTATCCTGATCCGTGCTTCGGAAGGAACGCTAAACTGTTGGTCCTGTATCTGATCTCTCTCTGTTCGTGTCGGCCTACCTTTCTTTAGGACTATGAGAGTATACCATATCAGATATCAATGTCGGACTATAGAGTAATAGGGAGTGCACCAGTGTTTGCGCGGGTTCTCGTGCACTATAATATCTTCTGCGCAGTTGGCTAGTCTCAAAAGAGACAGGCCGCCGTGACCGAAATTCGGTCAGAAGAACATTATTATTAGTATCCTGATTGAGACCACTACCTTAAAACATGGCAAGGGCATATTACGAAACATTATTTGCGAAAACCTTCATTATATAGAAACTTGTATGTATAAAAAACCGGCACCTACCAGATGTCATTTTTGATATAAAAGTGCTATTTCTTTTATGCTAAATAGTCCATAAGGCTAATAATAGATAAGTAATTCTACAAGAAGTATAAGGCAACTGAGTGGGTAGGCTCAATGACTAGCAATAGAGAAGTTTGGGTCAATGGACGTCTAATAAAGAATGACATATCTGCCTACGATTATAAGTATGTAAAAAAATTAAACTAATTTTTAATATTTAAGTTACTTGTCAAAAATATCAAACGTTTTAAAGAGTTTCAAACCATAAATATCCTAGCCATTGTAGTCCTATCCTATCCTAGTGACATTGTATTATCTACATTAATCTATTTATCCTAACAGAAAAAACGGAAGTGTATGTTTGTTTTCTTGGAGTTATCTCAAGTTACTATGCAGGTTGGATAGTGTAGTATCACGTACAGATAAGAATCTAAAGAATAGGACTTTAACTGTATTCCAAAATTATTAATACATATTATGTTACTGAATAACATTGGCACAAAGCCACGGTGGTGCATAGTTTAAGGAGCTGTACCCAGGTTGTAAACACTAGTGAGGTGTTGAAGGATGGATGATAATGATGCTTGCTGTGTAGAAAAAGAACCTACCGATGTCAGGTGAATCGTTTAAAAAAATATATCTAAGACGTTAGGGCGTTTAGTAATGTTATTCGAAAAATCTCGTGCCACCAAGTCGTTAGTAAGCAATGTTGGTAAACATAAAAATAATTCGTTCAAGAAACTTTATTTCTTAATCAAAATATTATTGAAGTGACGGCACAATACGTGGACGTAAAGAAATGACATCACCATGCAAATAATTTACCTACGTCACACAATGTGGTACTCACTGTTCTTACATAAAGTGCTACGGCAGTGTCGATATTACTTTTTAAGGCATAAAAACCAGGTTTTTATGGTGTCCCTTAATTGGAGTTAGTATCGTTGTAGGATACCGTCTTAGACATGAGACTTCTAAAGTGGTAACGGGTCAAATGATTATGCATTTATTTGTCACGTGCCGAAACTAAACACGTGAACCTAAAAAAGAAAAGAGAAATGACCTGCTTCAAAAATGGCGGCTGTGTCTTTGTATATCGTGTATATGCAGATAGAAGTAATAATAATAAAATGCATAATGTATATACGGGACGATAACACCGGAGTTCGCAACTAGACGTATATTTTTAATGAACTTAGGTACGGGTCAAGGTCGTAATAACAAGGCGGGCTTGCCGAATAATAACATAAAAGTGTAAGTGAGTACTTATAACATTCATTTATGTTATAATGCTATTATGAGGTACGGCACTAATTTTCTTTGCCGATTTCGACCAAAATGATAAGTTGTTATACGAGTCTATTGTGTGCCCCTAATAAGTGTAGTACACCCTTAGTTGCCCTAAAAGCACGTGTACCATGTTGCAGGAAAGACACGTGCACTTTGCAAGAGATCCAATCTATTACTAACATGTATTGATACTGATAGTGGAAGCAGGTTCGTTACAGCATCGAGACCACTTCTATTAGCCAGGTAGGTAATCATTAATATATTTGTGCAAAGTCAATGTATCATGATAAGGTTAAAAGGTGAATACGTATAACATGACGATGAAATACATATAAGTGAAGAACAGTAAATCTAGTATTTCTGTTCTAGACTTACAACGGTTCAGAGAATTAAATAATTAATGCATTATGTTAGTCGTACACTTGTTTTAAATTCAAACGGTCGTATTACATTCTAATTACACACGGATCTCATTAGTGGACTAGCAGCTCGATGGGTCGCAGCTATCGGACTACGTCGAAGTAAGATATCTTTGACCATCGGCTTTTACTATGATATAGTGCAATCATTTTTTTATTTTCAAAACGTGTGCAATGATGAAATATCGTAATAAAGAATATCGAATTTAAATACGACACAAATTTTGTGATAATGTCATAATTTAATTTTAAGGAAATTGTAATTAATAATCATTATGTTGATTGCAAATATGGCAATACTCCATTCGGGATTCCCCAGATTTGTCATCGTTTTAGGAGGGCGTCAGGGGGCGTCCAGAGAAGGTTATTAGTGTCCGGGTTTATCCCACCCGATGTAGCTATTGTAGTTGATTAGTGAAAGGTGTTAGAAATGTAGGTAATAGCAGCCCTATATTAGTAATTTCTTACAGACTTATACCGCCGAATTTATGAGGAATAGACCCTATTCCAGAAGTAACACCGATATAATGATACTTGGATAAGCTATTTATGTTATTGTATACCAAAATCGATTATGTTTGTAGATACTGTAGATAACTTATCTCACTGGTAAGTGGTATTGGGAACTTATTAAGAGTAAATACTAGAAAGTATTTAGTGAAAGTGATAGTGTGACACTTTATAAAAGTTATTACTACGTTATTAACAGTTACTCTCGTATTTAATCTCATCGTAAGATGCAGCTTGTAGGGTCGTCGACAAAAGTTTGAGAGATAACGGACACGTAGAAAACACCAAGTTATAAAATTCCATTTGATAGTGAAAATGTATAACCCATATTGTGTTTTGCAACTTGAAGGCCCTGTTACCATGAACTCTTCAATCACGACAGTTTACGCTGTAGAAGCGAGACGCCGCCCGTATTATACTGCATGTAGCGGCGTCGGTGTCTCGTTTCCACATCGTAAACTGCCATCTTTTAAGAGCTCATGGTAAGGGGGAAGTATTCTAGAACGATGCTCGCGAATAAAGCCGTGCTGCCAGTGAAAGTAACAACTAGTGTAATTCACAAAACCACTTTTTATTTTACTTGGGTCTAGATCAAAAGTATACTTAACTTTTTTTAGATACGTTTAAGGAAGAAAGCAATATCACTGTAGGCTGGCTACATAACGCAAAATTGAAAAATGTAGTAAATACAGTTGGAGCTAACCTGAGGTTATTAGGCCAGTGATTCATTAGCATACTTCATTATTGTTTACATATCACAAGTAGGTAGGCACACCAGTTTGGAGAGCTGCCAACTTCCCTGTACCATGTGTTAATAATTTCGTACTAACTCTGAAGTATTTATAACATTCAATAATCAAATTTTACAAGGAAACCAAGGACACTTTCAATGTATCCTTATAAACTGTGCTTAGCATGATTCATGCGGTACATGCCCTATACTAAAAATATAGTCGGTTTTAGTCAGTCAACCATTATAGACTAATCATTAACGTAAAGTTGCGTACTTGCGGAAATTAAAAATATTCAAATTGGTTTGCCATTTAGCATAATTCTCTCATTTACGTTGTCACAAAGAAGTAGTTAATTATAGACCGTATGAATATTCTGTTCACATCATATTAGCCTATTGCAGTTTGCTGCTGGACATAGGCCACCCCTAGGGTATTGACACAAGGCGATTAATCTGTTTAGTAACTTTTATTTATAAACATGTAAAATAATCACAGAATTTTATGAATTACTAGCTGCACCCCGTGGTTTTACCCGCTACATTTTTTCGGGATAAAAAGTAGCCTATCCAGGGTGTCAGCTACCTTCATATGAAATTTAATTAAACTCCATTCAGTAGTTTTTACGTGAAACAGTAACAAACACCCATCCATACTTACAAACTTTCGCGTTTATAATATAAGGATGTGTAACAGCTGCTATGAAATTCAGATTCTGTCATAACCATTTAGGTATTTATGTAAATCTATATTCATATATTCATTACAATGGTTTTAAAAAACAAGATAAAGGTCAGGTATCATAAATTACTTTCTGTAATCATGCTGAACCAAAGCAGTGCCATTTCAACTAATATTATCGTAATTGAGAAATCATGCCTTTATATTTCTAATTGTAAATTATGAGGAAAAACATTTAGTTTAAGTGGGAGTGGGCGTGGGCCGGCCGTCGTGTGCCGACAACTGGACTATTGGAAGCTTGCTGGATACCGATGTAGTGGAAACAATGTACTGTATTGCATAATGATAAGGTTGCATTGGCAGAATGCTCAGAATAAGTAACAGTAGCAGCTCACAAACAATATTTTTGGCAAGAAAATCGGGGCCTTACCCTGGCTGGCTTTAGTCTCATTTTTTAACATACATACATAAAGTAACGCCTGTTTCCCTGAGGGGTAGCCAATTTTTGGTGTAAAGAGAATAATTTAGGTGCATCACTTGTCTATAAAAGTATATTTAATCATCAGTTTTTTAAGCTATTATGATATTTTTATGGTATGATAGATAGATATATATTGGAGATACAAAAACCGAGATAAGTGTTAAATTCCATAATTTGTTAGAATTTTATATTTGATCTATTTTTACTGGCATACAATATATAATTATATTATTTTCTTATCAGCATGCTACAAACCACAATAGAAGTAATTCTGTGACATGTCAATAATTATATTAACATTTCATTAACAATAATGTTACATTGATATTATTTTATAAATAAATAACCTATAAAAAGTTTTTATTAAAGTTAATTAGATTTTTTTTTTAAATGTGAGGTACAAAAGGTCCTTAGAACACACCATATAAATGAGTTAGGCTCATCATGATTGTGATGATCATTTTTACCAATTTCTCAATTTAAGTGTAATAAGATTTTACACATGTTTCTTCCTAATGAATAAATTTTTGATTCATAAAATAACTGGAACTATATATATTTAAAAATGCAAGACAGGGCCTTATAGGAAAAGGATAAGTATGAATAAGGAAACAATCATGTTCATCTGTGACTCATACAAATCTATGGTTTGAACTCTCTGTACTCTTTTTGACAAACAAGTGTGTCTTTGTAGCAATGTATTTAAGATATCATTGGTCCTATTTTATAGCAAACATGTATTACTAGTATTTAATAGTAATAGTGAACATGTAAATGCCGCAGACAGACTACTGGACAGTTTGGTAGAGTTTTATTGTTAAAAAGTGTTCTAGTTCCCAATAAATGATTTATTTATAAAACAAAAATTTAAAGAAAATTGTAAAGCAAATTTAAAGAGCTTTAATAACTGAAGGTCGCTTGGATAATCAAATAGAAACTTCTTAATGTATTTCCTAAAAACCTAGTATTATCAGAATCTGTAAGTCCAACAAAAAAAACTTATAAATTGGTTCTTCAATTAAAACATTAATGTCTGATTGTTGTAAAAAGGAAAAATAAATTGAAATAATTGAACAATAGTTGGCAAAATTAGCATTAGCAATCAAGTAGATAACATATAATTAATTTTAAAGTAAATAAAGATGACTGTGTTTACTTTATGGCAGCTATCACACTTTTAACAAACCTCTTTACATGTCAGGGTTATAAAGTTACAAAAATCAAAAATTACAAGTAGCTATTTTCATTACCTAACCAATAGTTTAAATCCATAATAACTTATGTTCTAATAAGAATTATAGGAACACAATTTGTTGTTTGTTTATTAACATTTGCATATTTTTCAAAGTGTAAAAACTATTATTAGTATGCATATTATTGGCATTTCATTTCAAAATGAGTACTCCAGCATGCAGTTTATTTGGTTATCTCAGCTCTATTGTTGGTATTGGTCTATTCATGGAATACAATAGAGTTGGGGTGAATACCCTCAACACAAAGATGCTGATAACATTTTAGTAAACATTCAAGAGTTCAGCTTAAATAACAATAAAAGCCAAGAACTTACCTGATCTGTGCAGTCGTAAACAATGATAATTCCGTGCGCTCCTCTGTAGTATGATGAAGTGATGGTTCTAAACCGCTCCTGTCCAGCTGTGTCCCATATTTGTAACTTTATTGTCTTGCCATCTAAGTCTACAGTCCTTATTTTAAAGTCCACACCAATAGTACTGATGTAGCTCTCTGTGTAAGTGTCGTCAGCGAACCTGAGTAGCAGACATGACTTTCCAACACCAGAGTCACCAATCAGGAGTAGTTTGAACAAATAGTCGCTGGAAGAGAACACATACTTTGTTTTAGTACGAAGTAAAGAAACACTGCGATCATCAAGGGCAATAAAACGATGCGCATCAATACACGTTCATGATAAACGAAGGGAGGCGTTGCTTTGTTCCGCCTAACAAAGAGTTATCATTTGCTACGCATCCAGTTTTTTAGAACAAGGAAGTGAAGGACTGGTACAATCATCACTCACTAATGCGCCATTCATGATCCATACGATTACGTTTTCACAAATACTTCGATAATACCTACCTACCACGAATACACAATGAGTCACCCAATTTGTAGTAAATTGATTTACTATCGAGAGCCTTTAACTAGAACTCATACTAAGGATTCTGTTCTGAGATACAAATTCCATGCAAAGACAATGAACACGCAAAAAAGACGAGGTTTTCTTCACAATCCTTGTTTCCAAATCGCCATATTATAGATAAAATACTTACTATTCTGGATTCATTTTTGTACTATAAATGTATTTTTTCCAAAACTATAATATTATAGAATATGTCGAAAATAGTTAAGTTTCTTGTTTCTAGCACAAAACAGCAAAAAAATTAATAATTATACGTAGAATAATGGCCGCCGTCCGAAACACCCACTGACGTAAGTCAGAAATTTAAACAGGAGTGCCACTTGGCAGAAACTAAATATCGTTCAGAAACCGAACGTATTTACAGAAATCGACTAAAAACAGCACCTGATTTAATGCGTATTGACTATCTTATCATTATAATGATTATAGAGTACAGAAGTCACAAGCAGTATATATTACTATTAGACTTGCCCCAAAACCATTATAAATAACCGGGAATTTACAGTAATTGCATTTATTAATTTAGTACTATTTTTAAGACACGTGACTCAGTAATTTCTTTGATAGATTGATTTGACGATGACTTATTTTTTATACCTTAAAAACATTTAAAAACTTTCACAATATCTATAAGATAAAAATATGGGTTTATTAAATTAATAACCACTGGAAGTTCCATATTTTTTATTATAAAGCTATTGTATTGTAAAATGTTGTTTCGTGTACTATAAAATAAAATGTAGGCTGAAGCCCTTCTAAGTTGGTATAATTATTATGATGGAAGACATTATGATATAATTATATCAAACCTGCCCAATTTGTGGTCATGGTGGCGGTTAGTTTGGGTGCAGACCTAACGGTTAAACTGAAGTACGGAAAGGTTGGAAATCGGTCACCCATAACAAGAATGACAGAGTCGACTATATAATATGACATTAGTACAGAGCTAATATTTATACGCGGTACGTGAGGTTAGACGAGGTCCAGGGCTCTAATCCCAGAGCGAACAGTCGTTGCGGAGTTCGTACATGCTCAACAGACGCCAGGGGCAGTACAGCGAGGCAGTCACATTGAAATAAAGAAAAAAATACTATTTGTAGCTAAACTCTTTTATTTTATTATATATACACATTGGCTTAAACCAGACAAATCACGGAATATATTTAACTAAACGTAAGGTAATCATGAGATTTCATCTACAATTACTATGTAGAAATTTATAAAATCATTTCTTGCAATATGCTTAAAGGTATTTTCCATATGTACAAACTTCTGTCTTTGTATCCCGCGATGATCTGAAACAAATAAATAATAACATGAAATTATTGTTGAACCTTAAATTGGGGTTTCGTTGGTCTTTAGTAAATGGTAGTAAGTTCGATTGTTGCATACTGTGCTCATCTCTAAGCTAGGATCTGAAATGACACAGATATCAACCAATGACGCAAAGAAGCTAAACGTGTCACAGAGAAACAATAACTGTTTTGGGACCCGCACGAATTTCACAAAGGAGTAAGAAATGTCAGATTATTTAGTTTCTATTTTCATTGATAGCATGCGTGAGAGTGAAGTAGTTGGTATAGCTCACCTTACTGCCGACGATGGCAAGAGACAGCAGCATAAGGCTGGGGCCCCGCAGCTGCGCGAGCGGGCGGGTCTCGCCCTCGCGGTAGACGTACACGCAGCCGTCGTAGCAGCCCGCGAACAGCAGCCCGCCCGTCGCGCGCAGGCACACCGCGCCCTTACCACCCTCGTGGCAGCCCGTGTGCATGCCACTCTGTTGAGAACATAGTTCAGCTGTAGTCTTATATAGGGTTTTTTACTTGGTATAATCTGGTTTTTAAACCATAATATTATATACATTATACAGTGTTACTCAAACTATCTATGTCACTGTCAACATAATTATAAATGTTGTTATTTTTTATATTGACAGGTAGGTAGCCGTATCTATTGCAGTGGCAACAGAGGTGTTTTTAGGTCATTCAGTATGCTGGTAAAAGGACATATGGAACATTCTAGCAAGTAAGACAGTTGTTTGGCAGTCTGATCAGTTATACACACGGATACTTACAGAATAATCAAACACGTGTATCTGATGGCTGCTGGTGCCACAGAACACTTTGCCGTCTTCAAACAACAGGGTGTATACTGTCATCTTCGGCCCACATAGCGTCCGCAGAAGGAGGCCGGTTTGCGCGTCCTTGATGGTCACGTTCTCAGACCGAGCGGCCACGAGCAGCACTTTCCGTGGCCCTTCCTTCATCGCTCGAAGTGCCAGGATCGACTGCTCCGAAAACTTCACCGTGCTCACTGGTATTAACATGTTATTCTGGAAGGTAATGGAAAATAATATTTATAGTTGATTTTGGATTGTGAAATATTAGTCTTCTGATTGCGTATGTATAGCTACGGCGTAATATAAAAGTCAGCCGATTTGACAACGATACTATGAAAATGTATGACGCCGCTTCAGAGGTCTTTAACAGACGTGCGCAATACATTGAGACGTCGCCCGCGCGCGTCTACTGCAGACTGCCCTCGAACATGGAATTTTATTTTAAGTGAAAGAATTAAGTAAGGCAAAAAAATTTTAAAAGTAAACTGACTGCCTCTATCCTTTTCTTCAAGTATAGAGGCAGATTCTGAGACTCGTTCAGTAAAGTATAAACATAAGAAGCCTTATCGGCAAACTGTACTGAAACATTCTACTAGATTAGGCATTATTAGGTAAGGTACGTTACCTTGCATTCAAACTGCAGAACAAATCCAGTCCTAGTGCCGACGAACACAGTGTCCCACGCACGGTCCATAGTCTGTATAGGACTAAGAACATTGCACTCCGGCCCCTTTTCTAAGCCCGTCTGTAATATTAACGAAAGTTATAGATATAACACCAGTGCAATATAATATTATACATAATTAACATTAATAATTACATAATTTTATTATTAAATTAGTTTTAATTTTTTTTAGAAAAACCCTTGTGTTACTCTAGGAATTAATCCTGTATTGTGGGTGCGTTTAACAAACATGAAATATCACATACACTAACACCCAGACTCCCGACAAACATGTGCGGATAGCACAAATTTTTGTCCCTTGCGGGAATCGAACTCGCAATCTGGAGCGTAGCAGTCTAATCGCTTGTCCACTGCGCTAATCATGTCGTCAATATATAAATTAAAATATATAATTTGGGTGAAGTTTGTGAAAAAGGTAGTAAGATTCTACGTAAAAGAACAGTTATAAAAACACTTGAATTACTTAGAATTTTTAATAAGGTGTAGTAAAGTATAAGTATGTTCAGATTACCAGTTTTTACTGATGATATATTTGTAATTGCATGATTATATGAAATACGACGCCAGGAGTCGACGAATTTAATGTGAAAAAGTAACACTTGTTACTGAATATTAAAATATCGCATGACGATGTAAATACAATTGTTCTAAACAAGAAAAAGAATTGCATCTTTCGTAAAATGTTCGTCTAAAGTTCCTTGACTCAATTAACAAATTTCCAAACGAAAAACTTACTTCTAAATCATAATAACGTATCCTGGAGTCTAAAGACCCCGTGTATACTGTGGTCCCATATTTCTCCTTCACAATAGTAAGGCAAGTGACGGCCAAGTTGGAGCCGCGTAACGTGTTTAGCAGCTGCCCATCACCACTGAAGTGGTACACGTTACCGTCCAAGCAGGCCGCTATAAAATCGTTTTCTATGCACTGAAAATTAAAAATATTGGTGTTATATAGAAGTCATATAAAGCGCAATTACGTAAAAATGTATATAAAACACGACTATATTCTCGAAAGGGTGGTGTATAGAACACTCAAATTTCCGAATGTAATAGGGGGGATGAGCTTTTATCCAGACTTCGTGGGATTTACTTTTTCGGGAATTACCTAATGTATAAAACTAATAAAACTTTGACCGACCCGTTCAGCAGTCGAACTTTGCGACCACGAGATAAAAGAGGCAGTCAGAAAATCCTGCCATATTTAAATGAAAATGTCAGTTTGTTCATAATGATAGACTGTGGCAAATCGAGGATGCCATAGATGTTTTATTAAATGGAATGTATGCATATATGTATTTGAAAATATTTAATTTTATACAATGATCAAGAAGAGTATGCAGTATCATTGATAACTTACCTCAATCGCCAGCACGGCATCAGCATTCCCCGTGACTGTGACTGAGTCTCTGCGCAGTTTCTCATCAGTCGAGTAGTCGTAAGTCTTACACTCATTCTCCACCACGCCGACTTCGACCGTTACCACTTTATCAACAGACGGTTGACTATTGTCGAGTATTATTTCTTCACTTATAGGCACCTGCTCCTCTAAGTCCTTTTCTTCAATACATTTTTCTTCGCTGTCCTCAATAACTATATCTTCAGAGACATCTAACATATCAAATTGAAGGTCATTTTCAACAGTTACCTCCACTTCTTGACTGGATGATGGTTTGGGTAGTTTTTCACCAGAGGACTCATTCAGCACAGGAGCCACTCCGTTTTCAGGACCTTCCTCCAACTCAGGTGATTGTTCCATTATAAACTTACTCATGTCAGTTTTAACAAGGACTACTGAGCATTCCTTTATATCAAACGAACTTAAATCAATATTTTTTACCGGTTTTGATTTCTTTGTGGGTTTTTTCTTTGGTTGAGGTTTCTTCTTGGTTTTAGCTGGGACCTCTTCTAGATCGTCTAGGGATATGATATCTTCTATAGGTCTTTCATCTGTTATTATTTGTTCAATCAGGGATATGTTGGGTGGTTTGGCCTTCTTATTGCTGCGCTTACTGCAGGTAGGGCTTTCGGAACTTTTACGTTCTTGTTGTATTACTTTCTGGCGTAAAGTTCTTTTTTCCACTTTAGTCAAATCATTGCCGTCATCTTCTACACTCTCTAAAGCTATTTGCTCTAACTCTTCTACAGGTATACTAGTAAAGTCGTCTACAATAGCATCTCCATTTATACTATTGTCTGCCAATGAATCAATATCATCACCTTCCTTGCTCTCATCTATAGGGGTTACATTCAAAACAGTCATACCTAGAGTAGGCATAGTGCTTGGACATGAATCTTTGGATTCTAAGGAACTGTACAGTTTGAATTTCTCTTGCAGTAATATTTGAATTTCCATGTCGATTTCCTTCATTCTTTCAAAAGCGTCAACGGCCTTGTTTTCTGAACTATTAAAGGACACAGGATCTGTTTGTACCAATTTTGATACAAACTTTTGTTTGTCTGTTTGAGTAAATGTTGTAGTGAAGACATTGCTTTGAAATGTTTGAGTTTCTTTAGTTATAAGCCTCTTGACCATTTGAGTACCAACATGTTTGACCTGAATTGCCTTATTGCGAGCAGGTGTTATTTGTTTCGATTTGATTTCTTCCTCCTGAGGTTTTATTGCGATTATGGTTGATGCAGTGTTTCTGTGGGCTTGGTGGACTACTGACTGCTTTTTTGGTTGTTCTACAAACATATCAAAGGTTTTGAGCTTAATTTTAGGGTCTGATTTAGTTGGTGTTGGTGTTTGACTGCTTGGGGTAATACTATCTTTTGGACTTAGAATGGATTGACTTGATGAGCTAGAATGTCTCTTCCTACTTGATTCGCCTTCTTTACCTTTTGGCTTTTTAGAGGATTCTTTTCTTTTAACATACTTATCAGAATAACTTTTATCAGCATTATCAATCTTCTTACTACTACTATCTATAGATGATACCTTGGTACTTTCATCTTTAGGTAAAAATATATTATAATAAGGCTTTGGGGCATCATTGCACTTGTCTGCAGATTTGGCTGGAACATCATCTACATTAGTATCTGATGGTAGTTTGGCTGACTCAGACTGGCTGGAGCCACTTTTTTTTCGTTTTTCCTTTCGATGAGATGGTCTTTGATCTGTTGATCTTTTACGAGAATTTGTTGTAGAATTCCTAATGACATTTGAGCCATCAGATTTTTCAGTTTCTTTATTAGCTTCTATAGGTTTAGACAGTTGTTCCTGCTTAATTTCAACATTTTCCACTGTTTGAACAATACTTTCGTTATTAGACGAAGGTGTAGTATTTTCTTTAGAAAACTCAAAAGATGTTATTTCTTTTTTAATTTGTATTGCTATATCACTATGATTTTCATTGCTAGTCTCAGAAAACAACTTTAACGGTGAAGTATTTAACATCTGCAGTTGACTGTCAATTTCTTTTTTTATATTGATTGGTTCTTGAGGAACAGGCTGGAGTATAGTTGGTGTTCCTCTTGAAGACAGATCATCATTTTCTATTAAATTGGGGTCAACATCTACATGGTATTGCCTGTCTAATTCAGCAAAGGTATCCTCGTCCTCGGACATTTGATTAGTATTACTCTCAAACAGGGGCAATGGCTCGTCTGGTCCTTTGAACAAGTCTTCAACAGGATTATCAATACTTCTACGGTGTCTCTGACTTTCTATACTTCTCCTTCTATCTTCACTTTGGCCACTTAGAGGGCGGGCAGGACGCCTTTCAAAAAGACGCCGTGATTCTTCATAAATAGGTTCATGATCATAGTAATCTTTATTGATTTCATCACTTGCGATTATAGTTTTTAAATTATCATTATTAAAACATGTAGGTTGATCTCGCTCATAATTTGTATCCTGTGGATATTCATCATAATTGTAATGTTCGAAATAAGGATAATTTGATTGATCATTTCTAGTTTCATGGGTCGCTTGATCTTCTGGTGCATCAAACCGGTGATCAAACTCATCTAACTGTAAGACTTTGCTTAGTTCAGCCATCACAATTGGCTTTATATCTTCCAGTAAGACTGTGTCTTGAGGATCTAAGAGACACTGCATTTGTTTCATAAAAGTGTCTTCATAAATTGTGTTATTATCATTTTGTATAAAGTCAGTACTAGAACTGTATAAAGATTTCTCTGCTACAGATCTTAAATGACGATTCAAGCTGTTTTGTGACTCTGTTATTAAGCTGCTTATAGCATACTCAAACTTGGTTGAGGAGCCTGGGTCGTCCATTAATTTATGCATCTTGTCTTTATCCATCTTGAATAGTTGGTGAACAATATTAGTCTTCATCTTATCACAATTTGATTTAACATTGTGTCTTTGTTTTGGTGTTCGCTTCTTAACTGGTTGTTCTTGTTGGATGTTTTGATTGGCATGTTCTATTATTTCTTGTTCACTGTTACTAGGGTGGTCAGATGCTTCTTGTGGTAGGGTCTGTGACTCATTGCGATTCATTAATCTTTTCCTGATAATATCTACGGTGTCATCAACAGATCTACTAAATGAGGTATTGTTGTTATTAGTTGTTGGTCCAGAGGTTCCACCATAGTGATCAGACGAGGGAGGTCTATGGCCACTATAATCTAAGACAGGTATTTTACTGCCTTCAGCACTATCATGGTGTCTAAAAGATTTTTGAGGACTTCTCTCTTCATAGTGATGCTTTCTGTTCTCATAGGGTGGATTAGACCAAGAAGATATTCTTTGTTGATTATATGATTCCTGTGACTGTGGCAAATGACCAGCCCGGTGGTCGACATCACCCATACTATTAATATGATATGGCTCAACTTGGACATCATTATAAAAGTTTGAAGAGTCACTATATGGACTACACTGCTCATTGCCGTCTTTGTGCCTTAGAGCTTGATTAATGTATGGGAATATGTGTCTTGGTCGTGAATGATGGCCTCTGTCCAGCATTCTCAGATTAACATGGTGGTGGCCATCTCTGTGTTTGTGTCTTTCATGATGTTCTTGACGATCGTGATCGTCAGGATGCCCTACATGAGTATTAAAAGGATGTGGACCTCTTTGATGCAATCGAGGACTAGGTGGCGGGAATCTGAAAGTAATTAAGAACTGCTAAAAAATTGTTTATTTACTATTATTGAATCTGATTTTTGTAAAAATAACATTAATTGAAATATCAATTTACTTTATAAATGTTTTTGACGACAAGTCATGTGCATACAAGGAATTATTTTATATTTCAAGGTATACGAGATATTCGCGCGTCTGTGATGCAATGCAAACATTGTTGGATATTAAGATGCTACGGGCTTACCTGGGGTTTTCTAACAGAGAATATCCCCTTGGAGGTCTATAACGTGGTGGTCCGTTAGTTCTGGGCCTAAAATGCCTTGGATTTTCACTTCGCCATCCTCCGATGCCTGAATGACCTCGCCTCATTATTTCACAAAACATACATTTCAAACCACAATACACTAGGAAACTGTCTTTACTTAATTTTGGTGTTGGATGTGCGTATTTTATTACATGGAAATAAGTAATAATCACAAGGAAAACTAGTTTGATCAATTGTCGCGCCGAATAAAAATACATACACGGACACGGAATCCATTTGACGTTTGTACAAAAATATTGTCAAGCTTAAAAATAAAAGTACGTTCAGAATTTAGACCACAGAATCAAAATCCTTTATAACTAATGTTCCACCCTACAAAAGAATGCCAACGAAAACGACTAACGCAAAAACATAACTAAAATCTATTGATTTTATTTTTAAATGAAATGTTCATGTATCTTTTAGTTTGACTAACTTTATATCCACGTTTCAACTAAATGGCTCATTTTATTTAGGTATAAAGAAATGAACAGTGTTTCTGGATTTGGTTGGCGTGATCACGTGAATTATAATTTTAAGATTCTGATTTAGTCTAGTTTAATAAGCAATCAATCTAAAATAAAACACTTTTTTTACTTTACCATACAAAAATAGTGCATGCTAAAATCACTGACGCTGAACGCGACAAAGAAGTTGAAAACAAACAGCAAATAAACCGGGCCACTCGGTACCTTGCAACTCTGATTTGATTTTCCCAATAAGTATAAAACTTACAACCATCAAAGTTATACCTACAGAAAGTTCATTTCATGTTGATCAAAATGATTATAAATTTCTTCTAAAGTACCGTCAACTCTCATTGTAATCAAGCAAGAAACACAATGCTAACGATTTTTTCTGTTTTTGCTAGAGTTTACGATTAGCGTTATTTTTTTCTACAATGGGGTTAGTCGGATATTTCTTTTATTTTCTTTAGTTTTTATCTATAGTTTGCTCATGCGCATGTAGTTTCGCTATCAATAATGGATACGACACTTCAGGAAGCAGCTCAAGCTGTAGCACTACGTCAAGCCGGCACTGCACAACGTGAGCTTCGAATCAGCTGATCTTTGGCGCAACGAGTTTACAGATGATAGCTAGAGACTGGAACAATATCGAGGAGCAAGATCGCCGTCCAGATACGGGCAAACCTGGGGATATACCAGCAACAAATGATCGTTATATCAAACTTACTGTTTTGCGAAATTGCCGCCTCTACTCCAAAGTCCAACAAAGCGTGATAAACGCCAGGTGGTCATAAGTTCAGATACCGACAGAAGAAGACTTGGTGAACGAAACTGGACTTCAAAAAGAACTGCAACAGGCCCAGCATTAACGATAGCCCACCGTCGAGCGCGATTTGAATTTGCTCGAGAGTATAGGAATTAGACGTTAGAGTAGTGAGGTAATGTACTCTTCACTGAGAGACCAGGGTCTAAATGGAAGTGATCTACGTGGACTGACTTCCCTTCGCTACATCACTAAAATCTTCGCAGACCATGTAGTACCTTGATATATCGCATGATATATCGGGTAGGATATGTAGTTCATGATAATGCACAGCCTCATGTTGCTCATGTAGTGACCCAGTATAGTATTCGGCGATATTTCTACGACGTACTGACCATCTCCAAGCCCGGACTTGAATTCGATAGAACACTTAAACGTCGGGTTTGAGTCCGGGTACAAGCTCCAACAAGACTTCGAGATTATTTAGCTGTTGCGTAACCAGCTCATGAATAAGGGCTCCGTTCGAGTTCGAAACTAGTCGGACATTCCTGAATACACCCGTGAGTATAACCGGAATATACAGTAAATAATATACACACGAAACACTCACGAAAGTTTTTATAGTAAGACTTCCAGAGCTGCAGAGAAGTGGAATGCTATTCCCCAAGATCTCATCTTTAGGCTCGTGAGGTCAATGAATATGAGAATGCGGCAGTTATCCGAGTAACGGAAGGTAATACTGACCAAAAGCTTTACATTAATTTTCTCTTTGTATCACTTTTGACTTTAGTTTTGTTTCTCATGTTATGATTACTAACGATTAACACGACTGGAAACGACTCTTTGTAAAATCCTTAATAAACACTAAATAAATTGATTAATCCTCATGAGTTATCATTCGTTTTAATCAGTACAAAAAACTCTTTCAGTAGGTATAACTTTAATGGATGTAAGTTTAATACTTTTGAGGAAATCAAATAAGAGTTACAAGGAAGTGGGTGACCCGGTTTATTTGCTGTCTAGTGTAGTTCATCATTCATTCATGCTAGTAGACACTTAGGTAGCTCATTTTTTTCAGCATTTTACCTACTTAACTCAGTTTCACGCCCTTAAATTAGTTAACTTATTCTATGTTGTGTAAAATAAAAACAAAGACATAGCAAACATGTTTTAATTCCGATCCCACATAAAAATAATTAAATTCATACATATTTATATAAAGTCAAGAGACATTTTACGAGTAAAAAGTAACATTATAGTAACCAGTTGTCCTAGGTGAATGATAAATGCGGTAACGCGATGCGACACTACGTGATTTGACGTAACGCGAAAATATCTAGTAGCCTTAATCAATCTGCGACGAGACGCGACGAAGAGCGTATTTGTATTTCGCGTGATGAGACGCGATGCAGTATGCTGTCTCAAAATACAGAACATACTATATAAACGTATACTGTATTTAGTAACAACGTGAAGACATGCATTAAACTAATTTTAAGGTGAATTGACTACGCTGTTATACATTGTAAATTTTGTTTGTTATTTATTTATGCAGTGGTTTTTTTTATAAAACTTTTTATATTAATATTGCTAGTTATAACTTATAAATCTATTTTTCAAAGGCATTATCGAATTTTTTACGCTCGGGTTTTTTTTATAGCTTTGAGTTATACGCATGCCAGGTGAGACAGCGTGCTTTTTGGCCACGCCCACCAGTGAAACATATAACTGTTATATAAATAATGTTAATATGTGTTTGGGGTTTTTTTTCATATCCATACCGAGAATACATCGAATCGAAATAATGTACTTGCTGATGGCTAAAACAATGAACCGTATATAGTAAAATAATAAACCGAGATCGCCGCGTTTGTCGCTTAACGATGATTACAAAATAAGACACGCGCGCGTCGCGTGAAGCATCGCGTCGCTATATGTCACTCACCTAGGACGACGGGTGAGAATAACTACGTCGAACTATGCTATAGAATATGTGGACAATGCCTTTACCTATAGTCATCGATAATGGCTGATGTAGATAAAGGTTAATAAATAAAAATGGCCAAACAACCCTCAAAAAGTTTGTGAACTCTCAAAAGGCTGACTTGTTAACCAGTTTGCTGCTCGATTATATTCATAATAAACAAAAGAGGAGCTTTAATTCTGTACAATGGCACGTCATACTATAATACTAAGTGCCCAATTTCTCAGCCTTACCAACGCCAACTTATACGTAGGATTAAATTCCAGCTAATATCGATGTGGGGTCTTCCACTCCCGATTTGATTTTTCTCAGGAAAAGTACGGCTTCACGGCCGTCGATTAACCTATGATCGTACGTCAATGCAAGGTACATCATAGGCCTTATCTCAATCTGTGAAAAAAAGTTCTCGTCAGTATTATGTATTTTAGTAGCAATACGGTAAGTATAGAGATTTTATGAGTTGCAAGTATTTGATCAAACCATAACATGGCACTAAAGACCAGAAAGTTCACACTTTGACTGTGCGCGAAGAAGACACAATAGTTAAGACAATAGCCATGCCCCATATACCACAGACAAACTGTTTAATACAGTTTTGTGGACCATTGTATACACTAAGCTTAACTGTATTTTTTTAATAATAAATACATTGTCACGGTCATTACATTGGGAAAGGGTTAAAATAGTCTACTTGAAAAGGATCTATTTAACTGATGAAGTCAGTAAACATTTCACTTTTAACTCCCATTCAATATTTACTTGCTCAGGACAAATATCTACAGGGTTACCACAAATACTTATCCCGTGCTAAATAAAAAACTAAATCCCGTATTAAGTCTATTGACATCTCTATTCTTGGATATGTAAACGACAGTGCCAGGTATAATTTAATCCTTGATTTAAAATTGTTTTTTTTTTTATGAATAAAGGAGCTTTGCCCCTTTAGGTAGTAGGGTAGAGGACGACAGTTCGCCAGCTCACCTTGCCCGCAATTGCGACTGGTCTCTGGATTATAGCGTGCATGCCCAATATGGCCGACTGTGGTATGTTTATGATTGGCATCGACAGTAACGACCCGAACACTCCACCGTTGCTTATAGTAAATGTACCGCCTTGCATGTCTCCTGGAGATAGTTTACCTGGAAATTTCAGGGAAAGTGAGTTAATACACTTATTTTTACCCTGGCAACCTAGAAGGGTCTGCATTTTTCTAATGTTAGGGTCAGTGTAGACCTAGATATAATGGAAAACAGAGTGGAAGATTTTTTTATAACAGTAAGAAAAATGCCGATGCGGCTGATATTTGCATCGTCCAAAAAACGTGCTTGTACAAACTTTACCCCCTTAGGTAAAGTCCCCACGCTTGGCAAGCGGCTTGGGGAGCGTTTCTTTTGGTTTTTTTTGAAGTCTTAGATCCATGCTGTAAATTTCTTACTAAATTAAAATGCAATCAATTGGGTAACTGTTCTATTAAATACATAATTTGATTACCATTCCTCGCTTTTAATGCAAGTGCGTTCATAGCGAGTTCGATGCGGGGATAGTCCATTGAGTCGACGTTCCGAAGTACGGGCACGACCAAACCGCGCGGTGTGGCAACAGCAATCGAAATGTCTACGTAGTCTCTGTAATTAAATGTATTTTTAAAGCAGGTAAATAGCAAAAGGTTATTTATTTAGAACGTCGTCCAAAGTGTCTAAGTTTTCTAATAAATAAAATGTTAACTTCTAGACAGCGATCAAAATCAAATCAAAATCATTTATTGGAACAAAAATCAAGATCAAATAAGTCGCATATAACATACATACTCAATTTTTTTAAATATATTTTCTACATATATTTCCAACACTTATTTTATATTTACGCTTTGTCATGATGACATTCTACAAATCTAAGATCAGACTCGTACCTACCTGTAACTGGGCTATGCGACTTAAGTCTTCTAACAATATTCCTTACCTAAAGCTTGTGCAAACCTTAAAATAAAAACTGTAATTTACCGGTAGACGATGTCGTTCCCGTTGATAACGCCGTTGACGACCGGCTGTTCCATGAGGGCATTGGCCGCGGCTTTCAAGAAAGGAGACATGAACGACAGTTTCACTCCATACTTCTTCGTGAATGTGCCCAGGTTCGCTTTCCGGAATGTCATTAGCTTGCTGTAAACAAGGTTTTATTTTAATCAATTCACCAGAAAACACGATAAGCTAGTTATAATTCTAGCATATATATATTTGGCGGTGTATTAAAAAAATAATGTATAAAGATAGGTACACCTCGAATATATAATTGTTATTCTGTTGATATTTAAGTTATGTGTACAATATATTATCTTATAGCTATTAATTTATTTGAACGCTACTACCTAATCTATTTCTACAGCTAACTTAAAATTTATCAGGTTTTCATAGTTCAAATAAGGCATTTTTTAGGGTTCCGCACTTAAAAATGGAACCCCTATAGGATCAATCCGTAATCTGTCTGTAGGTCTGTTAACCCCTTTATCTCAATAACGTGTGAAGGTATAAAAGTGTGATCGTTCATCGTGATATTACCTCATATCGCACTCATTAAAGGTGGTGAGCATGGCCGTGGTGTTCTGCGCAGCTTTCAGTCGTTCAGCAATGCGCAAACGCATCCTGTTCATTGGCACCGGGTGTTCGGTGCGGGTGCCCGATATCGTCTTGGTTGGGTCGGCGATTTTCGCGGCTGCGACCTTAAACGTAATGCAATATTAAAATTATATGCTAAATAACCCTCCTTCTGGCGTAATCGGGTAAAAGCTTGCTGAGGCGTGCAGTCACTGTAGTCCTAATTGCATACGGTTAGCAGCTTTAATGTAGTAACGTCACCTGACAAAACACTCCAAAACTGTATCTTAACTCAAAACAAATTGTCTTCCAGGCTAACAACACTAAAAATAGCTTCCACGGCGTTTCACTTATTTAATATTCTATGATAATTACGACATTCGTGTGCATAGAGTTCGACTGCGTAAACTTGGTCAAATTAGATAATTTAATAGCGATGAGTCAAAGACATATGTATAGATACAAAATGAGGAATATTACAGGTGGTGGTCCTTGTTTGGCAGATTTGGTAACGACGGGCGAGCGGCTGGCAGCAGCGGGGGCCGCCGCCACTACCGGCGCCGCCACCGGGGCCGGGGCGCCCGCGGGAGCCGGGGCGCCCGCAGCGGCCGGGGCCGCCTTCGCGGCCGGGGCTGCGGCCTTCTTCGCGGGAGCCGCGCTCTGCGGTGGAGGTACTCCTGTCACATTCACCTGTGAAGCACGTTGGATTTGATATTTCAAGTTTTTAATCATACTTTTTATAATTAATGAAAAAAGAAAGAAAAAAAATAAAATTAAATAATTACTTCGTTATTTTAATTAAAAATTATTTACACTTTAATTACCTCAAGACACAGAAACTAATTAGCTACGCTAAGCGCAAATGAAAAAATAGTATTAAAAATATGTCACCGAAAAGAGATGTTGCTGCGCTTTGACTGACTGGCCATCCTTAACCAGCATTTTGACGATGGTACCATGTCCAGGTGATACCACGGGCAAAGCAGTCTTGTCCGTTTCTATCTCCAGTACCACTTCGTCAATTGCAACTGCATCGCCTTCCCTTTTTAGCAATCTGCACGGAAAAGTATGTGCTGACATGCAACTAGAACTAATGCTAGCTACAGGTCCTGAGGACGGGTTGTTTCAAACAGTCTGTTAACATTAAATCTGACAAAAAAATAAGGAATACAGAAGATGTTTAACGCACGTAAAACATGAAGCGTTGTTCTATGACATAAAATCTCGCTATCAACGTTATTAGGGTTGCTAGTAGAAAACAAAACTTTTTCGTTATTAAGGCTGCTAGAAGAAAACTAAATTACCACTTTTAACATTTACTTGCGCATCAAGTGAAGCTGAAGCAACACTAGCGAAGTCGCGAATATAAATTGTAACAAGGTATGTTTCTAGGCATTAATTACATTAACTATGTATGACTTACTTGACGTCTCCACTTGAGATCGAATCTGGGTAGTTGGGAGACTTTACTTCTTCGACGGCATGCAGGATTGAAGAGGTATGCAGCTGATGGCGACAGACCAGAGATAACCTAACCCTGGACATAAAACGTTAAAAAATGACGATATACTTTCCTCACTATAAGAAAATATTAGGTCATGGCGGCCAATATCAAAAGATATTCTACTGCACAAAATGTATTATGGAAGTTGCACTTAACAAATATCTCATCTCAGTAACATTGAACAGGGAACACCAAAACACCTCACCATGCAAATTTCCAATGATTTTTAAGGATATATACATCTTTTCAGCCGGAAGACGTCCACTGTTGAACAAAGGCCTCCCCCTTAGAACGCCACAATGAACGACAGCTTGCCAATTGCATCCATCGGTTGCCCGAAATTCTGTCGATATCGTCGGTCCAACTGATGGGAGGATGATGATACTTCTTTTGGTGTTACTTACGTCGCAGGTAGTATTTGAGCAGTAAGAATTCGTCTACACAAATTGCTCCTAAGTACTACTGCTGTGCGAAATGTGCGGTTCTTCGTCTGAAGAATCTAGAAAAAAATATGGATTTTATTTCGTACCTTATTTCAGCATTTTTGGACTAAAACCAATTTATAGTTATCTCCCAACATCACGTGTGTTGGGAGGAAAACTGTAAATTTGTAAGTCACATTTTTGTAGATATATTTGAATAGAAGAACCAATTTCTATGCCTACAGTTAAATTTCAAAAATATTACTTGTAACGATTTTGGATTTGTTACTCTGCACGCTAGGATGTATGGATAGGTGACAATGTAGCAGAAATTAAGGGATATTTATTTTGTTTGGTCAGTATAATACCATCATCCCGTCAGCAAAATTCCATGGCTCTCAAAATTAACATTGAAAAATTGTATTGCTAGTTCTTTAAGATTGATGACAAATTAGCACCGCGCAACATGACCTGTCACCAGAAAATCGTCTCTGTATGGATGCGTGAAGTAAAAACAGATTGATCTTGAACTTGGGTAACACAAAATAATGTATCGATTACGTACGAACGCATAACTTCTTCCCCTATCGATAAGTTTTGCGAGAAAATTCCTGACAATTGAGGATCGTTACTTTAGGACGCTAATTTATAACCAGATTTTTATACTTACAAATCTCAAAGGTATTGTTTGTCTTCGAAACATATTAGAAATTTCAATCAAAATACAGCAAAGTAATTTATAATTTATCACTAAAGATAATCCAAATATTCAAAGTCATTCTTGAAGTCACTATTCTTTTTCCGATATTACGCTGACATCTAGCTAAGTTTATGACAATTTTATCGGACTAAGGTAAAAGGAGGTAGTATAAAAAGAATTTCAGGCGTGTATATTGTTTGGACTTGATCAAAATGTTATGTGATTTTTGTGATGTTTATTATTCGTTTGCTCGTGAAGCCAGAAGTGTATTAACCATCGGATTTGTTGCCAATAAAAATCCTGGTAAGTATCTACTATTATTACAAGACTTTTCTAACTCATAACAATAAATTATTATGATTAATTATTGTAAAAAACGGTGAAGGAAAACAACATACTTAGTTGCGACATAGTTTTCCTAACTACTGTGTTTAACGGTGTGTAAAGCCATGTCAGAGGTGGTTTAAACTCCAGGTTGTTCACCAACGATACGATATGTAAAATATTAATTATAATTATATAACCTTCTATTTGCAAATATCTGATTGGCAGAGTGGTGGAGTGGTGCTGCGTCCGCTAAGACTATGGTCCGCAGATATTTTCATGAGTCGGCTGCTTGTAGATTATTTTAATTGATAGCCCAAAATGTCTAATCCTTGCGCAAACACTTCTAAAAAGCTACCAAAACTTAGGCAAGAGTTTACACAAAAACTTGTTGGGACGTTTAAGAAGCTTAATAGAACACTTTTTTTTTAAATTTGTGTCTGTTTGGTTGTAATGGCATCACGTCAAAAGTACAATATCAATGTGGATACTATTGATATAATAAAATGTGGTGTAATTCGAGGTTAGATTTAGTTTTTGTTTCATCGCAAACGGTTACTTACATGTAAAGATATAAGCATTTTAAGGTCTAAGAAGAAGTAATCTATAAATTACTTGTACTTGGAACGATATTTATTCAAAGAACAAATGAATTAAGGAAAAATATAAGATATCATTGTCCTAGTGGTAGTGAGATACATATTTAATAGCTATTAAATAGTTATTTCATACAGTTTGTGTTTTGTGTAAAGCTAACAGTAACGACATATGTATTATCTATGATGATGATGATGATATAAAAGAATAAATGTCATGTCCTTATAAAAAATCACGAATAAAAAAAAAAAGAGAATTTTTGTAATAGCGCCATCTATTATACAAAAATTGAACTAATATCTGTGATTTTAGGTACTTTTGAAACCTTCAAAACTTAATATAGTACATTAGGAATTTCTCCTGTGTCGTGGGTGCGTTTCATAAATATGATATAATACGAGGGTCAAACTGAAAGTTCTTAGAAAATCAAAAACTGATTACATTAGCCAGTTATTAGTTTTATTATATCTTTTCAAAATATTGTCCATTCACGTCAATACACCGCTGCATGCGATGGAACCACTGGGAAAAGCACTTTGCCCACTCGTCTTTAGGGTTCTCTTCAATGGCATCGCGATACGCAGCCACCGCTTCTTCAGCATTCATAAACCGCTTTCCTTTAAGTTTTTCTTTAATTTTTGGAAATAAATAAAAATCACAAGGGGCGAGGTCGGGGCTATACGGCGGGTGACCCAGTAATTCAACGTTTGATGTCGCCAAATAGTCGATCGTTCGCTTAGCGGTGTGCGACGAGGCGTTGTCGTGGTGAAGGAGGATCCTACTGCGAGGTCGTTTCTCTCGAACTTTTTCCAAGACAAGTGGCAAACAATTGGTAGTGTACCATTCTGCAGAAACTGTTTTTTGATCCTCTAACACAATTGTTGCGAAATTACCTATCCTTCCAAAGAACGAGGCCACCATTTTTTTTCCCGCACTTCGATCTCTCTTCACTTTAGTTGGCAACCTCTCGAAAGGAAACACCCACTGAGCAGATTGTCTTTTGGTTTCAGGGTCATAACAGTAAATCCAGCTTTCGTCACCTGTTAGTATGTCGAACACAGCATTTGAGTCACCTCCGTTAAATCTTTCAATCATTTTACGGCACCAATCCACACGATGGAGTTTTTGAGCCTCAGTCAAATTATGAGGTATCCACCGGGCGCAAAGCTTCCTGACTGCTAAATGTTCGTGGAGGATTTTGTGCACTTGACTCATACCGATGCCTAAGCTTGTCCGAATCTGCTGATAGGTCACTCTTTTGTCAGTCTCTATCATACGCCGCACAACACAGATGTTATCTTCAGTCGTCGCCGTAGAAGGCCGTCCCTCACGTAAATCATCAGTGAGATTAGTGCGACCACGTTTAAACTCATTAAACCAGTTGTAAACTGTCGCACGAGATGGGGCTTCATCGTGAAAGGCCAATCGTAGTCTATCATAACTTTCTTGTTGACTTAAATGACATCGAAAGTTATAAAAAATCATTGCACGAAAATTTTCTCGTGTTAAATTCATGTTGACGTGACACAGACAATTTTCAATTTGCCGCCAAATCGTAAAACAAATGACAAATTAATGAAATATATACTCAGTAATATTGGCAAAGAGTTCTATTTTCAAATTTTTGAATTATTTTTTTATTATATTGTTTATAAGTGGCCAGTTCTAAGAACTTTCAGTTTGACCCTCGTATCCATACAGAAACACCCAGACCCGGAACAAACATCTGGCACAAAGTTTTGTCTGCGATAATCAGGTATAGAAAGAATTTTGTCAATAGTTAAATAAATGGTTGTCTGTCTTTATGTATATGTTTCGATTAGCGTTATCACACTAATAATATAAAGGCGAAAGTTTGTGAGTGTGTTTGTATGTTTGTTACTTCTTCACACTCAAATGGCTTGACCGATTTTAATCAAATTTCCTACAGATGTAGCTGACACCCTGGATTAAATAGGCTACTTTTATCCCGAAAAAATGTAGCGGGTGACACCCTGGGGCGCAGCTAGTAACTACTAAATGGAATCCGCTGGAAAAAGGCTATTTCTTCGAGAAAATACATCTTTTGTACTGCATCTTCTGTCGAGAATGATAGAATATGTGGTTTTTCGTCTCTTGTTAAGCCAACGAAATAACTGTGAAACTCTTAATTTCTTCTATTTGCCGCTAGATGGGAGTGCTGTTAGCTACTTGACGGATCGCACAATTTAAGCTATCTCGTCATAGATGGCGCAACTACCGTTTTTTTGTTATTTCCTAGCAGATGGCGCTTTAACTCAGTAACAAAAGTGTTATTGAAGTTGTGAATAATAAATAAACTTGACATAAATAAATAATTTAAGTATAATTCCTGAAGTATGTTTTATAGTATTATTTATTATTATTATTATTATTATTATTATAGTAGTGGTTTTCTGCTATAATATGTATCTTTTTATTCAAATTAAACATTTAAATTGACGCCTACCTATCGTTTTGCACTCCGCCAAAATGTGGACACAATACCAAATTTCAAACAAGAAACGATTTGGGTAAGTTTTTCCAATCCAATTAGAATTTAACAATTCTATCTTCTTGGTACTTATAAATTAACTGTAGACTAAGTAAAAATATGATTACTAATAGATTTTACCTTAAGCTTGATGAATTTCTTTGTAATGCTATGACAAGACGTATTATGGACATATTCTTAAGTATTAGGAAAACCAAGACCTTTGGCCTGCTCGTCAGACGTTAAAATAAAAATGGTTTTAATTAAGCCAGGGTGTAAAAAGCTGAGTAAAGATTGCTCCACCAACAAGTGATAATCTTTTAACTGAAAGAATAAAGGTACCAGTTAGATAGAGGAATTTCATTCACTTAAAACGGCAATGTAAAGTAAAAAATGTGATCCAATACTTTACATAATGCAAAAAGAGTAGTCTACTTTCTTAATATAAATTCCCTTGATTATAGTTAAGGATAGTCTACTGAGTAGTTTGTTGCGTTTCTTCTACGTAGCCATAGAACTAGGAAGCGGTGACGGGCGGGCGTTTTGGGGGCTGATTTGATGTCAAAAAAAGTACATTATGAAATCAATTTTGAATAAATGATATTTTTATCTTTATTCAGTGACATTTATATCAAGAAATTGAATTAACGTGACATTAGAATGATACCCTGATCGGTTACAAGGCGGAGGTAAATTAATTCATTACGCGTGGGGCGCGGGCTGTAGTGATGTGCCGTCTGAAAGCTCTTTGAGGCACATTAGCGGTGCCACTGACCACTCAAGACGTCGTTATGTCGGACTCCTTGGGTGACGCAGGGTTGTCACAATTGTAATAAGTACCTGTGTTTAATTTTTACTATAACTTTTTTCATGATTTCGGTTTTGAAAATAATATAACAGGGACGGTGAGTTTTTTGTAAGTAGCACTAAAAATATTATATCTGTGCAAAAATAACGTCGACCTTTGCTGGTTACGCGAAAGAAGCATAGATGTCAACAAACACTGAATTGTATTACTTATTTAATAACATTAGGTAAATTGTAGATAATGAATAGAAGTGTATAAGCGTTGGCTAAGTGATTGTAGGTAGGTACTGTCTATGCTAGATATGTAATTAATATAATTAAATTATGTGTGTTAATGTTCCCAGGAACTTAGAGAGAGAAACCAAATAAAAATGCAGTAGAAAATCAACCAAAAATCAAAAACCTCGCATTGCAATAAGCGAATTGAATTAAACATAGGTACCTCGCTGCATTTTGCCAACCCTACTCTGAACAAGGGTCTCCCCTCGCCAATTTGCTAAGATTCGTGCAACCCGCATCTTTGATTAGGAATCTATGCGCGGCCCGCTCACAAACTATCGACTGCCCATTTATCTGCCTTACATTGTTCATGAATAACTAATACAGATTGCTTATGCTTTGACAATTCTGTTTACATGGTTTTAGTTGAGATTTGTATTGGTTTAGCAATTACCAGTTCGAAATACTAACGATATATTTGGCGTAGGTACCTATATTTCGAGTCTACATTTATCTTTGTTTGGTTAAACCAGCAGTAACTATATCAAATAACACTAGTTTCTGCTTTGACGATTCATCTACAGTTACCGTTTGAATCACTTGTCAAAATAGACATACATTGCTATGTTATGAATTACCTACTTCGGTGCTTTGAAATCATATTCCGATGCGTTATACTCGGTTCATTTTGACCTCAATGTCGGATTGCGAATCACAATAACAGTTTTGTCGTGGTACAACGCGAGACGCTTAGCCAATAGAGCATGGTCTCTGGCTTTTATGAAGAGACTTCATACCCACAATTTTGCCGCTAAACCGACATAATATGGACAGGTGGAGCCCACACTAGATCCATCGACACGAAAAACTCGCCTTCAATGACGAATGGAAATTTTAATCTTAAATATTATCCCATCTCCATGGATGTCCCCAAGTGTCATAACAATAATAAAATCATTTTCCATAAAAATGTCAATAAATCTAAAAAATAAAACGCTACGTAAGCTATATTATACGAAATGAAATATAATTTAGGTGGGATAGAAGTAGCGTCAGCTGGCGGTTAAGTTGCGAAGTCTTAAGTTATTAATACTTCGATGTATTGTTTAGGAGATAGAGCCTGCGCGAGCCTGGCTTACTAAGTGCTCTGCACCCGTTAGATAAAGACCGGTAACTGTATTTTGTTTAACGGGCCTACATTGTGTTTTTGTCTGAGTCAAGTGAATTTTATTCCTTGATGTATGTGTAACTGTAAGAAAGGCTAATCAACATAAACATAGATATTTTAATCATTTGTAAGTCGGCTGTTTCGTCTTTTAGCGCGTCTAAAGTTCCATCGAATTTTTGCTACATAATTTATGACTTACAGCAAAAGAGTAGCATCTTTGGCCAACAACAGTCTTAATTTAAAAGTAGTAACTATAAGAATGTGGTAGGTACAAATAAATTTGTTCATCATTCCTCAAAATTACTACATATAGGTATAATACAATTAAATTCCGGTTAAAACTACAATTTGTCTTTACTTCTTCCATCTCAAACAGTATGGCAAACATCATCATCAGCTGGAAGACGACCACTGTAGAAGAAGTTGTGGCGTTCTAAGGAGGAGGCCCACAATGAACGACAACTTGCCAGTTGCATCTACCGGCAATAATATGTACCTATGTAGTATGGCAATACACCCATTAATTTATTATACGATGTCTTCTAAATATTTATGAACGTGATCATGAAGGTAGCCCGTGGGCTTTGTTGGAGCAAGTTGTGCCATCTCAGGTAATAAGTAAGCTACTGTTTCAGCTTAAATGCTCAGACTTGCCGCTCGCAAACACCGCACCCAATAGTGTAGTGATGTGTTATTTGGACGGCCAGCGGCGATACCATCGATAGATGAAATAAATTAAAATTCCAATTAACATTTAGGAAATATTGAGCTTTTAGTAAGTAACTTTTGCTGGCTGGGTTCTTTAATAGGTGACTTGGAGATATTTAGATACTTAAATAAGGGAACATCCTTGTATTTTTCCGTAAATGATATACTCTGGCCTTTATACACAGTCCCCTGGCTGGAGGCCTTTTATTAGGTCTCGCCAAACGACCGGTTAAGCAGTAAGAGCTCCTTCAGAGCTAACGGCGAGAGACAAGTTCGAAAAAAAATATATACACATTCAAGTAAGAAACTTTATAGACTTCCTTATTTAACTTTAAACCGAAAGAAGTATGGTTCTTCAGGTACTTTTTTTATACTATACCGCTATATATAACACACAGATAAGTCATTCCAAAATCAGGCCAACATCATACATAAATAAAGCCGCAATATTTTGAACCGGTAATTTAATATATTTTAATGATTTTATCGATATCGCTAGTTGAAAACTAAAGTCCAGCTCTTACAAAACTGGTCAGTAAGCGAGTTGTATATTTTCTTGGTCCGTAAGTCCGGTGTTTGGGAAGTTGGCAACTTGTCGAATTATTGAATATCTACTCAATCCCACAATGCGATAGATTTATAGTTTGTCTTGGACGGACAATGCGCCATTGTCTAAACAAACTGTTTGTACTGATATAAATTACAACTCCAAGTATTTGACTTCGGTGATACTTAGTTTGAAGTTAATCGATTGTTATTACACCTTAGAAATGTCTGTTAAATGGTATATTGGTGTTTCATTATTTTATTCATTTCTTTATGTATATATTCTTTTATGATTAATTTAATTGCGGGTTCCAAGACAGTCGAGTCATTTCTCTGGGACGCCTTAAGCTTCATTGCCTCGATGGTTCTCAATGGTTATCATTGTAGATTCGGGCTTACAGGAGTCGTAATGATGGGCACGAGTGGTGGGCTTGTCACAAAAAAAAAGTTTTAATGTAATTTAATTAAGGGAATTAGGTTTTATATGACTCTACATATGCGAAAACTTATTATAGCCATAAGTAGAACTACTACATACTACATAAAGTCATGCCTATTTGCCAGAGAGGTGAGTGGAGATCAAGAATTTCCATTGCTACGATACCGACATACTTCTTTCGTTTCATTAACTCTCATCACATTCCTCATACACGCTGTAGGGCTACTATAATATTTTCACTAGAAATTCCATTACGAAGTTTCCGATTCTATTCTGTTAAGATACAAGTATACTGCATCGCGATAAGAAGTCACAGTAGGCTCCAAACTGTATGTGTCCGCCTAGGAAAATAAAAAAGGGGAAAAGTTTTCTGAGTAAAATATAGACGGATAGATTAATTGTTACTATCTTATTCTATGAAATACATTAAAACACGGGCATAGAATAATGTATTTATATAAATTAAAATATTTACGAACTGTCAGTGTGTAAATAAAGCTGTATGTAACAAAGTATTTATAGTAACGGGTTATTTATCGCCTGTAGCTGGCTGCAAAGGGAGGTTCCGCAATATAAAAATATGCCATACAATTCAATGAAACTTATTATAATGACTGTTATGTTATAAACAGTGAGAATAGATTCTTAAGGGTGGATTGCTTTAGTTTCACTTACGCACACGTAAATGTCATAAATGAAGATGCCTATCTTACCTCTAGCACCCTTAATTAAACAGTTTTGTTTTCTACTAAAACCTAATAACGCCTCGTTGGTCTAGTAGTTGCTAAGCGCGACTGCTGAGCACGAGGTCGTGGGTTCGGGCAAAGTGTTACTGGGTTTTTCCATTAGGTAATTGTCAGTAGCAGCACGGAGTCTGATTTGTGCCCGGTTGATGGCAATAGGCTCGCCCCCTATTACATTAACCTAAAACATAACTTGCGAAATGTGTTATGTCTAATAGCGCATCGCATTCCTCATACACGCTCTTTGGTTGACTCTCACTTGCTTTTTTTGCGGAACATCTCCGATTTTGTCTAGGTAGGTTCGCCTAGCTTTTACCCTTTCCGATACTGCCTACCCCTTAGGGAAACAGGCGTGACTGTATACCTAATAACGTTGATAACCGCGAAATAACGCTTCATGTTTTACCTTCGTTAAACATCTTCTGAAATCGTTATTTTTCTGTTTAAAGCAACCTGCCCGTAGCACTTTTGCGTAAATAGATATGATTTTTATGAATAGGTTTTGCTATGGTATGTCAGTAAGACATATCCATAACATAGCAGATTCGCCTAAAGTAGGGCAATAGAATATAACATACAAATTTGAGATATTTTTACAGTATTTTAACTCTCTATATTGTAACTCATAAAAGTAATGAATACAATAATAATAAACAGCGACGATATCCCAACGGTTTTCTCGTCCACACTGGTGTTGAAAGACCGTGAGTTCGAACCCCATTCTTGTTGACATTAACCCCTCTTCGCATACTTCGTTTTGTACGAGGGGTAAGCTAAAATACTGGTGTTTATTGTACCACGTCGGTACCTACCTAGCAAGTGTCTTAAAACTTAAGAACTTCGAATATTTTCGCAAGTTTATACCAGTAATACACTATACATTTTAACTGTGTATAGTAAGAGTAGGTATCTTGTTGGTTCTTACCAATTAGAAAAGCAGTTTGTAATCGATTTATCGGAGTTGGCTTTTTCGTGTCTATAGAAGACTGTCAGAATTACGATGTAGAAAGTTTTTTTTAACTTATCGGTGCAGTTTTCTTTGGCTTATTGCGTGTAGATACTTAGGTTTATTGCCACACGGGACTTCCTTACCTATATAGGTAGGAGTATAGACGAGCCGTGAATATTTACGTACTCCAGATACAGCAGTAGAGAAGATATTTATCTTTATACAATCGTAAGTGTCACTATACGAAATGATTGAAACACAAAAAGTTAATTCAAACAAAAATAAGCAAGTAAACTTAAACACTATTTAAACCCACAACATTACAATATATTAACGAAACTAATAATACATTCAACTCTCAAGTGTGCACCGGAAACGGATGAGCTATTGTGACGTCACGGGAAGTAGCGAAGACTTCCTGGCGGCAATAAATTCGCCAGTGTGTTTTGGCAATGCCTTTAGCCTGAGGACTGGGTGCCAGTGGGGTAAGACACATTATTCTACCGTATTATGTAAACTAGTAAGTAAAATAATGAGTTTTGTCAAGACTGATCTTTTGTTTTGATTGAGACCTGAGATTTGTCTTGTATAGTCAGGAGGGGTTAACCACTAAGGGTGGCTTGCTTCATCTTAACTTGACGCACTCGTGAATGTTAAAAATGGTATTAAAAATTAGATTTCTTTTAGCAACTTTAATAACGAAACAGTTTTGTTTTGTACTAGCAGCACTATTAATGTTGATAACCGTGTTTTTTTGCCATGATTTAACGCTCCATGGTTTGCGTACGTTAAATATCTTCTGTATTCGTTATTTTTTGACGTACATACGTACTTATGTAACGTTAACAGACTGTTTGAAACAACCCGCCCTGAGTCAAGAGAATCTTTGATAATATTTTATGTCTTTTACTAATAGATACACTAGATACACTATACATTTTTGACTGTAGTTTTATCGTTACTTAAGAGGAGAATAAAATTCAAGAAATTTATTTTTAAGGTGGCTATTTGTTTATAAAAAAATTGCCGTAATGTAGGTGTTTAACTATGATTCTTCGGAGAATACAGACATGCTTTTATGTTATAATAGTCATAATTAATAGCTTACTTAGGTATAGTAAGTAATTAGCAGTCTGCTGTTGGATAAAGAAATACGCCATTCAATCGCACGCAGAATGGCATAAACATAAACACAGCTCAACTTGTTGTAGATATTCATATTTATAGCAATAGAGTGTGATGTGGATTAATGCAAGCTTTAAATCAACAAAACAAAAAGTCTATAAAACATTTTAAGAATCGAAGTATTGAATAGGCAGCTTTACAAAGATATTTCTGCAATTGTTCTCAATTCAAGACTATTGAAAAAAAGTTATTTTCCCGCAGCCCGGGAAGCGGACAGCATCGAGTAACGAGCGCCCCGAGCTTGGCGCCGCGGCGCGTCGTCTACAAAGTTCTTAACCTCATTAAACATCCAATAATCCGAAGTCATTTACATAAGGAAAAGATAAAGACAAGACGCGAGGAAACGACGCCATTTTGATTTTTCAATCGAAGGGGAGACTAGGGGCGCGGGCCACCGATTTGCGAATTCGCGCGCGCTCAGCTAACGTTTCATTGCGTAATTTGGAATAGGGCTATATTTTTTTCGATTCTTCCCCCTAACTTACCGTTGCGTTAAGTTGCTGCGATGGCAATTTAGAAATGGAATTATTGTAATGTTAATATTCTGAAGATAATAAAAAACTGATTTATTGTAATCGTGTTTGCTATGAATTTTTCTATCAAGGGGCTCGGATATTCAGGTTGTTGTATATCGAATTTTCATTTATTGAATGCGAATGTTACAAGAAACTATCTTTAGATAGGTACTCGGTTAATTTTTGCCATTCTAAAATAAAACAAACAATTTTTTTATGCAGGCGGATACATCTCCATCTTTTTAGACCGTGTTAACCTTGGCAACGGTATAAATACAGCATAGTTCGGTAACCGCCGACAACCACATAAAAATCCGCTGAAAGTAAACAAACATTGAAAATATTTACTCATCGATGTCAGGTTACGAACGGATACAAAACACAAATTCATTTGCATTCAAATTACGCAAAATTAAACTTTAATAGGTATTAATAAGGCCGTGTGTGTATGTAAGTAAGTTGTAAGGCGTGCGGATGGCGGGTGACAATTCAGTCTATAAATAATTTATGGATTAATAAAAGGTCCGGTCACGTGGTGCGTCTGCTATTTTACCCTACAGCGATCCTCTGATGATAATTAGCGTGGACTGCTCACAGGAAACGGTGTAGAGCGCCCGAGGACATAAAAATATTATAATAAAAAAGTATTGTACGTCTTCTATGTCGACAACATTGATATTTATGTATATTCTTATACAAAACAATAACCTAGCTAATGCCTAGAGTAAATGATTCCCGTAAATATTCATTCTGCAATGGGTGTATGACGATTATTTAAATAAAAGACTGGTTGTTAAAATTCTTTGTTAAAATAGGTACCTATAGTAGAGGTAATAATTATAATAATAGTGAGGTATCAAATTCAAATTCAAAATGTTTTTATTTCATATAAACCTATTACAGGCGCTTATGAAACGTTAGGATGCTAGTTGCACGGTTCCAAAATGTCATTCCAATGGAGAAGAACCGGCAAGAAACTCCAGAGGTATAATATACCTTATGAGCTCTTGTGAGGCTCATCTTTGTAAGCTTAATCTTCGGCAAGATAAAATTAAATTTATCCTGAATATAGAATTATTATTAATTGAAACTTCATTATAGGGGTATATCTTCAGTTAACTATAATTCTGTAACGTGTTTTGTGTCTGTGTATTAATTCATAGTATTTCAGTGAAAACATTCCATAGCTACTCCACACATTTTCTTAGTACACACAAGTCTATGTTGTAGCCGTCCCGTGGACACAAACTAATTTGTCTTACACGCTCTCCGTACGTACCACCCGCTTTGAAAGTACAAGTAGTTGTGATCGGGTTGACTGCTATTTTAAGACGTACGAACTTATACAGAACTAGCAAAATGTGAGTGTACTGTACAAATTTGCACCTCTGCCTACCCCTTCGGAGAATACAGGCATGATGTTATGTTTGTGTCGGCACTTTGCAACAAGGTACAATACTCTCCTTTCCATGTTAAAAATATACATAAAGTTTTTATTTTCCCATTAGGATTTGAGATTTTTTAGCCTCTAATTCCCTAACACATGATTTTTTTTATGATTTCTTTAAAGGTATTACAGTTATTGTGTTAGCTATCTCTGTATTTGCGGAGGTTGTATGTTTTATCAAGTGTTTGTATCGAGCTCTGTGTTTATGCACGTGCGATTTGTCTGTAATTGCACCCACCATGTCACCGATACAATCTGTAGCCGGGATAGGGCCGGTTGCGTAAACCATTTTTATAGCATAAAAATAAACGTTCCACGACGGAATATCATACGATGAATTGTCTCTCAGTGTATTTGTAATACTTATTATAGTTTAAAACAAATAACCCTTCTCCGACTTTTTTGCCATAGTCGGGTAAATAGTACGCCTTAGTATGCAATATATAGGACTAGTTAAAACATATAATTGAGCCCAAACTTGAGGGGTTAACAACTGAGGGGTATTAACGAGTTCCACTATCCGACTCCGAGTCTCATTATCAGATCACTTCGGTGGTAACTGCAATATGTGTTCTGTCTGTCCACTGCCAAGCTTTAAAGCCGTAGGTACTTTTATGTGTTGCAATCGTTCTTATATGCAAAGAACATATTTACAAATCATCATCTATAAATCAATAATCTTCTTTTCATCATCTATTCGTCAGGTAGGGCGGATCGTCTTGGCACGGGCGTGCCGCCCCGCGGCTGGAGGGCGGGCGTCACATCCGCCGGAAATGCTGCTCGCTACCACCTTCACGGCTCTAATTGCAATTCCACTAACGGGTCTAATGTGATTTCGATGTGACGATTGCGTTAGGATAGGATGTGTAATACGAAGTATGATTGATGGTCGGTAAAGAGATATAAAAAAACACTGTTCTTTTACCCGACTGCAGCGAAGCTGAAAAGAGGGTTATTCACCATTTTCCATTCTATTTTTAGAATAGTATATTATTTTTTTGGTATTGGAACTTCGTTTTGACTAAATCGTGCAGTTTTGTAATTACAAAATAATTTTCAGAATACTAAGATTCCATTATTGAGCTTACTTTGTAGATAGTGCTTGGCAAAGGTCACATTTCATTTTCAAAACCTCTAAATCTTCGGGTTTCTGACAAGTATTGATATTGGTTTTTTTCCTATATACAACCGTGAATAAACGAGTAAACACCACTCGACATTTGCACTATAAATGATGAGATAACGCACCCTAAAAGTAAACTTTTGCCAAGATTAGTTCATTCTTTGACGGTTTTCGAACAACATAATAGACGGGCATTCCAAAATAAATAAGTATCCAATCTTGTATAAGCATGAACGTTTGTTATTAATAACTCCATAGGTAAAGGGCTCGTTGTCCCCTATCAGGGTGTATCGAGGCATGTGATGAGTCCATCCAGAGCAGACTGACTCGCCCGACGCCACGCTGAGACGAGTTACTTGGATCGTCTGCCTGCCGGCATTACAAGGGAAGAGAGAATAGCGAGTTTATCAATAAAGGCGAATGTTTGTGAGTGCGTGTTTGTATGTTTGTTACTTCTCCACGCTTAAAAGGTTGGACCAACTTTGATCAAATCTAAAACTTGTGCTTTAATTTTACCTTTGATTCGTTCACTTTATTCTGAATATTGAATATTTTGTTAGTTCACGATATTGAATTGTTTATTTTGTTAACTAGTTTAGGTAGAATATTAATTAGACAATGTATTATTTGATATCATATTTGAATGCCGGTCGAGTTGCAAGTGTTGCAACGACTACATTCCTACTGATCTTTCAGCATTTTTACTTAGACTTGCGGACTAATTGCAAGACAACAGTCTCTTATTTTGGTAGAAGAAAAACTATTTACTACATACCTATATACCGGTTTTACTCACGTGAATATTCAGATATCAGAGCAGATCAGGTTACGCGGCGTGGTTGCAAGCCAAATGCAACGCATCTAATACAACGCATATGTAGTAAATAATATGGATAACACTCACGAAAGTTATTATGGTCATCATCATCATCAGCCGGAAGACGTCCACTGCTAAACAAAGGCCTCCCCCTTAGAACGCCACAAAGAACGACAGCTTGCCAATTCCATCCACCGGTTGCCCGCAATTCTGACGATATCGTCGGTCCATCTGGTGGGAGGCCTGCCAACGCTGCGTCTTCCGGTTCGTGGTCGCCACTCGAGAACCTTTCTTCCCCAGCGGTTATCGGTTCTTCGAGCGATATGACCAGCCCATTGCCACTTCAACTTGCATATTCTTTTATTTATTGTAATGAAGTTATTATGGTAATGAAGAAAAACTATTAACATAATATTATCCCCTGTTTCACTTGTACCACACAATAAAATATATCTAGTCCACCTACTTGGCAACTGATAAGTGGACGGCAGTCCGTGTGGATACAGGAAACGTGCTGTATATGGACATATTATACTTATACCGGTGGCTTATATGTATGTATGCTGGCTGAGATTAAACGCGTTCTTCTGTGGAGAAAAATATGTGTAGTCTAAAGATTTCTGGCGCCGTTTGTCTCATATTTTTGCTAAATTGAGGAAAGTTTGTACTTATTCACAAACTTCGAAGTTCAATTGTACTGTATAATCGTATTAACTTATATAAATGATAGCAGTCGTATGGTATTCGTTGCCACTGATAACTAGAATTAGTCATGTTGCTCTTCAAAAGTTTATCGAAGTCTGGAAACCTTAATCTTGTGTTTAACTCAGTGGAAGTCACCTTTTATGAAAACTTAAAATTTCAATAAAAATAGTGTTTTTAATAGTATGAAAATTTCTAAAAAAACAACACACGTGATTTCTTTGATAAAAATAGCTCCTGAAGAAACGATGAGTCTGTACTGCTATAACATTAGAAAAGTCATATTATTTGTCTTGATTTAAATTCACAGCCGTTTAGACAATCCGGATAAGTTTGCAGCATTCAATTATCTAGAAGGTTCCCAAATCTTCAATAGGAAAGTATTAAAGTTAAACCAATATTTCGGCTCAAAATAATAACCCTTCAACATCGTCAGACGGATCTATACAATCTACATATAAATACTTAGCTGTAAATATTGAGATTTATGTATGTTTAGCAATATCGTAAATCTAACCCTCCCTTGAATGCGTCGTTGCGGTCGCATGCTACTCAAGTATTGAAATCGATCAGTTATGGGCATACACCCTTATTATTATGTTTTGATTTGTATATGTGTGTAGCTATACGAAATATGTGGTCTTCTGACAAGGCGTATCTTCGGTTCAGCGTTTTAGGATAACTTTAGCATAATTAAATTTGGGTACCTAAATATTTTTTCGTCGCCGCTCTTAGAGGTGTTAACTTATACTAGGACTAGGTAACTAACACTAGTTAATATATCACGAAGAAAATCTTTACTTAGTTTAAGTCAATTAATAATCAACCCAATCAAGTAATAATTAACCCAATTAATTATAAATATTGACACTGTTGAGGCACTACTTGGTATTTTAAATCAATAGTTGAACAATTAATTGAATTATATATGTCACTCTCGTTTGCATGTTAAAAAATGCAGACGAATTGAGAACCTCCTCCTTTTTGAAGTCGGTTGAAAATCGAGATGTCAATAAGAAGTTTAAGAGAGTTTTTAGCATCGTTTATAAGTAAGATGGTCAATCTTAATCAATTAATCTGAGTGTGGCTTTAAACGTCCTAACGTTTGTTTATATTGCAAGTGTAAGTGCAACTTAAAATATAACCTGATATTGACATTGAATATAAAATTACCAAAGCCATTTGTTTGTCATTTTTGTTTTAGCAGACTCCCTCAAGAAACTACTAAATCTCAACTGTAATGCAGTATTACGCAATATGCTAGAGGATGTTACTGTAATGTGTATAGTATGATGGTTAAAGATATGCTTCCCAACATATATAAATAACATCACGCCCGTATTCCCCAATGGAGTAGACAGAGGTGTACCTACCTATATAGTACACCCATATTTCGCCAGTTATGTTATAGGTTCCAATGTAATAGAGGGCGAGCCTATTGCCATCAATCGGGCACACAGCCAGACTCCGTGCTGCTACTGAGAATGACCTAATAGAAAAACCCAATAACACATTGCCCGATTCGAACTGGGGACCTCGTGTTCAGCAGTCGCGTTTAGCAGCCACTAGACCAAAAAGACAGTCTAAGTCTATGTTCGGAGTAATCCCTTAAAAACAACCAACAATTTTCAACTGGTCTATGTTACCCATGGCATTATAAAAATATTCCTGTACATTTTAAATTCAGATACCTCACTTTAGCATCGATCGCGTACCCCTCTGTTTACCCCATAACGTAAGAAAACCTTGAACGATACTATACATTTATAATAAACTGCCATTCTTAAAAGACATCAAACAAACTCGACGGCGTCCACTTCGACCCCTTCAGAAAGGGTGAAGAAAAAAAATCGGGCAAGCAAAGACGCAATTACTTTTTTACCAAACCTTTTATACTGTACGGAACATTATAAAATTTAAATATTGTAAGAAATAAGGTTCAAAATCCTTTGGCAAATGATTCTCGCGGGACATTGAAGCGCGGCGCAAGAGATTGCTAAAAGCACGCCGTATCAAAGAAATACGTCTAATGAATCTATTGATAGCTCAATATATGTGTTGCGTATTTTTTAATACACAGACGCAGGCTGTGTGTGTATGCAAGGAGGGGAGATGCTAAGAGATGCTTTCTTCGGACCCTCGTTTCTTATAGGAGTGCTGGTAGGATTTGATACTTGAAGTTGCCGGCAATTTGCAAGCGCCACGCCGTACCTAATAATTTCTATATCAAAGGTACTTAGGTAATTTATAATGATGACCTAATTAGCGCAGTGGCTAGGCGTTTGGACTGCTGCGTTAAGGGCTGCGGGTTTGATTCCCGCACGGGACAAAAAATTGTGTGATCAACAGATGTTTGTCCCGAGTCTGAGTGTTTCTGTATGTCATCCTCTATGTTTTGTAAGTTGACTATGAATTCATTTGGAATGTTTATAACAATAAAATAGTTACCCTAGAACTGACTCTAAGTGGCCTAAGTTAGTTTATAGCGGTTTAGCTACTAGTACGATATTTTAGTGTGTTAATAACTTAAAACTGAAGTTATAGGCCTTAATTACCTTAATATTTCGTAGATATAAGTAAAATCTTTAATTCTTTAAGTCAAAGAAGAATCGCACTCTATTAAGGTAGACAATCCCTACCACTATTATAAACGCGAAAGTTTGTAAGTATGGATGGATGTTTGTTACTCTTTCACGTAAAAACTACTGAATGGATTTTAATTAAATTTCATATGGAGGTAGCTGACACCCTGGATAAATGCATTGGCCAAATTTTTTTCCCAAAAAATGTAGCGGGTAACACCACGGGGCTAGTGCTAGTGAACACATAAGAATGTAAGCTTTCCCATAAAGATAGTTCTAGACTACTCAATCGAACTATAAATCACTCCCCTTATTTCACTCGACTCCGCCGATCGTCTCAAAGTTGCACACACACAAACAGCGCGCACTATTCGCACACACACCGACGCACACATGCACACCGCGGCCGCGAGGGGGCGCGCGCCCTTGCAAACCTCCTCCTTTATATTTTCTTGCTTTGTTATGTAAAAAAAAATAAGAGAAAGGGGATCTTAAAATCGATACCCGTATGGCTGTATGTACTTATTATTGAATCGGGTTATTGTTTGGTATTTTTTGTGCAAAATTTAGCAACATGGCCGCTCTGTAAGCTGTGTGTTCTTTGTTCGCAATGTTATAACTTCATGGGCAACACTGGCAACATCTCTGGGTTGATTACTTAGAAACATAATAATTAATTCATAATAATAATATTGGACCAGTAATCTATAATATTTTGAACTTACATAATAAGAAATGTAAGATCGCAACTTCGCGGGTAAAACTTGCAATTTTTATTACGAAAATCTTTGGCAAATGTTCAACCGATCATAAACAAGTTTTCTTTTATAATATCGTCGTAGACTTAATGGATTTAAGATCTTTGCTTAGTTGGCAACTATCCAGCAGTCCTGTGGTGTAAGCTAATAGTAGGTATAGGTACTTCAAAATATTTAACTTTTTATTTCAACGTTAACAATGTTTAGGCTTATAATAAACTATGTATTGGTGGATGGAGTCCAGCCCCCATCTAGATCAAAACTTATGTCACACCTGATTTAGACTAAAATTGATATCATAATGTTTTGAATCTTTAAATAAATAGTGATAAAATAGACTTACTTGAATGTGAGATGTTGGCCAGTTCTCAAACGATTTTTTACTTTTTGCATTGTTCTAATATTTAATAACTTGCTTATTTATGCATAAAAACTGTTTCACGATAGCTTACAAAACTAAACAAAACCACACTTCAAAAACCTAATCAATAAAATTATTACTAAAATAACTTCGTAATAAATTCAAAACAACTGCGAAGACGCTACTACAAATTTAAAATTCGAATGTTATTCTTTTTTTTTTCAAATATCAACGTACCGCGGCAGGATTCCCTCTAAACTGATTCGGATACACGCAAACTAGCCGTTGGTGACCTAAATAGCGATTCAGAAAAAATATAATAAAATCAAAACCGGTTTATCGAGCACTTTGTCTTTTGTATTCACAAAAGATCTATACAGAACGGCCGCGGATGCTGCGTCCGTCGCGGTTTTCATGCGTATTAAAAAAAGGAGAATTAAAAAAACTGGTTTTAAAATTGTGAATGAGCTTTTGTCCCGTGATCGGTTATTTTGATTTATTCGATTTTTAGTACGCGTGCGGTGTATGGGAAATAAAAAGAAGATGCACGTTCAACAGGTACTGGCGCGGGGAAAAGTGTTAGCGGGTTACACGGCTTAGAAACGTTTTGTTGCTCCTCATTGTACAGCTTTTGGACAGTTTGTGCGATTGGGTTTACTTACTTCAGCTTTTAAGGTTTCTGTAGTTTTAAAGCATGGTATATGTAGTTGAATAGAATAGAAAATAAAACAACTTTATTAGTGATACTATAAGCATTTTATTTCATGATACATTTCAATGGAATTAAAATATATGAACAAAACAATACAAACTTACATTATTAATTAATTACAAAACTTCACAAACGTTAAATTTCCAGTGCAATCAAGTATGTTAAACAGAACAAAATCGTGTCATTTTATTATAATAAGTATCTTTTACAAACTTAATATCCAAACCCACTTATAGTAGCGACACACTCACCCCACATACGCAACATACGCAACGCATTATAATATCTGTATGAAATAAAGAAATCTATTAATTGCATAGATTTTCCACAAAATCAAGCGTCCAGATATCATAATGCATTGCATTCGTAGGACCAGCTTGCCTACCTTTAAATCTAACATATTATAACCTTATAAACTAATTATTAATATTACTAATAATACAATACTTATTACAAACAAAAATAATTCATCACACTTTGTACTCAGTGTCAGGTGCTAGCAAATTTGTAAAAAAAAAAGTCGCATAACATGCTGCTAACAGTTTTGTGGTCGCATGTATCAAAACACGATTTTTATTCTTTGCCGGGTGTCAGTCTCCATGTTTGTGCTTCTAAATACATGACAATATTTTATCTGTTACACGCGCGTTTAGTGTTTTAAGTGTTTTGAGATTTGTGTCGATTGAACATTGTTTTAAATAATGCAGCGATTTGTATTTGGAATAATTTTTGTTTTTATTTTGTTTTGAGTTTTCAGCAATTTTACGAAACTTTGGCCTATTAGAAGCATAATTACAGGACTGTTTATAATAGTTGAATAAGGTAGCCGAACGAATAGTTTGTTGTAGCAATCGCTACAACAAATTATTCGTTCTGGACCCCATATATGACACAGAAATAGAACTATAGGAATTTCTAATTACAATAATAATTTGCTGAACTTTCCATACCTAGGTATTTCAAAAACACATTTTGATCAAATAAAGCAATTTGGCTTAGTAACAGTATATAGCATGTGTATCGTGTAAATGACAATTTAATAATGGCAACAATTTCTATAATGGGCAATCGGGTAAAAGGAATGTGTGTCAGTGAAGGGCGATCGTTCCAAGTGATGAAGGCGGGTGCCGTGTTATTCTCGTCCTTTTTATCCGTAACCTTACTTATGTAATGGCTGATAAAAATCTAGATTAGTATTGGATAAATAGAGGAAATTAAACAAAAAGACTCAAGTATTAGGAGTTTGTTTTAGAACCTTTAGTAGGTACCAGGTTAATCATTCAGGATTCATAGCTAAGAAAATCAAAATAGGTTTTACTTAATTGGAACAGACAAATAAAAAGAAAAAACAATCTGATTACAAACAAAAAAAAAACAATCTACTCAATTTCAAAATTAGAATCCAACTAACCAGTATCAAATCACAGATCAAATAATTTTAACAATATTCAAATTTCGAAAATGTAATTGATAAAATAATAGTAATTCTATATTATTCAGTGTATTATGTGCCGCCGGTGGCCGAGACCGGTCCAGCAGCTGTGTTCGATGTCTGTTTGTTTGTTATTCTAATACGCTATTGTGTGCTCTCTATATTTCAGTGTCCAGTTTCAATAGATAATAGTGAATGGGAATTACTGGTTATATCGCCAGTTTGTTGTACGATTTGGGCCGTTTAAATGTTCTTCATATCTGTCAGTTTTAGATTTATATAATTTTTGTTTCTCATAAGAACAATTATTATAGTTTATTTATACTGAGATTACAATAGTTACCTACTAAATTAAACATTTACATGTTTAATTTAAAAACGGGTGGTGTCATTTTAACATGACCTAGAATTAATCTAGAATGGCGTATTCGTCTAATGACGCTACGTAGAAAAGATGATGGAGAACTAAGGGAAAAACTTTTAATTTAAGTTTCACAATTTCCATAAATCGTAATTAGTCATTTCTATTCCTAAAATAAGTTAAAGTAGCCAGTTAAAAATCAAGTTATAGGTGTCATAAGCAATAGCATAACATATAGGATAAGATGATAATGTTAAAAGGAAATTGTTTTATAATGACTTGTTTTATTAATAATTTTGATTGACTATATTATTTTATTGGCTATTCGACACTAGATGACGCTATAAATCTGGGTAGCGCAACATGCGGCAATTTTTAGAACTACAATCTTGGGTAGAGACATCTGTTGTTGAGTAGATAGAACTTTTTAGTTTTAACTACTCGACGCTAGATGGCCACCAGCTACCACCTTCCCACAATAAGATCTGCTTTACAAAAAATGAAATATTGGACGAATTGAAAGGAGTAAAGTTAGAGAAAATTTAAAAATAAATAATAATACAACTTACAACAAACAAGTAGTTTTGATCTTATCTATCTATAAGTAATTTTTCAAAACGTTTAAGACGGAAATTGGTTTGTTCGATTGTACGTTCATATCAAGATTATTAATTACCAATAAGTAATTATTGTAAATGAGTTATATAAAGCGCCTTCCATTAAACTGACCAGCGCAAATTTATAGCCTATTTCAAAACGGCAGTCAATCTTCCAAAGCATTGGCAGCTGCTTTTCCTTTGAAAAACACAATTTTTCGCGCCAGCGGAGCGTTCTAAAGAAAATTACCGAGCGGGCCTGTCCAAAATACCTCGACAAACATATTGATACCGTTCTTGAAAATCCAATTACTGTTTACTACACCGTAATAAGGTTTAATTTCGCTTGAAAGTGATTTTTTGGAGTGGTGTAATGGTTTGTAGAATATAGGCTTTATCTGAATAGCCATGACCTGGTGAACGCTAATGTGGTTACCGGGCCCTTGTTAAGGTTAATTTTCACTTAGTGAGCCTATAGTGGTGGACGGGTGATAAAAACTATTGGTTGATAGATACCTTTTATACAATTTGTGAAAGTCTCGCATAATATGAGTTGGGTAATACTGTAATATATAAAAATATTATCTGTGCCGGTTTTACTCACGTGTGTATTCGGTGAAGCCCGACTAGTTTCGAACGGTGCGCAGCAGAGTCGCGAGCCGAACTGTTACTATAGTAAAATCACAGTGCAAACTAATATTATAAAGGCAAAAGTTTGTGAGTGTGTTTGTATGTTTGTTACCTCTTCACGCTCAAACGGCTCGACCAATTTTGATGAAATTTCATACAATATATGAAATTTAATATTACAAATTACCTACGATTTAGGTCTTACAGTGAAGTATAGATCAGGATGTGCTGTCATTACATACTTATTACCTACTAGTGGCGCCCCGCGGTGTTACCCGCTACATTTTTTCGGGATAAGAAGTAGCCTATGTATCAATCAGCCACCTACGTATGAAATTTCATTAAAATCCATTGAGTAGTTTTTACGTGAAAGAGTGACAAACATTTATCAGTACTTACAAACTTATGCGTTTATGATATTAGTAGGGATACTGTATCAAATAAGTTTTAATTTTTTTCCACGTTAGAATAAGTTTCAACATAAAAACAAAAACACTAAAATATTCCGTCAAAGCCGGCCGCCATTTTATAGACACAAAACTTTTTTCTTGCAACTTCGCAAATAGAAGGCGTATGAATGAAGAATTAACATAACCCTCTTCTAAATAACGTGGGGTGTTATTTGCATAATGACAGCGGTGTCGGAAGAAACCGACATTAATCAGGGGGAGCCTGTGCAACGAGGACGACTTGAGACACCTTAAAAGAATAGGGAGGGTTTAAATTTCAAATTGGGATGTATTTGTTTAAGAGATATTTAGTCCCTTGCGATTGTTTTGTTTATGATATTGTTCCAATCTCATTCATACAGCCCCCTTACCATGAACTCACAAAGCAGGGCAGTTTACGTAGAGGAAGCGAGACGCTGCTACGTGCAGTGAGGTGTTGCGTCTCGCTTCCACATCTTAAACTGCCCTGCTTTAAAAGTTCATGGTAAGGGGGCTGTACTGTGAAAACAAAAAGTAACAGTTGGTACGTACCTATAGTATTAAATTTGATCGATTTAGGAACTAATTCTGATTGTTTAGTCAAATTTCTAGCTTAATATCGAAGAAAAATTAAAAAAAAAAACTCGTGATTCTACTATTCCACAATTGTGGTCACTGTTTAAGACTGTTACTTATACTAGGAATACTCTACTACATACTTAAAGTCACGCCTGTTTCCCAGAGGGGTAGGCAGATAGGAAGACTCCATCTAGTTATTTTGCAAAATATGTGAATTTGGAATATTATCTTACATGTCACTATTTAAAGACATTATAGTTTTTTTTACATCGACAAAGGAGAGGTTACACATTATTCATATAGATAAGGTATTAGCAAATAAAGATAGAAATGAATATAGGTAATTGATGAAAAACTGGTATTAACAAAACACTTATCGCCAGCTGAACATTAATACAAGTGTATGTCAATTAACACGAACGGATTAGTTAATTAATTACAGTACAGCAATAGGTACGCCATTAATAGTTATTCAGGAGTGTCTGTAGTGTTCCCACTGCCCACAGGCGACCTGTGGCTGCCGTGAAATTGTTACAATTCGATTACACTTGGAACTCGAATCTATCTCAGTATTACTCAAGAACGTGAGTATTGTTCGTTATTATCTTATATAGTAATCAATACCTGTTGTAAAAACTCATTAATTAACAACTTTTTTTTAAGTTACGTGAGAGTGAGTTTATTTTGAATATTATGATTCTATTACGTGAATAGAATGTCGAGTCGTAAGGGGCAACGAACCCTGGGGACGATGAATTGCAATTTGCTCGCTATTTCATCGTATTTGTGACGCTACCGATATATGGATAAGTATAGACGATAATAAATCTACATACCACTTTTAGAATTACGGGCGCGATTATAAATGTACTATGTAATTTTTATATTCACTTCAGTTTAAACAACACAAAAAAAAATGTACTGACAATTTAAAAATAAAACTTCTATGTATCTCTCACAAAGGTCCGTTGTATAAAAAGAAATGCAGACAAACATTCTTTTTTCAAATTAAACATCTCTGCCAATTAGGAGCAGACGTTACACAAAGAATATAATATTTTCAAGAACGACACTTTTGAATAATAGAACACTGTCTGACGTGTAATTGAGATTTGAAAAGGTATAAAACAAAAGAGAGGAGACTTGAATAAAAAGTAAAAAAGTGTAAAATAATAAGTTTGCGTTAGGGGGCGCGGTTGGGGCCGCCAAGTTTTCACACTTTGCCTCCACTTTTTCTCGCATTAACCCTGCGCTTGCCGCGTCGGAGTTTCCTTTGGCATCGTTAAGTGTCTAACGACTGGCAATTTGCGTGAAAGCTCTTATTTGAATTGATTTATTTGTTTTTACTTTGCTCTAATGGCCAGTTCTTGTATAATGTCTTATAAGAAGTATATTCATACGTTATACGTATTATGGGATACAAGCTTATAAGAATAACGAGAAGATTCTATGATTAGTTTTGTAAGAAGTATCTCGGACGAAATAGGTTTGTTAAATCGTACGTTTATTTCATTAAATTAGTTATGAATTTCGACTATAATTAGTAGTAAAGTAGACTAAGTTTTCATTAAATTTAGACCGTCTAAGTACTAAAAAGGTGTCAATACACGGTAATATTTCTTCCTATAAACCTTGGCTGCCTCGATAGTTCGTTAAACTAGTTTCAGTCCAAGCGTAGTGAACCGAAGCGTATCTGGGACCATTAGCGGCAGTAATAAGCATTAACCATCTACAGTTATTCCAAACTACACAATAATGGATACCTCACAAAAGATAACCCAAACACGCCCTATATTGATAGAGGCCTGAAATTTAATATGAAATATTTCAAACTAGCAACACTAACAACTGACGCACACATAGACACGTGTACGGTACATAAAGGAACGTAAAACTATACTCACACAGATGTAAAAACTACACAAATACATTGAAGCATAAGAGGGGTGTCTTTGTTACACATTAAGGAAGAAGGGCATGAAGACGGGGTGAGGGGGGAAGGGGCGGTCGGCGTGGGGCAGGGGTAGCCCCACCCCGGGCTGTTTTGTATTCAGCCCGGTCGTCCGTTTACGATTTCGCGCGGGACACTTGGAGATTTCTATTGCGTTGCGTCACAACGCGACAATTCGGTATTTCTTTATTAGAATTGTGGTTGGCCCGCTTTGTTGCTTGGGGAAGCATTTGCATCTACTGGGTTAATCTTTGGCGCTGGACGCTGAATATGTTATGCTATCTGAAGCAAGCAAAATTACTTGGAATTTGCAAAGAAATAGTACTTTTACTGAAACCCTACACCAAATCAACTAAGTCTCATTTACAAGAAACTGAACTTTGTACTTATACATTTTTGTTCAAACTTTTAATATTCAACCAATTCTTAGTAGGTACCAACACTTAATATCCAAACGGATAAAATTCAAACTCGGAATAATTCAAACCAAAAGAGAACGCGACGTTTTAAAAAACAAACACTCGATCCAATGCACATTAACTAATAAACTCACATTATGATCAATTTAAAAAAGGAGCACCATTTCACGATCCAATAAAAAGCGTCTAAAACCGTCGTAAATATAAGACTAATTTGAATAAACGAAGGTTGAGATAAAAATGTGAATGAAAATAATAAAAGTGGGAGAAGCATTACCGTCGGAGTGGACCTTATAAGAAGACAATTTTATGCAAATCTTTTTCCGCTACTTTAGCATTCGAGGAACAAACGTGGCGGCGTAGGGTTGTACGTAAAACATTCTAGTACATTTTTTTTGTAAAATTATTATACACTAGCTTTTGTCCGCGGCTTGGCCCGCGTTGAGTATCTTATGTCAGATAGACAGACAGAGTTACTTTCACATTTATAATATTAGTATAGATAAATGATTTTTTTGTTAAAATATTATTTTAACGTTTTAGTTATTTATTATCTACTACATAGATCTGAGTAATACGTACTTTATTATTTAAATTATGGTCACTCGTATAGATATTTATGACTATTATATTAGCTAAAATTGCTAACTTAAACGAACACAATTTCTCGGAATGCATTTTGAGTGGTTTTATTTCAAAACGAATTCCCAGAATACATTAAAATCGATATAAAATATAAGGGACTATTTGTATTTGTTTTTTTTTTATTAAACTTTATGTTCTTGATTAAAATTTAAATAAAAATTTAGTGACATTTAAAATAACATCACGCCGACTTCTAGACACACAATTCGTAATTTAACCGTAAATTGGGTACCGTACTGTCTTTTAACAAAATTAAAAGCTTACCCGAATATACCTACGTTAATTAAAAGGTCTGCTGAAGTACTTAATTGATATTTAAGCCTCGTGCAAAACTGCAAAGTAATTTTATAATTTACTTTAGATTTAGATTTCGACGCAACGATGTATACTAAGTCCAATTCGAGTTATTTGTGTCTAGATAGTAAATTACAACGTTTCTACTCTAGAGTGCCCACAAATGAAAAATAGAGCCTCTATTCCCTTCAAAGGTCTAATCAAGCTCCAATATTAAGGTCGAGTGGCTTTAGACGTAATAACTTCTCAGAAATATTTTATACTTTCACAAGTACGTGAGTACCTTGTGGGATACCCCTTAGTAGTTGATCTCGATATATAAATTGAATGAATAATTTGTACAAACTTTAGGAAAAATGTGTTTAGTGTCAAAATATTTAATATAAATTAATTATAATGATTTAAAACTAGGTTTACGGATTTTATCGCGGTTTTAATTGATATTTTTGGTCCCGACGTTTTGAATCCTTTACAGCATTCATGATCACAGGCAGACTGAGGTGTTAAACGTCTAATTTGAACAATTACTATCAACTACCTTACATTTTAATTATTATTAATTATCTTGCAGCTTTATGCTTAGAATTAACTTTAATAGATTCTGTGATGGGATTCCAAGCAGGTGGTATGTCCGAGCCATCTTCTGTATTGAAGTTTAATTTAATTTAAGTTTAATTTCAATAGTCTCGCGTGTCATCCTAGGGAGGAATGGATTTTCTTTGGCAAGGATTTGTGGTTTATCAAATCTGATGTAATGATGGTCTTGGTCAAGCGTATGGATACAAATTGCAGACTTCCTGGCACGGCGGTGTTTAATATTAGCGATATGTTCTTTTACGCGGGTCCTATGTTCCTTTTGTTTGGCCGATGTTAGAGAGACCACAATCACAATCAAGCTTGTATAAGCCTGCATCTTGGAAGGGTATGTGGCACTTGTCAGGTGGTAGGAACAAATTCATAATATCATTACCTAATAAATCATCATTCATAATATCAATAAATTAATTATATTAAAGTGTGACAGCCCTAATCCAGGAATGCGCTGAAAATAATTTTTCTGTAGTGTGAAGCGACTCACTCGCGCCGAGCAGTGTAAGCGGCTCTTTTATTTTTAAAAGACATTTGCGGTTCGTTCTTTATGAATCTTACTTTGAATGTTTTAGTTGCCAGTTATTTTTATTCGGATTAACATCTTAGTTATGGTAGATTGTTTTTAGATGAGCTTGAATATTTAAACACTTTTTAGAACTATGAATAGAAAAGTTTGAATTCAAATAGAGAATGTTTGTTTTCTTTATTGTTAACGTCATTGAATTAGATAACTAGGTATGGAGTCGGTATGTTATGTTGGTGTTTTGATAACTGTAAGGGATATAAAAAAGGATTGCATAAGACTTTTATTAAGGTATTAGTTAATTTATTAAAACGATACAATAATTTTTAATTAGCCACCAATCAGGGATTCAACCGCACCGATATTTAATTCATTTTTCTATTATTTTAATCTTAAACATTCACTGTTTCGCTCCTATATTGCATTTCTTTAATTGTGTGCAAGGCAAGCGCAATACTGGTGATCGTCTTAGGAAAAGGCATATATGTACCATCACCACCACTGAAAGAAAATTATGAAAGATTTTTTTTATACTTTTCGTACTATAATAATGTATCGTAGATTTATAAACCCGTTAATTAATTAATAAAAGCTTAAAAATAAGAGCAAAATAATAATAAATATGTTCTGAAGTTCAGTTTTCTGGTCACGTGCCGTCGACCGGCGTTTATATGTTCGGCGCGAGAATTAAAGAAGTGCAGCGGCGAAGGGTTGAATGCTAATGTTGGCGGGCCTTAATTGAGCCGCCATTATGTTCTTTATTTGAAAAATATGTCAATAAGAGTTTGCGAATAGCTGTGAATCGCCTAGATTGGTTCTTAAATTGAAAAAAGATATTTTATACTTTGGTAGTCCTCAATTGGCCAGTATTTTTTTGTATTAGGTACATACATGAAAGTTATTTTAGTAAAATGTTTAGTCAATCTTTGCAAAATGTTGACATACTCAATATGTATTAAAATCTCATTAAGACCTCCGGGGATAAATGCATGAAATGGCAGCATAATATGTCCTACGACTGCTGTTATTATTTTTTGTTATGTATAGTTATTTTATATTTTTGAAAAAGGTATTTTTCAATTAACTTTGCCAAAAAATCATATATGAAATAAAAATGAAACGAACACAATTGAATAGCATTGATTAAATGTCTCGCAAAAACAACGGTCAGACAAAACACGTAGAGATAACCGTTTGTACTAATGAAAAGCACTGTTAGTTCTGATTGCGACCCCTCTAACTGTCTTAAAGTTAGCACACATATACACCACCCAACCCACTAAGGAACATACTAACTACCAGCGTTACTTGACCCCCTACCCCGATGTTAGGCGTGTAACACGCGAGCGACAATATGAGGCCAGATTTTTTGGTCGCTGTTAAAGTACGAAATGATTCGGCTGTTATTGTTATTGAAAGTATAGTCTTTATTTTCGACGTATCGTGTTTTCGATTTAAAAATAACTATTCATAATGAAGGAGAATTTTTAGGGCATATCCAACACTTTATTAGATTTCCTCCTTTAAAGCCAGTTTGTAATATGACTGAAAATCTGTAAAATAACGATACCGCTTTGCTAATATAATCTGAATAAGTTCAGTGTTAGTGATAGGAGCCACAAAAAGTCTGCCATTTGTAAACCACCTAATTCGGACGTTGAGCGAATGTGGGCACATCGCGCGATGGACTTGGAAAGTTCTTGTTTCAACGGCGGTGGTGTGGGAGGGACGCGCGAGGGGGCGGGGAGGGTACGTAAGGAACGTTAGAAGAAACACCCACGATGTACCGAGTACTGACGGCTCCGGTTTGGGAGGAGATCGGTGTGCGATTGTTTTGCGATTGGCGCGACGTTTTTGTCCTTCAATGAGGATTATACACTATACAGGACTCTAGGTGTAGTGTAAGTCCGATGCTTGCTAATTTAACTATTACGTTTGCGTTTTTCTTTTGTTAACTGACGCGCATAGTCAACTGCGATGGATAGAGTGGTTTGGAAGAAGCAAGGGGCTTTGCCGAATAGTGGGAAACAAAATAAGCTATGAGAAAAAAAGATAGATGGGCATAAAAACGCGAACGCGATTGTTGAGTCAGCATCTAACTTACACAGGCTCTGATATCTAGCAGTGCGATCGTGTGATGTTCGGTGGTAAATGTAATTCAATTATTTTTTACCCACGCTGGAATAATTAAAAAATGACTTGTCTGTTGAAGACTTGGCAAAAAAATGCTGTTTCGTAACTTCCAGATTATTTCTTGATTCTTTTTTTTGTTTAGTTAATTTATAATTTTCTAGAATGTACCTAAAACAAAAGCTATTTTTGATAAATAATAGAGGTACGTTCGACTATTTACAGAAGCACTAAGTCAGGATATTGTTTAGCTTTAAGACGACAAGAAGAACCCATATTCATACTTTTCAAGGCGTCTCTTTCACAGAAAAGAATGACCATTTTCAGTTCAATTTCAAACAATATTGTATGGTATGTGCTAATAAAGCCGAGAACAATTTTCAGTTCGAATTTCGATCTATACATATACTACTATATAGTATGTAGTAATAAAGCTGGTTTCCTCTAAAAGTAAGGATCCTTAAGAGTGGGCGATATCGACCGCCGCCCACCGACCGCGTCTTAGCGCCAGTCCGTGGTGCTATTAATTATGGTGGACATACGGGACGGGAACGAAACGAGTTGCTGTGAACAATTTGTAATACATAATACACTTGTGACGGCCAGTGTGTTGTCATTAGATTTATGGATGTTCTTGTTTATGAGAATTTAGTGTGTTTGAGCCCGATGACTGGCAGTAAGAATGTCAAGTTACTATGGTAACGCCATTAGGGTTTAAATTAAGAATGAAAACGTTTCGTAGCTATTATGCTTGTATAAACAAAGTAAATTTTATCTATAATAACCTCTTTGGGGTATCCACATGCTTGTGTTGTAGCAGAAGTAACAAAATAAGTCGACGACCTGATTGGTGCAGTGGCTTAGCGATTTGACTGCTGCGCTAAGGGTTGCGGGGTCGATTCCCGCACGAGGCAAACATTTGTGGCATCCCCAGACGTTTGTTCCGAAATTAGGTGCTTGTGTATGTGATATTCCATGGTTTTGAAACGCACCCACGATACTAATATAAAAAAATTAAAAATCATGTAATCAAAATGACATAATGTAATTATGGACATTCGAAATTAGTCGGTGGCGTAAATTGAAAACTGCCCTGTTATGATTTTAGATCCTTATGTATTATCGCCACGCGCAATGACGTCACAATTCTTTGACAGCTTAAACGTCAAACGATTAGTCCGCTCAATTGTTACGTCATTGCCTTCGGAAAAGTAAGCGGAACCCGTCACTTGTCCGCAGGCAATAAATCTTATAGATATAGGACTAGTCGTTTGGACTTAACGTTGTCCTTCTTAGCTATGCTGAACTCTTTTAAAAGTTATTAAGCAACAGAGCAATGTAACTACGAAAATGAAATACGTAGTCATAACCCAAAATTATTTTTATGAATATTGTAGCCAGATCACACTTGTAATCACACTAATATTATAAAGACGAAAGATTGCGTGTTTGTTTGTTTGTTGCTTCTTCACGTTCAAACGTCTGGACCGATTTCGATAGAATTTGGTATGGGGGTAGCTGACACCCTGGATTAACATAATATAGGATTTTTATCCCGAAAGAAATTTAGCAGGTAACACTGCGGGGCGCAGCTAGTATATTATAAAATCTTAAACTTAATTTTCAATGACTATTATAATATCGACACACTCCTCTAAGGTTTCCATTTCAAACGCAGAACGTAATTATTTAAACTGCAATCGAAACCATAGATAAATCTTATACTTTTTTAAAAGCACTGGCGATGGCGCAAACGAGCGGTTATCATCGGCATCTCGAGTGGGTGATTAACTCGGTCGGTACACACATTAATCAAGTCGAGAATGTAAGGCGAGAGCGGACGAAAGTGTACTGTGGCTAGTCCTGCGGTTGTATTCTCGTTAAGTTATCGATTTTATTATATTTTTTTATATTTGGGTTTTCACATGACTTTGCAACTGCCAGTTACATAATAATTATGTCCGGTTTATTGTAGACTTCCAAATAAGAGGGTTTAACCAACCCTTCTTACACTTTGTTCCTTACTTTTAGATAGGTTTTGACATTCAAGATACGAAGTAATCGTAGTTACAAAATGAATTTTAGTTTTCACGCCTAACTCAGCACAATAACAGTATTAAATCAGTTAAGATATATACTTTCAATGTTAGCCCTAAAGCGGGACTTGAAGGGTTCTATCAAAAAATCATAATTAAATTACAAAAACTTATTTCATTTCAGTGAAAATCTAACCATAAACAACAAATAAATTTGTTTCTGGCCACGTGTAATTTTTAAGCTACAAATTCGTTTTTTCCTTATCCAAAAGTTTTTTCGAATACAGAATAGGTCTGCGTATTGGGTGTCATGCTTCTATCTCACTAGGGCTGCCTCTCAGGTGTCGCGCTGTTAATAGGGTTGCCCGTAATGTAAGATCGTTGTGTCTAAGTATCATCATTATTTATCATAAGTAGCCAGCGAAGCCACTGTGTAGATGTAGTCTGTACACAGTTGCTACATTAGTTAACAAGCTGAAGCTAGTTTTATATTTATGAACTGGTTTGGAGACTAAATTGTTCCATTTAAAAGTTTATAAATTCTAGATTATTTTTCCTCAAGTTCCATATCTTTATTATCACACAAACTAACATTACAATACTTTAAAATCTACTTATAATAAAAACTACAACCTACGTAATAATAATTCTAAATTCGATTTTAAAAGTGCTCTTATGTTTTTGGTTTAATGGGTTTTCTTAATGTTTATGTTAAGACTGGCTGGCAAATACTATGACCTTTTTGTATTCGATATTCGATCTAACATAAGCAGCACTGCTTAATTGGAAACAGTTAACCAAATACTTACTTTTGAACCAACTGTTACAAAAGCGAAGGTTTTAAATAGAGACACCCCTTTTAGATAACGAATTTAATTATCATGGCATCTAAAAACGGAAAATATGTCGCTTACGTACTTTCGCTGTACGTCTGGGTTTTGTTGATAAGAGATATAATAATGATTAAAATTACTCAGACAAAGACTATACCATTCACATTTTATTTTAGTAAAAGTAGAGTTTGTAAAAGAATAAAAAGGTACTTAATGCGAACAATTATGATAATAAATCCAATCAATACATTTTTCGTAATTTAAATCAACAGACTACATGCAATATACCTGCGTGCCTATATTAAGCTTTTTTGAAGGACCTACGAGAAAAATCAAAACGATGCTTATCTCATTCGAAAAACAGGAATATTTGTGAAGAAAAACATATTTTCTAATGTAATGCGGGTAAATCGTTACCGTCATTTTTGTGTTTTTTTTATATTCAGGGCAAAGAAAATAATTTTCAATCAATAATCTTCCTAAAAACACAAATCTATCATTTCTCATGCATATCCTTTTTCAAATTGCCCATCATCATATCTGTTACCAGCCAGTTACATTTTTATTCGTTATTCTATTTTTATATTACGCATAACACCCGCCGAATTCGGCATTTAAACTGTAACGCTCACCGAACCTTCTAGTCGAATCCTTATACCTAAACCCACACCATATAATATACCTAACTAACGCTAGCCTTAATTCTACATTAAAGACGGCCATCCTCAGAATTGGGCGCTCCTTATGGACGCTGGAGGGGGAGGGGCGCGGGTCGCGGAGGGTGAGGGTAGCAGGGGGGCAAGACACTCGATCAATACCGACCCGACTTTCAAACTGCTTTCACCCTAACGAAAGTCGCCCGGACTCCGCTCGAGCGAGCCATGAAGGATTCGTATGGAGTTGTTGATACCACTTAGATAATTTTTGGAGGAAAAATTTGAAATATGTTGCCTTTTTGATGAATGTCTGTCTCGGTGAATTGCCTTTAGTTTGGTTATTTTGTAGTATTTGTTAATAGTATAGAATAAGTATGACCTTGAATACTTCAGTTATGTTGGATCTGATCATTTCTGTGTCCTTGGAGTGGTTCAAAGTTCGTTTTGGTATGTCTTCTGCGAAGTGTTCAGTTTCACAAATCTTTTGATTACTGTCATCTTCAAGGTTGGTGAATGAGGAGTGTTCAAGACATTTCTTGAATTACGCTTACATGTTTGTTGTCTTGGGAAGTGACGGCGTTGTTGTATTCGGCACGAAATACCTGAAACAATGGAAATTGTGAATGAAATGAATGATAGAGGTAGTATAGTATCACGCCAGTTTTATGCCAGAAGAGGTAACTTGTACGGCAGTGGATCATGAGGTTCAAGGTTTGAACAAAAAAATCCTGCGTAGTAATTAGTTTATCCCTGTTTTGATTGGACGCTATAACCAAATTAATATAGAAGCAAGTAATTTAAAATAAATACGTCTAGGTATTTCTCCTGTATTGTGGGTACGTTTTCACAAACGAACATCCAGATTCGGGACATACATCTGTGGATCGCACATTTTTTTGTGTGCGGGAACCGAACCTTAAACCCTTAGCGCAACAGTCCAATCAGCCACTGCGCCAATCAGGTCGTCAAATTTTTACACGACTTGTAAACTGGGTTCTGAAGATATTATCAACCGTTCGTAGTATACCTGACACACCTCACCACCACCCTTGATAGGTCATCTCTATACCACTTTATACCTTGTTTCCATGTCTTCTTCTTCTTATCGTATGGTTAATGATCAACCTGGTGTCAGAGTTTAAACCGCCTCTTATAGGCCCGACATATATTTGCCCACCGTTGAAAACTCTCAGATGTACCGGTTTCCTCACGATGTTTTCCATCATCGTTTTTTAGTAACTGATAACTAATTTACAGTATGCACATGAATTCGAAAAGACTGGTGCGTGTCAGGATTTGAGCTAGCGGCCGCCGACTTGGCAGTCCAACGGTCATACCGCTCAGCTATCAGTGTTTCCATGTGTGTGGCAAGTACCTCAAGCCTATATGTATAAGAACTATGTATGCTATAGTATCTATATATATAAAATTTTCGTGTCACAGTTTTCGTTCCCATACTCCTCCGAAACGGCTAGACCGATTCTCATGAAATTTTGTGAGCGTATTGAGTAGGTCTGAGAATCGGCCAACATCTATTTTTCATACCCCGGGTCAGCTAGTAGATATATAGATAGAAGCCTTATCACCGCAGATCGCATTAACATCTACTGAGATATACGAGCACGTCTTCAGCGCGCTGTCTTCACGTACGCCCCCCGTGCGAACATTTCGTTTCAACCCCCCGCGCGCCGCCCCCCGGTCTTATCGGCCTTAGTGCGGACCCACGTATAATTTAATTATATATATACACGCTGGCCTTGCTCGCTACGGATTTAAAGATAACGTCCTAATTATTATTAAGGAGAATGAAGACGTTATTTTAATGTAATTGTGTCGGCTTTATGGCTTTTGGGTATGTTTTAACATTCTCTTTTTACTGAAGCAAGAATGTGAGTTGTTTTGCATGGGCAAGTGTTCTGTGAAGAGGATAATAAAGGATTCATATTGAACGGAACGAATATTTCACACACGGTAATTTTTTGCGCGAAAACCTCAATAGCTTATGATGGTATAAATCGGCAATTGAAGCTCGTAGATTAAAGCCTGTACTATAGTTTTTTGGGACTGACGTTGACAGATGGAATGCATTGCATTGTTTAAATCGATCCAGAAATGGATAATTCCCTTGTAACAAGTTCTCCGTAACAGACTATTTGCTAAAAAGGTTATAATACACGAAAGTTTATTGTAGAAAGGTGGATAGTATCCTAACTTGACCCATGAGAATTAAAAAGAGGCCGGTACTCAATTTCTTGAAACTTTATTGACTATCAATTTCATCTTACAATCATAATACTTTTTACAAATAAAACATCTCAACAAATTGTTTTGAAATAAGAACGAGTTGCGCGAGCATCAACCCTTTGAATGCTGCGTCGTCGCGTCGTGAGAAACGCGGAGATGAAGGGTCTCCGTGACCCGGGGTCACTACTGGCCGCGCATCGCGTGAGATCACTGTACACAACACTGAGATGCGCTGTGAGAAAGATACGAGTTTTACTTGTATTGAATATATTTTAGAGCAGTTTTATAAACATATTTTTCTACGCTTCGTGATTGTTACAGTCTGTTTGCATACTGGACTTAACGTTGATGTTTAATGTTAAAACCACACCTTATTATTACCAACATTGCCTAACTGTTCAAATTCTATTTAGCAGTTATTACTTAAGATTTTGTTATAACCAATAAGATAATTGTTTCGTAGTAACAGTACCAACTGTTGTACGTGTATATCTATATTGTATTGCAGTGCCCAAAACTACGGTTGCGTCTTTGTTTTCGGCTATGAAGAATATGCGAGTTTTTATATTATATACTCAACGCAATTCAGCTTCGTTGTCATATGATTAATTATAGTGCTTCTAAATAAATAATAACTATAAAAACGTTGATACGTTCGTTCTCATTGATCTTTGACTTTGCTATTTAATTATTATAAACTGTGAATTTTATGATCGTTGGATTCGTTAATAATGACTACTATATTCATATCATTTTACTTTGAACATTAATAATTTTATCGGTTTAAGTCTGATAAAGAATAACCATGACCATATTATACCATGGTATAGTCGTGAGAAATATCCGTCAACGGTCATTGCAAGCTGACCTAGGTCAAAGTCGTGACCCGTGGGTCAAAACAACCGGTGATCATGTGAAGGGTTAAAAAAGGTTCCGTCAAATGCAAGAAAAAGCCCGTAATACCATAAATTAATTTTCACAGCTGCTCTGTTCATGAAATAAGACCTTTATATGTTATTTTAGTTATAATAGATATTCTACTAAGAGATAATATAATCGTGATAAGTAACGACCGCCAATCGTCAAGGCAAGCCGACCGCGGCGCTCGGGTCACAACCGCGACCCGCGGGTCATAGCAACCGGTAGCCTTGCGAAGGGTTAAAATGTTTTATACTTACTAAGATATTTTGTTTGGAATAATGGCTAGACATTTTACTGAAGCCAAGGCTTAACTAAAGCAAAAATTACCCAGAAACTACTGTTTAACAGAATATAGGTATTACGTTAAATAGTTTAATGATGGGAGGATAAGTAATCAATAGCAAAGAAATGTTTCTAGATCTCTTCGTAAACAATTTTGCGACAAAAACAGTCACTTATCATTCATAATATACAACACGTTGGGCGCCAATAGGCTCACTATAGCATCATCATTGCATTTACAACTTCACTACGATGCTATTGTTAGATAATAGGCAAATTATTGATAATACAGCATAACAGCCAATGTTATCATTACCAGTGCTAGTAGGGTTAAAAACCTTTTTTTTTATTAATTTGGTTACGTCACTAACGTTGACGGAAAACATCGTGAGGAAACCTGGATTTAATTATCTGAAATCGCCAACCCGCAGTGAGCTAGCGTGGTGTTCAAAGCTCAATCCTTCTCTATACGAGAACAGGCCTTTGCCCTGCAGTGGGACAGTAATAGGCTGTCATTATTATTAATAATAATACGTAAGTAAACACGTTACTAGTTCATGCTTCACCTAAAATACTATCTAGGAACCGAATCTAACTCGCATATTACAAAGTTATCCAATAAATAATCTGAATGTTTGGAGGAAGCAAATTGCGTGCAATAAATAAGAGATATCATACTATAATAGCAGAGCAGTAGACAATAAATTTAGGCGCAATTAGACTTAATCGTTGAATAGAAAGCGTGCTACGATCTTCTGCCGAGAATACGATCAATAGCAGGTGCTCACAACCCTTGGATACTGTTACATTCAAATTATAAACAGTTCAAAAGTGTATAGGCACTTTAATTGTAACATTGTTAAAGGGACGTGAAGTTTACTTTTTGTAGAAGTAGAAAAACAGAATAAAAGTGAATGCGGAAGTTAAATTTTTTACAAGCTTTTATTTTACTTGCAATATTTGTATGTGAGTTTGTTTAGGTCAAATCTTGCAATCTAAATTAGAACCACTTTTTGACATCTGATTGAAATGAAGTTTTGCGTACTTAAGTAGGTTATTGGTGACAATACAATATTATGGTAGTTTTGAGCTGATCTGAAGATAGATTTAGAAGATGGTCATAGGAAGTCTGTGACGAAATGAGGCAATCCCCATCTTCACTAGTACTTTGAGCCTAGCTGGTTTAAAAGCTTGTGTTAAAAATATTTTTTTAATATTAGTTTATTTTTCGGCTCTGTTGCCAAACATCTGTGATGAATGAGTACAGACATGGTAGGATTACCAAAATATCAAACAATAGTTTAAATAATCAGTAGAATTTTTTCAGTAGTATTTTGTTAACTATTATTAAGTAATATAGATTAACATACTATTTTACAAATATATACAACTTAATTCTAATACAAAATAAAAACAATATATACAAAAATAAAAAGTTAAAAAGCATCAAAGAATTCATCCCCATCGATGTCAACCGGTAACGTGCCCAAAAGACTGGCAGCATTGCCACGTTGAATGGCAATGCTAATTCTTTGGCCAAAAAATGAATGGCCACGCGACTATTTAACAGCACAGTTTCGGCATCTAATTAATATGTACGTGTTTGTTGAGGAAGATAAATCGATATTTAGACTGCTCTCAATGGAGGGTGCTAAGCTCCGTCAGCTGTACGAGTATGACGTTAGGTATACGCTGACCCTCGTAGTACGAATTATATAGAAGTATAAAACGTTACAATAAGCAAACTTAATCTTTCTATGCTCCACTATTTATAGGAACAGTTGAATATTTTGGAGAGAACTAACTATAAAGACTTTTTTTATAATTAAGTGTTATAAAAGCTAGTATACTAACCATGATTAATTAAAATAAGCAAGGGATCGATCTCTTGCTCTTGCATAGTTCAATTTTACTAAGGTAATTCGAATCAGACAAATACATTTTTTTTTTTTTTTTTTTTTTTATTAAACGTCGCCCCACACTAGGTATTTCTCCTGTATCGTGGGTGCGTTTCACAAACATGAAATATCACATACACAAACACCCAGACTCGGGACAAACATCTGTGGTTCGCACAAAGTTTTGCCCCGTGCGGGAATCGAACCCGCGACCCTTAGCGCAGCAGTCCAATCACTTAGCCACTGCGCTAGTCAGGTCGTCATGTTCATCCCAGCGCCATGTTTGTTACAACCATAGAAGCTATTTACTTGAGAGTATCTTCAACCGAAGGTTTGCAACTCCTGGCCAGTGGTTTATACTCGCTATATTACATAGTTTACGACGGTCCACTCGCTCGAGGCACTTGTAATAAAATCTTGTCGACGCCACCGCCCGGTTTATGAATATTGTTCCACCGTCGCGCGCGATAAGGCGATACAAACTAGACCAAGTTTTCTATAATTGCTTTAGTTTATACTGTTTTGTGGTATTGTAAATAAGAATATGTGATTACTGTGTGTTTTAATATGCTTTGTACGTTTTATTGTATATTATCATTATGGTAGCCTTATTGTTATTTATCTGCACGAATTAATTTAAGTGAATGGACCATTTTTATAAGTTCATGAGTCGGAAATACTCCTTGTAAGAATTCAGTTCAGTCATTAGTACAATTACCAAGGAGTCATTTCTGCACTGTCCTAAGGTTGACTTTGAGATAATGCCTATGGCATTAAGTCCGCCTCTATACACATTGTTAAGTGCTTTATACTTTAAAAATCCCAACTTTTAGCTTAAACTATCAATATTTGGCTTTTCTAGCAGTTTATCATGCAATTTATGGGATGTTTTTTGATTAATTCAAGCATTAAGTACCTACCTTTTGTCTTTCTAGTTATAAAAGTCGTCAGTCACAATCCTAGTTATACAAAGCAAAAGAGCATGATGTAATTATATTAGGAGATTAGTTCAACAGTATGTTATCAGAAGGAAGCACGCCTCTGAATGAAACCTAGTTTTACGTCTCTCTGAAAGATGTAACCTTGACAATGGCTCTTAGCCGAGTTCAAAAAGAATAAAGTATTTTTGTGAAGAAAAAATGAATGCCTGGTTGATGGCAATAGGCTCGCCCCCTATTACATTGGGACCTAAAAACATAACTGGCGAAATGTGGGTGTACTGTATGTGCACCTCTGCCTACCCCTTCGGGGAATACAGGCGTGATGTTATGTTATGAAAAAATAAATGCGATTTGCGTTAGAGTTGTTAGAGGTACATAACAGTCACTTAAAGTTATAACTTATGTCTGCAGCAATTTAAAAACAAGCTTTTAAGGCATCTTCAATCATGTTGTGTAAATATGCATTTTAAAATAATTTTTTTTTCATCTACAAAAAATCTCGAAACACATAATCAGTATGTTGCCGGCCGGTACCAATGAGTCACTATAAGGTTAAATACGGGAACTGCGGGCCAAAGATATCAACATCAGAATCATACCGCAGCAATAAACAAGTAAGTGTACTTAATATCATGGCACGTACTTAAAGTGACCGAGTATGTTTTATACGATAGTGGAGACTATTTACTGTTAGGCACTTAAATATTCCAGCAGGGATAGCTAGGCACTAAACTAAAACATTAGAGAAGAGTACCCGGCCGGAAAAGCAGATTTATATTACTACCCCAACTAAGATCATAAAACTATACAACGCCCGGCCCGAGTATTAATATTGTGCCATTTATCATGACCCTACCCCCTCGCCCCCATCTTTTGTGTAAGAAATACACCCGAAACAACCGAGAGAACAAGTTTCGACAACGAAAACTATTCAAACGTTCCCAGCTAACAGCACAACTTGTTCGGGGATGTTCTTAACTCGGGTGCTTCAGCGGTCGTTCGAGGAAAATTGGAAATCGTAGCGAGCGCGCGCGAAAATCGACTTTTTGACGTACTTGTTTTAGTTTACATTCGTACGATCAGTATTGATAGTAGAATTTCGAACGGAATCGAATATAATAGACTTTGTGTGTCGTGTATTAAAGTTTGATTTGGCTTGTGTTAGTTTTGCGAGCAGTTGGCCGGAAGGGTAGAGTCGTAAGGAAGTTCGGCGATTATGTTTAGTCAGCGCTGGCTGTGTAATGGAAAGGAAGTAGGAATTGGGGCCTGTAAGATGTGGTCGTATAAGGCGGCCATTCCTGTTTAGCTCCCGCGGGTAAGTAGCGGGTGGGGGGAGGGGGAAAGGAGGTTCAGGGACGATTTGTTTGCTTCTAAGGTCCGTTCTATTCCGCAGCTGCGGGTAGGATTTAAATTTCGTACTGGGCCGCCTTTTGTCCGTAGACCTTCTCCGTTGCTTGATGAGATGCCTCTTTACAACTTTAAATTAAAGTGTGTTCTGCTAAATGTTTTGAATTTGGAAGTTTAGAACGGCATCCCTAATTGTATTTGAATTCAAAAAGTTTCTAACCTTAATGGAAAACGGCTTGGAAAAAAAACATTATATGGAAAGTAATGTCAAATTGTTTTAATATTTAATAGCTACCTACACAACCTTATCTTCACGAACACTATTATAACCTCCTTGCAGTAATAATATTCTCATAGACCGTCAATCAACAGTATTATTCTGCTATAATATTCCGATAGCTTATTCAGTTCTATGCGCGGAGCCTTACTCAAAGTTGGAAAGTAATAGTTGGCTATACGTTAGCCACAGAGTGAGAATATAATGGCTATGAAACAAGTTAGTTATGTACTTACACTCGAAGACTCGGTTGCCTTGGCTTGCTATACTTATGGTGATATACGTATGATAGTAGTTTCGTGACTAAGTATGTATTATATGGGTGAATGAACTTTGTATGTACTCCTTATATTAATATCTTTATGGAAAATGGCTTCTTTTCTTTTTTTTATAGAAACGTCGCCCATAGTAGGATTTTTCCTGTAGTAGGCGCGTTGTTGGTGCGTTTAATAAACATGAAATATCATATACACAAACATTAGACCAGTCTCGGGAAAAACACGGGACAGACTCAGGACAAACATCTGAGGTTCGCACAAATTTTTGCTCCGTGCAGGTATCAAACCCGCAACCCTTAGCGCAACAGTTCAATCACTCAGGACGTCATCGACGGAATAGTCGATGACTGTCACAATTGTGTGATAGTAACAATGTTCCTTACCCCTATGTTAGTATTCCTATTGTAATCATTTCACCTATCCATGAATACATGTGAATCACTGCCACACGCCTAGCACCGAGGTGGGCAGCTTGCAGCGACCGACATGCTAATGCCTCGTTTAGTAAGTTTTGATTTGGATAAAACCATAACAGAAAAATAGTAAAAGCTTAACCACAAAATTTATTTCAACATAATGATTTCTATCACTTACGCGAATATTAGATATTGAATTAAAACTAGGTTTATGGATTTTATCGCGGTTTTTAAATTGAATTTTGGACCCGACGTTTCGTTAAAAAATCGCGATAAAATCCGTAAATCTAGTTTTATTTCAATGCCTATTTCAACAGTTTCGTTCATCATTCATTCACTCAGTCTTATATAACGTACAAAGGCAGAATGTTCTGAAGCCCGGCTTTAAGATTTATCAATAAATATTGAAACAAATTGAGTCCAATACTGTCACTGAAACTAATTCACAATGGAGAATCAAAGGGAGAATCAAATTCAAAATATTCAGCGTTTTATTTGTTGGGCTTAAAATATATATTTATGTGTGAATGGGAATAATTATATTAATTATATAAAGCACAAAATCTTGGAATAAGATTGATAAGATAAGATAGATGAGTCTAAGATTCTGTAGCCGTACTTCAAGACAGAAATTATTCACTGCGCCACAGTGGGTAAGCGATTGGACTGATGCGCTAGGGGTTGCTCGATTCCCGTACGGGACAAAAAATTGTGTGATCTGCAGATGTTTGTCCCGAGTCTCAGTATTTGAGTATGTGGTATTTCGTGTTTGTGAAACGCACCCACGATAAACTGAACAAGACGTTTATAAAACTACTAAAGACTATATTTTCGTTCAAAAGGGCGAATGAAATTCTAAAAGATAGTGGTCCCAAATTAACGCGTGAAACGTTAGACTCAAATGACTCGCAACTATTCCTTGGGCCATTAAATAAGCAACCTCACAGATGGGCCCTAAGATTAGATTGACGGTGGGAACTAATATCAAGGGGTGCACCCCCGGGCTCAATTTTAAGGCGGGGCGCCCCCACTCCGGGGGATAAGAACTGATCGCGGGGGGCCCAGAAACTTGGGGGTGCTAAGAACATTATTAAATTGGATGATGAGTATATATTTTGTAGGTGTGTGTGTAGCGTAAGATGGGTCTGGCGTTTTGGGTCGATAGTTAGACGGTAGAGCGTCAAAGAAGTATAGTACACATTGAGATAACTAGTTTGGAAAATAACAGGATTGAAATTGAATGAAAATCTTTCAAGCATCTTAACTGTTCGGATCCTTATAAAGAGGAATAGGCACACGCCTTATTTCGTTCGTGAGATATAACGCAGTTAACTTAGAATAACTAGTTCAACATAAAAGTTAAAATTAACTTTACGGCGTGTAATAAAGAAGTTTTAAATGTTAAAATGTACCCTCGGGACTAATTAGTGTGTTCTTAACTGGTGTTATGTTGGCCACCCGTGAGATCTTCTTACTATGGTATCTTGATGACGCGTTGCATGATAACAATAAAATTAAATAACAACTCGGGATTTTTTTTACAATTACAAAGCATAGGTACAATAAACTCAACAACTTAGCATCAAGCATGTATTCCCCGAAGGGGTAGCCAATAACACTTTTCCCGACCCGGGATTCGAACCTAGGACCTCACGCTTAGCAGTCGCGTTTAGCAACTCAACAATAGAATAATATCAACAATATATGTGTAGTACGAATATAGACGCAAAAGACAGTCAACAAAGCCTTTACTCTTTATGGAAAGAAATAAACTCGAACCAGCAAAGGACCCTTCCTTATCATCACGTTCAAGGCCGTTTCCAGTTTTCAAATCACATTCATAGTGTGCTCGCGACAAAAACCCAATCCTCCATAAACAAAGTGTTCAAAGGCAAAAGGGACAAATGACCCAATTTCCTTAAGTGTTCCTGAGCTCAACCTTCACTCGCGCGTGAAGGGTCCAACCGACCCCACTGTACTGCGCGCAACTTTCGTTGGCCTACTTGTGAAAAATGTGGAAAATCTTCTTTTGAATGCTCTGCGCTTCGGATTGTTTGTGAAGAAAGTTTTTTTTTTGGTAATTGAGTTGGGTGCTTTTCTCAGTTATAGCTTGTGTCTTTGAATTTGTGTGACAAAGGAGTTGTTTTGAACACAGGTTGCATTGAATGTAAAGATAGATTATGTTTATAAATAAATTATATGAATATGATTATCCATCAGATCTTATTATGCTGAATGTGAACCTAAAGAGATCCTTCGATGCTTTTATACTGTGTTTTCCATTACCATATCTTTGCTACAACTATTTCCAGTTTCTACAATCACAATACAGAGGGATAAAATCCAATCATAAGACGTAGAAAATTGAAAATGTTGTACGTTTTCTTTCATTTAACTTCATCCACACAGCGAAACCTACTTCAAATCAGAATAATTAATTAAATTATCTCACGCAAGGTTTCAAATTCAACCCGTTACCTTCTAAGGGTTAAGGGTCTCCCGAGCCCTAAAGAATGGCAGCAATCTTGTGGTAATTCTACCCGGCCGGGCTGGCTACAAACTATCGCTTTTATGTATATGTAGAGCGATACGTATGTAAAACTCGAGTACATATAGGTCGGGTGGCTATGTGTTGATGTTTATTCAAATTTTGAGATTGGGCGACGTTGTAAAGGAGGGAATGATTCGAGGACGGCCGATGGTACTATTGATCCCGTTTGAAATCACCGGGTTAGTATTGTCGTCGTTATTTTATTGGCTTGATGTTTTACTTTGAATGTTTCTTCGTCATGGGTGAATCCTGAGATTCGACATATTCAGTTGATTCCCTTGGTGAAATTTATTTTAACTGATTTTTTATAAGTAAAAATGTAACATGAAATTTTACCTAATTATAAATACATTTAACGAACAGGCATCACTTTTGGCCGGATAGTTCCCTAAATATAGCGTTTTAAATTTTTTGGCCACGGGAATCAATAAACGACGACAAGGGAATCAAAATTAAAACAAGATATGTAAGAAAATCAAGTTTTATTATAATTTTACAGTAGGTCTATACCTCTATAAAGTCTTTTAGTTGCAATAGTTGGCACTTTTATCCTTAACTACTTATCAATTAATAGGAAAATATACTAAAAAACACTAAAACTATTCCTATTTAAACCAACCTAAAAAAAACCCTGTAAAAACACTTTAACTTTGGTAATTTAAAAGAAAATAATATAAAATAATGTAAAAATTAAAATTTGAAAGTCCTAAAGATGTTCCACTGCGCTCAGCGATAGCATTATTTTTCCTTGTTTTTGATAGATAAGTATTGTTGCTTAAAGCTGTATCCCCAATGTTATACAAGCTAATATGTTGTCCATGTGAACATTGCACTGACTCTTCGGAGCATATCCCCAAATCACAGCTAAGACGCCTCATGGCTAATATTTCAGGATTATTGCAGCTCCATATAGCTTGGTGCACTATCATGGTACCACGAAATTCTTTTAGATCTGAAGGGATCAATAATTCCTTTTCTAAAATGCCCGATTCTACAACTTCCTCTATCGAAACACCGGGGTATCTAATTTTTAGGTGGCTGAGTAAGGCTTTAATATTTGGGATGTCATTCCCTTGAGCAACAATTTGATCAGCAGTTCTTTTTAATACTCCTCCCGCACCATCATTTCTAACCTTTCTTGCCTTGATTGTTTTTGAGGCATTGCTCAAATCTGAAATGTGTACATAGGTGATTTAAAAACTTGACATGGCTGATTCCTAAAATTTCTTTCGTAGTTAGTTTGAGCTTTGTTTGCGAACAAGGTCATTAAGATATTCATATAAATTATTCATATTGATAAAGTTTGTAGTTTTTAAATAACACGCAGGCAAGTCGTGCGAATTAATAATAATGATTAAATAAAAATAAATTATTTTTAATCGATAACACGGGTTAATAATACATATATGTGTAAGAAATAATACGAGAACTTTCTTGTTTTCACAGAAATTTTGAAAAATTTGATTTTTTATCATCAATTTTTATTACCCTGGCGCAAATACCAAGGGAATCAATGCCAATGGAATCAAAAAGTAGGATGTTTTTATCGATTCTGATAAATACAATACTTTTTAAATAATAACATTAAAATAAATAAATAATGATCATTAAAGCTGTTCCATTAACACCCGACAACAAGTCCTTAAGACTCAAATTACATTTATAAACGTGGTCAGGGTAATCAACGAAGTAGCAAAACAAAACCAGGGGAATCAGATATTTACCTTCGTAATTTCGTCCTGGATTAACGAGTGGCGTAACCTTCCACATTGACGTCAGAAGCGCTACTAGCCGCGCTCATGCGACGACGCGAAAGCACTTCTCTAGAACGTTTCACTAGAGATGAACGTATTTTAGTGACGCGCCACGGGAATCACTGTTTAGTCTCGGACAAACTTTATATTATAATTCTTAATAAAACTGTCATAAATATATATACAGTATATTTTTTTTATATATCAACAACAAACCTGGTACCGTTTATACCGCATTGTTTATTTTTTTTCCGTCCATAAGTATATGTTTTGTTGGGAAATTATTCGGAAAATGTGAAGCGGACGCGCCAGGGGTATCAATATTTAGACCTTTAGGATTTTTTTTCGACTATTTTGAACCAAATTAGACACAAAAACTATCGTGCCTCAGTTAGATCATACACTATTGTAGCATACAAAAAAAAATTGGTTTCTAATTTTAATACTACGGGTACTTTTTTTCGCCTGACAACGTAAATTGAGCCTCTCAAGATTCACCCTCTGAATACGTAATTTCGACAAACATTGAGATACTAAGGAGCGTGAGGATGTTCGATTGAGTTTTCCCCTCGTACAAATAGACACTTCATCTATTTGTAAGGGTGAAGCGCACCCGCTCAGACACGAACGATAATTCTAATTACACAATGTTTCTTTACAATTAAAAGAAGGTGCATGTGACGAATTTGCAATGGCAACTTACTATATAAAGACGGTTCGAATAAATAAAGCCACGTGATGGTGCAGTTACGATTCGTTTTTGTTTCGACCTTCGCAACTCTTAAACGTGTCACAATCGCACCAATCATAACACATTATTATTTTTTTGACGCTGTCGTCTTGTCTGTCTGTCATTGTGACATTTTGATATTCGTTCCTATTTTAAATTTTCGTGTCCTTAACAACCCAAGTAAACCCGCGTCGACAAGATAGTGTGGACAAACATTACGTAGTAATGTTATGTACAGGTTGTTTGCAGAGGAGCGCTCTCATTAAAACTTGCATGGCTTCGATACGCGGCCGCGTGCCTCCCATTTATTGATGGTGTTTTACTTTAGTGTATTGATAGGCCGATGTGTAGATAGGGCTTCATATTTATTATAAGTACAGGTAGCAATTTACCTTTCTGAGTATAATGAAGGTGCGCAACTACTTAGGTACTATTTATGACGACATTTCTAGCCTCTGAAATGCACTTAAAATACAAGGCTAGTGTCTGTCTAGTCTAAAGTGTTAAAAAAAACTTCTGGTACGAATAAAAGCATACATTGTATCAGAAACGGTTACTAATAGGTTACACTATCCAATTTCTATCTAACGATTTCAAATTTGAGAATATAACACAAATTATAGCGCCAACTTAACGATTACTGGCACTTACACGAATACTAGCCATTAAAAGAATAGAATCTACAAATAATAGTCTTAATTTAAAAATACAAAGAGCGTTGATTCAGCCAGCAGTACCAACCGAACAAAAGAACACTCCAAAACAAAACACGGTGTAATTCTAAACAGAACAACATTTACAAACGTTTAAAACGTGTTGCTTACTCACGTATCTTATACATATTTACGGGTGAAATATTAGGTAAAGTTCGGCTGGTAGTTAAGAGTTGCTATGAAATATGTCTTGGGGTGGCGGGGGGTGTAAGGACGGAGCCTTAAGCCCGCGGTGGCCGCCTCAGGTCGATGGGAACTTATTAAGGGGGCGGGTACTGGGTAGTTTGGTAGCTGGCTAGTTTGTATGTTGGTGTTAAAGCTGTATAGTTTATTTATTTATATATAGTGTTTTGTTTATCAGATATTAAACGAAATTGTCAATCAGGGTAAAGCATGTTCAGAAGTATAAATAGATACCTTTTAAACTGTATGTTTTTTGTTTTGGGTGGTGTATTGTTCTTGATTTGGATCCGTGGGTCAGACATGTGTTATTACATTTTTCTGTCAGGAAATCTCATGTAAACCACTGTGTAACGTGCAGGGGTTACACAGTAGTGCCCTCGATGGATCACAGTGTTAAAACTTGGTGTGCCTGCTCAACCCTTCATAAAAGTGGCGTGATGAATGAATATGATGATGAATATTTATGTAGTCAAGAAGTATCTTAATGCTGCCAGAATTATGTCTAAATATAATAATTGATTGTGGTAGCTAGTCATTATTACCTAATTTATAAATGTATCATCATTTAGGTACAAAATATGCAACATAGAAAAAAGCACAGATAGGCAATCAGTACCAAAAAAAAAGGTATTAATTTGATTATGGAACATTCTGTTCAATATACATAAAATAATTATTTGTAATTTGAATAATTATATTAAAGTTGCCAGTACTATATTAGGTACTAATTAGTAATCAATCAGCCAGTAATAACTAGTGCTCTCATCATAAAGATGCAAAAAACTATAGACAGGAATGGAATCAATCTAAACCAAAGAACGCATATGAATTCGAATATGGAACATTTTGTTTAACATAAAAACAAAATGTTGTACATTTTTATTCTTAGTTTAAATATCTTAAAGCTGCCAGTATTCTATTTGAATATAATTGAGTGTGCCAGTCATTATTAGTTCTTAGAGCGTTTGGTGGAAGCAAGCGGCGTCGTTAGTGGACGGTGCCAATTTGTCGGACAGTTCCGGAGTCCCGCCCCTAAATGTTACAAGCAACTTTTTAATTTATATTGGGTTTAGTTTCTTGATTAAGCTTATTTGTTTTACAAGGAATAAGTCTGCCTTTACATATACTCCCTTTTATTTATAAACCATGATAATACTTGTCTGAACTTAATCCCTTCTCAAGTCTATTGACTAATCTTTGAAATGCTAACGACAGTGCCAGGTATAATTTAATCCATGGTTTAAAATTTAAATTTTTAATGTATTACATGGAAAGTGTGGTTGCTTACCCGTAAAAAATACATAAAAAAAAAATGTTCTATTTATTTATTTAACCAACTTACACTAACATAATTTTAAACATATAAGTTGTTTTGAGGTTTTCATAGAAATATTTAAGTAGCACCTAGATTGAGTTGAGAGAATTCTACTTGACTATGAGCACGTGAACACAATGAACACGACAATAGCTTCACTAATAATTAAGACATATTTATATTAAGATCGTTATCGGCAATTTAATAAAGTATAAAACATAATACAGAGCTTACCCAATTAGAAAAGTTTAGTTTTAATTTTTTAACAATAAAACTCTCTGGAATTTTATTAACTAATAACCGATTTGAAAATTGAGTATCCAATAACTCTGAATTACAACCAAATGGTAACTCTGTCTGTTTAAAGCCAAACTTTAATTATTTTTGGACATACCGAAGAGACTATTGAAATGGAGTCAAATTCCTTCGCTGAAAAATCTCTTAGATGTATTAGAAATGTATCAACAGAACGTCGTCATCCTATAAAATTTCAATGTCCCGTCTAGATTTGAACAAAACAACTTTACATACATTTACTTAATTGAGGCTCTAAGCTCTGCCCAACCTATTTATAGGACGCAAAAGTAAAGGTGCCCACCCAGAATGTTTACAAAGCATTTGCTTAATAACTGAAACGTCGGGGTAGGGTCGAATTCTCCTAATACCTACGAATAGCTGTGTGTAGGTGCCAACTATCGTTAAACTGTGTGGGTGTGTGCGTGATTACCGGTTGCCATGGCAACGTATCTTTAAGATCTCCCTCTCTGCCCCGTCTCAGTTTTGTCCTTTCTCCTTTGCACGCGTTTCTTGTCGGGAGGCGTGAAATTGTACGGTTCGCAAATTAAGTTGGTTGGGATAGTTGGTTTTTGTGTTTTATTTTTGTATGAACTTAGGTAGGTTGAAGGTGAGGCGAATATAGCAATCGCATTTGTTTCAATTGTAAAATAACAGCGTTTAAATCATGTTTTTTTCTAATTTATTAAATTTACTTATGTTTAACTTTCTATAAATATGGAAAATCGTAAAATATTTAATGATATATTTTAACGAAATATCTTATAAGTGGCTAAATATGGATATAATATATGGACTTTTGATATACGCGCTGCCCTAGGGATAGCACACGTGAATCTTCTTAGGAATGTTATAGCCAGAAAAGTCTTAAAAAATAAGAAGAAACTAAACACATTTGAGTAAGTACTACATATTTATACTTGGATAATTGAAGAAGACTTAAAACATGACAGTATCTACGACGCAACAAATACGATTGTTCACAGACACCGGTGACTACTGACTACTTCGTCTCACTGTATGGTTGACGGACAACCTGGTGACAGAGTTTAAACCGCCTGCAAGCCACTGATATGGCTTAACACACCTTTGAAAAATCTCTCAGGTTAACCGGTTTCCTCACGATGTTTTCCTTCACCGTTTTTAGCAACTAATAACTAATTGTAATACGCACATGAATTCAAAAATACATTGATGTCAGTCGGGGTTTGAACTTGTGACTTCCTAAGACGTTTAGATGGTTAAGACAAAAAAAAGAAACGAAAAATATCTTATGTGTCCCAAATTTTTCTGTCCACTGTCCCATAGGGTTAACCGGTCCGCGCGGGGGGTTCAAACTCCACTAATGGAGTGGCGACCTGCCCCCCGCGCGCTCCACCCCTCCCCCCACTCGATCCCACAAGCCATAAAATTGTAAATTAGTGATGAGCCGGCTGGCCGCGCGACGTATATCGATTTATTGGCACTTTAGTGCTGGGAACTGTATCGAAGAATTTGATAGTTGATGGTACTGTCACTCTGAATTTTGTTGTCTCTGTCTTATGCTTGTGTCAGATAAATGGCATCTTCTCTTTGTTCTTTTTTTAAATTGATAAGTATTAATAGGGCCAATAGGGTGTAGTATATCTTAAAATAAAATTCGTTTTATTTGAGAGAAGGAGAAGTTTTATGATAAAAAAAGGAAAATGAAAAAATATTAATTACCTAAACTAGCTTAAACAAAAACATGGTTGTACCTACTCATGTAAAGTAGCGATACTAAGCTTAACAAATTTTACTATGTTACCTACATCGATGATTTTATAATAATTATACATAATGAGATAAAATAAATTGTACAATACCATCCTTACAACTAAACAATACCGTAGTTCTTAACTGTTTAGACTAAAGTAATTAAAAACGGTGAACTTACCAAGTATTTTGAGGAGTGAGGTTACACGGCTGGTCTGTAGCCAGCATTTTAAAATCACATTGATGTCACCGCGCCGACATCACTCAAACAACTAAGAGGTAAATCTAAAAATGTAACAGACAAACAATTTATAAATATTAATAAGTGGCCAGTTGTGTCCGGTCAAGGAGTTATGTTAATAGGCATTACTATTGTGCACGAACCGGTTATTACCGGACAAATTAAGGGTGCTGAGTAAGTCACCAACTTATCTTACACCAACCAACCAAATGTTCAGTAACCTTTATACCGATGGAGGAAAGTTGAAATTTGAATGGTTTTTTGTTTCACAAGTGTGTGAATAAGTTGGTTGGATGGAAAGGTGTGTGCATACATTAAGTTCGATGCAGCATCCCCTTGTTAGAACATACGAGATTTGAACTCGTGGTCTTTTTGACCCTGAGCCATTTTAGTGTTTGATACCAGTGTCGTGGGATCGTTATGGAGATCGGATTCTGTGGGAATATAGATTTCCAACCGTCTGCAACGGCGCGACTTAGGGAGAATAACTGTAATGTCTGTGCTTGTGTCGATAGCCCCCTTTACTGCAGCGTAGATGAAGATTTCGGCTAAAAAAGGGTGTTTTGGCGACACAATATCAGAATATATTTTCTAAGTTAATTAAATTGTACAATTACTTAAAAAGCGATGTCGTCAGATAGTTCTGATACTTTACTAGCTTGCACTTGCAACTTCGTCTGTATGGAAAAATTCTGCAGCATAAAACTGTGACGATAAATCAAATTGTTTACTTGCAACTTAGGTTTACAAGGCTTATAATCTAGAATAGGTACACTTACTACCTTTTTCAGGCAATGTAAATTTGTGTGCGGTTATTGTAATAAGTAGCGTATACCTAAATACTTTTCTCAGGGCTTAATGTATCATAATACAATTCTTTTTTTTTATCTGGCGTTAAGACAATGCCAACTTTAGTTTTCACTTTATTAGGCCCTTAAAGCGTAGCTTAGGCACCAGTCTCCCACAATATACTTTCTGTATCTTTTAATGGGATGCTTTATTGTAATCTAATGTGTATTGTGGTAAATGATAAATGATTTTTATTTTGCAAGTAGGTTTCAAAAAAACACTTTTACACGTCATTTTTTTTTAAACTAGATGGCATCAGCATTTCTTAACTGACTAGCTCTGAGAAGAAATGCCGAAACAAACTCAGGGGTCAAGGTCTCTTTTAAGGTAAATAAACAAACTATTATTATAATCAAAGGTACGTCAGAACGCACCGAACATATCTACGTATTCAATTAACACATCCAATATAAAATGACGTTTGCATACATTCTAAACCTCCGACTAATATTACCTGCAGCTGTATGCCGTAAATTTCAATTCAAAGGAACACGAACCAAGCAAAACGCAACATAAACATTTGCTCAGAGCACTAAGTACATCTTTGAATTGACGACAAACAGCGTTTGGTGAATGCTAGTGGAGAAATGGAGAAATGGAGAATACGGATGCAATGTAGATATCTACTTATATATGTATTAGATACTGATGATATACTAAAGGTAAAGAGAACAGATGTTTGGGGCCGGGATTGCAGTCTGATTTTGGGTGACAATTGCGGGTTCATATTGTTACTTGGTACGGTTGGGTCAATGATATTTGAAATAAATACAGATATGTTACTAGCGCGCTCATTTTGAAGACCCGATAACGTCCTCATTTGTACCAATAATTATGAAAGAAATATGCGAGGCCAGCAATTGGAAATCCGTGGTGTCTGACTACCTCTCTGGGAAACAGGTATGACTTAATTTAAGTATGTATAATCATATTATATGTGTGTTTGGAACACTTTCTTCGTTCATTTTGTTAGCATATCTATACTTTTTGACATATCATTGAGTTGGGTGTTCAATACAGGCTGTAGAATTAAATATAGTTTCCATATACTTGGAAGAAAGTAAATTTAAATTATGAACCTTATAGGGATACCTACGTATTGCGTGTAAATGACATTATTCTTCCGATAATATTTTACCTACTTTCTTTAATCTTGGACTACACTGCGTTTTATAATCATGAAACTTTAGAAACTACACAATCATTTGCGGGTCACACAATTTTAAAATTCTGTACAAAAATAACAAAAGTCATAGCTCCAACAACTATGATTTTCAAACAACTCTAGACACATACATGAATACAGTTGTGTCGTCGTCAGTACGAGTACAGTCGCGCTCCCAACGTATATTTACGGGTATACGAAGCCACTCCTACCTCTGTTCAAGTTCATTTCCTGCTGCAAATCGTCTTGCTACCCTCCGGTCTTCTACCTAATGTACGGCGCTGAATTATGTGAACAATATGGCCTGTCTGTTCCTATGATGTCTTTGCCTATTTGATTGTAGAATTAGAATATTGTTCGAAATATAATTTGGGGACCTATTATCGAATCGTTTCTTTGCGTATGTAATTGTTTTAGGGGACTTATTGTCAAATCGTTTTTGTTTTTCGTGTTTTCGTTTTTTTTCTTGATGGAAACAAATATGTTCTATTATTCATTTATGTATTTGATTTCATTAGTTCCGATTGCTATCCAATAAGTGTTTTTTCTATTTAATCGGCCTTATTTCCTGTTACTCACATTCTCACTTGCGTACATATCTGTAAGTTTTCCATTAAATATAAAGTACAAAATTGCACGTAAAACACAATGAAAATAATAGTGTCAAACATGAACAGGCACAATAAATCATTCATTCATTCAATTCAATCAACCATTGAAAAACCATAATATTAGTTTCAACTAGCTAACCTACCTATAGGTATAATATTTTCAAAACACTTAATCCCTGTAACCTAACAAAAATCCTAGTACTAGTGCAGACATATAGCCACATAAGAAACAAAAACAACACGTTTACCTACAGTGTCTGAAGCCATTGAAAGTTGTCTATTTAGTAACCTTGCGGGCGCCTCAGGCGACGGGCCCAAATGACTTAGATACACGGAGCGGAATTAGTATCAACAATGTAATCACCATAACGATACTTTACAATCGCGTCGTGCAAATTGCTTCTTGGGATTGTAAGGAGAGAGCGGAGAGCGGGTTGAAATGTCGAGATATTTCAACCCCAGTGGAAAGGTTCAGTGGTAGAGGGTTGAATTACATTCGTATAAGTGTTTGTGAATAAACACATCGGTATATATAGATAGATAGAATATACTTTATTGCACACCAGAAAATCAATAGTACAGAAAAACCTTAAAACTAAAACAACAGTGCAAGTGGCGGTCTTATTGCTAATAGCAATTTCTTCCAGACAACCAATTAATGGAGATCTAGTTAAAAGAAATAACGGGCAGATGGCGGTATCTTCAATAATCTAAACTAAAAATAAAAATTCTCATACAGTTAACTATTGTCATTTGCCTACGATTAAACAGTATATTATTTGTGTAGCTGTAGCCCTGTTCCCAACATCTATCTAACAGGCATGATCCATGTAAAAAATGATCGGATTTGAGCCCAATTGATGGCAATAGGCTCGCCCTTACATTGGGTCCTATAACATAACTGGCAAAATGTGGGTTTACTAGGTACACCTTTGCCTACCCCTTCAGAGTATACAGGCGTGATATTATTGTATGTTATGTTATGTTCACGCGGACGAAGTCGCGGGCAACAGCTAGTATTTTTATATATTTCGGTGAAGCAACTCATACCCGCTGCCTCCCATACTAAGTACCGCGCACATTCCGGCGCGGCGCCTACGGCTGTATACAGATAACCACTTTATGTGCGTGTGCGCGTCCTTTATGTGCGTAGTTTGCCTATCGTTTACGTTGATCGCTAGATAAGCTCAGCTCCCAGGTATTACGCTTGATTTTATTGCGCGCGCCTTGGTGTACGTATGGTGTGCAAGTTGAAGGTTTATGGTGTTTTTGGTAGACTGTTATAACTTTGTTTTATTATGTAAGCTGTTTAACTGCAAGCATATATCTTTAAGGTATCCATTTAGTTATATAATATTTCCTTTGTTTAAATACAATAGTGGACATAGGGCAGATCTTATTCTTTTTAACGTATGCTTGATGAACAACCTGGTGTTAGAGTTTAAACCGCCTGTAGGCCTCTAACGGCTTTACACAACGTTGAAAATCTCTCAGGCGTGCCGGTTTCCTCACGATATTTTTCATTATCGTTTATAGCAACTGATAACTAATTTATAATAAGCACATAAAATCGAAAAGACGTGCGTGGTTTGAACTTGCGAACTTTGATTTGGCAGTCTAACTATCATACCGCTTGGCTATCAGTGCATTAATGTCTTAGATTTTTCTTTTTTGGGTAGGGTAGATAAAATCTTGTCAAACAAAATATACGTGTGTGGACTTTAAATAATGAATTGTAGGATGCAATGGGCCATCTAGCCTGTGGTTTTTACCGACTAGAGGCTAATTACAAACATGGCCGACTAATCGTTACATCTTTAATTTTCTTTTTAACTAATTAGAATTCACGACTGTAATGTCTATATCTACTATATATACCGGTTATAGTTATACTCACCTCGATATTCGTGAATGCCCGACTAGTTTCGGACTCTAACGGAGCCCTTATTCATGAGCAGGTGACGCGGCGGGGTGTCGAGCCGAAATGTCTGTAATGTCTATGTCATGTTACCAGCATTAAGCTCATCTTAATAACCATTGTTTCAATATCATTGTATTACCTTTACATTTCCTCCTCAAAGCTGTTCCTACGCACTTCACGCCCCGGCAAGCAGACGTAACGAACAGAAAATAGTCCGTTATTTCTATCGTTTAAAAATATAGGTAAGACGCAACCCTACGCGTTTCACGCTCACTAAGTATTGAGGTCGCACGCACCGCACGCACGCGTCTAACAACCCTAGCGTGATCGCCATCTAAGTGTCGGAACACTATCGGAATAGCTCAACTCTGCTTGTTTCGTTCGTTTTTCTCTAGATTCCTGCAAACTTTTCGTCGGCAACAAAACAATGACGATCTAATAAAATTGACGACCTGATTAGCGCAGTGGCTAAGCGATTGGACTGCTGCGCTGAGGGTTGCGGGTTCGATTCCCGCACGGGGCAAAACTTTGTGCGAACCACAGATGTTTGTCCCGAGTCTGGGTGTTTGTGTATGTGATATTTCATGTTTGTGAAACGCACCTACGATACAGGAGAAATTTCTAGTGTGGGGCGACGTTTTTTAAAAAAAAAATGACCTGGGCCTCAAGTCTGCTGTTACAATAGTGTCAGAATAATCGATCATTGATCTCATAATTGACAATTTTGAAAAGTTTGGTTATCTGCTAACCTAAAAGCGTCATTATGACTTTCCAATGGTCGACCATTGACACTCCATTGAAATAAATGACATAGAATGGTAATCTGGTAGAATTACCACCATTCTATTACGAGACCATTGACTGACCAATGATCGGCCATTATGAATTTAGCAGATTACGAACTTTAAAAAATATGACAATGGCATCGTGTTGGAATGACGAATTTATAAAAAATAGCAGACTCGGGGCCCTGATTGGCGCAGTGGCTAAGCGATTGGACTGCTGCACTGAGGGTTGCGAGTTCGATTTGCAAACAACAAAAATATGTGCGATCCGCAGATGTTTTTTCCGGGTCTGGGTGTCTGTGAATGTGATATTTCATATTTGTGAAACGATACAGGAGAAAGTTCAGGTGTAGGACGACGTGTTTTAATTATCAATCGTTTTGTCTTTCAAATTTAAGGTTCGAGCAATCTGACTCAGATTTTAAAGTGCACTCAAATGAACCATGTAGCCTAGAGTCCATCTAAGCTATGTCGGCGACTCAAACTCAAGTGTCTTACTTTCTTCGGAAAACTTGAAATTAGATTTTTTTTAAATCGTTTGTAATTTTTATAATGTCTTCACTAGTTACCTGTAGTCCATTACATAAACATAAACATAACATAACATCACGCCTGTATTCCCCGAAGGGGTAGGCAGAGGTGCACATATAGTACACCCACATTTCGTCAGTTATGTTTTAGGTCCCAATGTAATAGGGGGCGAGCCTATTGCCATCAACCGGGCACAAATCCAGACTCCGTGGATGAATGGAAAAACCCAGTAACACTTTGCCCGACCCGGGATTCGAACCCAGGACCTCGTGCTCAGCAGTCGCGCTTAGCAACCACTAGACCAACGAGGCAGTCTATTAAGCATCTTTTTACGTTATTTATAGCATCTTACCAGTTTGGTCGCAATAAATCCACTATTATAACCAAGACTGTGGTCTTGTTTCAGTTAAATTATTCATTAATCTGCACATACCTTAAGCGACGCAGACCTCCGTCCATTTTACGTGGACCTCTAACAGCTTAAATATTTGCTTAGCGGTAACATTTTGAGGGGTCTAGTGGGGGTGGTGGGGCAGGATGCATGGCCCCGTAATAAAGGAGACGTATTCTTGGCACGGATCTCAAGGAATCTGCAGATGGACTTAATGAAAACTCGCTTCGGCTGATGTTGAGGTACTTTATAATAGTTGTACCTTGTAATTTATTTATTATTAAACACGAATGTATAACAGTCACAAATCATGGCGTTTCACAGTTCAGATAATAAAAAAAACTAAAAAAAAAATATGAAAAAACCCCCGACGATCATAAACGTCGAAAAAATTGTCATGAACCATATACCTTTTATCGAAAACCGCATGAAAATCAGTCAACCCATTTTTAAGTTTGCAACAATAATTTGTGCACACACATACACACAAACAAACTCTCACCCTAAACGCATACACCTTCTCCGTTACGTCGTGGAAACTATAGGTTCACACTTACACAGGGTAAAAATACGGGTAGAAATATAAAAAGCTTCTTATGACTAAACACTAATATTAGATACAAAATAAACGTTGGTCTAGTGGTTGCTAAGCGCGACTGCTGAGCACGAGGTCCTGGGTTTGAATCCCGGGTCGGGCAAAGTGTTACTGGGATTTTCCATCAGGTAATTCTCAGTAGCAGCACGGAGTCTGGATTTGTGCCTGGTTAATGGCAATAGGCTCGCCCCCTATTACATTGAGACCTAAAACATAACTGGCGAAATGTGGGAGTATTATATGTGCACCTCTGCTTACCCCTTCAGGGAATACAGGCGTGATGTTATGTTTATGTTTTAAGTAAAATAAGTTGTGATGTAGTGGTTTGATGTAAACGTGTGAATATCACACTTCCAGATATTTCTATAGTTGTAGGTTTTCTAGGAAACCCAAATAGGTACACCTAGATACGAAACAATGGGCTATCTGCAGTGCTAGCATACATTTTAGCGTATATGTTGTAAGATTCAGGAAGGTTTCTCCGGTTTCTGGAAGGTTTCTGGAAGGCTGATCAACTTGACCTGCTGTCGAATCTGTGATTGGTTGGCTAAAAAAAGTAACAACCAGTCACGGCGCTTGACATGAGATTTGACAGTTGATTAACTAATTTTTGTGTTGATCAGCCTTTCAGAAACCAGGGGTTCAGACTCAGACTTAGATTTAAGTAGTTACTAACTTTAAGCTTCAACTAGGTTTAACTGTACTTCTCAAGGTAATATGTGGAAACGTCGTGGATTGTACATTAATTAATTTTGTTATGTACCTAGCCAGTAAGACACAATGTACAATTGTTTGTTTTCCCAAATAAAATAAAATAAAATAAAAGATAGAGATGGCGTGATAAGTTGGGTTCCACTACAACAAAATCTCTCTCCTCCTGATGTGATTGGTGCAAAACTATTATACATTTAATGATACCATTGAGCAAAACCACTTCTACAAAATACATGCTCAAAATACTAAAAATACTACTATTCTACGATGTGCTACGAGAGTGTAAGCGTAGGCGGGTCGTGGGCTACGACGTAGTAAATTCGTAGCATTTTATTTTTACGTTCCATCGTACTACGAGCGATCGGTGGCGTTTTCATTGGTTCTACAGACTTTCATTTTTCTACGGTCCTCCTTTTTGTCATATATGAATAATTATGGATAATATTTGAGTTTGCATTACCTTTAGGTTTGAACAATGCATACCTTATTGGCGTAGTGGCTAAGCGATTGGACTGCTGCGCTAAGGGTTGCGGGTTCGATTCCCGCACTGTACAAAATGTGCGATTCCCAGATGTTTGACCAGAGTCTGGGTGTTTGTGTATGTGATATTTCATGTTTGTGAAATGCACCTACGATACAGAAGAAAGTCCTAGTGTGAGACAAAAAACTTGACTAGACTAACATGAGACGGAGAATTGGAAGGGAATCATGGGAATCCTGCAAACAATCTTATAAATAAAAGACTTATACAATCAAATAATTATCATAAGCACAAGTCCTTAAATTTTATTAAAGCTAGAACCCTACTTAAATATAACAATTAAAATATCCATCTAACCTGCCTAGCTCCTTCGTACAAAAGCGTTAAGATAAACGAATAGCTTCATCTGATTATGTAAATTATTCAAGTTAGGTTGTGTGTGGCTAATCCGTGCCAGATAAGCCTGCCAGACGGATTGTGTGGCAAATAAGATTTTATGTGCCAGACCTACCCGCGACCTTGGCAGCTGGCGGGAAGACAGGCCGGTGTTGCCAGTCGCAAAATATTATTATTATTGAAAAAATAGGCGTATAATTTATAGAATTGGCCACCCCCTTTCCTCCCGTGGGTGTCGTAAGAGGCGACTAAGGGAAAATCCAGAAGATGGGCAGCAGTGTCTTCTGTAAATTCGCCACTAATACTGTGATCCTCAAGCCGCTGGCCAAGCGTGGGGCATATGGCAACCCCCCCCTTACCTAAGGGGGAGGCCTTGTTCAATAGTGAACGTCATTTAGCTGATGATGAGACTGCCTCGTTGGTCTAGTGGCCGCTAAGCACGACTATTGAGCATGAGGTCCTTGGTTCGTAACCCGGGTCGGGTTATTTAGTTTTTTCAGTACGTAATTCTTAGTAACAGCGCGGAGTCTGATTTGTGCATTTTATGGCAATAGGCTCGCCCTCTCGCTGTACCCATGAGAAGGTCAACATTTAATGTTAAAATGGCTTCACGTTTTTGCCTCAACTGAAAAATTACTTTGTTGTATTGATTACCATCTTGTAAGCCCAAATCCTACGTCACAACGGCTCAACCCACCGCAGTGCACACGTGACCAAAAACAAAACACGACTCTCGTTCTAATAGATGGCCAAAACAATCGGGGACAACAATCAACTACTCAGCAAGACAAACCAGGAGTTTGGCTTGTATCGCAGGTGCCCAACTAAACTCAACTGGCTTAAACTGGTTATAACAAGTTAAGGCTTCTAGGGGGGCCGGGGGGGCCGCGGGGGAGGCACGGGTTCTAACTAGATTCCTCCCAACTTTCTCGTGCCAGATAATGATCTTCAGTACGTGGGTGCTCGGGTGACGGCTGGTCCGCGGGCGGGACGCTGCGGTTGGAACGCTCGTTTGTAGAGCCGAAGTAGCTTATGAAATGTCTTGAGGCCCTACCAATATGCTCTAAGTCTATACATACATACATTATCACTTTCATAAGAGTTATCCATTATTTATAATAAAGTTCTTCGGACCGATTTTGGTCACGGCGGCAAATCTTAGTTGAGACTAGCCAACTACGCAGGAGATATTATAATTCACAAGTATGCGCGCAAACAAAGGCGCACTCCCTATTCTCTCATTCTCATAGTCCGATGGAACGGTAACACACGACCGGAGAGAGATCAGGCGCAGGACCAACAACCCAACGTGTCTTTCTTAGCACGGAGATGTCTCGACATGTGAAAACAGTCACCTATCACAGGACTGACCGCGGTGAGCATGGCTTAACCTCGCAGATCAACTGACCTGCGCGGCAGCCGCGTAGCTGTGCCCCATCTACATCAAATCTATATAAATAGTAAGCAAATAAAGCCAAAACTATCATCACATACGTATATATGTATATACGTAGGTACCTAAAACAAAAAGGTCGAACTCCGCTCTACGACAGAATATCTCGGATACGGACGAATTTACGTATCTTCATCAGTGAAAACGCGGGGTGAAGATGATTTGCGGAATTGTGCGGGCTGCCCCCCTGGCCCCTCGCCCCCCGGGCCCCGACCCGCCCCCCGAAGCTAATTGCTTCAAGAGAGCACATGTCTTCATACTTCTCTGACGGCAAAGTAATTCGATTGCTTTGGGATAATTATTTGAGCGGGAATTGTAGCGAGCCCTTATCATGAATAATTGACGCATGGTGTCTAACACGTTTGTTACTTGAAACGGCTAGACTAGGTAAATGACGTGAAAACGGTATAACAGGATGATGGTAAGAGTGAGTCCGTGGTCTCTGCCTACCGTTCTGAGGACCAGGCGTGAATTTAAGTTACTATGTTAGTCTACAATATAAAAGTACTATATAATTTTTATGTCGTGGTGGTTAACATACCGAATTCGTATGCACAAGGTTGTAGTTTCAAACCCGGGCAAGTATCTATGTGACTTTTTCAATGTTATAAATACTTTCTTAGTTATTCTAATTTTTAAGACATCACTGACTAACGGTGACGGAAAACATCGTGAAGAAACCTGGATTTAATTATCTGAAATCGCTAACCTGCAGTGAGCTAGCGTGGCGATCAATGCAGTGGCTGTTATTATTGTATTATATAACTTTTGGTGTCATTTTACAATGTTACCCATTCTTAAATTTAATCTAAATTGATAAAGAAAATTATTTACTACGGTGCAAGTCGCGGATTGAAGTTTCACTCTCGTCCATATTTTTTTAATTTCCTTTATCAATGTAGTACTAAGTACTACTCTAATCTAGTTCTCTAACACTTTTGTCGAGCGTCATCAAACGTCGTACTGACTACTGCCTATTAACCTAATCATGATAACCACGACCAGTCTGGCAAGAGTGGTTCCACTAAGAAGAAAGGCACCAAACCCACAACGGTCAGAGTGGCAGTATGATCACCACCGCTGCACCAATCGCGACTCTAATTCAAACGCTATTAGCCTTACGTGTATTAAGCGTAGGTCTCGATCAACAGGTCGTTAATTCAACTCTCTGAAACACGTAATCGTTCTTAGAAACCGTTTTTATTTTTACAATTTATCATATTAGGTGTGTTATAAAGGGGTTTGAAGTCAAATATCATTAGATTTTCTTTATATTTCTTCCTTGGTATATCTAAAAAGAGATCTAAAATTATTTAGCATTTCGACAATGTTTGGTAGTCATAAGTGTGATAATAATGTATCAAAATTAATAATACAATTATATATATAGATTTATTTTTATGTTTAAAACTCGGCTTGTAAACAGTTTGACTATTTATATATAATGACTGTACTTTTAAGTTTATTTCATTTGCAATGCTTTGAAAAAATTTCGATTGTTTAACAGTAAATTACTCTAACACACGGTGAGCCAGCGTGGTGGTCAATACCTATCTTACTGATCTTACTGTCTTGTCTGACTGGTGTTGTGTCGAATTAACGTTAACCCGGCAATAGGATAGATATATGACACATTATATATAGGATACATTACCACCGTTTCTTTTACTAAAAGCTAACCTGAATATTAAATAACATATATAAACTTCAAATTCTCTCCTCATTAATTCATTTCATTCAAGATGTTTCTTATAAGAAATATTGTATCTTATAATTGATTCGATGATAAATTAGACAAATTATTAATAGCCTAGGAACGGTCGTCTTATAGCCGTGTCTTACGGGAAATTTAAAATTTGAATGGTAGAATTCAAGTTAGAAATTTGTTGGTGTGGCCATCTAGCGGCGAATAGCAGCAATAAGTATATTTTTGATAATATAGTATATCTGATGGCTGTTCAATAATAATCTATTATTCTTATTATCCTTTATTATTTTATGTCGTACTTATAGGCAAATAAAATACCGTAAATCGTCTACGTGAGTAGCTCCATCTATAGCATCTAAAAGAAAACATAAAACGAAGTATGAAATTGAAATAAAATACAAATATTTCATAATAATATATTTATACATTTTATAGTATTTTTATGACTAATAATTAAAAACAAAAGAACCTTTAAAAGTTTTATGAAGTTTCACTACTCGATAACAGATGGCGTTACCAGTCGATAAGAAGTGACATTGTTGAGACCATTCCATCGTTGAGAGCGGACAGCTTTACCCTTATCTTTGATCAAAGAGAAGGCTGATAGTCGGTTTTGTTATCAATATTTTATAACATGTGATATATTAGGGATTTGTTTGTAGAAAAAAACATTATTTTATATATTTAAAAAATGTGTAAAAACAATATCAAGTTTTTATTTTTTTAAATGTGAATTATGTTAAAGTTCGTAATCTTAATTAATAATTAGAGGTCCGAGGTTTGCGTAACCTCCAATCAATAGAGCAACGTTTAGGATTCAAAAGTATGATGCCTTGTTTGCAACACAGGCCCCCAACGCATAACTGTCAGCCCCGATTCGAGTAGTGGCTACGTAGCGTGCTGTGAGAGGGGTCGCGCATTCGATACCCGTTATGAGACAATCATTATTATGACCTGTAACGACTTTACCAACGAACCTACCTAGTTGTGGTAAGCAGATTCTCGTTTATCTACATTTAAAATTAGTCTGAAAACAATCGTAATAAATAAATATAAAAAAGTTTTTTTTAATCGACTACGAGGTGGGAGGCATTATTAGTGTTCATCATTATCATCATCATCAGCCGGAAGAGGTCCACTGTTGAACAAAGGCCCCCTTAGAACTTGTTAGTATTGTGTTTGATATTTTAAATTGTTCTTATAAATGATTAGCGAGACAAGATTTGATATTATTAGACTTTATGTTAGTTTTATTTGATCTGAGTTATTATTATGTTATTGTCTTGTTAGTATCTACATCTGCAGGATTTTATTTTAATTTTATGGCAACATTTTTTTATAAGTTTATGGTATGAGTTTTAGCTTAACTATAGTAGTGTTCTTTAAGTTTTGGGTACTTCCACTAGCTCCATAATCCTTTGAATTGAATTGTAATGAAACGCGAAACAAAAGGTAGCGGATTAAAGCATGAGGATTATGGCACCCCCCCTCCCATTACCTAAGGAGGAGGACTGTTCGGGGGAATAGAGATTCATTCTGATGTATATAATAATAGATAGATAAATCAATATATTGTTGGTAATACGGTTCTAAGGTGATAAAGACACCTCTGCGAATGTGATTGTCGCCTCCAATCAATTTGCGTCCGTTTACCATCTAAGGGGAGGTTCACAAATTACATTGAAGGTGATATTGTCGGCCGGCGTCTACCTACCTACTAAGGGAGCTGGCGTGAATTTAATTACGTGTACATGTGTTGTACTGGGGTGTTGCCTGTCTTTGAGTTTTATTTTTCATGTTTTATATATGGAAGTGAGGAGTTTTGTTGTTTATTGTTACTTTGATTTAAGTTGCGGTTTGAGCTGTATTTAACTTGTTTTACAAAGTATCTAGAGTAGATTATAATCAAATTAAAAAACATTATCTAAACTATATTGGATTTAATTTCTTATTGGATTAGTAGATAATTAGTAAGTAGGTGACGCGGCGGGGTCGCGAGCCGAACTGAAATATTGAAACATTCTTATGCCTAAAAGAATAAAAAAGATAACAAATGGAGCTTATTTTTTTGTTTCAAATCTTTGTAGATTAATTAATTAAAATCTATTAGCTGAATTAGTAAGTAGTCTATTACAATGTTCGAATTTAGTTCTTCAATTGGGTTGCAAAAGTCGAAAGCTGTGCCGTATGGTTGGTACGTTATATAGCCACCGTGCAGAAATACCCATCTGTAAATACAAATATGTATTTTTACATGGTGCTATGGTACAGCATCTAAAAAATTGTATCAAGACAACGTAACTCCGTAATTAAAACATGTGAAATAATATATTTTTTTAGTTTTACTTGGTTTTTGGTCTTAACGTTTCGAATCCTTTACGGTATTCATGGTCGCGGGCAGACTATACCTAGTTTTATTTCTATGTCTAATATTCGCGTAAGTGATAGATATCATTATTAAGGGTTAACTTAGTAGTTAGTTGACTAGTAGCTACGTATCTTTTGGTGATAATAATGTGATACAGGGGTTTCTTTTTACTTAGATAATATTACTTAGGTGGAAATAAATTTTAGAGAAGAAAAACAATTTTTTAGGATTGTAATAGAATTTCCCACTCAGGTAGATCGTGGCCAGAAATTTACTAATAATATTTCGTGCCTGTAATATACCTATGTCTATTATTCCCAAATATAAAAATATATATCTACCTAGTATTTAATTAATGGATGTAGCTAATTACATGGCTAGAGTAATTAATTAGCGATCCACAGACGAAGCCGTTATATTTTATTCAACATTTTCTAATTCTTTAACTGAAGAAAATATAAAAAGCAACTGTCGTGTGACTTGGGTGGGTAACTAGGTAGGTATGTAATTATGTATAATTACAAAAATAATTGCAATTAAAGCAGACTACAACTTATTTTTATTTTGTCATTATAATAAGGATTTGATATTTTTTTTATGGACAATTACAAAAACGTCTATTTTTTCTTCGGTTCCTAACTGAGACCAAACCACCCTATATTGGCAACATTGGTACACATATCTCAATATATAGGTATCACCTTCATGACTACAGCCAGATAAATATTCAAAAAATCTTATCCCATAAGAATAAAAACGAAACAAATAGAGATTATTTTTTGTCTGTATTAAATGTTTGTAGATTAATTAATTAAAATCTAAAGCTATGTAGCCATTTCAACCTATATTAATGCGAATCTATGACAAAATTAAAAGGACGTATGTCATTGTTCCAAGTTTCGAATAATAAATAAATAATTTATTTGATTAATTCCAAGATAATGATGCGGGCAACCGGTGGATGCAATTGGCAAGCTGTCGTTCATTGTGGCGTTCTTAGGGGGAGGCCTTTGTTCAACAGTGGACGTCTTCCGGCTGATGATGATGATGATGATGCATGGATTCCTAAATCCTAACAACGCAGATTGTTAATTGAATACTTCTTGTACGAGGAACTGTATCTAATAGCTTTCTAATTGGTTCACGTAAACACTAACCCACCTACTCATAGGTATTAATTATATTAGTTTTGATTATTTTTTTCTTCTAGCAGCCCTAATAGCGTTCATAATATGTTTTTTTATGCCATGACACAACGCTTCATATTTCACGTTAAACGTCTTCTGTAATCGTTATTTTTGACTTAATAATAATACCTATATCTCTTTATTGCACCCCAAAATGAAATAAAAATAATACAGAGAACACCTTAAAACTAAAAAGTATATTACGTTAACAGACTATTTGATGCAACCCGCCCTTGATCTTAAACCAAATTTTAGCATCGTTTATAAGGCTAAGAAGGTAATGATAGACGAACACAACAACCACATTACAGCTCCAGCGAAATTCATTTATAAAATGTTGTTAAGTGTAAATGAAGCAAAAGAAGTATGCCAGGATCGTAGCAAATGGAAATCCGCGGTCTCTGCCTACCCATCTGGGAAACAGGCGTGTCTTTATGTATGTATGTGTAAAGTCAAACACCAAAACCTTGCCAGACTAGCAGACCCATCTGTAATATCACTTGTAGACCTTGAGACCTTAACGTAGGGTTGCCCTACTCAAAACCTAACAATGTGAGCCAACTGTCTTATCTACCTATTTCAAAAGAGGTTGGTTCCAGAGTAACCTTGAACTTAATATACTTTATTTAAGTTTGCGTTTTCGGTTCCATGGACTTATCAAGATCAAGTTTTTTTTTAGATAAAAACAGCCTGTATCTTTCGCTAGCTATAAGCTATTGCTATGCAAAAAATAACGTGTAATCCATTGCTTTGTGCCATGAAAGAAGGTCAAGTCAACGGACTCGCATTTTAAGAAGGGGTCTATTATCTAAGTTGTAGACATTTCTCCTGTGTCACGGGTGGTTTACAGACAGATGCTTGAACGGGTGAAAATATTTACATTTCTCATACATTTACCCCCTTACTTGTAAACGATGCTAACATGTGTTTAATAACTACTTCAAGTGTATTGAAATCTCTATTCTTTGACATGCAAACAACAGTGAAAGGTATAATTTAATCAATTGTTCAACATTGACAATTTTTATAAGTTTTATAATATAGTTAAGGGTAATAGTATCGATATACGAATCAAAAGCTCTGGTTACTTTTTAAAACCGAGTTGGACATCGGTACGGTCGACTTAAAAAATAATATTTTCATTCATTCTTAAATAGCCTCGCCCCATAATACATTGAAGGCCGAACTCAGAGACATTTAATGATTACTTAATACACACTTGGGGAAGTTTTTCTTCGTAAAATCTCTTATACTTAGTAGTTTAAGTAATCAGTAAGTCTCTCAGTGCGGCTGTTAGACTTATAACATAACTGGCGAAATGTGGGCGTACGATGCACCTCTCTCTACATCTTTTGGCAATTTAACCGTTTTATTATGATTAGTCTAAGTAATAACTTCTCTGGCTTAGATTTCGATCTGTTTCTGGATTGGTTAAGTTAGCCCCAATACAGAAGCTGTTACAGGAGTGAACGAAAGGGTTTTTGGCTTTTCCTAGAATTGCGCGTTTGGGGGGTTGCAACAATACCGAAAAATTCCGGTATTTGGGTGATTTTTATTCGATATTCCGGTATTCGAGATCCCGGTTTGGACCCCTGGTTTCGTTCGGCGATCGTTATACACTAGACGGAGAATTTCTAAGAAACTATTCAGGGTGAGCACACAGAATTTATTTTACTCAGATCAATGCTCGGTCTTTATAGACGAAGTTTTATTTTGCTGTGGTGTCAGGTTTGAATTAGGTATAAGTTAGTAACCAACCGATTTTGAAACTAAACTTTGGTTATAAGACTTTGTATCCATGACTTGTAGGTATATAGAATGCTAATTGTTGTCGCATAGTGAAACTATGTAAGTTTACCAATTTGTACCATTATTCTTTTTTAAATGAGTAACCTCTGGAGTTTGTTGCCGGTTCTTCTCCATTGGAACATTTTGGAACCGTGCAACTAGCATCCTAACGTTTCATAACCGCCTGTAATAGGTTTATGGGAAATAAAAACATTTTGAATTTGAATTATTTTAATCAGACAACTACCCAATGAACTTAATACCTACTTACCTACAAAATAAAACCTAAATATGTACAATTCTGGGCATTACTGCAACACGCTTGGCGTACTCACATTCGGTCGTTGACCTGTCTTTGTTTTTCATAGTTTTTTGGTAACTGCTAATGAAGCGGTAAAAATTAATTAATAGGGCTGGACAGTAAAATTAAGATAAGAGACAAGGGGTGAATGGGACTTTAATAATAATAATAATAAACTTTAAGTTAACATTGTGGATGAAATTGTGAATAACTGAAGTGTATTTAATTGATTAAATCTTTTTTCTTCAGTTTATAAGGGCCTTATCCACCACCCATAAATCGAGGATACCGTGGTTAATATATTTATCTGTTATTATCATACAGATATTATTTAATTCTATTTTATTTGGAGTGTTGGCAACTCAGGAAAAAAGGACTTTTTAGGAAGAAATCATTCGAAAAAATACCTTAATTGTTATCTAATGCTACGTATTATTCTCCAATATCATAGGAACTAATGTAATCTAGCCTTTCACAGTCCTATCAGTCGGGTATGTCAACACCCATTGTAAAAATGAGTCCCCAATGTGCAAATAACTAGCTACCTATCCTGATTCAATAAGCTGGCCTATTGTTGTATTTCCACTAACTAAAACAAAGGCCGAATAATAGTTAAATGAATAATAGGAAATAGAATTTATTCAATCACTCGGCAGAAAAAAAAACAAAAAAAAAATGTCATTTTTTTTGTAAATATTAGGTAGGTTTGTTTTGATAGCATTAGTAATAAAATACTTGAAATCAGCGAATGAATTAAGCCGAAGTTAATACCAGTCTTCGCCCGCCGTCGGGCAAGCAACATGGCTGCCACTATCCGGTCCCTCCCCCGCCCCGCGCCATCTAACCCTCTCCCCGGACACCGAATACAGCTTTTTTGCGAGCGAGAGAGACCTTCCACTCCCTAACGCTTTCATTCTAAAATATTTTCGAACCACTGTTGGCACTAAATGAGTTTCAATCTTACTTCTTCGAATGTAGAGTCCAAATTAGAGTGCAGTATTTGGCGGACGTGTGCTGTTTCGGTAGTGACGGCACCATATGAAAAGTGTGAAAAAGTGAGAGAGACGGATAGAGGCGGCCGTCTCGGGCGGGGCCCAAGTTTTCGTGAGTCATTCGTAGCTTAGATGTTGCACCGTTCGCACGACCGCGTTATGCGCGCGCTAAAAAGAGACAGAGGGATTTTTCGCGTTTTCTTTTTTTATTTGGTCTTTATCTTGCCGGGGAGAAAAACGTTGCGTTCGGGGGTGTTCGGGGTGAGTTAGGGTGTAACGACCGTGCGTGTAATGTTTTAGGGGTGGTTTATACCCGTGCTATTCTATAGATAATGAATAGTGGTGTAGAATGTTTAATCACGGTTTTGGAGTACTTAGTTTGCGCGCACCAGAAATATGAGATAATTACTGACAAAAATGATTTTCGATTACGTTGATGGAAATGATGAGCGCTCTGATTGGTCGACGCTGGCTTGATGCCTAATTAATTAGCTTGAAATTTTACTTTGTGTCTAGTTTTATGAAAATTATTTTGTAAATGTACCGACCGGAAATATGTTAAAATTGGTTCATGATTTGGGCTGTGGTTAACTGATAATATGACATGCAATTAAATATGGCCGAAAAGTTAGATTACATAATTGAAGCGTACCTACAGCAGGTTCAATACAAACCTAGGTACTTATATGATATTTTGATTTAAGTACCTAACTCATTCCCAAGTAATATTTAGGAACATACCATTTATCCAACACTATCTAATTGAGTTGAGATGGGATACAATTTAGTATCACAGTACTTGATACCCTAAAAATATGCAGTCAATTAATTCAGACGCATAATATTTAAAAACACACGCATTACAAACACACATACTTAACTACTAACTTACTTAATCACCATTAATAGTACCTATAGTAAGTAACAATAAAATAATTGTGTAAGTAACAATGACTAAAAATGACTTCATCACTGCAATACCTACCATTACGTTCTTCATCCAAAATATCAGTTTCTCAAACTGAGCCGCTACAACTCGAATATAATTTCCGATTAAAAGTATCGGAAAAAAATAAAAAGCGGTGTGCACGCGGGGAGGCAAAAATGTCGGAGCGTTCTCAAACTATTAAGAGTAGACTTACTTTCGGAACACGATATGAAAGCGTGAAGTTATTCTGACAACATAAGTCTCGTAGCTAAGTGCTACGACTGCTACGAGTAGCTGCTAGAGTTTGCGGGTTCGATTCCGGCACGAGACAGGTTTTTTTTTATCCGAAGTTTTTTCGAGCGATTGTCCCGGGCTTGGAAGGCATGTGGCGCGTGATATTTGCTTAAAATACACTGGAGGTAAATAAAAAAGAAGGGAAATGGAAGTAAAAAAACATTGTACAAATAATTGAAATAAGTTAATATTAAAAAAAAATATTAAAACAAGCTTTTAAATCAAAAGTAGGTACTGTAGGTATTGTATTGTCACCAAACCTATTTAAGTATGCAAAATTTCATTTCAATCGGTTGTCAAAAAGTGGTTCTAATTTAGATTGCATGATTTGACCTAAACAAACTCACATACAAACAAACATTGCAGTTTAAATAAAAGCGTGTAAAAACAATATCAAAATAATTAAGTATAGGGACCTACCTACTAAGTCAGCTAACCTCCTTACAAATAGATACCTAATTATTATGCAAACTGTCAACATCACAAAAAAAAAACGAAACTAGATTTTTAAATGCTTACCTTAACCCAATTAAGAACACATCAAAAGAAACAGCAGCAATCTCGGGGGTCAACCGTGAGAACGCAGGGTTAAAGGTCATTCGGACCTGTCTGCAGAATATTCATGTCAAAGTGACCCCACACGTAAGATCGAGACCTCTGACCCTACGTGTGCCGGATTAACATAAAGATGCTTTTTAAGTACCATTTGGGACAAAAGGATCGTTCCAGATCATAACAATGCATGGTCCAGTTGGACTCGCGGTGGTTAGAATGACCCCTTTGTCGCGATCCTTGAGAAGCGAATTTGCATAAAGCGAAATTTTAGTAGCGAATTAAAAATTTAAATTTCTTGCAGCGAGCTAGGGTTAAGTATGAGAAGATTTCGCTGTCTCGACGCCTCGAGGACGTTGCAGAGGATTATGAATATTTACGTTGTGTGAGCTTGTAAGACGGCGAAGAGAACTATTCTTTCGCAGTCAAATAAGAAAAGTTCCCCTCAGAATTTTTTGAGGCATATCGTATTTGTTTCCCATGTAGCCTGCAAGCTGCAGTAATATTATTCCTATGCGTACTTATCTAATTAATATTACTATTGTTTTAAGATGGCTATAATTACTGAAGTTAAGTGAAACACTACACTAGTTGACGTTAAGCTTAAAGAAACATAATTGAAAGGAAATGGACGGACAAAGTACACTGTAACTGGATGCACAAACATCTTAGATGCATTTTTTATTATTTCGTTAAGTAACTACACAGTACACTTCTACAGTTTAAATACTAACTTAAGTTAACCTCTGTAGAACATATAGTTAGTGACAAATGTTAATGGCAGAAAATTAAAACTGCATTTTTATTCGTTAGCTCTACTTTTAGATGAGTTTGGAAGAATATTAACAGCCAAATTGCTTCCCACAACGCTATATAAATATGCACATCGTAATTTCGGACCCAACATATTATAGATAAAACCTAAAACATGAACAAGAAGCACCGTGTGAAATCTCGACGCATCTGCAATTATAATTAGATAGACAACAAGCAAAACAGTCTATTCTCCAAGATGACCCCTTTACCAAGTCAGTTGACCCCACCTGTTACTTGCATAACTAATTTACCAATTTACATAACTATTGTAAAAATTAAAAATAAATCTTGTTTTGAAGAATTTCTCTCGCAGTTTATTTACATTTGAAAAGAAAATATTTTTGCTTCACTTTGTAAGTGATGTGAAATTTTTCAACGAATTTTTGGTAGTGGCGGTTGAAGGGTTGAGTAATTAAATTCGCTTCTTTTGTTGCGATTTGTGTGACTGGAAGATGGTTACTGGTCAGTAGTCGAGACTCGGTGAGTCTAGGAGATTGTTCGAAAGCATGTTCGTGAATAGTGACTCAGGGTTTGGTGCAAACAGTGTTTTGAGATTGTGTTTTGTTTTCGACTTAGCGTATGGCAGCTTCGAATGATACATATACCTTAAAGAAAACAGCGGGTATGTGTTTGATTGTATTTCCTTTATATTGTATTTGTTGCTTTTTTTCTTGAACACAGTTTACTACGAGCCGACTCTGAATGTAAGACGACAGTGCGTAACTTAAGTGTTAAAATTCTAACGTATTCGATGAATTTGTAGTTTGTACTGATAATAATTAATAATATTACGGAGGTCTAACATAAAATCATGGAATTTAAGTAATTTGATGTATAACGATTTTTTATGATAATTGAAGTGGGGCGCCGCGGCCCACCATGCATAGGTACCACCGCCTGATTGGAAGATCTTCCCTCTTCGTTGGAGGATCTCCACATCCCTTCCTCCACAAACTTATTGTTATAGTGTGGTGTGTTTTGTGCAGGAATAACTTGATAAGGTATAGGCCTTCTCCATTACCCTTAATTTTTCTTTGCTGCTATAACCTGTTACATATAATTATAATGCTACTAAGTCAAGCCTGTAATTGGAAGCCACTTGAACGTCATCGCCGTAAAATGATTATGATAAGCAAGTTATTATCGCCCGACGGTAGCCGACGCGCCGTAGACGCGGCTAAATAGCCAATAAAGAATTTACTGTGAGGTAACTAATGCCAGCTGATTTTTTGCTTACACATAGGCCGTGTTCTACCAGGAGGAACATTATAATTTATTTAATAAAAGTAACTCTGTCTGTATGTTAAACTTTGGCGGGCAAACCCCTAAACTGTGTTTGATGGGATTTGGTGGAGTCGGCTTGAACAGGCTTCTCCAGCGAACGCTTCTTTTATCCCGGATAAGAGGCGTTAAAATTTTCCATGCGGAGGAAAGCACTGGAAGAAGCTATTTATGTTACTATAAAAGTGGGTTTAAAAACAAGGTTTGTGGCTAAATATTCGCCCCTAACCTATATGGGACCTATAATATAACTGGCGGTATTTAGGTATGCTATTAAACCTCTTTTAGGCTCTATCTAGGAGATATATTTATAGTATTGGTTTAATTTTGTTTTTTTATGTTGTTCACTGTTAGGGCATATGAAAGCCGCTGGTTGTTCTACACACAGCATATGCTGAGTTGATGACCTTTTTGGCACTGCATATTTGACAGTCATAATTTTTCTTATGTTTGTACCGTTATGTGTTGTGTCTAATTTCATTCTATTCTATTCTAAATATACAACATACTGGATAGGTCCTACAAAGAGAAATTGAAAGGATGTTATTGTCCAGCTATGGGACAGAACGGATAAAGCTGTAAGTGTATTTTTTCAGGAGAGGATTCACCATTTTTTCTGTCCGTTATCTATAGGTATAATACTTTTTAACTCTTTATTTAATAATTTTAATTAATAACTTTATTTACACACTAACAATTCAGTATCAATCGTCTTTTAAATCAATAAAAGAATAAACACACAACTGAAGTACTCGTGTAAAAATAAAAACCCGTCAACAAGCCGTGGTACAGAAATGTCCCGTCCCAATATGTAAGAGCAATCGGTTCCCAATAAAATAATTTGATTTATTTCAACCACGTATATTGACATCGGCTTGCTCGAACTAACCCGTCGAGCTCCGGCGTGGAGCTGCCCCTCTATTTATATCGGATTTGTCTCAATTTCAAGTTAATTGGAACGACAAAACGATTAGTTAGTGCCGTTTTCCACGATTCCTTTTCAATTATTCCATTATAATCGACGTACGCGGTAATTTATTAGATAATTAGATTTCCGATCGGTACGTGCGTCGGTAGTGATTAGATTTTATAATTACAGCGTGTAATGAGCAGACGGGACATACTTTTATTGTGGCGTTACTTGCAGTGGTCTGGCTGGTATTTGTGCACGTTAATCGATGTTCTAATGTCAACAGTTAGCTCAAATGTGCCAGACAGCGTTCCCTCGTAATTGCAGCATGTGCTGTTTCATAATTTCGATATTTGTCGTGATCGAATGAACGCATATGTTTGAGTTGGTTACAGTTTGATGTAAAGTCTTCTGTACTCTTCACTTTGCTTTTGATTTATGTTCTAAGGCTTATCATTTTTTAGCTTATATTTATATGATTAGGTATGTCAAATATATCCTAAATTTACGGCTTCCAAATTATGTATCTAATATCTATGTATTCATGTCGTATAGTGTCAGTTTGACAACTTTGTTATAGAATAAATTTGAGTGTTAGGTTTTGGTAGCAGTTATAAAAACTTTACGGATTCAAGCGTTTGATCGAAATGCATGGAACGTAAGCCTCGTGTATACATAGTAGTGAGTAGTGATCGAGTTAATCTTAGCCGCAATCAATCGTGGTATTGGACGTCCATTCATCTCGGCAGCCGCCAGACCACTGTCCCACTGAACAAAGCGGCGCAAGCAACATTTCTGAACGCAATCATTCTCCATTCAATATTCGAATTTGAAAAAAGAACTTGTAGTGATGTGACCTTGCTTTTCCTCGATTCGTTTTTCGTTCAACACGCAGGCGCGGTGGTGTTCGGATCAATGCCGAAAAACGGGGGATTGTGTCCCCCGCGGCGGGCCCGGCCGCAAAGTAAGCGGTTCGCGGCATCTGAAGGGTTAGGCTCGTTGGTCCTGGTTGCTAGGCGACGCCGCCTTCATGTTTGGCCGGTCGATAAAGCTCGCGTTATAATTTTCTTTAATCGCATGTGGGGGGGACTTTAGAGGGTGGAAACGAGTTTAGATATCTTTGTTATGTAGGTTTGCGTAACTGGGATGGAGGAATTCATGTTGGTACCTAATCAAAATTTAAGTAGGACTGTACAAAGGATATTTTATTATTTGCAACCTTAGGCTGTCTTCTACATTACATTTAGTCTTGTTAATCAAAACTTAATTACTGTTGCTGCAATATTTATCTGGTTTTAGTTAAACGAAACTGGTTTCAAATACCTACTGGTCTGTACAAAATATTTTTTTTCTAAATTTGATCGAACACAGTTTTTTTAAACAATTGTGTTGGTACTATACGCAAATACCTTCAGTAAATAATTTCTAAATACAAACGTCCATTCATGTTTACTTCACTAGACATATCAGAATAGCATTCTTCGAAATGCAACAATCAGAATATTTGAAATATAAAAATGTTTTCAAACTATCTGGTATTTTTAAGTGTTATGATTTTTTGTAAAAAAAATGTCAGTTGATAAAATTAATGAAAGAACATTGGGCAAGGAGATATCTGACTGTAATTTTAAAATTCAAACATATTCGAAGTTAGATCGTATCATTATTATCTTAACCCTACAATATCCGCGTTTATAGTTACAACTTCGCGTTTTTAAAAACGAAAGAATATAGACGAGAAAACACGTAACTGCGAAAAAACAATCCAAAACAAAATCTAACGTCTTTCAGATGGTAAGAGACGCGGCGTCTGTAAGGAACAGGTCGACTCAAACTCTTCGTGGTTCCTAAAAAGACCACTTCTCAGACCGCCTACACTGTTCTCACATAAAATATTGAGCTTGTCTGACACCAGACCTTGACCCCTGAGTTTGTTCCGGTATTTCTTCTCAGAGGTAGTCAGGAAGTGCCGATGCCATCTAGTTAAAAAAAAGACGTCTAACGTCGTGTTTTGTAAAACCTATTTGCAAAAATAAAATCATTTATCATTTAACGCAGGGCGCATTATTATCCTTAACCCTGCAAGTTCTTCGCGTGCAAACGCATCCACAACGTCTTACGTCCTAACATGTATGTACTTATCAAAGACACAGACAGTGAGAGTGACGCCTTGACCCAGAGGCTAATAGCTGCACAAATACGGCGTGCGTACTACCGATAGCGAGAGTGCCATTAGACCGCGTTAGACTGTGTTCATTGATGACAGCTATATGTTAGGCTGAATCAATTCCGAGAGGGTTAATTATGCTGTGGTTTGTGGTGGGTTAGATCTATTTGTAGTGGATAGTTAGTGTGACGTTAAACTAACAATGTTAACATAAAAGTTATAAATTAACTATTTAGTATACGTATATAAATTGTTGATTTGTTGTTCGTGAATCTAGTTTTGGAGGTTGTTGAACTTAAAGTATAGCAAAGTTATAAATTACTAACTGAAACCTTTTTGTTTATCATTTCAATTATTTATCTGCAAGAGGAAATTCCGTAGCAATCGTTTATATATAATGTAGTGAAATTAATATTTGACTGAAAGTTAAATTCCATTTACAAACGTGCAAAACGTGCTATTTGAAACTCCATGAGTAAAATTTAAATGATTCGCTAAGATATAACCATGACTCTAGTACTATCCGTACTAACAAAATAATTAAGCTGAATTATCTACATCATGATGTTTAACAAAATCCTTAGCTCCTAAACTATTTGCAGTTCAAAAATTAACCCGTACCATCTTGGATTAGAACTGTGATAAAACTGCATAAAACATCAGTCTACCCGTGACCATGAGCTGTATAGGATTCAAACGGCGGTAAAAAACTAATTATAACCGTTATAAAATCCGTGAAACTAGTTTTATTTCAATGCATGAAACATTCCTAGCTGAGCCACTGATAAAATAAATTGTTATATTCATAGCTCCTGTACTAGTCGTAAAGTAATGATCCATTGATAAAATAAATAGACTTAATATTAAACAAAGCACCGTTAGCTCCCGTACTATCTGTACTAAGGCACCCCAATAGTCTCGGCCTGCCGTTTGAGGTCAGTAACAGTGAGAGTGAATGTAGCCACTAGCCAGTACGTTAATGTGTTTACATACGCTTGTATACGGGCAAGATTCTATGCGCTGAATGGGCCTAACGTAGAACTAAGCTCGAGTGCATTCACCCTTCAGTTTGGCTCCGAGACGGCATGATAACAGTTATAGCTAATGAATGATTAATGCGTAAAGCATCCTAGCTCTTATTGTTTAGTTTTAAGTCTTAACGAGAAAATTATATCTCAGACAACCCTTAACCGACGAGTATGTATGAGGGATGTGATGCGTCAGGATCGTAGCAAATGGAAATCCGTGGCCTCTGCCTAGCCTTCTGGGAAACAGGCGTGACTTTATGTATGTATGTACAATATAGATCGAACCTCAAAGAAATGTGAGAGTATTTTTTTTCAGTTTTTTTGAGATGAAACTTACGGTATTTTGTGCTTTTTTCAGGCTTAACATAATCTCATATTTATAACTCCTAAAAGCTTTTACAAAAGTTGTGACTCTAATATTGCAGACAATAAAAATAAATAGAAGATTGCTTTAACCACCACTATCTGTAATTTAGAACTGCAACAAATGTCAGAATCAACCCTTAAATATTATCGTCAAAAAAACGAATTTAACACTTTTACACTTAGTGCAGTTACACCATTACGATATATAGCTACCTAGAACGTTTCATCCACAAAAATCTACAGAAAAACAAACTTAACCCTAAAATTCTGTCTTCAATCCACCAATGTAACCTTGTATTACATTTACGTTATAATAATAATAATAATAAACATTTATTTCAGATTACATCCATATCCAGTTATAGTGCCAATTTTTTTTTTTAAAACGTCGCCCTACACTAGGAATTTCTCCCGTGTCGTGGGTGCGTTTCACAAACATGAAATATCACATACACAAACACCCAGACTGGGGACAAACATCTGTGGTTTACACAAATTTTTGCCCCGTGCGGGAATCGAACCCGAAACCGCTCAGCAGTCTAACCGCTTAGCCATTGCGCCAATCAGGTCGTTGTCTACTCATCATGTATTGTTGTCTATCGCTAAACGCTTGCAAACTCATCTAAGTTAAACGCTTAGAGTAAACCATAATAGGTATTCGATCTGCCGGCGTCGGTACCACAATTTGTCGGTCCAAGGTGGTGATGGTATTTACGTGTGTCTGTTTGTGGTGCGGTGAAAGTGAACATTTATGTGACGTCACTATATGTCGACACGACACCATTAACTATGTACCGCAGTAGTGAGAAGTACAGTCAGCAGAGACGACTGAATTAGCAATTCATATATTATTTGATAAATTTTTCATCAGCATTTAAAATCATGTGTTTGAAATATTGAAATGTGTCTATGTATTCGCTGTAAAAATATTTTTTTCTTCGTATCGGCATGAGCTATCTTGAAGGAAACAGGTCATGCTGCTCATACTGTAGAGATTGGCCAGCCAACAATAACAAGGTTGACCGCCTAGGGTACTCAGGCACTGAAAAGTACACACACAGTAAATACTCTAAAATAAACAATAATTTAGACACCAACCTAAGTGAAATTATCACACTTACAAAAAGAAATTATATCTATTAATACACAAGTATAGAAGATTCACATACCAAGTCTTATTAAACTGTGATTTATTTCCGAACATATAGGCATCAAATCATTTTAGAATAACAATATTACAATACACTAATATAACCTTTAACATTATATTATTAAAATCGTATCTAATCGTGCCTTCTATTCCGACCGTACAGGTTATTCTAGGTATCCTCGCACGGGCCGATAATGTGTATCGAGTATCGACAATACCCTCCTCATTGACCAACACTACCGTAATAGTTGCGACTTTATCGCAGTCGATGCGTTTATTAATTATCTACAAATAGGTGACAACACTATTTCGAACAGGTGTGAATTGAATTTAGAATAGAAGGTTGTGGTTTTAGGGAGAAGTGACCGTTAAATGTTAGAATGGAACTAGAAGTTCTGAATTTAAATTAAATGAGTAACGATGAGAAATTTATTTGACATTATTTTAACAACAAATTTAGTATTATAACGATGTAATTTATGTTATAGGATAGAACTTATGTAGATCGATATAATTATGAATATGTAAGACGATTTGACTTGACGATTAAGTTTTTTTCTTTTATGAACATGGAAATTTAACAGTTATTTTACTGTCATATTCAGTCTTTTATTCAAGAGAATTCTTTGTTTCGGCTACCCAGTCATATAATCTGTGCCCTTAGCACGAATATAATGCACTTTCGTCACGTATTCTTATCGAGTAAACTATTCTATAACGTTCACTATTCGATATTCAAAAATATTTGTGCTAAGGGCACTGATTGGTACATAAATACCTTTCTACGTCTAGAAAGAGCAACGCCCACATAATGCCCGTTATTAGGTACAAAGCCTCTTTTCCTCGGAGCCCGTTAATATAATATCCGAAAGCATCATCAATCACGGAGGAAGGGCGGGTTAAGTCGACACATGTAAATTTTTCGCCCAAATTATACGGAAGGCGGGTGGTGTAATATCGCCAGGGTCCGTAGGGTACGAAATTTGTTGCTTTCAATGTTGCCAGTTAAAAGTAATGTGGTTCTCATTAGAATTGATGGAATGGAGAATAAGTTTGATTGTAGAATTCATTTTATGAGTTTTTTTTCTGAGTAAGTTGAGGCATTTTACTCGATACTAAGTCATAAAAATAATTTGATTTTTTTACGATTAAAAGTCTCAAATAGCGTCTTGGTCGGTAAAGGACCAACGTCTTAAAGGGTTGGAAGAAATCAACTGGATGAATCGTTTTTCATTCTGATATGTACGAGACCGAGAGGGAATCGTACCTGAAATCTTTAGAGCAGAATGCTCTGTGGTAGTGCGACAAAAATCTATAGGTATGTGCGCATTAGGTATATAATTATTTGAAATTGTAACTGATATAGTTAGTTCCATCGACCTTATTTAATTAAATAAATTTGAAAACTTATGAAGGTTTCATGTCCTCACATAACCCTGCCGCTGTCATCACTTTAGTAAAACTATATTGCCTTTAATTAATCCTTTTCATTATCCCCAGCGCTGCCACGGTGTTAAATTAACATTAACGTGAGGGGAGACCCGGGTTAAAAGTTACCTTTTCACAACTGATTACAGTAATTCCATAAGTATACATTCTACCTCCACGTACCCTTTACCCGAAAAGGGGCTTGAAAAAAAAACAAAAGCCCAAAAAGATATTTCACTCGAAAGAGCCCCATTACATTGGTCTAGGCAAAAAAGCCTCCGCGAACGGCTCGCATCAATTAGTGGAGGAGGCGCGGGTAAACAGGCCCGGTTTAGGGGCAAATAATCGGCGCCTCATTTACGGAGCGATCCCAAATACCCACCCCCACCCGTGTTTACTAGTCATTAAGCATGAAGATACTCCGTTGAACAGTATTTGGTGCTTAGCTATGAAGGATTTTAATTCGGCCACCCTGGGCAATTCGTTACAGAAAATAGGGCAAAGGAAAAGTTACGGGCTGTGCAGAATAATAATTGAGCCAAACCTTTGACGTTTAAGTCTTGTCGATAGCCGTTAATGGTAATCTCTATACTACTACATACTGAAGAATAGGTATAGGTATAACACATTTACGGCCAGTCGGCAGGTAGTGTTATTCATAGAATATAAATTAGGTATGGAACGTATGAAAAAGTGTTCGTATGGTGAAAACACCAGTAAGATAAGCTTTGAGAAGAATTTGTATAACAGACACCTCCGAAATCCCGTACAATTTTTAAAACAGGTTAAACCTGTCAAAAACTAGGAATTATTATTAAAAAACATAATAATCTAAACGTTTGCATTTCGTGTTAACCCAAGAATGCGACAGTTCCACAAAATGCCGCGCTACACTTAAAAATTACGCGGCGTCCTTAATTCCCGTGGCCTGTGCTCGACGGGCGTTATTTTTCTCGCGCCATTTACTCAGATGTCCGTCATAGCGGAGATTTTTCCGCGCGAGACTCCGGGGGAGCCAAGTGCTAAAATGCAAATCACGGGTATTAATATTAATACGGACGGAGAGATGAATTCTCCCAGCTCGTATTTATGCATGGCTACTTTAGGCTTTCATGGGATACGAAATCTCTTGAATATTTTCGGTTAGCGACTGTTGAGACAGCTAGGATCTAATTTGTAGTTAGGGTGGAATAAATTATGATAATAATATTGCGTGTATAAATGGAAGCTTTGTGAAATGTTTGCTTTTGAATCACGTTCTTATTTAGGAATGATGTCTGAAACTTTTCTCGAAGGCGGAAAGTAATTTAGGTACTTTAACATTAAAATTTTGTCTGAGGCCTAATGTAAAATTATCATTAAATGATTAAAAACGGCCTCATAATGTTATGACTGCATAAAACCTACTTGATTTCCCCGGGCTCAAAACGCTATCCATGTTATTCCAGACCCTTTCCCGTCCATTTACCTCGGGAAGATGCACGCACCAGATAGTGACGGCGTAATGGCCGACGTTAAATGCCTTCAATGGCGTCGTTAGGGTTAAAATTAAAAATGACCGTGATGCAGCGTTTTCTTTTTTGTTTCGAAGGGACGGAGGCGAGTTTTGTTGAAAGAATATTTTGAAGGGACGGCCGTTATGACCCCGGGAGGTGTGGGAGGGTTGCTATAGAGGGTGAGGTTTAAAGGGAACAGTTGCTGACGATGTTGGGGCATAATGAGTTCCTTTTTATATTTTTTAATCATATTATTTTTACCAAGTCCCTAGCTGCGGTAATAATTTTCTTGTATTTATTCCGACCCAAAGTCTATTTTTTTAAATAATGCCTTTTATACGCAAATAATTAATTGTTTTAGTTAAAAGTTCTAGATGAACCACACGCTTCACTGCCTGAGGTACAATGCATACGCGGTTTTAATTGACATTCGCTCAATTAGTTTTAGTTAGGTAATCTAGTGTTAAGTTAAACGGCAATTTAATTGACTAGGCATACTACTGAAACTGAGCAGAACGACGTCCGTCCATCTAGATTACTTAAATTTCATTCTACATTTCACAAAAGCTAGGTACGAAATAAAATACCACTTTTACGGATTAAACGTTTACATAATCAACTGGTTTTTGGGCTTAAATAAAAATTAAGCGCTAAGAGTTGGTCGGGATATTATTATTTATGGAGTGTTTGTTACAAAGAATATTTTTTGGTGGAGGCTGCGCTAAGCTCTTTAGCGCAACGCAAAACTGCCCAATTTAGCCTGTCGCATCGCACCTGTTAATTAGTATTTTAATTAAAATTAATGGGCGATTACTCCGTACAATTTTCAAGGAGATAAACTTTTAATAGGTCGTTGAGCTTTTTTGTTAACGAGTTAGATTACGGGTACTGTTTGAGTGGGATAGGATTGAGAAAAAATACTAAATTATTATTTTTTAATATTGATGTTTCCACAATTTGTAAAGGTTGATATGATCTTATAAAAATAGATTCAAGTAGTTTAATTGTATTTCTATTAATTCTTAAGAAGATGAATAGGTCATTTCATGTTACGTGATCAGGACAGAAATGTTTAATCTACTCGTGAAATAATTTACTAATTATATTGACGACTTCTTACAATAAAACCCTGATTTCCTTCACTAATACTATCAAATACCAGTTACTCATCCTTTTACAACGTTGAAAATCAAACACGAATCAATACCCGTAACACATCGAGTAGCTCCCGGTACAGTTCTAAACATACAGTTACAGCATAAAATAAAAGCGATAGAAGCAGGGTTAGGCGCTGCCCTTCACTACTTGTCTTATTAACCCGTTAAAACACAAATGGTTTTGCGGTCGCGTCGAAGCCGCACCCGATGCCAAAAAAGCCAAAATTCTCACGCGTGAAAGTGCCGCGCTTCTTTTACCTTTTTCCAATGGCTATCGACGAACCGCCTTTCGATTTCATTACGGACGTCCGACGTTTTTTATTTTTAAATCACGGCGTGCTCCACGCGGCTCAGTTTTTTATTTCCCAAAGTTTCGTCTGTATTTTTTTCCACGGACTCGTTTCGGTTTTTTATGCACGCGGCCCGCAAACAATGCCATCGCGGCCACCGAATTAACTCCCGACTTTTTGCCTTTTGGCGCCAATAAAAATATTTTAATTCGACGCAAGCGTGTTAATTAATAATTAATATTTTTCGACGGGCAGCCGTTTAATGGCGTCGTTTAACACGTGTTCCGATACGATTGTTTTTTCGCGCATCGTTTTCATGAATGAAATGATGACGTAATAGGATAATGTCAGTGGCAATTTTACGTTTTTATTGGACTGCGTGTTGTTGATTTTTTTTTGGTTACGAGCGCTCGCCGGTCAATGGGACGAGTGCATCGTGTTTTAATTTTCAATGTCATTATCACTTTCACAATGAGTACCAACTCATATCTTTATTACGTACATGACTGTGTGTGTGATTCAACATGTTGTTTTTATTTCGATACCAGTTTGAGCCATTCCATAGATGGTTGTGTTCACTTTGTCTTCATAATACTCTAAAGAATATGCAGAAGGGTTGATCTCTAGCAAATCTTTGACCCTTGTTAAACGGAACTAGTCAGTTGTGAACAAGTTATGGTCACGGGGCGACGGGGACAGGTCACAGGTCAGATGTTCGACCTTCAACCACGTTTGATTTGGTTTGGTTATTTTTGACACGCGCCGACGTGTTAGGGTTAGACCCGTAGTGAAGCCAGTGATTGGTAGAGTTGGGACGTTGGGTCGAGTATTTAAAAAATGGTTTTCAATTGTTTTTAAGTTAAATTACAGTACACTCACAAATACGTAATACGTTAAGTTGGAATTATGATCTTTTTACAAACGGGTATCAAAAGATTCTTAAGTATTTTCTTATTGCGAAAATGAAAGGGCAAATGTATGTCGTATATATTGCAAACTTTTGTGCGAACCACAGATGTTTGTCTCGAGTCTGGGTGTTAGTGTATGTGATATTTCATGTTTGTGAAACGCACCCACGACACAGAAGAAATTCCCAGTGTGGGGCGACGTTTTTATAAAAAAAAAAAAAAAATACCCTATAAGCAGTGCATAACTTTTTGCTCATGACAAGAATAGCACATACATAACTAAAAACCAACCCTTCCCCCTCCCTTGTCTGGCATACGAAAATTGTTTACGTTTTTTAAATTGTTCAGCCATTTTCTCGTTATTCGTCTTCAGCCGGTCTTTTTAGAAATTGCTTTCAAGTATTGCATTACCTTCGGTCTTTTCATAAAACATTTCACGCTACTATGACGCCTCCAACGTGATCCGAAGGGCCTCCATCCAGGCTTAAAATTTAATCCATTTACGCTGTAACAACAGCCAGGGAGTGGCAGTGGACTCAAACCTCGGCTTACGCTTGTTTTGGCCATATTTCATTGTTGTCCCGAAAACCGATTGCTCCTGTCTTTAAAATACTTCTGAAGAAACAATAAGAAACAAAGTAGATACAGCTTATGACACCGAATCTTATTTAGAGTTGTTTTTTTTAAACGTCGCTCTACCCTAGCAATGTATCCAGTACTGTAGGTGTGTTTCACTTACATGTAATATCACATACATAAACACCAAACTCGGGACAAACATCTGCGGATCGCACAAATTTTTGTCCCGTCCGGGAATCGAGCCGGCAACCTATAGCAAAGAGTCTAATAGCTTAACCACTACGCCAAGCAGGTCGTAGTTGATTTTTTTTTTTTTTTTACCGAGTTATTGTTTAGACAACTCTACCCGTTCTTGCATTTACTCGACTAAAAACGCCATCCTTTTGTTTTCATTTATACTGACACAAAGGTTGTCTCACCCAATCGTTTATTAGGTTTTAGAGTTTTAATTAAAGGCTGCTTAATTAGGCAATAAGAGACTAGTTTTAAGAGTTGTGTTTTTTTCTGTAAGGACATAACCCGTAATACGTCATCGTATATATTTCTGCGTAATAAGATTATACAATACATAATATTAAGTGCCGCATACAAACCGCCATTCCTCACAATAATTTACAGCTCAGTCACCCGACCGGGGATAATAGGAGGGTTTGTGTTTAGCCGTCGCGGCCTCATCTGCCCATCGCGTTGCCCACCTTTTACGACATAAACACTCGTTCCCTGAGAGGTTTCTAAAGTTTCTTCTAATTCTGCAAAGATTATTTGAGTAATGTTTAGGTCTTTAGGATAATCAGAGCTATGTGCTTCTTGTTTGACAGACATTTTTGTAATTCAACTTTCGTCATTGTAGGGTTGAAAAAAAATGTGTGCGTTTCGGGACGCTAGACAGAAGTGATAACTTCCACTAATCTAATGACGTATGCGTGAGAGAAAGGGAAGGCAGACATAGTGGCGTCGTAACGCGTTACGTTACGAAGCAGTTTACCCTCCCAAAAGAAGTTATCACTTCAAAAAAGTTATAACATTTTTTTTACGTAAAAAGCAATCGGATGATAAAAACAAAGCAACATGATTTCGAAATCAAAACATTCATGAGTGAATTAATGGACGAATCGTCGATGGAAAAGGAACAAATTCGAATGCAAGTAAAACAACGTCGTCAAATACACGTCAAAGCACTTCAGTGATCCTTACATTTATCAAGTTTAAAACACGTTGAGCACCGCTGTCACCCACAAGGGTAGACCGGGGATGTAAGGGACAAATCGCTGTTGCCCGCGGCCAGGCACGCAGAGCCGTTTGCAAGACGCACCCTCATAATCCCCTCTCAACCCCAACACCCGCGCCCACCCTCATTACATACAAGGATAGTTAAAATTGCCCCCTTCTCCCCTCGCGTTGCGAATTGCAAGGTTTTATGTCTTTAATAAAACGAGGTGGTGTGCTTAAATTTGAGCGAATCGCTTAGGTAGTTGGTATTAATATTTGAGCTGTGCATTTAAATAGAGACGGGAAACCTGTACGTTTGTGTGTTAAACTGTATTTTGTCAAATGCTGCAGAGATTTGTGCATTTATGACGGTAATATATTCGTGATTTCAAAATTGTCTGCTTTGGAGTTTGCCTTTATGTAATCATACAACAAGTATTTACTTTGGACATTCATTTATCCTATGAATAGAGAAACAGTGAAACATTTCTAAATATATTATCTAGTAAATCCCAGCCTACCCATCTGTGAAACAAACGTGGCTTTATGTATGTATGGACGAGATAAAGGTACTTCCATCAACAAAAACACTGGAACCACTAAATTCTTAAAGACCTAAAGATAAACGAAACATTCCATTTTAATCTGCGAGGACTCCAAAAAATGCCAGTACGCTAAAGCAAGCTGTCTAAAAATCCACACTTAACGACAACGCCCCGTGAGAATTTAATAAAATTTCGGACCAAAAAACCTGCTCCAATTTCAAAGCTACAGATAAGTCTCCCCAAAGGGAGAAGACCACAGCCATCCAACCCTACAAATACAGCCTTCCACCCGTACCTCCCCCGGATTATGTACGGAAGATAGTTAAAACCCGCCCTGAATAAATTTCGCCCGTCAATAAAAGGGCTTTTGTCCCTTAGCATAAAGGGATGTTTTGTTATCTTGAGGATTGGCTAATTTGACAATAACAAAAGGGTTTCCGTTTTGGGAATTGCGCCCAGATGATAATCAACTTTTTTGTATGTTTATGTGAAAGGATTTTGTTTGCAATTTCGTGTAATGGCGTCGATAGAGGCTTGTTTGAAGTAGAAAGGCTTGTCGCCCTTTACTGCTAATACTATGTACCTAAGAGGACTACCTATATTGGCATACTGCCACTAAAATACATACGTCCTATCTTTTTAGACCAATGAAGTGAAAATAGTTAAGTATTCAGTCAAAATAAATTTACAATATACAGTTTTCCTTATGTATTTTTTTATTATGGCTGGTAAATAATAATAATAATAATAACGTTTATTTCGGGCAACGCCCATAGTGTTAGTAACAATGGTCTTAAAAAATAGTGTTAGTAGACATACATAAACACACAAAACGGTTTAATTTCCTATATACAGTGGAGTTTCATCCAATGTCGCAGCATTGGAGACTCCCATCTATCTGCAAAAACACTCAAAATACTGTTAGTACTGCCACGGAGACGAGCGAGCAGGGAAGCGCTTCTCTTACGCATTATGGCCGCAAAACCATCAATATGCCGTTCCGCAAACATTGTTGACGCGCTACATCGCCATGGCAGCCCCAACAGTATCCTGAGTGCGTTATTGTACTGGACTCGTAGATCGCTGTATGCACGCAAACTATAACTAGTCCACAGGCTGCACGTGTAAAATGACGAACAGAAAGCCTTAAAAAGAGTAATTTTGACCGCCTCTGTACATCGCGCGAACCTGCGGGCCAGCATGTTGCAGCGCACTGACAGCGATCTACGTTCCCTGTCAATGTCTTTGTTATCCTTCAAGTCGTCGGTAACCCAGTGACCCAAGTACTTAAAACTGGTCACTCTATTTAAGGGTGCTCCGCCGAGCGACACCTCAGGTATAGTTGGGTAATTTATAGCACCTGCCTTAAACACCATTATTTCGCTCTTCTTGGCGTTATACTTGAGTCCTTGAGCGGAAAAGACGGACTAATCCTAAAACAAAAGAAACGGGATGAAGGATAAAAGACGAATAACCATAACCTCATCCTTTTCTGTATTTTCGGTCGACAAAAGTGCACAGCGAAAATATTCTTCAAACAAGTAAACAGTCTAATCAACCCTTCGCCGGCGACTGCTAATACCCAGATCTCTGCCACCGCTCCATAGCGCAGTCTAGGTGCCGCACAAAAGTGCAGTGAGCGTCAAGTGTTATGGATCGGGCGACCAAGTGCGCCTTCCGTGGACTCAACACTTCGGCTGCGATTCCATTGCTTTCTTGTTCATCGTTTTTAGAGCGCACCTATTGTGCGAAGTGCTTTATGGTCTTTCGTGATAGGGTTAAGTTGGTGCGATTGCGGTTCATTGATTAATCGTTTAATGAAACAAGTTTTGTTTACATTTCGAATTTACGTTTAAATCTTATGTACCTCAAGATGGCCCAATAAAAAAGAAGACCAGTTTGTCACCATATATTATGAAAGTTTTTAAGTATACTATTATTTAAATCAGTAGAGTATCATTCATCATTACCCATCTCAAATGCTTGTAAAATGATCCGCTTCTAGTTTTCTCCTAAACGTTAAAAGGTAATTAATTTTAACATTAAAAATCTTATTTTGTATTTCACAGACCATGAGGGACCAGTATGTTTATAATTCACAAAACTTTCGATTTTATAAAATACTATTAGAACTCACAACCAAACATTCATCATTCATACTTAACCCCCTAAACGCGACACAGCAACACTGGCAACAACACTCGGAAAAAGCCGATAGTTTACAAACGTGGGTAGTACCGACTTCTTTTTTCTTTCGCCTGCAAACAGCGGGTTCAAGTGCGGCCGGCTGACCCCGCACCCGAATGCCGACCGTGCCGTGTTGATCAATATGTCTGTGACGTGACGGGCTTGCCCTCTTTGGAATGAGTAAAAGTATTTATAACGTCACTCCGGTTTGCAGGTAAGTAGTGAGTTACTGCGGAATACGCGTAGTTGTCGCTTTTGTACACAATTCCGTGTCTTTGTTACTTCGTCTCCTGTTGTTTCTTTTTGTATAGATGCTGATAATTATAATTAAATTATTTATATACTAGAAAAAGAGTCTGTTAAATAAATAACAGCAAATTTAGCAAATGTATGTTATTGAAAGGGAATATCTATAACCTCACCATATAATCTGATCTCTTATTGACAAGTTTGTGATTTAGAGTACACGAAAAGTATGCATGCACGATTGCACGCCAGTTCTGTCATATAACATACACAAATTGATCGTCAAAAATGTCACGTAGATTATCTCTTTTATTTCTTTTTGAATACTCACCTTCATCTACATCACAATCGTAGGTATATACAAGACATATTAATTAATTTTCGGGGCCCAGGTCAATTTGGCCAAGCATCACACTTGAGGAGGGTTGGCACATCTGCGCTGGGCACCTGACATCTTCGATAACACTCACCTTCGCACACCGTGTTAACCCTCGCGTAGGTACGTCCAATACGTCCATACCTTGACGTGTGAAGGTAGAAGGGGTTAGAAGTTTGAGTTGACTGTTCAAGACAATGAAAGAAAATATTGGTTGTTGATAACGTATTTCGTAGTTAAAAATAATATAATCAAATAAATAAAAGACTGATATTGTTAAATCATAGAAATAAACTTATTAAATATTTTATTAACGTATTATACAATAAGAATAGTACACAGAATAACAAAGAGTAATCCCTACCATATACACCTTATTTGTCCGTACCTTATCCAGAATTCTTCTCATCAATAACAAGGTAGGTAATCAATAGGTAGTGTTAAATAAAAAATATATTCAGTAAAATATATTCTAGAGTCCCTAAAAACCTAATTAAAAATACTTCTCACTGACCCAGATCAACGGTCAAAATACGAAGACAGGCGCTCAAAATTGGTACTTCAAAGGTGATCCTTACGTACATACATAATGTAGATAGGTTTATACGAAGGGTTGGGATTAAATAAACAAAGTTTTTGTAGAAATCCCACGAGTTAAAACATCAAACAGTTTAGGTGGGCCCCGGTTGGGATCGCTACATTCGCCTAGATTACCGGCACGCGTTAGGGAAAGTACCTATGGAGGTTATCTTGACTAACGATGTTGAAGCGGTGGGAAAACGTTTTAATGAAACGTATAACTTTTGTAAGGTGTACAAAATTCAATGTGTGTTCCATGCATGATAATTATGATATTTTAATCATACTTTGGTTGTAGTATTGGAGTCTAAAATAACTCAGCAAATAGCTGAAGCATTAGGAGAGCAAGTCTCTAGTAAGAACTACAGTATAGACCCTAGATTATCATTAACCCACCGAGTGGAACTAAGATGAGGATAAGAGTGAATAAAGAGAAAAATTGTTACTATTTTTTTATTGATTTTCTTTTAAGCATTAATGTTTTGTTCTTCCAGAATCATTCTATACAAATACGTGGTAAAATAATCAACTGCCAAAAACTCGCTTTAGTATAGTATCAGATTGTGTATTCTTATCTCGCGTTCATTCCGAAATGTTGACGTTATCATATCGTCCCTCAAAATATCTCCATAAAAACTGGGCCGAGTTAAATCTTGTCTGTTTTTCGAGCTATTTTTCTCAAGGGCCGTACGAGTGGAGTGAGTTATCGCGGCCGAGGGAGGGGGAGGGCACAGGTAGGGATGCCCTCATTTTTTACCCTGAGGTTAGTTGAAAGAGGTTGGGTCCCTGTATAATGGTATTATCTGTATTCGGGATCTCATTGACGTCAATTTACTTGTACACGTTTAGGTATTTTTGAAACGGAGGTTTTAAAGCGGGCTGAATTTAATTTGGTCTGCAATTTGTTTTGTATGTAGATTTTATAGTTCAGAAAATGTTTATAGCAGTCTTTATTATAATTTTGTTTTAACTTGGTGAGTTTCTTCGTAAAGAGATATTTAAATGGCATTTGTATTCCCTTATATCTTACCGGACAGAATTAGTTTCAACTTACATAACAGCACTATCAGTATAGATAAATCTATTTCTATAATTGTATCGAGCAGAATTATAAACTTGTGTAGCCTTAAACTAACTTGAAAAACTAGATACATTCCGTATCTATTTCCTCATGTTTAATACTATGAAAGAGTAAATGATTGTTTCATGATTCTTTGCACATACATATGTATAAGATTATTCCCGAATCAGCTTAATGTAAAATTAATACAGCAAAAACGATAAATCACAAACACCACATGGTACACGAGTCGGTCATAAATTACGAAGATTTAATTAATATAACCGAACAAAATCTTACGGGCGGCCATTTTGGATACCGTTATTCCACCCTCCTGCTCGAAACAGACGATTACATTTCGGCAAACCGAATTTTCGTAATTCGAAAAATAAATTGTACGTTACAGTGGTCGACAATGCTCATGCGTAAGGAATATACTCGTTCTATTTTTGATTTTGGCGCGCGCAAATTTAAATTTGTCTCTTCTCTACCCCTGTCCTTCCGTGGGCATAATTAGGGACGTACCCTGCGAGATGAGATTCGGTTGAAGTTTAAATTGATTCAATCGAGTACCGATGTTTCGCTCGAGAGGTTCCAGCGTGCGTATACGTTTTTTTTACTTCTTTTAGTATTTTTTTAAATGTTTACACGGGACAAGGAATTAATTAGGGATCGGATTGATGTTGCGTTTGATCAGCTTTTAAGGCAGTTCTCATTTAGATGGTTTTTCTTTTTTTTTGTAGTAAACGTTTGTCATTTAGCTTACCATTTTTATAATATAATATAGACTGATATTTCTTTTATTGCATAACATGCGTTCTACAAATCTAGGTCAAATAAACTGGCTGTAAGAGAACCCTATAATGCGCAACGAGTGGGGTGGGCTTCAACTATGTTTAATAGAATGCCTGTATCTGACAATGAGGGTTGGTATTTAATTCCACTTCTCTTAGAATTTAACATTCTGTAAGGCATGTTTCACACACTTGTACTTATAACATGACATTTTTATAATAACATGAAAGTATGAAGAAATAATTTAAAAATAAACTGTTGCTAGGATACAATATGACTACTTAGGCCGATAAAAAAATTGGATATGTTTGTTGGTGTGTGTGGGTCTAGGCACTTTTCAATGAACCTTTCTTTTATATTTAGGTTTAGAAGTTTATTATCAGAACTAGACATTTACAATTTAACATAAAAATGATATAATATTATGTCGTGATTATTATGGTGAACCGACTACCATTTAGTTTGAACGACGACGAGAGAAAGAGGGTGTGTCGCCGCGCTGTCGCCGCTCGCCCACAATTTTGCACGAAGTTTCGTGCAAAACGACCAATCAGCTTTCAGAATATTTGCACTGGATTTTGTGCAACTTCGCTCCGACGTCGTGAAGCAGTTTTGCTTTCTCCGCCAATAGATGGCGTTAACATATACCCCCGGCCTTGGAACCTTCTGCTTCCAACGAAGTACTCGAGGGTTGTTGTGGAATGTCTTGTGGTAGCAAAGGACATATTTTTGTAAATGCCCTTCGCACTGTCCCAGTCGCCGTTTTAATGTCAGCGACTCGTGGCACGCCGTCCCTTCCAGGATGAGTATGTACAATCCTTCCTAGGCGCCATCTTAGGGGCGGGAGATTATCTTCCTTTATAAGTACGAGAGTGTTAGGTACCAAATTTTCCTTTCTCGTCTTCCACTTTGTTCTGGTCTGCAGCTCGGATATGTACTCCGTTGACCACCTCTGCCAAAAATGCTGGCGCATCTGCTCCACGCGGTCATAGCGGCTCAGGCGATGTGAGGCTGTAGTCGTCAGGTCTGGAGTAGCGGGTGCAGTCAGCGGTCGGCCAATCAGAAACAGAGAAGGGCTGAGGGGAAGAAGGTCAGTCGGATCTGCGGACAGTGGGTACATAGGTCGAGAGTTTAGGACGGCCTCGATTTGAGCTAAGATCGTGCTAAACTCCTCATAAGTTAAATTCGCGTTGCCAATGACACGGCGGAGATGGTATTTGCAAGACTTTACTCCTGCCTCCCACAATCCCCCAAAATGCGGTGTATAGGGTGGTATGAAATTAAACTTTATGTTATCATTAGCTAAAATATCCATTAAATTATATTGATTGTTCTTTAAAAATTGTTTAAATTCCTTCATAGCCCCGACAAAATTTTTACCATTATCTGAAAATATTTCAGCTGGTTTACCCCGTCTAGATATAAATCTTTTTAACGCTAAGATATAAGCGTCTGTTGTTAAATTAGTCACTAACTCCAAGTGAACTGCACGCGTTGAGAAACATATAAATAGGCAAATATAACATTTTTCCAATTTTGCGCCCCTCCCTTTACGGTTCAAAATAAACATAGGTCCCGCATAATCTACGCCGCACCTTATGAAAGGATAACCTGGTTCGAGTCGCTCTGCAGGTAAGTTACCCATTTGCACTGAAACAGTTTTACCTACCATTCGTGTACATGTCACACATTCATGCACAGTATTTCTAGCTAAATCGCGGCCTTTGAGGGGCCACCAACTTTCTCGTAAACTAGCCAACAACGATTGGGGACCTGCGTGAAGCAGGCGTTTATGCTCTTGTTGAAATAACAAGCGCGTAAAAGTATGTTTACTACATAAAAGAATGGGATGCCTTTTATCGTATGAGAAGCTCGACGAATTATTCAATCTACCTCCAACTCTAATAATATTATTATTATCAAGAAAAACGTTAAGACTAGAAATATTACGAATATCCTTTTTTATTAACATATTAAATTCAGGAAACGATTGTTTTTGTGACATTTGAGCCAACTTAATAATCGAATTATTTAACTCGTCTACTTGAAGCGGACCGTATTTACGATTAATTTTTATTTTATTACGAACATTATGAATAAAACGTAAAATGTAAGAAACTACACGTTTCATACGAGTAAACGACGAAAATCTATCAAACGGAAACGTGTTCTGATTACTTTGATGTACTAACAGTGTAGTAGTTAATTTAATATCTGGCAACTCATTAAAATTAACGTTATGACAGCTACGATCGTAACTAAAATTACAAAGACGTTCGTGCAAAAATGCCGGGCCGTGCCACCAAATATCACTAGTGCGTAACGTATCCAGCGTGACCCCGCGTGACACCAAATCAGCTGGGTTCGATTTACCTTCTACGTGTAACCACTGTAAACTACCACTGAGTTCGTTAATTTGTGCCACCCTATTTTGCACAAAAGTTTTAAGAGTGTTAGGTGACATTCTTAGCCATCCCAAGACAATAGTGGAATCAGACCAAAAATAAACATTAGTGAAATTCAAACGAAGTGAGTTTATAATTTTTGTGTACAACTTTGCACCTAATAACGCTCCACATAACTCTAAACGCGGTATAGTTATTGGTTTGACCGGAGCGACCTTCGACTTAGCGCATAGTAAAGCTACGGACACATTGGTATTGTTATCAGAGTACATACGTGCGTAAGCACACGCGCCATACGCACTTTGAGAGGCGTCAGTGAAAATGTGCAATTCTATATATTGCATTTTGCTGTTTATAACTTGACGTGGTATACGTAAATTACTCAAACAGTCGAGACTGTCAACGATTCTTTTCCAGTTAATTAAAATATCATGAGGGACCGGATCATCCCATCCAATTTTATACGTCCATAATTTCTGTAGTAATATCTTTGCAAGAATAATCATAGGCGCTAATAAACCTAAAGGATCGTAAACTTGAGATATTGCTGATAACATAATGCGCTTAGTAACATGACTTCCAGTTAAACTTATTTTAGTCGTATAATACAACTCATCTGTATTCGCATACCAACCTAAACCTAACGTTTTACTTTGACAGGATTCACCTAATGATAAGTTCTTGGACGCATATTCGGTTGACAAATCAAAATTAAATAACCATTTTCTTAAAACGAAACAACCCGATTGTAATACCTTAGAAACCTTATTACAAACTTCTACTAATTCCGTCTTATCATCACAACCCGTTATCAGATCGTCCACGTAAACATCTTTGTAAATAATATTTGCGATCTTATTATCGGTGCATTCAGATGCCAGCTGTTGTAAACATCGCATACTTAAAAATGGCGCGGACGCCGTGCCGTAGGTAACCGTATTAAGACGGTACACACCTAGCGCATCCAACGGGTTTTCCCGCCATACAATTAATTGTAAGTTTTGCTGGTCGGGTTGAATTAGTATTTGTCTGTACATTTTTTCCACATCTGCACAGGCAATATATGTGTACTGACGAAATCTTAAAAGAATGGAAAATATATCATTTTGTAATGACGGGCCAATCATCTGTATATCATTTAATGATTGCCCGGAGGTCGTTTTTGCACTAGCGTCAAAAACGACTCGCAGTTTAGTAGATGTACTTTGTTCTCTAAATACACCGTGATGCGGAAGAAAATAATGTGAAGATGTATATGTATTTATTTTTGTCATGTGACCAAGTTCTAAGTATTCACGCATAAAATCAACATATAACTTTTTATAACTCTGTGTGCACCGACCTAACTTTCGTTCAAGCGCGAGGAACCGACTCTCGGCTTGTAGGTACGACTCGCCAAGTTGATCAGCTGATTCGCGTAGTGGGATACGCACAGCGAACCGACCTTGATTATCACGTGTTGTTGTTTTTACGAATAAATTTTCACAATCCTGTTCCTCTTCAGACATAGTATTTATAGTTGAGTTTATCTCCTCTAATTCCCAAAATTTAGTTAATTGAACATCTAAGTTGTCATGTACGTGCGTAAAATTGCATTGAACTCTATTTACCGATGAACCTTTTGTACCGTGTATGGCACCAGATACGACCCAACCTAATTTAGTGTTTTGTAGGTATGGTCCGTTTTTAAGTTGAATTAATCCTGCACTCAAAAGTTCCCAAAACATATCCGCGCCGATTAACAAGTCGATTTTATTTGATAGATAAAATTCAGGATCGGCGAGTGATACGTTAGTCGGAAACATAAACTTGGCAATATTATAATTGACAGAGGGTAATGTTGCAGTAATACAAGGTAAAACAAGACAATTTAAATGCATTTTAAATTCCCTATTCTTAGATCGCAACTGAACTTTGCATGACTGTGTAGATTGGGTTATCGAATTACCTACTCCTGTGACGTGTACTGTGGACTGTATTAAACGAATTTTTAATTTATCGCATAATGGTTTTGTTATAAAGGAATGTTGACTGCCATTATCTAGAATGGCACGAATAGTATGATAATTATTGTCACTATCTAAGATTTCTATTAACGCCGTAGAAAGAATTACGGGTTCTTGAAATGAGGGATTATTATCAACTCGTTGACGCGTTGAAGTTGATGCACTGTGTAGTGCTGTACTATAGTTTCCGCTACTCGCCCGCGCCGCTTCGGACTCGCGGGTCGACGTGGAAGCCGCCGGCGCATGCGCGTCGTGCGTACCTACCAACTTCGAGCTGTTGTTATCACAACACTCGTCATGAAGAAGCGAATGGTGTTTGCGATTGCATAGTTTGCAGGCACCGAACCAGCACTGAGACACGTTGTGTCCAGCGCGCAAGCAATTTTTACAAAGTTTGTTTTCATCTACAAATAATAATTTGTCCTTCATAGGAAGGTCATTAAATTTGCTGCAAGAATATAACGAATGATTATCTTTGCACATGTTGCACCTTTGGTAACGTTTTGAATCGCTGTGCGAATTATATTTTTGAAACGATTTAGACGCATTATAATTATTATTACGCGTTGCGACGTAGCTGTGTGAGCTAGCATGCTTCGGTTGATTGGACGCTGATGGCTTCTTCACAAAACCGTCATATGTATGCCTACCAGAATTATGCGTACCCTTAATGGATTCTAACATGTCCGCCCTATCCGTAAGAAACGTGATCATATCATTTAAGGTTAACTTTTTATTTACATGACTCGGTAACTTAGAAATTGCACTTTTATGGTTCTCCCACTCTTTTTCGGTAGTTGAGTCCATCTTAGTAACAATTAGGTATATTATTAAAGTGTCCCATTGATCTGTGGGCTCGTCTAGACCTTTAAGAGCGCGAATATTTTTTAATACGTAATCTATCAACTTACGAATATGAAATGCAGATTCATTGTGTAAACTCTGTATCGAAAACAGAGCTTTAACGTGATTTTGAACGAGTAATCTATTATTATTAAACCTATTCTCTAATAAACTCCAGGCTATTGAGTAATTTTCAGCAGTGAATTGTAACGATTTTATAATTTGACTAGCAGTGCCAGTTAGAGCGGATCGCAAATAATGAAACTTTTGAATATCGTCTATAGTTTTTGAATTATGAATTAGGGATATGTAGGTATCTCTAAACTCTAACCATTGTTCAAATGAACCGTCAAAGGAGGGCAGCGTAATTGTAGGTAATTTAATGCTCGTAGTCTTGTTGCAGACCTCAACCGCGTTATCACTAATATTTTTACTCTTTAGCATGCTTTTCGCCTTTGAGGTGATCTCATAAAATAGATTTTCGAAGGTTTCTCTTTCGATTAATTGTTTTTCTAAGTCTAGTTCTGAATCTTGTAGGTGAAAATCTATCTCATCTTGAATGTTCGAGAACTGTTCTAATAGTGTTATAGCATTCTTACAACGTTCTTCTAAAGCTATTTTTTGAGACTCCGATGTTTCTACATCTTCTAACGATTGCACGTGTTTAATGAATACACTTAACTTTCCTTTTACCACACCCCTTTTCCTAATGAAATCTTTACACTTATCAAGCGACATTTTGAGAGACTGTAAGGAGACAAAAGAAAGTACTTACAGTTTTAGCTTGTTTCAAATCGCGATCATGACGCTCGTCCGTTAATAGGTACTTATACCGAAGCGAGCACGTGGCGGCGTGGCACGACACGTTAACTGAAATTTTACACGATATTAGCACAAATGAGCCTTGAGGATGGGTTTGGATAGGAACACTGAATGGCCTGACCGTTTCTTCTGCAGTTCTGCTGGTTACCAACATCCAGAACGTCTTCTTGAAGCAGTTTCGATCCGGCTCGTAGGTCCAATATGTTTGTTGGTGTGTGTGGGTCTAGGCACTTTTCAATGAACCTTTCTTTTATATTTAGGTTTAGAAGTTTATTATCAGAACTAGACATTTACAATTTAACATAAAAATGATATAATATTATGTCGTGATTATTATGGTGAACCGACTACCATTTAGTTTGAACGACGACGAGAGAAAGAGGGTGTGTCGCCGCGCTGTCGCCGCTCGCCCACAATTTTGCACGAAGTTTCGTGCAAAACGACCAATCAGCTTTCAGAATATTTGCACTGGATTTTGTGCAACTTCGCTCCGACGTCGTGAAGCAGTTTTGCTTTCTCCGCCAATAGATGGCGTTAACAAATACATACATTTTTATTGTCGCATAGGTACCTAAGTTATCTCGAATACCCACATAGATTAAAATCGAGTCGTCGTTGTATATAATATAAGTTTATATATAATTAGTTGCACCCCGCGATGTTACCCACCACATTTTTTCGGAAAAAAGTTAGCTGACACCCTAGATTAACACATAGGCTATCATACTTTTTTTACCATACTTTCTATCCCGAAAAAATGTAGCGGGTAACACCGCGGGGCGCAGCTAACCTACATAATTACGGTTACAATATCGACCAACGGTTACTAGTAACTTACTAGTACCTACTTATAAAGGAGTAATAACTATATAAATACCACATAACCTATTCGAGCACTCAGCTGTATTAGATAATTAAGCGCGCAGCTGCGTCTTCGGCCATCCATCACGGACGTGTTTTTAACCGACCGCCCGACAACGGGTTGTGTGTTTACCTACGTATTTCCACAGCACGTAGAGGAGAAATAATCGTATTTCATTCTTGACTCTGATGGAGTTTCTGATTGAAGCCATTTTAAATTAAAATTAATGTCTGTGTAATGATGAACGAATGCCTCATTTGGTAGTTCGGAAAATTGGTTACTGAGTGTAAGGCTTGATTTTTGAGCAGATAGACCTTATATCATTATTAAAAAAATATTTTTCGGTACTATCAATAAGGCTGAGCACGAGGTCCTGGGTTTGAATCCCAGGTCGGGCAAAGTGTTACTGGTTTTTCCATTAGGTAATTCTCAGTGGCAGCACGATATCTGGATTTGTGCCCGGTTGATGGCAGTAGGCTTGCCCCCTATTACACAACTGGCGACATGTGGGTGTACTATATGTGCACCTCTGTCTACCACTTCGGGGAATACAGGCGTGATGTTATGTTTTTATGTTTATGTGTTTACTATCAATAAGGACCTTGTCCAGTTAGAGAGTTAAACTGTACACATTAATCTATTATTTTCCTGTAACTTATGCAATCTATTGGCAAACATGGAAGATCATTGAAAACAATGGAATGTGCCCAAACTTTAATGACTACCTAACAATAGTTGAACATTTATAAAACATAAAAATATGTATCAGGAAGTAGGTATTACCCAACATTTGCTGATCAAAAATCTCATAACACCAATCATTTTCTTTACCGCACAAAGTTACAAACCAGTCAAAAACTTGTCCATTTAAAAAATCAACAATGTAAACCAAACCCCGGGTAAGTACCACACAACTCAAACGGTACCTCCAACAACGGAATTCTTATTTAATCTCACATTAAAATTATAGCCGGGTACATTTCCATATTTAACCGGTTCGTCTACGGTTAACTAGAGCCGGGCCGGATAAATTATTTAACTCGGAACTCTCCGCCATTTCCCCGTGGAACAAAAGCTTGGTTTAGAATTATATATGAGTGGAGCTTAAAGTTTAGAAGCTCGATGTGCAAGTCTAAAAGCTTAGGTTGGTGCGTATTAGGAAAGTTATAGAGGGGACAAGCGATAAATAGTCATATAAATTTTTGGTATGTAGGTATAGCCTGAAATTTGCATTAGCTGAGTCATAGATTCCCTTAACTGCTGCACAAATGGTTGTAGTTTCATATGGCATTCAGGTTTTGGAGCATGAGACCTTTTCAAACACGAACTGACAATGAAATAAGATCTTGCAGCGCTGTTCGATGTAGCATCATCAAAATAGGCAAAATAGTTTCTTAAACAATAACAATAATTAATTAAATATTAATATTAATTCTGACCACGTGTGTTCCACAAATATGTAAAAACATCTCACCGCGTTTGACCTTGACAGCGATGTCTTTTACCATCATCATCATTGGCGTCTATTGCAGACATTGTTAGGCACATCACACTAAATTATAAAGGAGAAAGTTTGTATGTATGTTTGTTACCTCTTCACGCTCAAACGGCTGGATACCCTTAAAAATATTTGGTAAGAAGGTAGCTGATACCCTGGATTAACATATAGACTACTTTTACACCGCGGGGTGCAGCTAGTGATAATATAAATTATTTTCTTTTCTTCCACAAACCAGTCTAAAGTTTCTCAACTCTGTGGAGGGGTGCAGTCAGCACAACATTAGTGGACGGCCGCGAGGCTGCCTGTCAGCTGTTAAACGCTCTAAATGTGAATCACTACTTGTCCAAACTCAAATAGACGCCTTCTAGCCAGCGAACGTTAATACTTTAGTACTACAACAATACATTTCTGCTAAAACGAAAATGTGCAGTTTCTGTTTACTGAAGTTTCGTATCTCGGTTAGGCTAGTTCTGTATCGGGTTTGTTTGGTGTCCTACTCCGAAATAGTACGGTTATTCTAGAATTTTCTGAATGGAACACAAAATTATTTTTGAACAAACTTCATACTAAGATTAGTCTACATGCATACATTACCATTATTTTGTATGCTAATATGTATGTAAGTATAGTAGCAAAATATTCTAGTATCACAAACATGAAGTAGAAATAAGGAATCTGTTACAAAATGTACAAAGCTTCAATTGTTTTAGTAATCACTACTAAAAACTGTTGGTCTTTCGTCAACTAAAACAGTTCAGTTTTATTCCGTGTTATATGAATGAAATATTCGCTGACAACACGATGTGAGCTAGCGTTCATTGTGTCGTATGTAAAATGTTGACGTCTAATAAAAAAGTTTGTAGTCATGAAAGAGTCACCATTTACCAAATGGAATCCTATACGAATCAAATATCCGAGCTCTTATTGGAAGATTCATTCAGTTCTTTCCTCTAATCAGAAACTAGTATTTATCATCAGCTTCAATTCAACTGATATTGGATTGATCTACTTTATGAAGTATTCAGTAGATTGGTAGCATCTGAGCATCCATTACATCATTTTAAGAGTACAGATATCGTCACATAATGTTCTTAGGACCGAATTTTGGTCACGGCGGCCTTTCTTAGCTAAAACTAGCGAAGTACGCAGGAGATATTATTGTGCACAAGTATGCGCGCAAACACAGGGGTGCACTCCCTATTTCTTCACGCACATAGCCCGATGGGATGGTAGACAGACACGACCGGAGAAGATAGACACGGTAGAACCAACCGCTTAACGTGCCATCCGAATCTTGGAGGGCTCTCCACATATTGTTGAAACGGTCACCCATCACAAGGCTGACCGCAGTGAGCACGGTTTATCCTCAAAGATCAACTGATCCACGCGGTAGCCTCGTAACTACGAGCCCTTCAAAATCATCACATAATATAGCCATCAGTACAGCTGTAATTGACTTGGATTTCTTTTGAGTTGTGTAGCAGTCTCCCAGTGCTGGACAAAGGTTTCCCCTTTGAATTTCCAGATCACCATTATCTCCCCCCAGTCAGTATCAAAGGCCTTCAAATCATCCCGCCATTTTTATTATAAAGGCGCTTATTCTAACGCCACATTCATATAAGACTACATTAAGCTTATTAGAATATACAGGGCACTAAATAAAATCTTTCCAATGTAAGTAGCCAGAATAAAGGCAGTTAAAACACCGTCCAAGTTGGTTAAGATAAGAATTTATGTTGGCTCCGTAATAACCTAATCCGTTAAACAACAGCACTAAAGCAAAGACTTGGAACAAACCTCGCTCTCGTGTCTGGGGCTTTACCTAGGGTTGTCAAAGTCACCTTATGAAATAACTAGAATAATTTTGGTAAGAAAACTACGGAGTGTGCTTTATGCATTTACTTCTTTTTATCTTTAAATATAACAATATATTATTACACTAACTAATTTTACTACTTACATCATATAATGTCTAAATAATGAATGTAAAAATTATGCATCAAAGTCCTCCTCACTACTGTCGACTGTTAGGGTGCCCAAAAGGCTGGCGGCATTGCCATGTTGAATGGCAATGCTAATTCTTTGGCCGAAAACAAGCCAACCCTTTAATCACGTGAAGAGTCGACCAACCGTTTGGATAGATGTCTAAGTAAGAGTAGCGTGCTTATTAGAACTGGATGAAAATAAGCCTTTGTCAAAAGATATAAATCTATAATAACAAAGTTTTTAGGAAAGAATGACGAGACTAGATCTTATACACAATTACCGAAACAATTTTTTCCTCTAAATGCTTGAAATGATTTTAAATTATTTGCTATCACTTTGCTCGAGAATATACAAAGGTTTTAGCATGAATAACTGAGTGTTAAATTAGTAAAATCCTAAAAATATTACTCGACTTCTCTGTTCAACTAAAACATTATATTATCCAACTTGTTTGATTCTTGTAAGCCGTGTAAAATTCTCACTTAATCTATAAGAATTTTGGAAATACATTTGCTGAGACGTACTTACAACTATCAAGTAAGATTTTTTTCTATTTTATCTTTTACTAGTTGCATCCCTCAATATTATCCGCTTGATTTTTTCGGGATAAAAAGTAGCCTATCTTGATCCAGGGTGTCACCTGCTTCCATATGAAATTTTAACAAAATTGATCTAGCCGTTTGAGCGTGAAGAAGTAACAAACACACTTACAACTTTCGTCTTTATAATATTAGCGTGATTTCTTGTCAACCCTACACTAAGCCAACGTAGTAGATTTTGTTTGTTCGTTTTATGCAGCTACAAGACTTTGTGTAAGCTTGTCTAGCGGTCTCACTTGAAATATTACCACCTGTCCTTATTTATGTCTTTGCCTAAGAGTGTTTATGTTTCTAGCTGACTCGAGAAATCTTTTAGACCTCGGGCTTTCGTTGTATACTAAAATAATAATCTTCATTTAACTAAAACCATACAAAGTTATACAATATAGTTTGGTATTTGATTTAAAACATATTTACAGTATGTTGGAAAAAAGTGTTACTGGGTTTTTCCATTAGGTAATTCATATAATTTCTTTCTATACTTGCTGGTATTTAATAACAAAACTATTAAAATTATTTTTTGAAATTGTCTATTAGATTCAAGGTTCTATATTATACCTACGAGGTTTTGGAATGCTTTGCTAATTGTGCTTCACCTGGACGAACTTTAAATAGCTCACAGTTCTCTGCGCTGAATTCCCATACTTCAGCAGCTCTCAAATCCATTTCAACCTATGAATAGACACTTTGATATGGACAATCGTATTAAAAATTCAGCAAATCATAGTTTGAATTAAGATATTAAGCATGGCGGACGTGAGACCATCACGTGCCTATTTCAGTAGTGGCCGGTGTCCGTTATGAATCTTATGAAATTATTCATAGATGAGCAGAGTCTGCGATCAGCTGCCAATCCTAATATGAACCGTTACCCGATAATGTATGAATCCAAAAGGGTTTCTCAATTTATATCGACACTACTGGGGACAGTCTTGTACGTGATTTGGCTCACGGGTTTGTCTGCTGGGATTGCGTTTGTTAGGAGAGACTTATTATTTTTAGCCTGAAGTGTCCCACGGCTGGGCAAAGACCTCCACACTCTCTTTCCACGCCTCTCCGTTACCAGCTGCCAACGGTTAGGACTTACTCCATGCAAATATAACTCATTTCTTTTTGCGGTTTGTTGCATTATACTAAAATCGGTACGAGATATTAGATTAGAAGGGTATTCTACTAGTTTTAAGTTACAAGACATTAAAAAAAAAACGTCGCTCCACACTAGAAATAAAATATGTCTTTTGATGTTCAGTCAATGACCATGTCTGGGCCACCATACATGACCCACATACTCACCGCCAGCCGCCGATGACCAGGCAGACCGAGAAGGCGATGGCGAGATAATTTGGACATCTTTGCGGGAAAGACATGGCCTGAAATAACATTGGACGGGGTTTTGTGAAGGAATAATGGGAAGGCCTTTGCCCAGCAGCGGGGCATCTACACAGCTACATAGAAGAAATGAATTTGTAGTTTTATATCGCGCACGAAAATGATAGATTCTTTTTAATAGGTTAATTGTTCAAACGAACAAAAAAACATTCCGTATTTTTTAAATTCACAAAACTATTACTTCCCAATTAATTTTAGAACGAAACTAAACAAGGACAATTAACAGTCCAGCGCACAAATAAATGAAACAAAAACACTAGGTACCAGTATCGACAAACATTCTAAATCAGTTTAAAAGCAAATAATAATGTTTTTTTTATCCATGCGCGTCGTTCTGTCTAGCTGGACCCGCCAGATGCGCCTAGATTAAATGAGAGTGGATTTAATTGGTCAGATGCTGGCCGACAAATAGTGGAGTATTTATACACGTCTTGCGTTCCCACTGTTATTTACGAGCAAGTCGGGAGGAGAGGGAGTTGGGACATGAAGGTACCTACGTTCTTATTTATTGGTGTAGTGTGGTGCTGTATTGAAGGTATTGAGTCTCGTCGCGGTTCGTCGTGGCTTGAGGTCTGGTAAAAAGGGTTCAGTTTTTCTGACACAATGAATAAGTTTGGACTCAAAACTAAGGTTTGTTACATTCAGTTAAAATAAATTAATTTTGAAACAATCTGTGATTTATGTAATTACAATATGTGAACTTTTTACTTTTCAATTGGCTTGCTATTACATATTATTTCGTTACTCATTGTATCTGTCAGCGCTTCTAATATATCAATTTTGTTTTCATGCACGTGTCTTTAATGTTGTTCAGTAAGAATTGTAAACTATAAAAGTCCTTTGATAGTCATATAAATGTTCACCATACAAGCTCCCTATACAACTTTAGTTCATCACTCCGTACAGCTTGCCAAAAAAACTAAAAAAAATAACAAAAAGTTAAACATTTATTTCAAAGATATTCCCTAAAACACTGGCAAGTAAATGTATTTTCCCAAAAAGTTAATTTCCCAACGCGTCTGGTGTTACAATAAAATTAATTAGAAGTCGCTCTAAACAATTGCCGTGCGACAGATCCATCTGGAACGAAACAAAAAGCGTTGCAGCTGCGAAGCCAAATTGAAACAGTGGACGGAGCTCATTACGGGCGCCAGCCACGCTACTTGCTAGCTCCGTAATTAGAAATAGAATGATTACTATGTACGTAGATTTTAAATTTAGAAACAGTCGCCATTTTGAATTGGAAGAAACAATGCAACATTTGTTCGAAATTTAAATTACAAACGTTTTTATGGCCAGCTTTTGTAATTTTATAAAGATAGAACGAATGTTGAATTCTTTTTTTTTCAGTAATGACATAAAAATAGATTGTAGAACCTTCGTTTAAGTGCTCGGTTGCTGAAATAATTAATGTAAAAGTACAATGGCGACGTTTCTAGATAAACGCTGATAAAACTTTGGCCGCCGTGGTTTGGCTGCTAGGTGGTACAGCAAGCGTTCTTTTGTGGAAGAGGAAATTGGACAGAGTAATCACTACCTTTTGTTTTAATTGAACGCCCAATGAATAGATTCTGGCGAGATTCAAGTAAATTGGAGTGTGAAGTTTAATGGAAAGGTATTGCTGACAAAGATAGGTGACCAGTTTAGTGTGGTCTCTATTCGCTTTTGTTATTTCATTAAGGCCAGAAGGAACCTGGTATTTGAGGTATACCAGCTAAATTGGTATGCGGTATACGTAGCTTTCTGGTTGTTGTATAAACTGTGTAACTTTACGGTACTTTTAGTACTGCTCATAAATATTTTCAATACTGGCTTAATTTCTTGTATTGACTAAGGTCAATTTTTATTTTAAATTTACGTGAAGAATTGTTTATCAACCTTCTTTTTGGAAAGTATTATATAGTTATATAAGCTTGGAAGCTGATCTAAATAGATCATTTTCCATAAACCAATCTTTGCGGTTTTTGGTAAGACCTATACAAATTCATAAAATATAACCTACGTACAACAAAACCAAACATAAAAGCAGAATACTCATTACACATTACTATTAACCCAGGTCCTTTACAATAACAAAAGAACTCGCCGAACCATGCCGCTTTCACAAACATCGATCAATAAAAACAAAATGGCACATTGTACAAAACTATGTTTGTTCTGCCAGTTATTTTAACTCACAAAATTGCTAATTAGCTTGTACATAACCTGTATATTATGTAGCTAGGTACGTCCGCGTCAACGCTTGTACCACTTGTTTACAATTCCTTTTGTCCCATTATAAAGCCTCCGTACCTACGAAGGCTCGACGGAAAATTCGTATCAATTATCCCTTTTCAACTGCTCATTATATATTCTTTCATAAGATATTTTCAGGCCGGCCGCTGTTGGACACCCTTTGTGATGGCTGTATTCTGTGATAATGGAAATTAGGAATGAGTTTTGAGATTATTTTTGCGGGAATCTCCGCTTTTATGACAATATCAGATGATGAGAGTCTTGCTACTTAGATTGTTTGCTTTGCGTATATTTTTCGGTTAAAAACGCTATATTATAACGGTTAAATATGTTAAAAAAAAAAATCTCGGATACGTAAATGTATTATAAAAGTACTAGCGTTAAATTATTCATATGACAGTTCAATCTCATTCATTTCCTTACGATTCCTTTAATCATCCCACAAATCCAGTTCCACCATCACTATAAATGGAAATAGGCTCGTATGTAAAGTGCCAAAAAGGAAAACTCACCATACATATAAAACCTTTAATATCATACGCATAGCAATAAAAGATCACAAAGTACCACTTCACGGCCCGCAGGCACTATAGTACCACGCAGGCACTATAGTACCACGCAGGCCCTGCTTGCGGACAAAATGTTAATAGTTGCAGCTCTTTCGGAGTTTGTACGTGGAGCGAGGTACAAATGGGTTCAATGAGGGTTTCGTACAAATTATCGCAGTAATGCGGCGCGTGCGTCGTGTCGAGTTTAATGAGGGATTGTGTGCGACATCACGGTGTCGGCGGGGGGCCGAGGTGTAGGAGACAGCGGTTTATCAAAAACTCGGGACACAAACCTCTTCTCTCTTGTTTGTAAACGAGGATCATACCGGCATTAACTAAACCCCGTATTAAGTCAATGGACAGGTATAATTTAGTCCATGGTTTTATTCGTCATGTTTTATGAATAAAGGGCCATCTGTGCTACCATGGTGTGATATATTTTCTTGTTGCGCCACAGTTTCATTTTTTTACTATTAACGTTTCTATTGCAAATATACACTGTAATGTTCCAAATAAATCATTATCAAATCATCCATTCATAGCTCTATCATTTATGAATGGATTTTTCCAATGGCAATTTTGGCTTGAATAACATAATTACTAATTAGTTTTAATAAGTTGTAAACATGTGGTAGCTAAATCAGCTACAATGAGACACGCTACTAAAAGTGCTTGGCAGGTGATAAAAAAGATTCGAGACAAAAAAACAAAAATCCTGAAAAAATCACATGAGTCCCTAATATCATAAATATTTTTTCAATGAGTTGGAACTACATGTACCTAACCTATAACTGATCGTTTATGACTTGTGTCGCAATTCATATTTTTAGTGGAGTGCGTACTTGTGGGTTTACGAGTTATGACGAATTCGCGTGTTTTTCATAGATTACCGTGCCTTTGGTACCTACCAGAGTAAGCTTCACCTAAGCACATTTGTAGTAGGTACCTACTCCGTGCCGAGTCGGGGTTTTATAAAATATTGTCTACGTATATCGTGGCTGTAAAATGTAAGTGAAGGTAGAATCTATAGAAGGCCTGTAATGTCTTTGAACTTGATCTTTGACATTTCCGAGAATGCTACAATATAAAATATTAATTTAAAATTGAAAATCAATTTACAGAAATAAATCATGCACCTTAGCTTAATTTTGGTGCTGGCTGATAGATTACTAAAATGTTTAAAAGATATCTAAGCATTGGTTATTTTTTCAATTTACTATAAACGTAGTCCTTAAAAGGAATCTTAACACTCGAAAATATTAGTTCCGCTTAAGTCGACTCTTGTCGAGATCTTATCAAAAGCCTCAAGCCAAGCATTTAGTCTCTATAATAAAATAATGAAATATATTCCACCTACAGCGACGATTTGAGGAGTAATTGTCTATATTAAATCCAATCAAACCTCTATATCTACTTACAAGCATTGCAAATATCATTAACATTGAGATACCATCCTCTAATTATAGGTTCAGATTACCTTTTTAAATGTAATGAAAATGAAAACTGTAACCTGAGCTCGAAGGGGGAACCTTCGGCTGCCTGCTTGAATAACGAATGCACCCTCTGTTATAATAATCTTTGCATGTAAGGGTATGATAGGCATAGATAATTTTTGTGATCATTGAATTTTCATAAAAAAGAGAGTTGCCTTTGCCTAACAATTTGAAATATTTGCATTGAATTATCTCTGTAACATTTAACGTTAATGCTGCATGACCAAACCTCTTTGCGTTGTCTTTTTTTTGTTGTTAAGTACCTATGTTTTAAAAAAACGTAAAAATGGAAGGAGGCTTGGCTAATAAAGTTACACTTAAGACTCTAGAGAGTCTTAAAAACTAGCTCAGAACCATAAAAGATCATCAATGAAAAAACAACATCCGAGAATTTTCCCTTTGTCGACAGTTTGCGTTTTCCCTAGTATAAAACTCAACTGCTATATAGGTACAGGCGGATTCTAGATGTACAAATGTTAGTTTCTCTATATAAGCTAAGAATGTTTTACATACACCACAGCGGTGTTAATTAAACAACATAATACGTACACCTACAGCGGGTTTGGAAATGCGTCCCTTTTCCGTTCTTATTTTACATTTAAAGTCTTTGCGGACCCAGGATTTATATTCAGCGGGCACTTCACTGTACTCGAGAGACCCATAAATAACGCCGCAGAGGTCTGAGCCCCAACTTTTCCCGGGTATACCCCCCGATGGGGTTCGCCAGGACCCGCCCCTAACCCGCAAACGACTAAGGTAAGGTCACCGCTTGGGGAAGATGAAAGAACAGCCTCATATATCTTTTTCAAAGTGTGGACTGTTTGAGAATTTTAATTTTGCGAGGGAAGGTTTTATGTTCGGTGATATTGGTGGAGTTTGTGCATTAAATGGGCTCAGAAATCATATTTTCGTACGAGTGAAACGTTGATTTGGTCTATTCCAAATGATTTAAGGCCGATAACTGGCGTTTACTATTTTGGCAAGACAACAAAGCTTAGACTGTGGTTTAATATGACGAGGTGGAGTTGATTATTCTCATTTTGGTTAATATTCGATTGTGTGTATTTGAGTCTATAGTAAATTCGGGTCGCTTGGAAATTACTATAGTTTATCGAAGTCAATACCATATTCATGATTCTGGTACTGATGCAAAATTTGTGTACGATACAGGGAACTCGATAAATTCAGATAGAGCTGTCATCATTGTACAGAATACTTAAAAAGACGAACAAAATTAAAAACAATAACACAGCTACACTTACTCGCATTAGTTTTCTTCTTACCGCAACACATTTTATTCAAAACTACTTCAATAAAAAACCCACATTAAGTTACATACATGCGTACCTAATCAACTTAAGTAATTAAGTGTAGGCAGGTCCGACGGTCCCAACAGGGTCACTTGATTAAAATGTATGTTGGCGTAGACCAAATAAAGAGGGTTTTATTTGCTTTTCATCCCTGAGGCTATGCCGACGAATAAATAAGGGCCTCCACTCATTATCGTGAATTCTTTGAACGGTAATGAGGGTCCAGTGGACGCGGGAGGAACGTGATCGAGTGGTAATGACGTCTTGATGCGAGGGTTTAGCCAGAGTTTTAGTTCGTGGAAAACGTAGTATTGAATGGTGAGTGTACTGTCCAATGTTTTATTAAGCAGCTTAGTAATAGAGTTTGGCAGCTCAAGTTTAGATTTCTGCCTCATACCATGATCTCTTAAAGCAGGCCAGTTTGTGTTGTGGAAGCGAGATACTGCATTACACTGCACGTAGCGGCGTCTCGCTTGCACAACGTAAACTGTCCTGCTTTAAGAGTTCATGGGGATTTTTGGTTTATAGTAATGTTCACTGAATTAGCACATTTGTTTAATATGCATTAAAGGTAAAAAAATATTGTCTTTACCTTTTGGTTTTTTTATGCAATAAGATAGTTCTGATTATAGTTTCTTCACAGTGCAATATAAATAAGCTAGGGTAAAGGTATGTTTGCTGCAATAATTTAGAAAAATTGTACTTTGTTTGTACTGAAATAATTTTAATAATCAAAGGAAAAATTCAAAGTAAATCCAACTTCATTTATCAACCGCACAAAAAAACTTACACAAAGCTCTACCCGATCCTTATCAACACCACTTGGAATAACAAAAAACAATTCCTACGCAAAAAAAAACATGAAAAAACAAAAGGTTGAAAGTTGTCCTTATTTGAATTTTCATTAAAACTTTCTCCCGTCAGGAACAAAGAACATTTATATTAAAAAAGTCCGGCCGCGGCCAGATATTTATCTGTAGTCTCGAGAGCGAGCCGAATTTTAACTTTTTAACATAGAGTTTGAAGACGAAAATGTAGTAGCGACACTTCATTGCTTTTTGTTATTTGGACCTTTTTTGGGCGCGTTTTATATTCGTGTTTGTGAGTTTGGATGTTAGTTACGCAAAAATGGCTGAATTTATTTAGGTGAAATTTTGCACACATCTATTACGAAAAACTTTATGTAGTTTTAAATAGATTAAGGGAAACTTGAAAAATGATGGACACGAACGGGACTCGAAGCCGCGACAGTCGCCGTACCGTGGCGTTTATGTAATTTTTTAGGCGGACGAAGTCGCTGGTATACCTATTAAAAATTACTGTAAGTACTACCTAGTAGCAAAAATAATTGACAAACGATACTTTAGAACCATCAATCGGCATCGTATTTCGTACCATAATGCGGTGAAACCGTATCGATGCAAATGATCTGGCTAATTTACTATAAAAACTAATTTTTGCCCGCGGTTTCACCTGCATTCTAGAAGAACAAATTCATGTAAGAAATAAAAAAATATGTCTTTACGTCTAATCTAGGCAATCTATATGTGAGGAAAATTTTATCGAAATCCGTTCCACAGTTTACGAGATTGACGAATATCCAAAATTTCACTTGTAAAATTCGCAGAATTACCACATATTCATACACATATAATATAAGGTATGTCTGTCAGATGAATCTTGAAAACATTATTTCATCAGATTTAATTTATTTATGGCATCCAATATTCATCAATTGGATATGGTTTTATGGTTAAATTGCTGAAAAATAGATTAGTGAGAAATATAATGTGGTGTAGGTAGGTAGAGGTTTATTGATGAACTAGTTGTGGCCGCAATGGTGCTTGCGTGAATTGTTTTTGGTATTTGTTCATGGAAATGCCGCTACGTTTTAATAGTTCACTTTTCACATTTACATCGATATTTTATAAACCCATTCGACGCTCAACTAGCTCGCTTCTAAAATCATCGCACTTGTACTCTATAATACTATAATTACAAGTCTCCACTTCAAGTCTAACATTCTGGCCACCAACAGAGCAAGCCCATCGACCAACCAAACTCCTTGAAACTTCTCTGCCTACGTCCGCGTCTACGTCAGTCTTCAGCGCGGCCGCCCAACTCATTACCGCCCGCCCTGCGCCGCAAGACCCGCCCCGGCCACCGCTTGCCTAACTTGCTCTGACCACAGGGCTGGCTAGCTTAGGCTCGGATTAATAAACTGCCTACTTTTATTTAGAAAAGTAACAAGTTTGTCTTAGTGATATTTTTGAAGCTCATCGGAGCTCAGAGGGTCACAGTCTTGTTAAAAAAATCTGTATTGATTGATAGTTAACCTTAAGTTAAAAATAAACACTCTTCTGTTTTCTGACTGAAGAAGCAAATTTAAAAAGATACTATCTTCACAGCCGGCTACAATAATTTTGAGATTTGTGATATTACCGACGAATTTTTTTTGATTCATATATGTATATAGCTTTCAGTCAATTTACATACACATAAATAATCCCAACTTATAAGAATTAAATAATTAATTTGCGTGTGTTTTCAACCATAAATTTGTCGGAATCAAATGACTTTAACATTAACATTTTACAAATAATGATGATGCTTCACTGTTCAGCTGAAGTTGGATCTGTATTAACGGAAATAATTACGTCGATTATACATGAAACCGCGGCAAAACATGTACCAAACGTTCAAGTACACAATTAGTGAGAATCTGTGAATCTATCAGGCCTACAAAACTATCACACATTTAAATTGCAAAAACCTTTTAACTAAAAAAAAGGATTCCTATACTTGCTATTAAACGTTTTTATTTTAAATCTCTAACTTCTATTGTTTAGGATAAATTGAAGTTTTAAAAGATCAGTACCGACTTAGTTTTGTAGGACAGTGTATAAGAGAGTTGGTCCTAGGTTTATATAAATTATTAACATTGAACAATTGGTAGATTTATAGTGTTTCTATTGGAGATATTGTGGTAAAAACCTGTCAAAATAACGTCATATGACGTTCGACCACCAGCCACTTCTAAGGTTACTTCCCTTTGCTTAAAAATATCTGTGGCGCGAACTGTTGATAACACTCAACTGCCACAACATAATTATTATCTCAAATATCATTATCAGCCTTTCTGAGTCCACTGCTGGACACAGGCTTCAAATATATTTAGTTCTTATTCATAAAATTATAAACGCGGTTTTGAGTGATACCTATTCCGAGATCCTACTAGTACATCCTTAAAACCCAAGCCCATTCAGCCAGCCCTGTTGTAACCGCGCACGCAACAACGACCGTCAACTTTAAGCATTCCCACTTGAATAAAAACTTTTCAAGCCGGCCCCTAAATTAAAATGGTCTAATTTTAAAACATAATTTAAATTTTTAATTAAGCACAGCCCTGAGCCGATGGCAATCTGTAACCCGGTAATTAGATTTTAGCCTCTACGATTTGTAGACTGTTGATTGAAGAAAAGTTACGATTAGGGGCTTCGGGAAATCGAATGTTACGTTAAGGGTGCAATGTACGGGACAGGGGTGTGCAAAATGACGTGAAAAGTATTCGATTAAGTTGAGCAAATGGTTACGTGGAGGGAAAGCCGGGTGTAATTTGACATCGTGTGTTGTTGTAATGATTATTAGGGATTTCTGGGATTAGCTATAGCCACTTTTGGCTGCCTCGTTGGTCTACTGGTTGCTAAGCGCGACTGCTGAGCACGAGGTCCTGAGTTCGAATCCCGGGTCGGGCAAAGTGTTACTGGGTTTTTCCCTTAGGTAATTCTCAGTGGCAGCACGGAGTCTGGATTTGTGCCCGGTTGATGGCAATAGGCTCGCCCCCTATTACATTGCGACCTAAACACATAACTGGCGAATTGTGGGTGTACTATATGTGCACCTCTGCCTACCCCTTCGGGGATTACAGGCGTGATGTAATGTTTATGTTATGTTCTATGCTATAGCCGTTCGATGTTAGGTCGCACAAAGAGCAAGACAGAACGTAAAATCTAATTAATTGTCCCTAAATTGTCAGACGAGAAATAAGGATGCAAAATCTCATGCTTACTTTTATTTTGATGTTAACATTTTACATTGATAGCATTGTTATAACAGTGGATGGTTTAGACGATCTACTTCCAGAGCCTTATGAGTGTCGATGCCTATAAGTACCACACATGCCTACCACACAACATATCAGTAGGTATCTATGAACTGATTCCACTTAACTTTTTAGTTTTACTCCAGATTTAAAGATTTGGTTACGTGAACTTAATATATTCCATAGTTAATTTATGAACAGCGTTGTGGGCTACACTATTGTTGAAATGTTATGGAGGTTGTGTATTTCTTTTTATATACTGTGTATTGTAGCTGCTTGTTTTTCTTTTTAAAAAAAGAAAAAAGTTTTGATTTTGGAACGAGATAAAGGTAATGTTGTTCTTTCATAGCTGCAGTGCAGTCGGGCGTTCAAACCGCAGCGATTCGCCCGCCCCTCTGCCGCCAGCAAGTAAGGAAGCGTGAACGAATCCACCGTTGCTGAGGATGGTAACTTTTGTACAATTACCGCACAGTGGCGCCGCGCCCCGCACCCCGCGCCGCAAAGCACCGTCTGCAAAATAAGTCGAACTAGTTTAGAAAAGGTAGGAAACATTTCTCCTGTTTTTACCCGACTGCGCCAGAAGGAGGGTTATGTTTTTCGAGAGTATGTATGTTTTTCGATTAAATTGGTTGTCTATAAGAATGTTTTGTTTAAGTGCGTTTTAAGATTGTAATTTATTTATTTGTTACGTTAATAATAACGCAATTATGCTATGCACAGCAGCTGAAATGTATAACAAATGTAGCACTTTTGTAGGACCTTTGTATAATTTCAATATTTATGTAGAACTAGGATAAATTTACATAAATATTTTTTGTTACAGTTGTACCGGTTTTCAAGGAGCTGGATTATCAAACCTGGGTCTAAACTTAGATTTCAGAAGAATCCTTTAACTACATAACATAGACACAATAAAACCTCACATGAAGACAAGGGATTTCGTACTAAACCAACAATAAAGATAAAATATTATTTAGCCAAATAACTAATACTTCAAGTCAACCCATGAAAAATGGTAACTGCTCTAATTATTTCAATTAAAAATAATTTATTTGCGCCCATCTTTGCATACTATGAAATCGCAAACAGTTCAAGTTATATGAAGCATGAAACATGCTTTAAATTAACCCTTCACTACCAAGCTCACTAAAACAATAATTTAAACATAAAACCCACTAAATCACTTAAAAACTTTCCCAATCAGATAGCGAACTATAAAAACTGTGCATGCGCACCGTACTCTCAGAAGTTGGCCACACATGAGTTATAGCCGCGCAAGGATAGAACCACTGTCTAACTTTCCACTTTACTCGTATTTTACACATAATGGTTATGTATGGGCGGTTAAACTTTCATACGGGTCTCACTAATTGAGAGTGCGTTGCGTCTGGGACTTCGTTCTCAAAACTAACTTCGGTTAAAATAGTTGGTGCCAGTGCCGAGGTCGGAAATTAGATTCGTCGAGCTGAGAGGGTTGCTGAACTTGCTGCGCCATGTTGGATGTTGGATTTGATTCAAAGTAGCTTGACGGACGTAATGATTGAAGTTTTGAACTATGTTCTTGTCTCATTCGTTCGCTGAAGTTTCTTATTTTTGTTTTTACAGGCACTGTAATTTTGTACGGCGTTTGGAGTTGAATGTATAATATGTATCTAAATCACACCAAAAACGAGTGTGGCTTTGATTTGGTTTTGTGGCAGGGTGGGTATTTCTTCAGAGACAAAATTTTCGATGTCTATGGGTATATTGCTGAAACCAACCGATAAAACGGCATGTATTTTTTTTTATATACAGTTTAGCTTTAACCCTAACTGGGACAAGTGATATTTTTTAAATAATTGCAGCCTAGGTATAAATTAAAAATATTTAAAGTCTGTTCTTCTGATTCATATAACGCGTCCGCTTGCCATTTTCCGGAACAAAATGCTCGATGTAGCATTTTCCCTTTGATAAATCAATATAAATTATAATTATATCAAAAGAATATGAATAGCCCTCTAAGAAAAAAAATGTGTATTAGTTATAAATACCTTAGTGTGTTCATAATGAATTAAATAAGAAGTGTCCGGCATAAAATACTGATTCATGTGGTGTAAGCTGCACTTGACCGTACTTGGTCGGGTAATAATAACAGGAGACTGAATTTCCGCGCGGGGGGTAGCCAGTCTTGCAACGGATCAGCCAGAAGATGCACATGCAGCTGGTGGCTTAGATCCCGGAGTTACAAAGGTAAATATCTGATTCATCTGTGCTTGGTTCAGGTGGCATCTTGATTACAATGCCTTCTTTATATAATTTATTTTACAGTTTTACAACTTCAATCTGTATTTCGCGTGATGCTTTAAGGTTCTAGATTCATGTAAAAAAATGACAATACTGAAGTCTGTATATATAATGAGTTATGCATGATTGAAGGCTTATTCCTAATTCATCTGTGCCTGACTCATATGGTCAAAACACTATACGAATCATAAAATAACGTAGTTTTTCTACTTTTCAGGACGAAAGGAAAGCTTTTCTGACTTTTAAACTATCACGTTGCATGATTACATTAAAATAACGTAATTTTGGTTGCTAGCGACGGATGTAACACGGTCGAAACAAAACGCCAAAACCTTTAAAGTTAAATGCATGAGTTCGCGTTATTTCCCGTTACGAAATTGTATTATTGGAACTGAAATAAGTAGTTCTTGTCTTATTTATCATAATAACTTAGGTATAACCGATTTAATCATTCAAATATGTAAACTTTTTGTAGTTCATTATTCAATCAAAGTATGAACTGGAATTACAAATGACATTAGAGTATACAAACATGGATTTTTTTACTTTAATCTCCTTATTCTATTTGTTATAAGTTAAAACCTCTATGTTATTCTTGTTATTTTAATATTGAACAGTTCACACTGTTCACAACAATGCCACAAACTTATGATGAAAAGAAGGACAAAAAGAGAGTCGCAGAACGCAGAAGAATGGAAAATATAAGTAAAGATCCAGACAAGTACTGGTTGTAGTTGTTAAAATATGATTATATTCATAATAAAGAGCCAATTTACATAAAGTGTTTCATTTTTATTTTTGATTCTGATTCATCTGGACACAAAATATTTGAACTTAGATATCTCGAATACTACTTTATAAAAAAAGGTCCCTCATTGAAATATATGTTCTTTGGTATACCTTTTTTTATATAAACATGTGTAAAAGAGCTGAAAGTGAAAAAAAAAATTGCCCAGATGGATCAGTCGAAGAACGTAATTTCGAAGAAATACCCAGGGTAATGTCTAAAGGTTAAAATCAAAACCCGATTTTTCGCCATTCATAAACAAATTTTTTATTCTGCGAACTTAATAAACACCTTCTTAAAGCCAAACTTTAAAATGTGACCTAAAAACAACCAATACTTAGTTGTTTTATTACTACCAACAATCTATTTAAATCTTGCCACAAAAAACGTCATGTAAGTACCTATAAAAAAATAAAATGAATTTCATATTAGAGAATACTAAACAGCTGAACAACTTTAATTTCGCATTACATTTTCAGAAAGCACTTTCGAACAAAATTCCCGACGATTATACAAGCCAACGTTCCACCTTAACCCTACGATGCGCGTTGCAAAACTAAATTCATGATAATTTCTACAACTAATAACTGAGCAGTCGGTTTAATTTCACTCAGTTTTACGTCAGCGCACCAAGCTTGGCGAATATTTTAGCGACTGCTAAATATTTCTATGTAAGCAGAATAGTTTGTATGCGGTCGCTAGTTGTTTCCTGTTTACGTGCATTTGTAAGTACGTAGTTTTATTCGGTATTTTTGGTGTGTAGCGCCATCTGGTGTGTGTGATGGGAACTGTATAGGGTTTTGAGGGCTGATGATTGGCGTTTCGGTAAGTTGAGGTTTTTGTTCTAAGGAGGTTGTCGTATGAAAATATCTTAAATTAATTTTTTCAAAAAGGTTTTTTACAATACTTTTATTTAGAAAGTTTTTCGTTGCAATAAACAATTATATAGGGCTTTTAAGAACGCTTACACCTGGTTGCTTCTAAGAAAAATAATAACCTGACGGTAATGGATAGATTTAATTATTTACTTTTATAAGTACATAGTAAAAAAAAAAAAATACTTTAAGGTTGATAATAATTATAAGAATAGGTGAAGATATAATATAATTATAAATGCCAAATGAATAAAAGATAATTATACCTAATTGTAAAACTTTGATTATCAAGACAAAAAGAAAGAATCTATAATTGACTACTAATACTAAACATCTCTATCTAACCCTCAAAAATCGCGCGATGAATTTGTAACACGTATCTTAAAATTTCATAAAAAAAATGTGAGCGTCGACGCGGCATTCTAATTCGAGTCAGCAATCGCCACCTAGCGGCGTCGGCGAGAACCTCGTGCTCGAAGGGTCTTGCACACTCGACTATTAATTTCCTAAGGGAACTCTACACCCCAACCCTCCTACCATGTGATACAGCAAAAATATTTAAAAATATCCTTTTTTCAGCATTTACGAAAACTTTTTTTTTGTTTAAAATCAATTGTGTTTTTAATTTTGGTATGTTTACAGCCTATATTTACCTTTAATAACTACAATATTTAAGTGGATACACGTAACAATATCTAAAGTAAATAAATAAATAAATATCTGTAATTTAGTTCAGTTTAGTCTTTAGGTAGAATATATGGAAAAAATGTTAAATACGTAGCTTCAAAACATTATTATGAAAATTTAACAGATACAAGTAGCATTATCACGCAATAATGCAGAAGAGTTTTTTAATCTTTTTTAATAGTCACACAGATCAAGACAAAAAGCTTTGATAATGCTTAAATAAAAAAAAAAACATTTGACTTATCAACAAACACGTAGTGCCACAATCATACTTAAGATTTTTTTTTTTATTTTCTATGAAGTGCTATGGAATTAATTCATAAAGAAGATTCATAAAAAATATATTAATTAGTTTCTACTTGTGTAGTGACGTAATTATAACTGTTAGATACCGATTATAATTGGCACGTCTCTCTTAACTTCTAAGCAAAGCTGTTCTAGTGTGTGACGCATATTTTTATTAAGAAAAGTAGTCGTTATATCTTATATTAACATTCACACTTATACTTAGTTTTACGGCAAAACATGTAGATACTAGATTTACCTGCTTTAAAAATCTTTATCTCATAGAATAGGGTCTTAGTCATCGAAAAAACTACGCAATTACGAAAATGGGTAAGCATCTGGAGGGTTAACGTTAATGAAGATAAGGGTTAAATAAATCTACTATTACGAAAACTGCACAATAAGAAATAAAAGATTCATTTTTTTTATTTAACCCTCTCGCTGTCGTTTATCGCCCACTGTTCTTGGTACAGGGGTTAGGGACGAGGTTTTATCTTCACGCGCGCATGACTATCCTATGGTAATGTAATGAAAAATTACGCCCATCTGATACCGCCACTGTCTCCGCATTTTTTGTTCTGCCCACCCCACCACATATCTAGCGTTATTATACAGTTATATGACGTAATTCTAGTTTTGTAGGTTTTATTGTGAGTTGATTTGCAGGGTTAAAAAATAACTATGGTAATATTATTGGAAGACAAATATGGATTTTATGACTCAAGTGTTGTTTGATTGTCTCATTGGTCTAGTGGTTGATAAGGACGACTGCTGAGCATGAGGTCCTGGGTTCGAATCCCGGGTCGGGCAAAGTCTTATTGGGTTTTTCCGTTAGGTAATTCTCAGTAGCTCAGGATTTCTTTCTTTCTCTATTGGATTGCCCGGTTGATGGCAATAAGCTCGCCCCTTATTACAATGCACCCCACAGCATAACTGAAAAAATATGGTTGATTTTATACCTCTACCTAACCCTTGGGGATATACAGGCATGATGGTATGTGTGTCTTGTAATGTTACAGTAAATTATCATATGATTAATAGTATAGTATTATAATATAGTACTATATAATACTATACTATATACTACTATATAGTATAGTATTATATAGTATAGTAGTATATAGTGTAGCGTCGTGTCTCTTTTAAGCACCAAGACGACCTGATTGGCGCGGTGGCTAAGCAATCGGACTGCTGCGCTAATGGTTGCGGGTTAGATTCCCGCACGGGACAAAAAATTGTGTGATCCACAGTTGTTTATTCCGAGTCACATCAGACAAAACACCCATGTTTGTGTATGTGATAATAATAATAATAATAAATTTATTTGAAAGAATATGGTACAATTAAGGTGTTACATAAATTCCGATCCGTAATATTCTGATATTTTATGTTTGTGAAACACACCCACGATACAGGAGAAATTTCTAGTGTGGGGTGACGTTTTTTTTTTTAAATCTGTTTTTTAAATTTTTTTCTGAGTTACGTAACTAGGCCCTATATTTAATTATTGTGTCCATACTATGTGCATTCACTATGTTTTTATTAATTTAATTATACTCAGATGTCACTTATAAGCGAACAGTCCAATTTATTTTGCCAGTTTGCCCTATTTCTTTATACTTTTAAAGGTCTAGTGGTAAACTCTGGTACCCAACCCTGTACCTATACTAAACGTCAGACAGAGTGACGTCACCGTCCTGTCCCGTAGCGGAAACTGTTCTGTCTCCCCCTAGAACCTTACCCGGGTCGGCCCGTGCTGAGCCGGTAGCTGTGAATAATCAAAACGAGGTCTAGACCCGTGTTGTCAAAATTGCTCCAAGTTGAGCCCCACGTCGGGTGCCATTAACTTGGTTTTACTTGAGAGACGTACCGGCCGTATACATATTTCATTAACATTGAACTGAATTTGGATATTTATTTGTTTTTTTTTCTCAAATGTTGATGATTAGTTTTATTTCATAACAAAAAAACGAGAATGTTGATGATTTTGTATTATTTTCATCTTACATTTAGAGTATTGCCTTTTTATTATTCATAGAATGATGTACTTATTCTTACAACTATTTCATAACAGTAGTTCATAAAAGTCCGTTTTGTCGACTGCAACAATGCGTCGCTCTACGATAAGTAAAAGTATCAAACCATGAGTATCAAAAGTGTGGTGAAATGATTTCATCAACGAAGTATTCGCCTTTGACGTCTTGTCACGCCAAAGACTCCCCGAGCAATGCGTCTTTACCCTCCGGCATGCCGACTACCCTTATCCCTACCCGTCACCCCATCCCACCCCCCAAACTACCACCCTTGGGTGGCCTTTTTAATGCCCTCCACCTTTGCTCACAACCGTCTGTTATTACACTCTGATTCTTAAAAGACGAATTTTACACCAAAAAGAACACACAAAACTAAATCGTAACCCAAGACATTAAGGTACACTTTCGCCTGTAAACAAAATTAACGTTAGATCAGTATCTAATGGGATATCAGATCATCACTGTACGTTCTTTGGAGAAATTTGTTCTTACAAAGTGTGTTCGAAAACTTTATAATGAGTTTTATGTCTTTGTGTTAAAGTATATTTTTGTTTGGTAGTTTTTGGGGTGGTTACGGCCTGTCGCGTGGAGTGAGATTGGAGGTGCAATAATTTAAGCAAAGGGTGGAAAGCGACGGAGAGTTCTTTTTGTAGTTTGTGCGAGTGAGACGTGCGTAGGTCGAGAGGGTGCGGGGTTAAACGCGCTGCAGGGACGGATTTGAGATGGTTAGGGGTTTTGGTATTAGAAACATACGTAGCGGATGCATTTTTTTAAACATCAAACATTACATCACAGCAATAAACATTCATGTATACATTAAACTCTTAAGAAGTATACCTATACCTTACGGAAAAATATGATTAATCTGCAGCTTGAGAAAGTTCACTGCGCCAACAGCGTGAATCAGGAAGAAGAAAATCAGGATCTGAAAATTAGAAAATAGAATTCAATCAGTCAATGAACTCAATATGTAGGTGTTAAATCTATGGGATTTGATACAAGCTGAGTGGGCTTAGCTTATAAATAAGTTTTCTATCTTTGGGAGTAGTTAGAATATATATAAATAAATATATATTATCAACTCTAATGAAATGCTTGACTTCTTCGTCAACTCAAATAAACGCGTGAGGTGAGTGAAATATTACTATCGTGCTTAACTTAGTGGAAATACCTATTAATTACGTTTAAACATGCTTACCGCCGCACTCAGGTGAACGCATCGCTCCGTACATTTAGCGTTTTTGCGGGAGAGCGATAACGAATTTTCCGTTTACCGAGAGGTTACTAATTACTTAAACTTACACTAAGCAAAGACTTCAAGAAGAAAACATTGACTTAGTGTTCGTTTAAGTAATCATTAAAAGTCTCTGAGTGCAGCGGTTACAGGATTTAATTTTAAATTTAAGCAACATAACCACTTATGTCACCGTTCACCGTAAAATACTGCAACGCATAATTTCCATTTGATTTAATTTCACTAACTCGGCCCCAAGTCCGTCCCTGTAGGCCGTCAACACCCCAAATAGGCCGACGCGCTGCGAACGCTAAAAACGTACCCCTTTACCCCTTACCACGATTTTTAAGCCCACTCCCCCCACCCCCTCTAACTCCCGGGTTAGCCAGAGCACATTTACGCGCAATAAATTTTGACCGCTTGCGTTCATTCAAAACAGCCTCTCTACTCCTCGTCGCACGCTACAAATATAAACGTTATGTTGTTTAGCAAAAGGTTGAGTTTTGTTCACTTTTTAAACAGAAATATAGTCTATGTAAAAGAAACGGTCTCGGAGTTTTGAAGCGGTGTTTGACGTTTAGCAAAAAAATGCTCTATTTTTGTAAGTTAAAGACGATTTTTGCTTGCCGAGTGTTTTGCATAAAAGAAGGTGCCGGTATTGCGTGGCTAGAACAAAGCTATCCTATTTACCTAGGCTTTAGATATTGTGTATTTCTCATTTGTCTTGGTTGTGGGATCCATTGTGCTGCGAGCCTATGGCAGTGAGAGGTTGGGAAATAATGTGGTTTTGTGAACGAATGGCCTTTGTTTTTACAATGAGATGATTTCGAGTTTTATTGCAGTAAAATGTCCCTTATTTTTATCCCAGGGTGAGATATTAGCTTGCAATGTTGCAACACTGGGTATACTCATCTTATAACTATCTTCTCGTAATTAAACATTGTTATTGTTTAACGTTTGGTATTCGGAGTCCGATAGAGCCTAAATTTGTATTAGATTCTCATTAATATTGAAATAGTTACAATCATAGGAATAGTAAACAAACAGTAACGTCACACTAAAAGTTCTAAGATTTATTTGAAGTCTTGCAGTCAATGATTTCTTGACTTTATAATACCTACGAATTTAATGTTAATTGAAAATACTCTTCGCAAAATATTTAGAATGACTTCTTAGTCTGGGTGTTTGTGTATGTGATATTCATGTTTGTAAAACGCACCCACTATACTGGGAAAAATTACAAGTGTGGGGCGACGTCTTTTTTTTAATAGCAGGCTTCTCTACGTAATGAACGTAGGCGTTGAGTTCCTTTTTAATCGTAAACAACCAACTAAGTTACATCTAAACCTTCGTTCCCAGGATAAAGGGATGCCGATTAGACTAAACCGTTTGCTGGTGTCAATAATGCAGTTCTCATTTGTACGCAAAACGACAGTTAAGCGGAGCCGCTCCGAGCGCACGACTGTCGATGCCTAGACAGATTTAATACGCACCTAGGTATAGCTACAACTGGCATCCGGAAGGGTAGGCAGAAAACTCCGACTGGCGAATTAATTTGTTGGTATCAAATATATGACTAGATGGGTGACTGGCCAGTTTCAAATGTAGAAAATAGGCTAAAATCGAATCACGTTAATATGACTTTTGAATGTCTGACATGTGTTATTTTTAATTATTTTATGGCATCTCATGACAGATGCAGTCAAATCTCGCGCAGAAACATCTTGAACGTTCTATAGAAACTGGCCAGTATAATATAACTTTGGCGATAATAGTATATAAAAAAAACAATAACAGTGTTAGGTACGCAATAGCAACAGCTCATTTCACTCAGAAACCACGTTTTCCGATTTTAAAACCGGTGACTTCAAAAGGCGTTGCTTTTTTTTTCTTTAACCCCGTAATCTGGTTTGCGTGGAATAGTGGTTCAAAGTGCAGAAACAGAGGTCGCTTGGAAGCTTAAAAGGACTGTGTTTTATCATTTATTTTTTATGAAAACTTGATCTAACTAGATACTAAGCTTATACAATGCTGGTGTGAAACGGCCTGTGGCATTTAAAACCTTCTTATTAAACGTAAAAGGTCTAAAAGGTACCAAGGCAAACATATTTACAATAACAGTCATTCATTGTGGCGTTCTAAGGGGGAGGCCTTTGTTCAACAGTGGACGTCTAAACCCAATTCCAGGCCACAAATACAAACTTTTAAAATGCCTTCAATCGAACATTATTATAAACTAGCGCCCCGCGGTGTTACCTGCTACATTTTTCGGGGTAAAAAGTAGCTGACAATGTAAAGTAGCTAACTATGTGTTAATCCAGGGTGTCAGCTACCTCCATATGAAATTTCATCAAAATCGGTGTAGCTGTTCGAGCTTGAAGAGGTAAAAAACATACAAACACGCTTACTTACTTTCGCCTTTATAATATTAGTGTGATAGGTCAGCGAAATTTTTTGGTGACACTAGTGGGCGCGTATTAGCCAATTCAACAGCTTTATACGAGTAGTAAACAATTCTTGCACTTCTTTTCTATGTAGGTACATAAACGCTAAGATTCTAAGCTTTACCATATTAAAGTACATTGTTTTTATAGATTTGACCTGTCTAATAAACATGAAATCCCTTCTTTTCCAGGCCGCGTAAAACCAATTTCATCGAACGCCGGCCGACTATACCTAATGACATACCTAGCTACCTCCATGCGTACTATTGTACTGCAGGAAAACGTGCAATGAATTTCAGGGTTCGAATCCACAAATTGGCGGGATAAAGCTTACTATATATCTTTACGCTTATTTCGATTGCGGAGTCGGCAGAAATGTACGTTGGAGCTCGGTGATTACCTCAATGTGTTTTGGGTGGAACGTTTACGTGTAAGGGTTCGATGCTGAGAAATGCTGTAGAAAAACTTTACTCTCTTACAGACATAACAACACTACTGTATTCCCCGAAGGGGTAGGCAGAGGTGCACATATAGTACACCCACATTTCGCCAGTTATGCTTTTTAGGTCCCAATGTAATAGGGGGCGAGCCTATTGCCATCAACCGGACACAAATCCAAACTCCGTGTTGCTGCTAAGAATTACCTCATGGAAAAACCAAGTATCACTTCGCCCGACCCGGGATTCGAATCCAGGACCTCGTGCTCAGCACTGGTTGCTAACCACTAGACCAACGAGACATTCATGCATTTAACATTAAATTATTAAAAATTATAGTATTTTGTCAAAAATGACTCCAGATTGTTGTCTATAATACAAATTTAAGTATAGGTCCATAATGGTAACAATAGGTATGTACTTTTTTCACTATAACATCAGTTGTAAAGTTTCCCTTCACTCCTGAGTTTCCATTCACACCATTTTACCGGTATCTAAGTATACAGAAATCATTATATTAACACACTTATCTTTATTAATGATTTACACATATAATGACATACCTACTCAGTTCTCAATTTACAGATTATGTTTTCGAGTCAGTTGGCCATATTTTTGTTCGTGTTTATCCCGCGCGCGTCCCTAGCGTAGACCGACATGGAACGACAGATTGCGACAATCGATCCCTTTTATTACGACAATGGGATACTCATATAATCATGGAAGCAGTTACTTTTTGAAATAGCATTTTGTTAAGTGGGGATTTATATAGCCATGATTTTAATAACTAGCTGCGCCTTGTGGTGTTACCCGCTATACATATATAATTTTTTTCAGAATAAAAAGTAGCCTATGTGTTAATTCAGGGTGTCAGCTACCGCTATATGAAATTTCATCAAAATCGTCTAGCCGTTTGAGCGCGAAGAGGTAACAAATAAACAAACACACTCACAAACTTTCGCCTTTATAATATTAGTGTGATGTGATTAGTCAGTTATTTAAAGTTAGGAATTGGTTTATGATGACTACAAAAATAACTACCGTGATATTCTAAAGACATTCCTTACGAACTCTCTTCTAAATCCGCGGTGAGGTTGACACTAACCTTAAGGCGCGTACGCACGTACGAACACGAACATAGCGAACACAAACACCAGACCCGAACATTTGGTTCGTACGTATGGACGGCATATTCGAACACGAACGCAACCATAGTTCGAGTCGAGTTCGCGAACAACAGTCTCGAACTCTATCTTAGTAGCCATGACGCCCAGATCTAGGTATACGAACAGTTTTGTTGCGTAACATTTATTAAAGCTCTTCGAACACCGTCCATACAGAACACACTACAAGGATCGCCGCGAACATGTTTGACGAACAGAGTGTTCGATGTTCGATAGTGGTACGCACGTGCGAACCAAGTTGTTGCGTATCATGTAACGCAACAAATTTGTTCGTACGTGCGTACGCGGCTTTAGATCAACACTGTACTAGATTACGGATCAATGGTTGAAAAACGGGCCGAGAAATAAGACCACAAATCATTTTTATGGGTTTTTTTAAAGTTAGAATGCTCTAATCATAGCCAACATTAAGACTATAACTTCTTTCTGGAAGAAGTACAAATGTTTACTCAAAACTTTCTCGGCAACAACTTTTTAAATAAATGTAAAGGACTAGAAAAAAAAGGTACTTATGTATAGTTTAGTGTAGTTCCGTAATAATTGGTTGCAATTTACATAATGCAAATGAAAAAGAAATATTATACCTTCGATATTTCCTTCACAATTATTGTAATTTTTAACGAGAAAGTTAACCAAAATCATGTTCCCTAATTTTCTTACTTGTACAGTGTATACAAGTTAAACAAAGTTTATTGAAAGAAAGAAACAAAGTAATTATTTATTTGTTAGAATATAGTAGGTACCTACAATTTAGTATTAATAGACGCAACACCAAAACATCAAATGGGGAATCAACACATCGTAAACGCTAAAAGGGTTAGGCAGAGGTGTACTGTTAATAACCCATAGTTGTTCGTTGACGAAATTAGCTTCCACGTGACGGGGGGAGCCCATCGCGTTTGATCGGATACATTTCGGACCCCGGTTGCAATTTGGGGAACTGTATCCGGCATCAATTCCACTAATATTGTAAACGCGAAAGATTAGACAGTGCGGTGTTTAGGTATCAGTGAGGCAGTTCACGTGATTATAAGCCACAGTTTTGGTGTTGACCCGTACGCTATGGTATAACATCAGTAGACATCATTTTCTCATTGTTTCTGTAAACAAAAACCATTTTAACCACTAATTAGATTTACTTTGATTGTGCCCGGTTGACGGCAATAGGCTTGCCCCCTATTACATTGGGACCTAAAAACATAACTGGCGAAATGTGGGTGTACTGTATGTGTACCTCTGCCTACCCCTTCGGGAAATACAGGCGTGATGATAATTATGTTATGTTATGTTAATTATTAGATTAGCAGATTGAAACTTTGCTATAACCGCAAGAGGCTTGAATATTTTTTTTTAATTTGAAAATATGAATTTGATGTTTTCGACAATTTCGTTTCAGATAAATATGAAAAATTCTATGAGAATATTATTATAAAATATACTCTACTGTGACAAAGAGTTGACCCTACCTATACTAAGAACATTGTTTTAATCATTTAGTCTATATTAGTTGATAGCAGTGTAATGTGTACAGCTAAACGAAATTTATTATTCAACTGGAATTACCGAATCGGTTTTGTTTTTGTACATTTTCTCATATTCAATTCCTACATGGTCATTTCACCTACAATGGCGGCGGATTCTACGAAATTTCAAAATGTATGACGCGACTAGTGACTACGCTGTTTTCAGGATTAAACTTCAAATAAATAAAGCTATAACTATTCCTATTATTTCCTATAATACCAGTGTCACGTATAGCTTCTTTCTTCCCTTCATTTATACCATTAAAATCATTGAAAACAGCTATTCTGTAATCATCATTGTATGCTACCAATTTATCCGCCTCTACCACATAAGCCTGTGGAGGTTCATTACGTAAATGATTAATATGCGCACACACCCAGCCACTTACTACCTACTCACGTGGACCCACTCCTTGCACAAATAGGGGAAAAAACAAAGGCCCATTAGTATCGGAAGTGAGGGCCTCATCAAGATAAATAGAAACGTCACTATGATGGATTACCGTCCCAAGCCGGGGGCTCTTACCTTATCTTGCTGCATAATATCACCTCTACTCTCTTATCCCAAAGACATAAGGTTCAAATTGGTCAGTTTTTTATAAGCCATTCGTATGAAGTATGGTGGTTTCTGCAAGGCTGCGTTTGTCGTTATCTGGAGTAGGTAAATAGGCGGGTATGTTTTTAAAAGAAATAAGGGTGGATGTACATATTTGTTCTACGTAATTGATGTGTTAATTTCTAATGGAAGGGCTTAGAAGGCACTGTTTACTTGGTTTGATGCTTTAAATGGCATTTTATCAAAATCCATTCTGTCGAAGTCGAAAGTATCTTCGACCAAACAAACCCTTCGAGGTTGTGAGCGAGTGATGTATCGAACATTCGTCGAAAGAACCATTGATGACGTAACTTTCGAGGAACAATTTCTTCGGTATTCGATAAAGTATCCAACCTCTGTATATATTACTTTGTAGACGTGCTTACGCAATTCACCGTGTAAATCCGTGGCTATGACCATATTTCTACCTCTACATAGTACAGCTAAAGAAAATCCTCAGTTATGCCATTTCATATTGCATTTCCGATTAAAAGCTTTTAGTAGCATTGGCGTATTGGATTCAAATCCCATTCTAGGACTTTTATTATTTAATTTACTTCATATTACAGTATTGAACATTGTTCTAAATAAATATAACTTGTTCGTATCTCCTAAAGGGGATAGTACTTGTGATTTTTATTAGCATATGGCGTTTAACCATGCATGCGGAGCCACTGAGAGTATGGTATGGTGTGTGACATTAATGATTTTCTATTGTTAAGTAAGAAAACGGTTAAAATTATTAGACTTCTTTCTACCTATTTTTTAATTATACTAACTTTTAAACTATTGCGTTGCATGATTATAACTAATAGAAAATAACAACACGAGAATTAACGCGAACACAAATTTATTAATTTTTGGCTTGACGTTTCGACCGAGTTACACTGGCCGTGGTCACAAGCAGACTGAGACTGAGTCAGTCTGCTTGTGACCACATCAATAGTGTGACCATAAACGGGAAAGAAATAAAAGAGAATCACAGCATGTCATTTACACGGTACAAATAATATTTGTGTTTGGAACACTATTACTTAGTTTTAAAGTCAGTAACAAGGAGGGGAACGTTATGTCTAAATAATAGGTATATACCTATATACTTTATTATTATCAGAATAAATAAATTGTAAAAAATTAAGTATTTGGCTGTCAGGTTAGAAAATTATCATGGATATATTATGTCATGAAGTCTTTGTAAGTTTCCTTTCAAAATTATGTACCTAAGACAGTATATGTAGGTAATTAATACCTACGTACGTACCGTGCGTGTTTTACTTGGCTTTTCACTGGTGTTGGTTTGCTTCTTCACTGAAGTTCCTGAAAATAAATTACAACGAACCTCATCATTATTAAAGATAAATAATTCTATCCTCGCTGTCTCATAGTGTGAATGCTTGTAAAACTTTTTGTAGTGAGTGGGTGAATCTCTGCACTGATTTCGATAAAATTTGCAAGGAGATAACTTAAACCCAGAGGAAGAGTATTGGCTAGATTTTTCGGAAAATATTTTATTAATCTTGTCTCGGGAACATTGCGGTAGGATCCTGGATTAATAAATATAACAAAACAGCACGACAGAGGTGTACCTATAGTACACCCACATTTAATTTCAGTTAAGTACCTAATAGGTCCAAAGTAATAAAGGGCCTATTGCCATCAACTGGGCACAAATACAGATTCCGTGCTCCTACTGATTACGTAATTGAAAAACCCTATTACACTTTGTCAGACCTGGGATTCGAACCTAGGACCTCGTGCACAGCTGCCGCATTAAGCAACCACTACGGTGACTCCACCAACAAAGCAATCTGGATCTTTTTTCGAATCCCTTTCTGTTTGATTTTTCAGAGCAATATATATAGTGCAGCATGTACAATGTACATTGTTGATCCTGCCTTCATGGAGTACAAGTAGATAATATTAATCTGCTAATTAAGCTAATGAGGAACATCATCCATTGTTCTCCAAGTTCAACGTAATCAATCTTGATTTCTAATAGTTAATATTCTGTCTAAAATAGAAAAAGGTACCTACAATATCGGATATTTTCAACGACGAAAGAGCCAAATCTACATGTATGACGTAAGAGTCAAGTCGCGACCTAAGTCTATGAACAAAAAAAACGAAAAGTAATCATTATAACAGTTCTGTGCTTCTATTAAAACAGTTGTCTAGCAAAACTAAAATGGGGAAAAAAATGACCACGCCAAAACAAAATGGAAGGCTGGCTTAGAGTGGGGGAGGCAAAATACGCATGTGCGTGCCCCAACCTCCCCCGGGCAGGGGAGATGCGGCCGCCGCGACCCGCGGGGAGGGCGGGGTTTTGTTTCAGTAGGTACGATTTTTTCGCCTATCTTTCTTGAGCAACCCTTTGATATGTGAAATTTTTTTTCATGTAGATACAGATATCTAGACTGGTGTCTGTGTGGCGCGGTTTGTGGAATTAATTAGCGCCCTTTCATTTTAGCCTCCCGGTGTTAGGTATTCGTTATAAAAACATGGCCGCGTTTTCTTTGTTTTTTCGGGGTTTGCTGGGGTGAGAGAATTTTAATGTGTTCTCTCGTTTGGGAGACGTAAGTGATAAAGATGGGGATTGCAGATGTGTGGAGAGTATGTATAAATAGTTATAGGTTTACTTTGTGTTTCCATATTAGGAATAATAATTTTAGGTATTTATTATAATTAATTGATTAACTTAAAGAGTAGGTACCTAATTATGCGATTTCCCCGTTTCTATAGGTTACCAATAGGTATTGGGCCCATTCGATGATTAGGCATTTGTTTTCTACATACGTTTTTTCGTTCGCTTTGTTTGGCTTGTATGACAATAGTAGGTTATACTGTTATTTTGCAACAAAATATGAGAAATTGGGAATGAAATAATTAATTTACTTCTGTGTATGTTTGATAGGAAATTAATATTATGACTTGTGTTATGTAGGTATGTATTATATTTTCCAATAACATTGTCTTGTTGATAATTATGGTGGAAAATATTTTGTCAGAAGTTAGTGGGTTTAGTAGATGACCTGTGTCGTAATGTGGGCAAGTTGCGCATGAAGCCCTGAATTAACTTTCTTGTATTTCATAAATCAAAATCTGGATTAGATCTATCCTTTTTACACAGACCTAATTAGCGTCATAGCTATAACAATGACGATTATGTGTGAAAAAACACTGGTCATTGTATACACGAGTTTGTAACAAAAAAAACATAACACTAGAAAATAATCAACAAATTTTCCGTATCGAGCTAGCATAAACTCCAAAAACAAGCCTATTCTAAATTCCAATTATTCACTTTGACGTCGCCCGTAGATAATCATCTGTCATACGACGCTGGACGGGGAAACTGTCCAATTTACCCTGACCTCCCACTTTTTATATGCCAGCCCCGGTTTTAGCAACGCTGGTATAAATTCCGCGGGGAGGAGAGGGTCATTCGATGATGGTGGTTGAAAATGGAAAAGCATAGGCCGGGATAGGTTTTAAGCAGGGCTCTGTTTGTGCGTAACGTAAGATTGTGTGACGTTTTTTTGGTACGACAGATAATAAATGATATTTGTGTTTATTTTTGGGTTAGAGCTGTACCTACCTACGTTTTCTCTTTGTTATGTGTTTGGCCGCTGTCGGGCTTAAACCGAGCGATAGGGGTTTTTATTCTCAAATTGCATGGTTTAAATACCTATCTAAATAGTCATACTTTTCATGTGATTATGTAGAGTGTAGAGCGTATATTCAGACTAGTAGAGTTCTAGCACAATATTGTAAGAATTGTGATTGTAGTTGATAGTTTCGATATAGTATTATGTTTTGTTTTTTGAGTACGTTTCGTTAAGAGAATCACATAAGGGTAAAAATAATATATGAAACAATGCTAAAGACACCACTGACTAACGGTGACGGAAACATCGTTAGGAAACTTGGATTTCATTATCCGAAATCGCTCGCTAGCGTGGTGATCAATGCTCAATTATGAATTATTCTAATCGGCAACTGGCTGATAAACATCTTTTCCGATCGCAAATATCTACGTGTACAGTCACATTAGCTTCACATAAAGTTAAAAGACTAATCTATGCAAAAACATTTTTTTAATACAATTTACAAGTAGGTACAAACATACCTCGTTATTCTATGTGCATTCTAAAGTGATTGGAATAAGTAGAAAGCACACAAACGCCATATCTAATGTATTTCACTTATTACGTTAGTCTTAAGTCAATAAAGGCCGGTTTATACACGTGCCTTTTCCACTTAAAGAAATTAGTCAATAATGTTGCTATTGGCTTGTGTTCTTGATGCTTTTTAGTCGAGTATTGGACTTTTAATTCGTTGGTTATGTAAACTTATGTATGGGTCTAAATTAAATTGATATTTGTAAATAATTGGTAATATACTGGGAATTTTGTCTTCGATTTGCTTTAAACTAGTTTATACCGGAAACAAAGAATATGAACTAAAATAATTATTATAGAGTAGGTTAAACTTAGTCTATTTTTAACTGACGACAAAACCGAGGTGTATACCGCGCAATTCGACGCGTACTCGTATATATATTTTTTAAGTAGGTATGTTTTACGGTCTCCAGTACAGATTTCGGAACCCTAGCCATCCTATTTTTTCAGTATAGGTTTATGCCGACGACCCCAAGGGGGATTTTTTTGAGCGTAACCGGAGAAAGTCTAGACTGCTGGAGCCTCTAGCCAGACCTAGTTATCCTAGCTTTTGTTGATATTATAAACACAAAACATCGACACAGAGAACAAAAATAAATTCAACTAACAAACTCGAATTAGCAACCAAACAAACGTACAAGCAATTTACTAAAAACTTAATAAAATTAAATGACACGTGCTACCTTTGTTTAAAAGCCGCTATCGATATTTTTTAATTCCATCGAAGATGAAAACGGGTTATGTAAGTACCTAACGCGGACACTTTTATATAATCCGGAAAGCCCGAATTAAATTTTAGCACGTAGGCTGAAAAAAAGAGGCCCAAACAACCCTTGCTCCGGTGAAAAATGGAATATTTCTTTTTGATTACAACAATATAATTTGTATCTTCAGTGCGGTTGTGAGTAAAAGGAGGAAGCGGGAAACGGGTTAAATGTAAAGATTGGAATGGAATGGAGGAATCTACAACGAAGTTAGTGTTATTAGGGAGTGAGAAAATAGGTTATTCATAATTTAGTCTAATCAATTTTTTTTTGCAAAAAGTTACACGTGCTTTTTTCCGCAAAATTGTTACCAAAATATATTTTTACTATCATGTAACTAACAATAGAGCTTTTGTTCATAATTAAACCAAATCAGAGATTTAAAAAAGGCACCACACCGATGGAAAGCTTCAGTTTACAATAATTGGCCATAATTAAAACGTACAATGCCATTTCGAATTGGATAATTATATCGTTTGGTGCTCTATTATAGTTGCTATAATTTGAGCATTTAGATTTGACCATTGACATTGGAACTAGCGTGTTTCATTTTAAAAAGAAAAAACTAAACTTGATTATACTAAAATTCTAATAGAAATAATTGCCAATAGATACAAGATTGCTGTTCTTCCAGTAAGATCTAATTTGATCTCAGTGAAACAGTACTTGGAAAAGCATTCATGCCAAAATTAGCATTGTCTTTGAGATCCTTAACCGCGGTACAGCGACGCAGGGTTGTTTCGGTCAGAATGCTACACAAGCAATATGATCTGAAGCTTGGAAGGTACAATCCGCGTTCGTCTCAACCCTGCACCACACTCGTCAACCCTTTACCGAATACGACGAATTAAGCAGGCCCGCCCTTTGCGGGCTCCAGGCAAAAATTCAATTACAAACTTCGGGTCCATCCCAAGAGCACATCTAAAGGGTTGTTCTCCACGTTTTTTGCCTCTAAATTTTTATGCGGCCCTTTACAAGGTCGTAAACGGGATGGTTGTATGAATATTCCATTTGCTCTGAAACTCTGGGCTTATGTATTGAAAGTTTACGGAAGGGGAGTAACGCGACTATACCTATAATGTTGTTTGTATGTTCTGCTTGATTAAAATGCATTGGAATTTAATTGGGTTATGTGTATTTATTTTGTTCACGTATATACTCACAGTATATAAGTGCTTGGCAACGGCTGGAAGAAGTATTATTTATAAACCTTTCTCAGACCAGTAGTACAAAGTCCCTAGTCTTAAAATGGTATTTAAATAGTGTAAGTACTTAAGTTAAATAGAGCATCTTTAGTCGTTTTAAGTTTGTCTTGAAATGCTTTCCTTGTATCCATAAGCAACTGTCCAAGTGTACCTGTAACGTGTAACCAATCTATGTAACCTCGAATATCACGAAACACCGTAGGTACCACAATTCAAATCATAAATTCTTAATAAGCAAACCATCTCTCTCGGCTCTCACTCTTATATAACACGACCAGAAATTAGAACAAAGCAGTCAATTCCGCATTAGAAGGCCGCCTCCCTACCCTTACATTAACCCTGCTACGATTAGAAACACGCACTTTTACAGCAATTTGTCACAAAAAGTTGGCAACTTCGCCCCTCTGGGCCCGGCCGCGTCATTTATTATCCAGCCGCTCCACCCTACAACCCACCCCTCAAGGGCCAGTAATTTTGCCTTCAAAGCCTTCGCGGGAATGCGTAATGACTAACGGCATGACGTAAATCGTAGGGATTTAACCCTTGTCTGTTCACCTAATACGTGTTTTATATATAATAGCAGTATTATGTAAATATGGACGTGTAGCCAACGATGATGGTGACTCGCTGTTTCTGACGAGGATATTATGGCGAAATAAATTATATTTTTTTAGACTGTAATTTGCCTTATTATACGCAGTTGCGCAACAGAGGTATTCAGTAAAAGGGTTGAAGTTACTTAAAACTGCTCTGAATTAAACTAGAAACTAGAACTTTTCATCTAGAAACTAAATGTTGAAAATAGAAACGAAGTATCCGAATAACTGGACCTGGACTTATGGACTTTAAGAACGGGTAGAACGAGGGATCCTAAATCTTGGTAAACGATTTCATGATTATTTTGGCCTATACCTACTCAACAAAACAATTTTGCCATACTTATGAAGTCGGTTCGTATTTCTTCTGATATTAGTAATATTTACAGCATAACCAAATTATATAGGACCCAGGTAGTGTAGAATTACGCAATGCTGAACCCATGCGCGAATGCCAGCCGCATGCAGATGAAAAAAACTGTTTGAATTTTCACGCAACCAAAGCTGCGGGTACAACTAGCACAATGTAAGGTCCTTGTTCAAACATGGACGAATTTGACTATACCTAATTCAATCTATTGGCAAAGTTTTGCAGTCACTTCCTTCAAAATCCGGGTAATAAGTTCTTACTCCTTCTCCCTCACCAATATAGCAAAGGAAATTTAATCAGGGTGGCTGGTATACAGTTTTATCAAATACGATCTTATTCGAGTCACACACAATTTCCGTCTGCATCAACTGAATATTCTTTCGCATTCCAACATAACTTTATGTGTTTGCACACAAAAACTCAAATACGTTGCTCGGGTCATTAAAATTCTGCGCTGGAGTTGCGGCATAATATAAAGTCATTATGCAAATGTTACCAGCTTTTTGCTGGAGGTTTAGCCTATTTGTGGAGATGACTGTACGTTTTATATCATAGCTGCGGCCTGGGTATGTATTTAACGGAGAGGGTTGGATTTTTACTGCTTACTTTGATTGTGGTGCGGCGAGAGTAGGGTTAATGTGAGGTAATAGCGCGGTCATCAAGCCTGGTTTTTATCGGTATTATAAGGGTTTTTGGCACTCACGAATGTATGGGCCTACTATCTATATACTTACATACAAACGTAAAGAGATGACAGTGAATCATCGACATTTTCAACATCTAACCAATGAACTATAAGACTAAGAGTTTTTGTGTTCTCAAATTGCTTTTTATAATATTAATTCCTTCTGATTGACGCCCCTGAATACACAACATACGTTGTTGGGCCTACATCTTGGAGTGTATTTAGACTATGTAATCTATGACATAATATGTTAATCCCCCATATTCGTCACTAGCTGCGCCCGCGGTGTCACCCGCTACATTTTGTTCGGGAAACAGTAGCCTATGTATTAATCCATGATGTCAGCTACTCTATAAATTTTAGCAAAATTGGTCCAGCCGTTTGAGCGAGAAGAAGTACCAACATACAAACAAGCAGTCACAAAGTTTCGTCTTTATGATATTAGTGTGATTCTATATGATTTGTATTCGTTAAGTGTTTACCATTTCTCTAGAGCTCCTATTCCCTTCTACATCACGTAATACAAACATAATTATACTCCCCGATCTTTGAAGCCCCTTGCGTATTTTCGTTTCATCAGTGAGTCCCTGCGCCGCGACTACAATGCGAGGGAAAACAATGATTGATCAAAAATTAATTTTATCAAAATGTGCCTTACGAAATTCATTTCGGAGGGAAAGATAAATCGAGGTACAATATTTTAATATGAAGTAGTTCATCAGCTTCGGATAGTATGTTGAATGAATAATTTGTACTGCCTCGTCGGTCAAGTGGTCAAGCGCGACTGCTGAGCACGCGGTCCTGGGTTCGAATCCCGGGTCGGGCAATGTGGTACTGGGTTTTTCCATTAGGTAATTCTCAGTGGCAGCACATGCCCAGTTTTTGGCGTAATTCTCAGTAGCAGCACGTGCCCAGTTTTTGGCAAAAGGCTCGTCCCAGATTACATTGGGACCTATTACATATTATGTAACTTGAGTGTGGGTTTGAAAAGAATAGGAAAAGTGTATGCTCTTAGTAAAGTTATAAACTTGACGACCTGATTAGCGCAGTGGCTAAGCGATTGGTCTGCTGTGCTAAGGGTTGCGGGATCGATTCCCGCACGGGACAAAACTTTGTGTGAACCACAGATGTTTGTCCCGAGTTTGGGTGATGTGTATGTGATATTTCATGTTTGTAAATCGCACCCACGACACTCGAGAAATTCAGTGTGGGGCGAGGTTTTTTTAAAAAAAACTTTTAGTTTATCAATCGTTTTGGAAGAAATCTGGTATTCCATACTGGCCGCGGCTACGAGATTTTTTAATTCCTCACCCGAGTTCGAGCCGTGGGGAATCCGACGCGGCATTGTTCAGAAGTTAGGGAAAATAATGCAAGCATTATTCGTTTAACTCAATGAACACTCAAACTTTGAAGTTGAGTGAACTAAAAGCAAACCTAGATTTTCATAAAATCTTAGGTAAGATTAAGTAAGATACTATTAGCAAGCTGTCGGTCATTGTGGCGTTCTAAGGGGCCTTTGTTCAACAGTGGACGTCTTCCAGCTGATGATGATGATGAAGTAAGATACTGGTCCCAGAAGTAAAGCTGTATAGTCGTTAGTAAAATTAAAAGAAATGACTTGAATATGTTACATGTACGAAGACATTAAATTGAGAGGTCAGAGATGTTCTTTTGTTCATTAAAAACGAGGTACGTAATAGCTATTTTTAATAGTAATAATAACCATAAATCAAGCGCAGGACCAACGGATTAAAGTGCTTTCCGAAGCACGGAGGGGACTCAACGTGTGAAAACGGTCGCCCATCACAAGACTGACCGTGGCGAGCACGGCTTAACCTTGCAAATAGGCTGATATGCGCAGTAGCCACGTAGCTATGAGCCCTAATAAAGCAATAACTTAATACCTATATAAATGAGAACGTACCTACAAATTGCAATTCAGTATTAGTTTAATTTAAAAAAAAACCTATCCGACGAATATTTCAATAACCTGTATTTTCTAGTGGAAATACCGTTTATGTTTAAAATGGCCGATAACATGAATATTTTCCTAGTTGCGCCAACGCGTGTTACGTCAGTTTATAATTTAATTATTATTTTTATATGAACTGCGTGAACGGTTAATATGTTTCGTTCGGATTAGCCATAAACTAGGTTAGCTTCGCACCGGGAATTTTACCGCTATAGTGGTACCTTGTCACATGAATCGATCACTATTTTGCTTATACTAGTTTGTAGAAAATGTTTTACCAAATTAAATTGGTACAAAACTGTTGAGTTAACATGGAAATTGTATTTTCTTTTAGTAGGCACTGAACCATTGTTACATAATCTAGCCAATAGGCAAGGAAACGATTATAGAAATGTAGCCGGTTATTCCAAACAGTCTGTTAAGGTTACACTTGTGCCTATGTCAAAAAAATAACGATGACTAAAGATGTTTAAGGTAAATTTTTTTTTAACAGACTGTGTTGTCCCTCTGCAGGGCAAAGGCCTCCCTTTCCTTCTTCTGCTCCATTTACATAACATGATTCCAAAAACCAAACAGGGCTACGAAAATCCTTTGGCCGCTCCTCGGGGCTAATAGGAAATGAGAAAATTAATTAAGTGGGGGACAAACATACAAGCCAATAAACGGTTTTGTTTGTTTAGGCGCAAGTCCGAAACGAATCCGTACCGTCTGTGTTTACACTATGTATGGCCAAGTACCAACGTGTTTTTAAAGAATCTAATTCGATTTTATGTTTAATTGAATTAGTTTGTTTAGGGCGTGTTTTTTCTGAGTACTGTTTTGCTATGTTTCTACCTCTAGATTAGTGTTCACGAGTACCTAAATACAGAACGGGTTTGACGCTGTCATTGCTGCCTACGCGTTGCCAATCATCAGCAGGTAAAATGATTTTGAAATTGTCATTGATTGTAAAACCTGTTATGCAACAGATAGGCAACGGTAATAGCCAGCTGAAATGAATTCGGTGATTAATCTTTGCGTAGTAATGAAAAAAATGCGTGGAAACGAATCCAACTTCGAATGTAATAGGGGCCAAATAGTAGTTTGTCGTAAGAGTTAGAAATGATATCTTGAGCTATTATTATCGAAGGTTTTGCATATAATACAATGCTGAGCCTTTCCGAATGTAATTGGTTTTTGGTTGGCAAGGTTTTTGTTATGCCAAGTGGTATCCGGCCTAGAATTTACCACCTCCTTTGCTCCCGTGGGTGTCGTAAGAGGCGACTAGGGGAAAATCCAGAAGATGGGCAGTAGCGTCTTCTGCAACTTCACGACCAAAACTGCCTCGAGCCGAGCTCGAGGCCCTTGGCAAGCGTGGGGATTATGGCACCCCCCTCCCCCTTATGATAAGGCCTTTGTTCGACAGTGGACGTCTTTCGGCTGATGATTAAGGGTTTTTGTTATATTTAATGTAGGATGATTTGTGAAAAAAATTACTAATAGCATTTAATGCAGTTGCTTTATAATATTAGTGGATTCTTCAATTACCAGGTGGGTTATCACTGGACGGTTGTAAAACAAACGCACGACCTTCACACATCTAGAATTTCATTATCTCATTAGTTTAAATTATTTATTAGTTGCTAAAAACGGCGAATGACAACATCGTGAGGAAACCGGCACACCTTACGGATTTTTCAACCGTGTGTAAAGCCATGTCAGTCAGAAACTGCCTGTATGCCACAGATGGTTTAAACTTTGACACCAGGTTGTTTATTAACCATATGATAAGAAGAAGAAGAATCTCATTATGTTGAGTGATAAAACGATTCATATAGATAGGTATCTAGCAGTGTTATTATGGCAGTTGACTACTTATAAACTATTGTAATTAAGTATAGTTTACTTACAGGCTGTATTGTTTACTTCTTTGAACCCTACACTTGGCCAGCATAGAGATTAATAAAATATGTGGGTGTAGCAATTCTCTATATAAACCACATTAATTATACTCGAAATATCTTATTTAATTATTAAAAAATACTCCTAATTTAAATTGCTTTTTAAATTCCCCAGCAAAAAAGGTAATTTCTTAAACAATAGGTTTTTACATAAAACGGAGTGGGTCCGCATAGCATATACATCTAATTGCGACCATTACCATTCTCTCTAATGCGAGCCTTAAGCTCCGACGTTGGGTCGTAATTGGACGACTCATAAAGGGGACGGAGGGACCGGAAAAGGGGACGAAAAACGGGCCAGGGGGTAGCGGGGCGCGGGGGCGGGCCAGGGAAATGTTATGGAAATGACGCACCGCCATTTCCACGTTTTTGTATTTGATTATCCTTTCAAGACAATATTTTGCAGGGTCCGGAAATTAATGAAGGCAATTTATGCGACACAGAGCGTGGGCGCCGGGTTTTATTTAAATAACTTTTTTTATTATTTTTTTTAAAGCCGAGGGTTTTCGGGGCGACTGCCTTTTATAATTGGAGCGGTCTCTGCGCGTTTTTTTGTTTCTGAGGGCTTATGAGCAAGAGTTATGTTTTGAGGTTAGAATAGGTGGGGACCGGCGCGCTTTGTTTTTGTTTTATATACTTTCATTTCTCTATGGGGATTATGGCACGTTGTGCGATATAAACGAGAGGAAACAATCGCGAGGTGCGCGTGAAAGGACATTATGAAAATGTGTTACGATATTTTTTGTGATAAAAATTTAGATACATTTGAATTTTTGTACCCTTTTATTTCACGTTCTCCTAAATCAACCAAGTACAATTCACTGTACCATACCTATTACCTTTTAATAGACTTATACTATCTAATTCTATCTGGTTTTAACTCGCCCTATCGCTGAGTTTCATGTGTATTGATGAGCTTAATGTCATGGTAATCTCGCTATGGCGTTGCATACAAAAAAAATTAAATCTCTACAACGCACTAAAGATGATTTTTTTGCTTGACGTGAAAAGATTTTAAATCGATCCCAATTAATAGACATTGGTTTAACAATCCAGAATAAATTGGTGTACTGACTGGTAGCCATACTAGCCAGTTAGGGTCCAATTACCATGACAACGATAATGTTTGATCGAACCTGGCTTGGCAGGGAGCGTACACTGTTTACGATGAGACTTTCACTTTCGACGCCCCTCGAGCGTGCGAGATATTATGACGAATATCGAGTCGACTCGGTATAGGAATCGATATTATATCGTTCTGTTTTCATTGTTTAGATGAATTGTTATCGTTACGTTGTAAGAAAGTCACAGCGGTTATGGCTTGTATATTAGATAGGTTTTTGTTTATCAGCATCATACAGAAGACGTCCAATGTTGAACAAAGGCCTCCCTTAGAACGCCATTATAAATAGCAACTTACCATTTGCAATTTTACTATCTACGAGAAATTTTCTTCGTAGCAGAAGGCATTCATAATTGCTGTCGATTTTTCGCGAGATCTAACGCCCTGTCCGTGTAGTAGTCGTGAACAGGGCTAACAAGAAAAAAAGCTAAATTTAGACCGGTTTTAATGAAGTAAGGTAGGTAAGGTAATTTTCCACTACAATACTATATAATACAAGGTATATTAGAATTACTTACGTCGAACTTGGCTAGTATATATCGATGCCTTAGTTCACAATTGCACTAATTGCAAAATTGTAAATTTTGAGTTTAAAAGTTTTTAATGTATAAACGAGAACAGTACGAAAACAAAGTAAATTAACAAAACAAACATGCATCTATTCATGAGACTAGTCCTTTAACTCTATCATATCTTAATATCGTAATATTAGTATATGCGTAACATTTTTAAAATGCTTAATTAAACTTATTTAATACAACTGTGACTTACGTTTTTGGCAGAAAGAGACGGAATAACGATATTTCCAGCCACGCAAACGAAAGAGCATGAAACTTAGTGTGTTTGGCATTACAAGAGTGATAATTGAAAATGTTGTAGTTTTGCAATTGTGAACTAAGGCATCGATATGTTGGGTGCCAATAAGATACCCTACTTCAGACTTATTACTGTCCCTTCTGTAGTGCGAGAGTATACTGACGCTTGTAGCTATGCGGGAAATACATTTATATTATATGTGTTAAATTTACAGAACAAACATTAGCCGTACAATAGCAATAGCGTTCAAAAATATATCATGTCTACTCAAATCAAGTAGAGTGCGAGCTCTTGATCATACTTCTCCTTTTACGAGCGTTTTTTACAAAACCATAGTTCAATTAACGATGTGAGTGAACGAAAGCGATCGAGATTCATTCATATCAATCAATAACAAAGACGTTATCTTGCTGCATTGTGTACCTACGGGCCGTAGTTCAGTACGTATGCAGAGGTAGGCAGGCGACGAAAGCCACTGAGCTGTCGAGCCACCAAATCCCTCTGCTTAAAATTGTGCACCATACCTTATATACAAAGCCCGCCATCTGCCCCCGCACCCTACAAACGAAAATACGCCTTATTCCGAACAAAAAAGGTCCATTTGTAATTAAACATAAACAAAGTCAATGTTCAAAAAAATCTACATTAGAACTTCAACTGTAAGTTCTAAACGCCAAGAGTCATTTTCGCGGTCCTGCCTTTTAGAATGAGACTTTGAGAAAATTCGCATTATGTAATAAAAACATTTATTTTGTCCGTTTCCGAGTAAATAGGACTCCTCTTCCCCTTATATACAGTGATTTAGTGCGCGCGAGATTGTTTTGATAACTCCTTTCATATTTCGCTCGTCGGAGCGTTATCTTAGTAGGAAAATGTGAATAATACACTTTTTTAAAAATGTCTGTCCATTTTTTTGTATGCTTCCGCGTGCATAACATGTTTCTTTTCTTGGCATTCGACGTTAGTTTTTAAAAATAGAACGCGACGTTTGTGCCTTTGAACAAGAGTAGTTCCATTTTTAATTTAATTTACAAATGGAACGTTGAACTTGTTGTTAAATTAACATTTATTCAGAACGGTTCAGATACGTTACTCTGCAGATGCGACACTAGCTAGCGACACAATACGTCGGAGTCTGTTTAACACTATCAATGGGAATCTCCACGTGTATTCAACTAATGAATGAATACAACACATGAAAACGTATCCTTTACTACGAGTTTTTGCAACCTGCAGCTGCTGTATTTATTTGCGCGAATAATTGTTTGGCTACCCCTTTCATTCTTGACGACAATGTCCGAAACGCGCTCCGAAACCAGTTTGGTGATCTGCAGCTCAAAGTTTGCATTCCGCAGTACCTGTGTGTTGCAGAAACCCTCTTTGACAAACTGGTTTGATTCAAACTTCATTGGTCCAGTCCGGTTTACTTTATATTATTCGTTTTGGAATCCGGTTTTTGCAAGATTGCATTAGCTGCGTTTTGCACGGAGCTCGGTTGGAATGAGCGAATTAGAATGGGGTACGTTTGAATTGCCAATTGTGATCACAATATCGGTATAATAGCGGACATAAGTCACATTGTGCCGTTTTTGTTCGGTATTAACGTGTTCGCTTTTAACGGACATTGGTTCTTCTTTTTTTGAATATCGTATTTTTTTAACAATACAATGTTTGTATAGGTATAGTGACGTTTGGAACAGTTATGTTATGTTTATGTAGTTCTGTTAGTGTGTATAAATATTATTTGTCTATTAACAAAATACCAGTGATTTTTTCGACATCAACTCTCAGTGATTTATTTTGCAGTTATTCAATTAATTTATTCATTTTAAAAATGCATTGTTTTGACTGGCTGGCGTCACCTACACATGTAGGTATTTGCGAGGTTTTAAACCTCGGGTTCGGTAGCCTTTCTGTGAACCTTAATAACATAATAAGTCTCATCACGCCTGTATTCCCCGAAGGGGTTGGCAGAGATACCTATACATAATTATAGTACCTACACCCACATTTCGCCAAATCCAAATGTGTCCAGACTCCGTGTTTCTACCGAGAATTGAACCCTGATATAGGGGCTAAAATAATGAATCAAACAATACTTTGAATATTCAACTATGCCTTTGCCGGTCCTTATAAAAAAAAACACAACATCACGCCTATATTCTCCGAAGTGGTAGGCAGAGGAGACTGTAGAGTACACTCACATTTTGCCAGGTATGTTATGGGGCCCAATGTAATAGCGGGCGAGCCTATTGCCATGAACTGGGCACAAATCTAGACTCCGTGCTGCTACTGAGAATTACCTAATATAAACCCAGTAACACTTTGCCCGACCCGGGATTCGAACCCAGGACCTCATGCTAAGCAGTCGCGCCTAGCGACCACTAGACCAACGAGGCAGCCTCCAATTATATTCCCTTGCTATTACACCTAAAATAATCTATATTTCATAAATACACTACTTACAACGTCTAAGTGCCTTTATATGAAATATATTTTCCAACAGAAAACATGTTTGAAATAAAAGTATGATCAATGAGGCCCTATTTAGTCGGCGTAATGCAGATGCTTGATTTGCATTTAGATTAGTGTTGGGCCGCAACGGTTTCGCGTTTAAATAAAGAGATACTGGCATATAATACCAACTTTTTCTGACAGATCTTTTTGGTTTATGCGTTTTGTTTCTACTGTATCCTCTTCATCGTATACTTTACTGTAGAACATTAATAATTACATGGTTTCTTTGTTTAAATTATGGTCAAAATATTTTTTTTAAAAACTTGATTGATTATAATATTTATTTTTACTGAAAACCTAGAATAATAATAACAGCCTATAACTGTCCCACTGCAGGCCAAAGGCCTCTTCTCGTATATGGAAGGATTGAGCATTGATCACTACTCTAGCTTACTGCGGGTTGGCAAACTTAGAATATAGCTTGCTTATTAATTATTCAAACAAATAATATATAATATTTGGAAATTACATACCTAAGTGCTTGAAAACTTGAAATATTGACTAGTCATCAGGCATTTTAATATAATACAGAATCCTGAACATCACATAAACCTCTTTTATGTCTTCTCAAACTTGGTTCTACTTAAAACTAAGTTAAAAGTTACAACAGATCAACGTCTACCAATATTCTAAAACAACAAACACAGCAAACGAACAAATTTAATTTTCCACCAAATCAAGCAGGGTGAGTAAAAACAAGCCCCCGGTACCCTCGCAAAGATTGTGTACCTAATATATAGTTACCGACAACGACAAAGGGTTGCACCCTTCGTCCGAGCTCGATTCTGCAGCGACGAAGCTGCAGCCACCATTTACATACCTATATACCCTTACACAGCTGCAACGACTTTAAAACCAGTTCTTTTTCACATAAAGACGGGTGCGCAAACTTGTTTCCAAATTATTTTTGCAGTAGCCGAAAAGTCTGCAAGGGAATTCGTTCTCTATGGTTAAAAAAATAAAGCATGCCGTTCGCTTTTCGAAGTGGAGTCTTTTTTGCCCTTTATTTGCGGCCAGGTAAATATGTTTTCTTAAATTAGAGTGGGGACGTAAATCGTGATGGGATTGCGGAGTCCGATCGAATTCAGTTCACATTCGGCCACCGGTCGATAAGTTTGCTCGCTAAATTCATCAAAATGTAACAGTGAATTATGTAACTGGTACTAAAAATCACAAAATTAATCATTTAAAATCAGTGAAAACCTAGTAATAGCAGTGAATACGATACAAACCAAATAAAAAAAGCATTTTTGTTCAATAAAACGGAACATTTCAAAAGCTCAACATGGTCAAGCTCAAATTTACTTCAGTTTTAAAGTACCAAAATCTGCATTTATTCGAGAAGCCGGCCCAGACTAGGAGGGAACAGACCACAAGTAAAAAAACAATTTGTTTATTTATTTGCTTGCAGTAGACGCACGCCATACGGCCGACGCGGCCGACGCGCATTCTACGCAAAATGACAACAATCGCCTAACAATTGTTGTTGTGTACTCAAGCCATTGACGCGTTTTCTTTACGTTTTTTTCACTTATGGCGCCCGAACGGGGGCTGCGTCAATTTTATTAATTTATTAGATTTGAGTGTAGGCTTTTGTTCGTAGGTTTCGTGTTTTCGTTGAGTCAAATCAGTGCCTCTAGTATAAGTTTTGTTTACGGCTAGATAGCCCTAGCTTTGAAGTTAAATTCAAACTAAAAGTTTGGTCTACTAAGGGGTTTCCGAAATCTATTTAATTATATGTCTCATCATGTAATGATTTCTTTAGAATCCTAGAATTGTAAACACAATGCTGGGAATCTGAAGTATGTACAGTTGATGAACTGTCGATATATTGGGTTATATTTTTAAGTGTTAGAAACTTGAATTTGTGATTTAATCCTGCTTAGAGAACTTATTTTATCGGCTAAAAGTGTTAATCTTAGAGGCACAGGTACAAAGCCCGTTACATATAGTAATAGAACTTCCTTTTCTTATTATTAATAATAATAAAATTTGATTTAATTACATTTTTAGTTGTCACCTTGATTACTTTTATATTATAGGTACCTACCTAAATACTTGTATAATCAAACGTAGATACTAAATGTTTCATCAAATAAATCCTTCAAACCAATAATCTTGCTCACAATTGTACAAAAGCAACATCAAACAAGTGTCATGATTCATTCACCATCTTTGTTTCCAGCGCAAACCGATACATCTGCGAACGAAAACAGTTTCAACGCGCCGCCATTACACGTCAAAAAGAAAACAAAATTGGGCGCGAATTTCAAAAATGGAACAATAACCTCTAACTCGGCCACGGACGCTGTTCAGTTAAAAAGACAAAACGACCGAATATTTACTCACGATCGGACGGCCGACACTTCGTGCAGAAATTCTTTTACCGATACGATATGCGTATCGAGCAATCGGTGTTGGAGTGAATCGATTGGCACCTGTTTTGCTGATTCGATTATTCGACGTACGGTAAATAGATTTTTGTTGAACCATATCGTGTACGTTTAGGGCTTGTTTCATAGTTTCGAGAGATTAATCTAATACATAAACATTATTAAACTAATAGTTTTTGGATAAATTAGTTACAGTAAAGAGATTTAGTATTTGCATTACCCGTGTTATTTTGTAGATACGACAATCTTTTCACTTATTACCTTAAAAAAGCATTCGATAGAGTCGACCACAAGATCTTAATGGACAAGATCGCATTCAATGGTATCAGGGGTAATATGTTACGATGGTTCCAGTCATATATAAGTAATCGTAGCCAAAGTGTGGTAACTAATGGATACCTTTCTAACTCATTTCTAGCAACCTCGGGCGTACCACAGGGGTCAATTTTAGGCCCTTTATTATTCATTATTTACATTAATGACATTGGCAACTGCTTCCATAACAGTAATTTTCTATTGTACGCTGATGACCTAAAAGTTTTTAGAAAAATCCAGTCATTAGAAGATTGTCATTTATTACAGCAGGACCTAAATAGACTGTCTGACTACTGTAATAATAATAAATTAATATTAAGTATATCTAAATGCAAATATGTAAATTTCACCAAAAACAAAAAAATCATCAACCTTAATTACTCTTTGTGCAATGAACCTCTACTTAAAGATAATATAATTAGCGATTTAGGTATCCTCTTGGATTGCAAACTCCACTTAGACGTCCACATTGAAAAAATTACCGCCAGCGCTTTTAAAATGTATAATTTAGACCACAGGTAGGATATGCTTGCATGATTTGGAACCCCTACTATGCAAAGTACGATCATGCAATTGAAAGAGTACAGCGTAAGTTTCTGCGCGCAACTCAGTTCAAATGTCGTCTAGGCCGTTCCACATACAAGGAGTCTCTGCAAGAATTTAATTTGCTTACCCTACACTCAAGACGACTGTTACTTCAGGCCATGATGCTCTATGACCTTATTAGCAATAAGTATGATTGTACTGAACTTGTTAACGCTTTATATTTTATCGTACCCAGAACTGTAATAAGACGAGAGACGCGCGCCTACCCGTTATTTGCTACGTCTACTAGTCGTACGAATGCGGGTGAGCGAGCGCCCCTCCATAGAATAGTTAAAAATTTCAATTCATTTTTTGTTAATATAGACATTTTTGCCCCTACTCGCAATCAATTCAAAAAAAATATTATAAATACGCTTCGTCATCTCATCTCCAGTAGTATAAAAATTGTCAACATTTGTTTATAACCACCCCCGGTTTCTGGAAGGTTTCTGGAAGACTGATCAACTTGACCTGCTGTCGAATCTGTGATTGGTTGGCTAAAAAAAGTAACAACCAATCACGGCGCATGACATGAGATTTGACAGTTGATTAACCAATTTTTGTGTTGATCAGCCTTTCAGAAACCAGGGGTTCAGACTCAGAATTAGATTTAAGTAGTAACTAACTTTAAGCTTCAACTAGGTTTAACTGTACTTCTCAAGGTAATATGTGGAAACGTCGTGGATTGTACATTAATTAATTTTGTTATGTACCTAGCCAGTAAGACACAATGTACAATTGTTTGTTTTCCCAAATAAAATAAAATAAAAATAAAATTACCTCTAAACCTGATAATACAATAATTAGTTTTAAAGTAATGAAACAGGCCTTTATTGAGAGTTTTTGTGAAACATTGTATTATTCAATATCAATACTGTACCTAATGTACTTCAAGCTATAACTATTATGAGCATTCTGTTTAGTCAGCCATTCATTTCAGATTCAGACTCAGACTCCTTTGATATATTTCAGATTCAGACTCCTTTGATATTAAGGCTTTCTTTTACCTAACATTAAATAGTACCTTTTGTATGTCTTCAAATAGTTACTTGTTAGATACCTTTATTGTCTAAATTGATAAAGGAAATTTGAAAAATGATGGACACGAGCGGGACTCGAACCCGCGACTTTCGCTGTACCGTGGCGCCGCTCTGCCAACTGAGCCATGGTGTCACTGATGAAAATGACACAAAAAGTCATTTACCTTTGTTATTTCAAGTTCAATCTCGAATACCTGTATTCAAATATGTAACCATGCATAAAATTCAATAATATTTTGCCAATTACAAAGTTTGTGAGAATAAAAATTCTAACACATCTGCTTCGTATACCTACATTATTAATTTATCATTTTAATTTAATTACAAGATTAACTAAAATACATTTTTTATCCAACCATGTTTGAATACAGTCGGCTATTTTATGACCAGTTCGAAACATAACTTCAACAAAACTACTGTTTGTGTAACAAAACAATCGAAAATGTAATATTTTAAGCCTGTATCAATATTTGTTTTTAAACTCAGTTCGTTCATAAAGCAGCTGGTATAAAACAAACAGGAATCACTTACCGATATTGATTTCAACCAATTTAAAATCGATAAACAATCAATGAAGTTGTTCTTTAAAAAAACAGAAAGAATATCCTCTACGATTACTTTTTGTTTAGCTAACATTTTTTTGTCCGTCAGCTGTCACTGTCGTCATCAGTAAAATAGTTTTGTTGTCTTTGGTTTAAACTTGGAACTTGATGCTTCCATATTCAAAATGTACTTATTTCAAATTTTCACTTGTATCATTATTCACATACAACGCAATGCATCAGACAATTTACTTTGCATAACTGACTAACTTAGGTTACCTTATGGCCACAATCGAATAAATATTGTACAATTTAATTGAATCATTTAGGTATACTAAATTGAACCTGTTAAATGTCAACAATCAATACTGATCAAGATCAAAAGCAAATTACATTTTTCTTCAAAAACTTTGTTCATTAGAAACATATCAATAAAATTCAATCAAGTTGTACTAGAGTTTCAAACCGATTTCATTCAAAAATATCACAATTTAAAATCATTTCCCTTATAATTATAAGCTAAGATATGCTAAAAGTCAATATGATTTGTTTTGTCAAAAACCTGAGTGCGCCATTTAGGCTAGCTTTCATACCTTTTAGATTAGAAATAAGGCTTTAAACACGGTAAGGACTCAGGGTAAGGATTTCACCTTCAGTTGAACTGATACAGTGCAGATCCTACCTACGTAGTTTTAGTGTTCTTCTGCATTTTAATTTATTGTAAATCAGATTTTTCAGCAAATTAAATCTGCTCATGTATTTTCGCTAAAGATTTTCAGCTTTTAATAAACCTTTGGATCCGTTTTTGTCTTTTTCTCTAATTTCCTATACCCTCAGTCTCCTTGCAGAGCTAGCCAAAACAATCACACTCTAATTCTGAATGATTGCACTCAAGCAAACCCATTTAAAACTCTGAAGAGGACGTAAATACACAAAAACAAAACACGTACAGAGCGACCGCCATCTTGGATCCGCGAGGCGTCACAGTTTTTTGCCAAAAAAAGGCCTAAGTACGCGACCATTCTACATACATATTATGCGAGACAGCGGTGATTAAGTGCTGTGAGATCAACAGCCTATTTTACACCTTACGCTTTGAGTAGGAAGGTTAAATTTTGTTTGTGGGGTTTTGTATATTTTTTTGTCGTGCCTCTAGGGATCGAGGAGCATTTAGTCGGCCCACCCTCGCGTTGCGATTTCTTATAGCGGGATATATTATTAATATAATATGTGGGGTTCTGCCGAGAAAAATGGCGAGCTTTGGAAGGGAAACTGGGTGCTTTATTGTCGGCCTGTTGTGTTTAATGGGGTGGATTATACAATCGACTGTGGGCTATGGACCCACTTGTAGGGATATAGAATTGATATTAGCTTTGGCTATGAGCTCCTAAATTTTATTTTAGTTGTAAGTCGTAAGAATACTGCTGAGTAGTCTTAAGCGCACGTAAAATATAGGTAATGAGATACCTTATGGTAAAGCTAAGAGCTGTGAATGTAAGTAAATTCAACTGCGTTTGACTCTTGGTCGAAACCGGTCCTATCCTGTTTAATGTCTTTAGCAGTATGAGGGGTTTAGCTGCCTCTGAAGATGACAACTGCCATCTGACATCCCCTCAAGTATTTAATATAGTAATTGTGGTTAAATACACCTAAGAGTTTGACAGATAAGTAAACCTGGCACTCTTCAATTAGCAAAGAAAAAAAGCGTAAGTATTGTCAAAGAATACAAAATCGGGTTTACCCTAAATACTTGATGAGTCTGTGATTTGATTATAACATCACGAATTCGTGGGTCTAAAACCTAGTAAGTATAGAACGAAAGATGGCCTCTACCATTGTTTATAACTTCTAACCTTTTCAGAGAAAAAACGTTAGTAAACCACAAAATTGGCGTGCTATAGGAAAGGCCTATGTCCAGCAGTGGACTGAGATAGGCTGGTGATGATGATGGAACCACAACGCACGCATGCGCAACTCACAGTGATAAACATATCCATGCTAGAATAAGAAATTACATATCTTTGCTCTCCCCCCTTACCATGAACTTTTAAAGCAGGATATTTTCCGTTGTAAAAGCGAGACCCCGTTACGCGCACTGTAGTATGGCATCTCGCTTCTCAAACAAAAACTGTCTCAATTTAAGACTTCATGGTAAGGGGCTGCAGTGCGACATTTTGCTGTTCAGCTTTAGGTACATAAGAACATAACATAACATAACATCACGCCTGTATTCCCCGAAGGGGTAGGCAGAGGTGCACATATAGTACACCCACATTTCGCCAGTTATGTTTTAGGTCCCAATGTAATAGGGGGCGAGCCTATTGCCATCAACCGGGCACAAATCCAGACTCCGTGCTGCTACTGAGAATGACTTAATGGAAAAACTCAGTAACACTTTGCCCGACCCGGGATTCGAACCCAGGACCTCGTGCTCAGCAGTCGCGCTTAGCAACCACTAGACCAACGAGGCAGTCAGGTACATAAGAACAGTAAACAAAAATAACCATTCTTTCACATATCTTCTCCGGCCATACATCGTGTGTGTATATTAAAGGGTTTTGGTATAAACTCATGGCAGCTATTCATACGAACGGCTTTATTTCCTTTATGCTCAAAATAAAGGACATTTATTTGCGTTCTGCTTTAAGCTATAAAAATGGCCGCCATGCTTAATTTGAATGTGTAAGAAATAAATCCGTTTTGGTTTTATTCAAACACCCCCGAGTTTTTTGTGGTTTTGTGTACGTGATAAAATTGTGGGCTGTTTACAAAGGAACTGTGTATTTGATGTAATTTAAAGTTCTCTGTTAGTACTCACGTTTGTTTCGTGTGCTGTGGGTTCGTACAGTTGTTATGGTTTTAAGGTATAAGTTTCTGAATATGTTATTTTCACTATTTTCATAAATTAAGTACCTACGTTAAGGGGTGATTTGCTATTACATACGAACACTATTTGTATGTAGTCAAATTAGGTTTTTTGACAAAAAAAAAATGTAAGTACTCACTCTTAATCGATATTAAGAGTCGATGTTGGGAAAATTAAAAGTACCACTGTTCTAAACAGATGCTAAAAATATAGCTATTGAAAATTGTAACAATGAATAATGTCGGATTAGATCGGAGATGTTCTACAAAAGGGTTAAATGAGGCCCCTTAAACGACAAGCGTGTATGAGGAATGTGATGCGACTGAATGAGACGAAGGAAGTATGTTAGGATTGTAGCAAATGAAAATCCGAGGTCTCTACCAGCCCCTCTAGGTAATAGGCGTGTAGTTACGTATATAATTGTATATATTATAATGATAACTCAAGAACTGTGCTGTTTGTGTCAGTGTTGTCCCAGATTATTCCTTTAGTGGTGATAGTCATCATGACGCGCATGCATGCACGATATTAGTCAATCAAAAATATCATAGCAAATCATATTTATTTTTACACATATGCGCAGGGTTCTATTTCAGACGACCTTCCTATAATTGGTCCAAAAATGTAGATACAATTTTCTGTGTGCCCACGGCATACACAAACTAGGCACGAATTACATATAAGCGCAAATAAAAAATAAAAAATGTTACGATACACACAAAATGCAACTTTAAACTTCCGATATAAAGTTTAATTTTGTTTGCATGTGAAAATAGAAACCCTCATCTATGCCTAGCAATAGGGTGTGTCTATTCGAACACATAGGGGCTGCTATTTTATAAATAATTAATGTACACAACATATAATTTATTCGTTAATATGTTTCATGATTGGTTTGTGAAGCGTTTTATATAAAATTATAAAACTGGGGAGTGCGATTATAAATTATTTACTGATGTAACTGTTTGTTGGCCGCGTTCAAAGAGAATTTCGTTAAATCAACTTTAATTATTTTAATTATGTTTTAATGATCCTCGGTGAGCTGTTGTGATGGACTAGCGTAATATACCTATAATTAGGTCTACAAGTCTAGAACCCAGAACCTTTCTGGCTGGAGGCCTTTTATTAGGTCTCGCCTAACAACCGGTTAAGCAGTAAGAGCTCCTTCAGAGCTAACTGCGAGACACTTTCGAAAAAAAAGAACCCAGAACCTTATTTTTACTAGGGAAATCGTTATGGACTTCATCCATCCTGGAGCGGAGGATAGGGTACGCCGGACTCTTACCGGCCCAAACTTAAAACCCCAGGGTGTCCTCGAGGCTATCTTAGGTCGAGGGACGTAGGGTCTGCGTACGCTGCACCGAATTTGACCGCCCTTGACAGGAGCCGACCAGCCTCTACCCGGAGGGTCCTTCAGAACCCAAAAGCTAGGACCTCTTTGTGCAGATGGTTAAACACTAGACTTGTTTTAGCGAGATAAGAATCTCATACTCAGCGGTATTTACAGATATCGGTTGGCTTTCAAAGGAATCACTTCAACCCAAAACACTTACATTGAGTGCGTCGTTGGTCTAGTGATCGTTAAGCACGACTGCTGGGCATGAGGTCATGGGTTCGAACCCCGGGTATGTTACTGTGTTTTTCCATTAGGTGGTTCTCAATAGCAGCACGGAGTCTGGATAGAATGCTCGGTTGATGGCAATAGGCTCGCCCTTACATTGGGACCTATAACATAACTGGCGAAATGTAGGTGTGCTATATACTACTATATGTGCACATCTGCCTACCCCTTTTTTAAGATAAGATAAGATATTTTTATTTGCATAAAACATGGTATAAAAGGTGATGATAAAAAACATTAGATCGGGCATGTTTTGCTTAATACTAAAGCATGCAAACCCCATTCCTTCGAGGAACACAGGCACGATGTTCTTTTTTGTTTTTTTTTATTAAATCCTGCGGCCTATAAAACGATTGCAGGACCTGCCCTTTTGCCATGAACTCTTAAAGCAGGACAGTTTATGATGTGGAAGCGAGACACCGCATTACACTGCACGTAGCAGCGTCTCGCTCCCACCACGTAAACTGTAAACTTTAAGAGTCCCATGGTAAGGGGTCTGGTATATTCCTTAGTCCTTTTCCGCAGCTTTGTTGTCCGTCATCTTATACCAATCAATACGTACCGCATAAAGTCACGCTTTCTTCTCGGAGGGGTAAGCAGAGCCCTCGATTTTCATCCGAACTTTTATCTGGCAAATATTCAGACTCACCACATTCTTTGTGTATGTTTGTTGGCTTAAGGTAGCAACTCTTGATCAAGTCTGTCCCCAGAGAAGCTCTATTATTGATCTGAATATCTCGACCCTTCTGACTATGTAGGTAATTGAAACTTCTCTTATAACATTTGCCTAAAAAAAAACATAGAACATCCCATTATTTAATTGGAACTTTCCCATTAACACTCAATTGATTTAAGTACAGGCTTTATCAAATTTCGTTTATTCATATTTTCTATAATTATATCCTAAATTAATTATCGTTTTGCACAGAGCTGACTAAGCCGATTATAGCAAAGTCATTATAGTTGAGTAGAGCGAGTGTAAATAGTTACAACTTACAATCAATATTTTTCTGTATTCGTTGGTACGTTTGAAGACCTACATTTTAATACACTTCCTTGCCCTTGTTTTTTTTTGTGCATAGCACTCAAGGACTTAATAAGTTATTAAATTACGAATTATTAATATAAATGATTAATTCTTATTTTTATTTTTACATTATTATTCGAGCCCTCGAACAAGAACCTCCAATAAAAAGCGCTATAAACATCCGAGCTAGTTGTTCTAGTTAGTTGTAGTAATATTATTGAATGAGTAACATACAAAAATGTACAAATAGTATGCGTTTGATAGCTTTAACAATAAGAAACGCTAATACAAAACTAGTTTGATCATAAAATATTCACCCCTTCTCGAAGTTGTGACACTTGTCGTGCTTAGAATGAAACCACGCTACTCACTAACAGATGGCGCTGTCTTAAGTTGGTTGGGTTGTCTTCTAACTGCAGAACTAATATTTTACAAAAAGTTACATAGTCATTTTAAAATAACGTATGTGTATATAGAAACATTTTTAAGGCATTTAATATTTTATATATAACTTTCGAATTCTATGTTGTAGTTCTTTAAAGTGAAGACAGATGGCGCTGTTCTAATCATGCTTAGGAATATGGCGATTTCACTAATTTCAGCTAGATAGATAATTATGCTATTAAAATTATATTATTAATATTTAGTGGTTAATATGAATCATATTTAATATTTCAGTACGAGAATACAAATATTAAATTATTTAATTAATGAGATAATTATAAACAAAACCTAATTTTTCAAACTAAGTATAAAATGGAAAACATATTCAATCAATTATAAAGTAATTAAATGAATTAGTATTGTGGTGTTCATCGGGATTGGAATAGCAATAAATCATTCGATACGTTGCTAGTGCATTTTCCATGTCCTCACTACCATTACACGTACCTTTGATACCATAGTAGAAAAATATAATAATAATAGTTTATTTCAAAAACATACATAGAATAGAAGGTGACCAAAGAGCTGGTTAGTTATTCGGCCAAAGAATTAGCATTGCCATTCAACATGGCAATGCCGCCAGGGCATCCTACTAGTCGACAGCGATCAGGAGGAATAATTCGATGCATTTCATATAATGTTATTGTAACGTATAAATCTTATTTATAAGTTAATATTTTAAATAGGGGAAGACAGAGTAGAAGGTAGGTACAATATAGATACGAATATTACGTGCAACATAAGTTAATAAAAAAAATATCATAAATTCATCAAGTCGATCCTGTTTCTCATAAAGATAATTATTCAAAGACCAAGAAAGTCTTTGACCCAGTGCTTGGTCCTTGGCAAGTTCATTTGCTACGATCCTAGTACCTGGCACCTCTTCCGCCTTTTCACTCTCATCACAATACATTCTTCAAGCGTATCCCCCCCCCCATTCACTTTATGGTATTCCTAACAGTGGACGTTCTCTAGATCTCAAACATAGTGATAACATAATAAATGTCTCGTTATTAGGCATTTTCTACTATTCAAGAATTCAGTTCATATTACGTATTGCGTTTTTATTGTTTGTATCGCAAGAGTCGCATGCGCATCTAACATGTAAATTCTTTTGGTCACTTATGAATTATTTTCAAATGTACGATATCTGGTGATCTGATCCGATTATGTTGAACATAGAGTTCCTTTTCAAATCTGGCAGCCAGTCAGTCAGTTTAGTAGCGGTGCTAATTACTGACCATGGTGTCTTGATCTATAAAGTACCCCATCGTAACTCTTCACGATAAAATGACGAATCGGTAAAATCATCGCAGTAACAAAAATACTTTTATTTCTGGATCTCATACAAATATAATGATCATGCTTTATCTTCTTATAAGCTATCTTTTTTAATAAACTTAATACTTTCTACTTCTAGTTATGATAAGTAGCAGAATGTGAGTATATCTCTTGATAGGGAATGTAATTGTTTGTGCAGACTTGATCCGTAGTCTTGCAGTTTTTTTTCTTGTTCTGAGAAATTTATTCAAAGTAGTTTGAAGTATTGCTTTTCTTTCTTTTGTATCGAATTTTAATTAGCTTGCCGAGTATCAACTATTTTGTTTCAAATAAAATATGCGTTTTCGTGATTTCACAGTTGAGAAATGCTGAGATATGGCCATAACAACCTTATATTATGTCTTCTTTGTATTAACTTAAGTTTTGTTTTTACTTTTTTTTTAACTGTTACTTAATTATTAATAATTATTATGTGCCTTTAATCGCCTTATTATCTGCCAAAAGCTACTGAAACTAAGTAGTATGACATTGAATATAACAGTGTAAGAATTACGATATTAAATCTATCAGTAACGCGTTTAAGATAAGCTAAACAAGAACTGCTACGTTGCTGGTTAATACTTTTCGCTTTTTTATGGTTGTATTTTACTCAAGCATTTGTAAGTGTGTCTTTATCATCAGCTTTTATGTAACCCACTGCTAAGCCTCCTCCGTTTTTTAATGTTTCTATATTGTACTACCTACCTACTCCACATTTTAACTGAGTCATTGTACATCGCCAGCTTAGCTTTTATGTAACCCACTGCTGGGCACAAGTCTCCTCCTTTTTTTAGGGATATTTTCAGTAAAGTCTGTAGGTTTATACCTACTGATTTTACCTGGTTTATCTAAATGGTTGGTCGACTCTTCACGTGACAAAATGTCTGGCTTGGTTCTTTAACCAAAGAATGATTGCCATTCAACAATGGCAGTGCTTCCAATTTTTTGGGCACCCTATTAGTCGACAGTGATGAGGAGGAATACTTCGATTTATAATTTTAGATTTAATTAAACTTGTTGTTTTTCTTTTTCTTCGTAATCTTATATCGCTGTAATTACCAACGCCTGTCAGGAATATACTTATTGCCTTGAATAGTCTTGATCGGGCTAAAATTCTAAAAGTTTGGTAAGTCGTCGATTTTTTTTCTGATGATGATTTCTGATAATTTCTTCTCTGTTTAAGATGTATGTAATTTCTGAAAAGTTCATAATAACTAAAACCATAATATCACTTTAAAATATGTCATAATATTCTCTTTAGAATTTGGCAGGCTAGAACCAAAATATTTTTTCTAACATATAATTTTTTATGTGAGTCTGTTGTGTTATTGAATTTGTAGTTTTTTCATTAGTGTAATATTTACGTTAACAATATTTAGGAACCACTACAGAAAACAGACTATTATTAGATAAATGCTTCAATAGCATCTTAGATAGGGATACCCAATATATTTTTTATTAAAATCAAAATAAGTAATGTTACGAAGGTTAAACTTGTTCATAAAACTGCCTACCCCAATAATAAAAGCATGATGTTATCAATAACGTGTTTAAAACAACAAAACTGAAACAAAGTTGTGATAAAAAAGGCGAGCGCGATTCTTAAAAAAGGAAGTGCCACGTTGCCATAGCAACACGCTTGGCGCGAACACAATAACATTTTATTAAGAGTACCAATTATATTGACTCTGCAGCGAGGGCAGCGAGTGGATCTAGCATAACTTATTCATTTACTACCCTTGTCTATAGTGCGGTCACCACCCGCCCCACCGACATATCGCGGTGACAATACTAATTAATTCAACCAGATTAGTTCATTAGGCGAGCTAAAACGTGTCGCATCACTAGTTACAACTAAACGATGAAAAATTCAACATCACAACTCAAAATTCTATCAGGCCAAAATAGTGTTGTTCGAATATCTCCCCATACTTTTCATATTCCATCTGAATAGGCAATTAACAGTCACTAGGTTGGTGCGCGGAATTATGAAAGACCGCGATTAATCAGCGTCAACGTACATACGCTTTGTTCCACAGCTCTATTTACTATGTACATAGCGGTGACATCTCATTATATACCGCGGCTATGTACCTACCCACCGATCACCTATCTAGGAAGTTTGCACGCAAAAATCTAGCGCTAGGTGTTTGCTCCCCACACGCACACGCGCTCACACATCGCAGCTAGGAGCGGGACTGCGTGCTAGAAAAAGACAGCCATAAAAAACTCCCCGATGGTGTGAGGTGCTGCCCCCAAAAAAAGCACCAAAAACGCAATCTGCGCAACTTCCCGGCGCAGAATCGTTAACGACTCCGGCTCTCTTTATCGTACACGCCGTGCCTCCTATATTTCTATTTTTTCTCCGTCCAACATTAGACGTAAGACTATTCCGATAATAAACAAAAACAGTCCCTATCACATCGCTGTACAGTCGGTATTCGTTTGGTATTTTCGTGGCGTATATCAGGCACGCCGGCCGCTAGACGCACACACCCGCACCGGAACAGAAATAACGATCGCATTTTTGACCGAAAAGGACGGACAGATGGCTGAAAAGAGAAGAAAAAAATGACGACCATTTTGCTTTGCGCACCTACGAGGCGGTCGAGGTGAGCTTTATGTATGCTTTTTTTTCGAGAAAAAAACCCAACCAAAACAAATGCACGTGGCCGGGTGTTATGACCGAACTCGGGAAAAATTCTCCCGTCCGCTAAGAGATGCCGTTACGAGCGCGATTTTTTTCCGCACGCCATTTAGTTATGAAAAAATGTACCCGGTGGCGCTATTGTTGCGTGGCTTAACACATTGTAGCCACGTACGATGTTTTACTTTTGGTTTTTGGCGATTGGAGTCTAGCGTGGGGTTTGTTGTGACAACAGAATGATGCTCTGAATTCGTTTAATAAACTCTTCTTGAATAGCAAAATACGTTTTATGGGCTTTTAGCGGTGTGAAATGGAAACATTTTTAGATCTATAGAACAATGATATGGGAGACGGTAACGCGGTTATTGAATCTTATGATATGATACAACAAAGGAGACTAAAGATCTAATTAGATTCTAGTATTAACACCAAGTACTATCTCGCTTCAGAAGCTGAGTAGTTATCGATTTTTAAACACCAAGCTGTTCATTCATTTTATTATGAACACTTAGATATTTAGATGTTTGGTTTAGTGTGAAATCTTTTAGCTTCTTGGTGAAAATAGGGTAGGATACTCATTAGAAATGTCATTACAAACGATTAAAATATTAGGTCCGTTGTGAGAAAAACTTAACAGTAATTGGTATTTGGCTGATTATATATAGCAGTAGTCGTAGCAATACAATTATTCATGAATTGATTATATGAGATTAATCTAAATTATATGAGTAATCTGAGTGTTGGGTATTACTGATGTATGTAAGTAAAGATGAGAACAATGCTTCAGAAACTTTAACTAGCCTGTATAATTATGTTATTGGTTCTTTTACCTTTTTTATATCGCATCCGTCGCAACTGGAGTGCGTCTATTATGGAATAAAGTTCTTTTAGATAATATAGTCTATGGGAATATTGGTTTACAAATTGGTATGATTACCTATGTTCTAAACTCATACTTCATGGAAACAAATGATTGTAGGTTTCTCAACCTAACTGAATGATATACGATACCAGATAAGCCTAAAAAAAGAATAAAATAATATTTTTCCGTTTTTGAATATATCCTTCTTATGTTTCAACACGATTTAATAACTATACGGTTAAACTTGTCGTTTCTTTTTTTTCAGGACTAGCCCACCCCTCGTGCCCATCATTGTAGGTAACTTCTATAAGCCAGGATCTACAATGATAACCATTGAGAACCATCGAGGCAATGCTCGAGGCGTCCCAGAGAAATAACTCGACTGTCTTGAAACCCGCAAGGAAATTAATCATAAAAGGACATAAGAGGAGTAGGAATATAAATTTAGTTCTCACTTCCCTCCACAGATACTTTATACAAAACTTATAAAAAGCAAATTGTAATGCAAAAAAACACTGTACTACACAGAGGCTGTTAAATATTTTACATAGTAATCTCCGTCGCATACTCGAGAAATCTTTATAGGACCTTATCCGCCGTCATCGGAAATGGAAAATTCATAATTATAGCTTTGTATGAAATACATAGATAGAGCAGATTTTCTTCTCTTATATTTATGATGGCTTGCAGTTTACTAAAGCAATTTAATAACTAGTCGAATTTGAAAAAAGAAAGAGGTTTCACTTGTAATACATATAACATGACAAACATCATATTGGTAAGTGCTAAATCGACCCCCAACCTTGTCCTTTCATATTGGTAAGTGTTTAATGGGTAAATTGCTGCTGACCTAGGTCAAGACAACCTCATAGTTACTTATAGTCAGGGATCCAAGGAACATTTTTTAAAATTGATTTCACGCTTTTCTCGGAGTAGCTTTATTTTGATGAGACGTTCAACTTTTTCTCTTACAGAAATTCTCGAGTGTGGTAGTTAACGAGGGTAGCACACTACAACTTTTGAGCGTAGATCCAGGCTAATGTACCACGCAATGTGTAGTACAGTGTGGCCGTTAAATTATATAAATATTAACAAGGTAGGTACAGTAAAAATCACCTAGTTAGAAATCATTTTTGATGAACTCGTTATTGATATACGTTGGATAGATAACAAGGTCATCAAAGAGAAAAAAAAGCGAGTCTCATCAAAATGAATCTAGTCACGAAAATAATTTATTTAAAAACTATCATTACAGTGAGGTGAGTACTACCCAATTAGCTTGTTAGTAAACAATTTTAAAATGCTCCTTGGATCCCTGACTATAAATGTCATAAAGCTCAAAAAATACGGCTTTTCTAAGCACTCTTTTGTTTTATACCCGTAAATATGTGGGCTAAAGCAATGTTTTAGGGAACGTAAGAAGCTTGGTTGCTTCTACTCATTTACAAGCGTGATGATGAGGATGATGGAACATTGCATTCTTAAACATTGATCTAAAATCTGTTTTTATGTACTTTCCACTAACCTAGAGAAATGAAAGCAAAGCTGTTGATTGAAATTTGCTTCACACAAAGCTAAGGGTAATGAAACGACGGATTTAGTGCGAAAATCTTTTATTTTAGCTTAACATTCATTCATAATTTTATCTTGGCTTAGTGCTAGTCTGATAGGTGTGTTTTTTTGTGTCGAAGTTATGCGTAACATTGTTGAGTTTGATTTAGTTACTTCAAACTTAATTAGATATAGGGAGGTCTAACTTGAACAGACGCATACACACATAGGAATGAAATCCAAGACAATATCTATTATTACTTAATCCATAACTCAATAAAAAAAAAATTAGGTAAGTTTTTTTCTTAAATCAACCTGCCCCTATAGCCCTCAAGCTGGTACAACTGTGGAGCGTAAGCAGAAGCGTAGCGAAGCGCTCTGATGGCAAGCGAAGCGGGAATGCTTACAGGTTTCCTCGAAGACCTCGGGCCGCGGCTGGAGGGTACAGCGGCTGCTTCTGAAGACACTGGACCTGAAATTGTGAGGGTTACACGCTTATTAGAACGTTAGATACGTTTGTAGGGGTATTGCGTAAAAGAATAGAGGAGTGACAATTCTGTGTGTAGTTTGGCATAAATAAAATGTCTAAGAATATGGAGAACATGCAGAAAGCCAACATTTTTATCATAATAATATGTGTGTTAAATACTCAAAATTACAGTACAATTTTAACCTAAAGGCGACCACTAGTACGTATGATTGTGATATTAAAAATACCGAATTCTTCTTTGCCGCTCGGCGTAAGATATTTTTTTAATAATTATCCGATAGCAAACCAAAGTGATCGGCATAGCCATAACAAAGATATACGAGCAGGTTCTGACTGGGTCCGTAATGATCAACAATATAGTTATTATAAGTCCACCTATGTACTAATAATGCAATTAAGTATTGAGTATTGAATACATGCCGTGAAAAAATAACTGGTTATGGAGATCGTAGACGCGTTTTGAAGTCACATTAATAGTAATCGAACAACGAGAAAATATAGATAAAAGGCATTATAAAGAAAAACAATTGTAGTAGGTGCGTAATAATATATACATACCTTTATGTATATAATTGTATCCTTGTTAAATATACCTACTATTTTTAAAAGAGTAGCTATGGAGTTTCTTGTTTGTTGAATCAAGCAATTTAATTGGCATTTTATAAGTGCCCTTTTGTGTTGTTTCTGTGAGCGTATATCGAACAAAATCCCTGTGACTACGACTAGTATTTATTCACGAACAAGGTCTGTTGCAAATCTAATAAAACCAATAACGACAATCGAATCGAAACAAAAAAAGGGTCTATTCTCGTGTCCAGGGGTCTATTTCAAATATTAAAACTGTTTCGCTACAGTCACTCAAACGTACCTTGTCCATAGAAACTCGTTTTGGTTTCCCCCGTGCGGATACTGCGCAGACACCAATACAGCCTGAAAATAAATAAAAAGGGAGATTTAGTTGGAACCGGAGTTGGGTTAAACTAATAAAAATAATGTTATAACGCTCGAAGGGCCGCGATCTTTGTTTATTTTATAACAACTTTCATAATTTTGGTGAAAAAGGGGTTTTCGGATTATAAGTCTAATTTGGGGCCTGGATAACTTGCTAGCTTTTTTTGAAGCCATTCAATTAGTCAAAGAGTTAGTGGAGAAAGGTTTTTGTTGGTTTTAAAATATTACGTTAGACATAAGTTTAAAAAACACACAAAATAACCTTCAACAAGTCAACTTTAACTTTCACAAAGTTATGTGTTATCTAGACATTTCTGTACAACATAGACTGTTACCTTTGTAAAAGAAATAAATGAATTCATTATTATCAACTAAGGTAGCTAACACTATTAAGTACAAATTCTTTATAATATTTTGTTTGATAATAACGGAAAACTGCTAATATCGATAAACTGATTGTAATAATGACAATAAAAACTTAAGACTAAGTTGTATCAGCATTTGTGTGTGCCTTTCATCTTTATCACAATAACATACATATATACATAACATCACGCCTGTATTCCCCGAAGGGGTAGACAGAGGTATACATATAGTAGGTATAGGTACCCACATTTAGCCAGTTATGTTTTTGGGTTCCAATGTAATAGGGGGTGAGCCTATTGCCATCAACCGGGCACAAATCCAGACTCCGTGCTGCTACTGAGAATTACTTAATGGAAAAACCCAGTAACACTTTGCCCGACCTGGGATTCGAACCCAGGACCTCGTGCTCAGCAGTCACGCTTAGTAACCACTAGACCAACGAGGCAGTCAACAATAACATAAACCAATAATTATTATTGTATAACTAAAAACAATTGCAATTCGTGGAACACCTTAAACCTGCCATCTACATTCTCCATCACTCTTTTATTTCAAATACAATCCGAACATTAAAGTTCATACTTACATATTTTCATAGCACAAACATTCGTGAAAGATTCACTCACTGCGTCGGCCCGATATACGCGGATTGTGTAGGAAATAAAAAGAGGACTCCAGTGTTCAGCTTAGTGGCGAGTAAGCGGGATATATGTCCAGTTGTAGTGTCTCGCTGATGATGATGTGATCCGTCCCGGGACAATACGTCAATCGAATATATTCTTCATTTATTCGATGTCTATTTCAAGTGTTTTTCCACCTGTCTATAGTCCCAGGACTTTATCGCGAGTCTTCTGTTACGGTATCTGAAATTTAATAAAAAAGGATTAGAAAAAACCTACTGCATATTACATAAATTTAAGTGTCATTTTTGCATGTTGCCCGTGCTAATTCCTTCATCAATTTAGACCTAGGTACTGATATATAATATTATTTTTTGTTTTAGGGCACGATTTGCTTACGACTGATATTTTTTCCTTCAAGAGCTTATAAGGCTTCTTCTTCTGAGTGTTAATCTTAAAGGCCCTGTCTGTCTGTATTATAATAACTACATAATATCTAACGTCCCACTGCAGGACAAACCCCTCTTCTCTTATAGAGAACTCAGCACTGATTACCTAGCTAGCTCACAGCGGGATGGCATAGCTGCCCCTATTGCCCAAATAAAAATAGGTACGCATGTCAGAATGACACAAAATACTTAGCCGGGTTAAAATACCTACACACATATTCCGCGAATGACAACACGAAGTATGTAGTGAGAACGAAACATGTGACAATTCACTAACAAAACACATAGAGGTACACAAAACGCGTGACAAATAGAATGAAAAATATGATTTTGAATACCAAGTGAGGCAAAATACATATTGACAATATTATGTCATAGATGTAACTTAATCGAAACATTATGCCATCTGCATTCATCATTTAATTCAATTTATTTTTGTATAGGTAGGGCTTTGCTACTTATCTGGGGCCCCTAGTGTTTAATAGACTCGATAATACACAGTCTCTTGAAACACCCGGCCCTAATAGCACTTCCCCGTTTTGTTTCGTGGGTGTTGTAAGAGGCGACTCGAAATCCAGAAGACTGGCAGCAGCATCTTCTGTTACCTCACCACCAATACTGCGATCCCCAAGCATTTGCCAAGCTTAGGGATTGCGCCACCCCCTCCCTCTTTAAAGGCGAGGCCTTTGTTTTACAGCGGACGTCTTCCGGCTGATGATGATGATAATATACAGGATATACGCGTAAGAATAAATAAATAATTTTACCAAAAAATCTGCAATTCCCCAAAGGTTGTGCTCATCCGAAATGTGTTTGCGTAAATAATGAAAATATTAGCCATAAACAACAACTAACTAAAGTATAAGTTTTAACGATAACTTTGACTGCCTGATATAACCAGATTAATGACTCTCAGGCGAGTTTTAATTGCACTAACTTTTAGAATATCGTGCACATTACTGTTAATGGTGAGTAAATATATTGGTGTGTTTGTACATATGTATTGGTGTTTATACATATGTTTCCAGTCAATATAATCATTGTTTTATTGTTAGTTAATAGAGACATTGATACCGCACAATTGTTTGAGTTTTCTGTCGTAGTTAAACAATCTGTTGTAATTTTGTTTTCAAGTTTATTTGTTGTTTGGACAGGTGTTTGTTTAAGATTTATTACTTTGATAGAGTAACGAATACGTATTGTGATAAAAAAATGATACTACCTATTATTATTATTTCAGTCATGATCGTCCCACTGCAGGGCAAAGGCCTTCCTTTCCTTCCTCCATTCCTCTCGGTTGTGAGCTGCAATAGACCAATTTTCTTTAAAGGAGTTAAGCTCGTCCCGTCATCTCGTTTTGGGCCTACCGCGACGCCTTTTCTATACTACTTATAATTTCTATGTATAAATAGTTAATGAAACATTTATTTTAATACGCACTCTTACAAAAGTGAACTTACACAAAGCATACAACTTAAGATAACTAAAATTTTTAACCAATGAAACGATAATCTTTTAATTCTTTAAGTATTTGGCACTCATAATACAATCATAATACAATCATAATTATATTTTATTATAGGTACCATCCAAATCAAATCGAGTCCCGATGGCATTAAACTCGTTACGCAGGGGAGGCTAATCGACTAACACGATTGAAGTCATACTTCCACAAAAATCTTTCACCACGGGCTCAGCCTACACTAATTGGGATGAATTACCGATCAAATCCGGAAAAATCCAGTTAGCGCCGCCCTAAACCGATTCGATTAACCGCCCGAAATGGACCGTATATGCGATTTTTAAACGTAACACATTTCAATTGTTTATAAGTATATTTATGTATGTACGGAATTAATTACTGATTTGCATAGACATGACGTAGAACGGTGTTGGCGTGGCAATCTAAATTAGTGCGGCTTGCACACATGTAACATGTCCATCACATTATGTTGTGATGAGGAAAGAATTAACAAGGTGTAGCGTAATTGGTGTTGTCATTCGAGAATGCTCATGCAATTTGTTGAATAGAGTTCGTCAGCACCTATAAGAGGGTAGGGTGGGTCCGGCGTTTGTTTTGAGTGTGCTTGAAACCCGGTTAACACAATCTAGGCCTAATTACTCTTCCCACGGCGTTGTTGAAGCCACGAACCTACAATGATAAAAACTAAAAATCATATCCGTAATGACAAGTACAATTTCATAAGTTTATCAAGGTTCGATAACCTGAAAACTATTTACGATTGTAGAGCTGCAAAAACCGAGTTAAATCTACTTAATAACCATACTTTCTTTCTACACTTCAACCGTTAATCACCCAAAGAACGAAGCTTGTATTTAACAAGCATTTACTCCAGAATACTCAAGCACAAATAACCTAGGCAAGATTGAAACAAACCCTAATATATTCCATAATCATGCATAATTCACCCAACATAATCAAACGTCTTTTCATACGGACCGGTCCGGTTCTCTGGCAAGCCAGCACCTCGCCGGCGAGGGAGTCGACGTTATACAAGGCGACAAGTTCGGTATAAAGCGTAAATATATCGGGGTGTGAGTGTAGTTTTGGTCGAATTCGCGAGCGAGTGGGCGGCGCGGCGCAGTATACGTGAGGATGGCAGATCATTTCTCCCGTCTTGGTATAGGAATTGGGTTTTAGGACCGTCTTAGAATGAGATTTTGTTATCAGAACATAACATAATATCACGCCTGTATTTCCCGAAGGAGTAGGCAGAGCACATAATATAGTAGGTACACCCACATTTCGCCAATTATGTTTATAAGTCCCAATGAAATAGGGGGCGAGCCTATTGCCATCAACCGGGCACAAATCCAGACTCCGTGCAGAATTACCTAATGGAAAAACCCAGTAACACTTTGCCCGACCCGGGATTCGAACCCAGGACCTCGTGCTCAGCAGTCGCGCTTAGCGACCACTAGACCAACGAGGCAGTCTACGTGAAGTGCACGAATTATGAATTAACTAATAAGACTAACGTCGATTATCAATGGCTACGAATCCTTGTAATTCAAGCAACCGTTTTGCATTATCCACTATCACTTAAAAGCCACACCAAACTTAAATATTCAAATTTTACAGTATCATCTGAAATCATGTCAACCAATTCACACGCTTCCCTGGGAATCTCCGGGCACTTGGATCAAAAGAAACATCGTTAGATTTCCAGAATATTAAATAAAATCTATTAGAATAAAAATAGAATAAATTGGGAATTTGTAAGGGAGATCTTCGGTCCATAACCGGTCACCGTGAGAGACTTCGGTCAGAGATCAAAACGCATAATAATGAGGCCAAAGTTCCCATAGCGTCGCATGCGCCGACCTGCGCCCCTTCGGCTTGACCGTTGAACTTTTATACTACTAGTTTTTAATAGATACGCGATCTTTGAGTTTTGTACGAAATAAGTCTGAGGGAATATCCCCTAATTATACAATACGTTTGACCCTAAAACTAGTTTCTTAGAGGGTCAAATGTTGAGTCAGGTGAGACGAGGTCAATATTTATAAATGGAATTTATGAAAATTCATCTGTTCTTACTTTAAAAGTTTTAACTATTTTACTTTTTATGTTTGTTAAGTTTACTTTGGCCAGCATCAACTTTGAAAATAGAACGCATCCTTTTTAATTCGGTAAAAGGAGATATCAAACTAAGAATCCTACAAATATTCTAGATTTAAATATTTATTGTGTTATTTTTTTACTTCTAAATAAATAAGGAATAAAGTAAATAATTGAAACGTTTCAGTGAAAATTGTTCTGCAATTTTGCATATTCTATAACAGATTGCTTGAATTCACATCATGGTGGTGGTAAAGGCGGATCACTTGAGGACGCGTTGTATGTGTGTGTGTGTGTTGAGAGTGTGTGTCTAACGGTAATTACGTATGTATGCGATACATTAGATATTTTAGTTTAATGCTGGTTATTTCGTTCGTTATAGTAAAGTATAAAGGTTTTGTTACAAGCTTGTTCGATATGTAAGATTAATTTCTTTACGTCTATTGCTAATTAATTAGTATGACTTAAGTAATTACGTAATTAGATTGTGCTGGTATTTTATTTTTAATGATACTTTTATTTTTAATAAGCAAATTATTTAATTGTAAAACTCCTTTAATACCCACAAACTATCATAAGCCACACAATAAAACAAACGAAGAAAAAACATTAAATAATTTTCTAATTTGATACACAAAGAATTTCATCGTGCTCCGCCAGTGGACACGCAGCGACACTGTGTCGTTTCTCAAATAGTGGCCGTTGGTTTCTGCATATGATTTATGCAACACAGAGTCTAATGAAAAACTGTGTGTGTAGTGACGAATCTAATCCCATGTGAACTCAACGTTAGTGCCCGCGGCGTCACTGTGCCGTGTGTCGCTGTGTGTGTGTGTTGGTGTGTGTGTGAGTGTGTAAGGCGAAGTTAGATCGTCCACACTTTACCGCGGGACTCGATAGGAGGGGTACACCTACAGGCAGCTTTGGGCAGAAATTATGCAATGTTTTAGGACATAATTAGTAATTTCTTGTATTTTATATTATAATTATGCCTTATCTTAGTCTTTTTATGCAAGAACTGCGTTCCGAATTTCAAAATGATTGATAGGTTATTACAGTGTGACATCGATCTGGACTTTACACTTTTGGTAACGACAGATCATCTGATTTGAGGAATATGGACTAACCTCGATTGAGTATAAAAATTACGTACTTACGTATACTTAAACTTCAATGTTTTATTCGAGGAAATATAAGGGTTTACATATATGCGCCTATGCGCCAGAAGGGTAGGTAATTGACAATACATTTCAATAAGAATAAGGAGGCCTATAGTGGGTGATACCGGGCTAAAATGATGAAAGATGACGATGAAAAGTCAAGCGATAAATTCCCAGGTCTAATATTCTAGCAGGATACTCTTAACTCCATTCCCTGCAACAATCGAAATCACCTAAATCCAGTCCCCTCGCCGGCTGTACACTGGTCAGCTCCTAACATCATTAATCTAACTTTCGTGCTACCCTTTATAATAGTTCGGACCGTTCCCTCGTGAGGCGGGGGTGGCGCCCGCCCCGACGGCGGGGATGTATTAACATACGAATTTCGACCCATCCAACCTTCTTCTTGGGGGGACGAAATTTAAGTTTTGCTTCATGTATTGATCCGGTCTGTAAGCTAGTGTAATGATGCATTACGGAGCTTAAATGTGCTTACCGCTTGAGTAAAGTGGATGTTTAGTTATTTAAAAAATATTTACTTGAGCATTGCAAGTCATGGCCTTGTCACCATGCAAGAGAGGACGAAATAGAGCACGGTATTCTTGGAGTCAAATTACATATTTGTATGAGAAATTATGTGTTTAACTACTGTGCTCCAAAACCTATATTCCTGGCTATCAAAGCCAGTTAACAGTCGAACTTGACCACACATTTCTACCGAATGCCAAATGAGATTTGGGCGCAACGCGACACCCAACCAAAAACAGCTTGGCAGAGCTGAAGAGGTAGTCTGATGAGATCTTCATTTGATAAGATTTGCCGTAGAAAGTCCAACATCGATAGGAACAAAAAGACGGGAAAACTCGACCGTGTAACAGCTATAACAATTTACACAATTATAATGATTCTAAGGCAATCAGAACGCGTTTTACCTCTGCCTACGGAAGAGTTAGTTTAAATTACAGTGCTGTTATACACACAATAAAACGCAAATCACAATACGCACAAATTTTCGCAATAAAAAACCTGATCCCCTATGAATTCATCAGTACATAGACAACGTATACCTACCAATAACAGCGGAGCATTTAATAAATCCACGTAAATAGCTGCCAGTGTAGTTGAAACCAAAGTTTGAAACTAAACCCTGTAAATATTCGGTGCATCAAAATATCGAGAGTACTTGAATGTATATTGTAGGTATACATTTGTATATGGTACCTATATCTATATGTTTGTATCGGTATACATACATATATGTACCTACCTGGAAGCTTTGTGTTACTGTATCATTTACCGCGTAACGGAATGTGTGCTCTAAATACGATCGAAACTGAAATGTTTCATTTTATAATTATTGTATACCTATATACCTACGTTTATCGAGTAAAATGTTAATTCGCCTTTGTTACGTTTCCGATGTAGGTAACTTTTACAATAGTTTTCATTTGGGCATGAATATTATATTTCGTGTCGATCAATCAATATCAATCTGCTTTGTCCCTCGCTTGGGGTTACGCTAACCGCTAGTTGATAATGTGTTTTTACGCTCACAATGCTATTGCTACCTATAGTTATAGATCTATTAATTTCATGATGACAAAATAGACAGCAGATTCTCTGTGTGAGTGGAAGCCTTTGCTTTGCAGTGAGACAAATATTATATAAATTGGCTGCATCTTCTTTATGTATATCTCATAAACACTGTTCGCTTCACAATGCCATAATCGATAACCATGTTATAAGAAAATGTAGAGATTATACTTTAGCTGTATCTAACCTTTAAGAATATTTAGTGATATTGAGAGGTGTGGTGTGAAAGTGTATTAGTTGGACAACATTTGTGTGATCCGCTGTTGTATGTCCCGAGTCAAGGTGATTGTGTAAGTTAAATTTACCGTATGCGAAACGTACCTACGATGCGGGAGAAAATCCTAGTGTAGGGCGACGTTGTTTAAAAAACAAAAAAAAACATAACATCACGCCTGTCTTCCAAAAAGTGTAGGTAGTCGTCACTTGTAGCGACCGCTTAACCAACGAGGCTCTAGAAAATAAATAATTAAATATTTTTATGTTCAATATTTCAGCATCTAAAGCAAACTCTACCAAACTAATAAAGAAGCACAGACTCGTCACTGTTACTCACGACCGCACCGCGCGAGCAATCACGGAACCCTTTGCGCTTTCCCATCGAGTGTTGTTGCACGTATTAGATAAAAGTGATTGGATCTCAGCGGAGAGGAAATGATGCAAAAGGACGGCGGTGATATGGAATCAATTAGCATGCACCGCACTCGCAGACAAGCCGGCCGCTACTCCAGTCGGACATAGGTACACTTATAGAAAGGTGAGGACCGGTCTTTCTGTACAGTTATTTACTCTATTTGATATTTTTTGACCGGATTAGTTTGTCTATGTTTTTAGATGAGTCCAATTTTGGTTGTTTGTTTAGTTAGGAGCAGTCAAGGGATAAAAACAAGCTATTAAAAACATCAGAATAGAGAACAAAGATAGCATAGCTTAACTCTCAGATCATGAGACTTGGTTATAAGTACTTTGTCGCTGAAATATTGACTAATAAAGTATTTAATTATTTCTTACTATATAAAATATTTTTGTCTGCAGGTTTATTACCTAGGTAGGTAGTATTACCAGTTATTCTTTACCGATGTCATTCAGTTAAGTTTCTTTACTAAAATAAACCAAATATACACTCGCATTCGCATTGGTTTATTTCCATGATGGTGAGAAATTTGGTCAGTTTAAGTTGTAGCATGATTTTGCAATCATTTACTCCTCTACTATCTTCTGATCTTCTGCTATTTTGAAGGTGCAGTTTACAGAAATATGATATACTATGTCAACTCGGAACAAAATTCAGTGTATTAAAAGTAATTTTATTGTGCTACGAACTCGTAGCCACCCGTAGCACAGCAGACGAGAAATTTACAAATCGACCCGGATTATCACACTAACCCCAGTTCATAAATGCCTGATCAATGAAATAAATAATCTAAAGGTCTAATAAGTTAGTAATAATAAAAACAGCCTATAACTGTCCCACCTCAGGGCAAAGGCCTCTTCTCGTATGGAGAAGGATTGAGCATTGATCACCACGCTAGCTCACTGCGGAATGGCGATTTCAGATAATTAAATCTAGGTTACCTCACGATGTTTTCCGTCACTGTTAGTCAGTGGTGTCTTATAACTAAGAAAGTATAACATTGAAAAAGTCACATTGATACTTGCCCGGGTTTGAACCTACAACTATATGCATACAAATCCGGTATGTTAACCAAGACCTATACAGCCTATACCTATAAAACATTTTTTTTATTAAAAGCTCTAATTTCTATAAATTAGAAAAAACTGAAATTTTAAACTCTAGTACTAAGTTTTACAGGCCATTGTAGCATCGACATAATTTATTCACACCTACCAAGTCGCAGTGGTTGGTAACACAGTAGGCGCAACATTCGCCGCATCTTTTGATCTCAGATGGTCGCGCCAGCTCACTGAACCTGCGACTCCAATGAACCGGTAACACCATCTCACTGCTGATACCGTCGCGGGAATACCGTTTGATATGATTGACCACAGAAATGGACTGTGTTGTGCTAGTTTTACTTATGATGGAGAAGTTTAATGGATTGTATGTCACGTTATTTGAATTGAATTAGGATTCGATTTTTGTTTGTCAAACTAGGTAATATACTAAATATTACCATTGCCGCGATGGTTCTAAATGGTAATCATTGTAGACCTGGCTTACAGTAGTCACAGTGAGGGGCACGAGTAGTTGGTTTGTCCCGATTAAAAATATTATCAACAATTAATTATATAACTTTTTCAAGATAAATAAATTATTTGATAATTTTTGTACAGATAAGAGTATAAACGGGAAAAGCAGCGTGCTTAAATATATCAAAACATGCAAATCCCTACTAATATTAGTAACGCGAAAGTTTGTAAGTATGGATGGATGTTTCAACTTTCACGTATAAAAAACGAAATGGATTTTAATGAAATTTCATATGGAGGTAGCTGACACTCTGGATTAACACAAAAGCTACTTTTTATCCCGAAAAATGTAGCGGGTAACACTGCAGGGCGCAGCTAGTACTTATATAAAATATAATATATAACTATATATTTAGAAAAAAAAGAAATAATGGTTTAGTAATGAATGCCTACCTTATTACTTATTTTTTTATTCTACGGTATGTTCCAAAGTTTTAGCTTACAAATGAAGCCAATATTCGTAAATATTACAAAACGAAACTTAATATAGCAGCCTGTCAGCGCTGCTGGGCATAAATGTAACATGTTGAACAAAACCAAACTCCAAAACAAAGAACTTAATACAAACAAGTCAGTATATACAACTACATATAAACAAATTACATAATCAGGGGCCCTCGTAAAGCCGAAATTAATTCGGCCGTGGAAGACAAGTGAATTCGCAGGGTCGCCCCTACTTCAATACCCCGACTATTCAAGAAATTGCCAACCTCGGGCCAAATAACACCGTTTTATCTAGCGGGTTGCCACCCCGCGCCGGGCCTGCCACCCCTGCGATGCTTACACATAAGGGTAGATGTGACGAAACACGATGAATGAATATTGGCGGCCGAAGACATACGCAGATGGTTTGAATGTTTTGGATGGACTATTTTAATTTTGTGACGTTTACTGTAACTTATGTGAGTGTTCGAGGCTTGGGGCTCCGTTAGAGTCCGAAACTAGTAGAATTCCCGAATATTCACGCGAGTAAATCGGGCATATATGTAGTAATATAATTTGTTACGTCTGGAATGAGTAATATAATAATAATATTATATTATTATTAGGTATATTGTATAAAGTATTTGTATAAAGAGTTTAATGACTATGTTATCGTATTATATCAGTCGGTAAGGATAGCGATGTCCATAAGTTATTTTTTTTTATGCCTAGCTGAACTTCAGAAAAAATTTCTTGTATTATGGAATGATTAAGTATATTTTTTAAATATTTTAAAATCTAAAGTTTTATAACGAAGCAAACTACTACTCGACATGTTTTAAACTTATATTAGTTTACTAAGTATATGTAAAAGCCACAGTAGAAGTTTTTGCATTAAGTGTGATATTCATTCAATTCAATATAAGCTAAAACGAATTTCTATTTCAGATTAAACTCTGACACTAGATTGTCCATCAGTCCATACGATAAGAAGAAGAAGAATTTGAGAAAACTAACGATACATATGATTGATTGGAACAAGGAACAACTGATTCAAGAATATAACAGTTAACATACAATAAAAAGAAGGTATTACTTAAAGATTCTTCCTCATAATCACACCGAAAACACATTTCTATCTACACAACGCTAGCCGTAGTCTGTACGAATCCTCCCTAAATTCAACCCTCTCCCTCCCTCAGATAATTCGAAGATCATCCGCACGCACATCCCCTCCTTAATTGTGACTCCCAGATTCATTATGACTGGATCCTTGCGACCCGCTTAGTTCTTATCTTTATGTTTGTATGTGTGCGGTACAGCGGAATGGATGCTGTAAAGAGAAGAGAAGTTATAAATGAAAATGATGTCTGTTTGTTGCCTTGTAACCACTAAACTACTGGACCGAATGTAATGATTTTTTTTGTTAAGTTTGATTGTACCCTAATGAAGGACATATACCACGTTATTTCATTCGAAAATAAATGATGAGGTAATCGAGGGTTTCTCGATAATTTTATTTTAATAAACTAATCGTTTGGTTAATTTGGTTGCAAGCATATTTACCTATCATAGACACTATGTATTTATAAAGGGCAAGAGTCTTTAAACAGTGTCCATACGGAACAAAACGAATAATGTTCTAAGCAAAAACGTAATGTAAAATACATGTTACATAGGTCCTTTATAGAATAAGGGCTAAACAGTAAAATATAAACATTACAAAATATAGACGCGTGATTAATGACGTCATTTAGATCTTGCGCCCGTTACTAGTAGTGGGACCTATTGATTTGCATAATGTTTTATGGAGCCCCCGGGTATAGCGAATTTACGCTCTCATGGACATTTGCCAGCAGGTTTTATTACAAACTCCATATAAATATTAAAGCTTGTAACTTAAAATATTAGTTTAAAAGTTACAATTACGACGTTTTTTTGCAATTTTTCTTGATCTGGGTTGATTGTTGAAATTCTAATAGTATAAGTACTAAGAGAAAAAAAAGAATAATAAAAACACCTTTTAATAGATACTCTTTTAAGAACGACGTTCGATCAGTACGTTTAGATCATGAAGTCTAGCTTTCTTGGGTTTCGTATCATCAATGATTTCGCGCTGATATAACCAGCCTGGCCTACAATTTTTACTTTACGAAGAGACTTGGACTGCGCCTACTATACTCCCAACTACGCGCACAAATGTTTACATTTTAAAAATGTAGTTATTTAATAAATTTAGTTTTATCTCATGTCATCAGGTAAAATATTACGCAAAATAGTTGGTATCTACGCTTTATGCCTAGACATTTTAATTATAGGTATCTCCAGTCGCCTTAAGGACACTGGCTGAATATTATATCGAGTGTCCTCCAGTAAAAAAAAACAAATCATTCTTTTGTTTGTTATTTGTCTAGATTACTAATGAAATCATTATAATTTAACTCAAAGCGAATTCCCCCAAGGGTCGAAAACTTACCCACTACTCGGACATTTTGGAAATTAACAAATTCCCTTTTATTACACTGAATACGAAACAATGCGGCGCCATACTTAGTCCCGGCCATGTCAAATCGACTTAAAATGATTATAAATGTGTATTTCATTGTAAACTCTATGCTCCTAAATATAGGGTTTATTTTATCTCGTGCTGGCGGTCTTTTGTGGTAAGATTAGGACAAAGTAACACGTATTAGAGAGCTAATGAATACCACAAGTCAGACGTTCGTTCGAGTGAAATAGAATGAGGTTACAACACAAACTTAATGGTAGTTTGTTGTATGAAAATTTAATGATATGAAATTATTAATTAGGAAATATCATCGCGCCTTTATTCCATTTAGGAGTAAATAAGTAATATTTAATAATAATTGTGACGTTCTAACGGGGAGGCCTTTGTTTTACCTAGGTATTATTGTGATTTCTGTGAACTACTAAACATTCATAATTTATATGGACAAAGGCATGAGATCGAATTCCAATAACTCAAGTTAATAATACTTAATAAGTATATTATAATAGCTTGAAAAACTTGCAAAGAGAGGTATGGTATTAAAGGTATTTTAATGAGACAGCATAGCCGTGCATTTACAATTACATATCATATTTTATGCGGGGTAAATTCTTCTAAAATGCGTGGATAGCGAAATTTGTTTTACGTGTAGATTTTTTCTTAATCGGCCCCAAAGCGTAGTTAACATTTTTCAGTATTCCTGATATTTTGATTTGATACTGTTACATTTGGAAAATCCACCCTGTTGTAAAGGACGTATGTATGTGAGGTATCGTTGAATAACACGGTAAAACGGCGCGGCGCGGCGGTAAGGCATGCGGATGGCGCGCGAGCTTCACACTTAGGGCTACACCGCCTGCCAGTGGTGCCCGGGGCGGCAATAAATACCTAACACCTTGGATACATGGAGCAATCATTATTGTTAGGGAAAATCATTTCAAGTGGAGTACATTATGTTAATTGTGGCGTTCTAAGGCCTTTGTACAATTGTGGACGACTTGATGGTTGATGATGATGATGATATTATGTTTTACATCACAGTCAGCCATAGTGAAAATAGTTCTATTCCAAAAAAAGAGACGTTCAGACTGCTACAATTCCCTTTTAAATCATATTTTGGTCCTGTTCAAAGTCGCGAGTATCCATCATCGCGAGTAGCCTGGAAGACTGGGTTACATATCATAATCAATGAGAACTAAAAGTAATTTTGGGAAAAATCTTTAATGGAATACCTAACATTATTTAAAATTAATTTGAACACTGTATCACGTAATTATGTACGTTTCTTACAATTATAGTATGTAATCTACAAAACATCTGACGTACTCAAATATTTTCCAACTATCTAAATAAAGCAAAGGTTCCAGCACTAGAGGTTCCTTACTCTCACTCTCCACAACAAATCCCTCAGTTTTCCCACACAACATTTTTGTGTTCGCCAACCCTACTGGAGGCGAATATCTCGCGAGCCTCCTGTAATTGAAAACACAGTGTATTCGGACAGTTTTAATGGCCCTTACGTAATGTTCGCAGATGCGCCGTGTTAGACGTTTGTTACTGTTATTTGCACCGTTCAAAACTGTCGTCACTGTCAGCGTGGATTTATTACTTCCATGTTCCACTGTGTCACTGGGTTTAGAGCATTTTTAGTGAATTCGTCGGAAATTTGACGGAAGAGCGGACACGTTCAGTAAACATTTCCAGTTCAGAACAATATTTAGAAGTGTAACCAAAACAAAACAAAATACAACCGCGATATTCTCGATTATCTACAAACCGTTCACCGAATATCGAGCGGGAAATTCTTAATTAAGCTCCTATATAACCTAAATACCTTATGTACGGGTACCTAAACGTTGCAAAAGCAACAACAACAAAACTGGTGTGTGAAACTTTGTGGGCCCTGCTTAGGTAATTGTTAAACCTGCCGTGAACGCTTTTTGCCGCAACATTACGCCAACTTCAGGAAAGTTGGCAACTGGCAGTGCACTAGCGGAACTACAAGCAGACAACTTTGTAGACTATATAGAACCCACAAAGGTACGGTATCGCACCATCAATGCTATCTGCTTTTGCATGCAAATGAGTTGGAAAAGTCTGATGGAGTAAGAAAACAAGTGTTGAGGTGCGGCCCGCTAAAATGTTGCTTTGTGACGAACCGGGGAAGGGGAGCCGTTGAAAGATTATATAAATAATTTTGGATTGCATTTGGCCACAATACGTGAAGATGAAACGTACAAAAGACGATATCTTGATGACGAATGATCAGAATAAGTAGTTTCAAATAATCTGGTTTGGTTTGGTGCAGTAAACTCGGAACAGTCATCAAAGAAAGAACACGAATTGTATTTTCATGATTTGCTGGCGAATGTTAGTAATTTGCTATTATTCTACCAGTAAATAGTGTCAAGTAAGGATGGTTTGTAATAAGTAGGTAACCACAAAGGTAACACCGTCGCAAGGCGCCATAGCCTGCGGGCCTAGCGGGGACAGAGGCGCGGGGCGCGGGGCGGGCTGGCTAGAAGTTTGCCGCGATAGTTGCGGGCACAGCCTTTGTGGGACCGCCCCACGCGTGCCGCCGTCCACAGTGGTCATACTGGTACTCCGTGGCACGTACTTCAGTTTTACTACCTATTCATGCCTTATACCTTCTTGGGTTATGGACATTTAAGGGCATTATGAACTTTACAGACTACTAGCAACTATTTACTATTATAGTGGCTAGCCTATTAAGAGAATTAAAGGAAATATTGGATGTAAAGCACGTAGCAAATTCGTGGTGGCTTAAGTACTAATAATTTAGAAAATTCGTATATTTGCATGTTTCTATAGTACGTGCCATAGGAGAGGGCCCATCCAGCAGTGGAAAGATATAGGATGATAAAATATTAGTAAAAGAATCCGGTAGCATCCTTTGGCGAAAGATGAGCTTAGACGCTAGTAATAGTATTGCGCAAATTAACACCAGAACACAATTTACTGAAGACTTTAACTGCAGTATTCCTCAATATTGTTAGTAATCCTCACTTGATCAAGATTCTCATCAATGACGTAGACGATCACAAAGAGACGAAACCCACTGTGTTCGTTAAGGTTAAAGCTTCATTTACTTCAATGCTTTCTGCACTGACTCCAGTTCTAGGTCATAACATCATCATCACGCCTGTATTCCCCGAAGGGGTAGGCAGAGGTGCATATATAGTAGACCCACATTTCGGCAATATTTTTTTTAGGCCCGAATGTAATAGGGGGCGAGCCTATTGCCAACAACCGGGCACAAATCCAGACTCCGTGCTTCTACTGAGAATTACGTCATGCAAAAACTTAGTAACACTTTGGACCGAGGACCTCGTGCTCAGCAGTTGCGCTTAGCAACCACTAGACCAACGAGGCAGTCCAGTTCACCTAAAGCTTTCTCAAAATTCTTGAGACTTCAAGCAAAACCTCCATGCCTAGCTGATAAGCCATGATTTATGCGGCCGCCTGCGTCCACTGCCGAACGGACCGCGCTATCTGAGAAAGTAATTTATAAAGTTGGATGGCTGGACGATAGCTCCGCATTATTTATCTTGTCCGAGCATTATGTACCTCAGTTATGTGCTGTTACATAATGTGCTTCGTCTGTGTTAGTTTTAAGTATAAGTTGAGGTATCATTATGGTGGAGGATTTGTTGGTATATATAATTTACTATTCCGTTAACCGGTGACCGGTTTTTTTGCCTATTAATTAAAGATTTTGTTTCACTCTTTTCTATCTAGGGCTTATCTATCTGATTTGGCTTGAATTTGGATTTGGAAAATATCAATATTTTCGCGGTACTTCGGTAGTAACTAATAGGTAAGATAGAGTAGGCACCAGGTAGGCAACAACTCTATCTTTACATTTGATTAAGTTTCTTACGTAATATGGAATGGAAATACAGGTCTCACAGAAAAGATTTACCTATGTGTATGTTTAAAAAAAATGTGTTTTTATGCTTAATTATATCTAAGTTTAGACGTAAAACAATGAAACTATTCAAGGAAATGTTAGAGCCTTTTCGCATCATCATAAAATAAAACGACTGGCCGGAAAACTCTTTACAAGTATCACTTCGATGTAGTTGGTTTAACGATCGCCTCTTGCCCCAAGTTTCCATCTTAATTCTGGGGTTCAGTGACCCCTGGGCCCTTCACGATTAATGTCCAGAGGGTGAGCAAGACTCACTAATACGGCGAAATTAAGATGACCCCTCCACGCAGTTCACAACCCCTTCGCTTGCAAAATGGTGGCCTTTATAGTCTTCGGAAGGATGTTATTTTGCATTTTATTTGGCCTATGTTGTTAATTTGGAAAAGAAAAAATATTAATGGTGCAGCCTTTTTGGATTAGCATGGGAGTAATAAAAGTAGAATTGTTTATTTGATGGGTTTGAGTGAATTCTAATTGGGAATTCCTTGTGTACAAGAATCCCGTTTACAGCAGCTTTCGTTTGTACAAAATTCAAGCGAAGCGAGAGCATAACTTCTAATGAAGCTAGACTTTGCCTAAGCACCGCTGTTTGAACACTGATTGAGGTTTAAAATATTATTTAGGTCTGCGATATACTGCAAAACATGCTGCCCAATTTAAAAAAATCTTTGTCAATAAAAAAACGACTGCCATGTCAAAAACCAAAGTAAAAAACAAGTTGAATGGCAATCAGGGTACCTCTTAGATAAGACAGTGTTCCAGAACTGCCCTCGACTGCAATGGATCGTGTTTTTTACTTTTTTGTTTCTTTTTTTGTCAAGGCAGTCGTATTTTTTAATTTACATTTATATTTTTTTATTTGTGTAATGGTGTAAGGATTTAAACGACACGCCTTATATCAAATCGATTAAGGCATTCAGAAGCGATGGTGGAATAAATAAACTCACATAGATACATACGGAATGTATGTTTATAAATGTATTAGCATACGGCAAACGAATAACTAACATCAACATTGAACATTTCATTTGTTATATAATAAAATAATATCTAAATGTCACTGGGATTTCAAGTTGGTTTCCTATTTATTGTGTTACTAGTTCATTCATAATGTAATAACGTAGAAAGCAAATCTTATAGTCGACCTAAATTACAACAAAATATAAGCATACGTACGTATATTCACGCTTCGTCCCTTCCGGGATAAACAAAGAACACCCAACGCTCCACGTCTATCTTTAAACACCCGGCTGCCTTTCTTTGGGGTTTATACACTTCTACGGACACTCAAAACTATTCATACTAAACCGCCAGCCTTTTGGGCACCCTACCAGTCGACAGCGATGAGGAGGAATACTTTGATGCATAATTTTTAGTTTACATTTTTTCTTTTGTATATATTTATTTTTAAGGAGTGTAAATAAGTGTAAATAATCTTGTAAATAAAATTCATACTAAACTAATATTACGCTTTATGACGTCACCACATTGTGACGTCATTATCCTAATGGAGACTATTTTTTATAACAATATATATTTCTTTATAAAAGACTAGAAACGATTACAATAATTTAAGATATAGTAGGGACCATATTCGAGTAAATTAAGTTTCAATTAAAATATTTTATAATTTATCTGTGCGAGAAGAAGGACCCTAACTATAGATAATATTATGCTTTATTGTATACCAGCCCCCTTACCATTGACTCTTAAAACAAAAGAGTTTGCAATGTGGAAGCGAGACGTCACTACGTGCACTGTAATGACGACCTGAATAGCGCAGTGGCTAAGCGATTGGACTGCTGCGCTAAGGGTCGCGGGTTCAATTCCCGCACGGGGCAAAACTTTGTGCGAACCACAGATGTTTGTCCCGAGTCTGGGTGTTAGTGTATGTGATATTTCATGTTTGTGAAACGCACCCACGACACAGGAGAAAATCCTAGTGTGGGACGATAAAAAAAAAGAAAACAATGCGGCGTCTCGCTTCCACAACGTAAACTGGCCTGCTTTAAGAGTTCGTGGTAAGGGGGCTAAATGAGTCTGAGAATGAGGGACTTAAGTATACATCTCATTGTTGAGGGTACAATCTTATAGCTAAGAGCATACTACCAGACCACCTATTAATTGCAACTATAAGTTAATCTACAAATTGCAAAAATTCAAAAAGGACTAATCTACAAAAACTATTAATCTACAAATTGCAAAAATTCAAAAAGGACTTAACATCCTAATTAAACATCCATTCAAATTTGGATCTAAGAAGCTTGTGAGTTGAAATTCAAAATTCCTCACAAAAAATGGTCATGGAACATCCAAACAATTGTTTGCTCAAATATTTGTGAGAATGCGGTCACTAGGCAGAGTAGATATGTAAACGATAATTTAATTGTCAACGACCTGAAGTATACGCTGGCAACACTAAGGGAGGTAACAATCCCTCCCGGACTATTACGATATTTGCTTTTCTAACTAAAATTAGTTTCTGTCTGACCCTTCTGAAACGAAATTAGACGGTAACAAGAATATTCATAGTACTCTGAATTATGGTTATGTCTGAAACAAATTAATTTAGTTTCATTTTGTTTGTGGTGTGCTCAGACGGACGGTGATTGGCTGATATCCTTTCGCTTCTCTCGTTTTTCATACAATAGAACAATGGCCACACGCCTTTAGTAGGCGCCTTGACAAAAGAAGAATTATGCTGATGAATCTAATGATGATAATTGATTGGTCATGTTTCTCGCGAGATTAGTAGGTACATAGACTTCGATATGTAAGATTTCATTGGTTTTGGACATGTAACAAACTGTACGTGCATGTACGTGTAATTTAGAATATTAATAAAATGAAAAAACATAACATCACGCCTGTATTCCCCGAAGGGGTAGGCAGAGGTGCACATTTAGTACACCCACATTTCGCCAGTTATGTTTTAGGTCCCAATGTAATAGGGGGCGAGCCTATTGCCATCAACCGGGCACAAATCCAGCCCCCGTGCTGCTACTGAGAATTACCTAATGGAAAAACCCAGTAACACTTTGCCCGACCCGGGATTCGAACCCAGAACCTCGTGCTCAGCAGTCGCACTTAGCGACCACTAGACCAACGAGGCAGTCATAATAAAATGAGTTGAAATCTATTTAAAATGTATAACCACGTAGAGATATAAAAGTAAGCTTACTTTATTGAAAGAGTCCTGCGCAGCCGCTGAAGATAAGTAAAACTTTTGTTCTTTAACATTAAATTATAGCTGTGTCTAGACTAATTCCAAATAGTATTTTTACTGTATTAAACCCCCATTTGAATCCAGTTCGTATTAATTACCGTCTATAATAGGCTACCAATGTGTTTTTTTTCAAATCATGTCCATGTAGGTACTTTTATACTTTTGACTCAAATTCAAAATGTTTTTTTTTCATGTAAACTTATTACAGGCGCTTATGAAACGTTAGAATGCTAGTTGCACGGTTCCAAAATGTCATTCCAATGGAGAATAACCGGCAAGAAACTCCAGAAGTTACTCATTTAAACTGTGGTTAATGACCTAAATGAATAGATTAATCCCCACTATATAAGGAGGCCTTGTTTAACAGTAGATGGATGATGACGACATTAATTTTATACTATCTTATTATTGTATGAATGTAATGTCATTCAAATTCAAAATCGATAACATGACAAAGGTAGCGTGCGGAAACTTTTTTGTGTGAAAATGAATTCGCTATTCTTTCAGAAAAAAGGACCAACTAGCACAACTTCTTAACTCAACTTTTCTAATGACAAGTCAATTACAAAGTGATTAAAAAACCCACCATCGAACCTCATTAACAACTCCCTTTGAATGCCACATTATGAATACGGCAATCCAAATAGTGTACGTTCAAGTTGATAGCTAGCGCGAAGGCTAGCAATTAAAACTTCTTTGTGCGGCTGTACTCGGGGTAGGGGGCGAGGAGGGCGGAGGAGGGGTGGTGTTGAGGTAAGCAGGGGAGGCGAGGTGGTCACTTGACGGTGTTCGTAATTGGAAAACTTTCCCTATGGTCGGCCAGCAAGCAGTGATAAAGGTTACTCGTGACAATCTAATGACGTTTATTTGGCCAGTACCAAGCTACTTATATAACGATTATCTATGTTAAATGCCACTTGGGTCGACAAAGATAAGTAGAATCTAAAACATTTTTGTCAGAATGAAAAATTCAATTATTAGACTTTTACTTCGCCCGCGCAATACCTATATAACTATAAGCTTTGCTGTAAAAGAACTCATTCGAGTCAAGACTCTTTGCATCTTTTATGTTGCAATACTTTAACTGTATGTTTTGTGTGTAGGTAGGTACACTCAGTATCATAAGTAGCTTGACATGTTAAGAAACCAAAATTACAACTATCAAAGATAATGAATGATGCTCTAAGAATATTTAATACTTTTTACTACATGTAGGTAGTTCTTTAATTAATGGTATGTTAAAAAAAACAGTATTCAGCTATTTATAATGCTGACTGTACAATAAAGAATTTTAGTAAAAATAATCGCAGAAATTAATAAACATACTGCCTGTCTTACTATTGTTTTATAAACACAACGGGACAAAACCTTATATAATTCTCAATGCATCTCAAGCACGAAGGGAACAAACTATCTCAACCGCCTTTGAAACAATAGATATTGTTCCTATGTAAAGAGGCCTACAGATAGTGGTCGTATTCACACATTAACAGGCGCTAGTGTCCTTAAGACAATGGCCAGCCCGCCAATGAAGTGCCTTCATTTACAAAGGAGTTGTCTATGAATGGCTCACATAATTAAAATACTCTATAACTACTCTTCGACGTAGTGTTGTCCTTCTCTGTTTGACAATGGTTGCTGCTGTAGGTATGGTAAGTTTAGTTTCAGTTGACTGTATTTGTACTTGGTCTGAAGCTGAGACTGTGATAGCTGATAAATTTCATCAAGAATCTATTTCCTGTAGATGATGGGTACAATTTTTTTTTATTGTATTGTAATAACTATTTTACAACTATTTACAACTGAATTCTAATATAAAATAAAAACAATTTATACAAAAATAAAAAATTTTAAAGCATCAAAGAATTCATCCCCATCGATGTCAACCGGTAATGTTATAATATACATCATCATCATCAGCCGGAAGACGTCCACTGTTGAACAAAGGCCTCCTCCTTAAAAGGGGTGTACTACCATAATTCCCACGCTTGGCAGGCGGCTTGAGGATCGCAGTATTGGTGGTAAAGTTACAACAGACGCTGCTGCCCATCTTCTAGATTTTCCCTCAGTCGCCTCTTACGACACCCACGGGAGGAAAGGGGGTCAATTCTAGGCCGGATACCACTCGGCATCGGCAGGTTATAATACACAATTTGGTTATAAGAATGCCTAGCAATCAAGCCGCATTCAAACAAAGCCGCGGGCACAACTCAGTGAACGTTACACAACATTGACTCGTGAATTTTAACCGTCATGCAACACAACTAGTTAGAAATTTAGAACATGAAAATATTCCCGAACAAACAGTAAGCTGAGTCAACAACTTATTAACACATTATTTACATGGGCGAACGTTAATTTTAACGTGTTTACTGTAAACTGTGTGTTGGGTAGGTTGGCAATCCACTGAGACCTAGGCGATGGCAGGCTAAAGCTATAGAAAGAAGTACTATACATTTTTTTTGAGTGGTCGTTTCTATCTTTCGGGGTATTAACACTGCAGACACAGCAGTTAAATAATTTCCATGCCCTATACGACGTATACGTGGGTCAATACACTGTGAAAGGATTAAAATGAAACTCACCAATATCTACCGTTGGTATCTGTCATTATAAGTACAGGGTGAATCTCATTGATCTTAATTCGAACGTGGAAAAGTACTCCTTTTTTGTTTTTTTTTGTTTTGTTTTATATAGTCACCATAATAGTATGATAGTCACTATAAATTGTTTTTCTCGCTGCAATACAAATTAAATCATATTAAAACTATTTTATGTTCATAAAGTTTATTGAGATCTTTCATGTGGCTAAAGTAAAGCTATACAAAGCGACAAATAGCTAAGCTTGCAATGGATCGCCGCCCCAATGGTTTCCCTTGGTATTACATTACACAATAAGTCTACAATGTTATTTTCTTGTACAAACGCTGAAATTTATTTAGTTTGACATGCCGGTCCAGTTGGCACGCCTCGATATGTTACTAGTCCCACACTGTAGTTTTGTTTTCAGTGTAGCAATTTTGAAAATCCATATTGTGTATTTCATTGAATTTAGAGACTTTAAATAAGTATTTAATAGTCTTATTGTTGCATTAATAAATGTACACTAACAAACTATAAATAGTACATAAGAAAATTTGTTAAATTTTTTTGTAAGTCGATGTCGGAATCCATAGTTCTCATTTATCGAGACGATCATCTACACTCCTCTGAAGGGTGAATTATACAGGACACGCGTAGCGGGAATTACAAAGGTTCAATGACCGCAGTATATATGTATAAATTTCAATCACAGCTAATCTTATAACTAAAAATACCATACTAACTAATTAGATACAAAAATGTCACAAACAAGTGAATAAAATAATTTTTGTAACCGTCTTATTTCTGAGAAATCCGTTCAACGATCGTCTTTTATTCACACGTGAATAAATTATAATTTAAATTCGAATCGAAATAAATTATGAATGCAAGAGAGCTTAAAGTGTATGAGATGTGAACGACTTTGTGTAACTAGCCTTGTGTGAGTGACTGTACAGAGAGTACGGTGGGAATGCTAGTACTGGCACGCACTCAAGGCAAGCTGGTCTTAGAGTAATTTATTCCAGCCACAAACGACAAGTTTACGAATCTAAATAATCGTTATATCTCTGTAGTCTGAATGGACAGGGATGACTATTCTCCTACGGGCATTTTGGGGGAACGAGAAGGGCGTTTTAGGAAAAATAAGGCTTAATACTCGGGGCATTTATTGGGCCCTATTTTTTTTTTGTTAGTCACAATTAAAGATAAGTTAGACGTTAACGTTTGATTTTATTCTACTTTATGACTAAGTGTAATAATGACTTCTATATACTTATGTGTCAATTTGAATCGTCATATAGTTTACTAGTTATTCTATTATTGCATCACCATTGGTTGAACGCAGTCTGTAATTAGATAGTTTCATTACATACCTAATGACACAATTTTATACTACGTTGTGGCTATATGGACCATTTACGGATGTGTCAATTTGAATTCTTATATCGTTCCCAAGTCTTCAAAGACCATAGTTCTCAATACAGTCGTTTTGATATAACTTAGGTAACAGGTTACATACATAGGTAAATAAAGTAACTAGAACATATTATGTAGCGCGGCCAGGCCTCGAGAATTTGGCTAAAATTAATTTACCCCTACCCTCGTTAAACTACGGCTGGAAACTAGCAAATTAATTATAAAACACGTCAAAACAAGATATGAAGTTCGACCGACCCATCTGAGATCCGCAAAGGGTGGGTCCTAATTCGGGGACAAGGGGCCCTTTCTACCCTTATCGCAAAGTCTCATCTACTACCCTTCCATCGATCTTAAGTAGGGTGACTTAACCCCCGGCTGGGGAGGGATGAAAGAAAATCGCGAGGGTGGTTTGGGGATTATTTTTGGGGGTCGTTGCTGAAGTTTTAAAGGGTTAGTTTTTGTTACGTCACGGTGTTTATCGGAAATTTTGTTAACGTAATGGAATTAGTCGAGGGTTAGTAATTATTGCACGCATGTGTTAGATTTCATCGGGGTGCTTATTTCGTTAGGAGAATATATGCTATAAGTAGCTAGGATATAAGTTAAGTTATATTAAGGGCCTGCTGCCACCTTCAACCAAGTACCAATTCAATTACTTGGGGATCCATTTAAAATTCTTCTGCTTCATTTGTTTATTTGGATGTGGGTACTTAGACGGAATATCGTAGGCATGTAGGACTTATAAATTCTTTGATAACTTAGCTTAAAAACTGTACAGTCAACTTCTTTCTTCTTCTAACTAAAAATATTGCTGTAACATAGTCTTGTCGCAAAATTGTGGAACACTAAATGAAAAGTAGGTATAAATAAACTAACACCAAACTGTAAACTTAAGAACTGCTCACATTTAACCTATTCACCGTCTAGGCGATTTTCAATTACCATACCGAGTAAGACAGAAGTCCTTTCATCGCGTAATATCTAAATCTGCAAGCGAGTCACGACTCGAATTGTCTACGTACGAAAATTGTCCAATGTACTGGCTCGTCATCTTAGTGTGGGTAGGGGTGGGAGCAAGGAGGGTTTTATTATAGGACCGGGCTGCGGCGCGACCCCCGCGGGGGGACACACTTCTTACGGCCGTCGCGAGGGCTGCCATTTTTGAGTTGGCGAACATTTTGCTTGATGCAATATCATGAATGGCGAATTTTGTTTCTTAATCAGTTTGATTTGATGCAGAAATATTGAAGGTTTCGAAGTTGTGCTGGCTGAATTTGTGATTTTTTATTCGATGCTAAAGATAAATAATAGAATTTAATTATGGAATATAAAAACTTCTTTGTAAAATCAAAGTCAACAAGTTAGGTTGTATCATAGCAATGTGCTTAAAGCTGCAAGATGCTTGTTATTTTGTGTTTTAAAGTTCTTTTATTTTGGACAATTTTACTTACTTCCTTAAACCATTTATACATAATTACGATACACAAAAACGACTATATAATGTAGTATGTAAAGTGAATTATATTTGGCATTTATCTGCCTAGTGACAGTTCTTATAAGACATATAGGAATAACGATTTAAAGGGATTCTATAACATTAGAAATTATTTGAAATAATTTAGTACTGGCCAGTATGAGAGACAACGATCCTTACATACTTCTTTCGCCCAATTTGCTCGCATCACATTCCTCATACCCTATAATTATACAGAGTAATAGAAATCTAACATTTCTAACATCCAAAAAAGGTTTCATATTTTATAATTTTCCTATAAAATCTCGCACAGCCCTAGTGGACACGGAGTGCGTACAAAACGCCTCTCACATTCGGACACAAGAAATTACATACTTTAATCTTATCGCTGGTATAAAATAGAATATTAAATCGGACTGCTGCCCACCAGTCCCGCTGTTGTGGAACGGAATGTCTTTTGTGCCCCTTTTGTGCTCTACGAATTTAACACAATTTTCTATTAAGGATTTTCGGAAGATTGCTCTTTCACATCTAAAAGCGAAGCGTGAATTTGAGTCGATAATCCACACTCCAAAATACATTTAAAACTGAATTTTGACAGCGTTAGTACTTTATATTCCTACTCCTCCTATATATTCTTTTATGATTAATTTCGTTGCGGGTTCCAAGACAGTCGAGTCATTTCTCTGGGACGCCTCGAGCTTAATTGCCTCGGTGGTGCTCAATGGTTATCATTGTAGATCCTGGCTTACAGGAGTCGCAATGATAGGTATGAGTGGTGGGCTTGTCCCAAAAAAAAGCGTTAGTACTTATACCTTCTTACGAGTGCAAAAAAGAGAATTATCAGTGAGGACTATCTATATGTATTGATTGTATTATGTTTCAGCATTAAGCTGTATTCCAGCAAATACATTTCTTATTGTAATCTTATTGTTAGCAGGTTTGTAGCGGGGTTACAAGATGCAGTGATAGATGAACTGTATACTGTCACTAGTAAAGGCTCAGTCTTGCTATTAGCAATTCTTATTAGTCTCCAGTTAGCTATATTTATTAGTTTTAATGTAGTTAGTATATAAAAATATACATAAAGTAGATTACGATATAAACAAATTAAATGCATTATTAAACATATAGAAGAAGAATTTATAAGTAAAGGGAATCTAAAATTGGACTTGAATTCATTTTAATTTAGTGATGTTTTTTCTACCAGTACCTAGTAGATCCAAAGACTGATTGGCACAGTTGTTGCAAGTTAGTAAGTATTTTGAAATGGTAAAAGTGGATGAGTCCATTGCTATTTTTTTACTATGTTGCCTACCCTGGATGTCATAACTATTGCAAAAATTCCTGAAAAAAAAATCTATCTATCTATATATATCTAAACACATTAAATGAGAATATAAAAAGTTTTAAATCGGTTAACTAACGGTTCAAAATGCTATACAAATCAATGGACTTCGTTAAGTTTTTGATTAAATTATTCACCCTACGGACAGTCTTGCCCCGGCACCAACAGCTCGAACTACACGAGCGAAGCATATTAAATGTGCCTCTATTATTTTACGAAGCTTTCTAAACATCGTGACGAGCACGCACACACGCGCTGCCTCCTGTATCTTCGGGGTAACATCGCACAATATATCTAAGTGTCGGAGGTTTCGGTCAGCTCTCCTTATCCTTTCCCCCTTTCAACACTATAAGCCCCCGGTCCCCCCGCGCCCGCTTCATCCCCCACCCCTCATAAACACTGCTAAACACTGGCGCGCAAAATTGTAAAATTTGGACTTACCCCGGTTTTGTCTCTCTCTAGCGTAACGTCAATTTGTTAAGATAACATTGTTGGAATTTGCCGGCCGACGTTATTTACGATTCGGAAATTAATTTAAAGGTTAGTAATTAGACGCCGGTTCCAGAGGAAACACGGGTTCCGTCCAATTTATTGGATTTGTTCGATTGTCGTCTGCTTTTGGGAGTTTGAGATAGTTCGATAGCGATTTTGTGACTTGGGAATTGGATAATGGTTAGGTCTGGCTGAAATTAATGAGTATGCAATGCAGCTGTGATTTATACGGGTCTGTTGTTATATGTAGGACAGCATTTATGTAAAATGAACATATGTGCCAGTATTTTCACCTACCTAGTGCACAAAAATGATAATGTTTCAGCGAATTGCGGTGGCGTGTCATAGAGAATTTAGTGACTGACATTTGGTTAGCCCTCAAACGCATGCTTATAATCATAAATGTGTTTGTTTAAAGGTTACAAAATAATTCGTAGGAAGTCCTACGATAATTTTCTTACAGTAGCTTACTTAAGCGGACTCCAGAAAGTCAAACAAAAAACAACGGTATCTGGCAAAAATATGAGAACGGAAAACATTAATTATAAGAGCGAAATAGAAATACCAAACTAAATAACTGTTGACACGGTACTTAGTGATTGATTTTTTATTAAACCAACAGTAAAACCAGTTACATTTCTCAGGCATGATAGCATAAAGGTGTACCTAAAATATCCAACTTCTCCAAACAAAACGAATAGCCAAATGCAGTCTCTTATCTGAAATCCAACATGACGATAGGGGCAACTGGCAACATTGGTTTTGACCATCTATCGCCGTTTAAAGACGTTATATATTCAATATAATTATGTTAAGAAAAATAATATAATATCATCCGGAAGACGTCAACCTATCAACCAAAGCCACCCCCATAACACCATACAGGCCAATTTTATTAAATAACTTATTGTTTAACTTTGAAATTACGGCAAAACCTCAATTAAATCATTAGAAAACTCTTTTCTTCTTACTTATTTAAAACCTAACCATGAGCCAAGGAACCTAAATTACCGTTAAAAGTAAATTTTAGAGTATATTTGGATTCTGTAACAAATCACAGTGCCACAAATAACCGCACTTTGAAAACGAACAGCAAAAAGGTCTCGAATGGCTGTAAAAAAACTCGATAAGTCAAAAATATTCAATTAAGTACGAACATTAATATTCTAGCGTCGCGGTCGTCAAGTGCCGCCGGGGGATAGTTCAGGTGGTCCCCCCCTCATCCCAGTGGGGGGGAGGCTGCGGAATGATGGCCGAAATCCGCGTTTTTAGGCCTAACCAACCTTTTTAGTATTCACATAAGCTTTTTGGCAACTTTAGCGTGTGTTTATCGAATATTGTATGGGCGTTAGTACATCGCTTATTGTATACGTTAATATACATTATAACGTATTTTGTTTAGTGGAGATGGGTGGGATTTTTTGTCCGCAAATGCACTTACAGCCTGCGCGTAGAAATCATGACAAACCTTTTAGAGGATGTTAGGATACACAAAAATAATGTTATGTGTCTTGTATAATATATTAAATTATGTTCAACAACCTTCTATAACTGAAAAAACTTAATAACATTTTCAATTTTTTTGCAAATGTCTGTCCATTATTCTCCAAAGATAACATCCAGCTACCTACTCAATACACGACAGTATCGACGGGAATTTCTTAAAAACCCTAACCCTATGTGCTTCATCAAGTTTGGAGAACATAGACAATAGCATAACCCGTCGGCTGACGCGCCACTATTAATCATAGAAAATGACGCGGCGCATTGTGTGAAACGGTTCGGCTCAAAATTGTGAAAACCTATCCTGAGCGCGCGCGCGAACTAATAACGCGCCCCGCTCACACTTCCCAAAATGCCCACAAGGGGGGTACTGTTCGCAGAAGACGGGTTACGTTTTTTGAAAAAAGAAATCGTTTTTGTGTTTTGATTGAAGACTTAGTACACAATAAAATTGTTTATAGATTTCTAAAGACTTGAGTGTAAGATGCAGAAGTACCGTTTCAACATTATTCTGCTCGTTATAGAGTATCTAAAATAAAAATGGTTTGAGATTTATTCACTAGGTACCTTTCAAGTTGCCCAATGAACTTACGTCACCAGTGTTTTTTTCAGATACTTCACATATTTTTTGTAATTTATACCATTTACTCGGCTAATGTAAAACTACAAAGAACTAAACATTTTAAAATTATTTTCCTGCTTATTTAGCAGTGTCCGCACAATGCATATGTAATAAAATACCTATCTGTTATTGAACAACGTACGTGTATTAATTATGAAGTACGATACTAATTAGGTACGGTGAACAATGATGGTAAAGACACACTGTTCCCTTGTACTCAACAAACGCAATTCATTTGATATCTACTCACTTTGATATTGTATAAAAACGTATGCAATGTTGCAAAGGAAAAGTTTGCCTCAATAACAGAGTCAAGGCAAATTCATAATCCTTGCGTTGCGTACGTGTAACCAGTTTATTTCTACCTTGATACAGCCTAAGTGCTCACAGTGCACTTTAAGCTAGACACAAAAAAAAAAAAACAAAAAAAAAGTTTTTTTTTTGTAAATTTTCTCTTTTTTTCGCGGACCTTACTCACTACATAGCTTGACGATGATGCGGCGCGCAAGTGTGCGTGTTGACTCGCGTGCGTGTGTGCGTAACCCGTGACATTCTGCAACCGACGTGATATATTGAGAACTGCTCCAAAAATCGCTATTAGGTATCCAGTTGCGTAATAAAAGGCACGGTTTGCGTTTACCGTTATTATTCGTGGATATTTTGAGGAACAGATAACGTTGACGCAAATGTTATGTTGGTTGAACGTTATTGTTGAATTTGGGTATATAATAAAATAATTTTGTCTGCTGTACCACATATATGTGTGTTACTGAAGGGTAGTTTTGTTTAGGTGAATCGATGATTAGACTACGGAACTAATTGACTGAATTGTATCAAATTTTAGCAATATCTTTTGCATACTTTTTTCTTTTTTACAGATACCGTAAAATGTTGATGCAAATGGCAAGTTGCCGTGTATTGTGGCGCTCTAAAGGGGAGGCCTTTGTTCAACAGTGGACGCCTTCCGGCTGATGATGATGAAGGGGCAGACCTTTGTTTAACAGTGGAAGTCTTCCGGCTGTTGATGATGATGAAGATGACATAGCAATATTTATGCTAATGCGGTTAAATTCTATCAAAAACAGGTATCAAATATAGTAAATACCTTACGTAAATATCATGTCCTAGGTTAAATATAGATTTTTTTCTGTTAACAAGGATCTATCCTCATTTAAAAAAGTCAACGCTATCTTGTCATAATATGCATGTAATGTTTGATTGAATCATAAGTAAGAAAAAACTGTGGCCTTTTGTTTTCCTTCAATGTGTGGTATTTAATACATACATGAGTGTTAGTGTATGTTTGTTTTTTTTTCTTTTTAATAATATAATAACTATTTTACAAATATTTACGACTAAATTCTAATACAAAATAAAAACAATATATTATACAAAAATAAAAAGTTAAAAAGCATCAAAGAATTCATCCCCATATGTCAACCGGTAACGTGCCCAAAAGACTGGCAGCATGTTAGTGTATATTAGTTAATAAATAAATAAATACATTTTGGAATTCTAAATTGCAAATATTACAAATAATTTTATAACGGTTAATGCAAAAAAATATTTTTTCGAGCGATAATAAAAATTTTCTGGCGTAGTGCAATAGCGCTCAATTACTTCTTCCCCAAAATAGGGAGTTATTACAGCACTAATGGGGAAGATTTCTAACCGTCGTGTATTATAGCGTGTAGGAAAGGGCAAATACTACACGCTGTATGTGCACAAGTAGACAATTGTTAGACAATCGCCGTGTACGTACCTACTAAAAGTAACCAAATAAACAAAACTGAAAACTATTTACAGCATGGAAGGCACTGTTTCCTGAGACACAGGTTTCCTAGTTTACGAGACAAAGCTCCTTTTGTATTGTGACATTTGGTTGCTAATAAACGATTATTATTATTATTATAAAAGTAATGCACTGGACAGTGGACTGTGAAAGGGTTAGCCGATAAGAATCGGAGATAAAAGTATTCAAGTGATTAGTGTGAAAAGTATATTAAAATAGTTGTAAATGGCAATCCGTAGGCTCTTTCTACCTTTCTGAAAATCGCTCAGCCCCCTTACCCTGCACTCTTAAAGCAGGACAGTTTACATAGTGGAAGCGAGACACCGCCTTATGCTGCACGTAACGCCATCACGCTTCCGCATCTTACACAGGTCTGCTTCAAAAGTTCATGTTAGGAGGCAGGTAGCCTGGTGTCTCAGTGGACTTATGTTGTCGTTTTATAACTAAGCAGGACATCAACATCATTATCAGTATATATACGAAAGCTTGTCATGGGGGTAGGCACTCTTTATGCACAAAAAAAGAGTGAAAACTACAGGTCATAGCCTCATAGGTATTACCTAATACCTATGACCTGTAGTTTTTTCTGTTATAAAGGTTTATCGAGTGATGGACGAGTTAGCGTCCGCCAAAAATTTTCTATAGTTTGTACCGACGGTGCCTTCGCCAATACTTGTACATGTTGAACATAATTGTAGTATTCCTTGTTTGATGATGTACTGACGTCAAAATCAAATTACATTAACTTCTCAGTCTTTAAAACACTAAACAAAATCAACCACAGTTACCAAGTGATGAATTTTTTTTATTACATGTTTACCTTTACGCTTAGGTTACGTTTTCTACGAGTTAGTGTAGAGACAAAACACGGTAGAATACACATAGAGTTATGTTATAATTAAGAGAGTAGTATAGGAAGGCTTAGGTTATGGTAAGAATGCCTTATAGTCTTCGCTCTATAACTTACTGGAATCAATAAAACTATCAAGGCATCCATATAATTGGCAAGCTGTCGTTCATTGTGGCGTTCTTTTGGGGAGGCATTTGTTCAACAATGGACGTCTTCCGGCTGATGATGATGATGATCCATATAATTCCGTTTTGAACCTAAGCTTATCTAGACTACACGTTAAAGTATCTGTCCGTTTATTACCTCATAACGTCTAAAATATTGAACCAATGGGAATTAAATCAGATATGGAAATAGATTAAAAACTACGATCTTAAATACTTGATATTGTGTAATGCGAGTCGGAGTGTCCATACCGTCGAAGGTAGAAACAGAATCTTTATAAAACCGACATTACGTCTGCTTGCTTGTAACCAGCTGATCCCATTTTCATTATTATTTGAATGGAGAGCCTAAAGCTAAAGCCTTTTGGAAAGGACATTAACTATGTACTCGTATCTCAGGGTAAAGACGAGTCTGGACGTTTATCTTTGAGACATTGAGGAAGGTTATGATACAGTAACTAGGGCCCTAGACAAGAAACAAAACGCTTCACGATCGCTACTAGCAAACTAATAGAATGATTTTTTTACAAGCTTTTATTATTTATTTTTTAACTTGTAATGTTTGTATGTATGCTTGTGAGTTTGTTTAGGTCAAATCTTGCAATCGAAATCCACTTTTTCATCCACTTTGTAGGTTTGGTGACAATACAATATTATGGTACTTTTGAGCTGATCTAATGATGGAGTCAGAAGATGGTCATAGGAACTCTCACCGTGTTGGGCTTGTTTAATCCGTCTTCACTAGTACTTTGAGCATAGCTGGTTTAAAAGCTTGTGTTAAAAAAATATATTTAACAAAATTCACTTTTTTCTTGTGGCAATTGAGTCGGGTTGCCAACTATTCTGCCAGTCGAGTTAGGACGGCAATGTTAGTCATTAGTCATTATTGTGGGTCTTATTTGAATAATCGTTATAAAACAATCATGGCTCCTATAATATAATTTTACGAGCTTTTATGTATTAAGGCAAACCAACTAAATTATTTAATTTAGTTTTACTGATAAAAGAGAGAGAAGGACACAAGTGATTGTATGGTATGACATGATATGAGGTTTGACATATTGATCTCATAATTACATTTTCAATTTTATCCGAATTCTAATGTCTAGCGTTTTGGTTCTAGTCTAGGGTCAATGGTACAGTCGTCTCAACACCGCACACATTATCGAAAGCTTTAGGTCATAGCAGTTCTATTAGAAAACTCAAGTATACTGTTGGTATGTAGAGGACATTATTTATTTTTTTGTTATTTATATAACATTTAATTTTAAAGGACTACAAATGAACAAGTTATAACATGTATTTTGTACAGTTCATGGCAACTATTATTTGTTTATACTGTAAGAAATTGTGACTGCGAAGCCACACACTAACTAGAATGTAAGAAACTGTTCCAATAAGTTTGTTTTAAAATTTCCAGGTAATGGTACTATTAAAGAGTTGCTTTCTATTATAATGCAAACTTATAAGACAAAACTTATTAGTTTAACTAATTCCAATACAGAATACAATAAAAAGATACACCTCAAACAATAAACATCACCTGTAAAAATGCTTCCTACAAATCGATAGCGCGCTAGTAAAAAAATATAAGCCTACGCATGGAATAGATAGGAAAGTCAAATAAAGCGAAATCATGCATTCATTCCACTTCGCGTACCATCTCATTTGCGGCCCGCACAGGAGAAACAAACCTATATAGGTATATTTTCGAATTTTATGCCTACCACGTTCGGCCCCTACGCTAGTGTTCTACTGTAGTTTTTGGTAGCCATGTATGCGGCCAGCACATTTTGATACGTCACCGCGCGACTAAATACCCAGTTTTGTTTGGAAAATTGACGCGCCCGAGGGGGCGGAGGGTGCCAAATAAAACTGGTTGTATTTAGTGGGCTAGTGTGCGTGAGTAGTTGAGTGATAGTAAAGGGGTTGGGCCGCCCCCGCCGCGTCATCGCACTGACTACTGCGTCTGTGTTAGGAACATTTAAAATGCCCACCCTGTGACGATCACTGAGCGGCCATTTTAGTTATTTTGCATTTTTTTACAAATTAGGATATCCTGTGGAAAGAATTTGTATTGTTTTTTACACGCCTATTTATTTTATTTTGATGTCGAATTATGTTGGAATACAAAAAAGCAAAAAAACTATGCGTTTTTATCGTACCTACTTTTGAATATACTCTTTTGTTAGCAAGCCGAGTTCAATGCACCTTTGATCTTTATATGAAAATACGCTTTTGGTCTGGAATAGAAAAATATTAAGTATCTCCTTATCGTATTGTTGATGAACCTGGTGTTAGAGTTTAAACCGCGTGTAGGCCCCTGACATGGCTTTACACACCGTTGAAATATCTCTCAGGTGTGCCGGTTTTTTTCACGATGTTTTCCTTCATTCTTTTAAGCAACTGATAACTAATTTATAGTACGCACGTGAATTCAAAAACACGTTGTTGTGGGTTTAAACTTGCGACCTTTGACTTGGTAATCGGTCATACCACTCGTCTATCACTGCTCATAACGTATTATGAAAGTTACATCGTGCTGTTTATAAGTTCATTTTGAATAAACTTCTTAGAACTAAACCTTTTAATAGCACTAGCTACTCTCTGTTAAAAATACCGTGGAGAGCGGATCAAGTCTGTGAAGTACCATTTCGTATCTTCGCCAAAAAGTAAGCCATAACATTCAAAACCCTGTAGTGGGTTCTATAAAAATAATGGCGAAAGGTTCGCCATATGCGAGGGTTTGTTTTTTTTTTTTTTCGAAATGGATTAGTGTCGACGACCTCGAGAGGGGTCTTATCTTATTGGACGTAACCGGACAAAGGCGAGACTGCATGAGCCTCCAGCCAGCATGAGCCTCCAGCCAGAAACATGAGCCTCCAGCCAGGAGTATTTAGGTATAAAAGACGTGATTATATAGTGTATTTTTGTAAATAACATTAAAAGCAAGTACTTACGCATGGGTTACACTATTTCAATGCATCACTTTCACACGTAATTATCCTGACTTCATCAAACAAAACGTATTTTTTATATTATCTTCACTTGTTTTCACAAATTTTCTCACTTAAACCATATTTTGAATCGTATCACACACTTCACCTAGACACTTTAATAACCTGTATGAATTCCTTTTTATTTTTTATACAATGTTGACCAACGTGCCGCAACTGTATGTACCACTCTGCAATGATGTGATTGAATCAACGGTCAAAGGTGAAATGTTGAAATCTTAAGGCCAGCGGTCACAATTTCTCACATAAATTTGTATTAATTTGCATTGATTTCATGTATTATTATCTCCTTTCGTTTTATTCATACCAAGGGGTCGCGGTAACCGGTTTTAACCAGAATCCTGTTAGAGTTAACTGAAATAATCGAAAGGTCAAATCACTCGGTTTTTCCATTAGGTAACAGCACGGAGTCTGGATTTGTGCCCCTCGCCTCTTATTACAATGGGACCTATTATATAATTGGCGAAATATGGGTTTACTATAGGTTTCTACACCTCTGCCTACCTCTTCGGGGAATACAGGCGTGATGTTACGTTTATGTTTAATCGTAAATTATTTATCGAATCATTAGCGGGTTGAGTTATTACTGTTTATTTTATTATTGGAATTATAATCTACCCAATAAATACCACATGAAAGGAATCCAAACTATAATACTCGTATTAATCTATATATATAAAATTTTCGTGTCACAGTTTTCGTTCCCATACTCCTCCGAAACGGCTAGACCGATTCTCATGAAATTTTGTGAGCGTATTGAGTAGGTCTGAGAATCGGCCAACATCTATTTTTCATACCACGAAATTCACGCGGACGAAGTCGATAATGTATATGTAAATGTGTGGTAGACTGTATGAAACTACACAAATGATATTACCTAAATTGTGCTATACTTTAACAAATAAATGATTTCTTTCTTTCTTTCAAAAGTATGCTTTCAGGGACGTTCCATCGAGAATTCTAATTCTTAATTAATGTATAACTGAATCTTAATGATTGCAAAGCTATAATTTGAGACGTACCGCCGCGAGTGCCTATTCTAATTTGTTCTTTATTTAAACGTAATGAATCTAGTTTAAAAAAACTATAACAATATTTTTCACGTTTCGTCGCAAACAGTAGATGATAAAAACACAACATCACCCCTGTATTCCCCGTAGGGGTAGGCAGAGGTGCACATATAGTACATACACATTTCGCCAGTTATGCTTTTTGTATAGTCAGCATAGCATGAAAAGTTCTTGGATTTGTTCTTATGTCAGCTTATATCTAAAATATTCAAACGTTTCAAATATTTGGAATATGCCTCACAAGTAAGGAACCCAAGTTATAACATCTACCCAGACAAAATTGAGCGCGTCCGAGCGATTTTTACGTTTTTTGCAATATAAAACTAGAAAATATACTCTTAACATTGACCGTTGTCGAAAGCCTGACATTTTACCTCTGTATGAGCGTAGGCACATTCCTCATATAGTATATCTTTTTATTTAAAATAACAGTACCTATAGACTGCCCAGAGCTCCTGAACAATATAGGGCTTGTCACATAGTAAGATGCTGTACATACCTAGTTTGTTACTCATGCATATTCCGCAAGCTAACTGTACTTATAGACAAAACTCATTTTTAATAAGAGCAAGTGGTAGCTTTAATGTTCTTTCACTAAAGCTACCACTTTCTCTCAAACTGTTAGTGTGCCAGGTATATTTGGTACCGTGACTGTTTACGACCACTTTGTTTAGATTTAAATTTTAATTTACCAATAGGGACTTTTAGTTGGCCCTCAATTTAAAATAAATAAATAAAGTAATAATAATTCTACTTCACATTCTACGGTAATCACAAGTGAGAATTAAAGTCTCCTTAATGATTCGCAGCCTTCTATCATTCAATAATCTTTATCGAGACTTCAACAGGATAACGTGGTAAAAGCAAAACTCGTTTATAAAGGTATGATAAAGATTTATTAAAACTGAAAAAACAAGAGATGTATCCAAACAAAAAAAAGAAGCATACAAAAAATTAGCAAGTAGCACATGGCTGGTATCTAGTTCCAAGCTTAACTAATAGTTTTTTACGGGTGATGCGGCAAGATTTACGACCAGCTGCTGCTGATGCTCCTCTGCCTAAACCGGATCCATATCTTTCACCACCACCACCGGCAGCGGCTGCTGCTGCTGCGGCTGCGGCTGCTGCGGTGTCTGAATCGTATCCATAGTCTCCACCACTACCACCGGCAGCGGCTGCTGCTGCGGCTGCAGCTGCAGCTCCGCCTGAACCAAATCTATATCTTCCACCTCTACCACCGGCAGCGGCTGCCGCTGCAGCTGCGGCTGCTGCTTCACCTGAACCGGATCTATATCTTTCACCACTACCACCGGCAGCGGCTGCTGCTGCGGCTGCAGCTGCAGCTGCTCCTGCTGCAGATGCATCTCTGCCTGAACCGTATCCATGTCTTCTACCACTACCACCGGCAGCGGCTGCTGCTGCGGCTGCGGCTGCTGCTCCGCCTGAACCGGATCCATAGTCTCCACCACTACCACCGGCAGCGGCTGCTGCTGCGGCTACGGCTGCTGCTCCGCCTGAACCGGATCCATAGTCTTCACCACTACCACCGGCAGCGGCTGCTGCTGCGGCTGCGGCTGCTGCTCCGCCTGAACCGTATCCATGTCTTCTACCACTACCACCGGCAGCGGCTGCTGCTGCGGCTGCGGCTGCTGCTCCGCCTGAACCGGATCCATAGTCTCCACCACTACCACCGGCAGCGGCTGCTGCTGCGGCTGCGGCTGCTGCTCCGCCTGAACCGGATCCATAGTCTCCACCACTACCACCGGCAGCAGCTGCTGCTGCGGCTGCGGCTGCTGCTCCGCCTGAACCGGATCCATATTCTCCACCACTACCACCGGCAGCGGCTGCTGCTGCGGCTGCAGCTGCAGCTCCGCCTGAACCAGATCTATATCTTCCACCTCTACCACCGGCAGCGGCTGCTGCTGCTGCGGCTGCGGCTGCTGCGTTGTCTGAACCGTATCCATAGTCTCCACCACTACCACCGGCAGCGGCTGCTGCTGCGGCTGCGGCTGCAGCTGCTCCTGCTGCAGATGCATCTCTGCCTGAACCGTATCCATGTCTTCTACCACTACCACCGGCAGCGGCTGCTGCTGCGGCTGCGGCTGCTGCTCCGCCTGAACCGGATCCATAGTCTCCACCACTACCACCGGCAGCGGCTGCTGCTGCGGCTGCGGCTGCTGCTCCGCCTGAACCAGATCCATAGTCTCCTTCACTTCCACCGGCAGCAGCTGCTGCTGCGGCTGCAGCTGCAGCTCCGCTTGAACCAGATCTATATCTTCCACCTCTACCACCGGCAGCGGCTGCTGCTGCTGCGGCTGCGGCTGCTGCGTTGTCTGAACCGTATCCATAGTCTCCACCACTACCACCGGCAGCGGCTGCTGCTGCGGCTGCGGCTGCAGCTGCTCCTGCTGCAGATGCATCTCTGCCTGAACCGTATCCATGTCTTCTACCACTACCACCGGCAGCGGCTGCTGCTGCGGCTGCGGCTGCTGCTCCGCCTGAACCGGATCCATAGTCTCCACCACTACCACCGGCAGCGGCTGCTGCTGCGGCTGCGGCTGCTGCTCCGCCTGAACCGGATCCATAGTCTCCACCACTACCACCGGCAGCGGCTGCTGCTGCGGCTGCAGCTGCTGCTCCGCCTGAACCGTATCCATATCTTCCACCTCTACCACCGGCAGCGGCTGCTGCTGCTGCGGCTGCGGCTGCTGCGTTGTCTGAACCGTATCCATAGTCTCCACCAATACCACTGGCAGCGGCTGCTGCTGCGGCTGCGGCTGCAGCTGCTCCTGCTGCAGATGCATCTCTGCCAGAACCGTATCCATGTCTTCTACCACTACCACCGGCAGCGGCTGCTGCTGCGGCTGCGGCTGCTGCTCCGCCTGAACCGGATCCATAGTCTCCACCACTACCACCGGCAGCGGCTGCTGCTGCGGCTGCGGCTGCTGCTTCACCTGAACCATCTCCTCTTCCGTATTGTTGGTATTGTTTACGACGATCGAATTTTCCTTTCGCTGCATCGCTTTCCGCTGCTGCTGCTGCAGCAGCTGCTGCTGCCGCAGCTGCTGCTGCCGCTGCTGCTGACGCTGGGTATCCTCTTCTTCCATCATATGGTAAACTAGATACTTCACTTGATGCAGAAGCAGTTACCGTTGTTGAAATTTCTTCAGCAGGGCTTTCTTCTATGACTAGTTTTGTTCCAGGAGATCTACGTTTAGATGTTGTAGTTGAGGTTCTGTGCTTATGCTTTGAACTTCCAATTTTCCGAAGACTATCTTGTTCCCTTGCTCTTGCTGCTGCGGCTGCAGCTGCTGCGGCTGCTGCTGCTGCAGATGCTCCTCTGCTTGAACCAAATCCATATCTTTCACCACTACCACCGGCAGCGGCTGCTGCTGCGGCTGCAGCTGCTGCTCCGCCTGAACCGGATCCATAGTCTCCACCACTACCACCGGCAGCAGCTGCTGCTGCGGCTGCAGCTGCAGCTCCGCCTGAACCAGATCTATATCTTCCACCTCTACCACCGGCAGCGGCTGCTGCTGCTGCGGCTGCGGCTGCTGCGTTGTCTGAACCGTATCCATAGTCTCCACCACTACCACCGGCAGCGGCTGCTGCTGCGGCTGCGGCTGCAGCTGCTCCTGCTGCAGATGCATCTCTGCCTGAACCGTATCCATGTCTTCTACCACTACCACCGGCAGCGGCTGCTGCTGCGGCTGCGGCTGCTGCTCCGCCTGAACCGGATCCATAGTCTCCACCACTACCACCGGCAGCGGCTGCTGCTGCGGCTGCAGCTGCTGCTCCGCCTGAACCGTATCCATAGTTTCCACCTCTACCACCGGCAGCGGCTGCTGCTGCTGCGGCTGCGGCTGCTGCGTTGTCTGAACCGTATCCATAGTCTCCACCACTACCACTGGCAGCGGCTGCTGCTGCGGCTGCGGCTGCAGCTGCTCCTGCTGCAGATGCATCTCTGCCAGAACCGTATCCATGTCTTCTACCACTACCACCGGCAGCGGCTGCTGCTGCGGCTGCGGCTGCTGCTCCGCCTGAACCGGATCCATAGTCTCCACCACTACCACCGGCAGCAGCTGCTGCTGCGGCTGCGGCTGCTGCTCCGCCTGAACCGGATCCATATTCTCCACCACTACCACCGGCAGCGGCTGCTGCTGCGGCTGCAGCTGCAGCTCCGCCTGAACCAGATCTATATCTTCCACCTCTACCACCGGCAGCGGCTGCTGCTGCTGCGGCTGCGGCTGCTGCTCCGCCTGAACCGGATCCATATTCTCCACCACTACCACCGGCAGCGGCTGCTGCTGCGGCTGCAGCTGCAGCTCCGCCTGAACCAGATCTATATCTTCCACCTCTACCACCGGCAGCGGCTGCTGCTGCTGCGGCTGCGGCTGCTGCGTTGTCTGAACCGTATCCATAGTCTCCACCACTACCACCGGCAGCGGCTGCTGCTGCGGCTGCGGCTGCAGCTGCTCCTGCTGCAGATGCATCTCTGCCTGAACCGTATCCATGTCTTCTACCACTACCACCGGCAGCGGCTGCTGCTGCGGCTGCGGCTGCTGCTCCGCCTGAACCGGATCCATAGTCTCCACCACTACCACCGGCAGCGGCTGCTGCTGCGGCTGCGGCTGCTGCTCCGCCTGAACCGGATCCATAGTCTCCACCACTACCACCGGCAGCGGCTGCTGCTGCGGCTGCAGCTGCTGCTCCGCCTGAACCGTATCCATATCTTCCACCTCTACCACCGGCAGCGGCTGCTGCTGCTGCGGCTGCGGCTGCTGCGTTGTCTGAACCGTATCCATAGTCTCCACCAATACCACTGGCAGCGGCTGCTGCTGCGGCTGCGGCTGCAGCTGCTCCTGCTGCAGATGCATCTCTGCCAGAACCGTATCCATGTCTTCTACCACTACCACCGGCAGCGGCTGCTGCTGCGGCTGCGGCTGCTGCTCCGCCTGAACCGGATCCATAGTCTCCACCACTACCACCGGCAGCGGCTGCTGCTGCGGCTGCGGCTGCAGCTGCTCCTGCTGCAGATGCATCTCTGCCTGAACCGTATCCATGTCTTCTACCACTACCACCGGCAGCGGCTGCTGCTGCGGCTGCGGCTGCTGCTCCGCCTGAACCGGATCCATAGTCTCCACCACTACCACCGGCAGCGGCTGCTGCTGCGGCTGCAGCTGCTGCTCCGCCTGAACCGTATCCATAGTTTCCACCTCTACCACCGGCAGCGGCTGCTGCTGCTGCGGCTGCGGCTGCTGCGTTGTCTGAACCGTATCCATAGTCTCCACCACTACCACTGGCAGCGGCTGCTGCTGCGGCTGCGGCTGCAGCTGCTCCTGCTGCAGATGCATCTCTGCCAGAACCGTATCCATGTCTTCTACCACTACCACCGGCAGCGGCTGCTGCTGCGGCTGCGGCTGCTGCTCCGCCTGAACCGGATCCATAGTCTCCACCACTACCACCGGCAGCGGCTGCTGCTGCGGCTGCGGCCGCTGCTCCGCCTGAACCGGATCCATAGTCTCCACCACTTCCACCGGCAGCAGCTGCTGCTGCGGCTGCAGCTGCAGCTCCGCTTGAACCAGATCTATATCTTCCACCTCTACCACCAGCAGCGGCTGCTGCTGCTGCGGCTGCGGCTGCTGCGTTGTCTGAACCGTATCCATAGTCTCCACCACTACCACCGGCAGCGGCTGCGGCTGCGGCTGCAGCTGCTCCTGCTGCAGATGCATCTCTGCCTGAACCGTATCCATGTCTTCTACCACTACCACCGGCAGCGGCTGCTGCTGCGGCTGCGGCTGCTGCTCCGCCTGAACCGGATCCATAGTCTCCACCACTACCACCGGCAGCAGCTGCTGCTGCGGCTGCAGCTGCAGCTCCGCCTGAACCAGATCTATATCTTCCACCTCTACCACCGGCAGCGGCTGCTGCTGCTGCGGCTGCGGCTGCTGCGTTGTCTGAACCGTATCCATAGTCTCCACCACTACCACCGGCAGCGGCTGCCGCTGCGGCTGCGGCTGCAGCTGCTCCTGCTGCAGATGCATCTCTGCCTGAACCGTATCCATGTCTTCTACCACTACCACCGGCAGCGGCTGCTGCTGCGGCTGCGGCTGCTGCTCCGCCTGAACCGGATCCATAGTCTCCACCACTACCACCGGCAGCGGCTGCTGCTGCGGCTGCAGCTGCTGCTCCGCCTGAACCGTATCCATAGTTTCCACCTCTACCACCGGCAGCGGCTGCTGCTGCTGCGGCTGCGGCTGCTGCGTTGTCTGAACCGTATCCATAGTCTCCACCACTACCACTGGCAGCGGCTGCTGCTGCGGCTGCGGCTGCAGCTGCTCCTGCTGCAGATGCATCTCTGCCAGAACCGTATCCATGTCTTCTACCACTACCACCGGCAGCGGCTGCTGCTGCGGCTGCGGCTGCTGCTCCGCCTGAACCGGATCCATAGTCTCCACCACTACCACCGGCAGCGGCTGCTGCTGCGGCTGCGGCCGCTGCTCCGCCTGAACCGGATCCATAGTCTCCACCACTTCCACCGGCAGCAGCTGCTGCTGCGGCTGCAGCTGCAGCTCCGCTTGAACCAGATCTATATCTTCCACCTCTACCACCGGCAGCGGCTGCTGCTGCTGCGGCTGCGGCTGCTGCGTTGTCTGAACCGTATCCATAGTCTCCACCACTACCACCGGCAGCGGCTGCCGCTGCGGCTGCGGCTGCAGCTGCTCCTGCTGCAGATGCATCTCTGCCTGAACCGTATCCATGTCTTCTACCACTACCACCGGCAGCGGCTGCTGCTGCGGCTGCGGCTGCTGCTCCGCCTGAACCGGATCCATAGTCTCCACCACTACCACCGGCAGCGGCTGCTGCTGCGGCTGCAGCTGCTGCTCCGCCTGAACCGTATCCATAGTTTCCACCTCTACCACCGGCAGCGGCTGCTGCTGCTGCGGCTGCGGCTGCTGCGTTGTCTGAACCGTATCCATAGTCTCCACCACTACCACTGGCAGCGGCTGCTGCTGCGGCTGCGGCTGCAGCTGCTCCTGCTGCAGATGCATCTCTGCCAGAACCGTATCCATGTCTTCTACCACTACCACCGGCAGCGGCTGCTGCTGCGGCTGCGGCTGCTGCTCCGCCTGAACCGTATCCATAGTCTCCACCACTACCACCGGCAGCGGCTGCTGCTGCGGCTGCGGCTGCAGCTGCTCCTGCTGCAGATGCATCTCTGCCTGAACCGTATCCATGTCTTCTACCACTACCACCGGCAGCGGCTGCTGCTGCGGCTGCGGCTGCTGCTCCGCCTGAACCGGATCCATAGTCTCCACCACTACCACCGGCAGCGGCTGCTGCTGCGGCTGCGGCCGCTGCTCCGCCTGAACCGGATCCATAGTCTCCACCACTTCCACCGGCAGCAGCTGCTGCTGCGGCTGCAGCTGCAGCTCCGCTTGAACCAGATCTATATCTTCCACCTCTACCACCGGCAGCGGCTGCTGCTGCTGCGGCTGCGGCTGCTGCGTTGTCTGAACCGTATCCATAGTCTCCACCACTACCACCGGCAGCGGCTGCTGCTGCGGCTGCGGCTGCAGCTGCTCCTGCTGCAGATGCATCTCTGCCTGAACCGTATCCATGTCTTCTACCACTACCACCGGCAGCGGCTGCTGCTGCGGCTGCAGCTGCTGCTCCGCTTGAACCAGATCTATATCTTCCACCTCTACCACCGGCAGCGGCTGCTGCTGCTGCGGCTGCGGCTGCTGCGTTGTCTGAACCGTATCCATAGTCTCCACCACTACCACCGGCAGCGGCTGCTGCTGCGGCTGCGGCTGCAGCTGCTCCTGCTGCAGATGCATCTCTGCCTGAACCGTATCCATGTCTTCTACCACTACCACCGGCAGCGGCTGCTGCTGCGGCTGCGGCTGCTGCTCCGCCTGAACCGGATCCATAGTCTCCACCACTTCCACCGGCAGCGGCTGCTGCTGCGGCTGCAGCTGCTGCTCCGCCTGAACCGTATCCATATCTTCCACCTCTACCACCGGCAGCGGCTGCTGCTGCTGCGGCTGCGGCTGCTGCGTTGTCTGAACCGTATCCATAGTCTCCACCACTACCACTGGCAGCGGCTGCTGCTGCGGCTGCGGCTGCAGCTGCTCCTGCTGCAGATGCATCTCTGCCTGAACCGTATCCATGTCTTCTGCCACTACCAACGGCAGCGGCTGCTGCTGCGGCTGCGGCTGCTGCTCCGCCTGAACCGGATCCATAGTCTCCACCACTACCACCGGCAGCGGCTGCTGCTGCGGCTGCAGCTGCTGCTCCGCCTGAACCGTATCCATATCTTCCACCTCTACCACCGGCAGCGGCTGCTGCTGCTGCGGCTGCGGCTGCTGCGTTGTCTGAACCGTATCCATAGTCTCCACCACTACCACTGGCAGCGGCTGCTGCTGCGGCTGCGGCTGCAGCTGCTCCTGCTGCAGATGCATCTCTGCCTGAACCGTATCCATGTCTTCTACCACTACCACCGGCAGCGGCTGCTGCTGCGGCTGCGGCTGCTGCTCCGCCTGAACCGGATCCATAGTCTCCACCACTACCACCGGCAGCGGCTGCTGCTGCGGCTGCAGCTGCTGCTCCGCCTGAACCGGATCCATAGTCTCCACCACTTCCACCAGCAGCAGCTGCTGCTGCGGCTGCAGCTGCAGCTGCGGCTGCTGCTCCGCCTGAACCAGATCCATAGTCTTCACCACTACCACCGGCAGCGGCTGCTGCTGCGGCTGCAGCTGCTGCTCCGCCTGAACCGTATCCATATCTTCCACCTCTACCACCGGCAGCGGCTGCTGCTGCTGCGGCTGCGGCTGCTGCGTTGTCTGAACCGTATCCATAGTCTCCACCACTACCACTGGCAGCGGCTGCTGCTGCGGCTGCAGCTGCTGCTCCGCCTGAACCGTATCCATATCTTCCACCTCTACCACCGGCAGCGGCTGCTGCTGCTGCGGCTGCGGCTGCTGCGTTGTCTGAACCGTATCCATAGTCTCCACCACTACCACTGGCAGCGGCTGCTGCTGCGGCTGCGGCTGCAGCTGCTCCTGCTGCAGATGCATCTCTGCCTGAACCGTATCCATGTCTTCTACCACTACCACCGGCAGCGGCTGCTGCTGCGGCTGCGGCTGCTGCTCCGCCTGAACCGGATCCATAGTCTCCACCACTACCACCGGCAGCGGCAGCGGCTGCTGCCGCGGCTGCGGCTGCTGCTCCGCCTGAACCGGATCCATAGTCTCCACCACTTCCACCGGCAGCAGCTGCTGCTGCGGCTGCGGCTGCTGCTCCGCCTGAACCGGATCCATAGCCTCGACCACTACCACCGGCAGCGGCTGCTGCTGCGGCTGCAGCTGCTGCTCCGCCTGAACCGTATCCATATCTTCCACCTCTACCACCGGCAGCGGCTGCTGCTGCTGCGGCTGCGGCTGCTGCGTTGTCTGAACCGTATCCATAGTCTCCACCACTACCACTGGCAGCGGCTGCTGCTGCGGCTGCGGCTGCAGCTGCTCCTGCTGCGGATGCATCTCTTCCTGAACCGTATCGATGTCTTCCACCACTACCACCGGCAGCGGCTGCTGCTGCGGCTGCTGCTGCTGCTCCGCCTGAACCTGATCCATAGTCTCTACCACTACCACCGGCAGCGGCTGCTGCTGCGGCTGCAGCTGCAGCTCCGCCTGAACCAGATCTATATCTTCCACCTCTACCACCGGCAGCGGCTGCTGCTGCTGCGGCTGCGGCTGCTGCGTTGTCTGAACCGTATCCATAGTCTCCACCACTACCACTGGCAGCGGCTGCTGCTGCGGCTGCGGCTGCAGCTGCGGCTCCGCTTGAACCGTATCCATATCTTCCACCTCTACCACCAGCAGCGGCTGCTGCTGCTGCGGCTGCTGCTGCGGCTGCGGCTGCTGCGTTGTCTGAACCGTATCCATAGTCTCCACCACTGCCACCGGCAGCGGCTGCTGCTGCGGCTGCTGCTGCGGCTGCTGCTCCGCCTGAACCGGATCCATAGTCTCCACCACTACCACCGGCAGCGGCTGCTGCTGCGGCTGCAGCTGCAGCTCCGCCTGAACCAGATCTATATCTTCCACCTCTACCACTGGCAGCGGCTGCTGCTGCGGCTGCGGCTGCTGCTTCACCTGAACCATCTCCTCTTCCGTATTGTTGGTATTGTTTACGACGATCGAATTTTCCTTTCGCTGCATCGCTTTCCGCTGCTGCTGCTGCTGCTGCAGCAGCTGCTGCTGCCGCAGCTGCTGCTGACGCTGGGTATCCTATTCTTCCATCATATGGGAAGCTAGATACTTCACTTGATGCAGAAGCAGTTACCGTTGTTGAAATTTCTTCAGCAGGGCTTTCTTCTATGACTAGTTTTGTTCCAGGAGATCTACGTTTAGATGTTGTAGTTGAGGTTCTGTGCTTATGCTTTGAACTTCCAATTTTCCGAAGACTATCTTGTTCCCTTGCTCTTGCTGCTGCGGCTGCAGCTGCTGCGGCTGCTGCTGCTGCAGATGCTCCTCTGCTTGAACCGAATCCATATCTTTCACCACTACCACCGGCAGCGGCTGCTGCTGCGGCGGCGGCCGCTGCTCCGCCTGAACCTGATCCATAGTCTCCACCACTACCACCGGCAGCGGCTGCTGCTGCGGCTGCGGCTGCAGCTGCTCCTGCTGCAGATGCATCTCTGCCTGAACCGTATCCATGTCTTCTACCACTACCACCGGCAGCGGCTGCTGCTGCGGCTGCGGCTGCTGCTCCGCCTGAACCGGATCCATAGTCTCCATCACTACCACCGGCAGCGGCTGCTGCTGCGGCTGCGGCTGCTGCTCCGCCTGAACCGTATCCATAGTTTCCACCACTACCACCGGCAGCGGCTGCTGCTGCGGCTGCGGCTGCAGCTGCTCCTGCTGCGGATGCATCTCTTCCTGAACCGTATCGATGTCTTCCACCACTACCACCGGCAGCGGCTGCTGCTGCGGCTGCTGCTGCTGCTCCGCCTGAACCGGATCCATAGTCTCTACCACTACCACCGGCAGCGGCTGCTGCTGCGGCTGCAGCTGCAGCTCCGCCTGAACCAGATCTATATCTTCCACCTCTACCACCGGCAGCGGCTGCTGCTGCTGCGGCTGCGGCTGCTGCGTTGTCTGAACCGTATCCATAGTCTCCACCACTACCACTGGCAGCGGCTGCTGCTGCGGCTGCGGCTGCAGCTGCTCCTGCTGCAGATGCATCTCTGCCTGAACCGTATCCATGTCTTCCACCACTACCACCGGCAGCGGCTGCTGCTGCGGCTGCGGCTGCTGCTCCGCCTGAACCGGATCCATAGTCTCCACCACTACCACCGGCAGCGGCTGCTGCTGCGGCTGCGGCTGCTGCTCCGCCTGAACCGTATCCATAGTCTCCACCACTACCACCGGCAGCGGCTGCTGCTGCGGCTGCGGCTGCAGCTGCTCCTGCTGCGGATGCATCTCTTCCTGAACCGTATCGATGTCTTCCACCACTACCACCGGCAGCGGCTGCTGCTGCGGCTGCGGCTGCAGCTGCTCCTGCTGCAGATGCATCTCTGCCTGAACCGTATCCATGTCTTCTACCACTACCACCGGCAGCGGCTGCTGCTGCGGCTGCGGCTGCTGCTCCGCCTGAACCGGATCCATAGTCTCCATCACTACCACCGGCAGCGGCTGCTGCTGCGGCTGCGGCTGCTGCTCCGCCTGAACCGTATCCATAGTTTCCACCACTACCACCGGCAGCGGCTGCTGCTGCGGCTGCGGCTGCAGCTGCTCCTGCTGCGGATGCATCTCTTCCTGAACCGTATCGATGTCTTCCACCACTACCACCGGCAGCGGCTGCTGCTGCGGCTGCTGCTGCTGCTCCGCCTGAACCGGATCCATAGTCTCTACCACTACCACCGGCAGCGGCTGCTGCTGCGGCTGCAGCTGCAGCTCCGCCTGAACCAGATCTATATCTTCCACCTCTACCACCGGCAGCGGCTGCTGCTGCTGCGGCTGCGGCTGCTGCGTTGTCTGAACCGTATCCATAGTCTCCACCACTACCACTGGCAGCGGCTGCTGCTGCGGCTGCGGCTGCAGCTGCTCCTGCTGCAGATGCATCTCTGCCTGAACCGTATCCATGTCTTCCACCACTACCACCGGCAGCGGCTGCTGCTGCGGCTGCGGCTGCTGCTCCGCCTGAACCGGATCCATAGTCTCCACCACTACCACCGGCAGCGGCTGCTGCTGCGGCTGCGGCTGCTGCTCCGCCTGAACCGTATCCATAGTCTCCACCACTACCACCGGCAGCGGCTGCTGCTGCAGCTGCTCCTGCTGCGGATGCATCTCTTCCTGAACCGTATCGATGTCTTCCACCACTACCACCGGCAGCGGCTGCTGCTGCGGCTGCTGCTGCTGCTCCGCCTGAACCTGATCCATAGTCTCTACCACTACCACCGGCAGCGGCTGCTGCTGCGGCTGCAGCTGCAGCTCCGCCTGAACCAGATCTATATCTTCCACCTCTACCACCGGCAGCAGCTGCTGCTGCTGCGGCTGCGGCTGCTGCGTTGTCTGAACCGTATCCATAGTCTCCACCACTACCACTGGCAGCGGCTGCTGCTGCGGCTGCGGCTGCTGCTCCGCCTGAACCGGATCCATAGTCTCCACCACTACCACCGGCAGCGGCTGCTGCTGCGGCTGCGGCTGCTGCTCCGCCTGAACCGTATCCATAGTCTCCACCACTACCACCGGCAGCGGCTGCTGCTGCGGCTGCGGCTGCAGCTGCGGATGCATCTCGGCCTGAACCGTATCCATGTCTTCCACCACTACCACCGGCAGCGGCTGCTGCTGCGGCTGCGGCTGCAGCTGCTCCTGCTGCAGATGCATCTCTGCCTGAACCGTATCCATGTCTTCTACCACTACCACCGGCAGCGGCTGCTGCTGCGGCTGCGGCTGCTGCTCCGCCTGAACCGGATCCATAGTCTCCACCACTACCACCAGCAGCGGCTGCTGCTGCGGCTGCGGCTGCTGCTCCGCCTGAACCGGATCCATAGTCTGCACCACTTCCACCGGCAGCAGCTGCTGCTGCGGCTGCAGCTGCGGCTCCGCTTGAACCGTATCCATATCTTCCACCTCTACCACCGGCAGCGGCTGCTGCTGCGGCCGCAGCTGCAGCTCCGCCTGAACTGGATTTATATCTTCCACCTCTACCACCGGCAGCGGCTGCCGCTGCAGCTGCGGCTGCTGCTTCACCTGAACCGGATCTATATCTTTCACCACTACCACTGGCAGTGGCTGCTGCTGCGGCTGCAGCTGCAGCTCCGCCTGAACTAGATCTATATCTTCCACCTCTACCACCGGCAGCGGCTGCTGCTGCGGCCGCGGCTGCAGCTGCTCCTGCTGCAGATGCATCTCTGCCTGAACCGTATCCATGTCTTCCACCACTACCACCGGCAGCGGCTGCTGCTGCCGCGGCTGAGGCTGCTGCGTTACCTGAACCAGATCTATATCTTTCTCCACTGCCACCGGCAGCGGCTGCTGCTGCTGCTGCGGCTGCTGCTGCTGCAGATGCTGCCGCTGCTGCTGATGCAGGGTATCTACTTCTCGCATCTTGATCATATGGGTAAGTAGATATTTCATTTGATGCAGAAGCTGTTACCGTTGTCGAGATTTCCTCAGTAGAACCTTGTTCTAACACAAGTCTTTTTCCAGGAGATCTACGTGTAGATGTAATGGTTGAGCTTTTGTGGTTGTGCCTTGATTTTCCAGCTCGTCTTTGTCTTTCTTGTTCCCTTTCACTGGCTGCTGCGGCTGCGGCTGCTGCTGCTGCTGCGGCTGCTGCTGCAGATGCTCTTTCACCTGAATCATATCTATTTCTTCTACCACTACCTCCGGCAGCGGCTGCTGCTGCTGCGGCTGCTGCTGCAGATGATCCTTTGCCATGAGCTGCTTTGTATCCATTTCTTCCACCTGAACCACTGCCAACGGCTGCAGCCGCGGCTGCTGCTGCTGAAGACGAAGCTTTTCCATGATGAGGATGTTTGGTTACTATTGTTTCTTCTTCTAAGATGTGTTCCTTTCCATCTTTACCCCTTTTAATAGTAAATGTTAAGACCCGTTCCTCATCATCATTCAGTTCGCCTAGACCTCCAAATACATCGGGGTCGATTTCCAGTTCCTTGCGTATAGTTTGTACTTCCACTTCGTTACCATCTTCATCTTGCATAAATTTGTCTGTTTTTGTTTTATTAAGCAATTCCGAATGGCCGCCGACTTTCCTTTCGATTTCATCTAATATTATATCAAACGAAGCGGCGACGTACTGTTTATAAAAAATATAACAATATACATTAATTAACTGCTTCGACAAGTTACGAATTTCTTAGATGTATTGGCAATTGGTACCCGTTTGGTGTAAATTGCTTGTATTGCAATTGTAATAAAAAAACATGTCTTTGTGCATTCAGTATAGACGGTATCATTATTGTATACTATGTATAATTCGTCAGTTTAGTGAATATTATCTATAATAGATTACCGATACATTTTTATTATTATCGATACATTTCTATTATTATCGATACATTTCTAATAACAGACACAGCAATTTAATTTTACATAATAGAGTCTATTTGTCACACCAAAAATAAAATCTTTTACTGCTTGCGTAAATATTCGGCAATAGTCGGACATTCCAGAATATTCCCGGAACATACTACTTATATTAAATAGTACGGTATGCTTGTGAGTTAGAATACCCAATACATTTGCGTATACTGAATGACGAATAAAGATATTATAAGGAATAATTTACCTGCAGTGCACAGCACAAGATCACGAAGGTTGCTACTCTCATGGTGACTGAGAGTCGGAGCCGAACTGATGCCGATTCAATATTTCCAGCCTTTTTTATACTCAAAATCTAGTTGAACACTGACGTAAATAAAAATAATACAAAAGATTATAGTTAAATCAATATTGACAAAATTATGAGGATAGAATGAACGTCTTTAACAGTTAGAACAATGTATTAGTTACCTGAGGATTTTAAACAATATGTTATAATTAAAGCTTAATTTTTATTGTACTTGTAGTTATTATTATGTATGACGATTCGCTAACATCTGTTTTCACGTGTTCAATGCTTTTACGTAAAAACACTATCACACTGTCATTACATTTTTTCTAGGAGCTAAGAGGCTCAGATCTGGTTAATCTGTGGTCGCTGCAGTCTGTCTTGCGATGGGTGACCGTTTTCAGCAGTCGAGACCCCTCTGTACTTCTGTAGCCCGTTGGTCCTGCGCCTGATCTCTCACCTGTCGTGTCGGTCTTTCGTCCCATCGGACTATATGAGTGAGGGAATAGAAAGTGCACCTGTGTTTACGCGCAGACTTGTACGTTATAATATCTCCTGCGTAGTTGGCTAGTCATAACTGAGATAAGCCACCGTAACCGAAATTCGATCAGGACAACATTATCATTTTTATTCACGTGTGCTAAGAAAACCGTTTGTTCGTTAATCTGACACATCTATACTTACATATTCTAATAAAATTGAAGTGTCTTTTTGTAACATCAACAGTTTACTCAACGCATATGATAGTATTCACGATACATTATTAGAACAAAAATGCATTTTTTTGTTTGTTTGTTTAGGCTAATCTCCGTAACGGTAAGACCGGTTTTGACGGGACTTTCACTAGCAGATAGCTAATAGTACAAGATCTAATATGGGCTACTTTGAATTACGAAAATTTTTGGGGTTCCGCGGGAAAAATGAAATCGCGGGAATTTCACGGGTTACGTCTTCTGTGCGACGGCTATCAGGATTTTGACGGGTCTTTCGCTGGGAGAGAGCTGATGCTATAAGGAGTTATTTAGACTACTTTTAATTTTTGCGAATAAATGTATTCTATTCTATTCTATTTGAAAAATATTTAAAGTTCCGCACGAAAAAATAAAATCCCATAAAATTGTTATCAAAATCAAATAGGCAAGTCCGCTTAATGCTGGTACGTACTGAATTTAATCGAAATCCTTGGGGTTGAAGTCCCGGACAAAAGCTACTAGATAATTCGTTCAGAAGACATCACCCTTTACCGAAAATTACCGAATTGAATTTCTGAAATACCCTGATCTTTTCTTAATCAACTAATAACACTATCGATCTAAGAAAATTATTATGCAAATTAACATGTGTGTAGTGAGGGGTTACGGAAGATTAAGAAGGGTTAAGATGAAGACAATCTTATCGGGGATCCGATCGACCGTAAAGACAGAGGGTTATAATTCACGGAATTTCGTTTAAGCATCCACAAGCCATTATATTCGTATTCGTTTTACGTCATAGAGGCGTCTATATAATATCAACTCAAATATTTCATGAATAATAATTTCGTTTGACCGAATTTCGGAGTCGGTGATGAAGTTGAGCCAAGCCAACTACGTTAAAGTATAGTGCACAAGTATGCGCGCAGACACAAGAGCACTCCCTATTCCCTCACTCTCATAGTTCGACACGACCGGGGAGAGTTCAGGCGCAGGATCAACTGCTTAACATGCCTTCCGAAGCACGGAGGGGTCTCGACATGTTAAAATGGTCACCCATCACAAGACTCACCGCGGCAAGCACAGTTTAACCTTGCAGATCGGCCGATCTGCGGTAGCTACAAGCCTCTCTAATCGATTCATGAATACTATTTTCTGTTTTTATTAGAATGCACTATGGAAATGGAGTTGGACTGGACGCTTAGTTAGGCGAGGTGACAACAGCTGGAAAAAACTGTTAAAAAAAAATAGTGGCTAAAAACGAGCAAGCAAAGTGTAGGTCGTTCGGCAGCGAGATGGGTCGATGATATTACAAAGATGGTGGGGCGCACCTGGATAAGATTGGCACAGGACCGCGACAGATGGCCTTGGTTTAGTCATCGCAAAACCCGACTACTAAGCACGAGGTCCAGGGATCGATTCCAGGGTCGGACAGTGTATGTTGTGGTGTGTGGTGTTTATTATTTTATAGTTGCATGGTTTGGACGATTGTTGCAGTGGCTAAGCGATTAGATTGTTGCACCAAGGATTGCGAGTTTGATTCCCGCACGGGACAAACATTTGAGTGATCCGCAGATGTTTGTCCCGAATCTGGGTATTTGTAAGCATGTGATGTTTATCCAACGGACCCACTATTCAGGAGAAATTTCTAGTGTAATAATTCCTATTAAGAAAATTGCTTACTTTTCATGATATAACTCTCAGTAGCGGCACGACGCGGATTGGATTTGTATCTGGTAAGTTGCAATAGGTTCATCCTCTTCATATCTATGGGAACTACAACACAACTGGAGATATATGTACATGTGTGTACTGCTCAGCCTACCCCTTCGGGTAGTACACACATCACTGTATTCATAATAAATCCATGACATAAGAAGTTAACACCGGCAGAGTTCTTTCGCTAGTAGACAATAAAACCTGACGTTAAAAAAACAATATCATTCGTTTTTTTTCTTAAACTGACACACCAACTGTTGCTTGGATGCCAGGGATCGTTCAATAGTTTCACTCATTCCGTCACCGTAGGAGTCATCATTAGGATAATAATGTATTTTTTTATCAAAAAACTAACAAAGTTGAGGGTGTCGGTTTTTTAGACGTCTATTATTTGACACACAAATTGTAGCAACGTTAAAGTATGGCTTCGAGTATTTACTTAGGCGTTGAAGAGCTTGTATCGACCAGTCTATCTTCAAATAGTACATACATTATAATTTATCTAAGTACCTACTTATTAATATTATAAAGCTGAATATAATTACGAAAATTGAGAAGAATATGCTTAGATGGCTTAGGCTTGTAGAAAGGATGGATGAAAGAAGAGTCACAGTACGAATATATGAGGCGAGTGTTAGTGAAGTATCGGAAAGGGGAAGACCTCGGCGAACATACCTAGACCAAATCGGAGATGTTCTGCAAAACGGACAAGTGAAGAAAAGCCTTAGCCGGCGAGCGTGTATGAGGAATTTTATGCGTGTGAATGAGGCTAAAGAAGAATGCCAGGATCGTGGCAAATGGAAATCCGTGGTGTCTGCCCTTCTAGGAAACAGGCGTGACTTTATGTATGTATACGACTGTATGTAAAGCTGAAGAGTTTGTTTGTTTGAACTCACTAATCTCAGGAACTAGGAGGGGTATATCACGGATTTTCATTTGCTACAATGTTTGCATACTTCTTCCACCTTTACTTGACGAATAGAAAAAAACATAATGTCATAGATAACTTGGTTGCAAAATTTTGTCATTCCCATACATTTATCATTCTATATGATTTCTATTCATCTAGAGTATTGCCACTCATGTAGAATTGGACTAATTTTGGTAGAACGTCGCCTCTATTTTTGAACCGCGTTGTTCCTTGTCGTGAATCCCATAACAATGGGATACATAGCTGTCAGTCATCGTGTCACTTTGCTAAATTCCTTTTCCTATTACAATGTTAGGTGTTATAACAAATGATAAATTGCAACGTTAAGGCATAACGATATTCCGTCGAGCTCAATACTGGTAAAGTTATTGGTACCCGTTTGGTTTATTGGCAACGCAGTGTGGTGCAAAGAAAAATGTTTTTTTTCAGTCTTCTTCCAATCGTATGATTGATGAACAACTTAGTATCAGAGTTCAAAACGTAGTAGGCCTCTGACATGGTTTTACACACCGTTGAAAATCTCTCAGGTGTACCGGTCGAGTTTTTCTTCGCAGTTTTTAGCAACTGATTACTAATTTATAATACATACGAATTTAAAAAGATATTAGTGCGTGCCGAGGTTTGATCTTGCGACCTTTGACTTGGCAGTCCAACCGTCATACCACTTAGCTATCGCCTATCAGTGCTGTATCTTTTTTCAGTAAAGTTTCATTACAAGTTAGGTTTTAAATTAGGTACATATTATGGCGCCACCATTTTGACTATCTCTGCTAAGAAACATAGAAACAACGTCCTAAATATAGCTTTTAAAGTCGATCCGTTAGAGATCTCAACCTACCCCTTCTGGGATTGCAGGCGTCAGTATAAAACCCAAGTAATCAAAATTATACTCCAGTTGGAGACTCTCTCGGCTTTTTGTTCAGTAAACAAACCTTAGAGGTTGATGGCATGAAAAAATATATAAGTAATTGACGACCTGATTGGCGCAATGGCTAAGCAATTCGGTGGTGCGGTAAGGGTTGCAAATTCGATTTCCGAACGGGAAAAAATGTGTGATCCGCAGATGTTTGTTCTGAGTCTGAGTGTTTGTGTATATGATATTTCATGTTTGTGAAACGCACCCACGATACAGGAGGAATTCCTAGTCTGGGTGGACGTTCTTTTTTTTAATAAAACATCTCAGCGACGAACAGCCGACGACGCTCAAATAGTTTCAACACCAACATGTTTACCGGCAAATATTGCCCCGAAGCCTGGTATACTTGGCCGATTGTTTGGAGAGGTTCTCAAACATCGTAACAGAGATCTTCGGTCATAAAACCACCCTCTGTTGTTCTGTCTGTCTCCTCGACGGCGAAGCGCGTTAATTAAGGGCCAGTGAGATTTATCACCAATTTAATTTAGGGTAAGCAACACGTGTGTTTGAACTTGAATCGTGGTTATATCTAATTGTAGTATGTTTTTAGGGTTAAGAGTTTTGATATCGAATATACTTGATGTTTTATGTGTAGGTAGGCTGCCCCGTTGGTCTATTGATCACTATGCCAAGACTGCATGAGGTCCTTGGTTGGAAACCTAGGTCGGGAAAAGTATTACTGGCTTTTTCTATTAGATAATACTCCGTAGCAGCACAGCCTCTGGATTTGTGCTCAATTGGTGCCGATAAGCTCGCCCCCTGTTACATTGGGACCTATAACATAACTGGCAAAAAGTGCGTGTACTACTAATCGGGTGTGATGTCATATACATATTTTTTTTTAACATAACCCAATAAGTGCAAGAAAATAATTGTATCATAGTCTAGCCATACCTACTAACAGACGTGATGATAAATATTTATTCTCTATAGATATGAGAAGAGGCTTCTAATAATTATTATTCATTATTTTATTCTGCAGTAGGACTGTAATATTTAAGTACTTAGTATATTTCCTACATCTAAGCAAAACTCATCAAAATCCGCCGTAACAAATATTAAAACTAAAGTATCATACATTGTCACCATTAGTTGAACGCAGACCGTTTGTCCACCAGCTTACATTTCACCGTGTATAATTTCCTCGTTAGATTAATAATGAGCAACCCGTCAAAAGGCGAATAGAATGCTACAGTTAATGACGTTACACTTGATCCTACTCCTTGCTTAATGAAGACGACTCAACACATGTCTCGCTAACCCTGTACCACGATATTCTGTACGAAAAACGGTCGCGAGAATATTTGAACGTGTTTGAACAAGAGTAGAGGGTCTCCAACTGTCACTGGCTTACAACATGTCCAGACTTTCGTTTTAAAACGATTCCAGAATTCTAAATTGAAATTTATTTATTGTGTAGAACATTAAGTTTGAATTTAGAAGTTTAGAACGTTGTGTTTTGTTATTCGAATAAGTACAATTACGAAATAAAGATGTATTATAAAAATATCTTTATTTTTCTGCTAAGTTATTAGTTGAAATTAGGAGATATTAAAACAGTCCATTATTTGTTGACTCATTCATTTTAGATAATTTAAAATCTGGGAGACATTCGCATCTTAATTCTTAGTATCATGTATTTTATTGTAGGTACATAGTCTGTTTCGCTTTAAGGTACGTCTGGTGTTAACAAACTTGAATTCAAGAGTGAAATTTACGTCTTTACAAGAAATTAATATTTATTTTTAATTTATTTATTCAGCAGTCTTGTTCTTATGACTTTATTCAAATCACCGTCTTCGATTGAAACGTTATCGCAATTAAGTTGCTTATGTTTTGTGTTTGTTCTCTACAATAAATATATGTACATAATAATTGTTCGCCATTCAAATATCATTAATTGTTTACAAAGCCTGTGTTGTAGTTTTAACAATTGACGGTCGTATCACTGCCAATGCCATAACTTAAAAGAGTATTTATCATGTATAAATAAAACTCAATTTACACACAATTGTGTTCGATTATAGTAAAGATTTGACCTTTTCATGTCGATAACATGAGCAAAGATTGACGACCTGATCGGCGCAGTGGCTTAGCGATTGGAGTGCTGTGCTAAGGTTTGCGGGTTCGATTCCTGCACGGGGCAAAAAATTGTTTTTAGCCGCAGATGTTTGCCCCGAGTCTGAGTGTTTGTGTATGTGATATTTAATGTTTCTGAAACGCTCTGAACACACGTACAGGAGAAATTCCAAGTGTGGGGCGTAGATTTAAAAAGATATGTATTTTTCAATGCATTTTTTTTATTTGGTCATAATATTTTTTGTCTTGGTTTGAAGTTACTATGAGGCAAATACATGACGTCACCTTGGTATTCCAGAGTTGGGTTATTTAGCCACAAAAAAGGTACAACATCCCCCGATAACTTTTCTCTTAAGTCATCTGTAATAGACGCACAGGTCGAAGATTAAGAAGATGGATGGATGAAGAAGAAAGATGAGGCAGAGGTGAATTTAGTAGGGGGGAAGAATTTATATATAACAATTGGCCTTTTTAACACATTAACTGTTCGATTTGTAGACACAATAGTTAAACAATCTCTGTGTACCATTATGTGATACACTGGCCAGTAAAAGGGTTAATCAGACATCAACTTTTTAAGTCATTCGAAGACGCACAATGCCAAAGAACAACACTTAATAGATATGAAACCTAGACTCCTGGTACTTGTTAAACAAACGGCTACTATTGGACTTTTAGGTATTAATCACATTGCCTAATCGTGACCTAGCTTGACCAAGATTAAGATGAACAAGACCCTATTGAATAAGTAAATTCGCATCTAACTCTCCACCAGTATAAACCCAGTTGTAAAATCAACAAACTTTTTTCAGGGGTAAAAGTAATTTGTATTTTTTGTCTCATAATAAAGGGTTGTCGACAACTAAATTGCTGCCAATCGATTACCCGTCACTGTCATAAACTGATCATCAACCTGCACCCGAAACAAATCACCTATAAACTAACAATCTTACGTATACACCTTGTTAACGACATTTTGAACCTTACCTCTTACAGCATAAGAGGCGCGTGAGATTCTTTCTAACTTTGTTATTTCAAGGCAACCGTTACAGAACAAAAAATGAAGATTCCTTTTTTAATTTTCAATTATATGAACAGAGACAACAAAATAAACCCTCCATTTTTTGTTACTGGCCGAAAATAGGGCTTGGCTTGTCATTAAATTGATGAGTCTACTAGAAAAGAAGCGTTTCAACAAAAAGTTTATTAAGAAATTATTTAATATTTATGATTGTTTCTTTGTATAAGGGAGGAGAACTAGTCAAACTAATAGAGATTATAATCTGGAGACAAATCAAAAACTTGAGGTTCATAATTATAAATAAATATTTTTCTTGCACGGGGTAGAAACCCAGGATATTCGTTTAGTAACTTGGTTACTGCGCCAAGTCAAACCTGGACCGTTGATTTCAGTGTGAACAGTAGATATTATATTATAATTATATTCTAGTATTTTCTAGGAAGCGTTTTATGAAAACTTATACCATGAAACATTAATTTAATGTAAATCAAGAAATCTCTGATGGGGTAGTCAGAGATTTCTTGTATTTACATTAAATTAATGTTCTGTGAATTCACACATATAACATCACGCCGGTATTTACCGAAAAGGTAGGCAGATGCTTATTAAGTACACCCAAAATTCTCCTGTTATGTTATAGGTCCCAATGTGGGCGAGTCTATTGACAACAATCGACGACAAATCGAGACTCCGTGCAGCTCATCGATCAACAATATCCTAGATTAAGGATTAAAAACAAAACTATATCAGTGGCCGGGAAAGCTTAACGTAAATATTTATATTTCTTCCAATAAGAAGTTTTAGTCTTAATGTTGGCTACGACTGGAGCATACTAACTTCAATTAAAACCACAAAATTATTTGTGGTCTTATTTCTCGGGCCGTTTTTGGACTGTTGATCGGTAATCTAGTACATTGTTGATCGAAGGTGCTGCTAATTGCTTATTAGAAACCAGTAACACTTTGCCCGACTCGGGATTTAAAGCCAGGACCTCATGCACAGCAGTCGCACTAGGCTCTAGACTAACAAGGCAGTCTTCAGTCAATTCTGAGAATTCAGTAAAAATTAAAGGTCCATTTGTTTAACAAGACTTTTTACAAACCTTAAGATTACACATAACATCACGCCTGTATTCCCCGAAGGGGTAGGCAGAGGCGCACATATAGTACACCCACATTTCGCCATTTATGTTTCAAGTCCCAATGTAATAGGGAACGAGCCTATTGCCATCAACCGGGCACAGATCCAGGACTTGTTGTACCTTAAGATTAAATTACCTTAAATATTATACCTCGTTGTCTTAACAGACAAACTAAACGTCAGTCTACGACAAATTACTCGATCTAGTAACTTAGTTAACTTAGACATTGGGACAAATCACTTAAGTGATAAATCTGCCAACAATTGCGGCCGGCAAGCACTCCCGAACTCCCCCTAACTAACTTAGAATGTTAACCAAGACAGTGTTTGACAAACTGTTTGATAGTTACCGTACCTAGTTTGTTAACTAGCAGTTAGTGTCACTCTTCATCTATTTCTTAAGTTAAGTTAGAAGGAAAGGGATTTATTTGTTTCCGACAATGAGACATGTTATATGACTTTTGGTTATTTTTGCATGTTGCCCATGCTAAGCTTAAATCTAAATTGATAAAGCAAATTTGAAAGATGGGTTCAAATCCCGCTCGTGTCCATCATTTTTTAAATTTCCTTTATCAATTTAGAATGAGACGTAGTTATTACTAGATAAACGCATGTCCACAATAACATGTCAAAAAACGTCACACTGGGAATTTTTCCAGGATTGTAGGTCCGTTTCACAAGCATGTATTATCAAATACACCCAGACTCGAGACAAACATCTGAGGAACACACAATTGTTTGTCCCGTGCGGGAATCGGCGGCGACCTGATTGGCGCAGTGGCTGAACGATTAGACTGCTGCGCTACGGGTTGCGGGCTCGATTCCCGCACGGGAAAAAAATATCTGTGTTCCGCATAGGTTGCTCTCGAGTCTTTGGAAACACCCACGATACAGAAGAATACCTTTGTATACTTTTCAAGGGTTTTTAGCTCTATGAATATATTTTTGGTAGCTTTAATGATTTCATAGTATGTATCTATGGAATAAGTTAGCAGCCCTAGCTTCTCAGCAGACCGTAGAAACTACCATCTGTCGTTAACGCTTGCTTGCTTAATATTATTATCACAACGTCTTAGGGTTATCACCCTTCTGTCGACGCTTCCTGTTCTTGAACAGTATGACGCGTGCCCGTCACTAACTCAACGAAACACGCCCTTAAAGTAAGGTAGATAAGGCCTGTTATAACAATACTGTTGTTAAAGTACATTTATGGAAATTGGAGACATCCGCTCGTGTGGCGCGCACGCGTCTTGTGTTTTATGCGCGATATGCTTTGGTGCGGCCAGGTGGACGCGCTTGAATTTACTTGCTCCAACGTATTTTTGAGCCTTAAAAATACGTAAGGACCTACTTAAGAAAAGGTTTAGTTCCCCTGGAAACCTTAAATACCTACTTATTGATTAAGAATGTTTAAGATTCCCTGAAAACTTTGTAGCCAGGGGTAACAAATCTTTACGAGATCTAGTCATTGCCAAAAGAGCACCCATTTGGAACCAAAAACTACTACTGAAATGGCATAAAATAAATCTCTTTGTTTGTAAAATAAGTACCTTTAAGTTACAATGTGAGAACATTGTAACTAAAAGATAACTTATATAATATCATTATTTATTATCATGACCTATTAGTATATCAATAATTATATTAATTGTACTTAAAATAAAAAATGCAAAAATACGTTAACCCTGTCTCAGTTGAGCGCTTGTTTTTGAATTTCGAAGGAGCATAACGTCCGACCATAACGTACGGCGCGAGCCGGCTTCCAAATCTCGGGTCGCTTCTCTTATAAATATTTATTTTATTGTATGTGTTTATATCCCTCAAATAATTATTGAAATGTTACTGTTTTACCAACTTTATTGAAAAAACAAACTATGTCAAAAAGGTTTTCGCAATAAGTATTATCTTTTGCAGTTTTTATTTTATATTTCGCTTATTATTTGCTACATAAGTACATACTTTATAATACGTCACGTGATTTTTTTAATGTGAATATTAGATTGATCAAACGTCTTTTAAAATATTACATCATATTTTATAGCAGCAGGCCGCGGTTTGTCAGCCCGCAGTAAGGCGCGCGCCGAAAGACCGTTAAAAATAAGTCACCGTGCATTACTTCCTACGCCAGGGACGAATCCACGCCCTTAAATTTAGTAAAGAAACCGACATAAAGTTGATAATTATAAAAGTATTCCATTAGTATATCGATATATGCATAGGAATTTAGAATTGTAGGTACCTAAGTTTTGGGTAAATAAAAAAAGTAATTATGTTATTTTTTAATTTTTAATAAAAAGTATTTAAATTTTGCAAGCCTAAGTTACTTACGCAGGGACAACCCCAAGCAAATATATTTTATGAAATCCTTTACGAGTTTTAATTTTCCTGTTCCCTGTAACTTCTTTTCTAATATTTTTAATTTAGTCAAAGTACCTATAATATTAGAAGTTCAAATCCATCCCTGAAGTTATTGTCGTCTTTTATGTGTACACGAACAACAGTAGTAATCGCGAAGAAAGCTCACCCTACAAAATAAACCTTTTTTATGCGAGCAGCTGGCTCTAATGATGTTTAGACTGTATCACCTGAATTTTAGATGCTATTTTACATTAGCAAATGTTGAACATTTGCCTCCATACTTTAACTGGTCGCTTTTAATATTGGGACGTGTTAAAATTAGGACCGTCGCCTCTTTTTGATGAATTATGAATCTTGAGTTTATGGAACATTAGGAGCTTATGAACTGTATTTGTGTTGTATTACAAAATTATTATCTCAGTTATATATTTTGCGCCCCAAGGTATTAACCACTACATTTTTTTGGGATTGAAGTAGCCTTTGATAAACTGTCATCTTGCTCTAAACCAAATGTTATCAAAATTGGACCAGTCGTTTGAGTGAAAAGAAGTAACAAACATACAAACACAAAGTACACATAAAACAACATAACATCACGCCTGTATTCCCCGAAGGGGTAGGCAGAGGTGCACATATAGTACACCCACATTTCGCCAGTTATGTTTTAGGTCCCAATGTAATAGGGGGCGAGCCTATTGCCATCAACCGGGCACAAATCCAGACTCCGTGCTGCTACTGAGAATTACCTAATGGAAAAACCCAGTAACACTTTGCCCGACCCGGGATTCGAACCCAGGACCTCGTGCTCAGCAGTCACGCTTAGCAACCACTAGACCAACGAGGCAGTCAAACACAAAGTATCGCCATAATATTAGTGGGAAGTGTGATACAATACTTTGATATCAAGTCATCATGCTTTTATGGCGTGCAGAGTCTTGCCTACATCATTGCTAGTATTTTAAAATAAACTTATTTTTCTTTTCATAAGAAAGCTAGTTTTTTACAGGATCATACTACATCTCATACGAAGTAGACTGAGTATTAACTCAGCTTACAGCACATAAACAAAAAATAAAATATATTACCAACGGCCACTAAAAAGCACTCACGCTTATCAAGATCAAATAAGGGGAGATCGTAGGGTCCGACCGCGACGTAACGTCTTTTGGGCCCAAGACGAGTTCCTTGTAGACCGTCGCACAAGCGGGATGGGCGCACGCCACCCCTGCTCACCCGCCAAATTCAAATACTCACATTCAAATTCAAAATTTTAAATTAAGTGCGTTGTGTTTATGCCAGTATTAATTTCAAGAAAGGAATCAAAATAATATACAAACGGTGATAAATTAAAAATAAATAGTTTTGAATTTAAGTTAGGAATGTTGTGGTGGTGCTATTTTAATGTTATTTTTTTTATAGTGCAATATTGTGTAAGGAAACCAATGGTCTGAGTATAGTGCCTTATCTATGTGTTATTTTATACTGTTTACAACCCGGGAATTGCGAATATTTTGGTAAGTTGTTTTTATTATATTATTATTTCCACATTATTACCTATAAATATAGCTTCGGCAGTTTTTAGGGTTTTTAAAATATCCTCTATTACAATATGCGAGTATTTCTATTTTCGATTCGATATTATACCGCAAAAAGGTCGTGGTGACCTATTGGTTGACTGACCCGATAAATATCCAGAAAGTTGCAGGTTCAAATCCAGGCAAGTATACAAAGTGACTTATTCTAAATCATGTGACACTTTCATAGATATTCAAGCACAGCAGATTAATTTACATCCTGAATACTAGCCATGAGTTCGTTTCCAACAGGGGACAATTTAATTCTGCCAGAATGTAGTACTCTAAATTGATACCATTGCCTACCCTTCTCTTGAAAGATGTAATAGTGATTGCAAACCATTCTAACCCTAAAACAAAAGATAATGTTGACATGTTCATGGTATTACTTCAGCTAGGGGAGTAAATTTGCCATTATCTGTCGGGGACCAAACTACACCTAATTTGCATGTGTATAGTCCGACGTGAATATCTAAGAAAGTGGCGGAAAGTGGAACTAAAATTACCCCATATAAAAGGTGTCAAAACTGACAGTTGTTGATAGAACCACGAAGACAGTGGCGCCCCCACTCAGATACAAAAGCTTTCTTATCGCACGATAACGCTGATAACATTGTTTAGTTGCTATGGTAACGGGCAAACTGTTTCGGTCTTATCTGTTACCTGACAGGTGTGAGAAATCCTGGCATGTTTGTATTTGTCCAGTGACCAAGAGTATGGCTTTTTGCTTTAAGTGTTGCAAGTTTGATTCCCAGACGGCACTAAATATTAATTGTAAGTTACCTACTTCGTAGAATTTCGTGTTCTTAAACAATAAACTTAATTAAACAATAAAATAAGCTAATAAAAAAAATATTCTAAATTTCTGCATCGTTATGACGTGTTAGTATTTCGTATTTCAACATTTCCAAAGCGGGAATCGAACTTGTATTTCCTGGAGTAGTTCAACCACTGCCACGCTAAGATTTGCATCGAAATTGTAGTATTATTAGTGATGATACTAAATTGCGCCTGACATGCACCCCTATCTTAGTAATCGAGGCTCTCATTTGCACCCCCATTGCACCAGCTCTTGACAATACTACGACTACAATATTATACCATATTTTATTTAAAAGAGCAATCTTTGTAGTTTCTTGCCAGTTCTTCTCCGAGAATGACATCTTTAGATCCATACAACTATCTTCTTCATGTTTCTTAAGCGCCTGTAATTGGTTTATAATAAAATAAGAACATTCTAAATTTGAATTAGATACGAAAAAGAAAAGAGTTCCAATATCTTTTCCCCATTTCATTCAGCCAATGCGACCCACACATTACGAGAGCAAACTGGCCACAATGAAAACAGCAACAAGCATTTAAAAAATAAACGAGTGTTTACAGTTCGTTAATTCTACAAATTTTACGCGGGAAAAACAGCTGGCTCATTCATTCATTTTTTTCACAGATCTGATGAAAATAATACAATGATTAAAATATATTCATTGACTTATTACGTGTTGACTGAATAATTGCATTAATTATATCATAAATCGTTATTGTTATAGTTGTGATAGCGATTGAATTCAGGTCTGATATTTCTAGTTTCAGTAGTGTATTGAATAGTTTAGTTGGTTTAGAGCCAAGTTTAGCACAAAATATTTAACTTAACATATATTTTGTGGATTTTTGATGATGGTTTAAATATTATAAGCTTAATTAGGTGTTCCTTACGTCACCCTCTAAGCTAGTAGGTATAATATAAGAATTAAATCAAATTCGTATTATAGTGCCTCTATACTATGTTTCTCACTTAAACTTTATGTAAAAGGTACTATCACATTTTCATTTCTTCAACCCTAACACTTTTAGTGGATTGACAACTAAAGCAAACAACAATAAAACAAAGTACAACAAAAAACGCAGAACAAACATGAATAATGTAATGTTAAACATTCGCGGCCCTGATTCGTGTCGTCATAATTGCCATCAGCGACACAACAGTCCCGATACGTAATCGGTGCGGTGAGAGCGCGCGAAACGCGAAAAAACACGTTATTTTTAAACGTTAAACGAAATAAAAAAGTAATGAGTTATTGATTCGGTCGAGGTCATTGGCCGACCTTGACATTCGTTAACACTGTAATACAGTGACTGTGTCAAGGCTGATTTTATTTATGCACTCATTGAGCTTTTTATTTTTTTAAGTTCGGAACATTTTTCAACTTTTAATTTGTGTTCTTTTTTAAATGAGGGCGGTATAAAACTGTTACTGGCACGTTATAAGTGGTGTTAGGGCCTTAGAACTGACTGAAAAGGCTTGTATTAGAAATCTTAGACTGTTTACACAATATCGAATTGCGTTTGAGTGTATGCCTGTATCGCATATGTGCTTCAACTACGTCTTCGTTTAGAGGTAAATATTAGATACTATCTCCTTCCTATGGTGTAACTTTTCGATATTCTGATCGGTCAAGAACGGGGTAGTGCCGGACTCTTAGTAATACTGATACAGGTTTAATTCTCCCACCTAGGGAGAGAACGCGTAGCTGCTACGACGCGTTTTGCGTATCTAAGTTTGATTGCATCTACTGTCAAACTTCTGGCGGTGGTCGCTTCTAAAACATTATTGAACCAATAGGAAGAGCTTGCCACGGTCTTATGCAAAACCTTTCAGATTTGAGGTATTTTAAAACGCTACAGATATCTCTATCAGCGTAAATATCAGGATAAAAGCGACAATACATCAGAAGCACTATTTAAAAAAACTTGAGGACATTTTAATATAATTAAGATTGAGGACGATTGTTTCTAACTCCCTCGTTCAAGACACTACAATTAATCACATTGACAAGAAAGGCCGCCATTTTAATTAATATAACATAACAATTTCCAAGTGTCCGGTCCGTTAGACCGAAGGGACCGCAAGGAGTTTAATTGTCGTCGAGATTTACGGGTTGTGGACGTGTTAGCCAAATTGAAAGTTGACTATAAATTAGGTGGGCAGCTGACCAGACGTCGGTAATGTATGTGGCTACGGATTTACACTCACACTGTTGTAGATATGTCTTATCGAGTTCTATAGGAACTAAATTGTGAAGTAAATGAACTATTTTGGGATGCTTTTTCAACGGTTGCACTATAGGGTTAATTTGAGAACTAAGTTGGATCGTCGTAGTGGCCTAGTGGTTAAAATACCGGTTTTGTATGCACATGGTTTCAGGTTCAAACGCGGGTAAATATCAATGTGACTTTTTCAATGTTATAATACTTTCTTAGTTATTCTAAGACACCACTGACCAACGGTGACGGAAGACAACGTGAGGCAACCTGGGTAAAATTATTTGAAATCGCCAACCCACAGTGAGCTAGCGTGGTGATCAATGCTCAATCCTTCTCTATACGAGAAGGGGCCTTTGCACTGCAGTGGGACAGTTATAGGCTGTTATTATTTAAGTTGGATCATTTGTTTTAAGAAGGGGTTAAAAATGTTCTGCAGATTATTGGTTATGATGCTTCATAGATGTGATATTTCATGATTGAGGCTACGTAAAAGTAGGTTAGTTTCAATTGATTCTATATTCAAAATACAGTAATGAAATTCTCTATTGAATCTGTTACTGAACTTAACAATATTCCATTCGTTCGTTCGTTCATCAAAACGAAGATGGGAAATATTTCATTTAACTTTGTTCTCCCGCCCACTTGAAAAATCAAACTTCCAAAATTCTCAAAAGCGAAAATAGACAACTTTTATTAAGTCCTTCGTTAAAACTGCATTACATTTTCTCTTTCGTCGATATGAAAGGATTTCTAACTGGAAGAACCACAATCCCTGCAAAGTTCTTTTATACAAGTTATTTTGGTATGAAGTACTGGCTCGTAGGGTGGGGTCCCTTTGTGAGCGGGTACCGCGAGCAACGATTATATCATTAATATATTTTTATATTTCTAGAAAATTCTAGAAGGCTTATTATATAGGCAAATTTCGTACAATTGTATGGTTGAAAGTAAATTCTGATAACGATAACTACGTAATTGGCAGCTGAGGGATTTAACTGCTTCGTCTTAAGCGGTTCGTTCCCCCTTCAGCATAATTAAGCTACGCCAATAACTAAGTCATTAGGTACCCCGAGTAATTTGATACACGTAATATTTTATTTTCTTAGTAGAGTTCTCGTGGAGTGCCGGGTCCGAATAGTACCTCCCTATTTCGTCTTGTAGGTGTCGTAGAAAGCGACTAAGGGTAAATCCAGAAGATGGGCAGCAGCGTCTTCTGTAACTTCATCACCAATACTGCGATGCCCAAGCCGCTTGCCAAGCGTGAGTTTATGGCAACCTATTCCTCCTTTTAAAGGGGAGGCCTTTAAATCAACAGTAGACGTCTTCTGGCTGCTGATAATGAGTAGTGTGGCCCAAAATTTATACAAAACAAAAAATATTTATTATCTACCTGAATTTAACCTCTTTACATCGCCGTCAGTGTGACCATAGACTAACGCTTATTTGAAGGATTACTACCCCTTTTACTTTCTTCCATTGTCCTGCCCTTTGCCGGTTCGCATAAAAATCTTACCAACCCATGGAGTGTGTAACATTAAGAACAAAACATTATTGAGATCAATACTTTGGTACTTATAAATTGTCGATTATGGTGAATTAATTAAACTTTAACGTAGGCTTAATGTGAAGCAGCTCACTTAAGTTTTTGGGTTCGATTCCCAGAACGAGAAATACGTTTTTTAGAGTTTTCTGTATCTTCTTGGTAGGTATTCAAGCGGTAGAAATCAGTAGCAAAATTTTAGTGGGAGAAAGTAAAGTCCTGCTTATCCCTTCCGGGAATACTCGTGAACATCAAACATTACAGATGCCCTTTTATTTCCAGGTGTTTAAATAAAACAAGAAATAAAAACTTGGATTCGTTTTAACGTTAGCACCTCTCGTAGTTAACTCATACACCGAGTTTAGGTTCATCCCGAAAGATATAAGACCACAATGTCCCGTATACCGTCACATCAAAACAGATGACAATATCTGTAAACTGTGAGACTTCAATATTGGTTTAGACAAACATTATCGCAAAGATGACTTCACACACAACATAAAGTCAACCTTCAACCAACAATATAAAGTCTATAATCGTCTAAACAACCAACACGCGTACGACGTGTAACAAAACAAATGAAAAAGTTTTTATTTATCGCCTCAACACTTCATTCTTTATTCTAACAAAGGGAAATCATTCTTAGTATGTGTATTTAAAGTCGTTTTTGTATTGAAATAATAGGGAGGAACAATAAAAACGTTCCAAATTCAAAGTTATTCGAAATGCTAAAACGTTAAAGGTGTGCCAATAAAAAAGAAGTTAGCTTCTTACGTCACGTTAACAAGGTGTGGGACACGGCGCCCGCGGCTGCCGTTTTGTGGGCATTTTATTCTTATTTTGTTGCACACTTATATTGCATCATAAACGGACCCTGATAGGGTGGACATACTGAAACAGATTGCTGTGTCGTCACTGTTGACATAAAATCTTTGTTTGACTAAATGCATGGAGCATGAAATATTTTTACAATCGGAATTTTTGGTTCACATTTTCTGGAATTAGTCTGTTTATTATTGTCAAACCAACATTTTTAAAATTACTATAAAAATCTTTTCTTTTTCGCTTTTTTTTTTAATTAAGACAATTGCTGCTAAATAAACAAACATAATATCAAATAAATATATTATAGAGTAAAAACACCGCATCCGGAAAAAAACCGCTCCTCCGCTTTTATAACGGACACAACTGTCATTTGTTACATACAAGTAATGTCTACACTCTAGGGTTAAGATGCATCAAGTGTCCAGAATTCCAGCTTTATTGTTAGTAGCTAGCAAACGGATCAGTTTGATGTTCTATTCCCGCGTCGGCAAGTCAATCTCGCACAAGTTAAGGAACGAATTGACGACGGTTTTATGACGCACTTGATGGTGAAATTACCGAGGCGCCGGTTTATGAGCCCGTGCGGATGACGCACTCGCGGTACACACGGTGTATCTTACCCTAGTTCGGTAGAGGGTTAGGTAAAGTAAAATATACAACTAGTATTCCAAGCTTAAGCGAATGGTTAGGTTGGGAGTCAAACCTCAGCATACCGCAATAGTTTTTAGTCTCTCTAATTTTGTGACTATATTATGTGCATGGCATTAGTTGTTCACTCCTGTGTTATAGGTTCGTTTATTGACATAGATATCGCTTAGTCTGGGTCTTTGGTCCACGGAAAGGGGGGTTAAATCAAGTAACCTTAACGCAACGAACTCAGTGTTTCTGAGAAAAATCGCACGTTAAAGCTATTTATTCACAATAAGTAATTGACGGAGCAGGTTTACGACATGTTGGTACTTGGTACTTTTAGTGCCGTTGTGACAAGATGGGGTTTTGAGCACCTTGGGTGATGATGGTGTTTGTCATTCGATTAAAGTACAAATCGATCGCTGTGTAATGCGACTGGCAACATTAAGTTACTTACTACCTGTATGACGTCATCCAATTAACATAACTTTTATTTTTATGACCTTTGACTGAATTTCATGGCAGCCAACTTCACCTGTGTTAGGTCGACTGCGTAAGGGCATAATTATACCTGTAGCCAATAGTGGATAACCGTGTGTGCAGACTCAGGTGCAATTTCAATTTTTCGGCTGAAATACATAACATAACATCACATATAGTACACCCACATTTCGCCAGTTATGTTTTTAGGTCCCTAGGGCTGAAATCAGAAGCAAGAATATCTAACGTGTTTCCCGAATCGCTGAGTGACAAACGGACACCCATCCAAAGAACTGACTGCAACAAGCGCTGCTTGACCGATCTACGCAGCTACGAGCTAAAAGAGGATTATAGTTTTGTCCTATTTTCACCGTACTATCAAAAAACGTATAGTCGTGTTTCTGTTTAGAGATAGGTAGTGTATGCACTGTATATGGAGATACACTGGCCTGCAACACTAAGTACTTAGATACTATACTTTTGTTTTTAATAAACTATAGAGGTAGAAGTTAGAGATTTAAAATAAACATGTTTTATAGGAATTTTTATCAGGTTTCCTGAAACTATAGTTAGTTTACGAAGAAAACTAATAAAATTCACGACGAAAGAAAACTGATAAAAAGGTTATTGCAATTTTGAAAGTGTTATACTTCGTTTTTCAGGCCAGTGTAATTAATTCAATACAGTTCGTAGTAGATACCGAGCAAAGGCAAGCTGCACCTTCGTTTATTATTTGACTATTAGTTATTATTATATGAGTTAGAGTCTATTATCTAGCTAACGTACCTATATCTAAGTATAAAGCTCAGTTAAAGCAGTTTTTGAATGTGTCGAATAATAATATAATAAATAGTATATAGATGCTTTACGGTGGTAGTAATCTAAAGGTTTCGATAATTATTATTATTGTGACATATAAACTAATTCATTAGATAATAAGATTCCACTGACGATTAGTTTAGCCTAATTAATGGCAATAGGCTCCCCTATTAGATGGCTGTTTCTGTTTGGCTAAATGTGGGGGTGCAGCACATATCCATCCCCTAAGGAATTTAGTCGTAGTGTGTTCAACAGTAGAAGTCATCCGGCTGCTGATGACGATGAAACATGAAGATGAACTAGCATGAGTTCTTTTAACGGAAATGCAGAACGGTTTTTTATTCAGAACAGTATTGCCGTCCCATTTTTTATTTGAGCATCATTTGTTATTGATCCTAAATTTTTTTTTATGATTGGTCTGCCGCAGTCAACCCCAGGATGGGCTTTTACTGCTTTACCAGACTTTATGGCGAGACCCGAGAGCCTCCAGCCTAAGCTAAAACTACAATTGATTCTAAGTACAAGACTTGTAGAAAAAAGAGATGTTATAACTATCAAGCCAATATTTTTCTTTTGGAACAAGTTAAGGGGTAAAAAAAAGTTAATACTAAACTAAAAAAAGTTATTAGTTCCTTCACAGACTACTCCAAAAAATTTTACTTATAAGACAACTATTTTTAAAATTGACGATTGCTTATTTGAATGTCAAAATCTAACCAGAATTTTAATCGAAACGCCTTTATTACCACAGAAATATAACAGTACCGGATAGAACACTACTAGTAGGCACTAGGTTTGTTAGCAAACTGTTTTTAGATATCAATGCACATAACTTTATATATTTAAAAATCTATGTATTAATGAGCCATGTTCATAATTATCACTAAAAGAAATACCTAAGTCCTCAAAAATCCTAAATATCAACTCATTTCAAATATGTAATCGCAGATTAGGACTGGTAACGCCATCTATTGTAATTAGTAGCGAAACAAACAATAATGAGCTTTGCTAAACATTTAGATAATAATAGGTAACAGAAAAAATCTATTGCACAATTTCAAATACCGTTTAAATAAACTGTAGGGGTTGACGTAATAACAGTGATGGTATTGAAGGTGTCAAAAGCAAAGATACTGTTTTCAAAACGACAGAGATCCGACATGATCAAAACGTCTGTAAAAAACCAATGAAAACGAAAAAGAAACTGCAAACGAAAATGGCCGTTGAATGCCCGGCGAAGTGAACGTTGCACTTTCACGATTAAAAAATAAAATTGAAAAAATAAACGACGCGTTAGAAATGAACCATCGGCTAATAGTTCTTATTTACACCGAACGAGGAGGTGGCGCTGGTGTTCAAGCTTATTGCTAGCGTTAGTTCTGCTATTCGACACTGCCGTATTTTAGCAGCACTGTCGCTAACATTAGAATTAGTTGCTAAATCATAAAGTTTCTATAAATGTTTTATCTAGTCCATGGAAATAAAATATAAAATTAGCTTTAAATGTATTTTTTATAAAGCTTTACTAAGCTTCGTAATTCTTTGCTATTATTGTAACGAAAAAAAAGCTGTATAGTTGTAAAGTTATTACGGCCTAAGTTTCTTACTGCCTTTTAACGAAATAATTATAAATAAAACATTTTGTGGCTTTTAAACAAAAATAAAAAATATTACTTTTTTGTTTTTTTTTGTTTTATTGTTACTAATACGATTGACTAAACTACAAAACATAATGGCACGCGTCAATAACGTATTGAAAAGCGTCGATCACATGATCGGTCGCAGATCGAACCGGGTCAAGCACAACAGGTGAGTTGCGAAGCGCATCAACTAAAAAATAAAATATCGAAATGTGAAAAAATAATAAAAATCAGCAAATATAGTAAATTGAAAAAAGAATAGTTCTGTTACTGTCTGGCGCGCGTGTTTTCCGTATCTGCGTCTCTGTTGTGAGTGCGCACACGTGGTTTTCGGTAGTCTCGATTCGGGTGTCCAGCGCGAGGGAGCGGGTGTGCGGGTAGTCGGAGGACGCGAGGGCCACATCACGTCGCGGCCCGCGCCGACCGGCTGCGTTGCCCGTAACCTCCGAATGACCTCATTTTTTTTTCTCCAATGTAAATATTCGGCTCGTTTTGCCGCATAGTCTATAAGTGGTATTAAGTTCCTTCGGCGCGTTCGATTTTTTTTTATTTTATTTACCAGTTAATTAGTGGACGTTCCAAATTGACTTAAGTCGTGTCGAGTACTTTTAATTAGTGTAATTTTTTTCTAGTGAAACGAACTCGGCTTCGTGGATTGGATTAATTTAATAATAAAAAAACCTTGTTAATGATAATAGTTAAGTTAACCGGACGTTTGAACTGATTATTGCGTTATTGTGGTGTTGACGGTTTACTGGGAAATTGCGGAAACATCGTTAATTAACGAAGATACGTGGTTTCTTTGAAGATAAGGAGAATTATAGTCAGCTCACCAGGTAATTTGTGCAAAAGGAATGTGTTGATAAATTAGAATCTTGTAGTAATTTTTGTTTGCATTTTTTTACGCAGTGTTTTTTGTCAAAAAATATTGTCAGTAACGGTATTCTCGTTAAATTCGTATATATATTTTTTAGTGCCAAGTCCAAACAGTCTATGTAATGACACATTAGTCTTGTAATCATTTTCGATAAAGCCGTAAAATAAAGAAACACAAAATTCTCGGCGTTAACTAAATTTAACATAATTATTCGAACAGGAATTAAGACGTATTTTTTTGTAAACACGACGTAGTTTTGTTGTTTAAAATAAGAATTCTTTTAAAAACTGTTACTTACAAAGTAATGTAACGACGATATCGAAAAACAATTATTTTTCACGCTATTTAAAAAAAGAATCGAAATTTAAAATGCTCGTTAAATCGCATTGGTTCATCGACCCCGCGTCGCCGGACCGCTCTCTGATAAAAGAATCATATTAATTCATACTCATTCAGCTGTTTACAATTTACAACGAAAACATTCACTCACGGCACGAAATAAAAACGTTACTACGCTGTTATTGTTTTTAATATCTTTTTCTTTTTTATCTTTTATGGAAAATCAGTGTGATAGAATGATTAATTTAACATTATTCATGTTCCGTTACATAAAAATTGTTTTGTATTATTATAATATTAAGTTAGGTACTAAATCTCAATATTTCATTATTTGCTTACTTTCGTGGTAAATAAATAAATGACGTAGATACGTGAATATTTTTTTTTAATATTATTGGGGTAACGATAATTAAGGCCCGTCGTGTAAAAGTCTTTTTTTCGCAGTGTTTTTTTGTTAAAAAACCATACACGGTAATTTTTTATTTAGTGATTAAGTCAAGTTTTCTGTCTTACTCGTGGTTACATAAATTTAAACTCTAAAAAAGTATTTTTGTTATAATTTAGGCGCGTTAAATGTCATGTAATTTTTTTGATACTCTTTTTATTTTATGTTGTACGACATTTTCAATGATATACCTACAAAACGTTCGAAAAACCGTAGGCTAAAAATAAATTAGTGTTAGTTTTTTTTTCAGTTTAAAAAAAATGTTAAGTATCAGTTTAAACTTAGAAATGTTTTTCGTAATATCTTTGCCAAAAAGTTGTCGTTACCACGCTATACAAAGCATGGGAAAACAGTGGTGTCAATTTCACTATAAAATCTAAAGTCAAGATTTTTAATGATAAAAATAAAAGTTTTTTTTTCACTTAAGTGAAATGGGTCTTTTGTGTCTAATCGTGGGAAAGATTTAATAAAACCAGAAACCAAACTAAGGGGTCAACAAAACCAGTTTCACTCACAACGACAGAAACTGTGATTTGACGTTTAGAAAAAATCCCGCCATTCTAAGCCTCTCTATCAAATATGACATTCATTGTCTTTGAATCGATTAACACCCGTCATACGAGTCGAGTGCGGAACAAAAAAGTGTGGTGACGTCATGTGCCACTCACCATAATGCATTAAAAAGTACAATCGCGGAATACGTATCTCTCATTGATATTGCCGGGTGCCGATTACCGGGGATTTTTTGCGAATGATTGAATTTTATTTACAATTAACCCAGCCTCGGCATCGACGAAAGCGAGAGTGACGATTAAATGCCATTTAAAAATAAAACAGCTCGCCGCCATAACATTGAATGCCTATAATTTATACGTGTACATCGATCCGTATGTTCGTGAGCTACGACAACTTCGATTTAGATTTTCTAACTCAGCGTTCAGTACTGTAATGTTTGTTTTTTAAACCGAGTAAGTAGAGCACGTATCTATCTCTAAAAAACTAAAACAAATCTGACCGCAACGAAGATGCTGCGCGAAAAAATCAAGGCGTAGACGAAACGTCTTAGACGTAAGAAACCGCCCAAACGTAAGTCGTAGGGGGCGCGCGGGTGGCGCGGGCCCGCCTAATTTGTCTTAGGCGGAAAAATCGCGCGGCGATTACAAGTGGCTCGTAACGAAGTCGGCCCCAGGGCGGGCGGGGGAGGGCTCGGTGGGCGCGGGGTGCGGGGCGGGGGGCGCGAGCTAGGGGTGGCGGCGCGGTCGGCCGCGGATGCGTCTCAGTCGTCCGTCTGGAGTCGCGCCGGCCGGCCGGGCCGCGCGGCGTAATACACGTTCCTCGTGCTCTTGTGATTATAAATTTTAATAATACAAAATTCCAAAAAAATAATTAATAAAAAATCTAACCGCGTCTAATCGAAAATATTTTTAGGCAAAAACCCCTCGATCCTAAATTTTTTGACTTAGACTGTTGGCAGTGGACAAAAGTTTTTTGCGAAATTTTTAATATTTACGTCGGTTAAATTTGTAAAGAGATTAACGTTTTGGCCGTTGACGAGAATATTTTTATTTAAAATTTATTTTTCTTAACTTACGAGCGATCAGTGTGCGATTGATGATAAAATAATAACTATTCATAAGCGTTATATTATTATTAAGTATTAGTTGTAATTGAACTAAATCATTGACTGCCCAATATTGTCGACTGTATTAGTTAATAATATTTGGACTATAGTTGTGGTTTACTCGGACATACAAACTTTTTGTGATTCCAACTGAAGACTACTCCCGGACCAAGGTTGTGATATAAAACATTATACATAGTTTTATTGTAGAGCTACTTTTTTTTTACAGTGTGTTTTTTTCTTTTTTTTGTTTTTTTTTTGTTTGTAAAAAAAGTAAAAAAAGATTTGACAGTAATAATTGTAATCAAATATACTGTTAATATCAATAATCGTACTTATAACCATTTAGGTATTCTTTTTTATCATTGCGCGCTTTTTTATCAATCGCCCGACGGGGCATTGGCGCGGTGATCTACGAAACATATTTTTTTGTTAGACATAGATTTAGTTTTAGAACCCGCTAGGTTTTTTTGTATTTTGTTTTAACCGACTCCAAACATAGTTTCTTTGATTTTTATTATTTTTAAAATATTTGTGAGAAAGTTATGTTTTTGAATCGGTTTTAAGTACTTGCTTTAAAATAAGAGTGTTTTTGTTACATTTTTGTTTTATTTTTTCTGTTGTTTTTTTAATAAACTATTTTTTATTTTTGCTTGTTTATTTTAAATTTTGCCTGATATTACATTAAGGGTGAGTATGAACGCAAAATTTTGACTTACAATTCCAGTATCATATCAACATGATTATTTATATTATACGTGTGTAGCAATCATTTGATAAGATATATTTTGAGACCTTATTGGATATTATCTTGGATTGGACCTAAAAACTTGTCATTACAATTCTCATTTTTTATTTCATTACATTACATTACATTCTTACATATTATATTATTATTACATATTATAATAGTGTTACGTAATATTGTAATATGTTTCTAATAACATCCTGAAATAATAACTCTGACGCATAATTCCAAACTGATGTTTGCATATTATGTAAAGGTTTTCCTTACAGATTATGGTTACATACAAGTTACAAATTCAAAAATAACATTTCAGTTTCGATCGCGTCGGGATTGTAAGACTCATATTAGAAAAACGGGTCACACTTTCTCTGACTAGACATTGATTGATCATTAACAAAACTGTCAGAATTAGAAAAAATATAGTGAATTCTTTGATCGGTTGAGAATAAAAAAGCGACTGTAGTTATATAAAAAGCCCTTTTAGAACGGGTTTTGTACGTATTACCATTGTTGATGTATAAATGGTACTAGGGGACCAAAACTGGTTCCATACATGTTTGAAGACGATGCATGATGATGTATAACGAAGGTATTATTAATAGTTCCTCGTATCTTCCTTCGTGCCCTTCGTTTGTAGCCAAAGAAGTTTCTTATGTTGAATAAAGTAGTATTAATGTTATATCAGATAAGATACATAGAAATGTAGGTAGAGAACCACCAAATATAATGCCTTAAGTATAGAAATAGATGGAAAGACGCTACGTATTTAATGTTAGATCTTTTTTTATTGTAGGAATATTGGTAGCCTACACTAAAATGTCGTGGTGGCCTAGTGGATAACATACCGGATTTGTATGCACAAGGTTGCAGGTTCAAACCCGGGCAAGTATCAATGCGACCTTTTCAATGTTATAAATACTTTCTTAGTTATCCAAGACAACACTGACTAACGGTGACGGAAAACATAGTGAGGAAATCTGGATTTAATTATCTGAAATCGCCAACCCGCAGTGAGCTAGCGTGGTGATCATTGCTCAATCACTATACGAGAAGCCTTTGCCCTGCAGTGGGACAGTTATAGGATGTTATTATTTTATTATTATATACACTAAAAATACCGCTACATAGAAAAATGCTACTGCTTTTAACGTAGTTAGACTAAAAGAATATGTGGTGAAAAAACTTCGATATTCAATCTGAGTACTAATCGTCGATATTGTTTTGGTTTTATTTTTCTGTGAAAAATGTAGCGGTTTGTCGGAATAACGATATGTTTTTATATTTCCTAACGCTACTCTCACGTTTTAGCTCTATCCCGTCGCTTTCTTTGCGTTTTTGAGGTTTAGTTTTTATAGGAAGATTGTTAAAGGTTCTGATTTAGTTGTATACCGTTGCATATTACAAGTATCATTATTTAGAATATAATCTATGAATTAATAAATAACTCTAATTAACATTTTATTTAAAATGATGAGAGATTCCAGTATTTCCAGTACTTTAGGATGTCAAAAAAAATATTTTTAGATTTAACTTAAGTGCTTCGTCGTTGATAAAATACCTATATATAGGTTGTACACACTATAATAAACCTACTCATTATATTCCAGTAGTAAAGGTATGCATGACTAGTTATTCATGGTTTGTTATCAATACATAAAACATTCCTGATCAATTCATATCGATCTCACGTCGCCTTGCAATAATAATGGTCTGCTACGAAAACGTCCTTCGTAGCGCATTACGTAGCAAAATGTATTTCTTGGAACCACAGTTTAGCATTGATATTGTAAGATGGTTACGGTTTTTGTATCTACTTACGTTTAAAACATCACGCCTGTACTCTTAGGGGTAGGCAGAGGTGCACATCTATTTTCGGGACAAGCCCACCACTTGTGCCTATTACTGTGAGTCCTGTCGACCAGGATCTACAATGATAACCATCGAGACAATGAAGCTCGAGACGTCTCAGACAAATGACTCGACTGTCTTGGAACCCGGAACGAAATTAATCATAAAAAAATAATAGGAGGAGTAGGAATTGAATTTTGGGTCCCACTTGCCTCCGTAGCAAACGGTAGACGCAAAGATTAAAATGCTTAAAGCATAATCAATAATGGATTCATTACGGGTACACATTTAGTACACCTACCTACTTATTTTTATGAATAAATGAAAATATAATTCAGCCTATAGCAATCCACTGCTGGATATAGGCTTCTGACTATTAACCGAATTGTTATGTAATGTAAATTATAATGAACGCAATGTGCTTACGTCATAGGTATCCAATTCTTACACCTTTCTTCACTTCGTGTTGGAGATCTTGGTTCCACGCTAGCTGATCTGCCCAGCCTTAATAGAGCCGAAAGGGAATGAAATTCTATTTTACACATTGACACGCTGCAGACATATTAGTTAAAACTATTGTTCGCGGTCACCGGTGACCGCGGTGGCGCTCACAGGGTTAAGAAGAGAACTGTACAAGTCCCCTAGTAAGATACACCTACACAGTTACTACGAGTGTATGCTGTATTATCAAGTTATATATAAAATACCTACATCACTTACGATGCATCAACACATAAATGAAAAATACAAATGAAATCAACAAGAAAACAAGATACTCGAATACCTAGACTGTATATACCATGAGATACTTTAACTTAGTAACTGGTTGAATAACAAGAAAATAATTGTTTCAAAAAGTCTTCTTCTTCTTCGTATAGGCCTGAGTCAATAGCCACATGTAATAGTTCAGCCGTGGTGTAGAGATTGGTCAATCAACAAGGATGGTAGCGAGGTTGACCGTCCAGGGTGCGCCGGACGTACTTAAGTATCGTACTAGTGAAGGCTCTCTACTTACACCCTTCCAAAATGTTATAATCATGTTTTACATCTCACAACTTTACATGTTTTATATCTCTACATAGTTATTGTTCTGTATTTCTATACATAATCATCAACGTCACGCCGTATTCCCCGAAGGGTTAGAGGTCTGTAGTACACCGATATTTCACCAGTTATATTGTAGGTCCCAATGTGGTAGGGGACGAGCCTATTGCCAGCAACCAGGAACCAATAACTGGCTATTGAGAAACCTAATACAAAAATCGCGATTCCGTACGGCCACCTATTAGAACAACCCAGTAACACTTAATTACTACACGTGCTTTTTTTTCTGACTTGTCTCTCGCAGTCAGCTCTGAAGGAGCTCTTACTGCTTAACCGGGTGATTGGCGAGACCTAATAAAAGGCCTCCAGCCAGGTACTAAACGTTTGCATAACACTCTTCATAATAGGTAGGTACTAGAACTACTAGACCGCTTTTTTGGGGATAGGGTGGAGACTATTTTGACATTAATTTTAAAACTCTATGTTATTTCACTAACATTCTATATTATTGTTATTATTACGTTTCAACATTCGTTGATTATGCAAAGAGAATAATAATTCAAGCATCATCTTAGGTCTTTTATTCAGTCCGTTTGTGTCGCCACCTATCTTTAATAACCTGTACTAAGTGAACACCTCAGTAAAGCTATTTTTATCGGCCGGCCATTATCTGCTTCTCGAAGTTCATCCATAAAACCATAGAGGGCGCTGTACGCACCATCGCAGGCGCATGTTTAGCGTAACTGTGAGCTGTTTTGATAGAGGGCGTTAGTAACGCTATATTAAATTTTAATTACACACATAAATATAAGTTACTCTATACTTAGTCGGTTATAACTATAAAAAATAAAACTTTCACATTCTATGTAGAATTTTAAAAGAAACAGCTATAAGTGTGTAGCGCCATCTATCTAACAAAATCGACAGTACAGTTAAAGAGAAGTGATGTATCTTGAAATTTGGTACACAACGCCATCTATGAATCAAAGTAGAAAGCTCCATTCCCAATGGTTCTAATATTGACTAATAGATGGCACTACTAGCGTAAAGTTGTGACGGGTGTATTAATATATATCAGAACGTTGATAAGAGTTTTGGTGTATAAGCCTGAAGAGTTTGAATGGGATGTTATTAGACAAAACGGAGTAGGTGAGAGCAAACCGTTATACTAAACTAGTATGTAGGTTATTTCGTAGATTTATATCTAAAGTAGAGTCCTAGATAACAAGTACCTCTACTGTACCTATAACCAGATAGAGTCTACATGAGACGCTGTGTTGTTAGATTAAAATGAAGTACAAGTTAGCACGACCATTACAAGCTTCGAACTTGAGCTTGGCAGATTGAGAAGCCTGTTTTCGCGATTCAGAAGAGTAAATAGTAAACTCCGATAAAATCAGCCAATCATTTGGAGATCAAACAGTAACCAGAGTGATAGCGATAAACAGATATTTAAACCAAGGCTACTAGGTACAGAAAACTTAAAAAAACAAGATAAAAACATAGTTATCTTACTTACAAATCGATTCTAACGATCATTGGTAAGCTCTATAATGTTATGCTCTATAGGCAAGTTATTCTTGCGTCTCATGCAAGTTATAGAGCACCAATAACATACGACTACTGTAGCCAATCTTAAGACGAAACAAACTTGTTATTGGGTAGGCGTGTTCTACGATAGGTGGAGTTCTAAACTTCTAAGAAAGGGGGCTGGGCAAGACGCGGGCGGCCGCTCACGATTGGCTGAGAAAACATGCTTGGTAGCGTTTGATTGATGCCGCTGCCAGTCACGATAAGTAAATAACTTAAGTAACGACATATTATGAAGTCATATATGTGCCATTCTTATTATTTATGCCTTTAAACTCAAATTTCGCTATAATCACTATAAGTTCCATGCTACCCCGATAGGTGCCGAGATTATCGCTATTATCGGATGCACACTGCGCAGTTGCACACCGAATTTGTCAAGTCTATAGACAATATTGACGACCTGATTAGCGCAGTGGCTAAGCGATTGGACTGCTGCGCTAAGGGTCGCGGGTTCGATTCCCGCACGGGGCAAAACTTTGTGCGAACCACAGATGTTTGTCCCGAGTCTGGGTGTTAGTGTATGTGATATTTCATGTTTGTGAAACGCACCCACGACACAGGAGAAAATCCTAGTGTGGGGCGACGTTTTTTTTAAAAAAAGAAAAAAAAAAGAAAAGAAACTAAATTTCATACTTAATACTTAGAGATCTTTCCACGGACTTCTTAAATAATTCTTTAGATATATTCCTTTACCTACGGACAAAGCGATTGGCCGTTATTTATATACATTTATCGATTTACAAGAACTCTATAATTATAACTATCGCTGTTGGTTTTTTGTTTTTTTTTTACCGCTGGCATCGTGTGCAAGCCTGTATTTAGATACTGCCCCCGCTGTTAGCCGATTAATGTGTGGAATTAGTAGAGTTTATTGCTATCTACTGCATGAAATCAAACTTCCCAGTAGGTAGGACAGAATTACAAGGCCGTAAAGCACGGTTTTTATACCAGCTAGATATCAGCTGAAGTTAATATGAGTTATTCGAATGATTGTGAATTTGAAAGTATGTTTTGGAATTTAATAGGCTTAGGGTAATATTTAAAAATGTTGTTTCTCTGTAACTGGCTATAAATCGTATAATTATGAATGTTTTACAATTTTAAACAGCTCTGCCTACCACTTCGGGGAATACAGGCGTGATTTTATATTATGAATAAATATAGCTTTCGATCTCTTCGTCTTTAACTTGAATGTGAGGCCATGACTATCATCTCTAGGGGAACTATCTCCTGTAGTAGTCACACTAAAAACCAAATACTACATAGTCTTCTGTAAGCCCCTTTTGTTTAAGACGTTAAGCCCCACTAGCTTCAGGGCGTATTGTACCAGGGCGGCATAAGAAAGTAGGCGTAGGTGCGCAAGGAGCAGCGCGGGGGAGCTGCGGGGCGAAGGGCGTGCGCAAGACGTTAGGGGGCGGGGCCTAGGTTTACACGAACTTCAGCTTAGATCTTAAGACTTTGTATGTAAGGAGATCGACTATGTAAAAAGGTTGGCCCAAGCTCTGATTTGAATATAGAAGGCACTCTATCGTTTATGGACTTAATTGCTCCTAAAAAAGGTTTCCAGTATTTACTCTATGACGAAATGTTTTACTTTTCATAAAAAGAACTGACAGATGTGTGAAATGAATTAGATTTTTTTCTTTATTTCAGACTACCACCATCTCCAGCAGACATCCGACACCCTCGGGTGACGTCATTAGGAATATTTAAGGTAAGGTATTTTATACTTCAGATCCCAAAATAACCCATGACAGGGCAAAGGCTACCCTCATTCCACTTGTCTCTCGAAGACTACCCAAACCGTTATGGTTCATGAAGGAATGCATTTTCCTTCAAGTACCTACCTACACCAAACTATACAAATATCTAAGTACCAACCACAATCTCAGGTAAAACCCAGCGCAAAGTAATTCTCCGCGAAACAAATAACCCACTAACAAAATTAAAACGTATGATTACTTAGAACGCCATCTTTTTAAACGCTATCCAGAAAGGCTGAATGGGCGCGACTCTTGACGGTTTAAAAAAAAGAAAACTCACGCATCGCGTTCCATTGTACGTAGACACGAAGGTGGATCTCATTAGAGAAACATTCCCGATCTGATGGTGCGAATCTTGGGAATCATTACGTGGAACACAGCGTAATGGCGGACATTTTTTAGAAATATTCTTCGCGCGCTTTTTATTATTTCTTTGAATGAAATGTAGGTCATGTTTTATAGTTTTAAGAAAAATTGTTTTAGAGAACACTGATGTTAGTTCGTATATTTTGTCGATCGTGTCAGCTATGTGATGTTAACTGAATAATAAGTTAATATTAAATGTATATTTTTAGCACACGCTTTTAAATCCAAAGTACCAAAATATTGTATTGTCACCAAGCATATTTAAATATTCAAAATTTCATTTCAATTGGTTGTCAAAAAGTGGATTTTATTGAGGTTGCAAAATTTGACCTAAACAAACTCACATACATACATACAAACATTGCAAGTTAATTGCTCTAGTGGTCGCTAAGCGCGACTGCTAAGCATAAGGTCCCGGGTTCGATTCCCGGATCGGGTAAAGTGTTACTGGTTATTCCATTTGGTAATTCTCAGTAGCAGCACAGAGTCTGGATTTGTGCCCGGTGGATGGCAATAGGCTCGCCCCCTATCACATTGGGACCCATAACATAACTGGCGAAATGTGGGTGTACTCTACCTATACCCCTTCGTTTCAATATATCCAAACATGTTAACTGTTATTTCCTTAACCAAACGTTTAACCCTAAAATTTCAAAGATATATTACAACCTACGAACTTACCTACATTTTAAATCTCCAACAAACTACGAACCTACAGAATTAAAACTCCAATTTCGAATACTAAAGTAAAAATTCTCGTTCCTCTACCAATTACAATACTATTACTGAAGCAAAAAGACTGTGACGAGCACAAAAGCTTAAAGACCGGACCGAGAGGCTTCTCCATTAGTGGAGAACTCGAGAATCGCTCTACTCAAGATAGCGGTGAAGTGTTATGGTGTTCTCAGTTACCGGTAAAGGATTATTACTTTTACCGCGAAGTCCGGTAATAGTGAGTGAAGTAAATTGAGTGGTTTAGGGTTAATAGTTGTGTGTCTTGGTGGATATCTTTTTAAGGTTACATTTTTTAGTCGAGTATTGATTTTGTGATTAAATCTATTTATAATTAGTCGAGTAATCATTATGAAGTATTGGAACTGATGATTTTAAAGTTCAGAGCTTTATACTAATAATTCTAGGTACAGTTACCTATGGATATTAGACACTTATAAGGCCATAGACCACTGTCTATGGCAATCTTTTTAACAGACTGGGACTTAATGTTTTATCCTTGATACATTTTATGTTCACCACTGTAAAATTACTTCTTACTGTATAATAATAGAATATTATAAACCGAAACTATTCAAGATATTCATATAAAGGAGGGTTCATACATGACGATGCGTTTCTGCGACAAAAGACGGTACAACACGAGGAAGTTAGTCGCAAGTCGCAAATAACTCGCGAGACGCGTCGCAAATTGAATGCCGAGGTGTGAGGAGGAAACATACGGTGGACTAACTGGGGGTACACGCGTAGACAATGATTGTAGTACTATGAGAAGCTAAGACAAAATACACATCGTCTTATGACTTTAAATAGTTTGTCCTCCTGAAAACATGGTGTCCGCAACTAGTAGGTATAGTTAAACTAATTGTTAACGTTTAAAAGTTGCTTTAAAACCTATTAAAAGTTAACCTATGAATGATCATTATTGTTATAGGTACAGTCCTTCCATTGTTACTTTTCCGAATTGCCTTTGTGTAGATCTTGAGCTTCAAATAAATGAATACAATAACAGTTTATCTTAAAACAAGACAGTCAGAAAAAAACAAAAAATAACCTTATAAAAAAAAATTAAAAATCATCAATCAACCTAACCAAACAATAACAGTTCATAGTTCATAAAACAAGACAGTCATAAAAAAAAACAAAAAATCTCTATAAAAAAACGGTAAAGTAAAAAAAATAAATTAAAAATCACCAATCAACCTAACCCGTCCACATCAAGTAACAGCGATGAGAATCATAAATAGTACGCCATCTTTGATCGTTGATGACGGGCCCGTCTCCGGCACAGTCCCGTGATTATTCCATAAGTGTGAACACACATTTACACGGCAACTTGGGTCGGCAACGATTCACGGGAGAACACCCACGTATGGTGGCTGATGCTCAAGAATTTTAAAGTTTTCGCATTAACCCAACGCGAGGAAAAAGTAATTAAAACGTCTTCACAACTTGCGCTTTGTTGAATAGTTGGTTATCACTGAATAGATGAAGTCTGTGTTGATGATACAGCAGATTTTGGCTGGTTCATGTATAGTAAAATTTTGGTAGATCTCAATCATAATTTTGCGGTTGCCAAATATCAATGGAATCCGGTTTGAATGACAGTAGATTCAAAATATTAATCTAAATGTAAAGTTAAACGATTATTCTCTTCTCTCTTATTCGATTATTAACTTTACATTTGAAATATCATATTATTAAAGTCAACGAAAAAGAAAAATAACTCACACCAATATACATGGCATAAAAATATATAAAAATGGATTTCTGTTCGTTAGTCTCGCTAAAACTCAAGAACGGCTGGACCGATTTGGCTAATTTTGGTCGTGAAATATTTTTAAAAGTCCAGGCAAGGTTTTAAAGGCGGTACGAAGTTCACCGGGTCAGTTAGTCTTACATAAAATTATAGTGATTCCGGCTAACAAATACTTAAATAAGAAAAACGTAACGAAGATTATCAGCAATACACCCATATCAATCTTCAACAATATTATTGGTATATGTACCTACTCAACAAAAATACATAGGTATAACCACAATACGTTCCTTGCAATCCTAATAAACTAACAATAGAACATCATTTTGATCAGAATCAGTTGGATCCGCATCTTGCTAAATAATACCGGACTCCGGAGTCTCTGACAGCACTCGTGTGGTATTGGCGCGCACTCCGTGACGGCCCGCCATTGGCCAGACACACTTCCGTTTCCTGAAGTCACGCCAATTACTCTTTAAAGGTTGGTACACCTGTATATAAGGATGTATGAATAGTATTAACATAATTGACCGTAATTACACGTTTGTGTGGGAATGGGCAGATATTAATTAATTATATTGATATGGTAACACTTATAAGTACACGCCTTGCCAGTTATAATAAAACATAAGCTGAAAGTTTGTTTAAGTAAAAGAAAAGTTTGATTAAGAAAAAATAGAACAAATTTATAAGTAAGCGAATCCAACAGTTCCATTATTGAAATGGTTGGAACTAATATATAATCAATTACTAGCCTTAACACGTTACCTGTCCGCTAAGTAAACCCAATAATTTAAAATTTGACTTTTAGTGCATTACTCAGTAAATACATAGTCTAAGGGTTCAAAACATGAAATGTTAGAAACACCAAAATTACATTGGTATACTCGAAAAACGAATACAAAATCAAAAAACACGTTGCCTATCCGCCGAGAAGACACCATAGTTAAACCAAGTTATACAATCGATGTGTATTTCGGTATATATAATGCAGTAAACAGTCAAAGGGTTAAAAACATGAAATATCAAAATTACAATCATAAGTAGGTACGTTAATATATTCGAAACAACATAAGAGTATTGCCGCTTCAATTTCAAACACTCAAAACACCATCGAGTTCATATAATTTCAACTATTATTTTTCTTCGACACACATACAATTCCCCCCTAGAATACTTGGGCACACAATGGGGCACAGAAATGCAGTAACTTGACCAGGTGCCACCAGGCAGATGTGACTTAGTCGGCGCGTGCACATTGTTGAGCGTAACTTCGGTATGCAAATGGTAATGCATCTTAATAATGTTAATTAATACAGCAAGTGATCAAAATGGAGTCACAGCTTTAAGTTTCAGAAAACTTTAACTTAAGTTTGAAAGTTCTAAAGAAATTTGTTTTTTTAGGAGTGAACATTGACTTTGACTGCTGTATGCCAGTATGTTACCAAAAAGTTGGCTAAAAACATTACAACTACAGCATATTAAAATATATCCATTCAATGCTTTCAAAAAGAGACAGTAGGTAAACAATGCCTAATCCGTGATTCTATAAACAAAACCGCAAAAGAAGTATCAAAAACAAAAACTTAATTAAAAATTAAGCCTTCATCTCATTATTTCGAATTCACTAAACGAAAAAATTATCTTATTCAGCTTCCAAATTCAAATCCTCAAACATTTCCAATTAGAAACGAAACACATCTTCAAAAAGAAGAAATAAAAATAATAAATGTACCGAGGGGAGTCGCGTGCCAGGTGTAGCGACCCCTCTGTCATCCACAATATAATAATACTTATTATCACAACTCCTTATTATTTCTTGTTTTAATTGTTCCAGCCTTGGCTTTTGCTTCTTTTGTTCGCGTTTAATGGCGTATTGTTTGTTGGGCCTTTTTTAAACGCGTGCGCGTGCCGTAATCTTACGTTTCATTGGTCGTTTTAATGTTTGTACTTTTATATTGAATTATATGATTTGCTTACTATTTAAAGACAGTGGCATCTGCCAATATAATGATCGTCTTTCATATTTTTTTCAAATCAATGCTATATTTTAAAGTTATTTCTGAACTAAAATGTTCGTTCTATTTTCAAATCTCCATACAATTCCAATTCCTTAAAACTTTATGTATTTTCTTTATTTATTAGTTTTAAAATGCTTACAATATTCCTTGAAATAAAAACGATAACCCGCTCCTAATAACGTTTCCAAAATTCTAAATCAATATATCTTACATTCTCAATTACCTACTCCTGTTGTTTCGAATACCAGAAACTTTTCTCAATAAATATCCAACCTCCTTTCATTAATTACCACACATGGAGTCTCAAGATTTCTCCAAGTTTAATTGAGGGGATGCCTGGCTCACCGCGGCTCACACAAGATCGGCCTGATCCTCGCATATTTGGGGACAACTTGTAATTGATTTTGAGGAACTTTCTGTAACACTGTTCTTAGTGTTATAAGGTTCTACTCTTTGACGGTGAAGCAATAATACTATGCCTTTTACTTTTTTATAAAAAGATTTTTTTTTTGATGTTGATTTAAAAAGTGTCTGTTTTTTTTTTACTCGTTGTTCAAGGACGTTTTTTTAAGTTGTCTTCCATTTCACGAAGTACTTACTCACTTGATAAATAATTTACCAACAGTTGATTGTAAATCAAACAAATGAAACTAACGACAACTGGCGAGTTATCAGCTGTTTCTATTAGAAATTAGATCTGTATAGACACAAGAGGAAGAAACCCGCCATCTGCCGCGCTACGGAGACAGATCAAATATATACACGATTAAAACCAGATTCTCGTTTACAGACACCGTACGTAGGCACAGGCATGTTTGTATGTCACATATTAAATATAATGAACAGATATAATTTATATAATTCTGCATATATTTTATCTATACATGACATACAGACATATTCACATCTAGCAAACGTTTCGTTGGCGTATAGACACGTCAGACACTTTTTGAAATAGTGTATGGAATTATACGTTATAAGAAGAGTATTTATATTAATTTTACAATCATAATTACTGTTTATTATTATAAAAACGAATCAATCATAATTCGAAGCGTTAGTAAAAGGTGTTTAACGAAGAAAAGTGGGCTTTGCATCACACCAATTTATTTGACAGCGAAAGAGGCGCAATGACTGATTGATTGGAGTTTTTATGGGTTAGGTTCGGTACCCGGGATAATCTTATAGTAGCCATATTTAAAAAATAAACTAAAAGTTTCGTATTTTAGACATTTCTACAGAACAATACGTTTAAATAAGTCTACAGTACCCCATAAACTGTTTGGGACCTCAAAACCGAGCTTAGCCTGCACCGTGCCTAAAACACATAATGTGTCACCATATACGCAATATATTAATTACTTATTGATATAGTTTTAATAGATACCATAAATAGCTGATATATTTAAGTACCTACGTCTGACTCATTTTAATAATAAATTAAATTCAATATCCTCATTGGATTATTAGATTCGTAGGCTGGACTTAATTACTTGGGAATACCATTGTCAAAATATCCTAAATGTTATCATTTATTGACGCACCCGACGGGAAACAAACACTCTTATTTACGTATTACAATCATCAATCAGTTACCCATAACATAACTGCTGATCGTAGCTTTGTACAACTATTTTGACGACATGATTGTCGCAGTGGCTAAGCCATTGGACTGCTAAGCTAAGGGTTTCGGCTTCCCGCACGGGACGAGAATTTGTGTGATCCGCACTTGTTTGTCCCGAGTCTGGGTGTATGTGAATAATTTTTATTATTATTTATTTATATTCACATAGTGGTAAGTATAACTTATAAACTAATCCCACAAAATAGTTATAGTGGTTTGACTGAGGGGTTAATGATGTTTCATTTATGTGGAACACACCCACGGTACAGGAGAAATCTAAATGGGGCGAGGTTTTTAAACGAAAGTTAATGTATAAAAAAGTAATTTATTCTAAGACCCAATTAAAGTTATCAAACGCGACCAATAGCATAAAAATATTGTAAGACAGGCCACTTCTCATAAAGTTCACATCCATAAAGGGGCAATAAAATAACACTGAAGTGTGAACATCGGGGGCTCTTCAGAGAGACTTCAAAGTACTAAGAATAAAGCTGTGAGATTGCGTCTCGTCTTAGGGTTGGCACTAACTTGTATAAAATATTTTCTTAAATATTCTTTATTGTAAATACATAAAGGTGTCAAAATTTGGCTTATAACAATAAAAAAACCAACAGTCACGTGTTTTATATTGAAGAAATAATAACAATGTACTTGTCAAGATCCACCCTACACGTAATGACTTAAGCAATAAACCGCCAGCTACACTAATACCTCAAATTACCCGGCAATGAAGGAAACCCCACGTTTACATTGCGTGTTCAAAACAACACATTTACAATAATGTTGCGCGACACCCCTAGCCCTCGCTTTCTTAACCCTCCGTCTCAAGACGGTGTAAACACCGTTTAGTTAAACATACTTTGGGGTATGGTGCGAGTGTGAGCGGAATAAGACACATTCAAATTTCACTTCTATCCACGTCCATAACCGGTAGTTTCTTAGATCATCATCTTAAAATATTGTTGACATGATTACTGATAAAATAAACAGTATAACCAGTTACTAAAGTGTTTTAATCAATCGATTAACAACATCAACATGACTCGATTAAAAAGAAATTGATCATACAAAAAAACGATGCCATCCGATAATTCTGGGCGTTATTATATTAATAACGTGAAAAGTATTTAAAAGAGATGCATAAAAACGCGTGAGAACGTTTTAAATATTTATTTTTGCTGGTACCAATTATTTACTTCGTGTAAGCGGGATTTTAAACATTTACAGTTTCTCTTGAACTGATTCTTTTTTGGTAATTTTAAGTTTCATGATTTATAACCTGAAAGCCCGCGTGATAAATAAAGTTGGTGACTTTTTGTCATGTAGGTATAAACTTTATGATTGGATTGTAATGGTTGCAATCATTCATTGATATATTGCTTCATACAGTAATATTAAATAAGATTTTTTTATGATGTTTAAAAATCTTATTATTTAATCATTAAAAATTACTAAGTGTTTTAAAAAACAGCATGGATAGAATTTTTTTCGCTCTACATTTTATAGAAATTGGATGCAGACAGTATAATAGAGTGTTTAAACACCAAAACAATTACACTTATAGGTACCTACTAGAAAATATTATAAAACATGCGTCTTAGAAGTTTAACACTAGCACCACACCCTAACACTTAAATGGGTGTTTTCTGCTTGGGGGAGCGCGACGTATGCTCCTTATACTTAAGTTGATCGCCGTGGGAGGGTTAACTGCGATCGTGTATCTGATTTGTGAATTACCAACATTTTTATGACTTGTTTAGGAAATAGGTACCTGTCGTTTATCGTACTTGGTTACAGGTTAAACGGTTCTAATTGAATTCATTTGTTGACTGTGTTATGTTTACGTTTGAACAGCTGTTTAATTAATGATGTAGAGAGAAGATACCAAATTGTTTGTATATACAAAACTGAGTCATCTTATATTTTTACACTTAGTATTTTATTTTGAAGTATTAAAGGGTTACTGTTTTTAACGCTTTCAAAGGCATTGCCAACAAAAAATGCCACAAAACAGTATGTTTAGATAGCTCGCAAAACACACACCTTGACTGTAAGGCTCATCAATTTTTTGTGCAAATGTTTGGTTAAACGTTGGACGTGCGATACAAACATATGTTCCGCGCGCGTGCATAAAATTGAACACCTTTGCCGACATTTGTGGCGATATATTGGCTTTAAATTTCTTTGTTGATGACGTAAGCTGTTACAGATTGGCTTTTTTTGTAGTCATATGGCATATTGTAAAAGAACTGTTCTAAGATATAGATAATAACACTAATATTTGTATTTAGATGATTTAAGACCATTAAACAGGGCCACCTATCTATAATTCCATTAAATAAATGTTACCAAGAAAGATCGACAATTAAACCTAAAACCTAAAAGTATTATTGATACTTTGACCGACCCAGGCTTCGAATCAAGATACTTAAGCTTAGCAGTCGCGCTTAGCAACCACTAGACCAACGAGGTAGTCTCAAAACACTCCACTATGTAATATAATGTAAATATTACAAAGGTCTAACAATCAGTTAGTACAATATCTAATGTAAATTCTATTTATCCACACATCTAAAAAAGTCTTCAAACCACTACAGTATAATAATATTAAGACTGCAAAACAAACGAAAGGTTAGATATTGCTGTCTCATTCTAGCGTCCAGATAAAAGAAAAAAGATATTCAAAACACAACGTACAAACATAAAATTCAGGCAGCCGCCGTTTGAAAAGTAATATCTGTTGACATAACAAACAGGATCTCCGTGCTCCAGTAGGATGATGAACTTTATCTTTTTGGATGCCTTTTTTACCTTTAATAAACACTAGTGCTAGTTTTCGTTGGTATTTCAATTTGGTCAGATTAAGCGCTCTATTAAAATTGTATTTGTTTGCGATCCGAGTTTTAGAAGACGTTTGACTGAATTTTTTTGATTACACGCGTTTGGAATTTTTTCGTAGAACCTTAGTAGCAACGGTGCTTCATGTAGGTTTATAATACCTACGTACTAGGGATGTTACGGAGCCTCGGTTTCGATTCCGAAAGGTCGGATTCCGATTGATTAAAATCACTTTTGGTTCCGAAAGTATTAAATCGGATAATCTATCGCAGCTTGAAAGCAATTCGCCGTGACTACGAACGTCGAGCGAAGAGTAACAAGAAACATGTTTCATCACAAATTTTACTAATGTTATTTCTCTTTCCTGCCTCGTTGGTCTAGTGGTCGCTAAGCACGACTGCTGAGCACGAGGTCCTGGGTTCGAATCCCGGGTCGGGCAAAGTGTTATTGGGTTTTTCCATTAGGTAATTCTCAGTAGCAGCACGGAGTCTGGATTTGTGCCCGGTTGATGGCAATAGGCTCGCCCCCTATTACATTGGGACCTAAGAACATAACTGGCGAAATGTGGGTGTACTATATGTGCACCTCTGCCTACCCCTTCGGGGAATACAGGCGTGATGTTATGTATGTATTTCTCTTGTCCAATTCGAACTGTTTTTTTATACAACTGACCTTAACCATAAGATTTCGATTTCAGTTCCGATTCCGGTACCGTTTTGGTTCCGATTCCCACAAAATAAGTTGTAAACAATCTTCCGTAACATCCCTAATCAGTACTAAAAAGCAAAATTTAAATACATACCTACTATTTTTTAGTATATAGTTTCCTAAAACTATTTATCATTCTCTTTCTTTGTTAATCTCCTCTATGGTACAGGAAAAACTTATTAAACTTCATATCTATTTCATTTATACACTAAAATCTCTCAACAATTTGAACGTAAAAACAATCCTTGGAATACGAATTAATAAAACTGGTATAGGTAGGTATCTTTCCTATAAAATTGCATTTATAATATACAAACATCTAGCACAACTATAGAGTCTAAGTAGACTAAAACAACCTAAATATTCGTGCTAAATACAAAGTGAAAGCATTCTCATTCACATTGTTCTTGTAACAATCCTCCTTCGAATCCCGTTCCTGTTCTGAGAAGGAAATAATTCTAGCAGTTTACGAGTCCATGATTGTTAATAGTTATTCTTGAAATAACTCTTACATAATTAGAATAACAATGGGAGGTATTAATAGGTTTTAAGTTCGCTTCCGGAGAAAGTCCTTATCGATCGAGAGGCAGCATTAGTGCATCCTCAAACTTTCTCCCGACCCTCTCAGAGGGAAGCCCTCAATTAATTCCAATGATGGATCATTTTATTATTATTATCCCCTGTTTGACTATTATGCTATTGAGATTAGAAAAAACACACAAATCTGAGCCATCAATATTGGTTTTACGATTCGTTAAAACGATTTGTAAAACCAATGCTGGTATACCAAAATATAACAAACCAAACCTTTATTCTCCTCGAACTCCGCCTGCACGCCTGCGGCTTATAAAAAACTAGTATTTTTTTAATAACAAAGCGACCACACATCAAACAGACTAACACACCACCTATCTAATATAACATAAAACATAAACCTAAAAACAAAAACAAAAAACGGCCATCGAAATTCAAACAAAAAACGCAACACAAACTGCACACAAAACAAAAAACGGTAAGCTAAAACAAAACAGCCGCTAAACTTTCTAGCACGCATCTAGTTGAAGACACGCTTTTAATAACCGAGGAAGTGGCGACAATCCTCTTAATCAGGGAACAGACAATGTGTGAAATGGGGCCACGCATATACCGGAATGATTAGTTGCTTTGTACCGTCCACTTTTGCTGGTGGCAACTTTGGTGGGAATTGTGCCGTTATGAGTAATTTGCTGGTGCCTTTTTTTGCTATCTGCCTTTTTTTGAGCAAAAAGAATGCTCTTTAATTGTTCGTTTTCAATCAATGCTGCTTACAGAGCGAAACTAAGGCCGGTGAAACTTAAGTCTCATGTTCTGGCCGTAGGTAATTCATTATTAGAAATCATCAAATGATTAATATAGGTAAAGATAATTTACTTGCAAGGATATTAGTACCCAAAGATATAATTTAAACGTTAATGTTCGGAAACGGGTATTAGCAATTCAAGCCAAAGTATGCTTTCGCAAGATTGCAAGTGTGCTAATATAACTCATAAAGCTTCCTTTGAGCTCTCTCTGTTTGTTTAAACATCTACCTAGCAAAATGTAACTCAATTACAATATTGGACTTTACATCAATCCATGATCATCTATATAAAAATTTACTTAACTTCAGAAAAAAATACAACGAAAACAGACTTTTAACAACAACACACACCCACACGTATCACAAGCAACATACTGCAAAGAAACGAAACACAAAAGTAACCAAACAATTTCCAACAACAAGCAAGCGTCCCAAAGCAATGCATCTTATCTACATAATCCACAAAACTACGTATATCCGTAATTAAAAATAAATCGCTTAAAAGACAAAGGACTAACCGACGCGAGATTTCGTTTTATTACTGGCTGGGTAGGAAAAAAAATCATTTCGTTACATAGGAAAGAAAGAGTCGAGCAAAAAACACAATAAAGATACAATGTAAACAGGTTAGGGCGTACTTGAGTAGCTCATTACGCTGCAGATGCGCTGGGATTAGCCGGGTGGTTCGTTTGAGCCCGGCAGAGCACAGCCAGGCCCGAGCAGGCCCACGGATCGCTTGAGCCATGACTACACTGCCTTTGTTTAACCTATTTCGGTTTAGATTACGCTTTTACCGCAATGAGAGACTTAATTAATTAAAGATGTTTGTTGTAATTATTGTGCTTTTATTTCTGTTGTGCTGGCGATTAAGTTGTTTAGAGCTTAAACGATTAAGTTAATACTCTCATGAAAAAGACAAAGTATATAAATAGTTCTATATTTCGTCTAACATAATACTTATGACTGGACCATAGTTATATAGCTCAATAATTTGGCCATAAATTTGCACAGAGTCCTCATCACATTTCCTTATACAAATTAAAGTAGATCTTTAACTTTCAGTAGATTGAAATTTCCGTTGAATAATCGATGGAACGCCTCCTTAAATCTAACATTATCAAACAAAAGAAAACCAACTCCATTACCCTTATATCCGATACAGACGACAATCCATACGAGCACTTGATGCGTTTTGTTTTGAAATGGCTGCGTTTTTTTTACGCAAGTGTGTTTTTTTTCAGCCTCTTGTATCTATAGAATGATTTGTCGCGATGTTGTCTGAGTGGTCATGTAGCCATTATTTTCGTTCCATGACCGCACGAAGGGATGCCATTGAACATTCGAAAAAAGAATCAAGAATCGAGCAACGGTGTTCTGAATTCGAATCGTTTCACAAGTACCAACTTAATAAAAAGAGATTTGTACTTTTCGACTATCCATGTTTTGTTTATTTTTAAATCAGGTCTTCTTTTATTGAGTTTGTCATCCTAATTTAATACAAATCTTCGGTAGATATATAATGACACCTTACCGGCACGGGATTAACTTTTTAAAACCCTTACATAAACTTTTTTGTTGCAATTGAGAAAACGCGTGACTATTACTTAATATAATATCGTCTTATCGTATGGTTGATAACCTAGTGGCAGAGTTTAAGCCGCCTGAAAAGTCTCAGGTGTGCCGGTTTCCTTATGTTTTTCTACACCATTTTTTATTTATTGTAATCAATAAAAAAAAATGTAATCTACTTATGGTTATTTTATTTTTGGTTTAAATCGCCCCACACTAGAAATTTCGCCTGTGTCGTGGGTGCGTTTCACAATCATGAAATATCACATACACAAACACCCAGACTCGGGACAAACATCTGTGGTTCCCGTGCGGGATTGCCCCGTGCGGGAATCGAACCCGCAACCCTTAGCGCAGCAGTCCAATCGCTTAGCCACTGCGCTAATCAGGTCGTCAGGTAATTTTGATAAACCTTTATAACCATAATATACCAATGTGGCAACATTCCGTGTCCATTGTATATGATGTGTTATTGAGCTGTTTATTACCGATTCCCATAACCACCGGTTGAATTAATTTATCGCACATACTCAATAAAATTAATTGACAGCATTAGAATAACGTGTTGCCGCCTATATTTGGAATTAGTTAGAAATCTAATATTAGCTTTGGATTCAGCTGTACACAATTACGCTATTACTTTCAAAAGGACCAATAGCTACCATATATCCTTATTCATCATCAGCCGCAAGACGTGCACTGTTGATCAACTTTTTCATACAGACTATACAAAGGTATCAACTACGCTGGACAGAATTTGATGAAAGGTGTAGAAAGTTTAGTACCCGAGAAAGGATATAGGCGCATAATGCGGGCGAAGCCGCGAGCAAAAGTTATAAACAAATAGGTTTTCAATAAAACTAAAATTATTTCCTTCTACTCAATCCGACGATTTATATAGAACATACCAATAAATCTTACAAAACACTTGGTGACAATCTTGTTAACAAGATCGCGATAGTGCAAGCGATGCGCGGGAGCGGAAACGACGCATAGCGCACGGAAGCTACGTCACAATAGAGGCCGCCCGCTTCCGGCCGGAGTCACGCACGGCCGCTAGTACTGACCAAGAGAAAGTTAGCTTTATTTTATTAGACTTTCCTTTGCTGATATCTTTATATTTATATTACAGAAAATACGCTTTGAACTGGTTTTTAATTGATGATGATTTTTGACTATTCAATTTTTTAAAATTAAACATGAAATGAAAAAAAATCAAAAAATCTAGATACACTTATATTTATCAATAAATTTAATTACTTCATACTTCTTATACAAGGCTTGCGATAGTATCTTTTAGTCCTTTGAAAAAATGAAAAAAAAAACATCTTAGATCAGCTCTAAAAGCAACTCTTTAGCATCAATATTTTCCACACAATCCTCCCACATATTATATTAATTAAAAAAAAATACATACAAATTCAAACCGGACACTACAACATTTTTTCTATCGGTACACTCAGGTGTAATAATTACATTACGGTATCAAATAGGTAGGGGAAATGCCCTGTGGGAATGTGACATACTCGACTGTACCGAAAATTCTTTTACATTATGGTGCTTAATGCACCTGGTGGAAAACAATATGGAGTAAATTGGCTATTGTTTATCACGCGCATCCTATAGGTTATCCAAGGGTTGGTTGTGTGACTCAACGTATAAGCTAACATAATTTTATGAGCACCTTTATTGACTACTAGTTGCGCGGTGTTACCCGCTACATTTTTTCGGGATAAAAAGCCCATGTGTTAATCAGCTACCTCCATATGAAATTTCAAAATTTGGACATGTAAATACTCTGTCCAAAAGAAAATATGACCGTAATACTCATTTATACAAATATTATAGGGGTATTTAATTTTTTTTTGAATAAAAAATCTTCTGAAATTCTCTATAAAATTCTTGATTATAAAGGAGGTTGTATCTTCAATCCTCTTCATTATGCTTTGTTTTTCAAAAGAAAAATCGCCATATAATAATGGCAGCTAACTAAACATCACCTTTTATTTCCTGCCAACGTAATTGTTTTTACATTTCCCCCTATTAAGTTGACAACTTCCGCAGGAAGGTAGAAGCATTTCCACTACATTTTATATTATGTTTAATTAAGTGATACTTAGAAGAATGTTGAACGTTTGAGTTTATTTAAAAGCTTTATAATTTGAAGCCACTTTTCTAGTACTAACTAATTATTCTTCTTCTTATCGTATGGTTGATGAAAAACTTGATGTCAGAGTTTAAACCACCTGTAAGCCTCTGACATGGTTTTACACACCGTTGAAAAATCTCTCAGTTGTGCCGGTTTTGTTTCAAAACATTCGAAATTCTACTGTCTAGCTGGTGCAATCCGCATAAATATCTTATGCATTTCTTTTGTCCTCAAAACATTCTAATGGAGCCGACAGAGTTACCCCAAACAAGCCGTAACATATTATATCTATGATAGGCATTATAAAAGCACAAACACGCAGTAATATGATAGCATATAATTTTAAAACCAGTAGTCTATTCAGGCAAAGGAAACGACAAGTGAGCCACTTGCCGCCATTTTCTTGGTGTTATCTGTTCCGTTATGTGATATCGTAATTATATGTTCACTCATCTCTTTTGTGGCGAGGCTGCGTGCTCTATGCTTCCTGTCTTGTGCGAGCGTCACGTTAACGACGACGCAAGTCATAGGAGGGTTACTCTTTGTGTTTATTAAACTATTATATAAAGGCGAAAGTTTGAGTGTTTGTTACTTTCCACGCTCAAACAACTAGTTCAATTTTGATAAAATGGTATGCAGGTAGCTGACACCCTGGATCGATTATGTATCGATCAATCATCGATAAAATGTAACGGGTAACATCGTGTTACGTTTTACGCAAAAATTATACTAAATTTAAAAGTACTTGTTGCGACTTTTTAATAAAATATCTAAGCTCACGATGCAAACTTGCACACGATAATTATAGTGTTGATAGTAAGAATACAGTTCGGATTCGTGGTTTTAAACTTTCTATCCATAAAAAACATTACATATTTAATATATATATTGCTGCAGTAAATGCTATAAGGCGAGTATAGCTATTAATCTCTTGAGTCAAATCAAAAATAAATAAAACAAAAAAAAATGCTAGAAGTATTTCTAACATATATATTCCCATTCCATATTTAAAATAAATCCTAAATCCCAGTATAATTTAATGTGTTATCAATACGAAATTTCTCTTAAATCGCTAAGGTGACATAAAATCGCTATCAGCTTGTGAACCGTACCACAGTATAATGGATGTATGCACTTTAATTGAAAGGGGCGATGTGATTTAAATAATTATATTGATGTTAACTTCTCATTTCCATACCTTTTATACAGGCATATACTTTTTTATTTGTGTATTCTTTGACTGAAATTGGTGATTTTGCAATTTCAAATATTTTGGTGGATACAAAAAGAAAAAAAAAAGCTCATGAGATTGCAAACTTGAAATCAATAGAATTTGCATATTTTTAATTTCACTGTCAATCAAATTAATATTTAATGACTCAATTAGAATCTTTAAAGAATCATAAATCGGGTTGAGTTTTAAGGAGAAAAATGTTGATGTGGCGTTAGCTTTTTATTAAAGCAACTGGCTGGCAAGGAAGCTGCGCGTACGCATCATAACATTCAAGTACCAAACCGGATTCAAATTAAAAAACTTTCAAGTAACATTTAACCAAATGTCACGCTCATCCCTTTGAAGAGCTTGTAAACAGATGTGCTGTTAAACGTAGAAAGGGCGCAATACCAACGTAAAATGACCCATCATACCATCCCTAAGCCAAACAAAACACAAGTAATCATCAACGTTTGAAAGGCCAATCAAAATTGGTTAATTTTACACACTAGTTGCTAATTAAACAAAATTGGACTATATCTCTAGGTGTTAAAGTGTACTTTAGCATGGTGTGTTGTATGGTGTTTTAATGGGGTGGCGTGTGCTAAACGCTATTGATTATAGGAGATTGTGGCACACTAACATAGATAATATAATTGCCGTGACCTCGGGACCGCTGTAAATCATCTGAATTGTTTATGAATTCTGATTTGGATTGTTGGTTACTCAATTGTAATAATCTAATCATCACTAATCTGTATTTAATTATAACGGGCGTGTTGGATGATGTTAAATAATTTAATGAGGATGGCTTATTATACATTAATAATATTAGAACAAAAATACTTGGAAGTGACGAATGACATTGATTGTTTTATCAAGTTGTAGATAGATTAGATGTTAAATTAACTTTTATGTAGGTTTATAGCATTTAAAAAACATAAAAATACCAGCTTATGCTCGGGACTAAATAGTCGCGTACCGCGTCTTTCGAGGATAAAAATTGCAAATGTCCTTCCATACAGTTGAACAAATCTATTCCTTAATTTCAAATGCAATTAAGATTGGTTCAGTGGTTTAGTATAAAGCGGTAACAAACAGACAGACACACATTAAAATTAAGAATAAATAATTGACTTGATGTCCCTCTTAAATATAAATTACTTCTGCCTTCAATCTCCTTCTAGCACGTGTTCAAATTTCTTTCGAAACACGTGTCATATCAGGTAAACTCGAGATAATATCTGCGTAGAAAAAACTAAGAAGATGACCTACTTCAAAATTTGCACCTTTCGCCGAAAGAGTTCTCTTTTATAGTACAGCACCTTGCCAGCATATGGCGGGCCCGTATGTCTTGTCACATTTTTTGCTGAAGCCATGATTAAATTCTGAAGTGAATTAGGACAGAGAAATTTTGAAATAGAAAATTATTTTAACCTATCTTGCATTTTAAATATGATGTCGATATCAAAATATAATAATTGGAAAGATAGTAGTGAGGCCTGTACACGTAGTGGGATATTATCCTTTTTCTGGAGCCCTAACCAACGGTAGCCCTTGGGCCCGATTTTTTATATTATTAATTATTTCATTTATATACCTACATATTAAAAATATAATTTATAAAACTCGGAAAGTAACCTACTTAATGCATATACAGCGGTAGGTAAGCTGTATAAGCATAAGCAAGAATCTTTACTAAGTAAACTGGCTACGGTAAACCCCCCAAACCCACATCAGCTACTGCTGTGGTTAAGATAAGCGTGACTTCTTTTTTGTCCGGGGTTAGACTGCTTATAGCAGAATATACATACATACCATGTAACAACATACATCGATAAAATAACTTATAGTTAAATGTAACTATTAGATATTGTGTTTCATTTTATGGTGACATTACATAACAATGAGTTTCGACAGGAATTTTTGCGTGGACATGGCAATTAAGCACAAAGCTAACTAAGTTCGTGGGTGGCAATAGGAAAGATGCCAATACAAAACTAAATCAGCATATACAGTAAGAAAATTTGGATGATTTTAAAATTCATCGCTCTATTCTATACTGTTATTAACAATTTTATTGTTGAACGAGTTAATAGTATTTCAAAACCATCAAATCATTCCAAACAGTATCTTAATCAGCAAAACGAAACGAACCAACAATTAAACTAACAAAATTCACTGTAATGCAAACGTGAATCGCGAAATAAAAAAAAGGCAACACAAAAACTAATTCCTCCTTCCATTCACATCCGCATATTGTCTTTGGCCGGCGTTCTGCCCGTCCACAGGTAATCAAAGGTGGACAACAAAGCCTATCTCTGGCTTTTTGAATGTGCGTCCTTTGCTTCGAGTCGGCCTCTCTCGTTTCATTCATATCTCAGTAATTGGCTTTTGATTTATATTGACGTAGTTTTTTTAAATATATTTGTCTAGTTTGTTGTAGGTCCTTAGTCTGGAATTGAAGGGAGATTGGTATGACGTTTTAGTTTAATATGGGAAAGTACCTGGGACCTAAATGTTTTCAAAGAAATGCCCGTTTGGAAGTTCGGTCATTTACTCAGAAATTTTACTGTGATATACGGTAAAATTAAATTCTGTTTAAACCCTATATGAGCGTGAATTTGAGCTAACGCAATACCGTTGTACTTAGAAATTGTGATTTCGTGCTGTCACGTCGGAAATGGCAGCGTTGTAAAGCTTTGCAGTGTTGAGGGTACCCTTTATGGAAATACAAGGGTATCGAGCTTAGGTTAATGATCACTCTTCGTAGAATGTGATAGACTTATTTACTTAGTATATAATAAAATAATAATACCAAAATTTTACTAACAAGTAAAGCCTATAGTCATAATGATATTATACCAATCATACGAATAAATAAACGTCGAAGTATAGTTGCTCATAGTTGTCAAATGAGCTCGTACGACATGATACCTTTGCTACAACTAAAAGCAATGGCAATTCTTTAAAAAAACTGTATGAAATAACTATTTGTATTCCAATAAAAAGTATTCTTTAGCAATAGGTTATGATCTACAGTTAAGACTAATTCCATCCAAATCCGTAAAGCCGTTAATGCGTAATTTATTGACAAACATCTAACAAAAAAAAACATAATCATTGTATTTCACCAATCCCATAACAATAACTAAAATACCTACTGAAGATGTTTCATATCAAAAGTTAATAACATATCCGCGTAACTACAGAAGACGCGTCATAAATTTGAATTTAACCGCCACTGCGCACGCGACGCTCATTGCCCCATGTCGCACAACCCCCGCGAAAGGTGTGCAAGCGCATACGAACATACGAGGGGCGAGCCCCTATTATCTTTAGCATTTTGAAGTCTACAAGATAAAGCCAAGGGGAGCAGGGGGTGATTTTCTTTATTCTTCACCCGATTTTATTATTATTTTTTTAGTTATTATTACTGTGATTGTCGAGCCACGCGTCGCGTGCGCACATGCCGAGAGCGACCCTAATGCTGCGTAAAGCTCTTACTTGTTGTGTGTATTGTTCGTGGATTATAAAGATACATTAGTGGTTGATAAGTTTTATATTATTATTAGCGTGTTGATATTCAATCAGCGAATAAAGTTAATTTAATAAAAGCAAAAATAGTAATAATAACGATTGAGATTAAACTGCAAAGAATCCGGAATAAAAGATTAAATCTGCACCTTGTAGATCTATTCAATTCAAAATCGGCGCATGCGCAAAAAACTAAGATGCGTCATCCGGTATTGACAAGTAGACCACCTTCTAGCAACAAGTCAGTATCATCATCCGCAATATCCTTAAAGAAATCTTATTCCTTAGAAAATAAGATCCAAAGTTTTAAAATTCTTGAGAATTTTGTAAGCAAAACCATGTTTGCTGGCTTGAGATTGACGAACAAGGTATTAAGGGAAAAACAACTTTATAGCAGCAATGTTAGGTTGTATTTCGTTAAGCAATGTCTTACAAGAAAAAACGCCTTTACAAGACTCGACCAGCTGATTTTACGCCCGCACCTTACTATAAATATTTGTAGTAAAATTCCTACAATCTATTTCACACTTTATGTCACTAACTATAAAGTCTTAAACAGTCAGAGCTGTAAACTCTTGTAAGGTGCTTGATGACGTCTCATCCTTACGATACATGCTGCTGAAGTTTTAACTTTATGTTGATACGTTAAGGTTGAATTTGGGATGGTTCGGCACCATCAGCACGTGTATAAGATAGCATCGATGCACATGCTTGATCCGGCACTTAATGTGTTTTGTAGGCGTATCAAATGTCTTTGTGTTAACCGCCGAATGATGGCGCCTAAAACAAACGGTGACCAGGTGCGAGTTCAATCCCGGTTTGTTTAATAATGTGGTTTTTGTTCCTTATTGTTTTAGAAGAAAGTAATTTTACTGTCTATACGTGGACATTAAGTAATCCTTGTTTGCAAAACATTGAGTTGCTGAAATCGATATGCTAATCGATCCCTAGATGTTTAATTCATCTTCATATTGCAGGGGCTACCCCTTTATACATATAGAAGAAATATAAAAGGCTTAAAAGTCTTTCAAATTCCATTCAATTCTACCAAACAGAATTTCGCAAATATTTTCCACAGTTAACTAAAACCCAAAACTCTATCGACTTACCCTCTAAATCGTAAGTCGATATCCAATATGGCGGTAATCCTACAGACAGCGTACTCAGCGCCCACTACACTACAATAGCTGCTTACCCCTCGCACCTTTGACCCGGCGCCTGCGCAGCTGCTCGGGCACCCAAGATGGCGGCGAGGGGTGCGCATCGCGTTTGATAAAGTTTTGCTGGCGAATCTAAATTTTGGAAGCTCAATATTTAGGATCCATTTTTTCACACTTAATCTTCGTGAGTAAAAAATACGTCATAGGTTTTAGATCGTCTTCCTATTATAAGAGAAGACTACTAAAGATAATGAGTCTGAACACAGAATACAATCAAACAACTTACAAAATATACTACCTATAGTGATCACTTACCTACTTAAACAATACCCACAAAAAAACGAAAGTAGGTAAATTCAAACATGTTTAATGAATCATCTGTCAATAAATCTATAAAAAAAAAGAAACATACTTCGATTTTTTACCACGATCGATTTCGATCGAGACATCGCGGTACAATAATCATTAATTATCCATTCGATTATTTCGCTACCAAAACAATCGCATCCCGAAATTCGATATGTTTCGAAGCACAATGGGAAGACATCCATCCATCATCCGCGAAACATCTTTCGCAACGCACGCGCCCTACAGATGCGTACCCGCAGCTTACGCCGCAATATCAATAAAACGAAGAAATTCTACCATTTTATTTTTGCACACCCCTGTAATTTGGGGTCAGGATTTGACCATAATAATGCAAATCGACTACCCATCTGTTGCTAAATCAGGACAGTTAATCATTGATATTGATTTAAATTGGTAATATTTGTGGTAGCTTCAAGTTTTAAGAGCCTGTAAAGTCTCCTCTAGTAATAATACCCAAGTGAGTACTTCTTGCGCACCCTAGGTGGTCAACCACATTGCAGTTCATTGACTGGCCAATTTCTACAACACAACATGACTTGTTGCTAAGTGACAATGAGCTTACAGCCTTACACTGATACTACAAAGACGAATATGTGTGCATGAGATTGCGTTAATAACTTTTTAAGGAGGTTTAATACACACTGTACTATTAATAAAACCTAATATATTGTTGTAAACACGCGGTAAGCAAGACTTCTCAGGCAATATAAGAGCTCGTTCCATTCGTCGTAAGAGAAGATTAAAAACAAAATACATAAAGTAGTAATCGTTTGAGAAACTAAAGCATTTCGCATTAAATTAAAGATGTAACTAGTATCTACAGATAAGCTCTTAATACAGTTACCGGACAAGGTGTAAGATGCACATTTGTTCCGAGTATAACTCATATCATACGCACGTATGCACCGGGCACGCGACATTTTGTCCCGGAATAGAAGCTAAAGGTGCAGCCGACCCCTTTCTCCTTTCCTCTATTATTACACGTCACAATCGATGGATCGACCCTAGAAAACTGTTTAGTATGAGGGTCTTAACAATCGATAGATTCTAACAATTGTCGGCATCCCTAACTTTGAGGCTGTAATCTTTACAATTTTAAATTTAGAAGGTGCAGTGTTGGTGCTGTTTGAAATTGGAAATTAAATTAAACTTCGAACTTTTTTCTTGTTTTTTGCTTTATTTTGTGCCAGTTTATTTATCTTTTTAAATCTTTCTTATCTTATGCTATTCTTGGTTTTGCAAAAATCCGGTAGAACTATTCAATTGAAAGCAAGTGCTACATATTATTATGATACTTCTGACACATCTGTAATTTTCCTTTATTAGATGTCAGTGTCAGTAATAAAGGACACAAAAAGCTTTCCCACACTCAAAGCCCGTAATCAAACCATCCGCATAAACAATGAATATCCACTTACATGAAAACCAACACACTGTTACGATCTGTCAATGGCTACAACTTCCGTAAAATAAAATAATTACAAGCACCGCGGTCATCGTCACTTCCGTAACCTAGCCGACGCCATTTTTGGAATTATATTTGAATTTATACATTATATTTCAGGTCGTTACTGGGTAATACTATTGCATACTAATATTGCAACTATTGCATATACCAAAGTAACGTTGTCTGTTTGTTTGTTACCCTATCATTAACCAGAGGTTCGATTACAATGTTTGATAAAGACATAAGAGGGATTAATGCTACTTCTTTTTCTACAAGACGCTTTCTACTCTGATGAAATTGCAAGCGGAAGGCAGTTGTATAAAATTAGAATATTGACAAGATAGAGATAGAAGGATTTTTACTAAAGGTTTGTATTAGTCAATATGAATTAGGTAGGTTTGATTTAGCCTTACAGAGTAAATAGTACTTTCTTTCCAAATTATAAGGAGCCAATCTATCAACCACCATATCGAAATAAAGTGTTGTTTTTATTAACTACAATTCTAATAAGAAGCTAGAACTTATTCTATTGTAACAAATATCAAATTTTGAGATAAAATCCAAAATAGACCGTCCAAAATACCGAAATTTCCAAACTAATCACAGAACATTTAAACTCCATAAAAAACAAAATGCTATCTAAGATTACCATAATTGAATAATATTCGATAGTAAAAACTGTCTGACAGTATAAACCTTTATAATCTTCACAAAGTAGCCATTTTTTTTTTCACTCATTAGCTAAAGGTACACTGTCCATTGAGTCGTAATAAAAAAATGAGCTTAACGTGTAAAAAGTGGCGTTACTTTGATGCTGGTGCCGGTGTTTTACATCAGTGGATACTGTAACTTTATGTGGTGATGTAGCTAGTTATATGAGAATGATAGTCGTTGGAATATTACGAGAAGCGATTTAGGGATAAATTTGACAAAATTATTGATTAATATTGTTAAAAGGCTAAAGAGTAAATGAAATTGATAAAGATTATTTCTCGATTTCATTAGTTAGTTCAAATTTATAATTCTCCGTAGCAGCACGGAGTCTAGATTTGTGCCCAGTTGATGCCCGCCCTCTATTTCATTAGGAACTAAAAACATAACTGGCGAAATGTGGGTGTACTATATGTGCACCTCTGCCTACCCCTTTCGGGGAATACAGGCGTCATGTTATGTTATTTCTCGATTTTTTTGTTTTTTCTTTACCTATAAATCCAATGAATGTCTTTTATAGTTTTTGACTAAAGAGAACAAAATTTTTTATTAGCTCAGACTCAATTCTCTTAACAACTTTTACTCCAGTTTTAGTGGTTAAAAGTTACGTTTCATTGTACGTTGTTTCATTACAATTACCATCTTTTAAGCCAACTGCACTGTTCGCAATCCGCTTTGGTTAACCGAAAATAGTAAAAAACCTAAGACGCACTCAGTAATGCGGCAAAACACTCGAAAAAGTCCGCACAGTAGATCTCCTGGCCATTAATTAGTCGCTCCCGGTATCGGGGTCTTAATCAAGCATAAAATTAAAACTTGGCACACGCCAAGCCCACAGAAGTAAGGGTGTGTCCACACGTACCTTATAGCACGGCAATTTGTTCAAGACATCTGGCCTCACACCTGCCCAGCGCTCGGCTCACCCCTCGTACGCTCCATACCGATACTGCAACTACAAATGTACTGTATGACTGCCCATTCTATTTTTATACGCATTATTAGTTAGAAAATAAAGTCTAAATTAGCTTGTACCTTTAATGGACGACGGTAGAAACAACTTTGGTCGTGTATTATGGTTTTGGCACAAGGTCCAATGCCCCCGTCATTCATTGTAACATACACTATTAAAATTCGGATATGACGGAACAGTTTTTCGACTGGAATCGTAGCAATTCAAGTGTGAATTTATGACGGAAAACTGGTATGTTTGCTCATTAGAAAGTTTTTTGAAACTGTTTGTTGCCTATCCTGGATAACGGACGTGTTTCAATTAGTCGCCTCTAGAATGTTTGTCCGCGTTAGTCGGCCGTCAATCTCCATAGTCGGGCTGTTTACTATCCCGGCGTAAACATGCCGTACGTTCATTCACACGCACACATACACACGGGTCTAAGACGTCTGTGCACAGGTGTGCGTGTGTGCGTGCCCATTCAAGACGAGGAGTCCTTACGCGGCGTCCGGTGACGTCACAGGTCTTACAAATAGGCGTGTGAACGCGCCCCAACTCGTGATGATTGTGTTTTGACAATTCCGTTGACGAGATAAGTGAAGGGTTGAGGTTATGGAACATGTAATTTTGGTTTGGCTTTCTTGGTAATGTTAGGATTGATCTGACTTCGCGTCCGGTCGGGTGGCAACCTTTATATTGCAATGATATTTTAAATGATAATTCACCGTCATATTATCATAAGAACCCCAGCAATTCGCTTCTGAGGGTATCACGTATCACGTTATTATTATTCCTACTCCCTCATTATAAAGCCGCGACCTTTCGCAACACCTCTTGTACAAATCTGTCTTTATTTATGACTTCGCAGTGCCATACAATGTGAAACAACTTCCTGTGACAACTTGCAAAAAACCATTAAATTTTAATTCCTCTCGGCAGGGGTCTAAGGATGCGGGCCGATACTGGTAATTTGGTGTAAGTAGACCAATGTTTGCTTTGTGATGTGAGCCAAGTAGGCCAATTCCTGACCCAATGTGGTGAGGGGCCGAAGAATTGTTCCTTCAATGTGAACGCCCGCATCCCGCGAATAAATATTAATGTTTAAGAGTCCTTGTCCTTGTCGATCGTTTGGTGTTCTTTAGGGTACTTCCTTTGATATTTTGCGCTGTTAAAACGATATGAGTGGTATTTTTAACGACTTATTTTATTAAGATATCGATATTGGTTGAGCTCTATCGAGTATTGTTTCACATTATGACATTAAATGATTAATCGATTATGATGGTTAGCAACAGAACATTATTACAGATCTAGGGGTGGATAAATTACCCTGGCTGTATTCAAGGTTGTAGAAGAAATATTACAATATAGTTACATATTTCTTCATTTTCCTTACCGCAATAGACAACATAATTTAATTTTAAGGAAAAATAACATAACACCTTTATTTCTCGAAGGAGTAGGCAGAAGTAAAGCACGCCTTAATATAACAAGCTAAATGTAGGTGTTTAGTAGAGCCTTTAACCGAGCACAAATCCTCTGCGAATATCCTAATAGAAAAACCCAGTACCTATCACTTTGCCCGACCGGGGATTCGCACCCAGGACCTCATGCTCAGCAGTATACCTTAGCAACCACTAAAGCAACCAGTCAGGAAAAACAATGACTATTAAAAAAATTACATGTTGTGTCCCGCTGTTTCTTGGGTATATATGAGAGAGAGCCAAATACAAGACACCAAATAACAATATACGTCTTATTGAAATCGAAACCAATGGATAATAGAATAAGCTACCAGCTAACAGCAGTCAGATTTACATCTGCGCGTTTTTGTGCAGTTAGCGCAAAATATTTATCTTTTATAAAACTAATTTGACACGTATAGAGCCATTATATGACTCAAGTGCCCAAATGGAGCAAAAGGTGTTGATGTAATTAGAAGAAATATGTTTTTGGGATTATATATGGTTAGGCAAGTTAGTTAAGTTAAGGAAGTCAGCTTGTTTGCAAATTTATTCCATACGTTATTGTAGTGAATTTTCTCGTATATTGATATTAACAAAAACGGTATTTTACAGCAGAAGAAATTCTTATCGTAAGTACAAGAAAATTAGACTGTACTATACTATTAGGTACTATTCTGATTAAAAAAATAAATTGTATATAATACCGGTAACGTCCCTCGCAATTAAGATCTTCTAAATTTGCCTATGAAACACTCACCATTCATTTGTTACTGTTGTCAGTATTATTTTTACTACAACAATTTTCCTAACTAATGTAACTATTAACGCACAATTAATATTGTAAACTTGTTTTTGTTCCAATAAATGATTTAGATTTTTGAGTATATTTTTAAAATTATCATCGAGTCAATCATCAGTTTATGGATACTTAAAACCCAACCCTCAAAATAAAGAAAATACTGCATCAAAACTTTCCAAAAAGACCAGAATACTGCTTCTCAAAAATGATCCTACAAATCAAAGAACATACATGACAGCTGACTAATCTTAAGTACCCTAATAGGTACCGCACGCAATAAATCTTGACGGCCCTTGTAGGCTGATACACTTTACAAATCACTTCCTGCGCTGAAGAGCTTCCTCCGTTACCTGACAATTAGGCCCTTCAGTGTACCGAGCCCTTAGTAGGCCATAAAACGATCAATGGGTACGCAAAACGTCACCTGGCTCATTAGAAACATCTTTTGCTACAATCGAAAGCAGATCTGTCGGTTTGTGACCTCGTTAGTACTAAACTGCTGAGCTTATCATAATCAAATTTGGCATGGTGATAGCTAGAGGCTTAGAGAAGAACATAGTCTATAATTATTTTAATCTTAAGGAATACGAGGCTATTTTTCTACGCAAATGTCATAAATGTTGGCAGAAAAATTATACTTTTTCTTAAAATAAATGCTCATGTACATCAAATAATTAATTGCTACGGATAAGTAAGGCACTGCGACATGTAATTTCTTTAGTATCGAATAAGCTAGCGCTAGTTTTGGATAGAATCTTGTTGGAACATACGAAAACACATAGACACGTGGCAAATCAATCAATATAATTTTTTTTATTCAAAAACCCTTAAAGAGTTATATTTAAACATTAACTATATTTGTCTACTTTCGATAGGGGTATTTCACCAACAGATTGGCTTTATCGGAAGAAACAAAAAACCCTATAGATTTCCGTGGACGTGCGCACGCGCCTTCGCCGGGTGGTCGCGCACGGTGCACGTGGCCACCCCTATCTGATCGATATCGATAAGTAGTGTTGTACCTTCTTATCGATTCACGGTAGGCGGGGGAACAAAAAGAAATGTGTTGAAATTGGTTTTGACGACATTGGGTAGCTTCTAAAGTATTTTATCTTTTTATCTGATTGTATGGCTGTAGGTTAATTTGTAGATTGTGTATTTTAAACTTAAAAAAAACTATGTTAACTGAGAGTTTACACTGTGTGGTATATTTATATATATCACACTTATTTTACTTCACGTCTAATCTATAATTTATGAATTGGACCTACTACGTATAAAATAGTCATAAGTACTTATACTTTATTAATTAAAATGTACAGCTAAAACACTGTATCTTTTTCTTTCAGATCCATCGGAGGCCACGGGCTCATTTCACATCGGATAAGATTTCAAAATCATATTAATGGTAAGATTAGATACGTAACGGACATTTATTAGTCTTGTCTATCTAATTACCACCTAGCAACTTTCTGAAACAACGTGCCAACCGAGTTTATTCAAAATAGAACCAAATAACATTTCTAATGATTCTATTTTCTACAAGAATAATATTCAAACAAGTCCATAAGTTAATCAAATTATCTCAGACACCTGCGAAAATAAAGTACAGTTCGGGCGACAAAATCTAATTCCAATTCTGACTTGACCAGCATTTTATAATGCCTTTGTAACGGACGTACGCAGTTTTAGGCGGTATGAACCGGCTCGCATCGGTATGCGGCGGCTCGTCGGAATAAAACCGGCTGAGTTTCGTACATATACCCGTATTTTGTCTGCAGCCTGACAAGGGTGGACAGGGCATGAATTTTCGAATAATCAGACGTGCATATGTGCCTCGATACTTGCTGTGGGCCTATATGACAACTTGTCGTTTGCCGTCCGTCATAAATTGAATTTGTTTCTTGGCGCAGACCTGCTAATTGTAACTGTCCACACTGTACATATCAGAAAGCTTTGTTTAAGCATATAATTATTTGAACCTTCATTAAATCAAATATTTTTTATTTATAGTTTTTTTTATTTCTCGTTCCTTCTTTATATAATATGCAAAATTATATATATATATATTATACATATGTATCATCTGATAAGGTTAAAAAATGGCTAGGCTAAGGAAACAGTGATGAAACGTGATGAGGATAAAAAATAGTCAAGTTTATTTCCGTTGAATTTTTCCTGTTTATTTTATATTTTTTATACCAAACATGTTAGATATTTTTACTTATACGAAAATAAATATTTAATTAAAATTTGAAAATAGAAAAAATTATAGGTAGGTATATAAACATAAAAGAAAACGTAAAAAAACAAAACAGAACCGACATGACCAAAATACACCATGACATTTACCAACAAAAAAAATACTATAGGTATATATTTTACAGTAGCGTCGGCAAAAATGATCGCGTTATTACACACATTAGTTACTTAGTAGACGCAGTGAAACACCGGACAGTTTTTCAACCCCCACCCCGTTTGTTCGGAAACTTGTGAATATTTGAACGGACCGAAATTTCGCGACTGACTGTACCTATCTGTGTTGACAGTACAATCGCTGTCATAATTTTATGTAACTTTACTAGTTGTGATTGGTAGGACTTTTTTAACCGACTTCGTTAGGACCATGCTTTTAATAGGTATTTTGTACTAGCTTAATGGGTTGTCACAAGTTAGTTTTGTTTAAAATAGATTTAAATTTAAAAGTTTATCCTAAAATTAATGTTTCATATTGCTCGGTAGAAGTTTGTTTTTTGTTATTGTTGGCATAGGCTTCTGACATGATAATCATTAGTATAAAAACTATAGCAGAAATTATCAGGAAGTAGCGTCTACAGTTCCTCCAATATACCTACGGATATTATATAATATTTCAAAACTCCTAATATATACCTCCTACTCAAAAACCCATCATTTACCGCCGAGAACCGATAAACCGGAACATTAATCAACAGTACAGTTTTGAGCATCGAAAACCCACGATTTAAGCTATCGACGCCGTATCATTGTACATTCATCGCGAATTCGAGGCGAGCTGGCTGGGCACTGAAGGTAGCGGGGAAATAGTACAATATCTCAACACTCGATCAAAGAAGAATGACATTCAGTCATATTCTGACGTCTGAGCTGTCAAAATAGTTAAACTTATTTCTAATATTTTTGTTTTTACTTTCTGTTTATATTTCTCTTGTGCTTTTTGTTTTTATTTTTTATGGGTGTGCCTGTTCTGATTGTAAATAAATCCTTTTTCTTCTTCTATTATTTTTGAGTTCAGAAGTAGTAGGTATGGTGAGCCATTCAACGTAAAGTCAGACTCTAGATACTAAAGTTTATGTTAGCAGAATATTGTCAAAGATGAATGCTACAGTTTAGCGGACAATCCTTTAGATTTAAACTAAGCTATGAAGAGGATACAATGAATCGACAATAACATAACTTTTTCCTTCCCCATAACATGGTACGGAAGCGTGTAGCGAAAAACTACGCGTGTAAGCGCTTCCCCGCGCACTCTATGGCCAAACTTTTCACCATAGATAAGACATGACGTGTCCGTTATGAGTTTCTGATCAGAACCTTGCGTTTTAATACGCCCATAGACTATACAGCCTGTTTAGCGGAATTTGAAAAGAGAATTGGGGAACTTTGTTTTTGGAATTATATTTTCTGCTGCCCTTACGTAAATAGTTATCAAGGTATTATTTCTTTGTGTATTATAAATGAGTAACACACCGGAAATTCTATTCTATAATATAATATAAGTACCTCTAGCGTACTAAGTAAGTAATAAAAATAATAAAAAAGAAGGAAAGAAATCTAAAAACAACTCTCATCCATCATATTCTAATAATTAGTTAGCGCACACATTCAATGTTCATATTGGAGCATCCGTAAGAAAACATAATCAGCTCATTTTCCGTCAATATTAGATTCCAAATAAAAAACCATAGTTTTTTGCATACGTACACGTATAGGAAACGCTAGAGGCCTAATCAATATAAGTAGGCACTACTCATTCAGACGCCATAATTCCGTTAATAAAAATACAGAGAGGAAGGCTCAAAGGGGGCGGTGGGGGGTCGGAAGCGCAATGGGCTTCGGAAAATTCACCCGGTGAATGGGAAAGCGCGGCGATAGACAAACAACCGGGCTGACCCCGCGCCCGCCACCCTAAAACCCCCACCTAACCGTACATTTTGAAATAATGCCCCCAACGGCTCTGTTACCTACCCCACTACCATTTTCCAATTTTATCGCCCGGCAAATATCGAAATGCCGACGTAATTCTAAAAAAATACAAGCACTAGCCGCGTTAATAAAGCCTTCGCCGACGTCAAACACACGCATCTTACTAAAGTTAGCGCCAACGCACAGAGAGGTTATAAATCTCGTCGACACGAAATGGCTGACCAGCGCCATCCCCCTCTCACAGATCTATGTTGCTATAGCAGCTCCGATGCAAAAGTGTGCACCATAAATTTTATACAAGCACCAGTGTGCGGTAAAACTGAAATAGGCGGTTGTGTGTGTGCGAAAATTCGTGTTCGTCCCGTAAGAGGAGTGGACAGTGGCCAGTGTTGCTTTGTGTATGCGTCGTGTACCTACGGAAATGGTATCGAGCCTACCAGCTAACAGAGATACAAGAATGTAACGGATTAATCAAAATAAATTTTACAGTAGTAACACCGCGGTTCATTGACGTACCGATATAATGAAATCGACTCTAAACTGACCGCATGTCGTTGCGGCTTGCTGCCGGTCTACAAACTTATTTTACTTTCAACATTTATAATCTGTTACTTTGACAGTTTTCTATGAATTATTAATAAAAACAATGCACGATGTTTCGCTCCATATTCAAATATTTGTGGAATAAGGGAAATTCGATTTTCAAATTTGGATTCGATAAAACAGAAGTTCAGATTATAAATGTTGACACAACAGTCGTATGAAAATTAACATCGTAGCGAGTGTCACGAGATCTATAAAGTGAAACTTTGACGACAAATAGACCAAGTACCGGTGACTAACACGTCGCATGGCAACGTAGCTGACAGGCGTCTCCAAAGTTATCTAATATTACAGAACGTCACCCGAATTCCCGTTCGTTGAGCATTTTTCGCGCCTGTTTTATTTTTTTCTTAGTAACGAAGTAACGGGCCTTTCATGTGCTTTCCATTCGGCCGGTTCGGAGCGCTGAAAGAAGTGTGAATCGGGCCGTGATCATCGCCAGTCAGGTGTGGTTAACTCTCAGAGGACGATGGACTTCCCCCGGGTCGAAGCCACTTAGTCTGCTTCTGTCACTAAAAATAACAACTCATTTATTTTTAAAAAAGCCTACCGTTCCGGCCGGCTGTGCGCCATAGGGTCACCACCAACTCTGCAAACCTTTTAACTGCCGCTGCAGCCGCACACACATTTTGTGTTTGTAAGTCGTTTCGCGCCGCTCTGAATAAATGATTTTTAACTTTAGAATTAGATTTACAGCATTTATGGTTTACGCTGCTGTAAAAGCCGCTCTACATATTGTATGAACGATAGAACACCGCAAACGTATCTGTATCCTCTTAGCAAATAGTTTGTTATTTGTTAATCCATTAAGCTGAATGTATTGTCGCTTGTTCTGCAAGGTATGTCTTTGCTAAGCACACACATAGAAACAAATGAAAGGCGGTCATTATAAAATTACTCATACAGATGTCTGTTGTCACAGTTTCAGGCACAACAAACAGATAGCTATTCAATGCTTCAGTGACAGCCCTATTGTGAAGAAAGTCTCGATGTCGTGTACACAGACAGGTATAATTGAGACCAAAAGCGGGGAACCCACACAGTGACGTAGCCTCGTATTAAGGACGTTATCGGTTACGCACTTATATTTACTCATAAACGTAGCTAAAGCGGAGAGTACTGCACAAAAACGCATCTTCCCTCCCCCCAGCGGGCTGCACACCCACCCCCCACCGGCCGGCGGGCGAACGAATACATTCGACTAGCCCATTTGCAATATCGCATTGTGTGAGTGAGTGTACGCGGGCGGTGCGTGCGCGTGTGTGCGTGCCACACACACAGCCGCCGTTTGCTTAGCCCGTGCGTAGTTTTACCATGTACATACATGTACACACCGTATTGGTTTTCTGTACAACCGTTGGGCTTTAACAAATTTCAAATTCACAAAATCGTGATTGGTTGGTATTTTGTTTGTATAAGCGGACGCACTGTGCAAGCCTGGCTTAAAATTTGCGACGAGATAATTCGTTTAGGTATAAAATGATGAGTTTTATTGAATTTTGTTTACGATGCCTCCGTGATTGTGATGTATTGATGGCGGATGACGATTGATATTTTGTTTGTTCCGGCTAGATGGTTAGTTGTAAGGGGCGGTATTAGGAAATGGACAAATAAATTTCAATCATCAGTAGAGCATAACACCTCAAAGAATCTATAAACTGTATCGATCCCGCATTATGGCTGCAAATGAAGCAATTAAGTCGGCACGCGCCCTCACTCCACCACCGGAAGACAGACGGTCTAATGACCATCTTAGATTCCAAATATCAATTTCTAATAAACCGTTGGAGCGCATCGACGTCATTTCCACAATTCGTATATGGAACGTGACAAGCCGGAAGTGCGCTTTGTGCTCCACAAAAACTAACCAATCAAGCCAAGACTTCCGAATTCGAAATTGAAACTTGTCTACTCATGGTTCCTTCGCCCAACGCGCGACGGCATCAATTTAAAACTTATGGTGCGTTCCAATACTTAGTTATTTGAAAACGTATTTTTTTGTAAATTCGTTTTTCAAAAAACAATGAATGCTTAGTATCAGCTCTTTTATTCTACAGTACATATATGCTGCCAGTTATCTTTTCGACGTGTTTCATCACCTAGACAACGGCGGTGTCTTAGAATGACTTAAAAATCATCGATTTTGCAATCACAATATTACTACATAAGCTATATTTCAGTTCAATTAAGAAATTAATACTTCATAAAAAAATCTTTGGTAACATTTGTTTCTTAAACTTTTATACCCTTGTCCGGCCTACCCTTCTCGTATTTCAAACTTTTTTCAAGACAAAGATCTTATTCAAATTATTGTTCACCCGAAAAGGGCGTAAAATTAAAACAAATCAAGCGTAAACCACAACATTCAAAAAGCAACACTGCATTTACAGCTTTATTCATTTGTGATAAGAACTACATAAGATGCATTAGTCAAATTGTTTAAATTTCTTGTAAGTCACAAGGCAAATGAAAGCACACATGTTATAAACTGTTCATTTGAAATACTAGATTAATTGGAGAATACAATTCATTATAATGAACTGGTAACCCCTAGGAAACTTTTTGTCAAATGATGACTAACCCTTTTTTACATTACACTGGTACATTGGACCGAGATCAATGAAAAAAGACTTCTCTATGTAAAAGACCGCTTAGACTCGCAAGTTTAGGTGTTACATACAACTGATGGTATTGGCTCCTACTTTGGAATGCACTGAGGTGTCTTCTGGCACACTGACTAGCCGGCCAGAGAATTTACCTGGCTCGTAGGTGATCTGTACTAAGAGTTAGAGGTTAGGTAGGTTTGTGCTTATTTTACAGGACCCTTATTTATAAACGAGGATCATACCGGTATTAGCTTCAACCCGTATATAGTCTATTGACGTAAGTAAGTAAAAGTTTATTTGTTGACGTCTCTATTATTTGACATGCAAACGACAGTGTCAGGTATATTTTAATCCTTGGTTTAGAAATGACATTTGCTATGAATAAATGGTAGTAAACTGGGAGTTATGATCAGCGAGGATATGTAGATGTATCGTGATTATAAAAAAAACACCTGCGCAGATTAAATAGACTAAGGATAAGGAAGAAACCTGTGCAGAATGACGGAATAGGCAACATGTTCATTTATTTGTGCATTTCATAGAATACTCTTTCAACATCGTAATAATTAATGCTTAACTACGTAATTATAAACCGATGACAAAACAAATAATTATACAGTAACATACTTCAACGTCTAAACTAAAGCCATCACTACCATAAAACACATTAAAAATTCCCTTTTGTTTTTACACGAATGACGATAACGGAGCTCCATATTATAAGGCTAAGGTCAGACGTGCGACAGATGCGTTGCGACCGGTACGTCACGCGACAGCCCGGTGGGCCGTTACTGTAATTATGCGCTTGCTACGAAGGCGGACAGTTCCGTGTGGGAATCATTAGACATGCAGGAAAGAAATGTGGTGTTTATAACGAACGTGAGCCTTGTTTAGTAATTGACAAGGTATCGAAAGGTTAATTATTTGTAGTTTTTTGGTTTAATTTAAGTCTTAAATTAGTGATGATTATGATCAACGTATTTATTGATTAGTGGCTATCGCACAAGTCTAATATTAGAACCATATTATGGAGGAGGAAATTTTAACAAAGTAATAATAAATTATTTATGAAAAAGCCTTTATAAGCTAATGATTTTGTCAGTTTTCAAAACGCAGTTTTATATCTTTTTTTTCTTCTCTTCTTCTATCTTTAAACGTCGCCCCATACTAGGAATTTCTCCTGAATCGTGTGTGCGTTCCACATATGTACATATATGAAATATCACATACACAAACACCCAAAGTCGGATCATCAGATCTTTGACTGTCGAATAATAAGTTCGATAAAAATAATACATATACATGTACGTACTCGTAGTTATAAAAAGAGGTATTCTCTTGTATCTAGTCCAGACTCCTACATTAATTCACCGCTGATTCTAAGTAGCAAGCGTATTACCACAAGCCAACAAAATGATTATACTAAAACAATAATCACTTTTACGATATCGCATCTAACCATACACAGTACATGAATTATATAATATATCTATTCATCGCTCAGACCACCACCCCCAAGATACTGCGTTGAAAGCGATCTGCACAATGCGGTGTGGACGCACCCTAATGACACTCTCGCACGCGACGATCATAATCTTGAGATGTTTTCCTTCATAATTATTGTGGAATTAAATGTCGTTTACGCCCTTACGTGTAGGTACAATTAATAACTGATGAAGGGTAAAGTACAGTAGGTATAAAAAAAAACAAAATATGAAAATGTTTCGTGTAAGTTCAATGTTTTTTGTGTACAAATGAACTTTTCATTCCTAGACTTATTCTTTATGATGATGATGATGATACATTCCCTCTATCTACATCCTTCTCTATACCAGAAGAGGCCTTTGTCCTGCAGTGGGACATTATAGGCTGTGTATATACATTTAATTCTGCTTAAAATTTAACCATATGTTTCAAGTAAAAAAATTAACCCTCAAATACTAAGTACCAATGCGTCTACAATGTCACTTATGTCACCATCAAAATCAACCCTCCACTCCCATGGGAATATTAGCCTATTTAAACAATGTAACGTGAAAACAAAGCTGTATCCTAACCTGACCTGTTTGCTTGAGACGGGGGCCCGTGGGACCGGCCGCTCGTGAAACAATGGACTCCTTAACCGCAGCGACAAAAGGGTTAACTGCCAAGAAATAAGACGAAGGCAAACGCCTGTGAGCAGAAAAGGAATTACAAAGGAGATTTAATGCTTGGTTAAAAAGTTTCAAGATTTCATATATATTTAATTAATTCTTAGTATTGTAGAGTGTGTAGCAAAGATCGTTTTTGCCAGGTGCTCTCGTCTTGCATTTTTTCAAAATAAATAAGTACTTTTTTAATTTGACTATTCATCTTAACCTTTTTATTAACCCTGTCCAGAGAGTCATAATACTAATTTGTAAAGTCACCGTTATGCAAAAACTAAGAACTTAACGGGGTCTCAGTAAGGTTGTCCTTAAAAAAACACTCGAAGCACTCCACGCATCCTAATAGGCTAATCATCCAATAAGTACTATGAAGAATCTCGCAGTTTCCCCCTCAAATCGCTTCCTTCCTTAGTACCGGATACGTCTAGGTTCACACAATCAAAAAAAGATTTGTCACTTACGTCGAACGGAAGACGTGGTTCCCAGGCAATGGGGCAGCTAACTATTATCACCCCAGCGTTGCAACCACTGGATGACCCTTGAGACCGCGGTCGCGGATACAAGGTTAAAAAATCCTGCACTTTGTTTTTAGGGTTAACTTTTGTTTCGTCGAAGTGAAACAATTACGCGTTTTATGTGACATAGCCATTATAATATAATTTTTTAATTTAGATTTGATATTACTTAAAACTCATATGCAATATTAACAACCTCTTAGTAATATACCAAGAAACGAAAATCATATTTTAAACTATACATATTTTATTATAGCCATAAATGTCATAATAACGCCATATAATATCAAAACAACAATATTTGTAACATAATTTATTCATTATACTGGTCCTTTGTGCGCGTATCCGAGCACAATGCGCAGACAGGAAGGAAGTGTAAGGCGAGCGCGTGAGAAGTGCGCCTGCGCCGTGTGAACCACACAGGTGATCCTTGTGGTCTACCGTAATGATACCAGCTCATTGATATTTATTTGTGGTCGCTTTTTGTATAAGCAAGTCTTGTAAGCAATCTTAATGAAGAGTTTGTATCGTATAAAGACGAATTTCCGCTTGTAATTTATCTTTAAACAGAGTTTTTTGTATATGTAAGTGCAGTGTTAGAAACAAACAGTACCTAAACGGGCTGATAAATAATGAAAATAAACATAGTTTAGTCTATTTTAGATATGCAAAAATTAATGTTCTTCTTGATGATTAACAACCCGGCGTCAGAGTTTAAACCGCCTATAGGCTTAAAGCTGACATGGTCTTTCGCACATTTGAAAAATCTCACAGGTGTGCCGGTTTCCTCACGATGTTTTCGTGAAAAATACTCTACGATACATGAATTAATCTACTGTCGAACAATGTTTTTTTAAACTCTAAAACATGACAAAAATCAAACCAACAATTCAATCCGTGATTTTATTATACCTACAATACAAATCTCAGCCACTTAACCCATATCATTCACCTCACAAACAGGTCCCTTGCAGAACTCAATTGCAAAGAGGTCTAACTAGTGTGGCTTACATCCTACATGAGTCACTCGATGTATGACAACTAATAAAAAAAGAACAGCGCCAATCGTTTTGATCCGAAGATTGAGAGCGTCGACCTTATGGAAATGGGACGGGATAAAGAATGAACTGAAGCGATTTAGACTACAAAGAAACGTTGGATAATAATTCAGTAATAATATAAAGTAGTATTGTATAATTCGTTCTGGTATTTAATGCTTTGAGCTTAAACGTATTTCAAATTGAAAACTTTTTGCCAAATCATTGAAATCGGCTTAGCCGTTTTGGAGTAACAGAGTGACATGAAAACAAACACGTCTCTCATATTATTTATAGTCGGATAAGAAAATATTTTAGTAGTTTAATTCATTGTGTTTAGCGACTTATTTATGTTGTCTACCGGCAGCAATGAGTTCGCTCAACTAAAGTGCTCAGTGTGACATTATTTGAGGGTCAATAACCCAACACACATGCGATTTTGGAAGAGTACCGTAGTTCGTATTGTACCTACACGCAACAGTCCTCTAAGAATACACTCGAAATAATTTTACACGCATTTACAGATACCGTGTACGTGCAAATTTACACTGTACGATATTGCAACATGCCCGCACGCATGTATAGTATTTTATCTATACTTATGATTCATAGTATTTATTATTGTTTTCATAATAGACTTTGTAACACTGTTAGAATTGAGATGTGACGCATTCTTAATATTTTTTTCTTAAAGCAACAATCGATAGAATATTGTTTAGAAAGATTTTTTTTATTAAATAAGGTTGCGAATACGATGGTTATAAATAAATTAGTAAAACAGAAGAACCTTTTAGATTTAGGACTTTCGATATTATCTTAAAAAAAACACTCTAATTAAGTGCCACTTAAAGAGCATAATTAGACTACATTGCTCATGGTTAAAAAGTTAGTTCTTTTCAATAAAGATTATACAATTAAATCAGACAGGTCAATACTTACGAAGACACAAAACTTGGCACGTTTTTTACCTCAATATCTCCCGTATCTCATGCCTCAACTCTTCATCGGAGAGCCCACCGGGGTCCACCGGAAGGAATCAGGGGCTGGGGCCACAATCTCGACGTCCGGCGGTACTTCCGGCCGGGCAAGGCGTGACGCGCGCTCCCCGTGACCTGCGCACGCGCCGCATTGTTGTTAATTAGATACGTGCACTGATTTACAGAAGTTTTATTAGAGTGGAAAAAAATGCGCTTTCCGGTACTAATTATGGGAGATAGGTGATGCTTTGATGGAGTAGGAGAAATGGTTCAGTGAGTTTTAGTTACCAGAACAAAATGGTTCTGTTGACAATAGTGTTAACATTCTAGCTTAAAAAAAAGATTTTGACGTATTGTAAACCTCCTCCTTTTTTAAAGTCGGTTAATAAATAAGGTTATTAGATAAACAGACATATTATATTACTACTATAATACACACTTACTTGTTGTTTAATTTTGGCCATCATTGTCTTTGTATGTTGTGTATTCGGATACATTGTACCTACGCACTATATACTTTTTTGGATATAGGCAGAGGTCAATGAACCTTACTTCTTCTAGAAAAGCACTTGAATTTAAAATTTTCCAACGTGATTTATTATATCTAACCCTACAACTGCGCATGAATACGCTAAAAATACTACTTTCACTATTAAGTAACGTCTTACAGTATTTGGTCCTTCGATCCAACGGAAGGACCAAGAAAAAATGAAGGACGTTAGAAGTAGCAATCCTTTATAAATGAAAGTCAGGTGTATTTTTACGTTGTCACCCGCTACGATCCATTTCTGAGCTGACCGCGGGAGTTTTACAGATTGAAATAGACGTAAACAAAGGTAAACGTATTGTTGAGGATAATCTAATAATAGAAGTACTAGAGTTCTTTGTTTGTGCAACTTTTATTTACATAGATACAATAGATGACGGATTTATAAAAAAAAATATAAAGTTCTATACAATTGTCTGTGTATAAATAAAATATATTTTCCTCTTATATAAGAATTCAATATTATTTACTGACTTATTAACCACAAGAGACGAATTTTAATATTCAAAGAAAATATTATCACATCACACTAATATTATAAAGGCGAAAGTTTGTGTGTGTGTTTGTGACCTCTTCACGCTAAAACGGCTTGACAGATTTTGATAAAATTTCATATGGAGGTAGCTGGATTAACAAATAAGCTACTTTTTATTCCGAAAACATGCAGCGGGCAAAACCGGACGACGCAGCTACTTTTATTAATAAAAAAATGGTGACTCTCTGAAGCTCTGTACCCAAGCTTTGAAAATAACTTAGTGTAGCATTAAGAATAAAGTTGCTTGTAATGTCATGACATCAAACTTACTCCGACAAGTTCGCGCGTATGCATAGTTTTTCCCTAAACTATGTGCAAATCATGAGGAACAAACAGGGTGGCTGGCATAATTGCTTTCCTTACATAATTATAATTGGCGCGAACAGTGTGCACATTAATTATTCATTAACCCTGCTCACCCTCATTTGGCGTCGACTTGAGAAACGCTAGTTAAACATGTGAGAGCCCCACTATTTTTCTAATGGGAGCTTATTTTTTAATGGTGATTTATTTTTATATTGCTGGCATAAACAAGTTGCTCTATTGGTCTTCTACTTATTGATTGGATATAGCTTTATGTACCTTAAAACTGAGTAAACTGGATATGTGAGCTGTATATCTTAAATGATCTATCATTAAAAGATTAAACTATGACTTTTATAATAGGTAGGTACTTATGTTTGACTGCCTCGTTAGTCTAGTCGTTGCTAAGCGCGACTGTTAAGCACGAGGACCTGGGTTCGAATCCCGAGTCGGGCAAAGTGTTACTGGGTTTTCCAATAATAATTCTCGGTAGCAGCACGGAGTCTGGGATCGAAAAATATAACTTGCGATATGTGGGTGAACTATATGTGCACCTCTCGCTACCCCTTCTTGAATACATGCGTGATGTTATGTTTTAGGTACTTATGTTGAAAAATAAATATACAAAGAACATTATTTAAATTTTATCGATGTAAGTAATTCAGTATGTGTTATAAAATTTGATCTGTAACATTACATCTTCAACTGCATCATTCAATCTTCAAAACTTAAAAAATAAACCTATAATAAAATAAACACCGTCGTTAACTATCTCCCAGTTAAAGCGAGACTATATTAAAATCTCAATGTTGTTCTTGAGGCGATGAAGGGTTGGCAGGGTGGTCAAGTACGCCCCCATCTTCCACCCTAGTACCGGAGGATGCTAAATTATGAGTAAAACATGATAGAGATGCTCAAGTAAAGAAATATTGTCACTGTTTCATTATTTTACTGGTTTCTTTCACAATGTAAAAATGATTGCATAACTTAGTACGATGCTGTAGGTATATTAACTGTATATTGGACCTAATCATTGTTATAATGTATACTTTTGAAAAAGATGGTCTCTATAGTTAAGATTAATTAATTTAGTACATAACTTAGAACTTGGTTTTTTATTAGTTTTAGATGATTGCTCTTACAATTAATTTTAAATCAAAAAATATCAATGCATAATGAACTTAGAATTAATAACTGACGCTAGGTAAGTCTCTCTATCGAGTCGAAACAAAATACAGAATGCATTTAACTAGAAAACCTTTTCTGAGACAGTCTAATGATGTGGTTTTCAATGAAAGAAAGGATCGCCTGAAAGTTTTGTTGATACTTAAAAGTGTTGTGTCTCAAAGGACCAGCGAGCATTCGGAGGGTGGTTTTGTCCCGCCAATATCGTCCTTTGCGAGTTTTTGTTAAAACAATACCTACGATATAACGTTGCTCATTTAAATATATTTCCAAAAGAGTCGTATTTAATTAAATAACTAATTATTCAGGAAATTAGTTTAATGCGTTATGAGCATATCGGACTATGTATGGTAATTTATACAATATTGGTCAGTTTATATTGAAAATTTTGTAGGACTGTTATTAGTCATTCTAATATAAGATAGTAAGCCGCACCTTAATATTGACGTTTAACCTTATAAGGTCTGTTGTTTTATCCACCAATTAAGATGTTACAGAAGTACCCTAGGTGACCTGTTCAACATACGTAGCAATACAAGAGTCAAAATTGTAATAGATATACCCTTTGAACGCCTCGCGACTCGACCACCGGTAACCCTAAACCAATAAATTTTCTATTACTTCTGTTGCCTTGCAGACATTCTTAACTAACCTTTTTAAAGTCCTTAAACTAGAAGTTAGAACTAAGCATTACATTTACAATACTACAAAAATGTAACCAAGAAAGCAAGTAGACAAAGGCGTGGCAGAGAGTGCGTGAAAAGGGCAGACAATGTCACGTATCAAGTTCACGAGAGTGACGACCGACCGGTACAGTCGGCACACAGATTTGTTGCATAAACAGATCATCTGATTCACGATGAGAATACACGTATTTCGTTGTGGGTATTATGCGGGATATTTTAGACTTTAGAGCCATAATAATTATGTATAAAGGTATTAATGGATTACTCATGAGGTAAATCAATTATTCGTTAAAATATAACTATAACATTTTTTTTTAAACTTCGTATAGGTACATTATGTTCTACCGGTCTTATTCTTGATTGGCAATTTGAAAGTATCAGTCTTCTAGAACGATTCGAATTTTAAATTACTATCGTGGTGAAAGGATTATCCAATCAGCATCAATAGGACTAGCTGATTGGCTACGTACGGTGGACGTTCCTTGAATGTTAATACTGCAGGCACCTTTAATTAAATTCAGTCGTTTGACTTGTTTGTCATACCAACTGTACTTGAAATTGATTCTTCACCGAGACAAGATTTAGAAACGGCACAGTGCGGCGAAGGACAATGGTTAGGTAACATAATATAGGGTCCACTGAAACAATTAGAGCATTGCGGCTTTCTCAGACTATTTGAGAACATTTTGAGACAATGAGCCTTTTGTTTGTGGACACGTTTTTCATAGTTTAAGGTCATATACGAAACTTGTTTTGAGGTTTGGAATTAAGTTGAAATTTTTGGTACCCAGTTACCTACTTTGATTTTCTACTAAATTATATTAGACTTTTCAAAAGTTATTTTTTTATTAATTCAATACAATATTTCAACTAAATTTGTAACAATAATTAATAAATAAATATTACCATTTCTATCAAACAACATACACTATATCAAAATACATTTTTACTCAACAGTACAATCTAAAACAAATGTTAACAGAAAGTCATCAGACACACTTCATTTGTCTTCAGTACTAAAAATATGATGACGAAATTAAAACGGTCGCCCACCATCGAACTCCCTACCGCGCATTATTTTTTCTTCCACTAAAGTCTGCCTAGACTTGGGGGGTCTGTCTTACCCCTTTTGGGGGGTACTTGAGACCCTTATCTGTTGTAAGTTTGTACAGCGTAGTGGATCGTAGGGGACCCCCTTTGGTGATGTATCTTGAGTCTCATGTGGCGGTGCAAGTTAAGACGTGTAGACGAAAATTTGTTGATTTTTTTTTTCATATTTCATATAAGTTTTTAGTGCTACGTGTGTAGCTATTAGAAATTTTACAAAAACATGGATTAGGATTGTTTTGTTTAAGCTTCTCAAACTAAAAGTATCTTACAAGCTTAATAGATAGTTAATGGTGCAAATAAAAAATCCATAGTCGAAAACCTAAAATAGGGCGTAAACGCGTATGAATGGTAGAACTTTCGCCTCCCCTAGACTTCTTAAGAGTGACCGTTTTAATTTCCAGTATTTTTCCAAAACGTCGAGCCCAATTTTTCGCACAGTGCCCGCGACGTCCGCCTACTTATGCGTGCGTTGAGTATTTTTTTTATTTCCTTCTCCCCTTGGCTTGTCTGGTCTTCCATTAAGCTGAGACTTCAAACAGCCTCACAATACCACTGATTAGTGCCCAGACGACTTGCTATTATAGCCTTTTTGGATGCTCAGTATGAACAAATGACCGATCATTGTGTTGTCTATGGAGGTTGTAAATATTATTTAGCTAAGACTTTTGATTTGATATTTGGTTACCCAAAGATATTTAAATAACAGACTACCGTAATTATAATTAGGTGAATTTATATTTATCCTGTTAGACAGACTTTCATTAAATAATATGAATTAAATTTATTCTAACTAATGCTATTTTTGTCTTAAGAAGGAAAAATAGAATCCAAATTCTAACATAACACCACACCTAACATACCCATCCAAGCGTTCGTTGAAACTTTTTTCATTTAACTAGTTACAAAACAAAAGAAAAAAAAACCTTCCTAATTTCCGCAGAACGAACAAAATTCAAACTTAAAACTATCCCGAGCCCATCCAAAACATAAATTCTGCTTGCGAATCATCGATTCTCAGAAGTTTCGAGTCCTATTAAAACCTCGATAGTGAAATAAAAAAATGTAAGCCCAGTACTGAACCCTGTAATACGGAGGCTTCCCGCCTTGTAGTTAAGATTGACAGACGGAAGGGTTGAGAAGGGGATGGGAGGCGATAGGGGGAGTGAATTGAAAGAGAGTGGAAAAAATTATACGTGGCAACCGACGCATCTTAACTTCCGAGCCTGCCTTCCGTGGTCCGTTTGCACTGGCCAGTCGGCTTGAAAGGAGCACTGTCTTAGAGTAGGCACTTCAAGACGAAGTGCAAGTAGTTGAACATGGCAAGCGGTTTTTATATACTTAGGTGAGGAGCAATGCATATTTCTAGGGTTAAACACTTCATAGAGGTGTATTATACAAACCCAAAAAATCTATGAATTCGTATAACTAGATCTAGGTATGTTTATTTTCCTTGACTCAGGACAACTTGCAAATAAATTATCCTGTTAAACTTTTAGACTCGGACAAAATAGTCGTAAACGATTAAAATCTCCCAAACTCACCAACCTAAATATACCATAATAATATCATACCACAATAAGTATCACGACTTTATTTCTTCAAAGTGAGTGCAAGTCAACGGGCATTAACGCCCAGTAAGTAATCAATTGTGTAGAACTACTTGAATACTTTCTGCTGGCTTGTTTTACTGATTTAAATGATGCATAAGATATTTTAATCCGTAATATCTGTAGAGAGGTTTTAATTCTTTTGGCATTTATTTCCATTAACGACTATTTATTTAATATCCAAGTCAAGCAATATGGGAACATAATTATAAATCAAACGAGTATAGCAGTTTCCAACGATACGTACAACTTTGAAAAGTAAAAACGGCAAAAAAAACTTCTGGAATTCCCGCCCAGCCTCACGCATAAGAGAGGAAAAGAGAAGAAAATCAAATAAAAGTATTCCACTGAAAGCAAAACCCGGTGCAGTAGGTAGTCTAGCGGTTGGAGGCGCGGCTGCCTGTAGGTAGGTATGTTTGTGTTATATTTCTAGGTCGGACATTCTTGTAAGGCTTTCTGCTAGCTCAATTTACTACGGTACCCAAAAACAGTTCAGATCATGATGGTTTTGTCACATATTACATGGGACTTACACCTACAACAACTAGTGTACGCACCGCATCTAGCGGTTCTCCAATGACTGCATTCGTAAAATATTATTATGTTAAGATTTAAAAAATACCTAACCTCATTGGCGACGCTATCGTAATTAAAACGAAAAAAAATAAAAGTCCATGTCAACTCCTTGCACTTTCCTAAGTATGAATTATGCCGCTCGGTGTATTCGTTAAGGGGCGGATCCATTCATTCTTTTTGTCCGCTGCTAGCAGTTAAGGAGGTCCGTAGGAAGGGTAACCACCCCCCACCCTGAACTTGCGACTCGAGAATATTTTTTTTTCTACACTACTCGAGTCGACGTCGTTGGAAATCGACACACTTGGCGGTAGTTTGTTCCGCTCGCTGCGACGATGATAGTTCGAGTGACTTTCGGCTTTCGAGAATGCTGGAGTAATTTCGTTGATTATTTTTGCTAGCTCAACGTCACTCGAAAAGTTTATTTGTTGTTAATACATTATAAGTCTTATCTAAGTCCGCTGTTCGTAATTTCAGTCAGTATGTTAGCTGATATCAGTGAGCAATGACATCATTGTCAAACTTATTTAAATGGACCTTAACTGAAGCGATAATTTTGTAGGTATGGGTAAAAATATCCCACTACAATCGTCCATGTCAAACTATTTAATATCTGTATTCCCCTATCAACAGAATGAAACGTGTAACGTATTTTTGCGACTAATTATGTAAAAGCCCAACAATCCACCAAATACTATGTTCTATCGATAACCATAGCCAATCTCACACAAGATATCACACCTATCCAAATCATTCCACAAAGTTTAACGTTTATCGATAAACTAGTCAAAAGGTGTCCCCTCACTATTAAGGTAAGGAGCCTGTAAGACGGTAATGAACTGAATTTCTTCGCTCTTTGAGTCTGCCTCGCGCCTCTGCCTCGTGCCTCGCATTGCCTTGCCTATTGACCTCGGCTTGAGGTGTGCATCTATTTAAGGGTCTTCAAGCTTTGATGTTCTAGTTTATATGTCAGTTTGAGTGTCATTACATGCAGTGAGAAGTGTCCAAGCGAGGTTTAAGATGCATTTGATTCTGTTCGTTTAGTTTAGGTTCTCAAGCATACATGAGGACCCTAGCAGAACACTGACCTATGAGAAGTAATAGGAGAGGTTTTCTTGAAAAACAGCTGTTTGTGTTACAGGTTTTAAATCAGCTTTAGATCCTTCCTTCAACGAAATCTGTATCAAGCGAAAACTTGGTAACTACTCTTTTTTCGTCTGAACACATCAATGCAAACAGGCCTATGTTTTGAATTATTATGCGTACAAATTCGACTGATATTCTTCCGTACAGAACTTTAAAACTAAAGTCTAGGCTGGTATTCGCGTGGTACCCTTATCTTTCGCACGTAGTAAGTGCTAGTTTTGATCACAGATAGCCACAAACTTTTGGTTTTACGTTTAACTACAATGCGTCGGTGTACAGAACGAATGCGAGTTTCAAGTAGTCCAAGTTAAGCTGTTAAGACTCCGTAATACTCAGGTTCGTTCTTGATCGTTTAATTATACTGAAGCGTGTTTGGGCTTACACAATTTGTATACTAAATGTCTTCTAATGTAGTTTTTAAGCGTATTTTTGGCGAAATCGACAAATAACGTAGTTTTTTGGCTAAATCTCCAATCTACAACTGCATTGGGTTAGCTTCGTAATTCGTCGTCTTTCCGTTTTATAGCTTTGAAAAATGCTGAGAATAATTAAATTCTAAAACTTTCGCCAATTTCTACAGAAAGTGAATATCTTTTAACAGGATGTGAGAATCTTAGGTTTTTTCTGTTAAGACCATAGGTAAAAGGTATATATCCTATTAAGCTTCCCTTCAAATGCGATAAGTCCCTACCTACAATATAGCAAAATTGTTGACAACTCGCACAAGTATCCCAAGTTACCACATACCACAGCCTACCCCAATAACCCATTACCTCACCACCGCAGCTTATCTTAAACTTGAACCTCACTTTAACTTGATGCAGTTAAACTTGCCCTCGAGACAGTTTACAATAAGGCCAAGATTAAGGGAGATCAGTATCTCTAAGTAAGTTTAAGTTTTGTAACTTAAACTTAAAGTTATCAGGGGTTTCTTGACCTCATAGTTATTGAGTATACAGTTCATTTGTTTCTAGTAATTCGGACAGCCGGCTTTAAATATGCACAATATAACAGTTAGAATATTTTTAGGTCACAGAACTAAAAAAAAAATATTGCATGATAATTTTCTTTTCTCTACACCTTGGAGGGCCTGATTGACGCAGTACCTAAACGATTGGACTGCTGGACTATTGGTTGCGGTTCGATTTCCGCACTGGGCATTAATTTGTGTGATCCGCAGATATTTGTCTTGAGTCTAGGTGTTTGTGTATGTCAAACGCACCAACAATACAGGAGAAATTGGAAAAGTGGGGCCACGTTTTAAAAAAAAGACATCTAGGATAGTTATCACTTTTATTGTAACTTAAATGGACTTAACTATACCTACAACTGTAATTAGCTATCTGCGGTAGTCCTAAGATTGTGTACTCCGCCCTAACGTAAGAAACAAAACACCAAAGTGTGTCATTAAATAACATTAATGACACAAACGTCAACTGGCTAAAGTGTAGATGAGTGCCGTCCGTATAATCTTGCGGCTTAATCACTCATTAAGGATATATCCTTTTTACAAATTAATACGCGCACTCAATTCACGCGAGTTAGTTTTGCGGACGCGCGTACAGATATAGACTACTCTACGACAATAGAACGCCACAGTCTAAAAAAGTGTCATTGGTTACGTGAAGGAGTTTGTTGTTGTGAGGAGGATTCAGAGTTAAGAATTCTGGTTCTTAACAAGAATTGAGATAATCACACTTAGATATTTAAATATTTTTTCCTTTTATAATCTACTCTATAAAATTAATTTTATAATGTTAGAATTAACTGATTGCACTTCATTTAATTAACGTAATTAGTTTCTAATTACTAAATCAATAAAAAATATCCTAAACACAAAATATGTAACTCACTCATTTCTGTATCACCTATTTTTACAGTCCTTACAAAAAATAAATTGCCCTACTGTCTCCGCTACACTATGTCCCGCGAATCACAAACAACACCACATGTGTACGAGCACTGGCAATTAACACGCAGTATTTAAATAGGAAGCTCGCGAGGATGTGACGATATAGATTTAACCTTTGCCACATCCTATATCGTCTTGGTTTCGACGCAACGCCATCATTTGGGGCAAGGATTAAGTGCTGACTCACTGGGTTGGCTATGCTGTGGCGCCGACACATCTTAAACAGGATTGCGTGACCCCTTCTGATGAGCTTGATGGTGCGAACTGTGAATAATCTTCTGTTATTTATGAGTCGTCGTCATTAAAATATCCGAGTCGAATACTAATATTCGACTATTTCTAATCATATCTCGCCGATAATTACAAATTTCCAGTCTCACATTCTTTATCGGGACGTGTATAGGAACTTTTCTTGTGCAAGTTTTACGAAGTAACAATGTAAAATAGAACTGTCAATAGGTGTCCTGGCTGGAGGCCTTTTATTAGGTCTCGCCAAACGATCGGTAAGCAGTAAGAGCTCCTTCAGAGCTAACTGCGAGAGACAAGTTCGAAAAAAAAATCGATGTGTCAAGTTTTTAAATAAAATACCGTTTAGGTATGGTTAAGGCTTAGATATAAATGTACTTATTATAATATAATTTCCGCCCAAACCAGATAAACAACGCTGATAACCAAATCGTCACTCTAGGTATTCACAAATCTCTGACTAATCTCATTATTCTCTTGTCTCTTTGTGAATGTTCTAGAATGTCTCTTATCTTCGTATGGAGTTTTAAATACATTAGATCAAGAACAAACTTATGGGTACCAACCCTAACCGTAAAAACCCTTATCAATCTCAAAACCTGAAAGATGACTGAAGACTTATAAATAACAAAACCAACTTAATTAAAGTTTTGGCAAATATAATAAGTAATTCAGATGTAAACATGTTGCTTTATGTTCGACGCTTGCAATCAATTTGGGCAATCCGACCTAAATATTGGCATTTTCCTCAAAGTCCAATCAGATATTACACAAAACTTTGAAAGAGGCAGTCTATATTCTAAGCAAGACATAAATACCAGGTACCTATATTCTAAACGAATATAATTATCATCTACAGTATGTTTCATTTAACCGACTTAAAAAGAGTGGCCTCAAAACTCCATTGGATCGTCACAGGTTGGTAGATGGCCTAATTAACTGTTAGCCAACATCCGTCGCACACAAATAGGTGCTCCGCGTTTTACAAGATGCGTTTAATTCGACATAACACGTATAATTGTCCTCGTTTGAACGCATTACATCAATTAGTTTCTTTGAATAATGTTTACTTTTTCGCCATTCTGCTAATTAATCGCGGTGGATGCGAAGGTCGTTTATAAAAAGATGATTATATGACTCTATCATATTGTCTATATGCTTGTTTAAAGCTGACGTAATTAATTAGTTTAGTTCGTGAAACGTATACAATTAATCTTGACGCCATTTAAATTTTTCAATTTTTATATGTGATGTGTTTTAGTTCTCTGTTTTTCAAGTTCTTTGGAGAGATACCAATAGTCCTATACATCTCTTTTTTCTTTTCCTGATCGATCATAACACTACATACGTTGACGTATTTAAGGTACCCTAACAACCACTTAAAAACAACAGTACACTCAAAGACAAAGTCTTACAACAAGAATAGAACGACTAGAGAAAATCCTCAAATAATTCCGGCTCACAGCAACCAGCCAGGACATTCGCGCACAGCAGTTATTACACATATTACACTTAGCAACAATCGCCATTAATACAAGGAACTTGTACTTGTAGGTACAGTCGTGTACACAAGTTGCTGGGTCATTCATAACCGAGGTCTAAGTTAGTTACACACGGCTGTCACGGACGGCAGACATGTTGGAACTTCGGTATTAGTTCCGAAGTTATGAGATTAAAGTTCTCCTGGCTCTGTCTTTCAGGATGTGTTTGATATTCTACATCTCTATGTACGACTATCTAACGGGAATTCGTAGCAAGACATGTTATTGGCACACTGGTATCATCATTATCTCATTATCATGTAAATGCATTATAAGACACTGTAGTTAATTTCTTACCTAATGATAGCTTTCCTACAATACTTAAAATAAATATGACTAAATTTATAAGTACGCATTTACCTATAGCCTTAAACTATATTATTAATTTAGTCTACTTTTTTATCATCATCATCAGCCTATCACACTCTACTCCGGGACTCTACTTAATTAGCAAACTGCATATTAAAAAAAAACCTTGTATAATAATTTAGTTCACTACTTTTCCCAGCAGTGTGTGACACGTCTGTTAGATATCTCTGTTCAGAATACCCCAGTATACTTTGGATGGTAGCCAGAAGTCTTTTTGGCCTCAAGATGTCGTTTCAACCAACTTCGGTAATACCAAAGAGAATGTGTGTTTAGTGAGCCGTAGCGCATAGCCCGCAGTGCACGCCGCCTTTATTTCTAAATATAATGCACTTGTGTTCGCCGCTTTAGTTCTGAAGTTCTTCCATATACATTATTTGGGAATACCTTAGGAATACGGAACTTATTATTTTTCCTTCAGAATTTGTAATATGGTCACGTGACGTTTATTTAAATGTTTCATCTAATATATGGTATAGGTTTAACCTAAGTCGATATCGATGTACAACTACATAAAGTAGTTAAGTACCTATAGAAACATTAAAGGTTATTTGGTTGGAAAATAAAAAATCTAATAATAAGATGTTTCGATATACGCCAGGCTGGAATTAAGCCCAGAAGATATTGCTTTTTTTACTGTAACGCTAATACTCGGGCAAATAACTCGAGTCGTTTTTAATCGGATTGAGAACGAAGCTGACGTCACGACGATCGACGACACGGAAAGCCAAGCAATCTACATGCACAGAATTAATTCGTTAAAAATCAATCAATTATATTTATTTGTGAAACAGATGTAAAAGTACTGATCTTAAATTTATATAAAGTACTAGCTGCGACCTGTGGTGTTACCTGCTTTTATTTTTTGGGGTAGCCTATGTGTCAATCTATGGTGTCAGCTACCTCCATAACAAATTTCATCAAAATCGGTCCCGCAGTTTGGGCGTGAAGGAGTAACAAACATACAAACACACTCGCAAACTTCCGCTTTCATAATAGGAGAAGATTAGTGAGATCGCAATGCTCTAAACGAAATACATTAAAACTATGTGGTTGCATACACGTATTACCTATAATTTTATCTTTAGCCAACCGACAAGAATAGGGAATCCCTGGTAAATACCATACATATACACTACATAAATATATATTGATTATCAAGCTTCAATTCTCCGAAGTGATAGACATAGGTAGGCTATGCGACTACATGGCGCCAGATAAAAAAAGCCATGTCTACCCAAGCCTATATAATGTAATAATATATATTAATATAAAATTATTGCAATCAATTTATTATTCAATAATTTAATTTAATAAATCATCATCAGGGAAAAATTTCCATATTCCCTTTACCGTATTCCTATTTTGTCTAGGTACTTATTTAATGACTACTTCTCAAGATAAAAGGCTTGAAGATGTCAAAGACCTACAGGCTTTTAACAAATTACGTCACTATCTACACTGCGCATGCGTGGTGATAAATGGTCGTTCCTTCTCTAAATAAGAAGAGGCCTTGGTGCAAGGGGACTCAGGTTATCATTGACAGTGGTAAATAATTTTTTCTTCTTCTTATCTTTGAATTTAATTAAACCTTGAGGAAATATAAACTATAATATTATATTAAACGAAGTATTCACTTTTACAGCTAAAGGAAAACAATTTAATATAATAATTTTAAAATAACTTTTACGAGCTTAATTAATGTCATTAAATTTCTAGAAGTACAAGTAACATTTGATATAATTAAAATTTAAAATATATATTTTATTACATAAAATTGAAATTGATTGAGTCAAAGGAAAATTATAAATATGAAACAAAACTATCGAAAAAACTCATATTTTCATATCTAATCGATTAAATAGTTACTCGGTATAATCGGTATTAACTCAACCTAAATCGTAAGTTCGTATACTGGCAACAAAGCTACATACGTAGTGGGTGCGTATTTATATCAATTGAACTATTGTGATTGGGGTTCCGCGGGCAAGGAGCGGAACCTGCGACCAATTGGTGTGCTAACGAGGATACAATCTTGCACGCGCACCGCTTGGGACGGAACTCTAGTCAATCTCAGCGCTCGGCTCGTGAGTGATGCACAACGGATGGGCGGGTAGGGCTCCCTCCTGCAAGAATTTTATTTAACCGAAATACACTAGAAATATCTATACTTATAGTAGACTGGCTGGGCCCCGAGGTGTTACCTGCTACATTTTTTTAGGATAAAAAGCCTATGTGGTAATCTATGGTGTCAGCTACCTCCAAGCCAAATTTTATCAAAATTGGTCCCGCCGTTTGAGCGTGAAGAGGTAACAAACATACAAACTGGATATCGTCCATCTTTTTCCTTGCCTCCCTCTTTTCCTTTTACCATCCCGTGGTTGCCACTCTTATGCTCTGTGTCCACTTATTCCTGGTGTCAGGGTGCACATACGTTACTTTAAATCCAGGGTAAACACGAAAAACCTCCACGCTGTTAACGTCACGGGCCAATGATGAATGTTATATGGCGTGGACACGTCCTGGGTGCGTTTTATAAACATGAAATGATACACATACCTACACGAACACCTAGACTCGCGATAAATCATCTGAAAAAATTCTTTGTATTTGTATCATTTGGTATATTTACTATAATAAAATATTCTTGCATACATATCAACACTTTGGTCTGGTGTCTAACGTAAGAAACATTGTTAGAATATGCTTTTAGACAATTCTCAGTAACAGCCAGGTTTTCGGAACAGTGTTCAATTAATGATAAAGTTCGCCTACTAAATGGGGCTTATGCTCTTTACGGGGAATACTGACCTAACACTAGTAGTGCTTCAGCGAAACTTGTACCCTTTAGAGATGGCGATAATCAACACACATGCAGGGTGAATCTAATAGTTAATATTTATATACTCTTTTAAGTCTTGAGTAATATACTCTGACTTTATAGTTAATCGTATCGAAAATAAAACATTTTCCTAACGTAAGACTTAGAGTACAGGCTGAAAATAAAAATAAGAAATGTAATAAGGTTATCAAATTCCTCATAATAAGAAAAGAGATCCGAAATCTTTAAAACTGGCCAAAAAAAGTCAAAAATACTGGCCATCAACAGCACAGCCCTATATTTATACGAGAGGAAGAGACAATTGCGATCGCGTTTAAATGTGGAAGTAGTGTTCTAAGTACAAGTGGCTATACAAGGTAATGGGTTATGTTTTGACGGGCCGTCCGCGACGTTAGGATGTGTCTATTAAAGCAATTGATAGAGCTTGAGCTACAGATGGTTGTTTGTCTATGTCATAATATTTGCTCATAAAATGAAACTGGCTGTTTAGAATACAGATTTGCTTTCGAACTTTTTGGTGTCTATAGATTTTGGGTAGATATTGAAGTTGTTTAGTTCTCTTTAGAATTGGTTTTAATATGTATTAAGTAGAGATAAATTAGTCTTACTCGAATAACAGTTGTAGCGTTTTTTGTTAGATACGAGACATGAACGATACACATGGGTAAAAAAACTTTGACCACCCTTTGTCGATCCGTTTTGGCAACTAATTACTGAACAAACAAACTAATGAAAAACGCGACATCAAGATAAACATATTTTGACTTTTACACCCCAAGGGAGAGAAGTAAATAACAACAAACCAACAAAATAGTGACCACTAACTCTTTATCTGCAGGAAGCATAACAAAAAAACTTCTAGCAACAGCTTCTCCAAGTAACATAAAATTAAACATTTTAATTACCAAATGACAGCGTAAAAACTTAAGGACGGATGTATGAGTAATGGAGCTCGCGATAAAATCCAATGTTTTCCTTCAAAACACAATAGCTGGTGTTTCTGTGTGATAAGAAACTACGACCAGATGTCGTATTCAGTTATTGTGCACTGACGGACATGATATGGTACAAGGCATGGGAGGTAGCAACATTACACTGTTCTACACTGGCCTGCAATATTAAACAATACACTTTTGAAATTTAAAATTTTTCTAGAACAGAATTTCGATATTTAAATTTAAAAACGTTTTGTAGGAAATTGTATCTTTTTTTGAAACTATAGTAGACTATACACGAGTAACGTTTTATTTTAGTTCTTTTTATTTACTTAAAAAGTTATTGCAATTTTAAGTGTTATACTTAGTTTTGCAGGCTTGTTTCTGATTATGATTATGATCGAGGTCGAGTAAAGACCCAGGGCCTTGGACAAGTGGCAAACCGAATGATAAACGCATGGAGATGACATTCTGTTTCAACTATGTAATCTATGACATATTGTGTTAATCCTATATATGTTTACTCACAATATTAGATTTGCATTCGCCTAGTATCTTGCCATTTGTCTAGAGAACCCCGTAACTAACTTGTTTAAGACAAGGTTAGACACGTATGAATAACATTAAGTAGAATTAAATCACCACATATTTTGTATGGAGCTTTCTGTAGTCATGCTTGATCAGTTAGTGATGTAGGTTTCTTTGATTGTGTCTAAATGGATATATACTAAGCATACCCTTCAAAGTAGACTCTATATTGTGTTCAACAGAAAAAATACTAGAACGTTTTAAAACTCAAAGAGTAACGTGGTACCTACTCCCTGCTTCTTCCACGTCGCTCGCTCTCTTCTACAGTTTATGGCATACATTATTAAATTGTAACCAGATATGTTTTATCATTTTTCTGTGCAGGACAGACGGACAGAACGATAAGAAGTGTAGTGTGAAGCATAGCCTGTCGTGTTTCGCAATCTACATTATTATTATATGGAAGTGACTGTACAGGACTGGTGTCACACATTCACACATGTTGTAAATTTTAATGTATTTGATTACTAATGCTCTTGATTTGAAATCTTCATGATATTATTCGTTTGATGTAGGCACCTATATTTTAATGTTTAATCATTTTTGATACGAGAACCGTCGATACATACATATTATAGACTTTAGTTTGAAGTACTCTTGAAATTTCCACCGACTGGTACCATTTCTGTGAACCAACAACTTATGCGCAAGATTCTGCAACTTACCTTTACTGAGTTTAACAGTATTAAACTATTCTTACAGACACTGGAAACTTCTTAAGATTGGAAAGATTATCTGCCATCATCACAACCTTTTTGGATTTTCTTTCAAGCATATAAGTTTTTACTTCAGTAACCCTAAATGAGTGGTAAAATGCCGAAAAGAAATGAAATTATACTGGAATGAAATAATGTTTCAACTATGATATAGTCAAACCCATATATTTTTCATTCTAATTGATTTCTATTCGTTATCCCACTTATCTAGGAGGTTTGATATGGAGAGTATTCGTTTCTCTCGCAGTTAGCTCTGGAGGGGCTCTTACTGCTTAACCGGTTGTTTAGCTAGACCTAATAAAAGGCCTCCAGCCAGGCAAGAGTATTCTTCTTCCTAAAGTGCTCTATCAAGCGATGGATGGCAACTCTACAAACTTGTATCAAGTTTTAAAGCTCTCAAATATCATCAATATAAACTCTTATCGACTTTTTCAGCTATAATGTTTGTTTAGTTTCAACAGCTGTATTTCCTAACGACCTGTTGAAATTCGTCATTATTACGCAGTTTCATATTACTGTGATTAGTAAATTGCTTTGAGCGTTCATTTATAGATATGATCATGATATGAATTGTATAAATATGTCTCTGTTTTATTATCTCTTGAATAAAAAGGAAAATTATATATTGTATATAAGAGAATTATATGTATTATAAAATAGTACCTAACTATGCATTACAGGCTTTACAGCGCATTGTTGTGGGTAAAAAGTATGTGTTAGGTATGCATCGGTAATAACCTTTTTCTATCCTTATTGTAACTCCTTTCCTTTGCCAATTGCGACCGATTTTATGAAATGGTATTCCCAATCTTGTTTTATGACGTCATGATTTTGATTTCTCCTTATAGCAACAAAGGTTTGGGTTAGGAGACATTTATGAGTAGGTCATGTCATATCAAGGAAACTTACGTTTTAGAGTCAGAGTCAAAAGAACAACATTTACCATTGATTCTGTTGGTAATTACCAGATACATATTTCTTTTTCAATATTGTTTCTAAAGCTTTGTCCAGTATATCTACGTTTTACCATACAAATAGGTAATTAAAGCATATTTTCATACACAAAGGAGTAGCGTGGCTCTCTCGCATGACCCGCCGCTCGTGTCCAATATTAGCCATATGTCACAGGCGATACCGGTATAGATAATGACGGCTAATAAGTGCCTGTCTTCCAACACACCATGCTAGTGAGGGGCCCATATCGATAACTTGGTATCTAGGCTCATTTCTGAGAGGTATTGCAACTAAGTACCAGCATGTCGATGACTTTATATAGGCCATATAAAATGGGGAAAGAAAAATAAATGCTTAAGATGTAGCAATTTATTTCAGGATTATCAAGAAATATTACACGTGTTGTTACTCTGATTACATAACGCTACGTATCGGTAATTCCAACTGCTTGTGTTTTTCCCGAAAGCTGTGTAAACAATTTAAACAATAGGTGCACACGACAGCGCAGACGAGCGTATATTGTTTGTTATTGTATCTGTAAAATACTCTACCTACTTGTGTTGAATGGCCTTACTTATCGATATCGATGTCCCCGCTACACCGCCCTCGGCGCGATCTTATCGCTCGGTTTTTATTCTCGTGATATCCACCGATAAGGCTGAAATGTCCTTTTTCATAGAAGCACAGTAATGGGCTAGGAGGCACGCCATCCAAGTTTATAACTTATGCATGCTGATTGCTTCACTTCCACCCTTTACTGGACGCGTTTCATCGCGTATTTGTTTTTTGTCTTCGATTATGGATATCTATCTTGGCATCCCTAAAATTGAAATGGTTTTTGTCCGAGAGTAGAGATATTATAAGATAGTGTACTTGAACTTTCTTAAGTTCAATGAAACGTACTCAATGTTGTGGTAGGGGTTTTTAAGGATGTTTACCTAAAAGGATTTTTCTCATTTCATAGATAAAAACTGATAATTTCTTTAAACGATCTTTAGGTTGTCTTAGGTACTTCTTCTTATCCATCTTATCTACAAACCATTTTACTACACAGCTACACATCGACACGTTTAAGTTGACTTTTAGTGTACGTCATCAGCGGGAAGACATCCACTGTTGAAGAAAGGCCTCCCCCTTTTACTGTACCCAAGTTACAAAGTTAAACTACATCCCTCAAAGGAAATTCAGGAGACTTCCTTATCTGACCACCGCTAACAATGACAGACAAACAGGCATTATATATATAATTATTAGTAAATACTGATATAAATCTCTCAGCACGCGACGACACCGACCTATTTCAAACAACGTGCATGTCTTGTCACTGGCAGCCTTCAAACAATTTTCCGTAGCGGAACGTAATTCTAAATTGTCACAATTATGATTAAAATGATAAGTAAAAGTTTAAAAAATTAAATTGTGACTGTGTTCTAATTGTTGTGTAACAATAAGGCCTTTGTTCAATGTACCAATAAGACTGATTTAAATGATAATGGTGATGTACAGTCAGTAATCAGTATCATAAAAAATAAACATCAATTCAAGTTATTGTTACATATCATAGAAACGTCCAATGATGATCTGAGAATATTGAGACTTTTTACTACATAAGAAGTTTATCTTTATTTATGTTATGTTTAAATTATGTCAAGATTAAATGTTCAGCTTCATGATGTCAACTGGACCAACACGTTTTGCTGACGCTGCGACCTATACCAGCCGCACGTCATTATACTAATTACTAAAATTATATAATATAACCGTGCAACGAACGAAACTGAGAGAAAAGAATTGCCAACTTCGTGTAAATGTAATTATTAATATTACTCTTTTCGCGTTGATTCTTTCTCTTGGAACTCACTGCACCAAACCGCTTTCATAACATAACATCACGCCTGTATTCCCCGAAGGGGTAGGCAGAGGTGCACATTTAGTACACCCACATTTCGCCAGTTATGTTTTAGGTCCCAATGTAATAGGGGGCGAGCCTATTGCCGTCAACCGGGCACAAATCCAGACTCCGTGCTGCTACTGAGAATTACCTAATGGAAAAACCCAGTAACACTTTGCCCGACCCGGGATTCGAACCCAGGACCTCGTGCTCAGCAGTCGCACTTAGCGACCACTAGACCAACGAGGCAGACCGCTTTCAAAGTGTACAAAACCAGCCCCCGTACTAGAATTCTCAGCAGGACCATTTACGATGTGAAAGCGAGACACCGCATTACACTGCACGTAGCGGCGTCTGCTTCCATATCGTAAACTGTCCTGCTTTAAGAGTTCGTGGTAAGGGGGCAGATACTCCTTCGTTATATTATTTTTATCTTGAGCGAGGTAACAGTAAAGCATATGTGGTGTATACAAAACACCTGAGGCATATATATTAGACATTATTATTAAACTATCTTCAACAATTTCCTTGTTACACCATTGCGTGACCGGCACCATATGGTCAAATGACCATAAGTCACCGTTGGAATAAGGTGAACAAAGATAATGTATATTTGTGAAGGGTGGAGTACTTTCCCACACATTCCTATACACCCCTGTACTGTGCCATATGGGGTACGGATCTTATCGGAAATGTATTATTTTAATACTTCATAGCTCGTTAATTCGTTCACATGTATAAGGAAAATTTTATATCTTGGTGTTTGACAACGACTTCTAAGTTAGCCAACAAATAAATGTAATTAATATGATATTTTGTCGGAACGCTCGACAGAAGTGATAACTTCAACAACTGTAACGCATTACATTACGAAGCAGTTTACCCTCCCATAAGAAATTATCACTTCAAAAAATACGTTGCCCCACACTAGGAATTTCTCCTGTATCGTGCGTGCGTTTAACAAACACGTAACTTCACATACACGAACACCCAGACTCGGGACAAACATCTGCGGATCTCACAAATTTTTGTCCCGTAGGTACGGTAATCGAAACTGCGAACCCTAATCTAGCTAACCACGTCTTCAAATATATTGAGGTATAACTGACAAACAAAGAAGCGAGGAAGTTGGTAAACCCATAGATATAGGTATAGGACTACAGGTCTAGTGTTTCTTGGATTTGATCTAAATCCTTTAGGGTGGATAAGTTATCTAGTTTTCGTCGATCTATAGGAAAAGCTAGCTCACAAGCATATTATTTGACTTTAGGACAATGCGTAGATGATAGAACTTCACAATGTTTTACTCGTATCTGGTACAATACCTTCGCAATTCTCTTTACATCCAACTAGTTAGCGTATAGGTACTTATGTAATAATGTTGCTTACAAATATTTAGAACCGCTCTTATCTTAAAACTTGACATTTAAGGAAAAAATGTATTTCTGTAGGTACCATACCTAAGCTAAATACAGTAATACTTCGTGCCTTTTCTGACGAACAATGCGTAAATAACATGTCAATATACTTAAATTTAAATTACAGTTATGTTTCGGTCCCAATGTAATTTGGGGCGAGCCTATTGCCATCCAACGGGCACAAATCCAGACTATGACTACCAAGAATGACCTAATGGAAAAACCCAGTAACACTTTGCCCGACCCGGGATTTGAACCGGGACCTTGTGCTGAGCAGTAGAGCTCAGCACCAGACCAACGAGGCAGAACACAAAAATCTTAAAGTTAGTTGTTATCATCATCATCATCAGCCGAAAGACGTCCACTGTTGAACAAAGGCCTCCCCCTTAGAACGCCACAATGAACGGCAGCTTGCCGATTGTATGAATCCTAACTCTATCCATTATAAAATGTACTTCCGTATGTCGGAGCCCGCTCCTGGTCCCGGCACTCCCGGCTCAGCTCAGCCCGGGTGGGAAAGAAACGTTTCCGTAAAAATTAGACGACGGCGGGTCACGCCAAATTAAGCACGCCCGGGTTGTGACACTAGTGTTGGGAAACTATCGATATAATTACCATTTTACTTCCGAAAGATAAGTTGTTATGGATTTGAAGACAAGATGTTAGTTGAGTGTGTAATTTAATAAAATCGTGTACTAGTAGAAAATAATCTTAAACAATAGAATTCGTAACTTAAGTTTCGATTTTTTTTTATAGTGCCCATACTTGGCTTCAACCAGGCTTAAGCAAAACTTTACCTCGGTTTTGTTTCAATAAATTTAAAGTAACAACCAAAATAACAATACAATACATCTCTATCAAACCAAACAAAAGCATCTTAAACCAACACGCAAAAAAAAACTAAAAATTCCAAATAGAAAAATATAACCAAACCAAAATCAAAACGTCTTAAATACAACTAAATAGTGCAGACAATAATAACGTTAACTATTAAATTCCATCGACAGTCGATACCGTACCTGTGTTCCCCATGGCGCGCCCCCTGCCATGGCTGAAAATCAACAGGTCGCCGACGCAACGCCAGAACCCCGTCCTTACACACGGCGACCAAGAAAGACGTTTCACGTGAAAACTGAGAATAGTACAATGAATGTTCCATGTCTTTCTTACTTAAAAACGAAGATAATACATGTATTAACTTAGACCCGTCTTAAGACTGTCACAGCAGTCATAGTGTGGTATGACCGTTGGACCAAGTCAAAGGTCGCAAGTTCAAACCGCGACACCCACCAATGTATTTTTTATATAGTATTAAGAATTTGAAACATAGTGAGTGAGAATTTGAAACCTTTATAAAAAAGGAGGTGTATTTTTAACTCAATTTCTTTAGGTTTAAAATATTTTTAATTTTTTTTTTCATACCGAATTTTCTCGATTTTGCTTCTTAAATTTAACCTTACCAATGTTTACAAATAATCATAACCTGCTGAACCCCCAATATTTAACGTGCCCTATTCTGTAACATGATCGCATTGTGACAGCGCATTGCTTATTCATGAGGTTAATTACAGAAATTGTTTTGTACGAGCTTGGAATCGGTGCGGCGAAATGTGGGGGGACTGTGTCAGAATGTTTGGGATACACAGGTCTCGTACATGATGGTGGAGCATGCTTTCCCAAACATGTGGCAAACGGCTTGACAAAAAGAAATAAAATATAATGAAAAATATATTGGTTTAACATCGATAACGTAATCGAAACACTATTGTTTTCTCTGTAAATTTTTTCATCGTATGCGATTTCTAGTCGTCTAATGTTTTGCCATTTGTCTAGGGAGGGCAGTGGTTATTTAAGGTCAATGGACAGTGTAACCTAACTAACGAGCTCTTAACTTAAGTATCAGTAATCTGCGACAATAGACTTTGCCTGCCTTTAGATTCGAAAAGACAAATTTATTGTTCCATCTAAGAGATAAAGACTGCCTCTATGATGAATGAATCGTTTTTAATAAGTACAAAAATACCTAAGCAAAATCACGCAAGCCGCCTACTAAAGGGTCTAACTCTCCGATTGCCACTGCAATAACAACAGTAACAGTAGATCCACGTTATTACAACGCACTAGTCCGTAGCAATGAAAAAATAACAAAAGAAAATGTTTTCACATTTTTCGCTAAACAAAAACTGGTCATTTTATCTTCCCACAAAGTATATCGACCTCCTATAACCCTATACAATGTAAAACAATTATAAAGAGCAGGATGTACCGGAACAATTTCGAGATGGTCCAGCAACTCACATGTCACCTTACCACACGCAACCAATAACCACCTTTGAGACATGTTGCATAGAGTTCAAAATATCATTGAAACTGGTGCAGGACTTGGATGGCTGACTGTACACATCTCGCAATCTCTTGTATGGAAATCGTACTAAAATGGCCCCAAATTACAGCCGCACAATGACCAAAAGAGTATGTAATGATAAGCGTAAGCGACACGTTTCTAATGTCGGTCCATCAGTTGTACCTATATATAGGATGTTACCGTTTTACCAGAAGTTAAAAAAAAATGTTATTTTTATGTAGCCTGTTCGGTGTCCCACTGCTGGGCCAAAGCCTCTACAAAACCCTGTCCAATGCCATTTCAGGCCATGTCTTTCCGGTAAAGATGTCCTAATGTCAAAGGCGATGGCGAGATTAAAAATAGTTAAATTATAAAAACAAATACACTCATTAAAATCCTTGCTCAACTCACTTTGTTGAGACCTTAAGGTTCTAGATTAGGCACATAACAAATTTTCCATCACTTAAAAAAATATTCTTACAAGATTTGTCACCCCTGAGCTTAAGAAGCCTGTCTTTGAGCCTAGCCCAAAATACATCCATACATTCGATTTCTGTAGTTACATAAAGTCTCACACCCAAATATTGTCACTCATCATGACTCCGATAAAAGAAAAAAAAAGAGAGAAACTTTTGTCACGCACAATGGCCCTAGTGCGGAATTAAGTGCGGAAAATGCACAGCTAAACCATGGCCAAGCATACTCCGATGACAAGCCTCTAGCGTATCAAGCCATAGTTACGTAGCCGCTCACTAAAGGTTTACCTGACGAGTCTGCCATTAATCTGCCCCACCCCTGAGAATTTCATTCTTAATCTTCCTCCCACAGTTCTCCATTATCTAAGTATTTAACGTAAAGTTTAGCGTTTAGCGAAGCATGATCGGCGTCACAAGGGCCACTCGCTCTCAGGTACTTTGTTTCATTATGTGCGAATACAATGCATGCTCTACATAGTCTAATTGGAAATGTCGTGTACCGAATAGACAACACATGAAAAATGCGCTTGTGTGCTGATGTTGAGATGTGCTGCAGACAACGTGATGGTTTAGGGTTTTTGGTAAATGTCTGGGAACTGAAATAGATCGTGAATCTGATCTGCCTTGATTTTATATTTGTAGGTAAATTTTTAGATAACCTTTTAATGTTTTTTATTGTGGTGTTGGATCTACATTCAGGTAGCTTGGTACTGGTTTTTTTTGATGATGATTGATTCTTACAAGAAGATTCCGTATTAATGATAAAAAATTACTATGAGAAATATAACTTTAAAAATATTAGATAGACTCTAAAGAGTATACGCTCATCCTTCACCATTTCTTATTGCTATACATGTGAAGCAGAAACAATTCAACAAATTTTCCAACAGCATATTTTTGTCACAAAACATCTCTCAGCCTATTGCAGTCCACAGCTGGACATAGGCCTCTACCAAGTTGCGTCACAACACTCGGAACACACAAGACGTATTACAACTAATATATTTAATTCAAAGATAATTACTAAAAAAGGCCTTTAAAAATAAATTCCAATTCACTTACAATATCGTGAAATCCAACCTGCGTAATTCCTAGTCGTTTCTCAAATATCCTCACGGTATACTTGGCCAGTGGCACAAGCAGGCCGCGAGCCGTGACGCCGGTCGCAAGTGGACGGTCACGCCACCATCGGAAGTCATCCGCTATTGATACCATCTCATTGTGCTCAGCAAATTGCCACCGGATGTTTAGGAAGACTAGTCTCCATATTATATACTCTTTGGTATAAAAGAAAATTAAATAGTTGATTTTTCAAAGTAATTCTTTGAACAAAAACGGATATAAGAATGACTCTACCTATTTTACTTAGAATCGAGAAGATATTTTAATGACTACATATTTCGCTTGCTCTACTATAAACTAACTAACTCCGTAAGCATTCAAAAAATTAAGGTAGAGATTAAGAGAATCAAGTCTTAGAAAAAGATATGGAAGTCTGACCAGTAAAGTACTTAAACGTCAATTTACAGTAGTAAAAAGTCATGAAAATAAAAATTCTTAAAATTATTTTAAATACAACTTTCTTATAACTAAAGATGGTGGAAAAACTTCTTTCGTAATTCTGTACTGTCCTCAAAAAACGATATTCATTAATTTCATTCACAGAGGCGAATGTTATTGGAAAATATAGAAACGACGTGACAATCTAATAAGACTGCAATGTTAATCAAAATACTTATCAAATACACATAAATAAATCACAATAAAAACCGTCCCATAGTCTTTATATAAAGTCGTGTCGTGTCAACAATGGATTCGCACCAAAACATGTGTCTCACAGAATGATTTCTGTCATTTTTACCTTTATTGTACTCTGAACAAGTCACGCTCCAAAAGGAATTAATGCCGTGATGTATATACAGTATTTGTCAATGTATTGTACGAGGGTCAAACTGAAAGTTCTTAGAACTGGCCACTTATAAACAATATAATAAAAAAATAATTCTAAAAGTTGAAAATAGAACTCTTTGCCAATATTACTGAGTATATATTTCATTAATTTGTCATTTGTTTTACGATTTGGCGGCAAATTGAAAATTGTCTGTGTCACGTCAACATGAATTTAACACAAGAAAATTTTCGTGCAATGATTTTTTATGACTTTCGATGTCATTTAAGTCAACAAGAAAGTTATGATAGACTATGATTGGCCTTTCACGATGAAGCCCCATCTCGTGCGACAGTTTACAACTGGTTTAATGAGTTTAAACGTGGTCGCACTAATCTCACTGATGATTTATGTGAGGGACGGCCTTCTACGGCGACGACTGAAGATAACATCTGTGTTGTGCGGCGTATGATAGAGACTGACAAAAGAGTGACCTATCAGCAGATTCGGACAAGCTTAGGCATCGGTATGAGTCAAGTGCACAAAATCCTCCACGAATATTTAGCAGTCAGGAAGCTTTGCGCCCGGTGGATACCTCATAATTTGACTGAGGCTCAAAAACTCCATCGCGTGGATTGGTGCCGTAAAATGATTGAAAGATTTAACGGAGGTGACTCAAATGCTGTGTTCGACATACTAACAGGTGACGAAAGCTGGATTTACTGTTATGATCCTGAAACCAAAAGACAATCTGCTCAGTGGGTGTTTCCTTTCGAGAGGTTGCCAACTAAAGTGAAGAGAGATCGAAGTGCGGGAAAAAAAATGGTGGCCTCGTTCTTTGGAAGGATAGGTCATTTCGCAACAATTGTGTTAGAGGATCAAAAAACAGTTTCTGCAGAATGGTACACTACCAATTGTTTGCCACTTGTCTTGGAAAAAGTTCGAGAGAAACGACCTCGCAGTAGGATCCTCCTTCACCACGACAACGCCTCGTCGCACACCGCTAAGCGAACGATCGACTATTTGGTGACATCAAACGTTGAATTACTGGGTCACCCGCCGTATAGCCCCGACCTCGCCCCTTGTGATTTTTATTTATTTCCAAAAATTAAAGAAAAACTTAAAGGAAAGCGGTTTATGAATGCTGAAGAAGCGGTGGCTGCGTATCGCGATGCCATTGAAGAGAACCCTAAAGACGAGTGGGCAAAGTGCTTTTCCCAGTGGTTCCATCGCATGCAGCGGTGTATTGACGTGAATGGACAATATTTTTAAAAGATATAATAAAACTAATAACTGGCTAATGTAATCAGTTTTTTATTTTCTAAGAACTTTCAGTTTGACCCTCGTATATCACAAAAGTAGGTACAATTAATGAACCTACTTGACTACATCATCGCGTTTCCTGATGCCAACTCGCGATAGTTTGTACTCTAAATAAATTGATAAAAGATGACTGTGTAGATTTTGTAAAAACTACACACATAATTGTACTCATAAACAATGATTCATTATTAAAAAATCATATCAGTTCGAGAAGGAAAATTATCCTAATGACGAATATTTGGTACCAGTGTGGAATTGTGGTTGTTTATCCGTTACCCCATCGGACTTTCCTTATACTTTCCAACTGTATAGCAGTTTGGTTTTACGACTGGTAATTACGAGAAATTATCCTGATATTCATATATGATAGGTCGGAGCATTTTTATCGATGTCTAACGGCGACTACTAATAGACGATCGATTTCTTGATAACAATCTACGTAGGTATCCAAATACAAAACGAAAATTAAGTCTAGTTTGTTCTATGGTGTGCTGAAATAATGTTGTATTGTGTAGAATACCTAATTTAAAAAAATATATTATTACAGTTAAAAAATATTACTTGTACACACAATACTCGTACAAAAATTCAGAAAGTTGCTAGGAAGTTTATCTCATTGTGTTTGTGTTATAAAAATGCATCGCCTTGTAAGTGATGCGCGCACGCGCCGGCCGGCGTGCGGCATCGGCGCGCACGGGCAGGTGTGCTCTGATCGCTCCCCTCCTGTTGCAGAGCGGGCGATGCGGCTCGAGTAGCGCGGTGGGGCCCTACCCGCCGCCCGCCCGGCCAATCGCGGCGCGTCTCGCCTATAATGTCATCGGAGGAGGAGGCCGACTCACACGCGCCCTACTCGGATAAACTGCTTAGGAAACAGAAACGTGCCAGACAGCGCGTGGACGCCGGCGAGCCACGCAATTCTTACTCAACTCTCACGACGAACGGACCCGCGCCCGCGCGCGCCGCACACATGAGCGGCGGACTTTACGGCGCCATCTTCGAGGGCCGCCAACACTTCGGCCTCTTCGGACCGGGCTACCCTCCGGCCGAAATGATCAACGAACTACTTGGGCGAACGCCCAAGCATGAAGACACCGGTGATGAGGCAACCGGTGGCGACATCGCGCACAGAGTGCTGCGCGATATCCTGCAGAGTCGCAAGAAGGAGCTCCTTCGCCTCTCCCCGGACAATAACAATGTGCTCGCCAACAACAACAACGACGAGCCCAAGAATAAGATGTCTCCGGAGCGGCCCGACTCTCGAGACTCGCGGCCGGACTTGGACGACGCGTTGCTGGCGCTAGATAGTGCTGGCGACTCTCGCACCTCGCCACCGCCTGCACCACCGCCACATGGAGGTGAGCATTTGCTCGCACCTAAGTCAGAACCTGAAGACCGTGACAGTGATGCTCAACGTTCGTCCCCGCGACCGCTTGATGTGAAACGTGCTCGTGTCGAAAATATAGTGTCAACGATGCGTTCCAGTCCCGCGCCACAAATGCCACAAGTGAACGGCTGTAAGAAACGGAAACTGTACCATCCACAGCAACACGACGGTGCAGTGGAACGCTACGGCACCAGCCACGGCAGCAGTGCACAGACAGTGTCGGACGACAGCGAGGACGACGGCGACCGACCTCCGCCTATCGAACGCAAGTTAGTAGAAAAGAATGCTCTTAAGTCACAACTTAGAACTATGCAAGAGCAACTCGCAGAAATGCAAGAAAAGTACTTGCAGTTATGCAATCGTATGGGCCAGGAGTCCGAGACGATCGACAACGATGGTGCTTCTAGTGACGTAGAACAGAATGATGACCCAGTGCCTAAGTCAGAACCCGCGTCGCCGGTCAAGGAAGTGCCCCCACCAATCCCTAACAGTGTCGCACCTAACATGCTCTCACAAGTGATGAGTAAGATGATGTCGGCAAAGATGCACGCTCATGCAGTGGCACACCCGCACCTACCGCCTGGCTTTAACGGCGCATTGCCCATGATGCCACATTTGCCACCCGAACACATGCATCCGCCACATCCGCACCAACACCTCAACAATGCAGCTGCTATGTACCTCAACGTCAGCCAGAAACTTTTTATGGAGCAAGAGGCACGCATGAAGGAGGCCGCCGAGCAGCAGCAACAGCATCAACAACAACAACAACAAAACAAACAGCAACAGAGGCCGCAGTCCAACCAACACTCACCGCAGCAGCGACACATGGGACAGACACCTAAACCGCCGCTGTCCTCAGAGCTGGCCGAGCGACTTGACGCGCTACGAAGCAATGCTGGCTCCGTGGGCCCTGTCACGGGAGCAGACCTCGAAGGACTGGCTGAAGTGCTCAAGAGTGAAATCACGGCATCGCTGGCTAGCCTCATCGACTCTATAGTGACACGCTTCATGCATCAGCGGCGAATTATGGGAAAGCAGTCGGAAGCGGCCGCGGCAGCAGCTGAGCAACTCAACAAAGACATCATGATAGCAACCCAGATGCTTGAGAGGAAATCGCCACCGCCAAAGCCACCGCAGAGGCCATCGGGGCAAATGTCAGGTAACCAACCCGTCCATCACCCGGGCGCGCCTAATGGCGTCCCGGCTTTTCTGACACACAACTCGATGATGATGAGCCAAATGAATGGCCCTCGCGCGCCAGTCGGCGGAGCATACGCCATGCACGCCGAGGCGAGCGGGCCGGGCCACGGAGCTCATGTGCGGCCTCCCACAGGCATGTTCCAGGCGCCGCCGAAACCTCTCGGGCCGCTCTACGGACACATGAACGGACACTTCGATCGCGAACCCAACCCCGAACAGAACGAGGCTCTAAGTCTAGTCGTCACGCCCAAGAAGAAGCGGCATAAGGTCACCGACACAAGAATCACGCCGAGGACAGTGAGCCGCATCCTAGGGGAGGGAGTCGGGCAGTCGCCTGAGAACAAATTCCCAGAGTCGCCGTCGCCGCGACCTTACCTGGGGGGCATGGCCGGGCTGCCGACGCCTGTGGCCATCCCAAACCCCGCGCTACACGAGAGCCAGGTGTTCTCCCCATACTCGCCTTTCTTCGGTGCGGGGGGCGGACCGGCGCGGTCGCCGCCAGCAGCGCCGGAGCGCGAGTCGCCGCCGCTGCCGCACGCGCCCGCGCTGCTGCACCCCGCGCTACTGGCGCACCACGCCTCGCCCGACTACCTGCGGCACCACCACGCCAACGTGGCCCACCACGCTGGCCCGCCGCACCACCCGCTCATGGACGCGCAGGACCCGCACTCCGACTGCAACTCCACAGACCTGCCTTACGACGGAGTCCAGCCTACTATATCCTTTTCAATAGAATTACATAATTAACATTTATTTTCAGCGTTCACTTAACGAGGTCACCTTGTCGATGAAACCCGAGCTGATACGAGTGATACGAGCCCGCGCACGCCCACTCATATCTTATTTCTGTAGTGTTTAACCTTACGACTGCCGCCTGCTTCCTACTTACTGGTTAGGTATTACGACTGAGGAAACCTCACAAATGTTGCGGTTTCTACGTTTTCCACGATCCCGGGCCTATCGTGTACCTACTTATAAAATGTAGAATAGAATAATATGTAACGTTAAGTTTTCCTTACTTGTTCCACAAAGTTAAATAGTAAAATAATTAGCTGCAACCTCATTAATATTAATTGCATAACTCTAAACTCGTGTACTAATCTTATAGATTTTTCTCACATATATCTCTCAAACTTAATCTTAAACACAAATGCCAACTTAAGGATATCATAAAATCTTTTCACAAACAAAATTAAAACATCAAATCCGTATCACAACATTGACATAAGCACGCATAACTGCAGACACGGCTAAGGCACATTATAAGATTAGAAAATGCAAACGGATTAAGTATTTGTGGTGCTTCGTAGCGCGCCCACGACAAGCCGAGGTCTAATCAGATTTTATATATCTTTGAAACGACAATCCCGAGAGATTCATTCCTCGTTTACTTGTTAGGAAATAATATTATAAATAGGTATTCCACAAATGAATTTACTTTAGTTCTTTTGATGAAACAGTCGTTACGAGAAAAGCCTTTAAACTTAGAACACCAGATTTATTAGTAATTGGTCGTACTTATATTTAAAATTTAAATTTCGTATCCGCAATATTTCATACGGTAAAATTCGAACGTATACCATATTCAAACCCTCCAATTCTACTTGACTGACATTTTTTAAATTAAGAGTCGATTTTTTTATCTATGATCAATTTTTGAACCAATAAGCCTTTAACTCCTGTGTACTCCTCAACGCTGACGCCGATGCACCTGCGCAAAGCGAAGCTGATGTTCTTCTGGGTGCGGTACCCCAGTTCCGCAGTCCTCAAGATGTATTTCCCCGATATCAAGTTTAACAAGAACAACACGGCGCAGCTCGTCAAGTGGTTCTCCAACTTCCGGTGAGTCATAGATTCTGTATTTTTTTTTCAGGCACAGACTGCATGATCTTTCAAATTGACAGAAACGTTTCTTTTAAAATGTCCTAACAATTCTGAATTTTGCCTAAAATTATTTACCAATACATTATTTATCCTTGGATAAGGAATACCTATTAAATTCCAGTTCTAAATCATAATACTTTAATTAGGCATAAACGTTACACTGATAACTATATGATTGTTTACGTATCGTTTAATTAAATATCATATCAATATACTTTATTTACGAAAATAATGTTCTGTCGTACCTATTTCCCGTACCCACCAAACTATGGTGTTTCGCTTAACGATTACAATGACATAATCTTTGCGGTCAATCCATTTTAGATTAAAAGTGTTGCGTAATGAGCACTCCTGCAAAATAATTTCAAATGATAAACGCCTATTTTAGAATACTGGTTCGTTTATCCCTGTTTATCAGCCTCCGAGTTAGTTACCTGTTGTTCATGTTTTCAGAAACCAACTATTTATAAGCCTACTATTCTCATAACATACCTACACATACTTAACACTTTGACTGTGCGTAAAACAGACACAATAGTAAAACAATCCCCCATCTGTGGGTCATTACACTGGAAAAGGGTTATAGGTAGGTATAGTTTCCCCTCATAACCATTTTTCTTAAAAAAAATTAAGATGAAATAAACTTCGTCCAAACTTTGAAATTGGGTTAACCAATTGATTAATACCAATTCCGTCATCTTCCTCTACTGTAACGGGTTTTGAATTCACTATTTCCTAATTATCAAATTCACGAATGGGGTGACTCCCCCTAACTTACATTTGGACGGGTTAACGTAAACAAATAGGGAATTTAGTGGTTTAACTTTGACGGCTTAATTCATAATTAAAAACATTGTAAATAAAAAAGAAATTGTGATTATACAAACTCGAAGCCACTTAAAAATATAATTAAACATCAAAGCTTAGAATGCAACAATGTAACAACAAATAGATTGCCTTGCAATTAGACTAAGAATAAAAAGAACTAACAGAATAAAAAATGACGGAAATTACAATAAGTGATGTAAGAAAGCTAGTCTAGTTCAAATACAGGGTAAATAATGCTGCCTACTAATTTAAACAATTGAAGACATCCGATTATACACATTTTTCTAGGAAATTATGGTGACATTCACACGCAGGGGTGCCAATGTTAGACAATGTTAGCCGATAGGGGGAATCAATTTTAATGTGTCTAGCAAAACACCTTACATTCAGCGTTTGCTTATTCGAATTGAGTTTCGCAAAGGCTACGTCCCTAGACCTACCTATAGAGTTTTTAGTACCAACCTTTTAATATTATGCAATGTCAATTGTTTTTTTTTTGTACAGCATGTTTTATATATAACCTATAACCCTTAAGGCTGTTTTAGGTCTTAACCGATTAAAATGTTATAACTTAATAATTTTTCATACAAATGCAGTATGTTAACCACTCAATGCTCAATCCTTCTCTATACGAGAAGAGGCCTTCGCCCTGCAGTGGGACAGTTTTAGGCTGGTATTATTATTATAATTTTTCATAATTAATTTAATATCGGTAAAACTGCTGCAAGTAACGGAAAACTCCACACGGTATTGATTTCTACTTGACTAATTTTCGCGTTATCTAAGTCCTATGATAAGAGACACCTGCCATAAACCGCGTGCTCCTATGATAAACCTTCCCCCTTCTTCCACATTATCTGATTATTCCGATTCACTCGACTCCATATCGATTTAACGCTTTCTCGCTTCCCTGCAACTCATTACAATTGTTACTGATATTGCGGTAGAGTTAGATTTTTTCTTGACTTTTGCCCCTTTAGTAATTGAATACCTGCCTATGCGTACACTGTACCATAGCATTCGAATAACGTTAATACAAATAAATACAGCTTACATTATTTTTTCACGATAGGTAGAGCAACCTTCATGATAGTAAAATCTCATAAGGCATTGTATTAAGAACAACTAAATTACAGGCCATCATAAACAGCAAACATTTTTTTTATAAAATTTAAAATAACGATTCGAATACCAATCAAATTAAAAAGGCCGTATCACATCTGCGTCGATAGGCGATATCAAAGACTGCAAAATTAAATACAGAATCGACTATCGTTTCCCTATCGCGACGACGAACACTACCTACTACGTATCGAGCGCAGAATATGCGCGTTGTCGCGATGTGTGCAAAACACTTGAACGTTGTTGATATATCGACTTTCATATTAAAGCTTTCTGCTGCTATCTCAAGCTTGTATTATCATTATCTAAGTTAGATAAACGTTACTGAGTGAAAGCTTTGATAACGATGTTTGTACAACGTTGTTTTGTTGTGCTGGTATAATCACGTCGGTTTTAGCGGTTACTTAGTTATTTCGTCACTTTTTTGGTTTGAAATATCTTGCTAGAGATCTTGAAAGATTTCTCACATCTTTACAATTGTATACGCAATTGTAAAAAAAGTAATATTTATATACAATCTGTTTAAAAGCCCCAATGCATACCTACTATACAAATGGTATAAATTCTTAATTGCTTCGAAAAAGGGCGGTCAAACGTGACTCAACCGAAAACTTACAACTCACAAAAGAACGAAGCATTCAAAAATATCTGTAAAATAAAATCAAAATGCCGCGGACATCTTCCTTACACGACTTACCACAATTAAGTCCATTAGCATTGTCCCCTTAATGGTTGCATTGTGGACAACGGAAAATGGCCATTTCCTTCGCGATAAACATCTCTGAAAGGACTGAAAGGGTGAGGGTAGGTCTATAATCGCACGAAAGGCAATTACTAAGGTGTCCATCGAATAGTTTTTCAACATCGATTACGCTAAGTTTAAACTACTTTGGGTCGATGAAGGTTTTATATAACATTTTGTCGCTATCCATAGTTATAAATGCGGTAACGGTAATTCAAGGAATGTTATGTCAAAATGACGTAAACTAACGTCACTCATTGGTTGAGAATGTCTTTTTTAATATTTTTATCCGCGTATTATTCTGCTGACTCATGCCAGTTTTGTTTTTGAATTTAGAACTGTATTATGCCATAAACGAACTTTGATATTTTTTAATATCAAAGGTATATCTGATACTGAAAAATATATCTCTGAAAAATCGGTCTTGAAGGAAATGATGCCATGTTTACCACAGCATATTAGATTCATTATTATATTGGCTTATAAGGAAGTAACTTATCGAAAATCCCTTCGTTTATTTCCACGAAAAGAGAAGGGGTTGTACAATGTATGACCCATACCGGAAAGGGGTTTATCTCCCATCTACTACAGGAAAACCCATTTAGACTTTCTTCCTTGTTTAAATTTCAAACTTTCATTAATTGTCAATCATTAATGCTTTGTTATTATTTTTAACATCATTAAACTTATCTAAGGCTATCGTTAACTTTGACTTTACACTGATTGGAGTACCTACTTTTTTTAATTAAACCTAATCAGTGGTTCAAAGCAAATTGTATTGTGTTATAACAGCATTTAACTAAACGGGGATAAAAGTTATCGATAACTCTCGATAAATTTAATAGGTAATCGAGAAAAAAAGATTTTGCAAAAAATTTAAAACAACTTTGAAAAAAGAATACTGCCCCAAAAAAAGTATTATCTACACTTCATAAATTCCAGATTGACTAAATTCTATATTTGAATTAAAATTAACAGATGTCAATTTCGCGTTTGAAATTCGAAGACGTAAGCCTCCCTTCACACGACCGGCCACTTGTTGACGTGTAGGACACCTCGAGGGCTCTAGCCGCCGAGAGCTCTCCTTGTGTCTTTTAGACGCCTCGGCTTGTGTGTTTTCTTTAATATAGCATGACAACAACGCTGTTGTGCCAAAGTGGCGAAGTTCTAGCTTCAGATTAATTTGTGCCTGATATTATTAGGTTTAAACTCTCAGAATGGACCATATTTACCTGGTTTACCTTCAGGTGTCATCAATTTACGCTCAAAATGTGTATACCATAAATTGTAGATGCGCTTAATCTGCAGCAAATTACGACAAAAGTATACCTTTTATATAAATTATGAAACATTTTCTAGGGTAACTAGCAACGGCATTACAATGCAACTTTTCTAAACAAGTCCACTGGAGATGTTTATGTCTTCAACTCATTTAAAAATCAACGCCGCAAAAGTTCAAACAAACACAAAAGTCTTCACAGAAACTCTCCCAGGGGGCAAAACAAACATCCTTTACTCAAAGTCGATGCAAAGACAAATTCTTTTGGCGCGCGAACTCAAAGAAGTGCGCGGGCTTGCAAACAAAGAGTCACTCGTAGAATTAGCCGGCGCGACGATAGCACTAATTAGCAACGGTGACTCGTTTAAGTTATTTCGCTTAATTAAGTTGCGCAGAAGTGGTCTGCGGCCGGCCCGCTCGGAGAAGGCGTCGTAAATTGTTAGAAACACGGGCAACACTCCAATTAATCTTTTTACACATCCAACTAGTCGCATGAGGGTGTGCACTTAGACCAGCCGAGGTAAAAACCTTTTAAGCGTTTACACACGAGCTGGTGCGGTCGCGTCGTATGAAATGTATACACATCAAGTGTGTGCCCAGGTGCCCACTCTGCAACTTAATCATACACATATTTTATTTTCAATACAAACTGTATTCACTTGTGAAAAGTATTTTAAAGTTATTGGAAAAACTGTTAAATGTTTTTAAGTTTTTAAAAATACGAAGCGATTTAAATTTGGAACATAAAAAATAAACAAAACCATGGACCGAAACATTTTACAACGGTTATCGGTAGCGAATATTTTAACTGAGATTTAAATCTCTCATCTGTAAGGACTCTTACACTCGGATACGGAAATGTTACCAACCTTACGTCGCAATTTCCACATGCCTTTTTAACTTACCGTGTTAACAGCCGGAGGCTGTACATATTTAGTTCAATATTTAATGTTGCAATTAAAAAACTTAAGGGTACAATTTTATCGGATCACTATTTACATTAAACAAGCTTTGACATACTTGTGACGTTACCAAAGTGTAAAGGAAAAAGAATTAAAGTAAACTAACGCACAACTAGTCTGGCGAAGTAGTCACACTAGGGAGGGTACAGACGGGTGTAGGTAGTGTCAGTGCTTCATCCCTCGCCTTGCAGTCTCCTCGCGGCGCATTGTATACTGAAACTGTAAAATTTAATTGGTTGGCTAATACACTGCGCCCGTGTGGAGTCTAATTTACGTGTTAACATTTTTAATAAGGCCGGCGAGGCTAGGGCGCCAAGTGGCCGGCCATTTATATCGCGCCACGCTCATACGAGCACCTCCAGTAATTAATACGACCCTTTCGAGGAAGCTTATGAGTAGTTTTCCTTCAAAAAACCTGCTAATTACACGTCAGAAGTTTTCACTTCTGTGGAAAATGTCGCTAGGAGCGCCGGCCACTCAACCAATCCCATTAGTAGGCGAGTTTATTTAGCATAAGAATTCGTCTAAAGCCCCACACGCGGGTCAAAAAGAACGTCACGCCTTTGTACTAAATTCTCGGTAACGTATCTTTACTTCCGAATTAAAGTTCACACGCACGCAACGACGTACGTAATAGGTGAATAGGGCGCGGCTTTATATTTACATATCATTGCGATACGCTAGCCATTATAAAATATTAGCCTTTCGTCGGCCATCGTCGTTAATAATATAATTAAAACACGCGAAGGCGCGGTCTTACTTATCGCTGCGATCAAGGAGTGAGTCGTGTAGAAGGGGGTTTACTTTACCTTCCAAACGATGCTCCACATACTAAACTTCGAATTTCAAATTAGGAAACGCTTTTCTTCTTTTGTTCAATGTCATTTTTCGAACGCATTTAAATTACAGTCCATACCATTATATCTTTGAAACTAAATTCAATCAATCAAAGTAATTTACGTATTGTCTATAGAAAAAATCGGACTTGCAATTGGCTCACAAGGCACGCCGCATAGTAACCGTTACCGCAAACACAAGCAAACGGCCGATGTAACACACGCGATGTACCATCCATCAGCTAATGAGAGAGTAATTAGAAAAGTGGCGGTTTCTTCCGACGACCGACCTTATCTTGTCTTCGATGGGGCATTAAGTTTTTTAATTACTCCACCCTTCGCCGAGCCTACGCGTAATGGTGTTTTAAATGAAGGGTTTTTAACTGAACTCACTTTAAGCATTTACAACGATTAGCCATTGTCCTAAAAATATAAATATAGTTCGAGATTCAAATAAACAAAAACTGAAATACAACCTAATAGTCACGTAGACTATTCGACACCGCAATGGCGTCAAGGAAATATAGTATTCAGCCAAGTAATAAATAATGTTGGGAATGTACGGTACCTACATAGATACGAGTTTTTCACGTCACACAAGTTTTAAACTAGTGTTCTGTCATGCGAGGCCGAGGACACACCTTGTGGTCGGTCTCGAAGGAGCGGGTGCGTTCTTTTCATTAGCCTCCTTACACCTTGGCTAATGAGTTATGAATTTGGGCGGGAACGTCACGCGACTTTTTACGAGGACATGATATGGTGCGGACTTAAAAAATGATGTTTATACTTTTTAATATTTTTATTATGACATTTTGTAACGTAACTGGCTGGTAATAAACAGTTAGGTAAAAATACGTACTGGGTAGGAATGTCTATTGTTTTTAAATAATTCTAAATTTAAAATTGAGTTCTTAATGTTGGAATTAACGTTAGTATTTTACCTTAACAATAGCATGCAGTCTTAATTAAAATAGATTGTTAACTTTGAAATGAACGTTTCTAAGAATTGTAATATCTGTAATATTGTTTTGTTCTTACTCTATCCTTACTGTACTGGCTACTATCGGAGGCAGCGGAAGTCGGCCAGTGTTCGCTCTTATCGAGCGCAGCACTTGGCCACTGCGGGCTGATTGTAATAAACTTATGTTTTGTAATCGAATAACAAATAATATTCTACGTTACTGTCTGAAAAGAAAATCAAAACGAGCAAACTTGAATCGATTTTCTGTATTCGAAGTATCGATAACCACTGTTACTTTGTTTATGTAGAGCTGGCACTTTATTAAAATTTCTCGGAACAAACCAAATATTTAAACCATTCTTTGTAAACATAATTCTTTGATATTCAGATGAGATTTTCTACATTTCGTATCTTTAGATTAGTTGTTTTTATTTGATATTTAAACATTTTTGGTAAACTTTACCTTATTATAAACAATAATCTAATTAAAACACCTTTAACATTCGATACTACAAAAGTAAAAAAAAATATTTTACCAAAAGTCCCAATTTAAGTAACTACTTGGGAATTTTGGTTTCATGAGTTTGCCAAATCGTAACATTTCCAGGAAACAGTATAGTCGTGGAAACGCTCTGCAATTGTTATTTCCATAGACATCTTTCATTTATCAGACAAGACAGGAAAACAACTTTATTATTGTATAAAAAGCACAGAGTACATGAATACTGCGCAGTTAGTTAATTAAGAACTGTGAACCTTGAGTAAATAACTCGTTTTCTGAAGGATAACATACATTAATGACTACCACAATTAATATAAAACTAATAATTATAATTGCGACATCCATTTTCTGATTAGAACGTATATGTAGGTTACTTAAATCTTATTATGCTTCTTTGAGGGGCTCGTACTACATGACTACCACAGATCAGCCTGCTGCGTCGTCTGCGAGGTGATTTTTTAAATATCTACCGTAGCTACGGGCATTTTTACGGTGGTTTTTAAGTAGGTACGTTGCTATCTACCCAACCTATCTCAGGGAAAGATTTCCCTTCAAATTACTTGATGCTCATAAGGAGTCGTGCACAGCAAAAGCAAAAAGGTGTGGTAGGCCGTCACATGGGAAATTAGGAAAGTGCGACAAGTCGCAGGCCCGCCCTAAGACGTAATTAATTAATATAACCTACCCTTACGATAATGTTAGTGTAGTTTTTATTAGTGTTGTTCGCTTGCTTACCTATTCATTAGAATATAAATGGACGTGTCAAGGTTTAGTTAGCAGATGGCAAGTCTAGTGATGTTACTAACTGAATTAGGTTTTAGTATCAGCCCAATAACAGCCACTTCAAGATTGGCATCAATACATTTTTGTATAGCAAAGTAATTTATCTATTTTGGTCCCTAATTGTGTCAAGGATAGAAAAGACATTTGCAGAGTTAGAATCTATTTTTTCTTAATCGTGGTTGTCATTTCGATTCCTAATTCAAAATATTGGTTTTACGATTTATGGCTGTTAAAGACAAGCATTTTTAAATATACATAACAATTTGTATTTCGAATTCCTAATCAACCCGCCATCTTGCATTCAGCCAGGTGTTAACAAACTGCATAGAAAGCCAAGATTTCTATTGACAACCACGAACATAAATGTAGTAAAATCTTGGCGAGTAGCAATGATCACATCCCTGGGGAAATAACCTTAAGTAGTAACACATCAAGCAAGCTTATATGTAGTCGCATTAAAGTAATTATCGTTAGACACACCCCGCATATTAAAATATCGTGTGCTGCTCAACTTATGAAAAAATCTTTTTTATTCAGAATTCCGTATGGCATCGGCGGGGTTATACTTATTGTGATCGATCATTTCATTACAGCGGCCATAGGAGAGGCTTATGTCCAGCAGTGGACTGAGATTGGCTGATACTGATAATGATGATGAATTCAATACAGTGAACATAGAGTCCAAGTCAGTTTTTGGAGTGATTCGTTGATTTAAGGTGTCATTCCACTTACGTCTTTCTAAACCGACTTCATCTGCATTTTATGTATTATCATTTCATATCTAACAAACGCTTTTCACAAAGTATCAATAAAACCTTCCTATTCTGACTCAAAAACTCGTCACATATACCTACATAACAATATCAGCGACTAGCAAATTCCGTCACAAAGTAAAACATTCACAAACAGTAATATAATAAAGTGATACTCGAAAAAACTGTTTTGAAACTGTCTCCCGTCTGTAATTAACGAACTAATTCAACGATCAAGTAACCGTGAATGGTCAGCTTTATGCGGCCCTTAAAAGGCTACGCGTACGTTTAACCCTTTTTTCGAAAAAAAAAATTAATACCGAAGCGAGTAGTTGGGGTAATAAAATCTCGGCAACCACTCAAATGAGCTGAACTTTTGAAGCCTAGGGTACAAGACAGACGGGTCAGCGTGGAGGGAGACGGAGCACAGGGCCGCATTCAGACCGTGTATTATGTAACGATTAATACACAGTGTATCGCTGACAATACACTATGTATTCCCACTCATTCTTCGTCAAACTGGGCGTGGGTTGTTATACATGAAAAATAAGCCAGTTATGACGCATACCAAGAATAAAGATTGGTGCAACTTTAACATACGTAATTATAAATCAAGTAAACTTCTTTTACACAAAAATGTACTATTTTAAAGAACAAAACGTTAAACAGGTAATATTTATCACTGTAAAATTCATTTATAACAAATTCATATCACAATTTTAAGGATAGCGTCCTAATTGACTAAAACCTACGATTAGGTATGTATTGTTATACTAAATGACAATAGAATCCAATTTATTTAAAACAAACAAGATAATTATAATCGCTAAGCGGTCAGTTTAATGCTAATTAAACGAACACTAATGAAAATACTGTTTATCAAATCGACGTTAACAGAAATTTATCCTCTCTTATATGGTTTAAATCGTCATAGTTATCAACTTATTTGTTGACAACAATACCATAGTTTAGGTACGTAAGTTTACCTATCGATATTTGCGAGAAAGTAGCGCATTTGTACCTGAGCCGTAAACTAATAATGCACCCGCATACACAGACCAGGTGATAAAAAATAGTAACACAATTTTGTACTTTACAAGAGTCCTATCGTATAAGATTGAGAACTGGATTTTTTAAATCTGACATACAAGATTTGTATACATATCAAACAAACCCATCTTTTTTGCGGTGGCACAAAAATATAAAAAAGTTTTTTTTCAAACAATAAAAGGCATCTAAAGTCCCTACCACCCTCATTGTGATTATGTAGTAATATCCACATTTTCCAGTGTCTGATTACGGCCCTGTGCCGGACGGCGCAGTCTGAAAAAAAGTTTTTTCACTAACTGAAGCATTAATCCGGCCTGGTATTAGTTTACTCGCTTTTACTTGCCTGTGTGTGCGTTGTGTGCATGTGTGCGCACCGCCGGCCAACTTTTTTGCATAGACCACACAAAATGCAGATGCGTCGTTTTTTATGTAAGGTGCAATTTGATTTAAGATGGTGTTATAAAAAAGTGATCTATTTTGTCTTCTGAATTCCCTGTATTTAAGTTTAATCGTTTCTAAAAAGTATTATTGAAAACTGATTACAGTTTTCAATATCATGTTTGAAGAAAAAATGACAACACTTCATAATCAACCAAGTGTCATTTCTGTGACTCTATGACTACATTCAATAACATTTGAAAATTGTTGCTAATTATTGCACTACTCTGCACTCAAATGTGTCCACATAATAATCGATAATTAAAATAAAGTAAAAAATAAGCTACAAAAAATACTACAAAAATCCAAGTAAAAAGAAATGCCGTCTCTGAATAATCACAGTACTCTGTAAAATGCAGTCTGTCGGCTCATTCTCCCGTGCTCCTCGAAACCTGGACGCGGTCCACTCGCACACACACCGGTAACACGCCCACACACACACATGCATTCTATACATACACAGTAATACCTGGCCTTTAGGTAGGAGTATCACGTTTAATAACTATTGTATTTGGGAGCGATCGAAATGAGTGTGTTTGGCAAAGTCCGCGGTGAAAACGTCTGGAAACTATTTTTTTGGCGTATTTTGTGCGTACGTTAAATTTTTATGAGCTTTTTGGCAGCTATTGAAGTTTGTTATCCAGCGCGGGCAGTGAAGTGGTTACACAAGTGCCCACTGAAAGGGTTAATAATGAATCGAATATTAACGTATAATATTCGATTTAATTCGTCAATGATTCTAGTGCATCTGGTTGCATTGAATAGCCGATTTGTCAAACATCAGTAGATAAGTAATTGTTGGAATTGCTATCAACAAATGGTAATGATAAACGTTAGTTTAATACAAACGCAGTTTGATAATTCTGGAAACTTAAATGGGCTCAATTCAGTCGCGAGATTGTCGATGACACATTAAAATATATTTTAGTAATAGAATTGACCTGTTTTGGGATTAAATTGTCTTTTGGGGTTAAGCAAGTAACTAATAGTAAGTTAGTTAATTGGTTTTATGAATTAACTATTAGTGACTAGTTTAAACCTGATATCTTCACAAACAAAGAACAATCTAGGTATTGCAAAATTGTAAAAGATGGTAACTCTAACAATGTGTAGTATCAAACATGAATCTTGTTAGGGTACTGCAACAATTTGGTACTAAGATTACTTATTAATCGCCTAACTATAAAATACCATCGAAATTAAGTCAATATATATGACTTAATTTTGATCTTTTTTGCATGTTGCCATGCTATGTTCCAAGTTTCCTTTATTAATTTAGATTTAAGTCAATATCCTTACCTGTCGGTAACAAAAATGACTGCCGTGACACTTAACGAGACCTACAATACTTATACTTGTAATAAATATAAAACTATAGTCTATAAATACGGTGCCATGACAACGGCCGTATTTCCCCAATACCTAAGCAATAAACACACAAGGAGGTACGGCCAGCAGTCCACTCCTAATTAAAACACTCAATAATCTTGCGCTGTATCATATTAAGGAAAACTGAGCGTTATTTTAATTATAAGCGCGTATAAATACATTGTTATCGCGTTCCTTACGAGTTATAAGTCAAGTAACAGAGGAAGAATGTTCTGAGTTATAGTTTTATATTATAATTATGATGCCTTCATTATTGAAGTTGGTATACAGATCGTACAAGAGTTTACGCTTAACTCTATCTCTTCTTTATAGCGATTCTTTTAAGTGGAGATTGAGAAAGAAGGGTTTAGTACAAAGATTACTTCGCTAGACTTGTGGATTTTTTAAGCAAAGTATAGGAAGATAACTAAGACTTGAGTAAAGCTTGTTTTCTTAACTCTTGAATTATATTCATAGTAGCCTAGACTGACCAGAGAAGGCTAGACTTTTCTTGTGTACCTACCTTGTTATGTTATTAATGTTTCCAGTAAACAGAAACATATGTCTCCTGGAAACATTGTCAAAACGAAAACGTCTACCAATTAATTAACATTAACATTGAAACATAACAACTTTCCTTTACCTAAATTTTTTTTTTAATGTGTCATCCGTACAAAGGCTAGTAGGTAAATGAAACAACTCTAAACTATTAAATATAACTCATAATTATATTCCTCATATTGACTGAGAAGCCTCAAGTACAAAGGTTCTTACCCCGCGCTATCGCCTAGCGGTATGCGTATGCGCCCGCATCGCAAAGCACCGTAAGCTATGGAAATTAAGATCGCCGATCGACTCTCTGCCCTACATACTTCGTTGTTTTGATAATCAACAACATATTAGCGGAGTCTCTGTTTTCTTTAATTACACTGTGGTATTTATGCTGGAGATATGTTTAGATTATTGGCTAAAACTTCTCTTACGACGCTATACGACTGCTATTAATTCTTACGACATTTTTTAATCCAAGATCTAGAGTAATAAGATAATAACATTATTTATGTTGATTACTTTAGGCAACTATCAAAATTATTGTACAATTTTAAAGTAACCACAAATTCAATCGCCACGTAACAGCTGTTAACCTAATAAAGCACCCATAAACGGCGATACACGCCAACGGACATTTCCACGATCGCGAATAGGTTCTTTTAAAACGGTATATCGACGTCCCAAAGTCGGATTGTGACAAAAAATCCACACTTTCGTTCAAATCAACAATAGGAAGGGATGAAAAGAAACCAGAAAAAAAACAACATGTGACCCCCGACGTAACGTCTTGGCTGCACGGACATAGAGTAGAAAAATATACAGACGGGACAACAAAAATAAATCTTTTGTACCTAATTGCCCTTAAACTGGACACGTGAACAATATGTTACCAACGTCACTGTACCTACAAATTCCGAATAGATAATTAACCGAAATACGAACATATTCTTGTTAATTAAAATTGAAGTTAAGGAAAATCATATTGTAGTTAAAGAAATCTATAATTACCTTATTTGGAAATTAGTTGGTAAGGAAAAAAATTAAGTGACGTCTGTTCGTGTGGCTAAAAGGTAGTTTGTCACTGATAGTATAATTTGTAGTAACGTGCCTGTAAGCGTACCTTTTATTACCCAAACATAATTTAAAACCTCTTTGCAGTAGAAAGATGACACACATGCCAATCGAAAATTCGATTCATATCACCTCACATTTTTATCAACTAAATCAAAGGACAGTTCTTTACAAATATGGTTTGCAAACCACCTTCACGTCCAGAAATAGGTACCTCATTCTTATCACAACTACACAACTTTACTCAGTGGTTTTTTGTCTATTTCAGTCAAACCACAATTTATAGCTATCTTTTTAAAATAAAATCTAATTTACAATCAAACATTTTTAACCTATAAAACACTGATTCGTAATCTTTATTGAATGAAACGTCTTGTCTCTTCTTTGACTTATTGTTAATCTATGTGCATGGTGTTTCACACGGGAATCGAGTTGCTTTCTTGAGGGGTCCCGACCGCTATGGCTCAAGAAGTACTCGGCAAATCTGTGACAATATAAAGTCACCCTAATGGTGGTTTTTATGGTGTCAACCAGAAATAAAATCAAAGTTTAATGTGTCACTTTGTTTAAGATAAATAAAGAAAGGAGATATTTATTGGTAGGAGACAACTAAAAGCTTGGATATTTTCACTTTAATTTTAGAATTCAAATTATACTCGTATTTTATTCATGTGAATCATATCTGCAAAAACCACACAATTATTTGCTTAAGCTATTTCTCTAATATTATTAGGAATAAAAACTTTTTTTTCAACACATAATCGTCATTTTTTAAATTCAGTTATTCGTTGAATTTTATCGTTTGAATCAAGAACTGTTTGATTCTGATATTTTCTGGCTGGTAAGACGTTTAGATGGAACATCTTGCCAACTAAGAACATCTTAAAAGTTTGAATTTCGAATAAATTGATATAAAGAAACTTTAGAAAAAATCCTGCAAACAATACCGCAAGACGTTTGCTCCAGGTAAGGGCAAGATGCGAATTCTTAAGATAAAATAACAATACCCATCCCGAACTTAGTAAAATAAACTTTATCTCTTACAACTTAAAGTTCAAAATCATTTACTGTATATTTGTATTTTTGACTATTGTAATTGCAAACCGGTCGAAGGATATTGTACTTTAGAAAGTGAGACATAGATTTGAATTTTCTTTGCAACGTATTTTGCCAATATATTCTTACAAGGGTGAACTGTGTGAACAATACAACAGCTGATTCCCACACGTAACGGTTTTATTTTAAATACTAGTTTTGTTAACAGCTTCTGCTACTTCTATTGTGAGAAATCGGTAAGAAACTGCCCCGAAAACGTAAACTCACATTGATATTATATTCCAAGTTCTATGTATCAACACTTTTATTAACGTATCCTTTAAAACTTAAAAGTTTCCGTAGACTTACTATGGTTTTTCGTAGACATTTCGTAGCAAGAAATGGAAGTTTCATAAGATCTGAGAGATCTAATCTAACAAGCATTCGTTCATTGTGGCGTTCTAAGGGGGAGGTCTTTGTTCAACAGTGGACGTCTTCCGGCTGCCGATAAAGATCTAACTAAGTATTAAAAAATATATCGGTATTAGCTAAATGTATACAATCTAAAAGCTATATCAGTAATTATTAATATATAATTAACTTGAAAGACCCGACGTAGAGCTTCGTAACCGCTCTACGCCAATCAAGTACGAATCCGCAATTTAGCAGTGTAAAAAGAGTATTCTTAAAGTAGGTTTATTACTATCTTCTATACCTAAAGGCACACTTTTTCTTTTTGCAATCGCTAGCCCGCATCGTATTAGCATAACCTAAGCGCTCGTACGTTCACCGATTACAAATACGTCACGTTTACGTCGATCCGTATCGAACGTCGATAAATGTTGACCTACAATACCTGGGTGTACTGAGAAGTTTCTAATTTTACTTTGTCTAAATTTCCCAAATTTTCTATAAAAATTCGAAGCTTTAAATATACAGTTAAACCTATATTTTAACTAGCTGGGCCCAGCGGTGTTACCCGCTGCATTTTTTCGCGATAAAAATATGCCTATGTGTTAATCTAGGGTATCAGCAACCTCCATATGAAATACCATTAAAATTCATTTAGTAGTTTTAACGTGAGTAACAAACATCCATACATACTGTCGCGTTTATAATATTAGTAGGGATAGTAAATACCTTATTATGTAGCACGTTTAAGTTCCTCATTTTACTCGAAATAAAAGTATCTACTACTCTATGACACTCATTTCATTTTACTTTTTAAATCTTAACCCTATAATGTCCACGCTAACACTTTCTCTCAGATAGTAATTACATTTGTAAACCATGAGTGTGTTCCTAAATAAAGATATTAATTACATAATGAACAGCCACTCGAAATTATGACAGGCCACATGTCTTTAATGGTTAACAGCGTTTATCGAAGTGTCCCATTGAGTATCAATATTAACAACTATGACGAACTAATGAGTAAACGATATGAGTAAGCTTGTTAGTCATTAACACTCACTATCGCTTTCATACTGAAATGTGTGAAAATATAATTATTTTTAAAAGGTCAATAACATATGACGGTTACGACACATATTATTTTTATCAGCGTTGTTCCTGATTATTCGTATTTTGTGTACAGCCAGTCAAACGAATTTAATAAAAAAACTGTTAACCCTCTTACAAAATGTAACCGAAACAAATATCAAAGAAATATAAACAGACTAATTTGACAAGCAAACGTATTTCATTCTGCCTCCTGCGTACATAAAAACTGCACAGTGGTTACTCCGCGTACCGCGCCAGCCAAAAAGACATCTAATTATTTAGACACTTCATTTACTTATTCAATTAGTAAGGCTGCGATATCGCGTAGAGTGCCAATTAAAAAATAATAGAAGCCCCCAGTGTGCGAGCGAGAGGAGTGTCAGAAGAGGTTTAGAGATGATCCGTGCTCATTGAAACATGAGTGTCGCGTTATTCGCTAATTATGCTTGACGTGTAGTTTTAACACGATTTAAAAATTGCCAAAGTTTTTCGTTTGTTATACGATTATTTTTATCTCTATGCTTTCTTGAGAATTTCAAAAAAATCTAGAAATTAGTTTTTCATGGGTACAGTGCCTTTTTGTAATTAAGCCTATTTTCGTTTTCATTTCACTTCCGTAAAACGTAACCCTAAAAGGCTCATAAAATTACTCAGTGCAACTAGCTCGTCACTTGCAGGAACGTGAAAAACCGAATTAGCTTGTCTGAATGCGAACTCGTAAGTAATTAGCCTCGCGAGACTCTCGATTCGCTCAACTCGCTCTCGTAAGCGAACCGGAGCGAAGATAGCGGAGCGATGCGACGCCGAGAGAGCGAAAATGGCTAATCAAATCCTTTCCCGCTCTCAACGGTATTCGAGGGCTTTTTATTTTCACTGTGCCGTGAAGTGTCATGGTGTAGATACGTATTAAGTTCGTTATACATACAACTCGTTAGGCAGGCTCCATCAACATTTTATTTTTAGACATATGACGGGCTCTTGCAGGATCAACTTTAAAACCTCATTGTCGTTCATCATACTAACGTGTCCTCTTTCTTTGATTACAGAGAATTCTACTACATTCAAATGGAGAAGTACGCGCGGCAAGCCATCAGCGAAGGTTTGAAGACAGCGGAGGACCTGCATGTGGCAGGAGACTCAGAGCTGTACAGGGTGCTCAACTTGCATTATAACAGAAACAACCACATTGAGGTAAGCATACCCTACTCTCACATAACGTTTTTGGCAAGTCCTTTGTTAAATATTACGTCTTTAAAATGTCTACTCCAAAGTCCCTAAAACTATATCAGAACAGGATCAAAAAGAAGCGAGTGCTAAATACCTATTGCCTTCGTTTCCAGGTGCCACCAAACTTCAGATATGTGGTTGAACAGACACTACGAGAGTTCTTCCGCGCCATCCAAGGTGGTAAGGACGCGGAACAGAGCTGGAAAAAGTCAATCTACAAGGTGATTTCTCGGCTGGATGACCCCGTGCCCGAGTATTTTAAATCGCCGAACTTCCTCGAGCAGTTGGAGTGAGCGCCAAATCGACGCGACGCACATTGTTTCGGCAAAACTAAATTATAAAAAAAGTTTAAACAAAATCATTGGACGATTGTTTCGCACACCAAAATTTTACGACACTCGCATTTAGGCCTTCAGATTCAAAATTATTGATAAAAAAAGTTAAATTAAATTATTAAAAGAAATTTTGAATTTGTACGTTGGACGTCGAGTGGCGTGGCCCCCGCCACGTCACAGCTGCGCTCTACTAGGAAATTCATTAGGTTATACGAGTAAGAGAAAATTTAAGTCACCTAGAATTTTATTTCTGCACATAATATATTTCGCTATATATAATTATTATTATATTATTATTAAGTATTATCTTAAATGGTTTTATAGTTGTGTATATCTTAAATCATTTATTGATTTATTCTTTAAGGAAAAAAACGATTAATATATTAACTGCTTAAGTTTTGAATTTTTTGTTGTTTTTTTTTTGTTTTTCCTTTGTTACCTTATCCTTTGGAGCATGCTTAAGTTGGTTTATCCCCGGTAGTATTTACTTTGAAGGCACGCCACGCGCGGCCGGAAATTGTCAACCTTTACCTCGTCATACTTATTTTAGGAGTAATTAATTAAAGTTAACCATAGTCATTAGTACAATAGAGCAGGGTTATTTTTCGATCCACAAACAAAGAATTTAAAGATTATTTTTATACTGATAGCCGGTTTTAAGTTCGTGCAGAGGATTTATCAATAGAATAACAATAATGAAGACACAAAATTCCAAAAAGGTTACACATCTTACGTAATGATTAAGGTAAACATCCTTGTTTGTATTTACAATATTTCGGCAGTGTTCGGGTCGCGAGTTCAGTTCGTCCGGGGTGGTTCCGTACCACCCCGGATTAGGGTTAAGTTTATTTGTTAGATAAATACTATTTTCCGAAATTATGCGCGGGCAATAACATTATTCGAGTACTGGGTGTCACTACCATATACCGTTATCAAGTTTTTATTTCTTCCAATATTAACCAATAATATTCATACACAATACACACCATATATCCGATAATAATAAGGCAAACTACTGTAACACTGTTCTTTTGTTTTGACAAGTTTATGTAATTTTGACTACGATTTTGTTGATTTTCCCCACAGTGACGCCCGTACTCGGCAGGCGAGCGCTTAGCGGCGGCTATCAAGCACATAGACATTTGACCCACACCCAAACAGGAGCAATAGATGAAGGCAATGCAATACAATAGATCTAATACTCACAAATTCACCCAATTAATCAAAATTACAGTTACAACTATTTGGCATCCGACAGTTTCCCCTTTCGCACTGGGCCACCTCGTCCGAACAGAAGTGCCTTCAAAAAATACTAAATTTTACAATAATAATGAAATTAATTACAAAGGGCCCTCAATAGAACAAGCCGCCCAACCGGGGCCGCCGCGTAGCGCTCGCGCACCGCCGCCCGCGCATACAACAGTTCGCCCGTATCGAACAATCAGTATACATACACACACTTACTATTATACTATAGAAGAATAATTAGTTTGATTCGTAGATATATGTAGCGCGGAATGCTGGCGCTTGTTCCCTGACTAATGGCTGGTGATCATGACGTCACTCAGGAAGTGACAGACGGACAGTGGTAATGGAGACCGGAGCGTTGCAAGTCAGGGAACAAGCTCTAGCAAAATCGCAAATCTCGATGTATTTGTTATATCATGTAGTAGCCGGCCGCCAACCCGCCACGCGGTCACATTATAATTTTCACATCCTTAGTTTACAGGACAAACAAATATACAATAATTTCGCTTCTCAAATAGATTTAAAGCGATAAGATAGATAGTTGTACAGAAATGTATAGCCATTTGTACATATAACGATAGTTTTAATACAGATGAGATAATATCGAATAACTATCTTAGCGTAATGGTATTTAATTAAGAGACAATAGAAAAACGGGAAATATCTGTTGTTTTGCAGAATTGTACAAAATGTTTAAACCATCCTGATTTCCACGGTTCGCAACCGCGCGGGCTGTCGGCCGGCCCTAGCTAAGCAAGTAAGCATATTTCATTTGATATTACACGTTTGTTATCGTTTCATTTGTAACCATTTTGAACTATTACGATAATATAAGAGTACCTCAGTTTAGGATGGACCAGGCGTCGACTGGTGTGCTTAGTAGCTCAGGTTAGGTGAGAGTTAGAGATACTAAAGTTTTTGAGACATCGACACATAGATTAACACGCAGCCTCCCCCTTGTTCGGACAACTGGTTTTTATTTCGGAATCCCTCCCCGGACGTCGTCCACGACGTCTCCACCCCCACCCTCCAGACAATAGCCCGGGTTATGTTTCCACGATTCGCGCCGGTACGCAGTCGTCGCTGGGCTTATTCGAGATCGAGCAACGTTCCATGTTACGTTTACGATTGTATTTTGTTACAAGTTGTTTGTTTCTCCGTAACATAGGCTTTGGCGTTTTAGAGCTGAGAAGTGTTCAAGTATCAGAATTGAACGATGGAATTGATGACGAAGTATGTCTAGGCACGTTAGATTTGTTAAGGGTCGCGAGCGGCGTGATAATGTTGTTTATTTATACTTTTTAGCTCTAAACTGACATTTACCGATAATTCCTTGTATAGTAAGTAATGAATTCGTTATTCCGATCTCTTCATAGATTTCTTCATATCTTATAGAAGTGTTACGCAGGCTACACATCACATATTACAATAGAAATGTATTGGTTTCCCATCAACAGTTATCAACCGACATGCCGTAATTTGCAGATACTTGGAGCCGTTATAAAATGTTTTACTACAATAATAATTATAGTTTCATGGTTAAAACTCAGAATGTGTATTTATAACTTTTTGTAATTAAAATACAATGTTTTTGTCCGGATTTTATACTTGAGTGACTCACTGTGAAATAAAAAAAGACCACAATGGATATAACATGCGATCGAGCCGATTTTAAATTTATTCGATGTTCAATTATTTGTAAGTTATCGGTTGACAATTTTTCTAAATTTAATAAAAAAATATTAAGACTCAAGTTTGAAACATCGAAATATTTAGTCCACAGTGATCATGGGGCTAACCCACAGAAAAAGTACAAAATTCGGTGTTGACTTTAAATCTCATGTTTGTATCGTATATATAATATGTATGTAGATTTATTGAAATTGCCCTTTTTCGGCGTCATTTGTCATTGTTTCCATATTCTTTATCTAGATGATAGTTTATTTATGTTCCGCTAAAATGTGCGTATCTAAAGTTTTTGCTTTACACGTTTAGTATTTTGGAATCCGTCTACGAAAATGTTTGGATTATCAATGTAAAATGAAATAAATATTGTATTTATTTTCAAAATTAATTATAAATAAAAAAAACAATATATGTAGAAAGTATTTGGTTTCACGTTTGGGTATTATGGTTCCTAAATTTTCGAAATTGTAATAGACTCTATTGTATGTAGCGTTTCATTTTTTGGAGGTTAGGACATTTAGATGTACCAAATAGCTGTATCAACTTTTCTATACGTGAAAAATTCAATAAGGAAAAATGCAGAAAATTAGGTAGTTATGGAAATAAGTATCATTCTTAATATATATTATTATTATATATTAACTCATAAAAAATGACAAAAATTGAGCACGGATATACTATTAGGATGTCTTGAAACAAAATACTGCCGACGCTTATCAATAAAATTTAGTGATAAGCTCGAACGCCCAATTATGCATGTAAAACTATGTCAACGTAACACATGTCCCTGGACTCGGGAGCAATGCGTTCATAATTTTATATTCGAGGTTAACAAGTAGTGAGTTGAAACATATTTTGAATATCCTTGTGGTCTTGATTGGTAACAGCGATACGTTCAGTTCTGTATTGTGTGTTCGTATGTTATGTGTTGATTTGGTTACTTTGGTGAGCCACAGTCCATAATGTGGCGACATTTTTTATAATATATTTGTAAACTATAGCGAGCGGACGCGGACGCCAGTGATAAAATTAGAAACAAAATTTAAAAAATACAAAATTATTTTTGATAGTGGCGCAATGTTTTTTGTTCACACCACGACCTATTTCGGCATACTGTGATCGTGCGCTGGACAAAAGGTGATGTGTCATTAATAAAATTGAAATTTTGACTAGTGTTTAGGCGTCTTTTCGGTATCCTCGCATTTCGGCTAAGTGTTAAGTGCCCGCGTCCGCTTGTTTTGATATATTTAGTACAAATTTCATGATGTTAAGGTTACGAGGCTCAAAGCTTTTCTTTTGAGGCGCCCGCACACCCGCCCCCGGCACGCGCCTACGATATAAATGAGTCGTGAATAAAATTTTATTCAAAAAGAGTATTTTTGTATTGAATATTTCTAAAGTTGGTGTAAAGGTCAAAATTCATAAATTATAGCGATGACAAAATGGGACATTAGGTAAATTTAGAATGTCATGCGTTTTTTGTATTTAATTTTAAGAATAGTGTCGGGTATAAAACGTTTAGGAGCATTAACCATTTGTAAATAAAAAGTTGAACGGCGCGGCTGAGGGGCGGCGGCGCGGCCGGCCGGTTATATAGGTAAAAAAATATATAAATAACTCAAAGATGTTTATATGGTTCTGGATGTAAAAAAGATAAATTTAAAAGCAATTTTAAGGTGAAAAAAAATGTGGAAAAAATTGTAAACGATTCTTCGGTATTTGTGTTAGAATGGCTGCTAGCGGGTCACTATTGTAATCTGTGGGCCTCCGAAAAGTCATACCTAATGTCACGAAAACTAACCTAACCTAACTACGCATTAATTATTACGGTTCTTAATACTACAACAATACTTATACATTAAATATAATATCACATTGTCATAATGCTTATAATTTACGAGCGTGTGTCTTTGTCCGTGAATGTTTTAGGATCTAACCACTATTTGGTGTATTAGACATAAAGTGGAATAATTGTGAATGAAAATAAAATTGTATCTAAATTGAACTGGTCGGTCGAAAGGTCGACCGTTCGTTGCAAATTGCGTTCGTTTATTGGCAAAAAAATTGGCGGTTCTAAAGTCTGTTGATCAAAATTATCAAAATTAATCGATTGAATATTGGAAATACGGTGAAACATAAGTTGTATCTCTACTAGCAATGTCAGCATGGAGACTTGTTGATACCAGTGAGGGATGTTTCTTCGTGAATATAACGAGTAATAAAGCTAAGCTTTTATTTGAAACAAGGTCTTTTATTTACCCTATCTACCTTTCCTAACAACAATAAAATATTTTTGTCCAAAAAAAAAATATTTTGAAACACTGTGTGTCAGTTCCAGTCAAGTACGTCTTTTAAAAAAATTTGCCAATAAGTATAAAAAAAATCTTCTATTATCATTATGATCCCAGTATTCCTGTCAAAAATACCTAATTGTAATTAATTATGGTATTGTATAAGACAAAACATAATGCTAATTACCTACATTATGTGTTGATATTAGACCTATACGGCTAGATGCCAAATTATTGAATTTAAAATTAAAAAATCCCAATTTCAAAAAAAGAAGATGATCAACCTATAAATTATTGTATTTATGCAAATAGGTTTAAAGGAAACACTTTTACACATCATACTTTTTAAAGATTAGATTTAGTCGGCATTTCCTAATTGACTACCTCCAAGAAGAAATGCCGGAACAAACTCAGGGATCAGTCTCTCTTAAAGTCCAGACACTATAAAATAAAGAAAAGAAAAACCTACATTATGCTCATATTTACAGTTTTTAGTTTGTACAATGTAAGGTCGTAGGTCGTAATATGTATTATTTATCCTAATCTTGAAAAAAATAGATCTTGTACCTATTAAACTCAACACTTTAGTAAAAAAACATAATCAGGAATGCTATTTTCGGTACGAACAGAAATTATGATGAAAATTAAAAAATATATGCATCATATTAGTACCTATTTAATACCAAAATTACGAAATTGGAAACAGTGCAGCCAGTTACATCATTAATGTCTGAATTCTTTATACTGTTAAGTGTTAAGAAAAGAGTAATCTATACGTTGAAATGTGAACCTCACGTGGCACTATGCGATTCAAAACAGTGTCCTAACATTGAGTTCACGAGTGTACCAAAGTGTCAGAATATGTTAAAAGATGGCGCAACGTAATCGCTTGCGTTTAGTGTTTGCTTTTGCCGCTAGATGTCACTGTGCATTGAGGCGATATTTCTAGATGGCGGTGTTAAGATTTTCCGCGTTTGATATACCCCCCTGGCTGAGCACTTTGCTGTTATCGCTTCTCGGCCTTTTGGCTAAGATCAAAGTGTAGTATCTGTTCTTTTCAGCTTAATATCTGAAAGTTCCCTCAATGAGGGACCAGTATATTAAACTGATTTTTGAAAACTGACGGGATGTTCGGGGCTCGCTCCACTCCCGTCACGGGTCGGCCCGGCATTGCAGTGCCGCTGGGATCGGCCCACATTAATCCATTATTTAGTAGGTAGACGGAGTAATAAAAGACGACACCGTCTGAAATCTGAATCTTGTGGAGACTACACCGCTCAACACAAGTAGTAATGTCAGGCCGCTGAGAGAATGTCGTAGTAGTAGCATTCCTGACACATAGTCACTAGGTCATGAATGATTAATTGATTAGTGATGGGTTAGCAAATAATACGGTTATTAAATTTATACAGTTGAATAAATGGAATACATTTTTAAATCCCTTTGTTTGTGTCAACATTTCTGTGAAATATCTTTAACGGCCAGACAGGTAGCTAAACACCTTTACATAACTTAAAAAGTTTTAAATATTCCTAAATCATTGTTTGAATGTTTCTATCATTTTAAACAATGTGCCGTGTTATGTGTTCATAAAAGAAAGGTTATGTTTATACTTGCTAAATATGAAGGCAATCTAATTGGACTGCTGCGCTAAGGGTTCGATGTCGATCCATGCACGGGGCAAATATTTGTGCGAACAACAGATGTTTGTATCGCGTCTGGGTGTTTTTGTGTGATATTTCATGTTTGTGAAACGCATCTAGGACACAGAAGAAATACCTAGTGTGAACGACGTTTTTCATTTTTAAAGAAGTACCTATTGTACATATTGTTGTATGTAGAAGTTATAAATACTTGGTATATCGTGCTTGTAATATTAATAAATTCTCTTTGAGCCCTTTAATGTAATCTACGTACGGCGTATAATTGAAATTCAAGTAAATAAATGCACCTGTCAAAGCATAATTAACATCTCAATCAAAAAAATCCAAAAAGAATTATTCTATCCTAAAATGATAATGCTAATTTTATTCAAGTAGTTTCCAACCAAATGGATAATAATCAACCCTCGCATCTTGAGACTATCAAATATTCAAATTAACCCTAATTTGTCGCTAACCGCTTAGGGCAGCGACTTTTGAGCTGATTACGGGTATTTAAGACCTTAATAATAAGTCTCGAGTGGACTCTTGAATTTTTATTAGACGAGCACTGAGTGGATGCAGAATACCGGTACCAATTTAATTGAAGCTCTTCGTTTCGATAAGGGATCCTATTAGTATGAAGTACTACATTAGCATTTGTCTAGTCTAGAAGGTATCCTAGCGGTAGGTAACTGTACTTGGGCCCGATTGCTCGACATTTGCTAAATGGATTTAACGCTAAATCTTGTTTAATCTGACAGTTTTTGTATGAATATGACATTACTTAACCGCGATTTAGTAATAGTCGTGCAATCAGGCCTATGTCACTTCTTTGGGAAATGAGGATTGTATAGGTAGGATAATTATGTGCTTGGTAGAATTGATTAGATATCTTGTCCCTTCTCTATCGATATGCCTGTATTCTCCGAAGGGATAGGCAGAGGTGTATAATCACATAATATTTTTGTATTTCTATACCAAAACATGTTTTGCGTATTTTTTGTTTTAAACCTACCTAACTACGGTTAAACATAAGCTACGACAAACGCCAACAATTAAGGTAGTTACATGTGCTCTACACCTCTACACTAGTCAATTATAATTTATAAATAAAAAGAAATTAATAATACCTCATAAAAAATCCCGCACGCTGGTAATGTTGAAGACATTGAAGACACTGCTGCCCATATTCTGGATTGGGTAGAATTATTCGATCTTTTTCACTAATTGTTTTGCCCAACTTGGCACAGATTAGTTTCTGGGGCTGTCAGAATCACTGAACCACATCGATTATTATTCTACTATCATAAAAAATAACACTTAGCACACACTACTGTCCTATTTATTATAATAGGTATTGAATTATACTGTACATTCTCTTCATCACAGCAGCCTATTACAGTCCACAGCTAGACATACGCTTCACCCTGGATTCGCCGCACATTTTCCTACTTATTATGTATTAGGAAGACAAACAGTGATACCACACAGCAAATATTTTCAACTCATACCTGCATTTAATAATAATAAAACACAACTTTAAGTATAAATAACAATTTATTATCTTAAGAATACATTTTCTCTTACTCTAACTCATTTAAACAATGCAATGGCACCTACACAATGAGAATACAATTTTATAAGTCCTGAATTGAGCTGTAAGTTAATAGTAAAAGAGTTTAAAATAGCTTGGTTTTTAATGTAATCAGCTTAATGAAGCAAAGTGCTAAATTTTATAAAGACTCGGTTATTTACATTCATTTAATGAGATGATCTATACATTATTACTACAAAACATGGATGTTATGGAATAGTTCTGTCAGATAAATTACATAGAAGAAAATATTCAGTAGCTGACACCAATAACCTAAAGAAATCCTATAAATTTTAAATGACTGTAATATTCGATTTTTATTTGTTTTGAAATTAAAGAATATTAAGTTAATTGAGTTGGCAAATTAGTGATGACACAGATTCCATTTCCATACAAAATCTATGGACGGATTGTGTTTAGCCAGCTAATAAAAAATATCTGAATTGATTGCTGGTGTCAAATACCCAATAGCCTTTTGCTTATTATGTTGTGCAGACACAAAAGCAAATCAACGGCCATGGTTTTAAAAGGCGTCTTGACAGATAAAAGATTATAATGATCTTTCTCACATACACTTATATTTTAGTATCACCAAAAAGTATTTGCTCAACTATATTCTCAACGTTCTGCGTTCATAGTTTTATCATGTAGCTCTCCAATGCCAAACAACATTAGCTTGATATGTGCCTTAGTCTCTGCTGCCTTCGTTTGAAGTTCCGTAGCCTTTTCCTCGAACGCCTTGATTCTAACATTTATGTATTTATATGCTTCTTCAATTGTAAACTCTAGGTGGTGGTTTAGGCCAACATTCATTAGCAGTTTAGATGTGTCTGGGACAGAAGCCTCCATAAAGAAGTTACAACCAATGTTCACTTGTGTTTTGAACCCATTTGGATGCTTACTTTTGTCTGTTATAACTTGTAACGTATGTTTTTGTTGGTACAAGTCTGTTATTTCAGCGTTGACCGCTTGTAACCGGAGTTCCAACTGACGTAAGTCCTCTTTGAGCACATCGTTTATAAAAGACTCGTATTTTAGAATTGTCTCGTCGATATTAGGACTCGCCATTGCAACGTTTGTTGTTTTTTGGTAAATACGGCGCAGCACTCACATACTTAACCTCAAAAGTAAATACTTTAATATCTACAAATTACTTAATAAAATGGCTAATCCAAATGAATAAATCACTCCAAAGGTATACTTTTAGAACAAAAATATATTTGTAATCTGAAAACCACGTTATATTATCAGTATTATACCGGTTAAAAATTTATTTGATTACTTGTTGATTGACTTTGACACTAAAATGACATAAGAAGAGGAAGTGTTTGTAAATGCGGTTTTCGTTAAAGCTTCGATTAAAAAATGAGTTTTTTTATTAGATAGATTATTCATTTTGACTAGGAAATGTGAATTTTAGTCAAAATTCAATTTACAATTTTGTCCTAATTTTTAAGATGAAATTTATCTCGCATAAATTATTTGAATAACTGTATGTTTAATTAATATTAAGTACATAACGAACTTTGTGAAAGTTAAATCTTCTAATAAGTCGCCATCTAGTTTACTTAGCAGAAATCAGCATGTAAAGGCGTCATCTAGTAATAATATTATGAACTCCGTAGTGCTGTAGCTGATTGGTTGTTACGTACAGTAACAGTTTCACTCGTAGTCTAAGAGATGGCAGTGTTTCATCATCATCAACCTATAATAGCAGGCTGTACATCGTCTAGTGCGCCTACGTCTAGTGTTTAACTACTAAAATTTTATTCACGTGAATAACTTATTTTGTACAATAAGTTATTGGTATTATTCAGTGGTTGTATATTAGTTTTAGGTTGTGTGTAGTAAGTCCAATTTATTTCTAATCCGAACTATGACGGAAAAATAAACCTACTCAATATTGAAGAAAAACTAGCAAGAGGCTCCTAAGTATCTAAATACTACTGATGTCAATGGTATCATAACATTCGAAGATAGGTTTCGTTTATAATAATGGTAAAGCGTTCAATATAATCAAAAGGTAAAGGGACAGGGGACAAAAGAGAGAAGGGTACAAAATAAAAAATCAAACAATTCGTCAAACGATCACCAAAATCGTTTATTTGACAAGAAATAGTTTAAATATCACTTTTCACATTAAAACCAGCAAACTTGCAGAAATATTTTATATTTCAAAATGTATTTGACATTAATTATTAAAACATGAGATGACAAACGATATTCAGAGTCCGAAAACGCTCGATTCGGGGTTTCACGAAAGTTTTGGGTTTGAAAATCTACAGCATTTTCAATAATTATAACCAGAAAGCATTTTAGGTCCCTCTTGGACCCAGAAATTAACGAGAATAGGTCCTTATTGAATTACCTAGCCTCTTAATAGCTTAAGCGTTTTCAGACTCGGAAACGATCACACAGTTTTTGCCAACAAACATTTCAACAACTTAAATAAATATAAACTATTGTACAAATTGTAAATTTCCACCGGGATCACAATTGCAATAATTATTGACGAAACAAATACATATTTTATACTTTTCGGTTATTTTATTAAATACAAATAGTACTCATATTCTGTACTGTGATGCCTATAATGACGTGTACCGTACTATGTACGCATAAATGGTATGTTTTGAAACTAATAAAAGTTCAACTTAGTATGTACGTATGTAACTTTCTATCAAGTGTTTTACTACTGACGTAGCTCTTGCGGCTGTCTCAATTTCAAATCATTCTGGCATTACAATACAATTTGAAAAACCCCGTTTAGTTTCGGACTCACCGTTTCAGTTGAGTTTGAAACTGCTCGGGTATATTTGAAATATGCACGTGTCATAACCATATACACTAAATTAAAAAGTGACAACCATTGTCTATAGTTTTAGAACTTCTATTAGTTTCAAAACGTTACTAAATTGTTAATGTTTATGAACTGTAGGTATGTATGTGAAGGTTTCCAAGCCAACCTTTTATAAATACTAAGATTCAAATCAATTTCACTTTACACTATAAAAGGTCGACTTAACAATAATGAAAATTATACAATACTAACGAATATTTCCGCAATAGTTGTCGCCCCAACCGATACGACCCAAAACCTTCTCTTACTTCGATGACCTTATAATTAACTTAAACATATAATCATTAATTAAATTTTGTTAACTACGCTACTGTGATGGACTGTCGCTTATTATAAGTGCTGTTAATGACTGCTTACTCTATATAAAAGAGAAAAAATGTAGGTAAGTATATCGTTTAGGAAGAATTTGGTAAGCACCAGACATTCCGGACGAGTGGGGAGGTACTTACGCTTTTATTACAAACATCATGTAAACAATAGCAGCTAGACATTAAAGAACTTTGGCTTTTTTAAAATACGTTTGCGTAAAGTTAAAAAGTCTACTTTAAATTTGTCACTACTTAATATCTTAGTGGACTGACGAATTGGACAAAAATTACAAGTACTTTTCTCTATGATATAAATTGTATATTTTGAATATCACAAAAATTGTGATGCCTCGACTCGATGGGCGGAAGTTAACCATTAAAACATTTAATCTAAACGTTAGAGCAATTATCATAAATAAGTAATGTCAATTTTACATCTATCTTATTAATTACAAGATCTTAAAAATTACTAGGATCCATTCACAATTTACAACTACAATTATAGTAGGTAAGGTAAAAATAATTTTCAGTTCTTACTGCGCTATTAACAAAAGTTTTATTATCATAATTTAAAACGAATATTCAGTGGATTTATAACAGTTTAGGTAACCACTCCAAAGCCGGAGATTATCGTACCACGTAAAACTAAATAATATTCCGACAATATAATATATTTACAATATATTTACATAATGTAATTGTAATGACGTAGGTGCGATGTAGTATATACTTGAATAGGTACTTCAAGTCAAAGTAGAAGACGTAATTAGGTACTAGTTACTAAAATATGGTACTACGGACAATTTTAAGACGGTCGTTTTTATAGGACGATGTTCGGTACGGCTGAATTTACTTGGACGTAAATGTTCATGAAAAATAACACATTTCTCATTATATTCAACTAGCTCATGAATAATTCAATATTCAAAGGTTAAAAATGCGGTTGTTATTTGAAAGCAATGGCATGCATTTTGAATAGATGACTACAGTACAATTCCTTTCAAAATATATTTTATGAATTATGTAGGAAGATATTTAGGTTAATTTTAAATCATATGTTTTTACAGTATAATGATATTTTAATATGGAAGGTTTTAAAATCCATAAAGTGATTTCAATATTTTCTCCTCGTGACTAGCAACCATCTATCAAAATATAAAATACAACATCATGTATAAAACTTTTGTTTAAACAAAACGAACGACGAGAACTACGTTCTTACTTAATTGTATGTTTTGATATGATTTAACAAAAAACCTTTGATTAAAAATATTACAAAAATAATCAGTTGATGAATTTTTGAGATCATGACCAATTCATAATAGTAATGCAGTAAATATCTGACGTCTATGCACTAGACACGGTATTATACAGGTTAACCTACTTTTTAACAACATTAGTAGCCTTTACTTTCTCCGAGTTCCAAACTATCTATGTACATAGTTCTATCAAAATCGGTTTAGTAGTTTAGTCGTGATGAAAACTTTCGCATTTAAAATAAAGTTTTTAATCATGTATGTAACCTAATTTTGTGCTGTATACGTTAACATCAACACGAAAATATATAAATTTCTATTTTACATTTAATCATATACTTCTTCATTGTATACGCACTTAAATTTAAAAATTTAAATAAATAAATTACTTCCATGCTAAGGTTGCCTGGAAGAGATCGCCGTAAGCGATAAGACCGCCCATTCTACAATTTTAGTTTCAAGATTTTCTTTGTATATTTTGATTTCATTTTGGTGTGCAATAAAGAGACATATTATTGTATTAAAGAATCATTTCTTCGTGTCCAGTACATTGATGTCATTATATCACATATTTGTGCCAAACTTACAAAAATACAGTTAGAATGGAATGAATAATTAAATGTTATTACATAGAATTAACCGTCAATATTCCGAAACTGAAAGTGTTTATGAACACTCGCTTGCACATCTCAGGGGTATATACGAAACCGGACGAGTCCGAAACACGTCACACCCGAAATACGCAGGTGAGAGAAAATACTAGACATAATATTATATTAACCTTATTAATACATGGAAGTTGCCGAATGACGGAGTTGATAAATAATGGTAGCTTCTCATGGTACGTTATAAACTTTTAATACGAGCCGCGTCAGCGCCGAGCCGAGCCACGCGCCGTGTGATGAAAGAGAAAGAAATATAAAAGAAAAAATGAACAAGAAAGTAAGAAAGCAAAAAGGAAGAATGAAAAAAATAAATTTATTTATTTGTCAGAATATACCTAGTACGTGGGATGCTTGTTGGCCCGTAATCGGCTCCGGGCAGCGCCTCCCGAGTTATAGCGCACCGTGAGAAGCCATTAGTTTTCTATTGATACATAATTACAGAATACAGTGCATTTTTACGAGCGAAGCTAGCTTATCGACCACTAAAATTGCTATAAAATAGTTTGAGCTAAGAAAATAATGGAAATATTTGAGTAACTTGCACATCTATTTATTAAACAGCTTAATATAATACAATATTCTGGCTATATCACCACACTATAGACAGAGAGACTATTTAGTAAGTAGATGCGCAAGTCGCCTGAAAAAACCAGTGTTTGCAATTGATATGAAACTATTTCTACGGATATTATCGCGGTTGTCCGAAAAATTGTCTCATTCCAATCTCTATTTGCCTATATATCAGAAATCAAGTGTTAATATGCGTCATACTCGCTGTAGTCATTTGTTTTATGGAAGCATTGCAATTTGTAGACTAAAGTTTAGTCTTAACTGTCACCACATTTTAAGAACTTGTTTAATTTTTTTTCTCTGTTTAATGGCCACAAACGAATGTCTCATTATCACATCTAGGTATCTGAAAGTAGTCACTAGCAAAATGACGAAAATTTCAATACATTTTTTAAAGGTTTCAAACTTCAGTCTTTGGCAAACTGCATTTGTCTACACTGTGTACCTAACATCCAAGCGATGTATAGCTAGTCTTCGTACCTTAATATATTACGATAAGCCATAAATATAGAATGGTATAAGACACGGACAATGTATCTTCTTTATATCGTTGTACTAACTCGTTTGTGCTAGGGGCGGCGCTCGACACGCCACGCCCGACGCTCGCGTACATATCTATGCACAAAGCATAGCACATTAAGTTACAGCTTCACATTTTGGTTAAACTAGGCACCATGACTGCCTAATGAAGGATTCGAAACGGTGGGATATCGTTTTTTTTTTACTTCAATGTCTAGTATTCGCGGATGTGAAAGATTGTTAGCTTTAAGTAGCCTTGTGCATTGGCCTAGCCTTTGCAGGCCTTTAGATATGGGAGACCATTTTAGCCACAACACAAGTGTGCTATTACTATAGCTAGAAATGTTAGGCATGACATAGGTAAGTAGTTTTAGGCAGAAGACAAGAACAACTAATTGAGATTTCTAAATTTTCATAATGCATTTCCAATCTAGTTTCGGTGTATCAAACGTCAAATTGACATCCATTTGCATGCCTTAAATGTCAGATGTGTCACTTAGAGGATTTAATCTTATTATTTGGTGATCAAAACTAAGGTAAAACCTTGGCCCAAGTGACCTTAAAGTCATGATGATAAATTAAAATTAACCAAAAACGAAAGTCTGTTTCGTATAATGATAGTCATTCTCATCTCACTCCGCTTAAAAACAGATATTTAAATTGATTAAGTTCATGCAACAAGCCCGAAATTAATGGCAGGTATTTACTTCAAGGATTTTTTTGTAAGAAAAATTGAGCTGTCTTTTAAAATTCACGAATAATCCAGTATGTCAGCGATCCGGGCACCAAAAGAGTGGGCGACTGCACCCAATTAAAACATTTACAAGTACTAAAACCGGAGATAAGATTGATGATTTATATCACTTTATAGCAAGCAAATACATTAAGTTGAAAAGAAGTAGGCCAGTTGAAAGGGAAAGATCTCAGCACATTTAGGACCAGCCTTAATTAGACTTGGTTTTGAAATACTTGGTTTGTGTACTGCCATTGGGTGGAAACCTGTGCCTCGTAAAATGTTATTACATTTTTGCATTGGGAAATCCTCAGCAAGGAATTTGGAACTGTATTCATGGCAATAGGGTCGACTAAAAAGAAACCTATATCTACTAGTGGTAATTGGCGCAATATGACCGTACTATGCCGATGCTTCTCATATTGAGGCTTTAATCCTGATATTCAGAGATCCCGCTTTATTTTTCCGAACCCGCTATTGCGCTGGATACCTGCTCCTATTGGATTGAAAACGTTTTGTCTCACAGTTACTAAGATTGCAAGGAGACTGCGGGATTGGAAGCAAATCTCAAATCCCTTCGGGAGTTACGTATTACGTAGTCATGTTGTTTTTCGATTTTGTCCCTCTCAGCTAACTCTAGAAGAGTTTCAATCAGACTTTTAGTGAGACCTAACTAAATATCAACACTACCCGCCGCCCTCAGAGACGTTAATGATTACTTAAAGTGACACTTAGGAAACATTTACTTAGTGTTTGTTTAAGTAATCATTATTTTCCGAGTTCGGGGGTTGGCCAGCCAATTACATTGAAGTTCCCCAAGTAGGTACTAGGCGTCCATAATTATCTTTAAGTCTACAAATTGCAGCTTCATACCTACAACATACTTTTGATATCTGATTGCAAAGTATTAAATAACAGGTGATGACAGTTAATATGGATATACAAAGTAAAGCTAACCGCAAATAGCTTAATGACAGACAAACAATTTGATTGATAACATCGCAGGGCTTAATTATAAGGCGTGTTTAAAAAAAATAAACATATACATGGATTGTGACCGTCATTGCTCACCGATATGTGAAAATATACAATGCAACAAACTTATGTATGTGGGCGATAACATCGATAATATGGAGACTTAAAATAATCCCATCTAGAGGGAAGTAACAACGGATTTCTGTTTACGATTGTTTATTCCGAAAGTCTTCTCCAAATCACCATCAGATCTTTACCAAAACGTGTACCATCTCGGAAGAGTACACTATCAAGGTAATATTATTAATTAAAATTGATTGATTCTAATTAAAGTTACGGAACATCTTTCGATTCCGTCAAAAATGACAGTTCTCAATGCGATGACAGATGACACACAGATGTAGGTAGCTGTCATTGCATTGAAAACTGTCATTGTGACATTTACCATTTTCTGCTAGACGTTGATTCCAAATAATGTCACCGACATAAATAAGTTTGTTGCGTTGATATCAAGTGAAACTGTGGAAGTATGGACAATATTCTTTAAGTTTCTTTCTACTAAATGTGCGTCCAATTATGTGACGTCATACATCTTGAATCAATCCGTTCGAGATAGCCCATGTTGCAGTAATTATGTGACATTGATGTGAGCAGATGGCGCATGCGCCGTCCGGAACATGCAAAATATATGGCTATCCGCCAATTAAATGTGTTGGGCTTATCTGATAACAATTAATCATTTTTAACCTGTAATTTAAGCTTTATGGCCATAAGATAGATATTATCCTATCTTTCCTCTTAGTCTTTGCCCCCGAGCAACGTATTTTTGTTATTTAACACTACCACTGAGTTCGTGTATTATTGTAGTACAAAAATTCACACCTAGTAGAAGCACTAACCAATCAAACATTGGCCACAAAATCCGCACCAGATTTTCACATATCAATGCGCAAAATAAGTCTTATAACAACATAACATAAGGTACATTTTCGTGTGGGCGTGTTTACACGTGACTTAACAGATCTAGCACTAGTTGTCCTGTATTATATATTACACAAAGTCCCACTGTTGCTGCTAGCTCCCTATGAAGTGCTGGCGCTGTCGCCCGCCACTGACGTCGATGTCGACGCCGAAGTGGACGCGGGCGCAGTGGGCTCGTGCGCCGACTGAAAGTAAAAGAACATACCATTAATATAACATAACATCACGCCTGCATTCCTCGAAGTGGTAGGCAGAGGTGACTGTACAGTACACCCTCATTTCGTCTGTTATAAGAACCCCATGTTCCCAGTGTAAGATGGGGCGAGGCTATTGTCATCGACCAGACTCCGTGTTGTTACTGAGAATTACCAAATGGAATAACCCAATAATTTTGCTCGACCCGGGACTCATAACCGGGACTTTATGATTAGCAGACGCGATTAGTGGCCAACGAGCAGTCTATAGTTGAAAGTAAAAAGATTCATATTAATGATGTTTATTTTTTTATCGCCTTCATAGCGTGAGAACTTAATAGTTAATAGACATTATTCTTTTATAGTGTATGAAATTGAAAGTAAATCGGTCCGGTGAGTGAATAATCTAATGGTGCATGGATTGCGTCAGTATCATGAATATTAATTTATGCACATTAGATAAATTCGAGAATTAGCATTAAAAAAAATTCATGATGTATAATATTATTTTTACTATACTAATTTACAAATGAATTTCTCAAAAAGCACTTACAACCCATTTATTTTCAAAACGTATCCGTCTACAAGGAATAACGACTTTTTAGTTATCCGTTGCTAAAAACGGTGAAGGAAAACATCCAGAGGAAACGGGCACGCCTGAGAGATTTTTCATCAGTGTGTAAAGCCATGTCAGGGGCCTACAGGCGCTTGAAACTCTGACACCAGGTTGTTCATCAACCACACGATAAGGACATCGACCTTTTCAGATAGGTGGTAAGACGATTTTAGGGTATGTAAGACTAACTTACATAACACACGTGTTGAGTGGTATCTGGCCTGGAATTGACCACCCCCTTTCCTCCTGTGGGTGTCGTAAGAGGCGACTTAGGGAATATCCAGGAGATGGGCAGCAGTGTCTTCAGTAACTTGACCACCAATACTGCGATTCCCAAGCCGCTTGTCAAGCGTGGGGATTATGGCAACCCCCCTAGGGGAGAAGGAGGCCTTTTTTCAACAGTGGACGTCTTTGGGATGATGATATGACATAACACACTGGCTTACACAACAGCATTCGTTCTCAGCTAAAAAGACTTATGAAATAATCAAATGATCGATCTGACAATACGTCAGGTGGTCGGATCCCAATATGGAGAAACAAGACGTTGATAATAACGGGTTTTGACACCTCATATGTGCAGAATAAATTCCTTTATCCAGAACAATTTGGTTTTTCGATATTTAACTCACTTGATCCGGTTTATCTCGTTATGCGAAGTTAAAGCTAATCAACTAGTGGCTAGTAGTCTAATGTACGTAAGGCCTTGGATTCCTTGCCCCCATAGATGAGGAGAATCCCTGGACAAATAGAAATCGAATAGAATGATAAATGTATAGGAATGACGTAATGTTTCTACTATTTAGTCTATGGCATAGTTTGATCCCTCCTCGTAACCTCCTTGATGTATAAGTAAAAAAGTAAATAAGATAAAAGGACCTAAAATCATAACTGGCAAAATGTGGGTGTACTATGTGCAGCTCTGCCTACTACTTCGGGGAATACAGGCGTGATGTTATGTATAAAAGTAAATACTTCTTTAAAGAATTTAAAAAAAGAACATCTATGCGCGCCGACTGCAATATCGCTTTGACCATAATGCCATCCCTACACACGCTATTCTGTGTATAAATCAAAAGACAAACAACCCGACGGATTTGTAATGTGGAAATGGCAGAAGCTATAAATATATGTTAAAGGTCAATTGAGGTCAACACCTACCTTCGCGTGTATGAGAGATTCTTGAATGAGGGATACAATCAATTGATAAGTTTGTCGTTAACGTACACAATTGGAAAGACCGGCGAAAAACGAAATACCATTCTAACTTAAACAGTTATAAACCTACTTGCTGCGCCTCGCGGTGTTACCCGCTACATTTTTTCGGGATAAGTAGTAGGGGTCAGCTAGCTCTACCTCCCTCTACCTCTACCTCTACTATTTCCATGAACGCTTATTCATAATTCAGTGATAGCTAATTACGCTTTCCCAGTCGTAAAACCAGTAGTAATACAATTCCAATTAGTTTACAAACACGCAATGTCAGCCATTACCTTGTAGCATAATTTATAGTTTTACTAATAATCACTTCATAGCTATTAATTTCAGTTTTATCGTTATATTGTAGAACAGACGTTTCAATCGATTTCTCTTGGTTCACTGGTCGTATGCTAATTAATTGTTACAGACGATCTGATTGGCGCATTGGTTAAGCGATTGGATTGCTAACGGTTCGATTCCCGCACGGGAGAAAAAATGTGTGAGCTACAGATGTTTGTGTGTGATGTTTCATGTTTGTGTAATGTACTCACGATACAGGAGGGATTGCTAGTGCGGGGCGAAGATTTTTATGAAAAAAATTGTAGAAAAAAAAGAAGTTATGATTCCTTTTTTACATCAGCTTGATGTGTATGGCGTAAATTGGAAATATTTAAAACATAATTGGTCTTTGAATTTTCAAAAAAATGCGATTTTGACAACGTGATAAGATATGACTAATAACGACTTATTTAAGTACAGTCAAGCACTGAAGTTGTTAACATTGACTACAGTTATAAAAATCCATAAAATAATAAATAACCTCCTCCTTTTTTGAAGTCGGTTAAAAAGTTCAAAGGTCTACCAAAACAATACATTTTTATTCCCATCTACACGGGATTTGAGTTACAGTAGCTACTATTCTTTAGCGAGCACACATCCACACTCATATTTACATACACACACATACAAACACTCACGCTTTTTAAACATGTTTCCTTAGTTGCATCAAACAAACATACTCGTCTCCCTGAGGATTGGCGTACGTAGGTATATTTCGTCCTCCTCGCATTGCATTCCTTGCTGAGGCCCGTGACCCTCTGAACATAATATTCTTAATTTGTGTAATAATAATGATGTCATAATTAGATCTAAGTAGAAATTATCTTTTGCCTCTTTTTATATTAAATGCTGTGTACCTGTGGGCGCTCGAATGGGCGCTCATATTAGCTTATATAAGCTTAAAGGAAACATGTTTAAAAAGCGTGAGTGTTTGTATGTGTGTGTATGTAAATATGAGTGTGGATGTGTGCGTATATATTTTGTAAAATTAGATTAAGTGTTTAATATGTGTGCTGTTGGTATACCAATAAATAAACATGGAATAGTCTCCTTCTTAAATATGTTGTGCCACCTGTTACTGTCTTTGGCATCGTGGAACGCATCATGAAGCTTGGTGTCCAGGGTAGAGTCCCTTTGAGTAGGCTACGACCTCTCGGGCGCTTGTCCTTGGTTATTCCAGTAACCACTAGTTATAAAATATAGAAAAAAGAATGGAGTTTGCCTAGAGTTTTCAGAAATAGGATAAAAATACTTATTTTTTAAAATTGATACTAAACAGGTGTATAAAAAGTGTTACGAGAAAGGCTAATTACGTTTTTAATTACCTCGATTACCTTGTTCAATAGGCAATATACGTCTTTCAGGAATAAGTACAACTTTTAGGACTTTTTGCTTTTGTTTTTGCAATTTGACATGTTAAATTCTGGCACGTGCTTTCTGTGTAGGTACGAGAAGGAATATAGTTAATACATACATTTTTGGACAAATAATTAATATTGCTGCACATAGAAATATAAGTTAATCAAGCATTCATAATACATTAAAAACCAAACCAATTCATATCTCCATCACTTAACCTATATCGGTCAATATGCCAATGTCCTGCGTCCGTATTATCCAAGACCGGATCGCGCAGTTGTTCGGATAAAAAACCAATAAAACAATTACGTGCGCCGGCGCAACATTGTTGCAAACCTGTCACTGACCTGGGCCGCACTTGGCGCCAAGAAATAATCTATTTAATTGCTTTGCTTAACGTTAAAGTATCATAAAACGAAGCCTTGTAATATGACACCTTTTAGAAAAACATGTTAACTATATATTTTCCAATTAATTTTATTACAGTAATTTTTATAGACGTAATTATTTTTAGAAATGGTATATCACTGTTTTTTATTATTAAGCACGTTTAATTTACCGTTTTGATTAAACCTCAATACATCGATATAATTTTTTCTAATATAAAATAAAAATATATTTACAAATATAAACAGTTAACAAGCATCAACTACTGAATGGATTTTAATGAAATTTCATATGGAGGAAGTTAACACCTTGGATTAACACGTAAGCTACATTTTATCGCGAAAATATGTAGCGGGTAACACCACGCGGCGCAGCTAGTAAATATATAATAACATAAATAGGTACGAATTTACACTACAATTCTCACCGAAGTTCCATAATATAAGCAAATTAGTACGCTACTTAAAACAGTTATTAATATTATGCACCAACACGTGTAAGAAAGTCAAACCAAACTATAATATAAACTAAAATAATTAAATTTAGCACTTCTAAACACATCCAATCATTATCTATTAACGTAAGATAATGCTTATTTTATGGACGGTTCTAATATAGATGTCATCATTACACGGTGGTGAGCTAAATTGTGGGTCGTTTGCCAGAATCAACGCGAACTCATAGTTTATTATGTTGTTTGGTAGATACGTCGCGTAAAGTCCCCCGATACCTGTATAGCTTCATGCAGTTGATCCGCAGATGTTTGTCCCGAGTCTGGCTGTTTGTGTATGTGTGTTTCATGTTTGTGAAACGCACCCATGCAGGAGAAATTCCTAGTGTGGGCCGACGTTTTTTAAAGAAAAAAGAACATTTTTTCAACCAATCTTGATTCTATAGGTAAGTGTACTGTACACTCTGTTGTATCTCATTTTCATTTAACCCTTTCACTGTCCAGTGCACTACATATGATACACATCGATTGTATAACTGTTGTGTCTACTTAGCAGTCAATGTGTTAAATATAATCCATCTTTTCACGTCTTATTTACAAAAAATATTTTACCGAAGTTACAATCAAATATGACACAATTGGTAAATAATTTGTTACATTATTATATAATTCAAAGAGTTGATATTTTGGTTTCAGGGGCATGGCAGCTTCACCCCTAGGCGCCAACTTAACATACTGCAGGTATTTGTTAATCAAATAAAATTATCGTTTAATGTATTCTCGCCACCTATTATGATATCTAACATATTAGTCGACTGCAGACATAAATTGGCTCCAAACTACCTCAATATATCCACTCGGTGAATGATATACATTACTCTAACAGTACCACTACCTACGCACACAGTCTTACAGACCGAGCAATATTCTACGAACAGCTTGTAGTGGGAGAACGACACGTGTTCGCTTATTGATTCCGCGGAAGGGCACTGAAAATAAATATGTATTTACATTTTATTGCTTACGCAGAAATTGACAATGTCCACGAGTCGGCCATATATGAATACTGTATGGTAAACTTTATTTCATTCAAATTGAATTTATGCTCATATTTTATGAAAATAAACATAACATAACATCACGCCTGTATTCCCCGAAGGGGTAGGCAGAGGTGCACATACAGTACACCCACATTTCGGCAGTTATGTTTTTAGGTCCCAATGTAATAGGGCGAGCCTATTGCCATCAACCGGGCACAAATCCAGACTCCGTGCTGCTACTAAGAATTACCTAATGGAAAAACCCAGTAACACTTTGCCCGACCCGGGTTTTGAGCCCAGGACCTCGTGCTCAGCAGTTGCGCTTAGCAACCACTAGACCAAAGAGGCAGTCTTTTCTTCATGAAAATATACTTACAAATTTAATAGTTTATTCGCATTTTGAAAGTAAAAAAAATACAATGATTTTATAGTTACTATTTAAATTGCGATTTTTAAGTTTGTCCCTGAATTAAACTTTACTGTAATGTCTAGGGTATTTTTCTTGCTATTCATAATTACTATTAAACAACAAAACGTGTATTATAGTTTAGTATGTTATTAACCAAGTTATTAACCTTCAGGAACAACTAGTAGAGTCAATAAACTTGTCAAGTAATAGCTTCTTATTTTATTTAAATAAAACCTTTTTTCCAGTATCGGCATGTATAGCGGTACATCAAGCTATGAAAGCTTCGCTAACGATTTTATCTTAATTCGATCAAGTTATAAAGGTACCTACTCTTTATTTGAAATTCTTGCCGCGTCAGTTCCTGATATAAGTACACACCTAGCTTATATTCTTCCCCGAGGTTAAAGCTATGCCTATATCAAATTTCAACGCGATCAGTTCAGTAGTTTAGTTAGCAGAGGTAACAAATTGACAGAGGTAATTTTACATTCAAATAGTAAGATTTACAGGGACTAATTCGCATCGAAACTAGTCTCATGGTTACGAAGGAGATAAAAACTGGCAAAATTCTGCGAACCTAATGATTTAGATGTTAGTGTCATTAAGTAAGTGACAAACAACCAAACATTCACACTTTTGCATTTTTAATTAGGAATTGAGATATCTATAAGAATAAAATAAATGAATGCTGAGTTATCTCATAGCCGCATGTAAAAATATATAATCTTAGTGCATGACTGCAAAAAAATATTTAATCTTTTCTAAATATATTGGCGTGCCTAAATCAGGCCCTGTATTCTCTATATTCGGGCACGTCAAAATACTCACTAAATCGCAAACACTCACTCACTCTTGCACTGGCGGGCGGCATCATTCGAGCGACTCAGGCGCCGATTCGCGGTAAAAACAGAAAACATGCCGCGCATGACGTTTATTCTTAATCCAGGAATTAAAAACGCCATTTAATTAACGTCTTGTGCCTTTTTAATTTTTTATTCTGACGTGCAAGAATTTTGATAAAGATTTTGGCCTTTTACGGGGTCTATGGTTTTGACTCTTATAAAAGTTAAGTTTTTCGAAGAAATACGTAGATAAGATTGACGACCTAATTGGCGCAGTGGCTAAGCGATTGGACTGCTGCGCTAAGGGTTGCCGGTTTGATTCCCGCTTGGGGCAAAAATTTGTACAATTTACAAATGTTTGTCTTGACGTTGTGTATGTGATATTTCATGTTTTTGAACCGCACACACGATACAGGGGAATTTCCTAGTGGGGCGATGTTAAAAAAAAATTGTTTATGTTTCTAGCCATACTTATTGTTTACAATAATCAATTATTGTTTTCAGTAAAGCATTTTGCCACTAGGACCCCTCGGCACTTCAGAGCAACCAACGAACTTTTCGCTTCAATTCAAACGAAAACCGAAAAATTGGTTTAAGCGCAGGAGAATCGGCCAGCTGCTATCAATACTCACACAATTTGTACGAATGTCGGAAATGCAGCAACTCATGGGTGTTATCATACATCTACACGCAACGAATAATAGGTAATAATTAATGTTAATATGCTCTTTCGATACGCGGAAATTAGTAATAGAGTTTCCGCCAAATTAACAATAAGCATGCGTTAGTTTCAAATCAATAATTTGAATATTGCGAGCGCTAATTATTGTTTGTGATGCGTTCCAATAATTGGCCAGTCAATTAAGTAGGGGCTGGTCTAACCATCGTTTAGGGTAACTGTGGATAGATGCATGGGATCCCTAACCCTTGCATCGTGAGAAGCTATTATTTATCTAAAAAAGTTAGTGGAAACTAAATTTATATTCCCACTCCTCCTATATATCCTTTTATGATTAATTTCGTTGCGGGTTCCAAGACAGTCTAGTCATTTCTCTGGGACGCCTCGAGCTTCATTGCCTCGATGGTTCTCAATGGTTATCATTGTAGATCCTGGCTTATAGGAGTTACAATGATGGGCACAAGTGTTGGGATAGTCCATAAGATTTCAGCTACGGCAACCGTACGCAACGGAGAATAGTAGAACCATAGGAGTAGTATCTTGTTTATCAGACAGGCGACAGTCGCAGAGAGATCGGGTGAAGGACCCACAGCTTAACGTCCGTAGATGCATAAAGGGTAAATGTCAGTCGATGTAAATTAGACTAGACATTGGAACAAATATCCAGCTTCAATCTTACAAAGAAGTCGGATAGCCGGAAGACTGTTGAACAAAGGCCCTTGAATCTATGTGTGGCATTCAAATCAAATTAAGCGCAGTTAAAGCATCAACTAAAACAGCTTCAAAACCTCTCACCTGATCAATGAAAAGTCATTGATCTTACGTAAGGACAAAGAGTATCTTACAAGGCGTTCGCAAAGTACCAAGTGTTTTAATGAATACGGTAGGTCGGCGTATTACAAAAATGCATCATAAACCGACATTAGTCATTATTTACGAGTGTTTCGAACGACGCAGACGCGAAGTGCACAAGTTTTAACGCTACAACTCTTTACGACCCGCAGAACGTCATTATTGGTTATTCAATGGAATATATTAGGAAGATATTGGGTGCTTCACCATTGGTTTTCATGAGTTTCTTTATGGTTTTACTGAAGTGTCGCACAGTCAGAGAGCGCTGGCATGTTATGGCTGTAACAGTTTTTTTATGTGTCATTAGTTTAGTATTTTAGGTTCACTAGGTTTAGACTCAACCAGTTGGTTTAGTCACGTCGTGGCCTGCAGTCCTAGCCTATCCTAGCTACCGACCAGCTGACTGGCTAATCGTTGTTTTCACTGTGCATATCGACACGATCGACAGCCTCCTAGACTAGTGGCCAAACCCTTGACGAATAGAAATCGGAAAAAAATGTATAAATTTGACATTCAAATTCAACATTCAGATGTATTTATTTCATACACATATATACATCATAATCATTTATTATTTGTAATACGTAGGTAGACAGAATACAGATCTTACAGTTAGGTGTACGAGCGCTATTGTCTGGCTAGACATACAAATATGAATAGTATTTAAGAAATGTAAAAATAATACACAACATTAAACATACTCATAACATTATGTCATCCCCATAATTTAACATTCAATTTGATTTCTATTTGAGATATAGATCTATCCCTTGTGAGAGATTTCATCGATCTTAGATACTTACATGGGTAATGATGATTGCGATACAAATTGAATCCCAATAGATTTGATTTTAGTTACAATATGTTAAGCGATGTAGTAGTTCCTAGCTCCGACGCATGGAGTGGTCTGAACGTGCGAAGAAGTGCCTATTCCGAGTGACGTACCACCTATTTAACATATCCTTTCCCCGATCACAGCGGTAATTAATAAGCGAAACACATTATACACGGCACACGTAATTCTGAACCCGAGCCCAGTTCACAAGATTCCATTGTTTTACAATGTTCATAATAACTTTACAATAACATGCAATATCGTGTGGATGTGTTTCCACAGTTTTCTCCGATTGTCCTACAAATATTAGACGTTGTTTCGCATAACGACCATCATAATGTTTAATAATATTAGTGGATGTAGATCATCCATTTACATTAAACGGGGCAAATGTTTGAGTGACACTGTAAACATTATTGAGAATCATAACCGAATGTTTATAACTTGTGTGATCTCGTTTATCTACAAAATGTCGGGTTTTAACGTAATTGTATCTTAACTGTTGCTTGAGATAAACTTCTACGTGTAGTACGTCTATTGAGAAATAGTAATGAATCTTAGAACTCCCAATTAGAGATTAACTTAGCATCACGCCTGTGTTCCTTGAAGGGATAGGCAGAGGAGTACCTAGCAAAATGTGAGCGTAGTATGCACACTAAACCCACATTTCGCTAGTAGATCTCACTCCCATGTAATTAAGAGGAAGCGTATGGCCAATATGTGTTGTGGCGTTCTAACGGGGAGGCCCTTGTTCAACAGTGGACATCTTCCGGATGATGATGATGTATGAATTAGCGCACAAATTTAGGCTCCATGCTTCTACAGAGAATCGTCGATAAAAGTTACAAATAAATGTGTCAAATCAGGGCTTATTATTAAAAGGTCTGTAGCATCTATGGTTTGAAAGATAATCCTAGAATAGGGACGTTTTAGAATATGGTATTTGGTAGACAAAGGTACGTTGACACATTAGTAACTGCGGGGAAAGGCAATCTTTAGTAGGATATGACTATCTGTATATGCAAAAACATAAAGTTGTGAACATCAGAATACAAAAATATCTCGGCCTATATTTACCGAAAACTACCACGAAGTTTATAGCAAACAAATAACCAAATTATCCCATAATTAAGTAGTTTGGACGAATATTAAATTTAAATAAAACTCATTTCCGAGGCCGAAAGCCGAACGCTCAAAGCCAAAAGCCAACCGATGTTACATTCCGAGAAACGCATTACATTGAACGTCATAAGTTTTACGATTTGAAATGACTTAAATTATAATTCGGCGGGCATTTAACGACTTGCCAGTGAGTATTATTTACGTTAAAACTGATTTTTTATTTAGTTTTTAAAGTTATTATAGATAATTAATACTTTGACTCAATACTTTTGAGTTTTATGGTCCAATTGGGATTCATTTTGTCAATAACATAACATCACGCCTGTATTCGCCAAAGGGGTAGGCAGAGATGCACATATAGTGCACCCACATTTCGCCAGTTATGTTTTTAGGTCCCAATGTAATAAGGGAGCTAGCCTATTGCCATCAACGGCGAAATGTGGGTGTACTATTTGCACATCTCTGCCTACCCCTTCGGCGAATACAGGCGTGATTTTATGTTACGTTATGTCATTCTCTTGTCTGCTCAAAAATGTATTTCTTTCTTTTCAAAGTTGTTATAACTTACCTATAATGAGAAGATGTCTTTGCCCTGCAGCTGCAGTGGGACAGTTATAAGCTGATATCATATCATTATGTCTGTAGGATAATTGGAGTACACTCGAGTGGAAATGATTACTTATTCAGATGTGATTCTGTAGGCCTACACTTAATACACCATGTCGATTTAATTATGAAGCCGGTAATGGAATCGGTATTTTGTGTTTTTCTTTTAAGGAATCGTTTACAATTTGCAACAAAATATAAGTATAATGGATGCCAATGGCACAAAACAGGATAGAGTGGTTCAGGGAAGGAAGCTTATGCTCAGCTGAGGACCGCCACACCACCTTCATTTTTTTCTGCAAGAGACAGTCTTGCAGTTAGCATTGGCGAGACCTAATAAAAGGCCTAAGGGCACCCCCGCGAGAGGTTCGGACCTCGACTTTGGGCGTCGCTGGGGGAGGAGAAGCTACCACTACTGGGGGGGAGCTGCTGGATCGTATTATTTGGGTTTAACCTATCACAATAGCTGGTGATGATACATTTACATAATAGGTACAGGTTACCACCTAGTCCGCGGAAAGTCCCATCAGGTTTTCTTGTTAGGTCAGCTTCAGTAGCAGCAAGGAGTCTGGATATTTCCTATATCCCTGTGGAGAACGTGGTTGAACTACAACTCTGTCTACCCTTCATGAAGTATAGGCGTAAAGTTTATGATAATATACATATTGTATTCTTTGAAACAATTTTTACGACTAACATCGCGTATTCGACATTTATTGCGCGACTTTCTGAATCCTTTGCAGGATTCATGGTCGAATGGCCACCGATAAAATCCGTTAAATAGTTTCTTATTTCAATGTCTAGTGCGAATTGTGAGAAATTAATCGATTTCTTTAATTTATTCAGGATTCTTTGAAGGTCGGAGTTCTTTGTGATGCTATGAGATTGTCACATGGTACACGTGACGGGATCTCAAGAAATTGGTAGCAAGGTTGACAGCCGGGTGTCGGACGTACTCAAGAATCGTTACCTGTGGGTGTGGGATCGTAGCAGTAAAAAGTATTTGTGAGCTGTTTACCTACTTTGAGCCTAAACGTACCGGTGTTTTTTTTCGAACTTGTCTCTCGCAGTTAGCTCTGAAGAAGCTCTTACTGCTTAACCGGGTTTTTGGCGAGACCTAATAAAAGGCCTCCAGGCTTATAGACTAAAAATCTCGACTCAAGACGTCGCTGGGAGAGGAAAAGCTACCACTACGGGTACCTGTGTTGGTACATCGAGGCAAAAATATTGTATAAAAATAATTCAGTCCAGAAATGGTAATCCGAAATAAGGTCTCAGAAAATTGCCATAACCAAGTCTCACCTTCCACTAATGCAATTAATTCGATTCACACCCACAATTTACTTAATTAAATTAATATCTTTTGACCATACTTCCCAATCATAGGTTATAAAGCTAAGCCATGAGAGTGCCAATCACAACACTGGGGCTCGTAAAACTGATATAAACCACTTAAATTAATACTGACGTATAAATAGGATCGCTAAAGAGGATCACAAGATTCAGTTGAAATTTAATTTAGTAAGATTATAAACAGCATAGTTTAATCATGGTAACGCGGGGTATCGAGCAAGTTATACGAAGACGCATAAAACTGGGCCATAAACGCTGCATCCACTTACTTTTATTGCCCCCTACCAGTGTTGCCAGGAATAGGTTTTGCAGAACTACTAGCGATTTTTCGGAACGTCAGGTATTGGGAAAAGTTTTGTATTGTTGTTTTTATTCGCTGTGTGATTTTTTCAGTGAATTTGTGCTTTGAGAAGCCTTGCTGGATATAACTTAAGGCTACAAATCAGATATATAACATTATGTCGTAATCAAAAAAGTAAGGGTTTTATGTCCTGTAAAACGCTAATACTCTATATTTAGCCTTATTATTATTATTAGCCCTTTCTTAGCTTACCTACATCGTGATGTTACTACAAATTAATGAATTTTATAGACAAATGAGTCTAAATTAACATTTACATAAGTCGCAAACAGCAGCTATCATCCTTTGTCAAATTCACCATCCAACATGAGAAACCATAATACTTTTTTCATATTTCAGAATAAATTCTTTCTTGGCAACACCGGTGTGGCCAATGAGATGTTTCGCCGAAAAGCCCGGCTATTATAACTCAATATGCAGATTTGCAGAAACATAAACGTTGCAGCTTACAGCCGGAAGGATTCTAAATATTATTCTAATGTTAACAATAATATTGTTTTGTAGAAATTATCCTTGAATACACAATTAAGTTACTAGAGTTAGTGTTTCTAATTGTCTGTACATTTACAACTAGGTAGATGAAATTTATCAAATATCTATATTGGATAGTATTTGGTAGGTATATGTAGTAACAATATTACCTGTGTTTGTCTTTTATATTTACACATACATAATATAACATAACATCACGCCTGTATTCCCCGAAGGGGTAGGCAGAGGTGCACATATAGTACACCCACATTTCGCCAGTTATGTTTTAGGTCCCAATGTAATAGGGGGCGAGCCTATTGCCATCAACCGGGCACAGATCCAGACTCCGTGCTGTTACTGAGAATTACCTAATGGAAAAACCCAGTAACACTTTGCCCGACCCAGGATTCGAACCCAGGACCTCGTGCTCAGCAGTCGCGCTTAGCAACCACTAGACCAACGAGGCAGTCCTTTATATTTAGAGTATAGTATACTCATATTAGGTATGGTAATAACATTGTTTTTATCTTATATCTTGGATGTAGCATGGAGTTCATTGATCAACTTTTCTGTACCTATTGTAATGATAAATAAACATTATTATTATTGTACAAATTGTCATTTCTGCAAAAGGCCAACGATAATCAGGTACTTACAATAATTGCTACAAAATTTACTTTCAATTTTCATTTCATTCGATTTTCTCCTATCCGTTCTAAACAACCTAAGGTGAACAATATGTTTAAGCTTCGTCCTAAAAGTACCAAGATTTATTGTAAAACATAATATTATCAATGTGAAGTCAGTTCTGCGCAACTAACTCCATAATTTACGATCGTCTGTGGACAGTCTTATTAATATCAAACAGTTTTAACGAGCGGCGACTAGTTTGAGTATAAATTGTTATGTGTAGGTGATTACGGTGGTATTACAAGAATTTTTAAAGATAAACACACAACCCTTCTCCGGCATTTTTGCACAGTCGGATAAAAAAATAAAGTGAGATGTTTTAGGGTTTAGAAACACGTGAAGGTGTTTATTGCGGTTTTAAAACACTTTAGAAAAAAGATAATACTGTGGTAGTTTAGTGTTGAGAATCGTTAGTTATATTGTTCATTACAAACATAACATCACGCCTGTATTCCCCGAAGGGGTAGGCAGAGGTGAACATATAGTACACCCACATTTCGCCAGTTATGTATTTAGGTCGCAATGTAATAGGGGGCGAGCCTATTGCCATCAACCGGGCACATATCCAGACTCCGTGCTGCTACTGAGAATTACCTAATGGAAAAACCCAGTAACACTGCCAGACCCGGGATTCGAACCCAGGGCTTCGTGCTCAGCAGTCGCGCTTAGCAACCACTAGACCAACGAGGCAGTCATTACATACAATATTTATTTTACAGAGATTTATAAAGATGGTCTTTGGTTTAATACGTATTACTTCCACTCGATTATTGCACACTTTTACACTTTGCCTACACCCCACCCGCTGATTGTTTTTCTGTCAGTTGGAAACAATTAGTCTAATGACAACATAACATAACATCACGCCTGTATTCCCCGAAGGGGTAGGCAGAGGTGCACATACAGTACACCCACATTTCACCAGTTATGATTTTAGTCAAATTACTACATAAAATAACTGGTATTACATATATATAGCATATACATATAAACATAGTTTAACAAGTCCTAATATAAAAACTAAATAAAAGCTTGTAAAAACAGAAATTCATTTCGTTTACTTTAAAGTTATTTTCTATAGTAACCATCTATCATTTTTACAGTTAACTGGGGGTTAACGTGCGTTCGTTAGTATTTTTCAAGGTCTCTAACCTCACACCTGCTCAGTGACATTTTTTATTCAATGAACGTAGTGTAGATGAGTTATGAGCGCGTGATCACCATATGAAAAGTGACCGACGAATCGTAAGACTTTAGAATTAATTACCTACATATAATCACGCCGTGTGGTATCCGGCCTAGAATTGACCACCCCCTTTCCTCCCGTGGGTGTCGTAAGAGGAGACTAAGGGAAAATCCAGAAGATGGGCAGCACTGTCATCTGTAACTTCACCACCAATACTGCGATCCCCAAGCCGCTTGCTAAGCGTGGGGATTATGGCAACCCCTCCCTTTACTTAAGGGGGAGGCCTTTGTTCAACAGTGGACTGCTGATGACTCACGCCCGTATTTCCTGAAGGGGCAGACTGAGGTGTATAGTACACCTACATTTCGCCAGTTATCCTATCGGTTCTAATGTAATAGGACGCGAGCCTATTGCCATTAACCGGGCACAAATCCAAACTTAATACGGCTATTGAGAATTACCACTTTGCCAGACCCGGGATTCGAGCTCTGGACCTCGTGCTCAGCAGTCGGGCTTAGTGGTTAGTGTGCAGTGCGAAGTGGTAAGAGAATCTAATACGACCACATTTCGTAGTATCCTATTAAATAATTTGCGAGTATACGCCGCAAATAATTGAATTGCGAATCATTGTAAATCACTTTAGATTTTGTATGTTTTTTGCATCTTTGCCCAACGGTGGGACACTGGACAGGCTGTTGGGCAAAGATTTAGTATTAACATCCGAAAATACTGGTAAATATGGTCACCCTACAAATCGTTAACCTAATTTTATTTTATGCATTTCTGTCACTGCAGTGCCAACCGGTGTTACCAGCGTTTATAAATAAAGACATTGTAATCCCGATGCGTGATGCAGTGGACACCACTACACCAGTAACACACTTCGTACTTTACATGGTATAATAGCCTCTATTTTCTAATCTTTAGAGACTAAGATAGCGTAATGTGTAACAACCTACAAATACAGTGCAGCATAAAATCGGAAGATAATGAAGTGGTGACAAAGAGGTTATTGTTGTGTTGGATTTTATTGAAACCAGCTGAGCGAGGACATTGTTCTTTGGATGGAGTTCAATAAAATTATTGTCGAAAACATAACATCACGCCTGTATTCCCCGAAGGCATAGGCAGAGGTGCACATATAGTACACCCACATTTCGCCAGTTATGTTTTAGGTCCCAATGTAATAGGGGGCGAGCCTATTGCCATCAACCGGGCACAAATCCAAACTCCGTGCTGCTACTGAGAATTATCTAATGAAAAAACCCAGTAACACTTTGCCCGACCAGGGAATCAAACCCAGGACCTCGTGCTCAACAGTCGCACTTAGCAACCACTAGACCAACGAGGCAGTTGTCGAAAACATAAGATAAGATAATTTTTGTCCTAACACATAGAACATTAAGGTTAATTTTCAATACTATTTATTATTAAACCCTTTGAACGCTACGCGGGTAAGATTTAAGCCCAGTGGAAGTGACGCGATGCGGAAATCCCTGGTATCTTTTTTACAACCTTTAATTTAACTTGCGATGTTTGTATGCATGAATGTATGTTTGGACGGATGTATGTATGTGACTTAACGGATCCGCGCGGTAGCCATGTAGCCCCTCGATTGATAATATCTGTATGTTAGTAAAAACTCGTCACCTATACACAATTTAAATAAATTAATTCCACAAGGAATTATCTAATTCAACCGACACGTAACCGTAACGAAATGTCTTTGACACACCTCCGTAATTAATTTTGACCTTCTAGTTAATATTCCTTCTCCATTGAATGTGTTTTATTAGTTTAGAACCTGTTCCTATTAGATCGGGACCAAGAATAAACAAATGCAGCTGGGAACCAGTTCAGTATTCTACGTGAAGCGACTACCTATTTCTCCCCCTAGACTAAGGGCAAAACACTTTAGAAATATAAATCGAATAGAATGATAAACAGGGATGATTAATCGTAGCTTTAAATCGCTAAATAAACATACTAACACTAAATTAATTGATACCAATATCGATTTAATTGAAACAAATTTAATCGAAACCCATCACTTCAAAATTGACCTGTCTCTAAGTTCTAGAGTTCAAATTGCAAGTAAAGCATTTTGTTTTACAAGTGGAACACCACAAACTTGGCCGACAGTACAATACGGCCAAAGTATCATGGCGAACCTGAAATTAGCCGATTAACTGCGCAACGGATCTTTTAGGAACGAAATTGTCTACTGAGCAGCTGATGCTGCGTTGGCTATATTGTACCTATTGCACGAATGGTGAATTAGCACAGCGTCTAGAGGAGTGAAGGGGAGTACGAAGCAGAAGAGTCATTCAATATCTTCTCAGGGAAAACAACTGGATATATCCAGTTATATTTGTATTAACTGAACTATTACCTATAATTCCATTAATAACAATTCCATTTGTGTAGGTGAGAATTTTATAAAGAAATATCTTATAAAGTAATAACATTTTATGTTATACAGGAACGAAATCTACGTCAATACGACAGAGACTTATCAATGACATGAGAATAGATTTTCTTGTTTAACAAGCTAACTAATTACCTATATCAGATATTTATCTGACTTAAAGGCTGTATAAGAAACGCATAGGTATCTCACCAGGGAAACTATGTTTATGCATAATAAATCTTTTCAAAATAGCATGTAAGGTAATTTCAACGTCCTGATTGGCGCAGTGGCTAAGCGATAGGACTGCTGCGCTACGGGTTGCGGGTACGATTCCCTCACAAAACAAAAAAATCTGTGATCCATGTATGTTTGCCGTGATATGCACGATTTAAAAAAAAAGCTTGCCCTTATCTATCTATCAATGTATCTATCAGTGATCTCAAAAAGGGGGTCTAGGTATGTAAAACTAATGAAGTGTAAAAATAACTATAGCATTAAGGTTCCCTAGAACATAGGTTATAAATTTGTATGCTTTAGTTTTTAAGCAAAACATGTATGTTCTCTCACTTAAATAACACCTCTGTACACCATGTTTTATGCGAATAAATGTATTCTATTCTATTCTATCCTACTATTTTAAAACTCCTAACACCTGATTAATACAAACACATTTAAGTTCCAAAGCGGCCAACAGTTCTGTATACGGGCACTAAACTAAGAATCGCCACTAAAATGGTTAGCACATAGTTCGCCGGCCATCTGACTCGGACACTTTACGCCTTACTATAAAGTATACAGCTCCAGCTACCGTACTACAAATTATTGGCTTTAAAACAAAATGGCTGACCCTAAGGTCGTTTAGTACTAGATAATAGTTAACCTGATAATGGGGGAAGCAGATTTGTTCAGCCGCTTTTGATGATACAATAAAAAGTTCTTTAAAAAAATTGAGACTGCCTCGTTGCTCTAGTGGTCGGCTCTATAATCAGGACGCCAGTTCATGTTTTAAGTAAATTTTTAATAATCAGTTTACTCAAGCTTAAGCACGGAGTACTGTTCACAGATAAGACTTACGTTCCAAAACAGATAATTAATTAGTATTTAAAATATATGATGAACATAGTATATTATGTATGTGATGATCAATGCTCAATCCTTCTCTATACGAGACGAGGCCTTTGCCCTGCAGTGGGACAGTTATAGGCTGTTATTATTATTATGTATAAATGTGATTTGTGTCAGCAGTCTAAACTGAAATGTATTTTGGCCGTACGAGCATTACTGATCACACAATTCGGTAGATGTCTAACCAATAATGCCAAGACACTATTTCTCTAATAAAATGCTTGATTTAAGCTTTCAAAACCCGATTCATTTTCAGTTAACTGCAAAATTCGATTTGTAGTTGTTTTGAAAACAATAAATAGTTTGTGAATGGATTTAGCGAAACAGCGACGTCATATTTCGCTACCATACAAAATCGATAGATTTAAAATACCAAGTAATATATAAGGGGGAGGCCTTTGTTCAAAGGGGGAGGACTTTGTTCAAAGGGGGAGGCCTTTGTTCAAAGGGGAGGGGCTTTGTTCAAAGGGGGAGGCCTTTGTTCAAAGGGGGGGGGCTTTGTTCAAAGGGGGAGGCCTTTGTTCAACAGTGGATTTCTTCCGGCTGATGATGATAAGTAGTATAATTAATCTGTGGAGAAACAGTTTTGACAGCTCGTAAAAAGTATATCAATTGATTGGTAGTGTCAAATACCGAATTAAACTAAACAATTATGAACATTAATTTAACGTACACCAGAACTAGGGTTGCCACCTGTATTATAATATATAGTATCGTAGTATATTTTAGCCAATTGTACTGTATTACAGAAAAAATCTATAGAACCTACCAACTGCACTATGTTTTCACCCCTAATTGAAACGTCACTATTTTCCCATTGAGTTTATTTCGAAACTAAATAAAGAACAGGTAAGTTCCTATATTTGGAAAAATAAAAGTGTACTATTTTTTCACAAGTATCTACTAAATTTATAAAGGAAACTTGAAAAATGATGGCGAAAGTCGCGGGTTCGAGTCCCGCTCGTGTCCATATTTTTCAAGTTTCCTTTATCAATTTAGATTTAAGCCTAGCATGGCAACATGCAAAAAAGATACAAAAAGTAATATGAGTATCTACTATTTTTTTAAGACACAAGAATATGCCTACCATTTTTTCTCCAAAAAAAGGTGGTAACCCTGACCGAAACTGATTAATGTAATACTCGTGAGACGTGTCTGTCGTAGATTCTTCCTTTATACAAAATAACTGTTCAGAGTGAGATAATTAAACAGTGTTTATGTGCTAATGTTCATCCTGTATAATTTATTTTGTGACATACCTAAACTAAGTTTATGTGCCAACGAAAATGGGCCACTAGTTGTGACGGTAGGAATATGACTAGAAATCGTATGTATTAGGTAGATGTAGATACTAGCAGCGCCCCACGGTGTTACCCGGTACTTTTTTTGGGATAAAAAGTAGCCAATGTGTTAATCCAGGGTGTCAGCTACCTCCATATGAAATTTCATCAAAATCGGTTTAGCCGTTTGAGCGTGAAGAGGTAACAAACATACAAAAACACTCGCAAACTTTCGCCTTTATAGCATTAGTGTGATGTGATTAAGTAGGTTGTTTATGTTTTTCTTTGCCTAAAAGGATATCATTGGAGATGGCCCGACTATTAGTTGTGCTAGTCGGTAAAGCCGGTACATCTCCAGATATGTCAATCCTAAATATGTAGGTGATGCATAGTTTTTTTTTTCCTTTTTTTGAATCTGTCTAGGGTTATGTTTATTTTTGGGTATGAAAAAGAACTGTACACTACTATACAGCCAGTAACTTTATATGCATGATTGTTACGTCTGTTTGCGGCTTTCAGTAGTCCAAGTTCAACCTGAAGGTGGACCTTCAGAGCGGATATTGGAATGGTCTAAAGATTGATAAAATAATATTTAAAATCGGTAGGATAGTTTGAAGATTAAGGAGGTACTTCTTAGACATAAACTTATATCTTTATTTGATTAGTAAGTATGTACTTACAGGCAAAGTCTTAAACACGGTAGCAAAAATATTAGCATAAAATTAACCTCATAGGTTACTTAAAGCTAAAAGTTATGGTTATTTAAAAGTTTTGTCATTTACGATTCCAGACCATAAAAAGCTCAAATCCCACCTAACCTACCTATATAGTCAGATGCAATAAAAATTCTATATAAATAAGTTGGCAGCAGTTCCGAATAATGCGCAGTAAAGCTTATAATCTGCGCGAGTGTATGACAAATAATTCGTTTTGTTGCTAAGGCCGGCGCCACAGGCCCCGCGTTCGACCATTTTTCCTTTGCGTACACTGTGTCCATCAACATGGCGTACGCTCCTCTCTCCCGCCACTTCACACCCGCTTAATGTTGCTAGGCTAGAAGTGGAATACCGCTTCTGGGGTAAATGGCGATGTTTTGGTTGTGATTATTAAAGATTTGTATAAAAAGATTTTTAATTAACAAATGTTATATTATAATGTAATAGTTTTTAATTCTAATACTATTGCCATTGACCGAATAAGCACAAATAATTATAGACTCCGTGTTACTACCTAATTATACTGCCCAGACCGGTAATCAAACTCCACACCTTACGCATATAAAACATAATTCTTCCTCCTTTTAGCATTTTTACAAATAAAAATATTAACAAATCACGGGGTAATATTTCACCTGAATACTTGCAACACTGACAAAATGGACGCTTAGTTTCATTGTCAAATAATTACGATAAAAAATATTCGACATTTAAATAAAGAGACGTATTTATGTGAAATGTACACATGAAATGTAATCCTATTATATTTTTATATATTTCCGACTGCAGTTTTCGTCATTAGCATTACGCAGGTCGGCATAATTGAATTAAATGCGCAGCGTATAAAACGTCCTAGCGATGCGCGCGCTTTTTAAAAATGAAATGTCAAAATTTCCAACTACTCCATTTTGGAGTAGTTGGCATACTTACATTATTTTGCGCGGTCACGCCTTCTGGTTTGTTCTATATTCTAAGGCCGGCGCACACAGACGCGCAGGCGCTCTCCGATGTTTACGTTAGGATCACGCGCGCGTGACCGGACCATAGCGTTTATTTCCAAAACAATCTTACTGAGCACCGGGACTCAACTTTCGTTGTTGAGCATGAGCCACATTATTCGTACCGAAAAAGTATTGGTAATGGTTTTCACCTTGCAACGTTTGTGTACATTTTTGTGTCTACCGTGAATTGTTGCGCTTTTGACGTACTCGAAAACTTGTTATTGCTATGGCAACGAACACAAAGCCAAAAATAACGCGATGAGCTAAAATCTGTAGCTTGTAGAAAACGCGACGTCCTATGACAGTTGTTTCGTCAGTAATACTGACAGCTGATGCGCGTTTTCGAAAACGTCTAGTGTCAAGTCATGGTAGATACATACGTCCATACATTTGGATTCTTGTGTATTTTGTCTTTGACATTTTAGGTGTTTGTAGAAAGAGCAACACGTGTCTCAGATTTTGAATAGGCTTTTTGCATTAGGTATACATTTCCAATATTTATCCTCTCAATTGATAACACGGAAATACATGTTAATAAAGCGTTGGCGTTGATAGACGAGTTCATAGAGTTTAACATTGGCAATGACTTTACATCAAGTCTAAATAAGTTTTGTTTAAGAATTTAACAGTATTCTAGCTGAACTGCCTTATAAGCATTTCAACCTTTTTTAAACTCCACAAATATTCCAAAATTAGCCAAATCGGTTTAGCCGTTTAAATTATAGCGTGACCAATAGAAAGAGGAATTCATTTTTATTATCAGTACATAATATTGCCCTTCAAACTTTTTTGCTTGCATGTTTTTTTTTTAAATATTATTAAAGCCTCTATTACCTACGTCATAAAATCTACTAAATCATGTACACATACCCTAACGTGCCTCCTAAGTCGTTTTCCGTTGATTGAAAGTGGTGTTTGCCGGCTTACATCCGGAGCGAGCGCTTGCGATCTACAGCGTATTTACGACGCTTTCAATGTAGCACTAGCTTTATAAATACCTTTGAAGGGGTCAAAATGGGCGGCTATATCGTAATAGTTAAAGCGCTCTTGTGTTGTCTATGTTTGAGTGAAGCGTGATTGTATGAACATGCATGCTACACACGGCTTATGAGTGTATGAACATTGAACATACACACGGAGCTACACACAGTTTGTGAATGTACCTACACACTAGCTACATTCATACAAGTTGGTTGGAGAAATTTAGTTGTACAAACAGAGAGAAGAGCTTGTGTATCCTTTTTTGCATGTTAAGCCATGCTAGGCTTAAATCTAAATTGATAAAGGAACCTTAAAAAATGATAGACACGAGCGGGGCTCGAACCCGCGACTTTCGCCGTACCTAAATTACATCGCCGTACGTAAATTTGATGGATGCGAGCGGTGGCTCAGTTGGCAGAGCGGCGCCACGGTACGGCGAAAGTAGTGGGTTCGAGTCCCGCTCGTGTCTGTCATTTATCAAATTTCCTTTACCAATTTAGAGAGAAGAGTGTCACAGTGACACGGTGGCTCAGTTAACAAGCGACGCCTCGGTACGGCGAAAGTCGCGGGTTTGAGTCCCGCTCATGTCTATCATTTATCAAATTTCGTTTATCAATTTAAACCCAATACCACCTGACTTGTTTGTTAATGAATCTAAAATGAATACTTTGTGTGACACCAGTGATCCTGTTGGCCAATCAACAAGCAGTATACTATACTGTGCATCATCATCCCCACCCCTACTGCTGGCAATGACATACACAGAAGGAACGAGCATTGATCACAACGGATGTCAGTTCCAATTGGGTTAAAGATTTAGAATCGCCAGATAGGCGATCAATCAAATTCATTCAAATTCTATTCGAATTTTTTGTTTATTTTGATACGAAGATTACCATTGTGGAATAAATCATAAGACAATCGACTGAAGGTTGAAAATTAATTGACAATTTAATTATAGGGACATTATTATGTATGCTGTTAATTGTTTTATGAGTGTGGGCAGTAATTATATTGGAATGTTTGGCATCGCTCCTAAACTGTTCCGGATTAAGCCGACGACATATTCATTAGTACCATTAGTAGTGGTTTATAAAATATGATTTTAATTCATAGAAATACAAACACAACATCACGCCTGTATTCCCCAAAGGGGTAGGCAGAGGTGCACATATAGTACACCCACATTTCACCGGTTACGTTGTAGGTCCAAATGTAATACGGGGTAAACCAAATGCCAATCCAGACTCTATACTGCTACTGAGAATTACCCGACCCGGGATTCGAAGCCAGGAACTCATGCTCAGCAGTCGCGCTTAGCAACTACTAGACCAACGAGTCAGTCACGTATGTCATCATTCATAATTCTAACAACGATAGTACCTAGAAAACCAGACTACAAAATTGTCAAGATCTGGGCAATACTGCGGTTACAATAATTTCGCTTAAAGTAGCTTTATACAACCTATAATCTACCCTAAAATTTAGCTGTTAAGAATCATTATCGAGGAACCAAATCCCTGAATAACTCCGACCGCAAAGGTAGATCTTAAAGTCACGATCAAGATTATTAATTTGTCTCGTCGTTGCTAGGTTACTTGCTATAAACATCTCGCTTTTAACAGTACAGGGGTAGGTACGTAGGTTTGTAATAGTCTATGTCCGTAAATTCACAATACTATTATATTGACGGAAGTTTCTGAGTGTCTGTATATTTGTTGTCTCTTCACGCTCAAACGGCTGGACTGATTTTGACAAAATCTGGTGTGGAGTTAGTTGACACCCTGGATTACCACATAGGGACTAATATTATAAAGTCGGAAGTTTCTGAGTGTGTTTGTCATCTCTTCGCGCTCAAACGGCTGGACTGATTTTGACAAAATCTGGTGTGGAGTTAGTTGACACCCTGGATTACCACATAGGGACTAATATTATAAAGTCGGAAGTTTCTGAGTGTGTTTGTCATCTATTCACGCTCAAACGGCTGGACTGATTTTGATAAAATCTGGTGTGGAGGTAGCTGACACCCTGGATTACCACATAGGGTACTTTATATCCCAAAAAAATAAATGCAGCTAGTTATAAATGTGAAATGTGTACCTTAGGGAATCTGCGTACATTTTGGTTGCAAAACTTGTTTGTGCGTGCTTTTTTAAATCTTTTTAGTATGCGTATGTGTTCTTACTACAAAGAATCAAAGGTGAGGTGACTCGGCCATAAAAATTACGGTCGTTACCTTTTACGAGTTTACTGCCAAAAGGTTCACTTACATGCTGAGTTTAATAGAATAATTTACAAATATTGCGAAAGAGCACTTTGTATTTTAATTTTACTGATATTCATATTCTTTCAAGGGGTATAAAATATGTACCTACTTCGTGTTTGTTTGTTAGGTGGTTAATTTCTCGGAAACGGCCGGACCTGTTTTGATGGAATGGCGCGGCGATTAAATTGTAAAATTCGAATATAAATTATGTTACAGTCCGTGCAATTTTTTTTATGATTGAAATTAAAACTTTACCTACGTTGTCACTCAAAATTTCGTATCAGTAACAGATCTCCATTTAACAATCACACATCACGCCTGTATTCCCCGAAGGGGTAGGCAGAGGTGCACATATAGTACACCCACATTTCGCCAGTTATGTTTTTAGGTCCCAATGTAATAGAGGGCGAGCCTATTGCCATCAACCGGGCACAAATCCAGACTCCGTGCTGCTACTGAGAATTACCTAATGGAAAAACTCTGTAACACTTTGCCCGACCCGGGATTCGAACCCAGGACCTCGTGCTCAGCAGTCGCGCTTAGCAACCACTAGACCAACGAGGCAGTTAATTGAAAACACATTTTTTTTAATCCATATGAAGAAGAATACTGAATGTTTCATCATGCAAAGAAGGTACTATACATGACACTACCAACTTAAACTGTAATAAAAGCCACACGTCTGAGAAGAAAGTTGGCTTCATTTCTCATTCCCACCCGTCTAATTTCAACAATTGAACCACACATATTGAGACAGATCTGTATTATTACTCTTCATCTATACCTTACCAATTGCAGTATTTATAAGCTTATTATATGAATAATGAGTAGAGCTATTTTTGTGTTTATTTCGAACCAAAACGGTTAGAAATCGAATAGAATGTAAAACATATGATTAATCCGAGACAATTTCGGACGAAACCTAAAATTAAAAGTCTTAATTTTCCATTCGATTCATTAAATTCTAACAATTTTTTTTAATGCATTGTGCTTCTAGTTTCATCAGATAGCCTTTCTCGAGTATTTGTGTACATGATAAGTGATCTAATAAGTTATTTTACTAAAGCAGTACATCATTGTTGCGGCTTGTATTTCCAACATTATGGACCCTCGAAAGTCGAAAAAATATTTTCTTCTTCTTCCATCTCTTTAATGTTTAAACTCATTTATCTCCTTATTTCAACATACAGCTTGAATTCTTTCATAAGTAACTCATCGTACTATACAAACAATTCCTCACACTTAAATAATTTGTTCCCTCTGCTCCCGTCACACGGTTTCAACTTAATTACAAGTGGTTTGTGAATGGGGGCAAGTATATTAAATATGATTTAAACGTTACAGACTCTTCTACACCCTTCAATGTTTCTCCCTCTCAATATACTTGACATTTATTAGTTACAAGTTGTTTTTATTACAATTTTATTTACAGCGCAATGAACGTTTTGTAGTTTTTCTCTAATACTGTAAACCAAGACCAGTTCTATATTATCATCTGATATTATTCGTCTTTGTGGCACAGTCCTCGGTCGTATCACACACCCGAACAGGGATCGCCACTGTATCAACTCGAGTCGTGCAGCATTCTTTGTTTGAAACTCCCTACTTCAAAGCACGCTAGTCGGAATCGTAACATAATCGCCTCGGGAACGTCGTGGAGCAGCTGATCCGCTTTGGTTACGTGCTCACGTAAGGTTGACGTCTGTTTGACGGCGAGGCGAAAGGCGGTTACGATACCTTTCCGATTTGATATGTGTGCCTTTCCAATATCATGGATCGGTGTACTTAAAAGAATTTAACATGCTTTATAATCTGGTTTAATTATTTCTGTAGCTTAATTTTTTTCTAAGCACAAATAAATTATTTAAAACATTATCTTACGAATAATTATGTTTAGTAGTAGGTGGGAATGTTCAGTATTGTATAAGTAAAACACGAGAACTGGTCACCCGTCGCTTCAAATTACCAATTAAACAATAGAGTATCCGTATTAGTAATATTTCATATTAATATACTAAACGCGATATGATTATTATTAAACAAACTTGAAACTAAATTACACAATGATTATTTCACAGTAAAACATTTCATAAGTTTTGTATTATGACTAAAATTTACGTCTTAAGTCTGGTATGGTACGAACGGTTTCGGAGACATTCAACGAAAATCGTTCCTAATACATAAGGTGATAGTTATAGTACCTTTAATTACTAAATTAATAAGCATCTATCTCAAAACGCAACCATAATGAGCTACTGGAAAAAGAGAACAAATGTCAAATTATATATTTTTGCATACAGGATAGAAAAATACACGTGCATTATTTGGCCAAAGTAACATTAACAAATATCTGCGTGTTTTTCTGGACAAAAAGCCCTATAATATACCATCGAGTCTCTACTACCTTCGGGGCATGTATGTAGCTGTAGTAATAACATCTTGGTTTCAAAATCGGACGTGTAATGATGTGTTGCTGATTCGTAAACCATTACTTCTTACATATAATTGTACTGCAAATTAGTGGCTTGTAATCGTTATTGTTGCTCGATATATTTCCTTATTTGAGGGAAAATTTACGATCCTGGGATGGCCTTCGAAGTGTTAAAGAGTCGTGAAAGTCTGTGTTACTTTAGCAAAGTTGGGCAGTAAGGGTCAGGACACATTGATCGACGGCGATCGAGAAAGCATAGCATGGAACAACGTACACATCGGTCGATGGGAAAGGATGAGTTTGTCGTTATATACCTTGCTGTCTTTTTTATGGATAAACCGTCGAATGCCGTCGATCAATGTGTCCTGACCCTAAAAAAGACGGCGTAGTATCGATGATGAGATGGCTTGGGTAGCTATCTGACATGACTGAATAGAAAAAAGAAGCCAGGGTCCAATGCCAGTGATAGGAGAGCAGAGTAAGCCTCTTGGTTGTTGGCATTGTTGTTAACGTAGCTGAGAGCTATGTGGCCGCATAAGTAATGATAGATGGATGGATATCAGAGATGAGAGTAAAAGACTGACTCCTGAGATAACAAACATCAATGATGAGGAAAATTTTGGACGTTGGCCATTTAAAATTCAGTTTTAAACGCCGTAAAAACCGGACGCGTTCAAATCAACCACAACGATATCACCAACTTTGAGCGGGTGTATTAAGCACTATAGTAGACAAATAAGTCACAAACACGTGGTGTTTATTAGTTGACACGTATTGTGCGGGCAGAGCGAACGTAACGGATTATCGGTGCTCATAAAACATCCACATCTCAAATGACGGCCACGGCTGACATTGAAAAGGAAAACATTGTACCATTTTATTGCAATTTTAATACACTTATAACAAGCGTGACGATTGTAAACCGCGTCCGCGTTAAGAATATATAAAAATGGATGTTTAACTGCTCGAGGATAAGCCGAGACGTAATAAACGGCTACAGTTTGTCCCCCTGGGTACTAGTCGTGAATGACAACTGTTACTGAGCAGGAAATAGTAACAACCATCGTAAACACAAGAGAATAGTTCTTCAGCTTAAAGGTGGTCCGTGTATTGATGTCTCTATTAAACGAGTGTGGATCCATATTATGCTCATGTTTTATTTCGCCTTTTGATTTCTATTTATAGTCTATTAAAACGTATTGACAGCACGTGAGTATTGATGCACGTTTGTGTATGATATTTTTTTTAATGAATTTTTTTGGGAGTGGTATACGTGAATTAAATTCTTTAGTGTTTAGATTAGATTAGATGGATCTTGCCTTTTAATGAAAAGTAGTACCTTAAGTATTTATATAAGACGTTGAACCTTAATTATGTTTGGTAAACTATACATACGCTAAATCTGTAAATAATTAACTCTAGCAAAGTCCAATTTAGATACTCTATTCCTTGAAATGAGAAACCAGATGTTTACTACGGTAATATCATGTCTTTTGGCGTCGAACATTTATCACACAAATTAAAAAATAATTAACATCAACACACGACGAGCAGTAGATATTAGTTGAAATGACAAAGTGCTGGCTCCCGACACAGATTCTGAGAAGCACACAGTCCACACATTAATCATACCGCCAGCTTAGTGAATCGTTGTATAAAACGGATTGAAATACTTAACTGTTAGAAGTGATTTGTAGCAGGCGACTTGAGAAGACTTATGGTATTTAGGACTACGATCTTTATTTACGTATGTAGCGTGACTTTCGATGTTACTTATCTCTGTATATATTACAAAGACGTATAATTTGATTGTTTGTGTGTAAAAAGGGGTTATCTTCCCAATTATCCTATCTAATTTCCGAAATTCTGTCACCAATATTTAGAATGAATGTTCAGATGATGGACATTGGCTACTTTAAAGACACGCTTTTTTTTAAGAATACGCGGGTGAATGGTTGCTAGGCCACAGGCCTCACAGTTTAATAATAACTCACTTAACAACCGTGATTCTTTTGTTTAATGATAGATGAATAAAAACAGCCTTCATCAATGTACAGTTAGTTGTGTTAACTGAACAGACTAATTGGATGATTGCAGAAAACTAGCTCTAGCTTCTAGGGCAACTCGAACACCGGCAGACAGATGCGCGGATCACCCAAATATACATCCATTGAAGGGTTACCCACAGCTGCCCTGCCAGTTGGGTAACCTTATCACTCAGTCACTACTCTAACCTAGCCGTAGTATAGTATCGTGAGCTAAGTTGCCATGTTATCTTTCACGGATCAGACGCGGGAAACCACGTGGTCACGACTCGGCGCACGCGCCTTGTACGCAAGTTCTTTTTTTTTTCAAATCTTACAACAAAATATGGGAATATATAATGGGAATATATTTTTAAACCGGACCAACATCAAAGCTGTGACGTAAGCCTAAATATCGGAAAACGCCAATTGAAGGAAACGCCTCGGGCCAATTTAGTTATGGAAATTAAGAATCGGTGAATGAGAAAGACACTGGTGTATTATGAATAATTTATAACTAAATTGAACTTGTTTCATCGTCAGTCAGTACGTTTGTACACCTAGGGGCGGTTCTTTTTAATACTGTTAACGTGGGTCTTTTAAGGCTGTTGGTCACGCGACGAGGCAGGTTTTAGTTCAGGTGGTAACAAGCAATATTATATCAATGTGAAGTAACTGTTACTGGGTGTAAAAATAAAGAAACAATGATTGATGTACACGTCATGGCTAGATAGCCTGTTTTCGAACGGCGTGTTCCGTAGTCGCACACGACACGCGATACGGGACAGCGTTTAGTACCCAGTAGGTTAGTGTAGTTTGGATTCCTGAATGCCTGCCGTGCAGAACAACTGGCTTGTTGCCTTATAGGTGTTTCTAAACGGGACTTTATTATATACTGGCGTAACAAAAAAAAATATATACCAACAGTAGAAAAGAAAAAAAAGAGAGGTATCATAAAAAACATAACGTCACGTCTGTATCACGCTTGTGTAGTGTATCAGAGGCGCACATAATTAGCACCTACACACATTTCGCCAGTTATGTTTTAGGTAGTATTGCCATAAAAGTAAAGTATAGTGTAAAGAAATCAGAGGCCTAAAAGTTTTCTAATTTAATGACCCGGCCACTTGGACCTTTAAGTCAAATCTTATTTTATTTTCCAAAACACTGCACTATTTATCAGGTATCACTTCACTTTTACATAGATTTAAGAATTCTAGCGGGAACTTCCGATGCGCCCATTCTCAAAGTTCCCGCTAGAATCCCAGAGGCCTAAAGGCGGTTTAAACTCTGACACCAGGTTGCTCATCAACCATATGACAAGAAGAATATTACATTAAAATAAACTTAAATTGAGTTTAACAACGATTCGGTAGCTAACGAGTGTTAATTTATGACGAAGTCATTAATCATATGCTAATCACGTAGGTACCTACAGCGATAAATTCGGAAATTGTCATCTGTTGGATGCGCGGGCGTTGATCTGCTGATGAATGAAGCGAATGAGCTGACAGTGCGCACCTGTTGATAATGATGCGACATTCAGACTTCGATGCTGATATGCTTGGACGGGGTCAAGTCATACGCTTATTGGCGCTACCGTGGGGCACATTATTTTAAATTATTCTTGCTGTTCATATATAAAATACTTTAACAGCATTCTTAAGTATTCGTTATTTAATTAAGTCAAGTTATTTTAAAGCACTTCTTTTGGAAAAGTTCTTAACTTACAGAAGTTTTTTACTTATCACAAATTCATAGACAGAAACGACTGATAGGCTAATTATATTAATGAGGTTTGTAAGTTACTCATTGTAATACCTCGCAAACCATGTAAAAAAACTACAAGCGCAATTTGTCAGTTTCAGAAACTTTCCGCTTCAGCTGCTAACTCGGCCACATTCACTTGCAACACTGTTGCAGCGAGCACCCATCGGCCGAATATGGCGCGGAATGCCACCCGACACGATTATTTTAATCGGTATTATTCGATATATCGGACGAAGCATCGAATAAACTCGATACGATTCTGTTTTTAATAGTAACTTGTGTACCAAGAAATGATTATGAAGATACTAAAGTATATTATTTAAATCGATTGGAGGCTTAAGAATAATCTTTATTTGTAAAACTGAGGAGTTTTGTACCTCTGTGGCAAATTGCACTTGGTGTGTTTTCTTTTTTTTTACTACGTGTTCGGCGCATGTGTATTGCGCTACTGTGTCGTGGGACTACTGTGCGCATCTGTTTTATGGTAATGAAGATGTGTGGTGATGTGGTGGGAGAATGTTATACAAGATTTGTGTGAGAAACGTCGGAACATGACGTCCTAAAGACTTCAATTACGAACTCACTTCTAAATTCGCGGTGAGATTCGATACTACCACTGCCTAGTGATGACGTAATTGAGATTAATCACGCGGAGTGAGAATGAAAATGAGAATACTGAGCTTTATGAAGTGACTTGCGAGATGATGTATGTGTTTCAGAATAGCATAGCTGGATTGTTTTTATCCTACCAAATCATTGTATCATTTGTAAAATACGATAAATGGCTGGCAGCGGTTGGAGGCGGCAGGCCGAAGATTGAGCTTAGTGGTGTGCCATAGGATCATCATCATCAGCCGGAAGACATCCACTGTTGAACAAAGGCCTCCCCCTTAGAATGTCACACTGAACATTAACATTTGTATTACTTTTACTCAAATATTTAGATACAGCACGGTATATTTTAGACATTTTTCTTATCTTTTAAATTGATAAAATATGACTTTGTATTCAATTATATCTAGTCATATATAGATGGTTTTTGTAAAAGGAATACAATTAAAATTTATTAAAATATAAAATTCATTACATAAACAGGTTCTGGTACCTCAAACACTTTATCAATCAAGGAGCTACCTATAAATAAGGGAAGGGCTCACCGATCAATTCAAAATGCATTACACCACCCCCTTAACAAGTTAAGGCTGCGTTTCATTGTTTTTTTTTTAAGGTAAACGCCGCGTGTTGCCAGGGGCAAGGCGGCAACCCGGTTTCCACGGTACACAAGCTAAAACGTAGGGTAATTCTAGTAATTTTATACCAGTTTCGATTTAGTCGCGTATTGCTTGTAGGTATATTTAAATAGCTGTGCCCGTCGTTTTATTTCGAGTTCTATCGAGAATCGGCCGCCCGAGCGATTGAATTTTGATTTCCTTTAGCGTATGTTATTTTTCTTTTTAATCGACTTTAAAGTAAAGGTTCTCAATTCGACTGTATTTTTTCTCGTCTACCAGGATCGTAATGTGATGTTTAATAGCCTGCTATGTTCATTAAGAATTGAGCTATCTTTGATTGTGAGTTCCAGAGATTAACTTGCTCATAAAAACTCTTTTTTATTTCATATATAGGTTACAAAAACACTAAATACGTACCTATTTGTCCTGGGGAAAAGAATCGACAAAAAACTAAATAGTTATCAAATTTTTCAAAAATAATATAAAATATACTAAACATGCTACTGTTTCACAATGTACATCATTATTTGACAGAATAATGAACCATCCATATCAGCTGCATTCCTCAAACAGTATTTCCTGAAGCTATTTAGACATAAATGACTTTCAGAAGGTTTATAGACGTGCCCAGTCGCTAGAAAATACATAACATAAACAAAATATTTATTATACATTGAAACCACTTAAAAACTAAATTAGCTTCGCCATTTCACTCTTTATAGTTTCTAGAAAAGTTAATAGCTAGATTTTGCATCAATGTCTATAAGGCTGGTGACACAATCGCAGATAAACGCTGGGGTCTTAGACTTTTAATGTTTTACAGAGAAAAATGATTTACGCATTTAAATGAATGTTAAAATACATGGCAGTTGTTCTAAATTTGAAAGATTTTTTTCTTTGAGCTTTTTTTTTTGGGTTTTTAACTACTAGATAATAAATGTCAACCCCGTCGTACCTTTAAAAATCTAGTAAGAATATAATTACATAGGTAATATACGTTACATTTGAAAAAAAAAACAATTGATTAAAAAAATTATCGTCGGGTATATAGCTGAAAATTATCTTATTTTTCTAAATAAGCCATTTTTATACGACTACATATTATAATTATGTTCTTATAGCAAAAATATATTGCCAAATTTTCCCTAATCCACAAATACAATTTTGCAATCGCAAAATCGCATGTCAGTCTCCTGCCTAACTCTGTCTAGTGCCGTCCGACATGTAGCCGCAGCATTTAGTGGTTATAAACCAGAATGACCGGGACTTTCGAGAAATGAACTTCCTGAATTCGATTCCCGATAATAGACACTATGTTATTCATTTTGTTTGTAATTGTAAAAGGTATTATTTCGAAGTTATAGCTTGTGTGGTACATGGGAATTATTCTGTTGGTAATATATACACAGAACGGTATATTTTAAGTTGTATAAATAAAAGTGAACAATAAGCAAAGTTTATGTTATATTAAGTTACTAAATCCTTTTTTTTTATTCGAAAACTAGCTTCCGCCCGTATAACTTCGTTATAAATCATTATAATATAATAAATTGAATTTCATTCATAGTTTATATTTTAACTGCTGCTGCTGATGCTGCGTGAGTAAACAAACCAACAAACACTTTATTATTCCAAAAAAAGGGGAAAAAACATATGTTGTTTATTATCACACTCCACACAAATATTATAAAGGCGAAAGTTTGTGAGTGTGTTTGTTACTTCCTCACGCTCAAAAGGCTGGTCCGATTTTAATAAAATTTAGTATGGAAGTAGCTGACACATAGGCTTCTTTTTATCCCGAAAACTTGTCGCGGGTAACACCGCGGGGCGCAGCTAGTTAAATATAATTCACGCTATAGTTTTACCCTCAGTTTCGCATATTTTAGAAACACAAGGACTCCATAAACGTGCATTGTCGCGAACCGTAAAAAAAGTAAATAAATCATAAAATTCTTGAATATATTTTATCTTAACCGCCGACAGTAAGTTTTTATTGTTTACATTTCAGCGGGACAGTAAACAGCGTCTTGTTAAAATAATTATGTGAACAACAAACGTATAATGTTATGTAGCGAAGGAGCTAGAGGCTGGTTGGCCTGTTGTCAAACTGTATGGTATATTTTTTGTCTCAATACTAAGTAAAGAGCCCTATTTTTACCCGACTACGGTAAAGCCAGGAAGGGTTATGATTATAGAAGTCTGAGTATAAATGTATGTATGTAAGTATGTTTGTATTTACGTGTTCAACTGTAGCGCCTGATATACTGAAATGATTTTTAGGGTTCTGTAACCAAAGGGTAAAACAGGACCCTATTATTAAGACTTCACTGTCCGTCCGTCCGTCTGTCCGTCTGTCACCAGCCAGTATCTCATGAACCGTAATAATTAGACAGTTAAAATTTTCACAGTTGATATATTTCTGTTGCTGCTATAACAACAAACACTAAAAAACAGAATAAAACAAATATTCAAGGGCCCCCATATACCAAATTTATTATTTTTGTCGTTCTTATAATAATAATAATAATAACCCCCCTGTGGGACCACCTTGACGTGGTGGGGGGGCTTAGAGGAAGGCATGAACTAGTTTTGTGGTCACTTTCACCTCGACCACACCCTGTTAAAAGTCAGGAGGTACTAATAGCCACGAATATCTCGGCTCAACCCTTTCTAACAAACGGTCCCAAACCAAGAAGAAACAATATGGTACAGACAAGAAGCTCAAGTAAACGGCCCCAAGTTCCCGGCGAGTCTAGCAGCAGTACTGGCCCTGACGGAGGCCAGGCTGAGGCTCGGCTCCGGGGTGCGAAGAATCCCCGGGAGGCGACTCTACCCCGTCAAACGACCCAAGCAACGAATACGGTACCCGATATGCAAAGCGATATGGAGCGATCATCAACGACACCTTCACCATTTAGTTCATTTGATTCACCTAGCTCATCTCCACAATTCTATCAGGTTTCATCCCGGTCTAGTACCGTTTCACCAGTGTCTGAGGATGTTGTGCAGGAGGCTTTTGCCTCTGAACCTGCACCCACCACAGGCAAAAATCGTGCGCGTAAAAGATGGACAGAGGATATGAACAAATTTATCTGGCGCACGTATCTTATTGCTACAAAATTGAATACTAGTAGATTATACCTAGATCACCTTCACCACGAATTTTCACAGAAATACCCACAGATGGAGGCCACTAAACAGAGATTAGGAGACCAATGCAGGGCAATAGTAAGAAACAATTTAATCCCTCAAAAAATTTTAGACGACATAAAAGATGAGGTTGCAGTATTTTTACAACAACCACAAGCCGAATCAGAAACACTAGCACATACACAAACACATAACAATCAACCAGGACAAAGAAGAAAATGGACAACCGATTTTAATGAATCCATTATTAGAAACTATTATAAGATTACCGAAATGGAACAAAATAGATCAGCTTACCGACGTCCCCTGTATCAAGCAGTTATAGCAGAACACCCAGAATTAGCAGAAGTCAGCGAGCAACGGATATCTGAACAACTCCGTGTCATCCTACACAGTAAAATGATATGCGATCAAAGGCTACAGACAATTCGCGAGGAAGTATCAAACGACCTGAATCTGCATCGTAATAATGCGGATGTCAGGTTGGACACCATGGCTCAATACATGACACCTGCATCACAATCTTCACATACTTCAGAATCTCACACACACTTACTCACTTTACCCACCCAAGCTGATGAAACACCTTCAGAAATACAACCAAGTATTACGACCTATATCAGCCACTTAGAGCCAGACAAAATTAGGGAACAATTTAGTAAAACGTTAGAACGATTTAGAAATACAAACCCAACTGCCCGACCATATATACCTAAACAGAAAACATCTCGGAAATTGGCTCAAATTGTGCATTTTATTAATACTGAAATTCTACCACAAAACATAACACCTGATCAAGCTTTTGAAACCACGCATACCATTATCTACTGTGCGGCATACACAGCAGCCACCTGTAATGGATCAAAAGTCAAGGAAACAGCTAGTAACTCACCGAACCAAAACAAAAGAAGAGTGCCTGCCTGGCAGAGAAGGCTAGAACGTAGGATAGAAGATATGAGAAGAGACATTGGTAGAATGACAGCGTATATTAGAGGCAATAGGAGTAGTCGAATTATATTATTAGTAGAAGCGATAAAAAATAAATACCGAGTACACTCACAACATGAAGAACCTAACTTAAGTAATGAACAATTTCTTGATACACTTAAACAGAAATTGAATGCAGCCGCGAGTAGGTTAAAAAGGTATATTAACTGCACCCTCCGAAAAACACAAAACACGCAATTTTCAAACAATGAAAAACAGTTTTACAGATCTCTCTTATCAGACTCACAGCGCACCAGAACTACAGAAAACATCTCACCGACGCCACCAGTTGAAGAATTGTATAGTTTCTGGTCCAGCATTTGGGCGGTTCCAGTTCATCACAATACAGAAGCTGAGTGGTTACAGGTGGACAGTGCTGTTACTAACTTAATTTCACCGATGAAGTTTGAACACATACCACTAGAAATATTTGTACAAATCTTAAAGAAAACTCACAACTGGAAAGCGCCTGGAAGTGATTGTATACACAACTACTGGTACAAAAAGCTAACAACCATTCATCCATTACTTTATAATCACATTAACGATTTTATTCAGACCCCAAACATTATCCCCTACTTTATCACACAAGGCCTCACCTACATGATACCAAAAGATACAGACCACCAAAACCCAGCCAAATACCGTCCGATAACTTGCCTACAGACGATTTACAAAATACTTACAGCATGCATCGCTGAACTCATACACAAACACTTGTCCGAAAATAATATTTTAGCTGAGGAACAGAAAGGATGTCGTAAAAGGAGTCAAGGCTGCAAGGAGCAGCTTATAATAGATACAGTTGCAATGAAACAAGCCATAGCCATGAAAAAGGATATAAACACGATGTATATCGATTATAAAAAGGCTTTTGACTCGGTACCCCACAGCTGGCTTCTCCATGTACTCCGACACTATAAAATCCATCCACAAGTGATTAGCTTTCTTGAAAACTCCATGCAACACTGGACAACAAAACTTAAAACAGTAGGTTTAATGAGCACAGTAACTTCCGAAATCCCAATAAGACGGGGAATCTTTCAAGGCGATGCGCTCAGTCCTTTGTGGTTCTGTCTCGCTCTAAACCCTCTTTCACACTTGCTAAATCACTCTAACTCTGGTTACAAAATCACTACACCACACAAACACACGTCTCTTTCGCACCTTATGTACATGGACGATATTAAATTATACAGCAACAGTTCACACGCATTAAATAACCTCGCAGACATTACCCAAACATTTTCAAATGATATACACATGGAGTTTGGTATAGATAAGTGTAAAACATTTTCTGTATACCTAGGCAAGATAATCCCAAATAGTTACGTATTAGACTCAGGAGTAACTATTGAGCCTTTAGAGCCAAACACTTTTTATAAATACCTAGGTTTCCTTCAAGCCCGACAGATAAACCAAAAGGACACAAAACAAGAACTTAAATGTAAATTCAGACACAGACTCAACACACTACTTCGCTCCCAACTTAACTCGCGCAACCTAACTAAAGCAATTAACAGCTATGCTATCCCTGTCTTAACATATTCTTTTGGTACAATAAACTGGACACAATGCGATCTTCATAATCTCCAACGTGTAATAAACACATCTCTAACAGCCCATCGAAAGCACCACCCCAGGTCCTGTGTGCAAAGAATGACCCTTTCGAGACATGAAGGTGGACGAGGTCTGATAGATGTAGTTAACTTACACAACAAACTAATAACATCACTTCGAAACTATTTCTTTAACCGCTCAGAACTTTCCGAAATTCATAATATAGCTTCAGCCGCCGATAAACACCTCACTCCACTCAACCTCATCGACAGAAACATGCAAAGAAACGAACGGATCATTGATACGAAGGACAAGATCGCCTCATGGCAGCAGAAATCTCTTCACGGTAGACATCGCCACGACCTGCAACAACCACATGTCGACAAAGCTGCGTCGAACGCCTGGTTGCTACGTGGTGAACTCTTTCCCGAGACGGAAGCTTTTATGATGGCGATCCAGGACCAAGTTATTGATACCCGAAACTACCAAAAGCACATCATACGCAACCCGAGCCTTCTAACAGACACATGCAGACGCTGTCACGCTAGCCCTGAAACTATACAGCACATAACATCTGCCTGTAGATCCCTAGCTCAAAGTGACTATAAACACCGTCATGACCAAGTGGCTGCCATAATACACCAACACCTTGCACACAAATACCATTTCATTCCGAAAAAGACTCCATACTATAAGTACAAACCTGACACAATACTTGAAAACCATAATTTTAAAATCTACTGGGACAGGACCATCATTACTGATAAAACTATTCATTTCAATAGACCAGATATAACAGTTCATAACAAGATAAATAATACTGTATACCTCATTGACATAGCTGTGCCTAATACACATAACATCCAGTGTACAATAGCCGAAAAACTTACCAAATATCAAGATTTAGCTATAGAATTAAAACGCCAGTGGCGCGCAGTGACCATCCATATAGTTCCGATTGTGGTCTCAGCAACTGGTATAATACCCAAGAGCCTACAGCGAAGTCTGGATCTGTTAGAAGTCCCTAAACACACATTCATCACTCTACAGAAAGCTGTCATACTAAATACCTGCCGACTCACCCGTAAATTCCTCACCTCATCATCCATCTCATCAGCTTTCACACTAACTTAGTCTTCGCCTTCTCACGCTTGACTACGGTCCGCGTGATAAGGATTAAACCCCTTTAGTAAGGGAGAAAAAATTTACAAAAAAAAAAGTATAATAATAATATCCATTTATTTCAGGCATCAAAGGCCTATAACTATAAATACAATACTATATTAATATAACTTAAAAATACTATAAACACATACAATTATATAACTATACTACACACGAAGTGGCGGCGTCGTGTTTCGCTGACTGGTGTCATTTAGTCGGCCACGAAACCGGCGATAAACAACACCCTTCGGCCATAACTCTTCTTTGAGGAACTTTTCAAGATGTTGAGTCGGAACACGCACCACGAACGAATTGAAGTTAGTGTTGTGACGCGGCTCCAACTTCTCGACCCTCAAAATCGAGTTGGTCTTCACACGCAGGTACTCCACGACCTCTTCAACCTTCGTGGAGTGGTGTAGTCTGGACACGTACAGCTGCGTCGTAGGGATTGCTGGACGAAGCAGCATGTTGGGTCCTACCAGCGCGGTACCGCACTGGTTCCGACAAGGAGGCTTCTTCTTCTTCTTCTTCTCTACCTTTATGAAGCCATCCTTGTCGCACGTGTCCTTCTCTGGACCCCGCCTTTTCAAAACCTTGTTAGGTTTCGACCGGCTCTGTTGACCCCCTTTTGTAGTCAGCGCTTGCTTTGCCTGCGAGTATTGTAACTCAGCAGGCTTGTTAGCGGCTAATATCGCTGCGTAGGCTCGCTTGGGGGTCGATGCACCTACACACGGCGTTGTCTCTACCGCTGTCGAGGCAGGGACGGCGGCGGCATGCGTTGCAAGTGCAACGCTTGCATTTTCGGCAGTCGGTGACGCAGTTGAGCTCGCTGACTCAAAACTGCATATGGAGGCGTTTTGTGCGCCGCGACGCGTGTTCACGTTAGCGGCGCCGGTCGGTGACCTACTTGCAGAAATTGCATTGCGCAACAACACTACTTCAGCGCGCAGATCACTTATGGTGTTATTCGACACCTCCAACTTTAGCTGCATCTCGGCCTGGCTTTGCTTCAGGAATGTAATGTCCTTCAGCAGCCTAGTGACGTCGACGTGATCGAAAGTGACGGGAGGCAGCTTATGCAGGTCCTTCGCCACGAATTCAGGCACATCGTCAGGGTCGGTCTCCTTCATCAGTGTTATGATGTCTTGGAGACTCTTCTCTGTACCGTCCCTTCGACGAGACGGCATCTGGCTGACTTTGCCGAGCGTTGTGAACAGCAGCAACTTGGCACTGCTAATCTCGTCCTCCTTGTACGAGGACTTGCAGATCTGCATGATGCTTACTTCGTCCATGTAGTCGATGGCATGTTTAATGAATGCCAATACTTCATTGGCTATGAGAGGTTGGGAACTCATAGCGGAAAACGGGCAGCGGCTATAGCCGCGCAGTTCGCGAATATAATATTCGTACTGTGCAGCGCAAGCGCGACCGTACTTGACCGGTTTTATTTAAATCCCTAGGGGAACGTATTGGACCGACATTACAATATTATTACCCCTACAATATTATCTCTCTAATTTGTAGCTCACAAACACTTCATATCGGCGATCCACGATAGATACAGTGTTTAATGAGTCGGCACTGATAACTGCACGCTTTGCCGCGCACGCGCAGTGTGGAGTATTCAATACCTGCCATATTAACCCGTCTTAATGAGACCACATTATATGGAAAGTATTGTATATCCAAACGAGTTACCGGCAATCTGTACAATCCGATATTTTATACACTACCTAGGCAATGTATATAATATCTTAATAATGTATAAATTATTATTTACCAGCTGCGCCCCGCGGTGTTACACCCTATATTTTTTCGGGATGAAAAATAGCCTGTGTTAATCTAGGGTGTCAGCTACCTCCATATGAAATTTCATTAAAATCCATTCAGTAGTTTTTACGTGAAAGAGTAACAAACATCCATCCATACTCACAAACTTTCGCGTTTATAATATTAGTAGAGGTGTCATACTTTGCCATATTCTATAAACTACCGAATATGTAGCCGGTAATAAACGTAAAAGACGAGAAGGAAGAAAAGGGATAGCCATTGAATCAATATTATCTATCTTTACTAGCCATGGTAGTTTTAGCTAAAAGCTCTAAGCTTTTTTGGTCTAAACACTATACCCGGTAAAGCAGGATAAGTCCCTTTCAGGGCTAAAAACTAAATCACGTAGGTACTTTAATCAAGACTCTAGCTGTGTTATACTACCATAAGCTAGACGCTTTAAGTATTTTTGCTCGCCAGTACACCCAGCAAAGCAGGAAAAGTCCCTCTAGGGGCCAAAGACTAAAAAACGCTACTCCAATCAAGAGTAAGTCACAAAAAGATGGCTGTTTCTTCTACAGATGGTTATGGAGAGCATCCAAACTCATCCCGCCGCGTTTAATAGCCTATTAAACTTGCCGATTCTGTAGCAACGCAGGCCCGGCGTCGTAAAATGATGACAAATGTACTACAGGCTAGGTTTGTATGGCGAACCTTTTATTATAAATACAAATGAGGTTTTAAGCTAATTAGTGAGGTGATTAAAATGATATTTCAATAAAGTTGAGATACTAGTGATATGTGTGAGTATTTTGAAGACTCGAAAAGGGGACAAATTGTTGTCCGACTTGACATATGACTAGTGTAGTTCAGACTCAAAGTTCGGAACTCTTTTCTAGTCCATTGTGATTTTTTGATAATTCATGACTCTACATCACTCTGCATTCATTTCCTGAGATAGGAAGGTGTATAGTAACATCCACATTTTGCTAGTTTAGGTTATAATAGGGTGCAACCTATTGCCATTAACAAACAGAACATTAGCATCAATCCAGACTCCGTGCTACTATTGCGAATACCAAATTTGATTTTTTTTTTATTCTCTGAATATGTAAGACGTTGGCAACCTACAGCATGAGTATCATACTGCCTGACAAAAAGTAGATTTGCAGCAACACACTTTTCAGTGAAGGGTTATTCTCCAAACTGCCAAAAAACAGTGTTATTATTTACCTAATTCCATATCTCAGTACAGTAAGTACCAATATCCATACAATTCGTACTAGACATTCCAATTTAACCCTCCCGTGCTATAGATAAATTTAAATACTCAGACAATATTTTATGGCTTATTTTAGGTACGGTTTACGATGGAAGACGGGACCCGGTGGATGAATGTCTGGCTAGATTTTATGTTACCTACATATAAGAATGTTCTAGACTTGTCTAGAATTCCAGATAGTGCTATTCTGAGTTCTTGTTCTAGTGTTTGATGACTGTTTTATTGTGGTCTATTGTGCCGTTGTGCGAGCCAACTGGTAATAGAAACATCTGTCAAAGCTTAGCGAATGTTTGCGGTGTGGATATCTTAGCTATTGTTGTTAGTATTTAGGATAATGTAGATACCGATTTGAAATAGTCACTGGCATACATGACGCATTCACTACTTTCGCGCAGTTGCGTGAAAAGGAAACGCTTACAAACAATATTTGCGACGGAAGACTTAGGGTTAAGTTTTCACAAAACTCACGCGTTGTAAGTAGGCTTTATATTAATTTTAAGAAGGTTGGGTAATTATGTCAAGAACATAAAATGTGATCGAGTCACAACACTTAACACTACTTACTAAATACCCAATTTAAAACAAGATAATTCTGCATCTTAATATCCTAACAAACTATTCATATTGTTACATTTATTGCCATTTTATAGCATTTATAAAATCAAAACAAAACCGCAAACTTTTTTCCGGCCACGGTATCAGGTCGACAACCTTTGCCAACACGCATATTAAAATTTTAGGAACAATACACCGGTAAGCAGTAAATCAATATCCCTTGCTAGACGGCCGCGGCACAAAGGGGCGCTGCGAAGCGCTGCATCTGCTAACCAATGTCAACGGTGACGTTTACGCGCGAAAAGTTTTACGATCCGCAGACGACGACGCGTCAAACGAATAGTGTTGTTATTAGCGAATGTGTCAATGTGTCGACACTTTTGGACATAATGTATTACTTAATCAGTTTTTGCTAAAGTGTGATATCAGTTTCTTTTTGTGTATATCGAAAGCATTTTTCTTATGTAAATGTAGACTAGTTAAAACTTAATAAATTATGCTCACTGTTTCTAGTTATAGCATGTGGTTTGTACGCACAAGATAGCATAGTCCGCCAGTGTGTGCACAAACCCAGGTGCGGTATCCCTCACATTTATGCATAGTCGAAAGGGACGGGAACCAACACGATCGGAGAAAGTTGAGGCGTTGGACGATAACAACACTGCTACATGAATCCAATGCTACTTTGTATTCAAACTCAATTACTAAATTACACCGGTAATGAACGCGAAACACCAGTGCCAACACATAATAACTCCTGCGATTGATTCAAGCCACTTACTTTAATGATGGATAACCAAATATAATTATATCATATGCGTTCTTTTTACTCAAATTACAGACGAAATGCGATGAGAATGGCACAAAGTGTAATTCCTCAATAAGAAAAACAGTAAATAGTTGTATATTATCATCGATACGGTGAATGGATCGCGGGACGTCACTCTAGTCTGTACATTTTACGACCGTCTCGTTCGTCGTTCCCGTGTTCCATTTTTAAATGGGTACGCTTGTGGTAGGTCATCGAATAAATAATAATTATTATTATCATGAACTGATTGTCCACTCTTGTTTTTAAAACTAAATCGTCAATAATTTTAGGGTTTTGTGCAGTGTATCAATTCTGCAGCATGTTTTCTTAAAAAAGAAATTTTAAACCGATGCATTTTTTTTTTAAATTTCCCCGACCCGACGTTAAGACTGCGTAATTTACGAGTGGCCGGTAATAAAAGTTTTTGTTGCGAAAAGCGACGGGGTGCTATAAAAGTTTGCTGTCCCTTTCCACAGTGAGTTTACGAGCGTGAAAACGCGAGATAGGTATACCGTACCGGTAGTTTTATTACCGGGTATGCGAGCGATGTGAACTTATGTACGGTAGCTAGGAAGCTTGGCGGCAAAACACAATATGTCAAAACGGGTTTCATTTAAAATTGGAACACGGTCTTAAAGCACAAACAATTGATTCGCTTTTTGACACAGCAATAACTTGCATACAAAAACCTATGTTAGCACATCTCAGTAAATTCCTTTACTAAACATTGAGAAAACAGAATTGGAATTTTGGAAATATCGATTGCTTCAGGTTCCTTTATCGTAAACTTTAAATCAGTTTAAAAAAAACTCGAAGTTTTCAACTGTAACCAACAATTTTCTCCCTCATATCCTTAATACTCGATCCAAATGTTTCGTTCGGGAATCAAATAGATTTCTCGTCCGAGAAATCCAAGCACTCAAGCGAGCGTCAATATAATTGAGGAAATAGGTCATATAAGGTTTACGAGAGGGTTGCAGTCTAGGTCTTAGTATTCAAGCTATGTTTGCTAAACGTGACCTCAGGAGGGTTGGAGCTGGATCGTTGTTATTTTATAGTGGGGTTAAACGCTTTTATTACTGGCTGATGGGAACGGTGGAGCAATAATTTGACGTTTTGATTGGCATAGACACACAGTGACGGCTTCAGAGTTGAGCTTTTGAATTTCGAACAAAACAAAACCATCATTTTAATTTTAAAAATTAACATTTCTTGGAAATGTGCAGATTTTTTAATACGAATAAAAATGGCCGTACCACTTACTTTTTGGACGACTGCGATGTGAGGCGGTGCAAAAAAAGTAGAAAAATGAACAACTGGCTTTTGTCAAGCACACCATCAGATAGAGATGTTTAATTTACAAATGTTAGGAAGATGTCATTGATATTATGTACAACAGAGGAGAATCATGTATATTGATGCTACTTAAAAACTAGTCTATGTGGGAAGTTGGTTTTAAAGCAGGAAAGTAATTACCATGAGTCATAGAACAATGAGGGAATGTCTGTGGTGGGGCCATGCTAATGTCCGCAATACGTGTCGTGGTTGGCTCAACTACAGTGAGCATGGGGCGCGGTGTTTAATGACGTGTAACGTTAAACGATGGTGGTCTATCTAACACATAAGCCAGTAAATGGTTACATAAGGGATAATGCTCAATGTAACAATCGACATAAGTAATGAATTAATTAGGAACGCCGTTGTACTACCTCAAAGATCAGGCGAAATGTTTGTTGCAGTCTGTGTAATAGGGACCGACTTTCTCGACATCGAGAAGAGAAGAGACCCATAGTTTAAGGGGGAAGAGACAACCGCGGGCATGCAGTCGTGTCGGTTTACCATCCCATCGGACTATAGGTACAATACGTCTTGTACACCATCACAGATTTTATAGAAGAATCAAATTAGAAAATAGAGTATAATGGGCGGTGTATTAGGTTATTATTGGCTTTATGTTGCATATGGTAACCACCTATCCTTATTTTTATAGCTGTTGGTTTTCCAAATATAAATAAGTAAAATTTGAGGCGAGTTTACCTGTATTTACGCGCAGGCTTGTGCACTATATCTATGCGCGTAAACACAGGTGCCTCACAGAGGGATTAGGCGTAGAACCAACGGCTTAACGTACTTTTTGGAGCACGGAAGGGTCTCGACATGTGAAAATGGTCACCTACCACAAGACTGACAGCGGCGACAACGGCTTCAATTCGTAGATCGACTGATCAGAGCGCTAGCCACGTAGCTAAGTACTCGTGTACTTAGAACGAGATACTGAATTATCATACAAGTTAAGGTTGGTGTCATAAAGGCGACTTAGGGAAAATCCAAAAGATGGGCAGCAGCGTCTTCTGTAACTTCACCACCAATACTGCGATCCCCAAGCCGCTTGCCAAGCGTGGGGTTTGTGCCACTCGCCCTTACTTAAAGGGGAGGCCTTTCTTCAACAGTGGATTTCTTCCGGCTGATGAAAATACAGGTTAATGCGAAATTTCGTCAAACCACCTCATATATGATTTATCTGTGTTAAATTACGTCATACAGGTTATTTTTAGTGAGCCATACGGCGGGCATTGTTTGCCAAGTTTATAGCTAATAACACTGTTCTGCCGGACACCTATGTTTTATTTTACAGTTGACACACCATTTTTATGGCCTATTCACTGGGTTTAAACAAGTGATGGGCACTTAGCGCGTCTAGAACCTCGTGTGGTCTTGCCAGCACTAAAATATTGTAAGAAGTTCATTAAACATGTGTTAATGTGTTGGTTTAGAATGAGTAAGTAATTAGTTTTTGAAATGTACACTATATACAGGCGTCAGCTAAAGTTGAGACGTATTTATTAACTTAGTCTGTATGTTTGTTTGTTTCGTTTTTTTTCTGATGAAATGCTGAACTAATTTTCACGCATTTTTGTTTGGAAATAGTGTTAGGCCTATACTTTTCACTATAATTTGAGAAGCATATAGCTAGATAACTAACGCTGGTTGGTCAATAAGCGAGGTTAAGCAGCACTTGCTGAGGCTAGTCATTGGATCATCATCATCATCATCATCATCAGCCTATCTCAGTCCACTGCTGGACATAGGCCTCTCCCATGGTCATTGGATGGGTGGCCATAATTATACACTAGTGCGGGGCGAGAACATATCCATATTAATAATTGATGGTCTACTATTTAATAACCTGTTTCATCGTAGTGTCCATTCTCATGCAACAATTATATTGCAGTTTTCATCAACGAGTATTGTTGCATCCTTCATTATATCCAGTGATCTCAGAATTAATAGGGACGGACAGACAGACGACTTAAGGTGATGTAGTACGCACAATCAACATAAATAACTGTTAATTGGAACCCAGTAATAAAAAGTTAACTTGTTTTTATATTCAGTCAATTATATTTATACGGTTCTGGTTAATGCCAATAAACGTTTCACAGAATGTATATTATAGAATGTGTATTTGAATATACCTATATATTATAGAGACACACACACAAGAACACTTTCAATTTTTGAGCTCTTGAGCTGATCACTGAGCTGAGCTTGAGTAAACTAGGGCTCATTTAATTTTCGTCCTTAGTGTTACAATTAGGGACCATCTAATATATTTTTAAGTTTTTTTTCTTCGCCCCGAACTAGGCCCTTTCTCCTGTATCATGGGTGCGTTTTTACGTAAATAGGTTTGGTGAGAATACGATATTATGGTACTTTTGATTTAAAAGCTTGTGTTAAAAATACAGTTATAAATATTAACTTATTATTTGTGCATTCAGGACGATATCTATGGAGCTGATTCTTCAAGATCGATAGACGTTTTTGACGTCCGTATACGGTAGGAGTGTAGACAGAGTTTATAGCTTAAACAGCGCAGCATAAATGGGAATTTTACGACGTATTACAGGAGATTGACAGATCTTGTTATAATTTACCGGAAAATATTCAACTTTCTTGCTTTTATTTTCGCTTAGGTTGGAAGCGGGGGAGGGGAGAGAGATCAAGCTCAGTGGCGTACCATAGGAGAGGCCTATGTCCAGCAGTGGACTGAGATAGGCTGATGATGATTGAACTTTTTATATTGTTTTACAATCGTGAAGAGGTAGATAGACAGTTGAATAAATATTATGTCCTATGTACAAAATATTTTGATAATAATTAGTTAGTTTTACTGGGCATTATCCGCACTTAGCCACATGATCGAGCTTTTGCGGTACTGGGTCTATGGGCTAGTCAGGCATGTCCCAATAACCTACGCGGAAGTGCTACGAAAAACGGTCGCTACTATTTCGTAGCGCTGATATCTAGCCTACGCGCGTGCATCCCTAATTAGGAGTTTTAGCACTGTTCATCAACAAGTATCGGATATCACAACAACCCGATGGCGCAATAGATCCAAAATCTGTTGTTTCTGCTGGACTGCTTGTGGCCGGTGTAACTCGGTCGAAACGTCAAGCCAAAAATTAAAAAGTTGTGTTCGCGTTAATTCCCGTTGTGTTGTTTCTATTATAATCATGTAACGCGATAGTTTAAAAAATAGCAGTGGATTAAAATGCCTGTCGCAGACAGTTGCGGGTTCAATCCACATACGACTAATATAAGGTATCTATGTGCTTAGCAGATTTGGGCCCACCAATATAGCTAAAGGTGGGTGCAACCTTTACCCTTCCTACTAATATTTACATCTTAAGGATGACGTTTTAAAATACAGGGAACTTGGAATTTGATGGGTGCGATCAGCGACATGATAGCTTGGTTGGTTAGCGCTGCGCCACAGTACGGCGAAGGTCGCGGGTTCAACTCCCGCTCGTGTCCATTTTTCAAATTTTCTTCATCAATTTTGTATCCTACTCCTTCCAAGAATTGCAGCGTGATGAGTCTTGTGCCTTAAGTTCCAGTGCAGTTATTAACGCGCCATTTTAATTGTTAGCCGTACAATTTGTGCACAAGTTGATCATATACAGGGGGGCAATTGTTGGGTTATACATGGTGTTTGCTAATTATATCGTTATTGCAGCCTTGGTAACAAGCCATTTATTAAACTGGATGCTTAGTATACTAATACTATTTTGTTGATGTGTTTCTTGTCACTATAATTATAAATACATCCAGACAAACGTCAACACCTCCTTCTTTTTGAAGTCGGTTAAAAAGGGTAAACGTGTACATCCATAAATGTTTAAATGTCAATCTACGCATTCTATAAGGTCAGGCTAACGTTTCGAGTTGATAGATAATGAAATAAAATACATGATTCATTTTATTCTAATAACTTTCATGGGTGTTATCCATATTATTTACTGTATATTACGGCTATACTCACGTGTGTATTCGTGAATGACTGACTAGTTTCGAACTGAAACGGAGCCCTTATTTATGAGCTGGTTACGCGGCAGAGTCGCGCTCATGAATAAGGGCTCCGTTCGAGTTCGAAACTAGTCGGGCATTCTCGAATACACACGTGAGTATAACCGGAATATACATTAAATTACATGATTCATTACCCAGTACACTCAAAAACGCTTAATAATAATGTTCACAGGTAAGTCTAAGTACTTATATTTGAATATGTTTACATATCTAAATGTTTACATAAATCATAGTAACAAAAGCGAATCTTTAAAATCCTAACATATCCCAACAATTCCGGGGTCAGTTATACATATGTTCATAATATAGGTTAAAAATAAAATAACTTAAAATCCTCTGTGTTAGTCTTACGATACACTGCACTTCGTTTTACTCTCACACAAACAGTCTGTGCATTCCGAACTGTCCTGTAGAAGGTACAGTTTTATTAAAAAGATACACATTCCACTAGAGTTTACTTTCCATTTCACTTTATCAAGCATATAAAAAAAACTACAATATCCGATATTATAGTGCAGTATTCAGTTATTCACGACGCCCAATAAATAATTAGCGGCTTGTAAAGCGTGATGCCGGCACTTCATTTGGCCTACTTGCCCAAATATTCGTAATGAAAAATACACCGTAAGTTGAATGCAATAAGGTTCATTTTTGTACTCGTAAATATTTGTACGAATACGCCAAGTGTAGTGCCACCATGAAATTCAGGTCAACAAAGAATGCGGGTCACGGAACTCACCTGTCGCGGCGCATGTTCGCATCGCTACAAGTGCGCAGGCGGCGGCGAGGGCCGCTGCGTGGTGAGCGGCAGCGGCAGCAGGTGCGGCGCGTACTCCGGCGCAAGCACGTACCGCGGCGAGCAGCACATGGAGTACGAGCCCTTGCGCGCCTGCAGCTCCAGCAGCGAGCACAGCGACCGCTCGTACAGTCGCCATTGGTGCACCACCCAGTGCGCTGCAACCACAACCAATCAGTGAGCTTTTATCACAACGCTTCTTTGATATCCACGCACCAATTAATGAGCTTTCATTGCTTCGCTTCTCATATCCACCAATCAATGAGCTTCAGTCACTACGCTTTTTTGAATTTCCCACCAATCAATGATCTTAAGACCCCTTACTTATGACATCTGACAATGGTAACCATTGATTATTTACTTATTACGTGTCAATGTCGTTTGCATTTCGAAGAATAGAGATGTCATGGACTGAAAAGGCGTTTCTGTTAAGACTTTTTTTTGTTATAAGAGGGGGAGGGGGGATATCTATACGCTGTGGCCTGTGGTGCTAACCATTCATCTTAGAGCTAGAGCATTATAGGTTTGGTAGCTGGCAAGCTACCGCTTACGAAGCCTGGTATTTGAAGGTTACCGTGAGCTACCTCGTGCAACGTGTATGGTTATAATCACTTCTCCTAATATAGACAATTATAAGACCTAATATGTATATATTTATTATAATTCCTACTATAAAATGTGAAAGTTAGGATGTTTCTTACTCAATAAAGTAAAAACGGCTGGACAAATTTGAATGAAGTTTGGCACACCTGGGTACAGGAAAAGAAGTGTTAACCTTTTAAAAGTCGCGGGCAAAACTTGCCCTCATTATCTGATTAACCGAGTTGAGATGCTTAAAGAGGCGAGTGACGATAATAAATCGATCGTCCGAAGCTCGAAATGTATGCGAGCTTTTACGGTGCGCCGACGCATGGCTAGAAACTTATCGCTCAGGAGACGCTTGGTTGCACCGCAATGAAGAGTGATGGTCCATAAAGAATTATTACCGTTTGGAGTAAGAAATATATCTAAGAGGAATGAGCGAATGAACGACACATAAACGCGAGAACTAAACCTATAGAAATAACAATCTTATTTTAAATATGTTATATCTAGATATCATTTTAAGGCAGTTGCACACAATGCTTCGTCTGCTTCTATGGTATATTAAATAGCTGATGAGAGAAAGAGAGAAGCTGTGACGGTATACAACCTTAAGACCGCAAGCAATTGGCAGCACAGCTCTATTTATAAACATAGATTAAAAAAATATTTTCAAAATAAGAACGAAGTCCTAGCCGGTTCCCCTTGGAATGAGACTTTAAAATATGCAAATAGAATTGACGTTTCGTAGATGCTTAAGAAATAAAAATATCTTATAAATAGGGGGTTAACAAGTGACAGAACACTAGTCAAATAGAAATAGAATTGAAAGGAGAATGTAAGGTAGGGTCGCCATATTATGTAAAGCTCATATTCTATTCTATTTGACTAACATTTTGCCACTTGTTAAAAGATTCTTAATCACTACAGCTCGCTTTAGCAATATTCACGATACCGGAGGATGTACAGATGATATATTAATAAATAACATGAATTATAAAACCTTGCAGCTCTAGAAGTAGGCACGGCCACCGCTCGTACTCCTGGCAACATAGCTGTAAAATAATAATATTATTAGCATACAACCCTAAAAATGACATCTGTGACGTCATAATCGGAATAATACAGGTCCTTCGTGCGCATGTGCACAACGAAGAGATATCATCTATTGTGTAGAAACATCTTTGAGACTTTCTTCTGTACCAACAAATATTTTATATGGAACAGTAAAATAATGATCTGTTAATAAATCCTCAGAAGAAGTAAGTAGACCAAAAATTCCTTATACTTAAAAAAGTTTTTACTTCTTTTTTGTTTTTTTCCAAATCCATTTATGGTAGGTCGAAGTGTTATTTCTTCTTAACAGATTAACGAGAACGATATGAAGAATCTCTTGTAAGCAATACGAGTTCTGAAGCTCAGAGGACGCGTTCAAAAGCAACAGTATTTTAACTTTTTAAGTTATCCTTTCTTCTCCAAAAAAACATGTAAAGCAATCTCGAAAAATGTACATCCTGCAAACCAAAACGCCGTTAAACGTCAAAAAACTTGCCATCATAAATTGTGACGGAATCAAGCTGACTAGAGACCTGTCAAACTTTCCTCATGACGAAAATAAAGACGTTTTGACACGTCAATAAAAATGCGCATACGACGTGATGAATAACGTCGTCTCATGAATCGGAACGCGCGATCTTCGGATTTTTTGGTTTGAAAACGGAATTTCGCGCTTGTTTTTATTAGACTGGCAACACAAAGGAACGGTGCGTGTGCACATACAAACTGGATAGTGACTTGCAATGTTTTCAAGCTCTCATTGAGCTATATTGATTAACACAAACTTGTCAGTTATACGATCTAGGTATAATGGAAACACACATGTTTTGTATAAATGTCCCACTGTAGGGCAAAGGCGTCTTCTCGTATTGAGAAGGATTGACACGGATCACCGTGCTAGCCTACTACGGATTGGCGATTTCAAATAATTAAATCCAGGTTTCCTCACGATGTTTTCCGTCACCGTTAGTCAGTGGTGTCGTAGAGTGTCTATGAAAGTATTTATGACATTTAAAAAGCCATTTTAATACTTGACTGGCTTTGAACCTACCACTTTGTGCCTACGAATCTTGTATGTCAACCTGGTGATGACCTAGTGCCCTCCATACTCATCGTTGCATTTTCTTCCTTAATTTCTAGAGTCTGTGTTGTAGATGTCAGTGGAGCTTGTATCTGTATCAGTGTGGTCTAATACGATAAAAATATCTTCTTGAATTCAACCTTCTTGGTATAATTATGTACAATGTGAATTTTAAGGGTGAAGTCGTTTAGATCAGTGGCGGATTAAAGGCAAACTAGGTACGTGCCTAGGGATGCGCGAGGTAGTACTACTTCCAGGGGGTTTAAAAAGGCACCGGGGTGGCGAGGGGTTTGCCTAGGGCGCCGTGGACCTTTAGCCTGCCACTGACATACAAAATGATGTTATTTTAATTTAATTATTGGAAACACTACTACGTTGAAGTGGCTTGTAATTTCAAACAGCAAGTAAACCATTTAGTTAATACTTAACACCTTGCTGAATTGAGTCCAATTTAATGGGTCTCGGTAGTGCCACCTGTCATGTTTCGCGCATACTACTGGCCTAACTTGGCTTATCGGGGATCGGTCAATTACCTTTGTAAGATCACGAACATCAAGATAAATGCCGACTGAATAAATTATCTTCAACGGCGCAGGTTTATATGATTGAAATATGTTTTCATTTTCGAGGTACAGTCGATAGCGAAAGTAGATGAATTTTTAAATTTTAAACGTACGACTTATTGAAGAACAAATTGTCTTCAAGACGACCTAATTAGCGTAGTCGCTAAGCGATTTTACTTCTGCGCTATGCGCTGCGCATCTGGGACAATTACATTAAAAGGCTACATCCCTTGGTCTGAATCAAAAAACATGAACAGGAAATAAATTTTAAAAAGCCGGACGTTTTCACAATATAAAATACTTAATATTCAAAGAAAAACCTTGACAAAAATCTCGAATAAAACAGGAACACAAAAAGGTACTTTTTATATTTTGTAATTCCCACTTTTTAACTGACACGACATATATTTTTAAAATTCCATAAATCACTGCCTCAGGCCATTTAGCATGCGCAAAGGCAGGTCTGGTTACGCCTCCGCGCATCTTAAATGCACTTGCGTGTGTTCCTCACTGCTAATTAGTGAGGAATCATTGTATTTTGTGTGTGATTTACTTTTTAAAGAAACTTTTTGGCATCTTTTGTATTTTATATGCAACTAAAGTCACAATGCGACTGTAATAGTGAGTCTGTATTGAAGTTGAGACACGCAACGTGTGGTTTATGAGTTGACGGGTTCTCGAAAACGGTTTAAAAATCGACTTCCGAAGGTCGCGACTGATCGCAGTCGCACGCGATTGAGCGCACGCAAATGACGCGCGATCGATGATTGACAACGCGTCAGTCGTCAGCCGCATAGGGGTTTTTTTTCTTTTTCTCCCATTCAGGAGACTTTGGCATGCACTTTTGTGCATCCGCCAGAGGCATAGGGGTGCCAAATGTTTGTGCGAGAAACAAAATACAAATTCGGAGAACTAAAGTGAACAGTATTGAATGAATAGATAAGTAATTGGTATTTATTTTTTGTACGTTTTAAAAACATATTTTGAAGATCCTTGCAAAACTTTTTTTTAATATTCATACGCCTGTACGATTAATATCAGAACAGTATATAATATCGTTTTTATGTAAGAGGAAAAAGTATTCACTTGCGTAAAAAGTTAGTTAAGTACATATTGACAGTTGACAATCAGTTTTCTGTTTCCTGTTTTCTACTTTGAACTTCTCAAACAAAACGTTTTTTTTTTACTGTAACCATATCTACTTATACTTTTTAGTAGGTAACATCCATCTTTTGTTTACGATTGTATCGAAAATACTATTACCCTATTAAGAAGTAAGCTTTCGATAAAATCTTTCCTTCAGTTTTATTATTAAATATGGCTAAAAACTCGCGGCCACATAAAAGGTCCTCATTAAAAAACTATATTTATGAACTCCTAAAAGCAAGTACAATCACGGACAAAATGTCAAGGCCTATCATAAATGTATCAATAACCTCCCACTATTTTCAATAATACCTTTGTCTGCCATTGTACTCGTTTAATTACGGGTCGGTAAGTAAGGAGGCAAACTTAGTGTGCAATCTAAAGAACGGCACATTCCAAATAAAACCAGATTCGATCTAAATCTGATTGGTGAACAATAAATTCGAATTAATGAGACAAAAATTATGTGAGATAAACAAAAATCAAAGTATTTTAAATCGTGTTTTTTTTCCTTTAAAAGATAATGATAATGAAATAAGGCTAGAAACATCATTCATTATATAAGAACTGTTTTACAATCAAATAAGCGTGGGTTTTAAATCGAATGTATTAACCTTTAAACCAACAAACCAATGCTAAAACAACAATCAACATTACTTCTAGACAGTAAAACGCAAACACTAAACGTTATTAAAACAGATCGAACCGATCTCCTAAACTTATTAGCAACCAGATGGTAAACCAACTGAAAATAACTTAGAATAGTTATTATCAAAATAAGGAAGCCAAACATAAAACAAGCGACCGACCGACAACAAGTCCGCAACATTGTCGCACGATGCATATTTAAATCTCCCGACGTAATGCCACTATCAAACTATATCTATTTTTATTACCTCACCCACACCTTCAAACTATTACACAAACGATATTAAACCCTATATCACACATAATAAAAACTACTCTAACTTGCAGCAAAACCCCGTTCACACCGATCCGTTTCATGAAATAACGCTAGTGTGCTATGGTCGTGTCAATGATACAACTGCCAACTCATAAGCAGCTTGTACGTACCAACCACGTGCCGAAGTATTTATACATGTAGACATAATGCAAAAGTACTTTCCAGTGTAATCTGAACCGTTTGATTAGGATCTAATGCATCCAACAGTCGCGATAATGTACTAGGCGGGCAGGGCGAGGGAGGTCACCGGCGCTGGACAATTTTGTACACGAAGATAGAAAATGTTGCATGTGTCCGATAGCGGTTTATTGTTCGAAGATTAATTGCATAGTGATATTTAACATCCGTCTGCATATAATAAGGTCATAAAATTGTAATTATTGTCACTGCTTCCTGCTAAATATTACGTGCAATTATATAATATCAATGTTTCTATACTTGGAGTGGACGCAAGGAGGAAACCAAAAAGTGTAGCGTTGACGTTTGAGGTAATATATCATTCTATTCTATTGCATTGTTTGTATACATTGAGACTGTTGAGTTACTCTTTAATTAACACGATATACGACATTATTGGAGGCACAAATAATGATAACGTTATATACGGGCTGCGATTTATCATATTGTGTAAGTGTAGTGGTCTATTTCCATCCATCGATTATAGGCAGGATAGTGGCTAGCTGTCAAAAATATCCAACGACCATTAAGTCTAGAAAAAACCTAAAACGAATTTGTTCCTAAATTAAGAGTGACACTCATGGGTTATTCTTTTAACGTATATGCCATCGACATCGTGGACAGAGGTTCGAGAGTTTTAAATAAAGTATTTTAATTAAATTTTAATTATTCCATTCTAGTTAGATTGTAGCATGATCTAGCAAATCATCGTGATTCTGGAAAATATTGCTGAAGTTATTATTGCCTAATAACTTACAAAGGTATACAAAAAACCAGTTTAATCTATCTTGCCTTTTCTATTTGAAATAGACCTATCTACCTGTTGCCAACCGACGACTTAAAAAAAAAACAAAAACCCATGTAAAGAAAAAACATCGCATGTCAAAATTATGATGTAGGTACCTAGATCTTTGGTAAATTCTGAGAGTACATATTTTAAATTGTGTTTGATTAACAACCTTCGATGATTGAAAGAGTGTCAATGCTTTAGAATTAATGAAAAACATAGGCGATTAAATTCAGAATACATTCCTTCAAAGTTACGAAAATAGTGTTTATAATAAGTACTTGCCCAGTCTAAGCCCAGTATTCCCACTGCGCCACGTTTTCATAATTTAATGCGGATCATATTTTATTTATTCCGTTCTCTGTTCAGCTATTTTAGTATTCTAGGTATGCTTAATATTAAATATGGATGCTGGATACGTGTTGACGTGATTTAGGTAGCGATTCAGCGTATCGTAATCAATTTAGAGTGATAAAATGTAGAATGATTGAAGTAGTGTGTGTATGAAGTATATTGATCGAATTCCTGTGATAATTTAGTATTTACCATTATTAATACGAAAGGAAGTTTGTTTCTAATAACTGGGACATTTTATCCAGCCTGATGTTTGTGCGCGCGTATATATAATTAGCGTATATATAAGTTATAATTAAACGACTGCCCAAAAAAAAGAAGTGTATTGTTTTTAGGGTATGTGAGTTTCTTTATTCCACCATAACTTTTTAATGCCTGAACCGATTTTGACGTATGGAGTGTTGTTTGAATCCTAACACCATCGCGAGTAACTTGGCTATATTTTTTTTGTAAATAAAAAAAATACGCTTCTTCTTTGAAGTATTTGTCAAGTTGTATGTTTATGGGTGTGCAGTTCAAAACACATTTCGTTTATTTTGTTAGCATGTGACGTATCTATAGTTTTTGTTAAATCTTTGTTAATAACACCAAACGGTCAGATGACGCGGAGATACGGATATAATCGGATATAATCACCTGGTTCGTTATGCGGTTGATCTTGTACAGCGTTAATAGATAACAACTAAGTGCTTCGATACAAATTAGATACACGTGTAACCCTAAGTTCAAGGTTATAACACAGTAACATAGTTATTAGTTAATCATACCACTAACTACGGCAACTACACCAAAATGTACCTTCATTTCTGTAGTTATAACTATGGATTATAATAGGTATATCGTCACGATTGTTATCCTCAAAGAAGTCGACAGGGGCCTTTTGCATACTTTTCGTTACAGAATTGGTGTTACGGAGACAAGTTTGTGACCCGTTTGACTAGCATTTTAGAGCATCATCATCATCAGCCGAAAGACGTTATTATTCTTTCCAAACCAAAGTGCAATCAGAATGAGTATTTTCCATTATTTACAGCCAATAACACTTCATTGGATCTTAGTATGAAATCGAACGATTACAATAATATAGCAACATGGTCTGGTAACTAACTGTGACGGAAATCATCGTGAAGAAGCCTGTTTAATTGATCGGAAATCGCCAACCTTCAGTAAACCAGGTGGCGATCAATGCTCTATACAAGAAGAAACCTTCGCCCTGCAGTGGAACAGGTATTGACTGTAATTATTTATTTGTAACTAGCTGCGCCCCGCGGAGTTACCCGCTACATTTTTCAGGATAAGAAATCCTATTAATCCAGGATGGCAGCTACCTCTATATCAAATTTTATTAAAATTGGTCCAGCCGTTTTAGCGTGGAGACGTAACAAACATGCAAACACACTCACTTTCGCCTTTATAATGTTAGTGTGATGTGATAAATTATAAGCCAGTGCTTGACCTGCGCATGATTGCGTCTGAAACCAAGGTGAACTACTAAACGACTTTTACAATGTCTTTGGTTCTTTCCTAGTTCTATGACTAACGATGAATAAACACATCGTGATAAGATCTAAGTATAAAACTGAAATCAACCACACGTAGTGAGCAACGTTGATCAACGACCGTTTTTCAAGTAATCCACTTATGTGGAGTAAGCTGGTATTTTGTTTAAGTTTCTATACAAACGAACATTTTAAACTAGGATGGAAAAGTACCAAATTTCTCCACATTAAACAAAAGTAGAGACAATTCTGATCTATTCGGGAACTTTCTAGAAAAAACGTCAGCAATCTATTCTAGTGGACATTGATCGACAGGCCAGAGAGATATCCCACGGGGACTAATTGATATCCTATTATTTATTAACTCGCTAGACGGACGGCTCACGATTAGGTTTCAGTCTAAACGGCGAACATTTTTAATTAGGTCTACCTAAAATGTACGTGTATTTTAGGAAGCAAGAAGGCTGGGGCTTGAGTTAATGTGAGTATTAGGTACCTCATCAAGAATTCACGATGTAAGTATGGAATAGTGTAACTGTACAGGCAGAAAACGATACTTTTAGCGAGTTCCAAAAATATTATTTACTAGCTGCGCCCCGCGGTGTTACCCGGTACATTTTTTCGGGATAAAAAGTAACCTATGTGTTAATCCAGGGTGTCAGCTACCTCCATATGAAATATCATTAAAATCCATTCAATGGTTTTTACCACAAGAAAGTAACAAACACCCGTCCTTACTTACAAACTTTCGCGTTTATAATATCAAATTCAATAGACCCATATATTTTATAAGTCAAGAGGCAACGTCTTCTTTAGATGTCAAGAGACTAAATTGCATTATGTATCTACTAAAATCAAAATTATCACTCACGGCCTATCCTCGTCTAGGCACTGTATTATGAATATTGGGTCTTCACAGCTCACAATAGATCGAAATGCACTTTAATTGGCAGCCACAGTTATGATTGAATACCAGCGCAATATTCAATTGATTCTTGAGAACTGAAACAGTTTTGTACTACGTGTGGTCATAAACACAACTATTTGGTTACTGTCTAAGATAATATCAGATGAATAAGAACTTATATTTCTTCCTAGCAGTACATATACACAAATTGGAGTCGATTTCTAATATTACTAGCAGGATACGTCTAGTATTTTACATGGTACACGTACCAATTGTGCTGCTGGGTAGTTTGTTTTTCTACCCAGCTATAGCACTAAGAAGCGGTAACGGGCAGGTGTTTTTGAGGGCTGTCCTGATGTTATTTGACGTTCTAAAGTATTTAAAAGTCTATTTTGAAGAAACGATTTTTATCTTTTTTATCTTATCTTTATGTAGCTGCCTATCAGTCCAGCAGGGGACTGTTAAAAACTGAAGAAAGATCTGACTCAATAATTTGGCAATAGTTTTACCTAAAAGCACTCAGTACAGTTTTTGAGGTATAAGCTCTGTTTGAGAGCTAGGAAAAGAATTGTGGTGTTCTAAGGGGAGGGTATAGGTCAACAGTGCACGTCCGGCTGATGATGATGACGGCACTTGAAGTTGACTCAGGTAATTTACATGAAAAAGTAATCCATTCATAGCACAATATCCGCAAACGATTTACCAGCAGCACTCGTAAGTTAGGTACTGATTTCAGAAAAAGAAACCTATCAGTCTCTACTGAAAAAAAAAAGAAATATAGGTACATTACCTTGTGACTTGTAATTCATGTAAACGGGCCATTCAGATGACTTACGATGGCATAAATATTTATCATCAACAAGGCATCTCATTATAACCGCGACCTTTCAAAACCTAACACATTATTCTACATTGTATGAATTAATCGACTGATTTACTTACAACGATGTTTATGAAGAACATAATATTTTTATCTTAAAGTTTCTTTACTTGACTAAGTAAGAACAGGGAACCATTGTCTCTTATCATATCGTGTCAACCGTAAGCAAGAAACAAATGAATCCTTGTACTTCAAGTTATGATGTAAATAAATAATTTTAAAATGTGATACAATGTTTGACAAGCCGAATGGCGGTGTCGCTTTTGCTTTGTGCTCGTACAGAAGGGACTTTGTATTTTAAATAATGGTTGGTATAACGTTGATTGGTCTTTTATCGTGCTATGGGAATATTGCTTGAGAGTTATCACGCACTGACGACTCGGTCGACGGCGACTATGACTTTATAATAACAGCCTACAACTGTCCCACTGCAGGGCAAAGGCCTCTTCTCGTATAGAAAAGGATTGAGCATTGATCACCACGCTAGCTCACTGCGGGTTGGCGATTTCAGATAATTTAATCCAGATTTCCACACGATGTTTTCCGTCACCGTTAGTCAGTGGTGTCTTAGAAAAACTAAGAAATTATTTATAACATTGAAAAAGTCACATTGATACTTGCCCGGTTTGAACTCAGTAACACTTTACTCGTCCTAGGTTTTGAACCCAACGCGGTTAACCTTTATATTTGGAACTTAATAGCTTTTGATACAGTATTATAATTACAGACTGATTCCCTGATCTAATCACCAGGCGGTTTTCTTTCTTTTGTTTTAATTCCTGCCTAATCTATTGATTAAGGTTTGACGTCAGCTCCCATACTCTCACGGGACACGAGATCTAACAGTAGACCCCATGATTTCTAATTAAGTAGCCGTGCCGATTCCAAATGTGCACTAATTAGTACCTGTCGTAAAATCACTTAATTGTCTACATTCCCCAGAGCTTTGACCACGGTGAGGGTTTTATTTAGACCTATACGATGTGAGTGCGTACCTTACGACTCTTCACATTCCGTGCCGGTAAGTGTACCTGGTTAAAAGTACCAATAATGATCTGCTACTTATTTTACTCAAGCTAAAAATTATATTATTATTATATTTATATATTATTATCCATATTATTAGTTATGAACAGCTGTTTAGAAAAGATTATCGCTGCAGCTACAGGCTACTAGTCAATGACGTGCCGCTTCATTTTTAGCCGGCTAAACGGCTGGTCGGCTAATAGCCGTTTAGCCGATTTTTTGTTTATTTCTCAGACAGGCTTTCCAAGCGTTAGGGTCGTTTAAACTCGCTAAGTGTCTGTAATGCGATCCGTTAAGTATCAAATAGCCGTTTCTTGTTTGACGAGACTTCGAGCCTAATTTAGCTTTTTTACTTTTATTAATTAAAAGGTTGGAGAGATTCTGGTGTGTCTGCAGCAAAATTATTTTACGAAAATATGATCGCGATAAAAAATTGTTATGTATTTTATTGAAATTAAATTCGTTTACGTGTATGATAATGTTATAATTATTATGTTGAGATGTCAAATTAACTAAATGACTATGTAAATATTTTGTAAATTCTAGCAGTAAAAAAAAAACATTTTATTGATTATTATAAACAGGACAGATTTGTCTTTTAGTTTTTTATTTAGCTCCACGCGATTGAGTGTCCTGTTGAAATGTCAAGACTTGATATTTCACCTGCACATACCTAGGGCCTAGGTAATTAGGCCCTAGACAAATGGCAAAACGCAAACAAATAGAAAACGAATCGAATGAAAATTATACCTCTAACATAATAGGTTCATTTTTTTTTGTAAGTATAATCTTACAAAATAAGCTATGAAAAATAAGTTAATATTAAAAATGTATTTTTAACACAAGCTTTTAAATTATAAGTACCATTATATTGTATTGTCACCAAACCTATTTAAGTGTCATCATCATCAGCCTATCTCAGTCCACAGCTGGACAGGCCTCTCCTATGGCACGCCACTGAACTCGATCTTCGGCCCTCCGCTTCCATTTAAGTGTGCAAAATTTCAGTTTAATCGGATGTCAAAAAGAGGTTCTAATTTAGATTACAAGATTTGATCTAAACAAACTCACATAGAATACATACAATGCAAGTTAAATAAAAGCTTGTAAAAAGTATTCGATCAGTCTACGATGTTGAGATAAAAATAAACTATTCGTATGGTGTACAGTATACCCCACAAGTGCGTAACACTACGTTACTGCGGTTATGATGTTACGAGCGGTTAGAGTCACCGTACCGACTAACCATAGATGCATGATGATGCTACCGGTGAACGTCGCAGATAAATAATAGGAGAGGGAGAGATTAGGGAGACACGTTGTCAAGCCTTTTATAAGTTAGTGAGTACGAAGCGTTATGCATATTTTATTTCGAGAACTTCGGTAAAGCGATAAGGACATCATCTGGTTATCTGCCTTCCAATTATGCAGGCGTCGGCTAGAGGTAGGGTATATTATAGTACGGTTACTATAATCTATTGTAATGAGCTAAGTATATTTCGGTCGGGTCTGCGTACTAAACCTACACTGTTAAAAAAAATATAGGTACTATATTTAAAAATACTATATTTTCAACATCGATATCCAACAAACAATGATTTAATTTATAAATGTATGAACGGATATTAACTTTTGTCTTATGTGATAGCGTGTACAGTCGAACCGGAGAAAGAGTCACCGTCCCACCACATAGATTTGCCATAACAACCTATGTTCCCTACTACTCGATAGAGAGAGAGAGATTTTTTTTATATAAAATACTATTTATTTTTGCCGTATCTTTGCCAATAAAATCTTGGCAACCCTAGTTTAACAAATGCCGGCAAGATGTCAGAATTATAGGTAGGTAGGTATATGGAGCAAAGAAGCATGGATAACTATGACTAAGTAAGAAAAGAAACATGACGTCTGTGATCCCAGGTCGGCCGGCAATTAAATATCAATCAGCAAGTTTTGAACATAGATGCGAGAAAGATCCTTCGCGAATTGGAGGTGACACCTGTCGTTATAAATACAATAATGTTCTCCTGACCGAATTTCACGGTAGCCTATCTCACCGGATACTAGCCAGTCTAGCCACATACACAGCAAATATAGGACACAAGTAAACGCGCAAAAAACAGGTGCACTCCCTATTCCCTCACTAGTCCGATGGGACGGTAAACCGACACGACCGGTGAGATCAGGCGCAGGACCGACGCCTTAACGTGCCTTCCGAAGCACGGGAGTTCGACATGTGAAAAGGCTCGTCATTTGGGAACGATCACCCATCACAAGACTGGCCGCGGCGAGCACGGCTTAACCTTGCTAAGCGACTGATCTGCACGGTAGCAACGAAAATAAAAGTACGTAATTTAAAAACGCATTCATCATCATCAGCCGTAAGACGTCCACTGTTAAACAAAGGCCTCCCCTTAAAAGGGGTGTATTGCCATAATCCCCACGCTTGGCAGGCGGCTTCGGGATCGCAGTATTGGTGGTAAAGTTACAAAAACGCATAACATAAACTCGCAGATCAAAATTAAAAGCGTAATTAAAAAACTACGTCATCACACAGCTGAAGCCAAACAGGTATTCTGAGCAGTTGTCCTCAAGCAATACAAAATTATATGTTGCTACAAATCATAGTATCGGAGCAACAGCCTGCAACATAGTATCGGGTCCTTGACACGGTAAACTTGAGACCATTAGCTGTAATCGTTATGTAATTGCAACATCTGTTGCGCTGGCATTTGTAGTACAAAATAAACAAATATAACAGCGTAGTTTTGTTCTATTGTTACCTATTAGCGTTTTTATATAATTACTGGCTGCAATTAATTAGAATTGAACTTCGAATTGACTCGACAACCTCGTTGGGAAATCATGAGGTGCTTGGAAATCTTAGGTCGGGCGGTGCTACTGGGCTTTTCCGTCAAGTAATTGTCAGTAACAGCACGGAGTCTGGATTTGTGCCCTTAATTACGTGATGTCAACTTAACTGGGGAAATGTGGGTGTGCTATACACCTCTGCTTACCCCTTCAGGGAATACAGGCGTGATGTTATGTTATGTTAAAACAACTATAGATAGGTAATAATGCCATCAACTATTGCCATCAACCGGGCACAAATCCAGACTCCGTGCTGCTACTGAGAATTACCTAATGGAAAAACCCAGTAACACTTTTCCCGACCCGGTATTCGAGCCTAGAACCTCGTGCTCAGCAGTCGCGCTTACCAACCACTAGAGCGACAAGGCAGTTTTAACAAAGACTCATTATTGTGATATCAGCAAACAAAATACAAAATATACTTCGTAACTCATCCCGATACAAATCGTCTTATTACAGTGTCTGTGCGCCTGCGCAGTGTACCGGTAGCAACGCAACTCCGATTGTATTCAAAGTAAACATCTTATCAGCATGACGGGTCAGCAACGTTTAGAATATATTACAGTCGACGTGTGTCCTTTACAATAAATCTATTCATTTGAAGGGAAAACTGTTGATTGTTTTTTAAAAACGTGGGTAAAATCCATCATGGCTGTTTTGTGAAAGCTAGATCCTTAGATAGGTAGGTAGTAACATTATGCTGATTTTTAGATAAATTACTATTACGTTGGCCTAAAGGTCGCTAACGTGTCTGCTGAGGTTGAGGTCCTGGATTCCTGGATCCAAGGTCGGGCAAAGTGTTATTGGGGTTTTCCATTAGGCAATTCTCAGTAACAGCACGGAGCTTGGATTTGTCCCCGGTTTATGACAATAGGCTCCGCTCCTTATTACAGAACTATATCTACATCTTCTACAACTAATAGGTATATTTATTAATTAGATGGTTCGGCAAAGTTCGGTTCTGATCAAGGCTAACGCAGAATGGCAACAGAAGTTAAGAATATGCCTTTTTGGATGTCTAAAACCGGTTGAAGCCGCGTCACCGTCAGTCAGTATGACCTGCACTCTTACCATGGACTCTTAAAGAGGGACATTTTCCGCCGCTACGCGCTTTTCAACGGAAATTGTCCTGCTTTATAAGTTCATGGTCAGGGAGCTTAAGGCACATTGTCATTGTCAAACTTCCAGACTTTAAACATGATAAATACTAACTTATCACATGCCAAAGGTAGGATAACGTGATACAATAAAACAGTATCTACTATTATCCCAAGTTCAGAACATATGTAATGACAAACATTCTATATTTAGGTACCTACCTACCTACATTCAACAAAAAGAAACAATTGAATAAATCGTGACGTAGGGAGGATTTTTTTGTACTTTATTTATACGTTGTCCAACACTGGTAATTTCTCCGGTGTACACACGCAAATGACACACGGAAAAACGCCTACACTCAGTACCTACGGCTGTTACCATCAACACTGCATTTGACTCACTTAGCACTTACTAAACGGGTCAAAACAAGTACAACTAACTGTATAATTCATCGTGTCGTTACGCGGAACGGAGTCGGCATTTCTCAGGAATGACTTAATCGAAAGTCGCCGAGCAACATCGTAAGAATCTCATTGAGTATTACATCAGCAGCAACATTGTCGTTAGCGACCTTGACACTGAATCTGTGTTGTGGCTCAACATTGTAAGCCAACACGCGACTTAATTTGAAGAATTCCGTAGTAATGAAAACAAACTGGTCTGGGTTGTCGTTTACAGGACACGATACGGGCACGCGACGGGGTATTGTGGCGATAGCGTGGCGACGGGATTTGGCGTGAGTAAATTAAATGTGGCTTTATTTACAGTGCTTTTGTAGTGGAATTAATAAAAGATTTTTGTAGAGTTTTGTCGTTTCAGTATCCTTTTCTAACTTTCCAAATAAACAAAAACATATTTTGTCGATTATGAAAAACTTAGATGGGTTACTTATATGTATGTACTTAACAATAAGCAGGATAAGGCTATTAATGTTGTTACAATTAATTATGGTGTTAAAATGATGTAAAGCTAGAGTTCAATGATACGATAAATCTAGTATTTTATTTTGTTATTTTCTTATATGAACATGTTTAACACTCCAAGCGTCATAAATCCCAAAAAAACCTAAAAATAGTCTTATTTTACAAAAAAAACCTTCGTAGCACTAAAAGATTTATACCTACTAATCAACAATTAAAAATGGAATTGTGACGTCATATAAAAAGTACCGTTTACAAATGCACAAATCGCGTCGTGTAAAAGGCCTTATCGAGATGATCTTTAGGTCGACGCACTGCAACAATGTAGCGACACCTTGAAACCGATACCCGACTGCGAATGCTACCACTTTTTACCTCACCGAGTACACTACTTCACTACTCAGGTTACTAGACGTCATTTTTATGTCAATCGTTTTTATAAAAATAATACTGGCTGAAATCCCACTGCAGGTCAAAAGCCTTTTGACAGATGAGCATCGAGCACCGGTCACCAAGTTTACTCCTTAGTAGGTATCGCAATTTAAGATTATTATATCTATCTACTTTTATCGCGATATTTTCCTTCCCATTTAGTTATTTTAAAATATATTTAAGAAAGAATGTGTTAAAAACGTCACATTGATACTTGCCGGGGTGTGAACCTGAACAACCTTATGAGTACGAATTCGGTCCGCCAGCCACTAAGGCCACTAATATACATACATAAAGTTTCGCCTGTTTCCCAAAGGGATAAGCAGGGACCACGGATTTCCATTTGCTACGATCCTGGCAGTATCTTTCGCCTCATTTACTCGCGTCACATTCCTCATACACACTCGTCGGTTAAGGGTACTCCTCACTTGACCCTTGCAGAACATCTCCGATTTGGTCTAAGTAAGTTCGCCGAGATTATCTCTCCTGGCTGGAAGCCTTTTATTAGGTCTCGCCAAACACCCAGTTAAGCAGTAATCTCCTTCAGAGCTAACTGCGAGAGACAAATTCGAAAATAAAAGAGGTCATCTCTTTTCCGATACTCCACTAACATAATAAAACTATATTATAGTCGTTTTGTTACTTTTTTTACAATACAAAACCTTTAAGAAAAGGTTTAAAAAATGAAAGTATAGTATCAAAGTAGCACTCCTCATCATTGTCAACTGGTAAGGTGCCCGAAAGACGAAGACGATTATCTCAATCGATCCCACTCTACATAAAATGATAATAACAGTTTACATAGTAAACTTACAAAGAAATTTACGAGAAGCCTTTTTTTTTTAATTTTATCTTAATTATTAATCACCATAAGAACTGCGTCGTAAACGCGGTCGTCAAGCTTGAGGTCGCGAGTTTGATTCCCAGGGCTCACGTACGTACGTATGTAATTTGATTTATCTAATAAGTAGTATTTCTTAGTATGAGAAATGTATTTGATTTATGACAAGCGATTTTGCATGGGATTTGTTACCGTATTTAGATAGAAGTAAGTAAGCATATATACTCTCAATTATAATCACAATATAGTCAAGTAAGCCTCCAAGATTTTCAATCAGTTCAAGTAGGTTTTATGTCTGTTGTTTTAATAAAAACTACCAACATAATCAAGAGTATGCTTTAATTTATAGATCTTTTAAAATACATAAAACAACAGTCTCTAGCTGGTATCCCATGCCCTTTAAGATTGAAGTCCTCAACGGGCTTCCGCGTGTTGGACCTGTGCCCCCCGTAAGCCTTAATAGACGGCGTATCTTCCGCATACTTAATAGATAAGGGTAATGAAGCCACTAAATAAAATAGTACCCTCCTATTTTAAAGTCGGTTGAAAGGAAACACGTTTAATGAAGATAGCACAAGTATACTATTACCTAATAGCCTTGAATGTATAACATATGCATGCCCCACATTAAAACGTACGCATTTCCATTATATTTTGTCAAGGTAACAGGGTCGGAGATCACGTCATTACACTGAAGTGCTTGCATAATTCATAATTAGCTTTGTAGAAACGTGTATTACTGAAACCAGGTAATAGAAATGCACAGAAATATGTAAAAATACGCTATTTTTCCATTGTAGATATCGATCTCGGAGAACATAGTCTAGAAACATCGGAGATACATAAAACATAAACATAACATCACGCCTGTATTCCCCGAAGGGGTAGGCAGAGGTGCACATATGGTACACCCACATTTCGCCAGTTATGTTTTTACGTCCCAATGTAATCGGGGGCGAGCCTATTGCCATCAACCGGGCACAAGTCCAGACTCCGTGCTGCTACTGAGAATTACCTAATGGAAAAACCTAGTAACACTTTGCCCGATCCGGGATTCGAACCCAGGACCTCGTGCTCAGCAGTCGCGCTTAGCGACCACTAGACCAACGAGACATCTGAGATGTTCTAGAGAAAGATCACGTTACCCTAAACATCTTATCGTGTGGTTGATGAACAACTTGGTGTCAGAATTAAAACCTATAGCCCTGTAGGCCTCTGATAGCTTTACACACCGTTGAGAAATCTCTTAGGTGTGCCAGTTTCATCACAATGTTTTCCTTCACCGTTTTTAGTACTGATAACTAATTTGTAGTACGCACATTAATTCAAAAATGCATCGGTGCGTGCAGGTTTGAGCTAAGCTGCAACCTTGGACTTCGCAGTCCAACGTTCATACCACTTGACTTTCACTGTAAAATATCTTAAACTGATAACCATGTGTAAAGAATGTGATAGGCGCAAGCAGTATGCTAGGATCGTAGCAACTGAATAAAATGATATTCATGATTTTGTCTCCCCCTAGAAACTATGGGTGACAATTGTTTGTATTTGTAAAACTACAAGGCAAAGCTATAGATTCCCCAGATTTTCATAATTTATAACTAATTGTGTTTAATGACATAACTGGCGAAATGTGGGTGCACTGTATGTGGACCTCTGCCTACCCCTTCGGGGAATACAGGCGTGATGTTATGTATGTTTTTATAACAAACTGACGTACAAATATCTCTCTTCATAGGTCACATCATAATTTCAAGACCACACGCAGACTGTAGCAATAAGAAATGTTCGATTACATTAGTGTCGGACACCGCAGTCATGACAATAAGATTACGAATCCCCGTTTTTACATCCAGCACAAATCCCAGTGTTAAAATATTCAAACGAAACGACTATTTAACTTTACCTCTTTATACCACTATCTATAATAGCCAAGAAACCTATAAATGTCAAAATTGATGTTGCAAATCTCATTCGTCGGCAAACACGAGACAAAGCGGGAAATATAAAGTTTTATACGATAAAAGGACGACTACAAACTCTCATATAAATAGTATGAATCCAATTTTAACAGCATTCGCAGTAAAACCGTAAAACTGACCAAAGGTGGTTTAAAAAACTCATATAATGATATTTATAGCTGCAACTATGTCGCTCATAGGCTGTTCACGTAAATTGCGAGTTTATAGTATAATTTAAATATGGTTGGTTTCTTGTCTATACGTGGTAGTTTTGAGTCAAACGGGTATTTTAATGACATCAATTAGGTATACGTTCAATTTGCAGTGGATTGTGTATGAATTCAGTAATTGCGTTAAACTTTAAATGTTTACCAATAACTTCAGTTTAGCGCAGCGTGTCCGTCTTTAAAACGCATTACGTGGTGTTTTGTACTAATTATATGCTTAGAAACGCTAGTTTGTTACAAATGCGACGTTATTTTGTAATTAGTGGCAGGATTAGGTACTATGAGCTTGCATTGCAGGGCAATTTCCGTTGTGGAAGCTAGACACCACATGCACGTAGCGGCTTGCTTCCCTAAAAATCACCTGCAATGCTCATAGTGAGGCACGTATTAGGAATTTAAGTGTTTATTGTCAATGAAGTAATTCCCAAACGACCAATGCCAGATCCTTTATTTTTTATTTTTCTACAATTTAGTTCGTGTACAGAAGTACAGTCATCAATCCTTCTCTGTGCGAGAAGAGGCCTTTGCCCAGCAGTGGGACAGTTTTAGGCTGTTATTATTATTATTACAGTCATCGTCATAAGTAGCTGAATATTTAATTTTATAACATACCTACCATCAATTAAAGAACACCTTCTTATGTAGTTAAAAGTCTTAAATATTCTCAGATCAGCATTGGGATGTTTCTATAATTTGAAACAATAACTTGAATTGATGTTATTTTCTTCCAATTATTTGACATAAGGTTTCTAAAATTGTTAAGCTACATATAATGCTGACTGTGCCTTAGTCTTCCTATTCTTCTTTTAACCTTTTGAACGCCACGGTCGGATATAGCCGACAAATAATAAGTGAATAAAGTAATAAGTGGATAATGTTGCTGGTAGTATGATAAGTACTTTGTTTATTTATTAAGATATGTAGAAAATTTGATTGTACTCCTGTTTTTTATCCCGAAATAAAATAAAATAAAATGAAAACGGGCTCAACCCGCCACCGCACCGTCGGCTAAAGTCGACAAAAGACGACCATTTTCTAGTGTCTTGGCGTAGAGGGGGCGACAATGCGTTCACGCTCTGGCGTTCAATAGGTTAACATGATTTGGGACATCGGGACTTACTCAAGTAAGAATCATGAAATTATCCAGTTGCAGGTAAAAGTAAACTGTTTGTTATTGTAACTGTCTTCTATTAGCATAACAATAACCATTCATTGTAAATCAGTTAGTTCATCACGAAGGTTTTATATCAAAGTATAGATTGATATCTATTGACACGGCTAATTGTCGCTTGTTTAATTGAAATCTTTTAATTAGAGACCATGGCTGTAGTCCGTAGGTAAATAGAGCGGCTTTTTAAGATAAATTGTGAAAGGATCAATTCTTATCTATTAGTAAAGAGAAGAAAAAGAATTTTTGAGAAAGACTAAATATAATCGACCGAAAATTATATTTTTTGTCGCCCCACGCAAAGAATTTCCCGTAGGTACGTTTCACAAACATGAAATATCACATACACAAACACCCAGACTCGGGACAAACATTTGCGGGTTACTAAAATTTTCGTCCCGTGTGGGAATCGAACCTGCAACCCCTAGAGCAGCAGTCTAATCGCTTATTCACTAGAAGCAGGTCTACAAAATTGCACTGCCATAACTTTCGGAGTGTTATCCATATTATTGTTTTCCGGGTTTTCTTACATTTATTCAAGAATGCAAGACTTGCTTTTGACTCATACGGTCCTTATTCATAAAAATGAATATATGGTAAATAAAAGTTAAAGCAATGTTTTAATTTACCTAACAAAAATCGTAAACAATAAGATGTTCCCTTGCCTTACAAGACGGTTAAATTCTGCTGTTATCATTAAGCATAATTGTTGTAATTGCCATGTAATTAAAAAGGAATAACCAATTTAAAGTAAGCGAAGCCTTTTATTAAGTAGCCGGCGGATTATTTTAATTGGTCAATAATATAGTTGCCCACATGATAAAATACACCACCCAAGAAGCGTGTCTCAGATAATTATATGTATCATATTATGACTTATCTTCGTTAATTATAATCGATATACTGTAAAAATTATATCGATATTTTGTAAAAAATAATCTAAATATTCTCACATTAAAGTAGTGTTTTCATTTGAAAACCCAGCTAAGTTCGAATCGGACTCGCGCACCGAAGGTTCCGTACAAACTTTAAATTATGTTAATAATATGCTCCAACAAAGAGCAAAAAATTGGATTGACAGACAAACTTAAGTTTGCCGACAGAAAAGTGTTACTCCATACATTGATATAGCTCCCTTACAGTTTACCAACTGCATAATAAGTTATTCTTATTTTGAATGTAATGAAACTATATAGATTTTCCTCTGGGCTGTGTAGAAATTTTGAAAATTTGCAGCATTTAATTTTCACGGCTCCAAGGGACAGCACACCTGAGTATGTGTTATCAATTTCAACTTGATACCTCAACGCATTCCCGAGAATAGAGCAGTTGACAGGCAGACGCACAAAGAAGTTGAAGTACGGAACCCTAGATTTATTTTACATTACATGAATAATATAGTCATAATAATATTGTATAAAAGTATCATTAACAGCTAGTCAATTAATTCATTTGAGTAATTATATAATTTATATGTTAATAGGCGTTTGTTTCTAGAACGTGCAACATCAACGAGGAAAACAAGCTGGTTAGACTTCCTATTTTATGAAATGAAAATATTTACCTTCAGGAAGAGCTTTTAATATTTCCAAACCTCCTGGGTCCCTAGACCGGCCTTAGACGGTCAATAAGCTTGACCTATAGAAATCGGATACAAAAAAATACATTTACCGACACGGAATGTGGCACAAAAATATTCATCTCTTTTTGGAAATCGAGAAAACGCACAATTGTATTAAGGAATCACTTTTTCTACTGAATCATTCACTGAAGTATGCGGTTACAAGCACCATTTTCGTACAAAACAATGCTGTACATATTATGAAAGCTATAAGTCTTCCTCGATAAACGGACTATCTAACACAAAAATATTTTTTTCAAATCGAACCAGTAGTTCCTGAGATTAGCGCGTTCAACCAAACAAACTCTTTTAACATATGTATAACTTTTATTATAAATCATTATAATCATTAAAATTTGGGCCACAATCCTTGCCCGTGAATGTACATGGGATTGCCAAAGGTATGTCATAGATTACATAGTCGTAATATTATGTCATCCCCATACATGTATCATACTATTTGTTTTCTGCTCGTCTAGTGTTTGGCCAGTAGTCTAGGACACTCGTCACTACTTAGGCTAGATGACGTTTGTCCGATTGAGACACAACTCGTCTAGACATATCTGCGAGAGACGAAGTAAAACAAACTTGTGGTTACCACTGAGAAGGTTCTAACCAAAAGAAACTTTTTAAATTATAAGACATGTTTGAATTTGAAGTTTGAAAATAAGTGAATATCTAGGCTAAAATGTGAGCGTTTGAAAATTCGATAAAAAGAAAAGTGCTCTGCATTTTTTCTTTACAAAAACAAAAGGTTCCGGCGAATTGAGAATCTCCACCTTTTTTTAAGTCGGTTAACTTAAAAAGGGGTTCGCTATAGTTACTTAGTTCAGTTAAATTTAAGTAATAAGACAGAGCTGGCTGGAGTCAAGAATACGTCCCAACAGTTCCGACTACGCCCGCCATCTATTTCTGACTCATCCGCTGATCTGTCGGTCAAGGTTCGACATTGTATGCGCGTGCGCCGACAATCATGTCACTTCTAGAGTGCAAACATGCACTTCACAACATAATTCAATGCTATAAGTATATATGCTTGGCATTATACTGTATAGCAATTAATTTCCTTACACGTGGAACTTTGTATATACTCATGTTTTATATAAATTGCAGTCATACCAGTTCTGTATACTTATTGTTTATAAGTATACATGTATATGTATATTACGTCAATTGCAAAATGTATACATATGTAACGTTGTCGTGCGTGTAATTACGTACATTATTAGGTTAAAGGTTATAAGATGGGGTCGGGGTAAACGTCAAAAGGTCATTTAAGGCAAAAATCCAGACTCCGTGCTGCCACTGAGAATTACCTAATGGAAAAACCCAGTAACACTTTGCCCGACCCGGGATTGGAACCCAGGACCTCGTGCTCAGCAGTCGCGCTTAGCAACCACTAGATCAACGAGGCAGTCCTAATCCTTAGTCCTAATCATATTGCAACATAATCTTTACAAACAGAGACAAAGATAATGGTTACGTAATATTATGATGGTATAATAAAACATATAATAAGGTATTTCTAGCTACGATGCATGTAGGTACTATTTAATATCATAATCATCTTAAACTATTCGTTTAAATCTTCCAGACCAGTATAAAAGGAAATATGACTGTCTATGGTACGCCGTCCGTACGTCGTACGATAAAGCCGTTTATCGCCGAAGGGGTACAATGGTTATGCCATCGGACTGCTAAGGGTTGCGGGTTCGATTCCTGTACGAGACAAACATTTTTGTTCGCAGATGTTCGTTCCGAATGGTGTTTATATATTTGATATTTCATGTTACTAAAACGCACCCACAATACGGGTGACATACCTAGAGTGGGACGACGTTTTTTTAATAGAGAAAAAGGAGCTATTTTCCGGGAATCTATACAAGTATACACCCATATTTCCCTGCTCGGTCCCATGCAACAATTATTAGGTACTAGGCACCATTCACCAATAGGAACTGTTTACAAAACACACAACAATCTTTCATTACAAGAAGGGCCGTTAACCCTAATGCCAGGTTCACACGATGCGAGCTAGCGTGCGAGCTGGCCTAGTCAGTCACTGTGTGAACATAACATACGAGTTGCTGTAATGTGCGAGTCAGTCAGTAGCTCGTATCCGAGTTGCTGCAACATTTTTATAATTTTTTCGCTACTCGCTTTGCCTCAGTACGGCACAAGTAGGGTTGTCAAACTTACTAATATAATACAGTATTACACAATATTTCGGGTCTACGTACTAAGTACTGTTGAAAAAATAAATAGTATGCAAAATTACTATATTTTCAACACTGAAATCGAACAAACAAACATTTTATAAAAAAAAATTATGCACAGCCAACCTTTGCGTGTGTTAATCGACTGTCGAAGCGGAGAAAGAGTCGTCGTTCCACCACATAGATTTACCATAACAACCTATGTTCCCCACCACTCGATAGAGAGAACAGATACACTACACTGTTTTATTGGTTCTTTGAAAAAAAAAATTGTCGAAAACCTTTTGGCAACCCTAGTCACAAGCAACAACCCGCACGCGAAGACATCAACTCGCACACAAGGCGCCAGTTTCTCGCATTAGTGTGGCCGGGTGAGGCGAGTCGAGCTACTGTCATGCAAGTCCATGGCGTTAGCTGTCTACTGTCGAGTCAGCAACTCGCACTGTGTAACCGCACCTTTAATCGCGAGGCATTTCTCGCGACAAATCTTGGCTCGTAACGATAAACACGGATTAGCAAATGCACAACATGTTTGGGCCGGGCACCGAGCAACTATGTTTTAAAACAACCTCTGAAATGGCTGGCCCAGTTTTGAGCTTCCGTTCAGCACGTGTTGTGTGTTTTGTATAGCGGATCTGTGGGCTTACTTCCCAATTTAATTCCGACAAAACTTTGACGTGTCTTTACACACCATTAAAAAATCTCTCAGGTGTGCCGGTTTCCTCAATATGTATACACACATATATAAACGTCAACTTCTTGTCAACACTCGGTAAGTGAGGGTCATCAATGCTTCAATTTCTCAGAGAAGATATCTAATGCACTACTAGTGGGATATACATACATAGACCGGTATTACAATCAGCCCAATACAAAATGATCTATCCTTTGGAATAAAATAAAAAGATCTTATAAGGAAAGGTTGAACAAATAATGTTAAAAATGTATTTTAAGGTCTATTGTTTAGCTACACAGTTAATAAACTTATAAGTAGAAGATATTGATCGTAAATGGAAAATAAAGCATTACTTTAGTGAAGTAATAAAACTAGGTATTTAACGAAGATGGCAACTACAGATCTTTACGAGTTTAGTAAAGCAACTTTGTGCGATAAAAACACAGAATTGATCCAGTTAGGTAAACAATCTTCAGAAGGATCACATATCGAACTAAAAATTAATAATTATACTTATAAAAGGATAAAATATTACGCCTATAACTTCACTTTTTACCCTTTAGAAACTGGGGAATTTTATCCCAATTTTGTTTTATCGTCTTCCCACACTAGGCATTTCTCCAGTATCGCGTTGCACAGACATGAAACACTACATACACAAACTCCCAGACTCGGGAATAATATCTGCGGATCACACAAATTGTCTCGTGCGGATTGGTCCTGTAACTCCAGTATTCCAATCGCTTAGCCACTGCGCCAATCACTCAATCCCACATCTTCGATCACAGACCTACCTTTACCTTTTATTTTTTTTTTCATTATCTTATGGTATGGTTAAAGAAGAACCTTATTCTCTGTAACCAAAATGCTATTCTAGAAATATTTAGGTTAATTTATGTCTATTGTGTAAAGTCAAACTTCTGTGCTTTCTGCCATGCGTTGAGGCTGGATATATTGATCGGTATCAAAGCAGGCCAGACGTCAATTCCATCGGTTTATCGCCTCCACCGTCTGCTGCGACTGCTGAGGCCCCTACGATATCCTTGTAAACATACCACCTTGTTTTTATTGAGTCGGTATTTTATATTTTACGGCTTTATATAGAAATATTGTGTTTCGAACTTTCGATGCTGCACTTGTATAGGTTTCGTAATATCCTGGTGTTTTATGAAATCGTCGACATGTCTGATGCCTGACTGAGGATCATTAAAGGCGAAAGTGTAAGAGTCTGTAAGTGTGTTTGTATGTTTGTTACCTCTTCACGCTACGACTGGACCGATTTTAATAAAATTTGGTATGGTGGTAGCTGACACCCTGGATTTACACATAGGCTACTTTTTATCCCGTAAAAATAAAGCGGGTAAAACCGTGGAGTGCAGCTAATATGATTCTATATTGTTAAGTTCATAATTCATGTCTGTTTGTATGTTTTTTGCCTAAATGTCTCGCGTCCTATCCAATACTTAATTGAAAATCAATTTATTGATTTGTAAGGTATGGAACTGTGTTTACATACTAACGGAACTCCACATAATAACTACGCCTTAAGCGAGTGCTAACAAACCATAAATAAAGCTGTCATAGACACAATATCGCGCTGTTACATTTTTAATAACTACCCGGGTAGTCTTGTGTTGACATTTAAACGCTATTTACATGAAAAGCCTATAACCTTAATAGTCTTAAGTTTTAGATCTTATTTTTTACCTTTATTTATAGTACCAACCTAAAGAAATACAGGTTTACTGGCTGCCTGATACGTTTCATAATATTCTATTTTTTTTTTAGTATTAGGGCAGACTTTGTCGTTGTTATTAGAATATAATTCCCGATTTGTATGAAGCGACAAGTGGCCGATTTGTATCCAACCTAGTATAGACCGGCCGATTTGTATCCGGCCTAGTAGGTATAGACCACCTCCTTTCGTCCCGTGGGTGTAGTAAGGGAAAATCCAGAATATGGGCAGTAGCGTCTTCTGTAACTTCACCACCAATACTGTGATCCCCAAGCCGCTTGCCGAGCGTAGGGATTATGGCGACCCCTCCCTTTGATTAAGGGGTAGGCCTTTGTTCAACAGTGGATGTTTTTCGGCTGATGATGAATGACGCGACAAATTACAAGTGGTACCTATTAAGACTGGCAGAATAGAATGGTGAATGTATGGTGTTAACAACCTATTAGGTACTATTTTTACAAGAAATTCGTCAACAGTCTTCTACCGTTGGTGCCGCAATATCTAGCTGGCTGCAATGGGTCCAAATAGGAGGCGAGCCTATCACCATTATCAGCTTGACGGACCCGAGAATCCAACCCAGGACCTCATGCTCATCGGTCGGACTTCCGACCATCGCGAACGAAGCAATCGACTACGTTTTAAAACTACAAATTGCCCTCAGATATAACTATCTCATCCGGCGACGCGGCTGCGTATTTTTTACAAACATGACTTATTGCGCTTGCGTGACACGAGCCACTTAATTCACTAGGTAAGTAGTACTCGCGACGATTGACAGCTACTTATTTCAACACTCGTTTTTTATTAAATAATATAGGTAATAATACAGTTTAAATAGTGTGATTTTAAGCGGTGCTAATGTGAACTATTTCTCAAGGGATATACTACCAGCCTAGCCTATTTCGCTGCAGGGCAAAGCCACTTATAAAAACTTTCCTCACTTTCTTAAACAAGAATTTTTTTAAACGTCGCCCCAAACTCGGAATTTCTTCTATCGTGGGTGAATTTAACAAACATGAAGTATTACATACACAAACACCCAGATTCGGGACAAACATTTGCGGTTCGCACAATATTTTTTCCGTGTGGGAATCGAACCCGCAACCCTTAGCGCAGCAGTCCAATCGCTTTGCTACTGCGCCAATCAGGGCGTCAATTAATCTTCATTGAGCCTCTTATTTGTCCACCGCTCGCTGGTAGCACGGTAGCGATATTTTTAAGAAAAATACCGGTTCTTTGTTCGATGAACAAGCGGCCATAGGTTATCTACTACAGCTAGTTTGGCGTTGCCTTTTACCGGTACCGTACTGGTACCGGACCGGTCTATCGATATTAATCGATCGTCTAGCGCATCCTGAGCTGTATATTGTACCCGGCTACCAGTATTAACCTATTACTGTTGTCAATTAAAAGATGTAGGTGAACCAACGCCTCGAATATATAACCCCATCCTTTTTATCCCCACTTCCTGGGGATTAAAGCTTACTCTCGTAACTACTCCATACATTTTTTATCAAAATCCTAGAAACTAGCTTTTGACCGCGGCTTCGCTCGCGTGAAATAGCCTATGTTTTTTCTCAGGTCTTAAACTTTTTACATGCCAAATTTCATCGGAATCCGTGCAGCAATTTAGTCGTGAAGGCGTAACAAACAGACAGAGTTACTTTCACATTTTTAACATTAGTATGAATAAGAATTTTAATTCATCGTAAGTAATTTCTTAGATAAACTAATTATGACTTTGAATAAGATTTATCATCCCCTAAGTGACAGCAAATCAGCATTAAATCACATAACGCGTTTGATGTTGCTGTATCATTAATCATTAGCTCGTATGCGCACGCGCATCAACAGCAAATAAAACGAGTTTTTCTCAAGTGTGGACAGTAATTGAGACGTGGATTCAATTCATAAGGTTTAATGGTATCGCGAGATTTATCTGAGAAGTGGAGACAAGACAATACTTTTGGTGCAATAATTGACTCGTAAAATATGCTTATAAAGGTCAACGTGATAACTAGACAGCTGGGAGTCGAACCTGCTTTAGAGGTTTTTAAATAATGGTAGTAGCTTATATTGCAGGTAATTTTCCGCTGAGTAAGCGAGACGCCGAAGATCTAGATCAGTGGCGTGCCCTAGGAGAGGCCTATGTCCAGCAGTGGACTGAGATAGGCTGGTGATGATGATGATGATGAAGCGAGAAGCTCCTATGTGCAGTGTGGTGTAATTAATTCCTAATTAAAAAAATTAAAAAAAAATCCTAAAAAAAAAGTCGCTAAGCGATTCGACTGCTAGGGGTTGCGGGTTTAGTTCCTATCATCATCATCATCATCATCAGCCGGAAGACGTCCACTGCTGTAGTTCCTATACGGGACAAAAAATTGTGTGATCCGTAGTTTGTCCCGATTCTGAGTGTTTGTGTATGTGGAATTTCATGTTTGGGAAACGCATCTAAAATACAAGAGAAATTCCTCGTATGTGGCGACGTGGGGATTTTCAAAAAAAAAAGGGAAATGTCTTCATATAAGGCAAGTATATTAACGCCCTACCAACATAATCCCGCCCTAATGGCCAGAGACTTATAATCAGCTGATCAATAAAAAGTAATTGTAGCTACACTCGAATACACGTGTCTACAACACATAATACACCCAAAGGGCGTACACAACATTATCCTGTATATGGACACGTGCAAAATGGGCACACATTTTACATACCTAGGTACGTGAATGAAATGTACTTAGGTAACATGAATACACATAAATGTGAAAGTTTGTGAATATGGATGCGTTTTATGTGTTATGTTTAAGCAATTTTGGATTAAATTAACCTCACTATATAATTTATTTCTGTAAATAGGTATTTAGTATCACTAATTACAAACACTTTTACACAGATTTTACTATAAACAACAAACAAGATAACGTCAGCATTCCCTAACTGACCACCACTAGGAAGAAATGCCGAAACAATATCAGGACAAAATCACGGGCGATCCAGGTATCGTTTATTATAGTTAGCTGAAACAAATACACAGACGTACTAACATTTAAGTAGAAGATTTTATCTCCGTATAAACTTAGCGGAACAGACCGCGTCTACTAAAGTCCTTACACAGGCAGTTTATATACTTTTTAATTAAAGCCAGTTGAAATCAATTTTCAAGGTTTACGTACGATTATACCCGCCGTGTTACAGGATTCATGGGCTTGAAGAATAGTAACTAATTTCATTTACAATAAAGCCTAAGTAATTTATTACAGAATGTTCATATTATGGAGACTTCTCACGGCGGCTTATAACATGCGCCGCGGAGCCGGAGAATAGAGCAATCCGTGAGAAGGTGGCTTGGGCTCGTTCGTCGTACGTGCTGGCCGGTAAAAACCGGCTCCGAGCGCCGCGGCACGGTTATTATGCGCCGTGAGATGCCACCGGTGCACCTAGCGGAGTAAAATCCACACAATCCAACCGCTACCCAGAAACGCAATTCGTTCAATTTCGCGAACTAATCAAAGTATGTTATTAGGCAAAAAGTCACGTGCGTGGAGCAAGTTGCTCGTAAACCAACTCTTTACTACCATCGAATTCCGAAACAACGAGGCTGCGTTTTTAAAGGTTTTAAAAGGAAAACTTATTTTATTACCCGGTGCAGTTGTGCAGTAAAGGCGCGCATTTTACGATCACGGGTGGCGGGGTAATTAATAAGTTTTAATTGGTTATCCAGTCACTGAGATGGCGTTAGTTTGTTATTCTGTTCGATTTACTGCCGTCCTCTCTAGCTTGCTTTCTTTTTGATAGGTTTTAAGGAATTTCGAGACTCTAACTATACAAGATTTATCCTTATAAGACGTAGTATAGCGTGGTGTCGTTCTCTTCAGTTTAATAGCTATTAAAGTAGCATTGTATTGTAAAAGCTTTTGAAGTTAGGTAGCGTTATATTAAAGTAATGGTATTTATTACGATTCTTTCACTGGTACTGCTAGTTTAAGTAAGGGTGGAACTGCTTATACAATGGCACATACATAAAATTAGGAACTATCCGATATTCTTCAACAAGATGCCTAAAGGCAACACGTAAACCTTGATCGTGAGCATAAGGGTGCGACTGACGCAGGCGGCAAGGTTTTTACAAGCCCAGAAGGTCAATAAAAAACCGTAAGCAAACATAGGTTAACACCACACGTTATAAACAATAACAAAGTGCACAATACTAGACATAAAAGCCTTTAATTAGACTTCACAGCACTGAAATTCACAAATAAGTTGTCCAGCTCGTATGAATGACGTCATACGGTGCCTTAATACTCGAGCGCTTTACGAGCAACTCGAGTAGTGCCTGACATGGCCTGTGTTGCTCCGGCATAAGTTATGAGCCGTAAAACTGAGACCATGGTTGTGAAAACTGTCGTTGCCGCGGAAGGGTTGCGAAGTATGAGTGAAGCCGTTTCGTGTAGGTGTCACTCTGGCAGGTTACACGTCATATAGAATTAAAGACTACTCAATAAATAGAAATAATATGTTCCATATCTAAGTACGTTCGGCGCACTCTGAGCGGTCTACCTCGCTACCATAGTTCCAAGCCAGCTCTACGCCACAGGCCACTCTCCACGACCTGTTTCCATGAGACGATTAGCTCTTGCTAATACCTTGTCCTGGCGAACTTCGTAGCACCTTCTCACCACCACAAATATTTCAAAACCAAAATTAGCCAAATCGGTCCAGCCGTTCTCATGTTTGGGCGAGACTAACGAACAGCAATTCATTTGTATATACAATCATAGATACCAGTCTATAACTGCCCTACTGCAGGGGTATACCTCTTCCAATACAGAGAAAACACGAGCGTTGATCACTAGGTCCCTTAGGGTTGATGGTTCTAGAACATTAAATATCGGTTTTCAGTGTCTGTCAGTAGTAACACGTATTGCTTTTATAATAGAAACCAATATTACAAATTTATTTAACACTAGCCGCTCCCCGCGGTGCTACCCGCTACATTTTTTCGGGACAAAAAATAGCCTATGTTTTAATCCAGAGTGTCAGCTACCTCCATATAAAATTTCATCAAAATCGGTCCGCCGTTTGAGCGTGAAGAGGTAACAAACATACAAACACTCACAAACTTTCGCCTTTATAATATTAGTGTGATGTGAAATGTGAGTTCGAGCTCATCTATTTCTAGCTTAATGAACGATTAGAACGCACCAACGTATAATTGCGAGGCGGTAAAATTCCAACTATCGCCGTACAACCCAATAACTTCACTTACACTATTGTTCGGCGCTAAGTCGGGTTTAATGTGGCAAGTCACCACTCAACGTGAAGTTTATTAGACACTATCTGAGACACTCATAAAACCGGTATTTATGACGTATCCGACTCAATGTATACTTTGGCAATACTAATTGGTAACTACAAGACAGGTTGGCACTAGTAAAAGCTGGCCAGAAGGTGTCGCTATCATACATTTTTATAGCTCCTCTTGATGTTTTTACAGGTACAGACTGTGATGTTTTATATTGAATGTCCTTTTCCATTTGTGGTGTTAAGCGTTATTTTTAATTTATTTTATATCGTTAATTGTCTCCAACATGGGCAGTTAATTTTGAAAGTTACAACCTATTTTTATACAAATTACACGTAATGCTGATTACTAGACATGAACATGGAAGCGCAGGCTTTGTCATGGATATGTAGACTAATGTTATGTAAAATATTAAGAAAGGCAGTGGTTCTTACTGGAACTTATCCAATAAGACATGACTTTTATCATCATCATTATCCACAGCCTTCAATATCCCACTGTTGGGTAGCCTGCCTTAAACAATGCCATCCGCCGCGGTCCTGTGTTTAGCCATGACTTTACTGTCTGTTTAATATGTATAGTATTAAAAGGTTTATATATTTGTGGATCCTTCATTCAATTATTCTTTATTATTCACGAAATTTTGAATCGTTCCTCAAAATTTTAGCCCACCACAAATAAAATCGTGAACCACCAAGAAATTACATTCCGAACTAACCATAACAACTCCGCCATTCTCACGCGTAGAGAAGACGTAAAATTCACATGTACGAGGCTATTCGGACTACCGGGGAAACAAACGCGCAGGTTTTCAATAGGCGCATCTGTCAGGCGACAAGATAAATGGCACATTTCATACATAAGAGTTAACGCTGCCGCAGACATAACTACACATTTACCATAAACTAGTGCCTCGTAAACTTGCACATATGTTTACCGGAGCGGGGTGCAGTACCTTAAAAGCATTGGTAATATAACAAAACGTCTGAACCGAAATTGCCCATAAAAGTCCGACGGCGTTTTCTAACTAAAGCTATGAAACTGAAACGTTGGTGGAATTTACAATGGCCGACTTCGTCTACATTTAACGTTCATGACGTACACCTTAGTTTAATTAAAGTGCCTCAACTCGAAACGCGGAACGTTTGCGAGATACGATATTTTGACTAAAAGCAAGCATTCATGCAAGCATCGCGATGGGATATTAATTCTGTTTTATTACGTTGCCATTTCAAGTTTAGTTTTCTTTTGTTGTCAATATGAGCAATGAGCTCAATTTCATTCAATAACGCATATGAATATTATTTGAATATTTATACAAAATAACGGTCGGCAGATTAAGGTATGAATACAAAACGGAAGGCCTAACTTGGTTGTATATTATATATATTCGTCAATATATGGTGCTTTAAAACAACATTTATGTGCCTAACTATAACTAAAAACAGGAAATTGCTTCATAAATTAAAATTTGAGCCACTTACAGCAATCAAAAGTCAAATCAAATGGGCAGTTTCTGAATATCATACGTATATAAAGCTAACTTGAATAACCCTATTACAGTATCAAACGCATAAAACAAAATGAACATGATTGAACAGAGTTCCGTACTTCCATTTAACTTAATTTAGTTAGTCTGGAAAACATACGGAACCAATGTAATAGGTTTGCGTAAAGCTACGATGTTCGGTGTAAAAACCTTATAACCGAATACTCCCATTTTTATAGCCCGGAATATATTTACGAGAATTCGCTTCCAGGAATTGCACGTAAATTCAGAAAGTGCAGCATTTTTCATTACCCTGTACGTTAGCGATCCAAGATATTGTTCAATTTTAACTTTAGCGCAAACAAATGTTCAGCGTAGGCATGGATCGCTCTTCAAATAACTGCAGTTCTATCGTAACTTATGTTTTAAGGCTGTGTTTGTGGCTATAATACTGTCGGATCGATAAATTAAGCTGTATTTAGCTTTACATCATCTAATAAAATACTCTTCTTAAAGAATATGTGAGTACCGTATGATAACTTACTATCACATCCCTGTACTACGGAATCATGTATCGCCATGTCTACAAAGGATTCCAAAAAAATTGGTGCACTACAATTCCACCCAAATAACCAACTACCTATAAACCGAAACTGGTTAAATGTTTAGCAATGTCATATATCCTACATGGCCAACAAAACCCCCACAATCCAGTCTGAACTGGATACAATTCCAAGTTATATCCGAGAAACGGATGAACTAATCTATATATCGAAAGACCTAGATATCTTAAGGCAGGAGCTTTTCAATCCACGAGACGCAATAAAAATATGCGATGCTTCAGAAGAAGCATAAAACTTGCAACGACAATGAATTCCTGAAAAAGATAATACTGTGCTAGCGTCATCTCCTTTTAGCGCGTTACGTTTGCGTTAGCGCGAGCGGGACAAAGGATGGCGACAATAAAACTTTTGATAGGATCCGACGGAATCCGGCGTATCGGACTTACGTCAGTTTACTGCGGACCTAGCCGTGTATCGTCTTAGTTTTATGGGTCCGTTTTAAAATTTTTAGAGATTTTTATTACATTACCCTTTTATAGCGTAGGTCAGTAACGTTGGCGATATTACCACTTAATGCAAATATCGGAGCTTGTTAATTTTTTACGGTTGAATGTTAACGAGGGAGGGGGGAGGGGGGTATTTTCGTTAACCGTGTTCCGTAAGTCAGTGTAATAAAATCTGCGTGGCTTTATGAATAATGATATTTTTCCTTGAAGTTTCTTTTGTGTTGGTTTGATTAATAGCCGTTGTTCCTGCCAAAACGACCTTGAGGGCTGGAAAAAATATAGTCACCAGCTGAAGTAGCTGTATATTTTTTAGACTCATAATTTATAACTATAACTGCCGTGTTTTTTTTACAAAGTAAATTTCTCAACTTATGTTAGACTGTTGTATCTATGAGATACGAGAGACTCTTATAGATAAAAAACATTTATTGCAACTTAAAAAACGAGACACGTACAAAAAAAACAAAAAAAAACAGTTCATTGTAGCAAAAGGAGGTGGGCTCAGCGAATGCTGTACCGGGACGCACATGACCTGGTACAGCGCTAATTTTCAGCCTTTCCTACATATCGGCATTACTTTCCATCGCAAACGTGTACAAGTGACAATACCACACAATTACCGCTACACAAGCGAACCAACAAGACACAAGTAACTTCGGCGGCCGGCCGACCGTAACTGACCGCACACAAAACAAATTTCGACAACAACCAACATTGATTGTTTTCCAAACCTGGTCTATTTGTGGTCCTACTTCCCAAACTTGTAACCACAGACTGCCCAAACCACACGAAATTTTCCACGAGTACCCGCCAAACCACTTTAAACCTTACCACCTTGTTATAAGATTGGATTCAGGTAAAATTTTGGTCGTGTCACTGAAAATTGGCGACAACCGATTGAGTGCGAGTGTAGCCGCATGTCAAACTTGTTCATAAACGATTGCGAACAACTGTTGCTCAAACTTGTTTGTAGTTTGCAGTCGGAGAGTTTTCCAGATGGCTGGATTATTTCCATATGAACTTTTAATAAGAGGAAGGGTATAATTAATAGATTTAAGAGGGTTTTATTATCATTTTCCTTATAAGAGATAAGATAATTGAGAGGAAAATGGTTTAAAAACATCCCCAGTATATTTCGAATATTAATCTTAACGTTGTTACTATTGTTATTAAACGAACGATTTGAACCGAAGTTCTGAGTTCAGACTGACACCTGCGGATCTCATGAATTTTTGTCCAGTGCGGGAATCGAACTTGAAACCCTTAGCGCAGTCAAATCGCTTAGCCCCTGCGCCCATCAAATGCCCTTATACGCTACATCATGTAGGTACACCTTTGGTTGAACCTTGCTAATATTACGGGAAAATAAGTTTATTTTTAAGAAATTTTAATTGGAAATCATTATAAACGCCTCGAAATACAATTACAGCATTAATTACACATAATAGCTATCCGAATAGCAACGACATCGATTAAAATCGTTTAATCAATTTGTTATTGTCACACCTCCGCCGCGCGCCGTTTAGTAAACGAAACATCGAGTGATGTTGAATGGACCCGGCAACTTATGCGAATTCAGGTATTCCATTCATTATTTACGTACGACTATTTTTGCTAGTTTATGACAAACATAATTTCTCGCGTACATGGTACATAATATATGCAAAATTCCAAAAAATCTAGTTAATGAATGCAGATTAAATATATTATGTTAAATATATACCTAATAGAAACGAACAACAAAAAATATCTCGAACTGTTAGTTATACCACTCCAAGCTGAAGCAAGGACTCTCATCATTTTCTAACTTAGGCCCAGATAAAGCCAAGGCTACAGACAAGGTTGCAATAACATCTCTAAGAAGTTACAGGTAGTTAAAAAAAAAAGTCATAGAACATTAAACAGCAGCGCAAAAACTGCTTATCCAATAGTTATCGATCGGTGTACAATGCATGTGACACAAATGAACGAGTGGGACACGACGGGAGGGATTTATAAATGAGATGGTCGCCGGTAATTGAACACCTTTTAATTATTCAGTGTTGTTCAGTTCGTACTACTCGGACACTTGTTTGTTTTGTAGTGTTGGGATCTGAGTCTCGAGAAGATTGTACTACATATCTACAGATTAAGAAATTTAAGATAACTTGTATTTTTTGTGGAGGGGACATCTTAAAAAATGTCTCGAGACACTTTAAAAGTAATCTTAGCAAACTTTTGTCTTGTTTTTGGAAAACGCCTGGTGGCTAACGCTTGGCGCGTGGTCATGAAAAAAGGGAAGTCGTATAATATATTCTTTGTTTTTCTTCTTTTTAACTTTTTGTGCGCCCGATCTTCCTCCGGTCGTGTCCGTCTACCGTCCCATCGGACTATGGCAGTCAGGAAATAGGGAGTGCATCTGTGTTAGCGCGCATATTTGTGCACTATAATATCTTCTGCGTAGTTGGCTGGTCTCAGATGAGATAAGCCGCCGGGACCGAAATTCAGGAGAACATTACTATAACATAATATTTAAGTTATTATATATTTCAAGAGATTTTTACTCTTTTTTATACCTAGTTTCCTTCCATCATAGTACTTAACATTGCGTCATTTCTATGCATTGTAGGTACAATATCTATGACATAAACGACTAGATATTCAATCTAAGACAGTTTACACTTTATCTGCACTCATTACGTCATTTTCACACTACTGGAAACCATAATAGAGAATAATATTCTATATTCAGTTTACGAATAAAAATCTTGGTTTTACATAACAATCTATGGCGAGCGTGTTTGCTTCCAGAAGTTTCTATGTTATTGAGATTAAAAATGCGTGCGTCAGTATTCGAGAAAATAGATTTCATGGTTTTAGTAGTCGTAAAAGGAATGATATAAAATTGTTTGTTTGTATGGTCGTCTGTTATCAATATTGGAAATCATTGTCATAACTTTAGTTTCGGTTGAAAGGCAGCGCTGTAATTCCTCTGTTACAGTTAATAGTCTTTGTAATGCCCACCGCAGTAAACCTAATAGGCTGGGCAATTCAAGTAATAGGTCGGCTTCCTACACCCACTGTGGGTAATCCATGCGTGTATTTCTGTATTACTGTCATGAAGAGTCTTTTATCGCCACTTTATGTTTATACGTGTTTGGCTCTTGTTCCAGGTCCCAGGCTTTGGAAGCCTGGACACTAGGCAGGGTCACGAGGCCTTAAGATTTAACCAATAACAAAGAGGTACCAAACATCCATATCAAGTAAATAATATATTTTTTTGTATGGCAAACGGATACGGCACGGATCTTTCAAGATGTAAACCATAGTTTCAAAGTCATAGAAGTCCTGAAAAAGAATCTGTCTTTATAAATTGCGTTTGTGTCACATACACATGTGTGTGATAGAGAAGGTGTGTATAATCTTTGATATGTTTGAAGCCAATGCTATTCATAATATGGTTACACTTTCATAACAGATTTACGATCGAACTAGATCAAACCACCTTCTTGCCTAAGCGTAGAAAATCGAAGGCGAAAGGCGAAACTTTGTGAGTGTGTTTGTTACCTCTTCACGCACAAACGCCTAGACCGACTTTGATGAAATTTCATATGGAGGTAGCTGACACCCTAGATTAACACATGGGCTATTTATCCCAAAATATGTAGCGGGTAACACCGTGAGGCGCAGCTAGTTATTAATATTTACAGTACGCAAAATAGCGTCACTCTTCAGAATTAGCTCCGAATCCTCGTGAGGGCCTTGTCAACCGGATGAAATAAAGTAAACTAACCATGTTATTTGTGAAACGGTGCCAATGCCCCCCTGCTCCTTGTGCGATACTATACTACACCATGTAGTGAAAGCTTATATACAGCAACAAGTAAACAATATACCAACACTTCTAAATATAATTAGTTAATATAAATTTTCGTAAATATATCGGGAAGACGGCGAACATACTTGGACAAGATCGATTGGAAATGATCTACAAAATGACAAGTGAGGAATACCCTTAACTGACAAGCGCGTATGAGGGATGTGATGCGAGTGCATAAGGCGAAAGAAGTAAGTCAGGATCGTAGCAAATAGACGACCTGATTAGCGCGGTGGCTAAGCAATTACACTGCTGCGCTAAGGGTTGCGGGTTCGATTCCCGCTCGGGGTAAAAAACTTTGTGCGAACCACAATTGTTTTTCCCGAGTCTAGGTGTTTGTGTTTGTGATATTTCATGTTTGCGAAACGCACCCACGACACAGGAATAATTCCTAGTGTGGGACGACGTTTTTTTTTTTTTAAAGTGGAACTCGTTTTTGTGACCTTAACCATTACATTAACAGGACTTCTTAAGATGTACTCTTTTAGTGCTTCTAAGACGAAGGTGTCTCTGCTTGCCTCAAATTCCTCGAAACAATTATATATAATAACTAACTCATGTGCGCACTATAAATTAGTTATCAGTTGCTAAAAACGGTGAAGGAAAACAGCGTGAGGAAACCGGCACACCTGAGAGATTTTTCAACGGCCACGTCGGAGGAGGCCTACATGCGGTTTAAACTCTGACACCAGGTTGTTTATCAACCATACGATAAGAAGACTTGAAGCAATACTGCTTAACCTATGCTTATTTTTTTTTTCGAACTTGTCTCTCGCAGTTAGCTCTGAAGGAGCTGTTACTGCTTAACCGGGTGTTTGGCGAGACCTAAACAAAAGGCCTCCAGCGACCTTTTGTAGGCCTATACCGTTTATATTAATTTAATCCTTCGCACAAGAGCTAACCTTATATCGCCCAGGTCATCGGGAGGCGTTAAAAATCTTATTAGCATAATACAGCAACAAAAAGGCTGTAAAAGATGAGTAAAACACAGTTTCTCAGAAATTCTACATTCTTCTCGGCTGTTGGCATAAAATTAGTCACAGCAAAATAAGCAATGAAAATTGTTTAAGCCCTCAGATGTACGCGATCTAGTCGTAAACTTTTATCGCCGTCACTCTCGCGCAGATGCGGTAATTGTTAAGTGGGAGCGAGATGGAGATTGCTGCAACATAGTTGCTGGTGCCGATATCGGAATGAGATGGCTACGTGCACTTTTATATTTGTGCTAAGGTTAGGGTTGTTGGGTAAATAATTACGAGTTTTTCATTACAGTAGTTATAGATTTATTTTTACTTCTGAGGCGACATTTATTTGCAGTAAACTAAACATGCTTACATTAGGTACCTATATATATATTTAATTAAAATAATGAAAAACAACTCAATTATTTTCTGTGCGGATCACATATACGATTTTCCGCGCATGCGCACGAATGCAGCTCCTGAATTTTTTGTGCAGCAGTCACTGATACAATATCCAGACACAACGATTTCTACATGCTACAGTTTATAAGTTAGCGGCGACTAATAAAAGACCGGCGCATGCGCAATTCACACTAGCTTGCAAGTATAAACTCTCTTGGAAAATTATAAACTAGTCGGGTTGGTATGGAGCCTATAATGAAGATATTATAGAAGGAGTCTGGATACAACGTACTAAAGAATCTCTAGGTAGGTAGGTACTACAATTAAATAGTGCAAATTCTAATCTTTCTATGCTGGACTATGGAGAACGGGTAGCAACGTGGCTTCCACGCAAATCTGTCGATCTGCGAGGTTAAGCCGTGCTTGCCGCGGTCAGTCTCGTGATAGGTGACCGTTTTCGGAAGGTACGTTAAGCCGTTGGTCCTGCGCCTGATCTCTCTCCCATCGTGTCGGTCTACCGCCCCATCGGACTATGACAGTAAAAGAATAGGGAGTGCACCAGTCAGTCTCTGGTTATACCGAATTGTTGTTAGATGATACCCGGGTCTACTTACATCTCCAGTATTGTTTAATAAATCGTATCAATTAAATTGTATTGCAAGTAACTATGTATCAGGGGGTATCTTGGGTCGCCAATTAAAAACGTCAGATTAATATTATGTTATAAAGTGCATTGATAACTTGGTATACACGTGTCGGGGGGTCAAACTTTAATGTCAGGAGTCGCAGACGAAATAATATCGAAATACGTATTTATTGGTTTTATGTTGTCCGATAACAATGCTTTAAATATGAACTGAGTTATCGAAAGATATTCGATCAGAGAATATTAATGTCATTTATTTTATATTATACAAATAATTGCAAGAAAATTATTCGAGTGCGAAAGTGATTAAAAAAGTAATGTATTGCTTAATTTGAAAATAGCTGTAGCCCCACATGCAACACTGGATTTTGCTGTGTTATTCAAAAGAAACTTTTACATCTTTGTTGGTACTAACTTACAAGTACCTATACATATATTGCAACATTAAGCGGGTGTGAAGTGGTGGGAAGGGAGAGGGTATGTCACGTTGATGGACACAGTATACGCAAAGGAAAAATAGTTGGACGCGGGGCTTGTGGTCAGCTAGTAAGAAATACAAATACCCAACATTATTCCCTTTACATACACGCATAAATAAAACTCGCAACATTTTTAGCGCAATTTTGTAACCTTTCCCACATACGACCTACCGCAGTCCACAAAACTGTCAAACGTTACCATGTTTACTAAAAAAGCAATATTCCTATGCATTTCTAATGTATAGGGGATACGGGTAATCTGTTCTGCGGTCGGAGAGCCAGTCTACGTGAATTATAAGGCTGGTCACAGACTTGCTGGGTGCAACCCGATATGATCCGAATCGGATCGGTAAGTCTACGTATGCGACGACTATGGCGAGTGGTACAGTCGGCCAAGAAAATGGGCTACCAGTTTTGACCAAAGTTTCTGTAAGATCTAATTTTTATCTAGAACAATCAAAATCAATTCGAAACCCAAAGTAACTTAAGCCGTTTTCGAATTGATCAATTCAATTTAAATAATGCTAAGACGAGGTGAGTTGTTAGCTGTGACAATTTAATCTTGAAAGACATGACGTCATAATGTAAATGAACATCAACCGTATTTGTCGACTGCATTTTTATTGCATTCTAGCCTTCCGAACCGGATCGGATCGGGTTGGAATCGGTAGGTCTGAAACCATCCTAAGCCTGCAATGTTGCCTAAAGGATAGATGTTTTACGACTAGCAAACGTAATTGAAAGTATGGTTGAATATTTTTAAGCGCTTTAGTTAGACTTTATCTTACCGAATGTATGTTTACTTGGTTTTTAAAATGCATTTTATTCCGAATTATTTGTTGCTATTCTGTATAGGAACCTAAACTGAATTTCATCAGTAAATAATTGTTTGTTAGAGATGATGCCTTTTTGCAGATCATTTCTTGAATTGGTAGTATATAGGTACTTTATAAATGTATAAAGAAATACGTAATGAAGGCTCTCAAATAAAATATAGCGCAATCAATCTAATTAAAACCAAACTATACTTTGTTCCAATACCAGCTACCGCAGAATAAAACAATTATAACAGTATACAGCCCCCTAACCATGAGCTGTTACAGTAGGGAATTTTCCGTTGTGGAAGCGAGACGCTACACTATATTGCGCGTAGCGCTGTCTCGCTTTCACAACGGAAAATTCCCTGCTTTAACAGATCATGGTAAGGGGGCAGACTACTATGCATTTTATAGACAGCAACAAACCAATCTGCTAACAAGTACACAACAGTTATAACATAATTGCAAAATGTTTATCGTCGTTTCTCAGTATAGTGAAATAAATACAAAATTTGCCTACATGCAACTCATTGCGGTCAGACGTGGCCCCTTTTACAACAGACGCCATTAAAGTATTCCATTTAACATTTTAATTTTTAACAATCTCTAATTGCAGATTATAAAACTGTAAAGGTGGGGTTTGGCGGGCAACCTTACTCCCAATGGGTGTTCTACGAAGTTTTGTTAAGTTTTTGAGCAATTTGTTCGTCGGTTTGCAGAGAAAAAGTTAAAAAATCGTGTTTTTTATTACAATTGTTTTCCAGTCAAATTATTTTTTTGATAAGTAAAGATTTGATTGCGTATGTAAGTGGTTCTAATTAATTTCGTCCTTTTTTGAGGAGGTTACTCTACTTAGGTACATAGATATCTACGTGTGTATATCTTCAGAACTTGGTAAAGTAAATACACTTAATGAAGTTCTTTTACATCTAGGCACTATAGGCTCTATACCATTGCTTTTAAGATCACTTTTCTGTATTACTTGTATTTTAATGAAGAGCTTATTGAACTATATCGAGGCAGGTTCCTTCCCGCCGACGTACTAAGGACTAATAAGTAAAAAATATACGCCTTCTATGTAGCCGTCAGACAATTTCTTAATTAGAATTTTATGTATAAGGACTAGCGAATAAAGATCTACATATAAGTCATTATGTTATTCAAACTGTATGATGTTTTGCCTCATATAAAAACTGAGACAACAACCAGAGTTTATAGGGTAGCAGTTAAGCTCCGCAGTTACAATTTAACCATTTTAGTCACAACGTATAAAGTACCATAACAACCTGGAAATAAAGTCGGTAATCGCATACAATCCTCCGGTTCGTAAAAGCATTAAAATATTACCAACGCAGAGCAAATTGTCTTATTTCATAAATAGCATTTTATTTTATGTGTAACATAAAATCCTACTTATGAATGTGAGCTGTAAACATATTGGGACACACCAACGCTTTTAAGTTGCTTGGTAACACTTAAAGTTAACAGCACCTCAGTCAAACGGCAAAACGCTAGGCGAATAGAAATATAATAGAAAAAGGCTTTAAAATATAATTAAATAAATGATTGGATACACATAGTTATGTCATAGATCGTACCGTGATGTCAACCCCATACAATCACCGTTCTATTATACTTCTATTCAATGGAATGTCAAAAAGTATAGATACGTCATAATGCTAATAAAATGAACGAGAAAAGTGTTCTGAAATCTGAGTCAGAACTGCACTAGTCTTATGTCAAATCCGACAACAATTGTAGTACAAGACTACAATTGTCCCTTTTTAGATGCTTCTAAGCGCGCTGGTAACATATCTGTACTTTTCGAAATATCATAGTTTCAATTCGTATAGCATTTTGCCATTTGTATAGGGCTCTAGACTCTGCCATAAAAGCGTTCGTATGAAAAGCGACAAAATATAAACAATTGAGCACTTGAATATCTTGAAGTATACCATAAAGGTAATACTTCAGCAGTAATATGTGTATATTAAACCTATTATAACAATATAAAACAACTCACCAATACACCGCAGGGAGGCACAACATATCCGTCGACTTTCGCAACAGCATCGCACAGCAAGCGTCCACACAAAACACGGCACTTGTAAAACAAAGTATCATTCTCAAAATAAGTCCATGGACGACGAGATAACACCACTTATATTATTACTTTCCAGCATTTTCCTACAAAAAAGAAAATAATTCTAAATAAAATTATCGACACTAACACAGCACTACGATGGTAAATTCGAATGTCACTGTTTTATTTCGAATTTCGCCACCTTCGTCCGGACACTGTAAAGTTGAAATCACGACTGGTTAGTCCAAGTTGATAAAGTTGATTCTGACTAAACCACTTATCGATGCAACAATTTTGTCATGTCACTAGTGTGTTGCACGAAACTGAAGTTGCAATGTAACACAATGTATGGCGGTGGAAATCATTAGTTATTTAGATTGGATGTTAGTGATTATAAGAGACTTTTAGATAGTTGTGTTTCTAAATTGAAATGCGTAATGATAACAACTTAACGCTCTTTCATTTCAAACTTTTTGATACATAACTGCGACGACCTGATTGCGCAGTGGCTAAGCGATTGGACTGCTGCGCTAGGGGTTGCGCGTTCCATTCTCGTACGGGTCAAACTGGTGGGTTTGTGAAAGATATTGCATACACGTGAAACGCACATACGATACAAACGAAGACTAAAATGTGAGGCTATGTTAAAAAAAACTCCTTTCATTGTTAATTTTTATCATAATTGTTACTATTTCCTTAACAAACAATGACTAATATACCTTCGGCCGAAAATAACTAGATGTAAGTACGTAATAACGATCGAACACCACATTTAGGGTGGCAACAACATGAAACTAACACAATAAATTATCACGATACCAGCAATTTATTGCTGACCACAAATATTGAGTCTGTTACCGCTATCGGCAATTACCGGTACAATTACCGACTTACGAACATCTCAATAGAGCATGCGGTGCTTACCGGTAATATGCGGCTAGAAAAACAGCGGAATGTTGCCTATATTGCGATTAAAATGTACCCTTACTACAAAATACATATGTACAACTTGCATATAGGTTCGTGGAAGGTTATTTGAACTTGCGAGAAAAATCTATACGAATAGATATCGAATAAAATTTGAAATATACTAGCTGCGCCCCGTGGTGTTACCCGCAAATTTTTTTTCGGGATTAAAAGTAGCCTGTGTTAATCCAGGGTGTCAGCTACCTCCATACGAAATTTCAACAAAATCTGTGTAGCCGTTTGAGTGTGAAGAGGTAACAAACACACTCACAAACTTTCGCCTTTATAATATTAGTGTGATGGGATTGCAATAGATTACGTACATTATCGTCATCTTGATTTCTATTTACCTAGCGTTTCGCCTAGAGTCTACTAACACTATCTTTGCAATAAGATAAACGTTAGAGATTTATTAACCGCTTAGAATTCTAATTGCAGCCTTGTATACACATAGTAACAAGTATTGAACAAGCTAGAATCTTGACTAGCTAATGTATCTATGTTGACTAGATGGATAAGCAACCAGGTAGTGATTGTGCGAGAATGCGAACAGGCATTTGAAATATTACGTTATTAGGGATATCCGGGAGATACCATTATCGCAAAATCCATTTTAATAAAGACATAAACTGACTTTTATTGTGGCCAGTATAATTTACCGCACACATCCTGTCCCTAAGGTACTTATTATAATTAAACATGCGTGAAGTACGTGCAAGTCAACCTTTTTTTGATAATTTAAGTATTCATTAGGTTATCATGAATATTTGCATGTCATTTAATAATGATAAAATATGTGAAACTAACTGTAACACCATTATACACCATATTTTTGCGAATAAATTTTTGAATTTGAATTTTGTTCACCCATACATATCTTGTTGATGAACGCTTGTTTCGTGGCCCCAACTGTTGAAACGTATTTTTAATTATACCATTATTAGATTAGGTACGAAAACAATAGCAGAATTGTAAAGATGTCGCCTAATATGTAGTCTATTATGTACGTACTAAAACAGACTGGGTAATTAATTACTATTGTCATACAGGTATCAATAAGTCGTAAATTGAAAAAGTATGATTGTTTGACTTTTTCCAAAGTTGTATTGTTGTTGACCACACAATATGCGAATCATGTAATTTTTCATAGACTTTTATCGTTAACAAAAAACCTATTGTAGTCATTTCGAAAATACAACTGACATTCTCAAAAATACGTTGTTAATTCCATAAATTAACAAAGCAAGTTCAACTAAATACTTATTTAACAAATTAATCGTCTGTCTGGTGGATTATTACATAGGCAACATATACTTAGCCGAAAGTATATTTTTTAAAACCCATAAAAACGAGTTCCTAAATACAGTAATTTGTTCACCTTGGCCACAGTCCAATCGCAATAGTCTTCAAAATGTTACAATAATTGTGCGCGAGCGCCGCACTACCTTTCTGAGAACCATCATAAAACTCTTGCGCATGTCGTCTGTATTAGTCTAACGACGTAGGAACATAACGTCAATATTAACTTGTGTTATGTTAATCTTTAGCGATAATTCATGTTTGCCATTAGGCTGCAATTTTAATAGTAAGTGGATGAGTCTCACGCGTTTTACTTAAGTATCTAACTAAATATGAAATTAGATTTGCAATCTGTATATTTGATATTCACCTTTGTAATTCTTTAAAAGTTTTACTCTCAAATTAGTACATTTCACGTTATGTAAATAATGATAATCAACAGTTTGACAATATCTATAATTTTTTTTTTACGAGTCGGTTTACCAACTATTTTGCCAGAGTCGGGTTAAGACGGCAATGTTAATTTGTCGTTGGACATTTATGTAGGTTAACAGTTTGACAACCCTAATGTCAAACGACAAGAGTCAAAAGAGTCACAAAATTCTCTAACAACTAATTCTCGGCGCCCTACAATAATTTAGAAAAGGTTAGGTTACACTTAGATAAACCGTTTGCAAGGGAAATTAAGTTTATAAATCAATTGCGAAATAGGTAAACGGTTGGCCTCCAGGCACTTGTCAATAAAGATTGCACAAGACAGCATCATTGAATAAGTACCTCGTTCAACTGTGGCCAATTTATTTGTAATTGAGTTACATAAGTACTTAATACTGCCGTCTTTGTTAAAAAGGGCACAACTAACATTTTTGTAAATATTGAGAAATAAGAGGTAAATTTAATTACAGGTTTTTTTTTAAGTTGCAGGAGTGCCTTTAAACTTATGCTTTCTCTGTTTATTTTGCTGCTAAAATATCAAAAAAAAATTGGCAGATAGGCCTTTTTCCTGATTCCGAATAAGTATACAACTCAATTTCGTAAATAAAAAATGTTAGTTGTGCCCTTTTTAAGTAAGAGGGCAGAATAGGCGATCGATTGTTTGTATCTGACATTTAGCTTGTGTGATTTGGATTATATATTATTATCAATTCACGTCAATTATTATACAATTGGCCGCGATTTTAGTTTTCTAAAATATCAAGTAGGTATATCGTTTAACCTAATGCTTTGGAACCATTCGAAAGATTGTTTTAGGTTAAGAATTTTTTTCTTATGAATACGAGTTACTTGTGGCAACCAAAAAAAAAAATCAAACAAATTAATATTTTTTCTATTGATTAGCTACCGTTAGTAGTATATTATTATTTCTCATTTTTGGCTGCTTTTTGAAGGCGATTTTTTTCTTGTTTTTTTTTCAGACGCCGTCCCCTTGCGTTATAATTTAAACAATAAATCAATTCCGCATTTCAATTTTTATATCTTGATTGTTTCGCATCATTGTATTCAAATTATAATTATATAAAATAAGCTGTTATATTATAATGCTAATTCAGTTTCGTGACTAAACAGTGTTAAGTGTTGGGTAGTCAGTGATTGAGAACGTTATTATGTAAGCAGGTCAATAGAAATTAGGTATTTCACACCATTAACCAATAACTTCAAGATACTATATATATATAATATATCGGTCCAGCCGTTCACGAGTTTTAGCGAGACTAACGAACAGCAATTCATTTTTATACATATGGATGTCCAAATGAAAGCTGCTATGCTATTCTGAAACACTAACATCATCTCGGAAGTCAACTCGCACGTAACCTTGCTTTGCGCTAGTCTCAAATGTCACCGCGGGTTTAGAAATGAGTTCGTAAATGATGACTTTATTATAGCAAGGCTGGTTAATACATCATTATTTTTTTTTAAAAGTCGCTAAACACAGTAAATAGTAAGTCAATTGACTTGATTAATTAGTGACGTCACAGGTTGACACATTAGTGATGTCAATTGATTGGTGGTGTCAAATACCTAATAAAATCATTATCGTGTTCCTATATAAACGCAATAGTATTCGAAATTGTGATCTGTTAACATAATAATTAAATGTGTGTTGAAAAAATATTTGTATGAGTTGTATTCGACGACTGGCATTTCGTTAACGACTATACGAGGGTCAAACTGAAAGTTCTTAGAACTGGCCACTTATAAACAATATAATAAAAAAATAATTCTAAAATTTGAAAATAGAACTCTTTGCCAATATTACTGAGTATATATTTCATTAATTTGTCATTTGTTTTACGATTTGGCGGCAAATTGAAAATTGTCTGTGTCACGTCAACATGAATTTAACACGAGAAAATTTTCGTGCAATGATTTTTTATGACTTTCGATGTCATTTAAGTCAACAAGAAAGTTATGATAGACTACGATTGGCCTTTCACGATGAAGCCCCATCTCGTGCGACAGTTTACAACTGGTTTAATGAGTTTAAACGTGGTCGCACTAATCTCACTGATGATTTACGTTAGGGACGGCCTTCTACGGCGACGACTGAAGATAACATCTGTGTTGTGCGGCGTATGATAGAGACTGACAAAAGAGTGGCCTATCAGCAGATTCGGACAAGCTTAGGCATCGGTATGAGTCAAGTGCACAAAATCCTCTCGATCTATCAATCCTCCACGAACATTTAGCAGTCAGGAAGCTTTGCGCCCGGTGGATACCTCATAATTTGACTGAGGCTCAAAAACTCCATCGTGTGGATTGGTGCCGTAAAATGATTGAAAGATTTAACGGAGGTGACTCAAATGCTGTGTTCGACATACTAACAGGTGACGAAAGCTGGATTTACTGTTATGATCCTGAAACCAAAAGACAATCTGCTCAGTGGGTGTTTCCTTTCGAGAGGTTGCCAACTAAAGTGAAGAGAGATCGAAGTGCGGGAAAAAAAATGGTGGCCTCGTTCTTTGGAAGGATAGGTCATTTCGCAACAATTGTGTTAGAGGATCAAAAAACAGTTTCTGCAGAATGGTACACTACCAATTGTTTGCCACTTGTCTTGGAAAAAGTTCGAGAGAAACGACCTCGCAGTAGGATCCTCCTTCACCACGACAACGCCTCGTCGCACACCGCTAAGCGAACGATCGACTATTTGGCGACATCAAACGTTGAATTACTGGGTCACCCGCCGTATAGCCCCGACCTCGCCCCTTGTGATTTTTATTTATTTCCAAAAATTAAAGAAAAACTTAAAGGAAAGCGGTTTATGAATGCTGAAGAAGCGGTGGCTGCGTATCGCGATGCCATTGAAGAGAACCCTAAAGACGAGTGGGCAAAGTGCTTTTCCCAGTGGTTCCATCGCATGCAGCGATGTATTGACGTGAATGGACAATATTTTGAAAAGATATAATAAAACTAATAACTGGCTAATGTAATCAGTTTTTGATTTTCTAAGAACTTTCAGTTTGACCCTCGTATAATCATAAATGTTTAAAACGAATATACCTCTAGATACAGTTAAATTGTTATTTTTTGTCCAATTTATTGTTACAAATATTACGTTTGGAATTTATGATTACATTGATTCTTATTAGAATTAAAATTGATAGAGGAACGTGGTGCAGCTCTACCAACTGAGCTTATCGACGAGATAGCTCAGTTGGTAGAGCTGCGCTACGGATTGGTGTGGATCATTTTACAAATTTTCTTTATCAATTTTTATTTAAGCTTAACCTAGCACCAATGATCAAATATCATGACTTATTACAGTTATTTAAAATTTAATATCGATTATATCTTAAAGGCTTTGTTATATGGAGAGATTTAACCAATAGTTACACCCATATTTGTACTCACAATTAATAAACTTATTGGCTTATGACAAACAACAACTAAACAACTTTTTAATGGGTTATGCTAAAGATAATTAACTAAGCAGCGAGCGACGGACTTGTAAATAAACGATAGACATGTCGTCGCCGACTCCTGCGCATAACTCGGCAAACATTTTTAAAATGACGTAACTGGCGCATGCGCTTGATCTAGAAAGCTGATCTATAATAATAATGTAAGATATATCGATCAATTGACTAATGTATTGTTGTCTGTAGTTATTAAGTGACATGAAAAATGTTGACATCGATTCGGTGTGCTACGTTTTAATAAGTATTTTCAATGACAAACTTTTTAACACTCAATGTTAAAAATCAAATTAATATTAAATTAACAAAAAAGGCTGGTTACAGTCATAAATATGAGCGATCTGTAAGAGATCTATCTATCTATTATATACAATTTTATGTTAATTGATAAACATTATACTTCGATGCGCACATGTTAACTTTTTACAGCAATGCTGTATATTTTTTTCTTTTTTGCATGTGTAATGGCCACTGTCTGTATTTTTTTATCATACATGCAGGGTATGCAATACATCATAATTATTGGTATGCTCTAACGCCCGGGCTCAAAAAAATGCTAAATTTGAATAGGCATTTTGTTCCGAGAGGGAATCGAATTGCTTTTTCTCTAGTAGAGCCATTACGATCGAGTCATGAACAAAAAAACCTTTTAATTGGACGAGGACTTAAGATATTTAAATTGTGTGTATTTATTAGTCCATTATGGATATGATACGCTTTTTATATATAGACCAGGGTTGCCACATGTACTGTTGTATGTAGTATCGTACTATATTTTCTCGTACTTCTCTCTATTTTATTGTACTTCTCACAAATTAAAGAAAAAAAAGTATGTAATGTAAAAAAAACGAATGAGCTTATTTTTAAATTTAAAAAATAATAGTAATGTAACTTACTATTAGAATAGATTATGAACCCTAAAGGTAGGTCTAATGTTGTTATTAAACAAAAAAGTACCCACGCTATTTCCTTTAATTAAGTGGCAACCCTACTTACATATACGTTCTTTAGTAAAAAAACATTAAAAATAAATAAAAGTCTACATTAATTTAAGTTTGTCATCGAGAGTACCACCTAACAGTGTGTATGATCACTGTATGCGAGTGTTGGGTAAAAACTATTTATTACTATTAAAGTCCGTACTGGCGTGTCGAGTTCCTCAGCTCTAGCCCGTCGAACACGTTCAAATTGTGCTTCCTCGCGTATTCGTCGATCATCATCTTCCCTGTGGACAAGTAATACGCATAGTTTGGACAGTCGCTTAGCCGAGGGAAAAAGACTGCATACAGTTTGTGAAATAAAAATGTATTACTCTCACTGTGTGTCTACCATGAGTTATCAAAGCATACAGCGTGAAGTTTGCAAAAATGCAGTTCAGTTGACAGTAATTTTGATTTTACTATAATACATTTAGTGAGTGTTATCCATATTCTTAACTATATACACCGGTTTTACTCACGTGTGTATTTGGGAATGCCCGACTGATGCCCGAATACCGAACGTTATGGCTCGCGACTCTGCCGCGTAACCAGATCATGAATAGGGGCTCCGTTCGAGTTCGAAACTAGTTGGTCACCGAATACACACGAGAGTATAACTGGAATACATAAGTAGTAAATAATACGGATAACACTCACGAAAGTTAGTATAGTAAAATAGTTATCCATATTCTTTACTTTATACACCGGTCTTACTCACGTGTGTATTCAGTAATGCCCGATTATTTCAGCCGAATCTGTCGCGTAACCAGTTCAGGAATAAGGGCTCCGTTCGAGTTCGAAACTAGTCGGGCGTTCCCGAATACACCCGTGAGTAAAACCGGCGTATACACCTCATAAATAATTTTTGACAATGTTCATACTAAGAGAAACTGTTATACGTTGCGTTTTCTGCATCCCACATATTTTAGTTCATCGAGTCTACTCTAGATGGCTCTGTGCTCGTTGCCATAGAAACAACAGCCGTTTACGATGGTAAATTAAAACCATTAAAACGCCACAAATCATGGTAGACACACTGATTGTTAAAAAGCTATTACGAATATGCAGTTCTTTTATGTATTGTATAGAAGTGAAAATATTTTGCCTTGAATATCAAAATAAGATATTCTTTGGTCAGAATGATAAAATATGAGTAATTTAATACATTTATTGTAAAGAACGAAGCTATTTGGATGATATTCGTTGAACGTATACCGACAATTCTATACTACCCGTTGGTTGACTGGTAGAGAATGCCTCACGCATTAAGTCCGAATTTGTTTACTTCATAAACGTATTATAGTTACTACTTTAAGTGAATAGCTAGATACATATCTACATCATTAACTTCATAGTAAATAGTTACTCAGACAACTGAAAACTAAATTACAATATGATTTATGATATCTGGATTTTAACTTGGCCTGCAATGATTAATTTAAAGGTACTTAACTTGGTAGCAATCTAAGATTAATTGAGACCGTAACCACTTAAATGGTATTAATTAATAGTATTATTTCAGTGTCAAAGGTATAATAATAATACTATTCATATAAATTACACCTTATAATATTAAATAACACATAAATTATGTTTTACAGCAACTGCAAAATATTTTCACCCTATTGTAAACTTGCAATGCAAAAAATAAACAATTGCTATCAATTCTATCAATACACGTAATCGTAACTAATTGATACGACAATTACCTACGTCGGCCGTTTGAATAAATAAACCTCTTTATTATCTATCACGTCATAAATACAATAGATACCAGTTTTTACCTACATTTAGTTACTCCTGTTTATATTTTTTTTTTCGAACTTGTCTCTCGTAGGGTTCGATATATCAAAACGTAACTTATATCGGATATGTATTTAGTATCATACCATATCGATATCTAAATATACATAACCGTTTTCACAAAAACTTCATCGAGTTATGGTTTATACAAAGCGCAACAACGAGAACGAACTACGAATAATGTCGAATAGGTAATAACGAACAAAACGCAAACTTCACATCATGAGCGATATGACATCGACGGTTTTTATTCGCTTTGTCTCTGTCTTACCATTCAATGTTTTACTGGCGTAAAAGTGATGAAGCGAATATTACGTAACTTCGGCTAGTGATCGGTTATTTGGTTAATAATAGTGCGTGCGTAATATCGATATCCTAACGCGCTAGCAATAAGGTCTAATTTCTATTTATTTAGTTACAACAAAGATTCCATAAGTTAGCAACATTCCGGCGGCTACTCGATATCAGGGAGAAATTCATTCTTTAAACTACCGAAAGTACCTTTATTAATGTATTAACGGTAAAAAATGAGTTTGCGTTTGTCGTTAGTTTGCGTTTCGTTCGTTTCAGTTACTTGTGCAAATCGTTCTACTGATATCGATATCTGAAAACGGTTTACGATATCGATATGAAAACTGAATATCGGTTACATATCCGTTAGCAACTAAATACGAAAACGCCCATGTCTAGTCTCTCGCAGTCAGCTCTGAAGGAGCTCTTACTGCTTAACCGGTCGTTTGGCGAGACCTAATAAAAGGCCTCCAGCCAGGTCATGTTTATATGTACATCTATCAGTTTTTATAGCTCTTGAATACAAGACTATAAACTAGGATTTAGCTTAAAATCGTATCTAAGTATTTGTCAATCAAGTAGGTATTATAATCTTATGCTTAGTCACAACATTTTTTTTTCTTCAGAGAGACAAATTCTAATGATCTGTCACAATTCACACCACCTAGTTTGAAAAGCGGCGGCGGCCGATCTTACTGCATTTCTTAGGTAATAAAAACACTTGCTTCAATAGAAATAACATTACTAATCCTTTCCGTTATACACAGACTTAAATATTAGTATTACTAGGTACTAGTATATTCTGTAATACTTCTGTAACTTCGAATAAAATTACTAAAAAATAGTTAGGTAACTCATATTTGTGTCAACCCTAGTGTCAGATGTGTGACTTTCTTTACAATACTGGGACTCAGTACTGGAATTAGTTATTGGAACAAAACATATTGTATTTGAGACGGTATAGGTAATAAATATTTTCTTATTCAATGGTTTTAACCTATCCTAAATAATTACTATTTACAAAATATAATTGATTCTAAGCTAAGACTTTTCTTAGAGCTTAGAATCAATTATATTATACATATTTTTTTATTATAGGTAAGCACTTAATTTCAATTCAGTTATTTTTGTAACCCAATATTTTACCATTTAGCTAAGTAAAATATTTTTAAAATGCAAGAAAAGTTGGTTTTATTTTACTAATTTTCATATTTTAGTTAAATGTTCTGGAATTTACAAGAATAAAATAGGTACCTACTTGATTTTTACAAGAAAGCATCACTGTTTTTGTAAAAACCAAGTAGGTATAACTTGATTCTTTTTCAAAAGTATTATCTACATTGTAAAATATATTAAACTATCATAAAATATAGGGTATCCCAACAACGATATGAAAATGTACTTAGCTACGTCTTTCTAAATTCGCAGAATCCTCATTTCGTAAATTAGTCCAACATGTTGTAGTAACTAACAAGTATTAATTTAATCAGTGTATTGTTCGGTAGTAAAAAACAAATTACCCGTGTATTAAAATAAGTATATGAAAATTTACATATAATCTACAATGTTAATTACAAAATAAGGTTCACACGTATATAGTCGTATCTTTAAGAAAAACTTTATGGAACGTCGCTGGGCAATAAAATGCTACAACAATTGCAATAGCAGTTAACTTGTAAGGCTTACCTTCGTCTATTTTTCGCGACGCCTCATCGAGGTCACTGCCCGCGTAGTTTAGGATCACCAGGACTAAGGGCATCATCTCCCATGAGTAGTGGAACTTCTCTAGCAGCTTATGACAGTTCTCCACTAATGTGTCCAAGGAAACAGCTGTGGACAAAAAAAGAAGTTGGTTGTAGCGGTCAGAGATTATTTTTTTATACATACTTACTAATAATATTAATAGGTAAGGTTTGTATGTAAGGCAATTATCGACGTATCTATCTAACTTTCAAAATTCTTACACCCATATCACATGCGCTACTTTGACCTAAAAACACGAGAAAAAATGCACACTAACAAAATCGCAGGCTAATATGATCCCTACTAATATTATAAACGCGAAAGTTTGTAAGTATGGATGGATGTTTGTTACTCTTTCACGTAAAAACTACGGAGGGGATTTTAATGAAATTTCATATGGAGGTAGCTGACACCCTGGATTAACACATAGGCTATTTTTTATCCCGAATAAATTTAGTTACAGGTTAGAGAGAAATTCATTAGCAGTAACTTCTTAAAGTAGTTACGGCTACTTAATTTTATAAATATCTAGATATAAATATATTTAGTTGTCGTAAATGATTGATGACTATGTACAGTATTTAGATGTTAACTGAAAAACTTAAAAGGTGACAGAAAACAGGTGACCACCTTAATTATTCTAATTAAAACGTATACCATCGAATGTTACAAGTCACAAGTCAATAATTACGACTAAAACAGTCGCAAAGTGAAACAGATCTATTTGATATCACGCAAGACTTGTAACAGACAGTAATTGAGTAATTAATTAAACCAACTTATTACCTTTAAGAACCCAAACATGTCGAATTAATAGACAGAGTGAGCGATGGTTTGCGGTTACCTGTATTTGATAAGCTGTTATTATGAAGAACGTAATAATAGGTTACTAAATCATTAGCGTAGCACATACCTGTCTAGTGGTTAGCGATGAACAAACATACAGACATGTTTAACGTTGTAAGTGAATTAATGACTGAATACTTGGTAGTCTTTCATTTTTGGTAGACTGTCTCGTTGGTCTAGTGGTTGCTAAGCGCGACTGCTGTGCACGAGGTCCCGGGTTCGAATCCCGGGTCGGGCAGTGTTACTTGGTTTTTCTATTAGGTAATTCTCAGTAGCAGCGCGGAGTCTGGATTTGTGCCCGGTTGATGGCAATAGGCTCGCCCCCTATTACATTGGGACCTAAAACATAACTGGCGAAATGTGGGAGACTTTATGTATATATGTACTTGGTAGTTTTATTTTTACTTATTTTGGAGCCGATGCCTTGATTTGCCGAATGCTATCCGGCCTAGAATTGACCACACCCTTTCCTCCCGTTGGTGTCGTGCCGCAACTAACGGAAAATCCAGAGAATGAGCAGCAGCGTCTTATGTAACTTCATCACCAATACTACGATCCCCAAGCCGCTTGCCAAGCGTGGGGATTATGGCAACCTCCCTCCCACTCCAAGGAGGCCTTTGTTAAACAGCGGACGTGTTCCGGCTGATAATGATGCCTTGATTAGGCTACCCACATACTAAAGGAACTACTTGTACGTCTTAATTAATGTCTTAATCGGTGATAATCACCCGTGATATTCTAAAGATATCACTTACGAACTCACTTCTAAATTCGCGGTGAGTTCGACAACAGCCTTCGATCAAAGAACTAGATTACCGATCAACGTCTCAAAAATGGCCCGAGAAATAAGACCATGTAGTTAGGTGCGAGATGATGTTTCTGTTTCAGAATAGCATAGCTGTTAACTATAGGGAAGAAAGATATAAAAGTACCTATTAACCCTTCCACTGGGCACTACATATGGTACACATCGATTGGTAAACTATTGTCTACTTAGCGGCCAGTCAACGTGTTGAAACATTTCATTAACAAACGAAATAGCATAAACCTTCTATTGTAAATAATTAGGTGACGCAAATAACACTAATCAAGACCTGTACCGATCGATGCACCAACTATTAAGTGTTAAACCTTGGCACTTTAAGTACCAACCTTAATATTAAACACTCAAGTACCGTGCGACCAAGCTACCGATTTCTAAGTATTAGCCCGAAGTAAACAAAAGCGGCACTTTAGTGTAGAGTGACACTATGCGATAGTGGCTAGTGTTATTGTGACACAATATAACATAAATAAACAGTGTTAACGAAACTTGAAAGTTATTTTAAGTGGCAAGCATTTCAGAGAATTATATAGGGTACCTAAGATTTAATGCTTCGAAATATAATAAATACTTAATCCGAAGACACGGAGAATCTATAAAGCTTATTCTATTATTTTTTAAATCATCACCATCAGCCGGAAGACGTCCACTGTTGAAGAAAGGCCTCTCCCATAGAACGCCACAATGAACGACGGCAAAACTTAAATTTATCAAATAGGTTTAAGTTTTTTTTTTTAATAATCTTCAAACCATCATGCATGTATGCAGTGAGATATGAAAGTTAGTTGGTGTAGTATAGGCAAAGGCGCTGATTCCTGACATAGGACTTTACCTATTTTGGGTTTCAGAGGCCTCGTAGGATATTGTAACCTGATATTCATATCCATACTTCCGTATTAATATTATAAATGTAAAAGTAAGTCTGTCTGTCTGTAACGCCTTCACGACCAAACCGCTAGATGGATTTTGATGCAATTTGGCATGTAGAAAGTTTAACACCCGAGAAAGGACATAGGGTACTTAACGCGGGCGAAGCCGCGGGCAAAAGCTAGTATTAAATAAAGATTTATTATTATACGAGATTTACCTACACGCATCAAATCTTTTATTATTAATGTTTACGGCTGAAAGACTTAAAATACGAGAAGTACATACATACATACATAAAGTCACGCCTGTTTCCCTGAGGGGTAGGCATACGAGAAGTATCAATTAGTATTGTAAAAAATACTTAATTTTGATTGCATAATATATGTATAAATAGGTAATGCAAATAAGTACCAACTACATAAGTTTAAAAAACAGGCCAATGTTAGAGCAAATAAAAGTTATTTGCCCAAATGCCTTGGCAAACGATTTGGACATTTAGTGCGTCAACTGAGATTAGATTCTCCCGTGTAGTATTTTATGTGAGGTTATATCTGAATAATAAATCAATACCTTATAATATTAATATTAGTCTGTAAATTAGGATTAGAGTAATATGCGACCCTGCTCTGAGCGACGGTGCGTACTATAAATTAGTTATCAGCTGCTAAAAACGGTGAAGGAAAACATCGTTTGGAAACCGGCACACTATCTTTCCAAATGCGAGTTGTCGTTCATTGAGGCGTTCTAAGGGGGAGGCCTTTGTTCGACAGTAGAAGTCTTTTGGCTGATGGTGATCATCTTTTATTATAGCCATCCTCTTACTGCCACTCGGCAAGGGGTGGTCAATTCTAGACCGGATATCGACTGGTAGAATCGACCACCCCCTTTCCTCCTGTGGGGTGTCGTAAAAGGCGACTAAGGGAGAAAATCCCGAAGATAGGCAGCAGCGTCATCTGTAACTTGACCACCAATACTGCGATTCCCAAGTCGCTTGCCAAGCGTGGGGATGATGATAAGCTCCTACCGCAGGTCAAAAACCTCCTTTTCCTTTCTAGATTATATCTATCTTTGGGGATATAAAATATTAAAAACTTCTAGGCATGTAGATAAATATACTGTAAATATTTCCACCATGTACAATTGTACACATGTTTGTGTTTTGCATGAACACAGGTTACAAAAGAAATTTCTACAGCCGGGACTTCGGGAGGCGTAACCAAAATGGTTATTGATAAGCTACTCGACGTACACAATGGACCATATTTGCGGTTACTCCAGACTATACACAAGTGATCTTTTGAAATTGTTAATGCGTAACAATGAGTTCCAAATGCATTGAACAGACCGAAGCAGAAGAAAGCAGGAAGTTTATACAGGTTACCTAATTGGGCATGAATACATGATGAAATTATATACTTTTAACCCGTGACGATGTAATTTGATCATGTCGGTACTTAAGTAATGGTAATATTAAGTTATAACGTATAAATAACATGATAAATGGGAAAGTGTCAGTTCTGACGTTTTACATTAAATTTACAATAGCTGTGAAGGACTTTTGTGTAAGGGGTACTTTAAACCCCGGAAACCTATTGGGAATCCATGATTACGTATGGTATAATTTGAGGTTAAATATCGTAGATCAAATATTGAAATGGCAAGTTGTCGTTCAGTGTGGCCTTCTAAGAGATGATTAAAGATAATTTAAACTTTATTTAATCTACTATACTCTTATGACACTTTTCCTAATAAAAACGGTAAGAATACCGGACCGTGTTCAATCAAAATCCATGAAACATTCACCTAAAATTTAATAGAGTAGATGCGTATAACATGCAACATAGCCCAGTTAACGGAACTACAACACAAAAGGGCTGAATAATGCCATAAAAACCTCGCGTCTTTATCACCGAAACAAACCCAACAAAATAGTCAATCGACATGAATGAGACAATCGACTAACCATAAACGAGGATTAAGAATAATCGCCGCGGCACGTCACTAGTCCATAAACTATATGTCAGAAGGTTGTGCATCATACAGACACTTCGGGTTTACGACTTCCCTTTGTGCCGACTGCTCCGTCGACTATAAAAAACCTATTCAGAGGTGGTATAGACACTTGGACACACATCGTCATGCTTCTAACCTCGTGCGGGATAGTGTTGTAATGTTCGTTGACGTGTAAAATTGTCGCAATGCTACTTACGACTGTATGCGCCGCATTGTTCGGGTGGCTACTACGTTCCGCTATGGGTTTTAAATTAGCTTTAAGGCTTCGTCGATGTATTTGGCATTGGGTGCTGCCGTTACGGTGTTTTTAGGTTTAGGAGCGAGGCTAATAAGTATCAACCATATAGTAACAAAAGATTTTAAAGGAGGTGAAGGAGCTGTCAATGTCTGACGATATCAGCTTCCAGTTAGTTTATCGAGTGCCAAACCATGCTGATTTCTTAAATTAGAGTCTGATCCTGAAGTTCTTACAGCCTACCTAAATGACGCGCAGTTTTCATTGAATCAGAGCATATGTATCAGCTTCAAGTTTATCGAGTATCGAATTATGGTACCTATCTATTATGCAGATTTTTAAATTCGTGTACTTTGGCTTTACGGACTATCTGTTATGTATTCAGTATAATTGTACAGGCATAATCTATTGACAATGGCGTTAGACTGGTAACTTAAGATGTAAGAATTGGCACCATCATTAAAAAAAATGTACCTAGTGCCTTTTGTGATGCGCGAAATACAAACGTGATGATGATCAGACTATTTCGTAGTTCCATTCCTGTCTACCGTTCGGGTGTAATGGTCGTGATGTGTGACGTCAGGTTGGGCTGCAGCGTCGCACTGCGGGCCGCCGGTTTATGTCCAGTTTACGACCCTGCCATTACGGGCCCAACGCCGGGCTACAGCGCCGGAGCTGATAAGTGACCGGGTTCGATTCCGGTCGAGTAAGCAGCTATCTTTATGGTTAAGAGAACGACCGCGCTCTTTGACAAAAGTTTATTCGTAGGTTGGGATTTAGCGTTTGATTTTACCTTTTGTATTCTGATTTTAACTGCGAGATATATTTGTTTTACTAAATATTGTAATTCTTGTGTATTAAAGGTATTATTAGTAAGTAGTAATACATCTATAAGTTTCGGAATTATTAATGTACAAGCAAGTATTTTTGCCTTGTATAAATTGGTGTAATGAACCACTTCATCACTTGTGTTGTTTCTCATAATTTTGGGTTAAGTCAAAACTCTTCTTGGAGTAAGCTGCGAGAGAGAAAAAAGGCTCTACATACAAGACAAAAGAAGAAAAAATTCAATCAATCATACGTATACACTTAGGCAAAAATAAATCTGTGGGAATGCCTCTAAAAAAGTCATGCCTCTAACCATCTGATGCTTAGAGGGATACAGCCCCCTTACCATGAACTCTTAAAGCTAGACAGTTTACGTTGTGGAAGTTTGGCTGGAGGCTCTCGGGTCTCGCCACAAAGTTCGGTAAAGCAGTAAAAGCCCCTCCCGGGGCTGACTGCGGCAGACCACAAAAAAAAAAAAAAAAAAACCGCATTACACTGCACGTAGCGGCGCGGCGTGTCTCGCTTCCACAACGAAAACTGTCCAGCTTTAAGAGTTCATGGTAACGGGGCAGTAATATAGCTTTAAGGTCTCGATAAACATCAATAGCTTGTCAAATAAAAGTTAAGATGAGGCCATCCGAGGTCAGCCATGACAGTTTTATGCCCGGTGTCAAAGATACAACGCTGTCATAACTTTATATTTCGCATTTTACGATTTTTTTTTCGGATTTTTTAACCGTCTTTCAAAGCAATATTACACTAACCAAGCTCTATTTTTCTTATATTTATTTAATGAGGATTATATTGGAATTGATTGATATTTGTATTTTTACGAAGACATACTATAATTATGAACGTGTGTTTGATCTTTTTAACACTTTAGGTTACGACGAAAAATCTTGTAAGTCGCTCCCTTTGCTGATTTTAACTAGGGATAATACTGTCTTGTTGTAAGTAGACATAAAAGGATAGTATATCTTGTGCTTTATATCCTATGAAATCTTTGATTGTAGATAGTAGCCCTGTTAGCATGAAGTCTTAAAGCAGAATGTTTACGATGTGAAAGAGCCACCGCTACGTGCAGTGCAACACAGCTTCTCGCTTCCATAACGTGAACTGCCTTGCTCTCAATCATCCCTCATCATTATCTCTCAGCCTATCGCGGTCCACTGCTGGACTTAGGTTCACCCAAGTTGCGCTAAACACCCAGTCCTCCGCCTTCATCCAGTCCGACCCAGCCACCTCTTTCAGGACGTCGGTCCATCAGGCTGGAGGGCGTCCTACACTACGTATGCCGATTAGCAGTCTCCACTCTAAGACTCGTCTGCTCTAACGGCCATCGGTAGACTTTGTTTTTAATCATCACCCCACACTAGCCTATCCTGTGTCGTGGGTGCGTTTCACAAATGAAATATCAAATACACAAACACCCAGACTCGAGACTAATGTCTGCAAATATCGGAACAGATAACTGTTTAAATCATATTTATTTATTAATATTAAGTACATTTACAATTAAAACTATGTTATTTACACTCCTAAATCAATAATTATATACAAAATAAAAAAATTTAACTAAAAATTATGCATCAAAGTATTCTTCCTCATCGCTGTCGACTGGTAGGGTGCCCAAAAGGCTGGCGGCATTGCCACGTTGAAAGGCAATGCTAATTCTTTGGCCGAAAATCAGACCAGCCTTTTGGTCACGTGAAGCGTCACCCAACCGTTTAGAGAGGACACTAAAAAGAAGACTCGCACTCGGACCCCATGACCCGAGTGTTTCGACTCCAAACGGCACAAAAATATAATTACCTATATTAATCTATGTCCGATGTACGACGATATGCCTACATAAAGGTAGGAAAAATGAAGATAGGTACAATATTGTACTCGGTTCAGAAACAAGTGACAACCTTTGGCTAAGTTCTACTGTTCTAGATATTTTATTGTCTCTTTATGTAGGTTCCTGGGATTTCCTGGGTCTTTCAATTTATTTTTTATGCTTCCACATAAACTGTTCAGCATTTAAAATAATTGAACATTTCTAACAAAAACTTAGCCTTGCGCTTTGCCGTAACGGTTGAAGTACCTAGCCATGATTCCTATCGTTTCATGTTTTTGCAGTGTTTTCAATTTCTATATTTTATAGCGTTTGGTAATTTTGTGTAAGTGATGATGTAGGTAGAATAGGCCTAATAGGTATAGTTTTTTTTTTATGTGTAGGTCAGATTATAATTACGAACTATTTATCCTTGTTTTATGAAAGCACTAAGTAGTTACTGAGCAATATTGTTTCCCGGAAACTCGTAAGTATAAACTGTGGTTCCCATGTTCACGAGCTCCCATACCATACACGCGTCCGCACCGCTAGGAAACCATCGACTAACATCGTTCGCTAACGTTATAATCGTGCGATCCATCAGTGCTAGTGCGCCCGCCTCGCCTTCGACCAATCGCAGCTCGCCGCCACGCCTACCGGCCACGCGATTGGTTGAACAACCAACTTTGAATATAGAACCGCTTTTTTTCTCTAACGCCTACGTAAGCTCGGACAACTTGTAGATTTCGTTCACGTTGTATTTATTGAACACAATAGTCGATTTCCAATTCGATTTATTTTAATTTTCAACTATCGATTCTGATGGCACTGAATATATTTTATTTGTCTCCGTTATGTGCTAAACACTTACGTGCTTCTATTATTCTAGACTAGATACATAACTATTAGAAATTACAGTAAATTTCAGTAAAATGTCTAACATTTCAAAATTCAATAGATTTCGATTTTTGGTATCGTAAATATAAAAATAAAATACCTTGCAGTTTTCTCAGTTATTATATCACCACTAGCAAGCCTTCCATCCTAGGTTCAAATATGGAATAAGTACCTAGATAAGTATCAATCTTTTAGTTTCAACAGAAATCTACAATTTTTCTACTTGGGTGGGCAACATTAAAAATAACGCATAAACTTTAACAATTTAAACGTAAAGCCGACTATCACAACGGAAGGTAAGTATAACTCTAACTATAAAGTAATTATTTTACAACCCCAGTTAAATTACTATATGGCTGCCTGCGGCCACATTGAATGCAGTCACAGCGGTAAAGTTTCACCATCTTATTACAGATACCTCATTATACATTTGAATAAGTTTTTACTTTTAATTTGTGTTTAGTTTGAATTAGCGTGACTTGAAATTAGAACGTTGCAAGAACGAAGGTTTGAAATAAGAATGTTGCAAGAACGAAGGTTTCAAATAAGAACGTTGTAAGAACGAAGGTTTGAAATAAGAACGTTGTAAAAATTGCGAGAATGAAGAGAGCTAAAAATCTCGCCCATAAAACACTTTTTACATGGTCTATGTGTGTGATTCTTTCTGGAACCTTGCATATTTTGATAAAAGCCGGTCGTTTTGTCTTTCTAACCGTTACTTCCTTATTTCGTGAAAGCACAAAATTTAGGAAGGTATGGAGGATAACATACTCGCATAGGTACTCAAAACACGCCTGTTTCCCAGAGGGGTTGCAGTGCACACAGAGTTCAATGCTACGATTCTAGCTTACCCATTCTTCATTAACACTGATCACCTCCATAGGTACGCTATACCTAGGATTTATGTAAAAGATCCCTATTTTTTAGGAAATCGAATTATTTTTGCCTAACCTAGGACCAAGAATTGCTTAGGATCTATAAACGTCACATTATCATCGCACGGCATATAAATGGCTAATATATTATTGTATAAATCGATGTTAAGATAGTCAGATACTAAACGTATTCTGGCAGAAAACCTTTGACCCCTATAGCGAACATTAAACAACATTAAGTTTATGGCTAACAGCCCCCTTACCACGAACTCTTATAACAGGACAGTTTACGATATGGAAGCGAGACGCAGCAATGGGGCAGGACTGGCAGTATTATGAAAATGGAGTTAATTTAACAAAACACATGGTACCTTATTTTGCAGAGAGAAGCCTAGATTATCGAAATAAACGCTAGTTTTATCAGCGCACCAATAAAAATGTCGTACCTTACGAGAAAAGAGGTTGGTTAAGGAGATGGGCCCAATGTGGGTTCATGAATGTCAGTACACTGGCCCGTTTTTACTAGGGATGTTATTATATGGAGTAAAATTTGCCTAGTTTTCGTCTTATCGTATGGTTAATGAACCTGGTGTCGGAGTTTAAACCGCCTCTAGGTCACTGACATTGCTTTACACAACTTTGAGAAATCTCTCAGGAGTGTAAGTTTCCTTTCGATGTTTACCTTCACCGTTTTTAGCAACTTATAACTAATTTATAATGCGCACATGAATTTGCTTAGTAGGTATTGTCTAGTATAGTGTTGATTTCAGACATTTTCTTCAGCGTCCTAAGTAGAACGTGTAATTTTTTTAACATATCACTAGTTAACGAACTACTTCTTACATAAGTCTTAAATATTCTCAGATCATCATTCGGACGTTTCTAAATTTGAAACGTTACTTGAATTGTTGTTTGTTTTTCTCAATTATTTGACATAAGGTTTCTTAACATTTTAAGCTACATACAATACTGATTGTACGTGAATATCTAGTAGGTGCCTATGTACCTCTATACTGCTAAGGTTTCTGAATACGTTTATCTAATCTAGTCATAAAAAGATAGCCTTGTGTCCACCTCCGCCATTTATTATCCAGTTTTCATGGTGCACATAATTCTAAAGCGTAATTGTTAAATACAATGTAATGTTACTGCCTCGCGTTACTAACTGCACACGATGTTAGAAAGTTCCATCCGACCAATCAGGACGCGGCTAGCGGTAATCGCCGATTTCTAATTGGTCAATAAATATTTACTAGTAACATCAGTAACATATATTTCGTTTTATGGCCGGTTTAAGTGCTCGGTGTTAAGTATTAAAGAAATAGGTAATATTCATCCATAGTTATTTTAAGTGGTAACATTTTTAGTGTTATAATTATGGTCTTTTCGTGGATAATGGCAATACATAGTTACAAAATTGAAGGATTTAAATTGTCTCAAGTACCTACTTATTTGTTTTTCAAATAGACTTACATTGTTAGGTAAAGCAGTTGTTTTACTTAACGAAAGATCACCTAGTGTTCCTTCAAAATGATACTCAGAAAATGATGCAATCTCCTTGGGAATAAGATATGACAATTAGGTATACTTAATATAATGAATGCATTAAGGAGTCATTCAATCATTTGTGCTATAAATATTTTTGTTAAGCAGTGCCACCACTGACTAACGGTGACGGAAAAACATCGTGAGGAAACCTGGATTTAATTATCGCAGTGAGCTAGCGTGGTGAACAAAGCTCAATCCTTCTCTACAAGAGAAGAAGCCTTTTCCCGCAAGTGTCCTTGTGTCGGCCTTATTCTTTAAGCCCCGACTACTAAAATGGGAGCTCTGTCAAAGCAACTGTACCAATCCATCGTTTTCTCCATCTACATTAGGCAGTAATCTGCTGCAGGTTTAACTGGCGATACGAACTAACACCATCTGATGACCATACTAAACATAAACATAAATTTGTAGCCAGCTCAATAGGGCATGTATTTAAGTTTGCATTGGGCTAACCAACTAAATCCTCAAAGCAGAGCTGAATGAAAGCAGCATTCAAACTCGCACCAGATGTTACCGCCAGCGCTACAAGCCCACTAATTCCAACAGTAACGCACCCAACAAATTACCATCAACCAAAGCGGCATAATTTTAGAATCCTGGAACAAAGCCGAAGCGTTCCAGCACCAGGCTTTGTTTACACCGACACAGAGTGCCCACTAAGTGTGATATCGTTATCGGCCACCGTCCACTTCCTGCGTAGTTCTGCCTTTGGTCACGTAGCCTGGCCATAAGGGACAATGTAAACGCATTTAGTGTGTGCGTCGATTGTTTCGCCTGAATGGCCCGTTGTTAGACCGAGCGATATCGCACCGGACGCGCGAAACGTTACGCGATTAATTTTATTGTTTCTTGGTTTGTTGGAATGTTTTAGGCGCTAGATTTAGTTGGGATATATCGTACCTATCTATGCCAACTAAGGGCGGGTTTTAAACAGTCGGTTATCGTAATAGACTAAAAATAACGATTACAGCCATACCATGAACTGTTTAACTGTCCTGCTTTAGAGTATGGTAAGGGGGCTGAAGTCGGTTAACGTACGTTAAACATTAAATCGTTGTCTCATGGCATAAAGACCTGATTATCAATGTTGTAGGCCTGCTAGTAGAAACCAAAACTTATCCCTTAATAAGGCTGCTAGAAGAAAACAAAATTAGTAGGTACTGCCATTTTTAACAAGTGAAATTAAAGCAACTCGCCCCAAATATATGTAAGTAGGTAGGTACCTATGTTTTGGTTAGTAAGTAAACAAATCGTTACTATTACTATTGTGTAATGATGGATAACAATGGATCTTGTAATGAGGTGATAGGTTGTTTATATTTAGTTGCGTGTTAAATTGAATGGAGTGTAGCTTCTAAGATCGATGTATTGTATTGACAATAGTGTTCAAGTGGTTCTAGACTAGTCTGCGCGCGCACATTGTGATAATGTGACGGTGGACCAGTGGGTTCAAAATTAGGCAAGCACTAATGACAATAATGTCATAAACTATACCACCTAAAAAAAAAAAATTAGGTGCCTATAGCCAAAACTAACTAGCTGTTAACGCTTTCACTGTTAAAAGATATCAGACCTCATGAAAAGCCAAACAACCTATCATTACGAAGCTTCCATCTTGGTCAAAAAGTAGGTATGCCTCGGTTTTATAAACGTAAACTTGTAGCAAATACATGGCAACATACTAACCCTATAACATAGACGGAACTCTTACTGTCTACGAAAACTTTGAGGCACAAAAGTCACTCTCTGTGTACCCCGTCGGGGAAAACAACCGTGCCAGCATACCGACTAAAATCGATCGTGTGTCAACCCCAACTTATTTACCTGTTGACTCATTTTCCTGTTGATTTGTTTCGCCGAACTTCGTTTTTCGTACCCTCACAGCTTATATGATTAAATATGATTTATTATTATTGCCTCCATAAAACTTTGAAGGGCAATGTAATAAAAAATATCGTTTATAGCAGGCCTAACCTAAAACCGACATTAACATCGGAAATCCTGTTTAACTGCCAACGCAAATAACAAACAAAATAATCAAGTAATGGATTTATAAACATTTACATAAATTACCTAATTATAATCGTAAATGTTACCTTATTTACGAAATACTTAATATTAGAATGCTCATTTCTATAATAAATACCAACTAATTCTACTTAATTTTTTCGTATGGCAATGGCAGTGTCGCAATATTTCAAACTTTAACGGTCTTTTTGAAGGTTTGAATTAAAAGTATCAACAGCTAACAAGGCCATAAATTGATAAAAAAGTTCAGAACATAATTTGGACTTCATACAACACCTTTCTTCGTGATTATAGGAGGGTACATTGTTTTCTTTTTGCTTTAATGATTAATGTTCTACCGACGGCATCAATGGCTTGGGTCGAGCATCGAGGACGAGACACGCCTTTGACCTGATATACAGCCTTTTGAGTTGGTACATACCTATTATATACTAAATTGATACTTTACTGCTGAATCAGTATCTAAAGCCATTGGGTTTCCTCTTCTTCGTGTCGAAATAAACTGACAATAATAGGTGCTTAAGGTCATTCCGAGGAAAATGGATCCGAAACCAATAATTCTCACTAAGAACATCGCTACTGCACTTCTCTTTTTATCGTATGGTTGATGAACAAACTGATGTCAGAGTTTCAATCGCCTGTAGGCCTCTGATATGGCTTTACACACCGTTGAAAAATCTCTCAGATGTTTCCTCAAGTTGTCCTTCACCGTTTTTCTAGCTACTGATATCACTGCTAATCCACTACTCGGGAACGTCTTAATTTATGAGAATTGATCAACGACCAGTCAGCAAGTGGATACTGAGGCGGACTACCCGGGTTCAGCATTACGTTCAATTAAGTATGGTTACTCGTGGAGGTTCTATTAATGCACCAATTAACTAATAGTCTGACAACCTCCATAGATTCTGAGCACGAACCCATTATTATTATGGAATGGATCACGCTTAAAATATTAAAAAGTTTTTTTCTGCTGTGCCATTTAGTTAAATCCTCATCATAAATTGTTTAGTTCTTCTTTTTCCGCAAGAAGCCTCGGATAGACCTGATCTGCGCAAAATTGTTTCTAGTATAGATAAGGACATAGCCATTAGTAGGCTTTGGCAAAAAAATGCACAATGTTTTTCCTGCCAGAGGCTTTTGGCTTTTTTAGCATGCCAGGATCGTAGCCAATGGAAATCCGTCTCTGCCCACCCCTCTGGGAAACAGGCGTGACTTTATGTACGCTTGTACTTATTCTCCTTTAGTACCATAAGTATTAACTATTTCATTTACTTATCTAGTACTAATCTCCATTTTCTAACCACGCTTCGTGCTAGGAATTCGCTAAGCATCTATGGAAGGCGTGACCGCCGCTCCAATATGGCGGTTGTAATTAAAAAATAAAAATGCTTTATTAATTTTCCGTCACGTTTATACGGCAATAAAAATCATAATGAGGTTCTGTGAAACAATTAGTGGTCTTTCTTAATGCATAGCAAACGTAAACTGTTTTGTAATAAATTAAATTATTTGTATTAAATTTCAGCACGATTCGGTAATAGCTTTTTTACTTCAATAAGATTTGCGCATCATGTTAACATCTAAGCACGATAATTTACAAAAACATTACAGTATAGCACGCAGTTAGACACCTAATATCTGTAGGTTAATGAAATAATTAAATTTACTGTGACTAGCTATTAAGTTAATTCTAACAAGAAGGTATGAGTAGAATAGTTTTACACATGTTAATGAAAAATTTAGCAAACATTTATGATTTGAAGTTCTATCTGGGTTAAGTGGAAGTACAACAACTAATAAGAATACTATGCACTTAGGCCATAAGTGGCCAGAATTTAAATACAGCACGCATCATACTGTAAACAACGGAAACATATGAAGGCTGAATAATAAAATACCTTTGCCCGGCTAGAAGTCATTAATACCTGTCAAGTCGCCATGCTCCACCCGTTTGCGCAGTAACATTACCACAACCAACTTAGCTTTGCCGTAGAGACTTACAAATATAGACCTTAATGAGTCGTGTTAGAGACTATTCAATGTAAATAAAGAGATACACTTTATATTTGTTTTTCGATTCCCTACATAATCGCCCATGATGGCGACACGCCTTCGCGCGAAGTACTGATAAGTGGATGTTCACTAACGTTTTTTTATCTATATTTACGTTGTCTTTATGTATAGTTCACAGTACGTAGCCTAGTATATAGGTAAAGTTATTGAAAGCTCGTAGTATATATCGTAGCCTACGTAGACGTAGTAAAAAAAAAACAAAATCCAACACCTGACTACAGGATATAAATATAAAACGTGTGATAATTTAAAAGTACCAATTTACTTAAATAAATATCACACAATAAAACCAGTTAATTCCGCTTTGTTGGTCATGTCTTATTTAAAGAATCATAAATAACTTCGAAATAAGTAACGTGCATTTTATATTTTATCGACGGCCCCGGATTGGCTCAGGCACGGCCCTCGATATTTGTGAACGGAATATTCAAACGGCTGTAAGATGGCTGTTTAAAATAATACTTGTGCCTTTCAGATTTATGTCTGTCGCTGCAGGAACGATACAACGATTCGGGTACGAGGAATTTTTTTATTCCATTTTTAAATAATCAGAAATTGATTTGATTGGTCGTTCGATTGAACCGTGTTCATGGCCAGTGACAAATGTAAATAACACTTTCTTAATAAGGTTTTATTTCGATAAGTTTTGAAGTATTGGAAATAATGAAAACGAGTTAGCCTGCACGATTGAAGTGATTGTACAATAATCTTGTCTCAATGTCGTATTTCAGATGGCAGCCATAAAAACTGTAAGCCAGATAATAATAAAAAAAACAACACATTTGCAAAATCGTTAAAATACCAATTGATAGAGGTAGGTCCTATACCTAGTTCATAATTGAATTAAATGTTGTCACAATACAAGAATAACATTAAACATAGATACAAGACGACCCATAAGAATAAAACCAGTCGATAACCGTTCCATGGCAAGTAAAGACCTCTCAGACGAGGCAACGAACGAGCATTGATCACCACACTAGCTTACATTGGCCATTTACTCGAGGTTACTCATATTTTCCTTCACCGCTAGCCATAAAAATAATTATGAATATTTCATATCATATTATTGGGTGATAATTAATAAATATTATAACCAGTTAATAGCCTAACACACAGCTAACACCTACGGTACAGAGTTGGGGATATTTTACGATATATTTAAATAGATACTAAAGTGGCAACATTATTTAAGTTACATGAGTGGGCAGGGTGCGCCTGCGCAGCGTGCCGCCGTAACGTGTTACTTATTTGTTAAAGCTTTTAGTTATCAAATGAACTTAAATCAAGTTTGTAACTGTACTATCACGATCTCAGTTGCTGGTATTTGTAAGTAGTTTTTGTCAACACTATATCGATTAGACAGTGACTCAGTCTAAGTAAGATAGTGAAGATAAGAAATACACGTCACAAATGATACTTGCATTTAGAGTGCATACGAATAAAATATAATAGTCACTACTGATTATTTATTATGCTTTTGGGATATTAATCTTTGTGCCTCCCGCTTGCTATGGAGGGAAATGGGAACTAAATTTATATTCCTACTCCGATATATTCTTGTATGATTAGTTTCGTTGCGGGTTCCAAGACAGTCGAGTCATTTCTCTGGGACGCCTCGATGGTTCTCAATGGTTATCATTGTAGATCCTGGCTTACAGGAGTCACAATGATGTGCATGAGAGGTGGGTTTGTCCCGAAAAAAAAAAGTAACTACTGTTTCCAGAAAATATTTTTTCGTTGGAATGTTCCAGACTATTGATGTAATTCTGAACTAGTGTCTAAGCTTTATAACGCAACATGGTCAAGCGTGACAATCGTTAATCTTTTTTGTACCAAGAAATCTACCTGTACCTACATATTATACAGGCTGATATAAAAACAAATAAGCGGGCATCAAAAATACTGCGCTTATATCTCACGAAAATGTTTATTCAAGTTACTGTTTTTCATAGAAATATCTAGATTTTGCAACACACCTGCATGTTTATACCGTTTGGCCATAAAAACGAGATAAACTTAAGTTTAAGTTAAACCTCCGTCGGAGTTGACTGGGGCCAATGAAAACTTTTTATTGCTGCTATGAAAGTGGCTTTTCTAGCAGCCCCTACTATTTATCGTAATTATGTATTATTTATGCGGATTAGTGTCTCAGATTATTTTGTGCAGGAATATCACATTTAATCTTGCTAATACCAATTTTATTTAAAAGTGCTAACTATAAAAGTGAAATAAATTACTAAAACCTCCTAATCCTGATCATATAATTTTTATGGCTGGGTATGGTTATATTTTGTCACCCTCGTTTTAAATAGGTATATATTTATTTAAAAACAGAAATATTTATCATATTGGATTTTCTGTGTAAATAAAAACTAACATAAACTGGCGTGAATTAATTAATGTATGACGTCATTACCAGCTGTCACAATCAACCATAAAAAATGTATCTTGTGTATATGTAGGAAATGCAATCAACTCTTTAAAAAAAATTGAAAGTATTATAACGAAAACTGCCAAAGGAAACTGTCTTACCAGTTTCTTTTTAACCGATTTTAGGTGGAGGTTCTATGTTCGTCTGTATGTTTTTTAAACTCCTTTTCATTCGATATCTGTAAGTACTTCATAAGATTATAAAAAATAGGTAGATAATTAAACGTATGGCTTGTCCAAAATTTTATAAGCCTTCTGAAGGTAGGACCGTTTTCAAAACCGCGCAGGTTCGTCGAACAAATAATCCATCTCTTATTCACCATGTTACAAAATCTAAAAAATTGTTACTGCGCAACCTATCGCGATTAACGCTCATTAAGTTTTGCACAAACTACACACTTCCTAAAAAAATCCTTGATAAAAATTAGTTTTTTACTTCGTGAGTTAGAGTCGAGAACTTCTAGTAAGAGTGGCGGGCACGTACGTTATTGTGGTTAACCGTATGCATGGAGGCCACAGATTGTGTCAGCATCTAGCAGACAGCCACCGACTCAGAAGCGCGGAACTACTTGTGTGGAGAACCCTGTTGTTATTGCTGTTTCTGATAGCCTGGTACCCAAGATAGACGTTTGTAATAATACTTATAGAAAAACCAACTTGTTTTACTTGTACGTTTTGACTAAGCTTAAGGCGTTACCATAATTATAACTAGCTACTTGTGTAGAGGATCCTGTTGTAGTTTCTGATAGCCTGGTACCCAAGAATTAAGTTAGAAAAAATACTAACAAAAAAAAGGAAGTCGACTATGTAGTGTATGTTGCCTAAAATATACTGATTTGAAAATATTTTGACTATGTAGGGTAGGCTTTGTCTAGAGAGCCTAGTTGTTATTGAAGTTTCTGATACCCTGGTACTAAAGATAGAGCATAAGTAATACTTATTGTGGGTCTAAATTATCTATCTACGTTAAATGTTGGTGTTTAATTAGGGTTCATTAAAATCGACAATGAGACGGTTGACTGACCGTTAATCAAAGCCGAGTTCTATCTATATTGCTATTCTGGATCTCAAACTCTTCAAGAAAATCTAATTTAACCCTTATTAACTCGAAATTAAAAACAATGCTAACTGCGTTATTTTAGTAATCATGTATAAAAAAAAGAAGTTCAAATTCAAATATTGATTAACTTAAAATGTGGTGTTAAAGGCAGAAAGGCTCAAAGATCTTTGCAACTCCAAGAATGTTCTAGAAAGAAGCACCAAGTCCTCTCATTACAGGATATTTAACAGCAAGTAGTTACAACTGCACGTACCACCGTAGATCACTGCTACTATTACAATAGAACGTTGATCGGTATAGTAAATATTTACAAACAAGTCGTCTAGCGATGTGTCAATGCGTATTGTGATTATGTTTTATATTTAAACAATCAATGATGCAAACGATTACCTAAGCCGACATATTCTCAACAAAGGTAGTTATCATTAGAATTTTGTTCAATTGCCTTATTCATGAATCCTAACTAATGTTATATGTGGGAAAGTTACGATGTTTTGTTTTTTTCGATGTTTTCAACTGATTTGGATGAAACTATAGAAAAATATTAAAGATCCTTCATTTTCAATTCACAAAAAATCTTCTAAATAATCCCAATTCAAAGTCTCTGACTCGTTTGAAAGGTTTGTCTAAGCACTAAGTCAATCAATCGATATGTTGCGAACAATAACAAATTGCTGTAGATAATTACACAATTATACACTATTTTTTTATTTAAAATGTAGGTCTAAGTATGTCTCTTTTCATGCAACTTTGAATAGAAACCCTGCAACTGCAGGCAAGCAAATACTTAGTTATAGATTTTCTATAAAACATATTTTTAATACGACTACAGAACTAATTCCCGAAGCACCCCACAAACTACTCAAAATACACTACTTCAAGTTCAAAATGTCTATTTTACATGAAAATTAATCACATTATAACACTTTAATTGAATTGTTATGTTAGCATTATAGACGGGTGTAGTTTGCAGCTAATATGTGTACGTAATTTGATGCCAATATTTATAAACATACAATCATAATTTATTTGTAATATGACTGAAGGGAAAGACAGAATTATATCGTGTTGCCGATGATGATGTTCTCATATAGGGCGTACTTATTTTGAACTAAAATCCGCCTGTTTAATTGCGTGTTGTCTGGAATAAAAATTTCCTAGCTTATTATCCACTTTTTCAGGATTTAAGCTATCATAATCAGCCGGAAGAAATCCACTGTTAAACAAAGGCCTCTCTCTTAGGTAAAGAGAGGGGTAGCCATAATACCCACGCTTGGCAAACGGCTTGGGGATCGCAGTATTGGTGGGGAAGTAGCAGAAGACTCTGCTGCCCATCTTCTGGATTTTCCGACACCCGAGTCTTACGACACCCACGCAAGTAAAGGGTGGTCAATTCCAGGTCGGATACCACTCAGAACATTTAATCTATATTCTTTCTAAATTTCATTGCAATCAGTTTAGCGGTTGAGACGTAAAAACCAAACATACAGACATAGAGACGGTTACTTGCACATGGATACCACAATACTTTACTGCTATTCATCCAGGAAATTGGCCGACAGCTGCGCTTGCAGCGACTAGGTTAACGAAACAGTTAATTTAACTAACACAATTGGTTATTAGTCCCTGTCAGTTTATTGTACTAGCGCTGTTTTTATTTGCGTTCTATTTGTCTTACCGTCCCCTCATTCTTATTGTTTGATGTTGAATTTATACCTGTTTTATGTATGACATAATTATACCGAAGGAGAATATAGGTACTCAGATCGTCATAACTTGAAATTAATGTGGGTTTTTGGTCATAACTACCATTCTCATCATCTAATTTTATCTCTCTCATCATCTAAATTAAATATCTTGTACCACTTGTTTTATAAGTTTTTTCAACGCAATTCTTGCGATAATAATATCGTTTACTGTGGCAACGATTTAGGGGATATCGGGATTTGTGCGATTTTGACATGTTCTGACTTCTGTATCTCAAAATTCCTGTTTTTTTCTGTACAATACAGACATGGTTCTTTCGACAACACGACTAAAGAAAGCCATTGCGCTTTTGTGAGGTCCAATAAGCATTAGCACTACATTCCACAAGCTGCATGCAATTAATTTTACTGTTTGGAAACATCGTGAATAATTTAATTAGTTTCATTAAGACGACATTGTAAAGGAAAATTGCAACTTTCCAACGGTTACAGTACATGACTATGTAAAGCTATTACAGTTTTTACGATAGGTAACACTAGATAACATTCGAAAAAATATTACATATTTAGCCCTTATTTACAGTCAGTTCAAACGAGTTTGATTTCTATTGCACAGGAAACATGGCATATAACAACTGCAGGTTATATTTGGTTTTGTTAAAAACTTTTTGCTTTCATTCTATCTTTAATCTTTATGTCTACAAAAAATAAATCAAACTAATTTTGATTTTCGAATTAAGTGTAAATGGCTGTTTCTTTGTCTATATACAAAATGGACTTTAGAAAGATCAAAACATTACCAGTCCCGTTACCAGGAGGTCTTAAAGGGCAGTTTAAAATGTGAAAGCGGGACGCCGCGCGCCGCTACGCGCAGTGTAATGGGGTGTCTCGCTTCCACATCGTAAACTATCGAGCTTTAAGACTTCATAGTAAGGGGGCTGAACATCACGCCAGCCGAGCATCAGAAAACACATTACAAATCAGCAGCCATGTAATTTTATACTGCATTGACCTCACAATCATCGTTCCTAACGTCTGATTGGTCGGTAGGCTATCAAAATTTACGATCGACCAATCCAAACACGTTAACTATTTTGATTGCATCTATTACACGAATAAGCAATTGTAGTTTCTATTACAAACAAATAAAGATCGATTTGCGTTTGGTAATAATAATAATTAAGCGCAAATGAAGATTAACGTAGTACAAACTGTATTGGAGGTATCCGTGGTGCTGTAATGGCTAACCTATCACGTTCCAGAATTGATTCGCGCACTGAAGATAGACTAGCCTAATTAATTGATATTTACGGTCCTGGCAATTATTGGTGTTGCAAATATACTTCAGTATGTCGTGTACTTTGTAGTAGCACTGATAGTCGTTGGACTGTCAAGACAAAGGTTGCAAGTTCAAACCCCAGGATGCACCAATGTCTACTCGAATTCATGTGCGTATTAAACGTCACACGTGTGTAAAGCCAAGCAAGGAAAGCTGTCGTCTATTGTGGCGTTCTAGGGGAAGTCTTCCGGCTGATGATGATGATGAAAGCCATGTCAGAAGCCTACAGGCGGTTTAAACTCTGACACCAGGTTGTTTATCAACCAAACGATAAGAAGAAGATCGTATCGTACCCATATTTACAAGAAAACAATAATTGCAGGAAATTTTTAGATTGTTCTTAATTCAAAATGTGTTCCCATATTCCATTTTGACTAAATATTGGTATGGTTTTGTTTAGATCATTACAGTTGATACCGTTTTTGCAAATAGATATCAATATTTAGCAAACTCTCCTTCAACATTTAAGTCTTTGTATTTGTTGTATTATTTGCCAAAATCTTGCATTGAAACGTTGTCAGATGTTAGTAAATACAATGGCAATAATAAACGAAATTATGTACCGGGTTTTAATATCAATACATTGCAAATCGTATTAGATGATACACAAACAACGCATAAGCAATATATATTAAGTAAATAGTGACTGAATATTTACTTTTTATACTGATATGTTGTCATGTTGCTTGACCAATTTATAGGTTGAATTTACATATGTGGTAGCAAGATTTTGGCGGTCCCGCTTTCCTGCCACTCTAGGCGTAAAGGTACAGTACGGCCGACGTATCTGGCGGGCCTGAAGTTTTTTTTTTAGCTGCGCAGTAGAAAATTTCTTTCCTAAAATATCCATTGCGCAGCTATTCGGATAACTTCAGGACTGCCAAGATCTGGCAAGGCCGTACAGTATCTGTGAGGTTTTTAATAGTTAGGCCTGTGGATGTTATTGAGTTAATGGGGTAGTCGCATAGTCAAATAAATTACTCGGTTTTTGGCTTCGTAAAAAAAAAAACGACACTGTAAAATCATCATAATCTGGAAGACGTCTACTGTTGAACAAAGGAAGCCCCTTAAAATGCCACAATGAACGACAACTTGCCATTTGCATCCGCTGGCTGCCTACAATTCTGACGATATCGTCGCTCACTGTAAAATAATAGACCCGTCGTCGTCGCCTTGCGGTGGGAGATGCGTAATGCTTTTTCATCACGTACAAAAATCGATAGGTACAAGATTTCGGGTTTTGATATTTATTTATTTATTATTTATTTATTTATTTATATATTGGGCCTCCAACAAAGGACATACACAATCATTCTTAATTAAATACAAATAATTATTGGTAGGTGTACTCCTTCAATTATAGGAGACCACAGCATGCACACATTAATACCAAGTATCACACTAACTACAATACATAATTTAAAAAGGAACAATGTTAAATTAAAATAATTTTAAATAAATTTGAATTTTGAATTAAATTAAAAGTATTAATAATATTAGTAATAATATCACGGAGGCACTGCGTTACCTGTTTCGATATGACTTTTAATACTTTACAGGCGAGTTTTACAAAACCTTGCACATATCTTCTATCTCTGAGTACTTCATTAGGAACCTAAAGAGTATATGATTAAAAAAACCAGGCTCATACTGTGAGTTAGACACTAGTCAGTCAACAAAAGCAAAGCGCGACTGTCTAGCCAGACGTAGAATTATAGCTAATTGTACGTCTGGTTCACTCTACTGCTAGGTTATTTGAGGGGCTTTCATCTTGCACCTAGACAAGTAACGTGATTTACTATGACATGTGTACTTTCTTAGTTACGAAGACAGCACTAATTAAAGATTCGGAAAAGATTTTCATGTTATAAACATAAACATACATACATAACATCACGCCTGTATTCCCCGAAGGGGTAGGCAGAGGTGCACATATAGTACACCCAGCCCACACTCACACCCCACATTTCGCCAGTTATGTTTTAGGTCCCAATGTAATAGGGGGCGGGTCTATTGCCATCAACCGGGCACAAATCCAGACTCCGTGCTGCCACTGAGAATTACCTAATGGAAAAACCCAGTAACACTTTGCCCGACCCGGGATTCGAACCCAGGACCTCGTGCTCAGCAGTCGCGCTTAGCGACCACTAGACCAACGAAGCAGTCCACGTTTTCATGTTATATTCAAACAAAAAACAAAAGCAGTTCTACAAAATGTCTTTCTAAACCTTATAGGTAATATTTGGAAAATTATAAGATTCAAAAAAACAAGTGACGCGCGGTTATCTACAATTCCTAAAAATAAATGACTGCAAATAGTTCTCATTCTCAAAATAGGAAGCCAATGAACTAAATGGGTTCTATTCCCTTCAGAAGCAGATCACGCTTACACTAAAACTTTCCCGGTACTTGATACAAGACGGTAACACGATACACAAAATATCGATATAATTACCGCATAAGATCTTTGTTTCGATCGCTATGAATCAAGTCGATTCTGAACGAATATCCGCGGCAATTCATGGCAGAATTCAACTACACATCTGCGTTTTACCATCAAGAATCACATGCAGGAGATAGGCATAAATGTTTTATAACTATCAGTTGACCACGACCATTGGTCTCCAGGCCGTACGCCGCTGCGATTATTCCAATATGCCGATTATGAACGATTCAAACAAAGGGCTAAACCAATTCAATATGACACTGAACAGGTGTCGGTCTGCGAAAAATTTCTCTGAATCGTTTAGCATGGTAATAGAGGTGCAAGCGTGCATATACATACGCCTTGATCAGATACACGGCCAGAATAAGAATAATTGTGTGACTGGAATTCATACGGCGATGCGGTAGGTAATGTATTGTCTCCTTTATGATATCTTAAACGTGCTATTTTCGGTGATAATCACTCCTTATATCAATGCGTTTGTATGATGCGTCTTTCATTAGTGTAGCGATATTAGTTGTCTAATTAGCGCGTTATGCTGGTCGTGCGTAAAGATATGGTGGAGAGTTCGTTGATTACATTTTCTATTGATGAGAATGGGTATTTTATATTGTAATTATCTACCTGATTATTCAATAGTTGCATTTAATTGTCAATACTGTGGAACGACTTGATATAGGTAGGTTATATTAAGTTTTACATTTTTAGTTAATTTATATTTAATGCAGTAGCGACGAAAATATTTCATCGAATCGATCGAAGTGAACAAGTCGATTGCCGATCGATTCCCTGAATGTATCACTGCAACACGGTCCCAATATTTTATAAACGTTTAATGAATTCGTTCCCGAAAATGAAAAAAACACAACGAACAAAAAAGAAACATGGATTATTTTAAATCTGCTAATAATATATTTTCTTATACATGTTTAAGAAAAAAATCCGTCTATCTATATTTTAGTAATAGGTACATCAAATATTCTCGACATTTTCCTTTCCTCAATACAATAGTAACTAGTTATTTCGATTGATGTCTAAACAGAAACCTTCAAAGTAACAAGAATCAACATTTCCTCTAAATTGCACATTGATCCCGTAGTACAAATCAACATCAAACCCCAATTCCTATTCAAAGTGTTTCCAGTACAAAGTCCACATCTCGTAAATTATTTATAATTAATTCATCTAGTGTTGCGACGATAAATTCATCGAATCGATCGACTTATGCCTCACGTATCTGTATGCGGCTCTTCACTAACAATTGTAGTCCATATTTAAACAGAGTCGAATCTTCTTAGAATCTATTACATGAATTTGACACCGGATGCTTAAGAGACGGGAACGGACAAACGGACGAACCGGCTGTGTATATTACGGTACTATTAGAGTCAAAACAATGCGCCAATAACGACTCTAATGGGTAATGAATGATTTTCATATCCTTGCGCAAGATTGCATCCGTCGGACTTGTAATTTGCACGTGGTTTGAATAAAGCAACTGTTTAAGGTATTAAATTTGTCGTGATTATAAACAGAGACTACAGAAATCACTTGCAATGTATGTACGTCTGTCACGTTTTAGTATATAATAAAATGGAAACAAAAATATATTTGGTGTCTCAGTTGATTAGCAAATTAAAAGTCAATATCTTGACATAAATAAGAAGAAATATAAACCTTTTCTTGTAATAGAACCATTGAATTACACTCAACAAATTATAATTTATCGGTCAGCAATTTCCAAGGTTTAATAACGTAAGTAAGCTCAAATGTAACACAAACTTTTTACACCAGTAAATAAACGATAAAAAAGCTAATCGATATTAAAAACAACAATAAAATCAATTACGCCCATCCCTACGACATCAATCAAATCGCAGTGGACATGTGAACTTACAATATATTTCATGTACAGTCAGGCCAATAAATATGCGGCAAAATGGACAATTTCATTAAGTTTAGTTAGGAGGGCACGGTGAGGCATTCTTGGCCTTGTTTAGTTGAACATATAGTCGAGCGGAGGCATTCTCCAGTTGGTTTAGTGCGTTTGTTTCACCAATTTATGGAGCGGATGGCCTCAAAGGATTCTCAAGAAAGCTTCAGTGACATACGGACGGCACGGGCGAGACTAACTAGTTTGATATAAAAAGATGTTCTTAAATTCATGTAGTATTGACTAAGAAACAGTTACGATTCCCTTTTTTTTTCGAGTTAAACAAAAATTTGCATTAAATGTCGAGTTAAAGATTACATGATTTAAAAAAATCATATTCTTGTTTCAGACATTTAAAACTATTATTCGCATTATTGAATTGAATTTAAAATCATAATTATATTATTATGAAAAGGAAACAGATGGTGAAGGCAACAGAAATTCCAGCAGTTACCTATTAGCAGACATACTCATAAAAAAGTAATGTTTTTAATAAAAAAAAATAAGTAATGTTAAGTTATTGACATTATCGGGAGACAATCAAGTGATTTTATCCTTCAAGTGCAGGCAGTCCAGTGCAGCCGTATGTCGCCGGTCATCTCAGTTTAAGGCATTCAAACTAATTACTAAGTTTACGAGTTCATCTGCGGGCGTACATTGAGTTGTCTTACAATGTGAGTGATACGGCCTCTGAGGGCTGTCCACCTGACATTTTTATCACATGACGCCATCTTGGAATTGTACGGACTTAGGCCGAGATCTATAAAACTGTGCATTTCGAACACTGCCTGCTGTTTTCTTAGTATCTATATATATTCTTAGTATAGTATCTAGTTGCTAAGTTTTGTATTTATAGACATTTACCGTTGGGTTTTACCTTAGCATAAGCTAAAACTATTGTTCTATTTTATGCTTTTTCTTAGTATTTTTTTTAATAATTGTAATTTTATAGTTGAACTTGTATTGTAGTTGTTCCCACGTACATTATTATCTATTAAAATTAAGTAAATATTTCAAAGTTTAAGTCATCATCATCAGCCGGAAGACGTCCACTGTTGGACAAAGGTCTCCCCCTTAGAACGGCACAATAAACGACAACTTGCCAATTGCATCCACCGGTTGAATTAGAAATTAAAGTGTTATATTTAAATATTTTTCATTAACATTGAAAATAATTATTTAGAAAATCGCAACATATTATTTTGGCATATTAACAAGCAAAAATTTTAAACTCCTGTATATTTTATTTTTGCTTCATGCTCAGGACATTCTTTTGGCGTCATAATGATCTCTAAAACCAGCCGATGTTCAACGTTAAACGATATTTATCAGCTTTACTAACATATAATGAATCAAGAAGGTATTGTGGACACCTAACTATCATGTAGACTGCTACCTCTATGGGAAGTTTATCTTCCATTGGATAATTCATATCCAGATTAAATCGACAGTTAATGTTGATAACACAAAAATGTTATAAAATTTTAATTTTAATTCTTGGCTCCTTTTTCAATTCCTTTTCGTGCCAATTGAATCGAAAGGAAAATAAAAACAAATTCACCAACAACAACCCTACAATAAAGCTCAGTGGTTTATATTCAAAACGGAAAGCATTTTATTGCTAACCAGAAATGATTTCTAAATTTATTCATGCCTATAAACGATGTAACTCACTCTCTATCTCCCTCGCTGTTACAGAAAGTCAATCAAATCCTCATAAAGCGTATTCAGCGGTTTTAGACGCGTTTCCACGTCCCATTAGGCAGCTCCCTTAATCACAGCCAAATCCTTGCTAGTTCAAGAACCAATAATGTTAAATGTCTCGGCAACTTTTTTGCTCTAACAGTTTTTATTTGACGCGAATTTTACGATCGACAACAATATTTTACGACTTATGACTGTATCGCAATGAGTTGCATCGGTTTATAATACTTTAATTTCACCGCCAGAAAACCATAAAAATATGCAAATGCGACATAAAAGTCGTTCGTGGGGCGACAATAAAATGCATTAATCCGAACGCAAGCAGATAAGTCGAACCGTCTACTTATCAAGCGGACACTATTAAAATGTCGTTATTTTAATGTTCTATGTTTTTTATAGTTAGTTGGCACAATAATTAGTAATATGACACCTAGGCGAAGCTTAAATATATAGTAATATATTTTTTGCACTTTTACACCAGGTTTTATGCCGAATTACAAATTGTTTTTACGTCTTCACATTTATACATAAACACACTTCTTTATTACCTCAAATAATTATTTTTGTCCATATTGTAATTTTTTTTCAGAATCTTATTTTATTCAGAAAATAACAATACCATATAATTAAGCTGATCATCAGCTGCAGATACCTACTTACACCACGCAAGAGTAAAGTCAAAATATGTATGTAGTTTAAATAATTACCTAATCCGAGATTAGATGGTAATGCATGCCAATTTAATTTATGAAAAAAAAACTATTACATATTTTTTTCACTGACTGTACCTCCACGCTAGGATTTGAATCCGCTGCAAACCGCTTTACTACCGGGCCTGTAAACCTTTGACCAGTAGAAATAATAGTTATAATTAAATACAACAGTATTAATAGATTTTTAATTACAAATTAGTTTCAGCTACGCATGACACATATTAGCCAAAATTTACTGCCCATAAAATTCTAATGAAACCTTTAGTTTTTAGCCGATACGGTTTTTATTTAAGTTTGAGACCTACCGCAGATACGCAGGTCCACCTTTAACATCAGATTAAGTGACAATCAATTAAAATTATCATCTGGGTGATCGTAAATTAACAAGGTTTTTTATGAGTTAATTAGTGTCGTGACACGTGAGATTATCGAGATTATTAATATGTTGCGACATTTGTAAAGAAAGTCGGCCACAAGGACACACCTTAGGTACCTATATTTTTATATTAAACTTTAAGATTGCTCTATCTTGCGAATTCCTCACTTTACATCAAGGATTTTCTGTTGACGAGTAATACCCCATATTTGCACAAAGAGACAGCCCTGTATCAGATACTTCTACGGATAAAATCCGTCAATAATACGATCATAGAGCTCACCCCTTGTTGCTAAGGTTAATGACTTGGCTTCCCCATCATCGACAAAACAAATGATCTGCATATCTATATTTCTGTAACGAGATCGAACATTGACGTTTTTGTAAAAAAAGTATTACTTTCATAATAATATAGGTAGGTACCTACCATTCCTAATATTATTTTGAGGTCTAGGCGATTTTATATAATTAGGCAGACACCATAGAGAAATCTAGGGACGGAAAAAATTAACCACAAGATACATTAGGGTTGCCAATTAAATAAAAAATATTAGCCAATAACTTTCTAAAACTGAACTTTTCATAACATTTATCGAAGTAAACTTTTCCTTGCAACATGAAATATTTATGAAGAAGCAGAGCTTAAATGTTCAACCTTGCTAAAATATTTCGTGCGGACCAAAAATAACAAAAATCTCATACATATGTATCTTTCTACAGATTTCAGACACATGATCTCTAAAAGCACTGAAATGAGAATATAAAAACCAACTGATAATTTCTCTCAATCTAGTAAAATAGGTTCATAAGCACCTTGTTCATACTGACAGATTTCTGAACAAGATGAAAATGAAAACCGACCGGTCAAATTCACAATAACTTACTCGAGATAGCACTCGTCCTTGACCGATAAACAGAAACCTAAAACTGAGCCATACATTCTTAATGATAAAGTTCAATGTTGCTTGAGAGGCATGGTGCGTGCAATGGGATTTGCATGGGCAGTCCCACCACAATTATATCTCGTGACCCAATGTCGCCAGTAACCAGTAACCTATTTGGTGGGGAAATTGAGTTTGTCGAATTCCATCAAAATTCGATGTGTACTCTTGCATTGTAAAGCACCTCTGTGCCACTTGTTCCGATACCAGTTCTACGGTATTGAAGAACGGTGTGCTATTCGTGTTGTTCACAAAAGATAAAGGAATATCTTTTCCATTACAATAAGGAAAGATAAAACTGGGAAAAAAGTTGTACCGTCTTGGTATTCTGACTATTTAATTAAATAAATTTAACGATGCGATTAATGCGAGGAATCCTATAGGTACTTGGATATGCGTAGCAAATTTTCTTTTGTCATAAGAAACTCTTGCTTGAGATAACAGAACTGATTGTCAAAGACTTAATCGCACTCGATGTGTTTGTGTGAATGTGTAACACTCACGATAGTTATAATCGGAAACGCAAAAAAGTCTCAAAATTTCATCAAGACTTAACAGCAGTGGCAGTGGCCTGTTGGCAGTGATAGCCGAGTGGTATGACCATTGGACTGCCAAGTCAAGGTCGCAAGTCTTTTTGAAATCATGTACGTATTATAAATTAGTTATTAGTTGCTAAAAACAGTGAAGGATCATGAGGAAACAGGCACTCCTGAGAGATTTTTCAACAGTGTTTAAAGCCATGTCAGAGGTCTACAGGCGGTTTAAACTCTGACACCAGGTTGTTCATCAACCATACGATAAGAAGATCAAAACTTTTCGGTCTCTACGAAAATATGAATAGGTACTTCACCAGACTTATGACATTACTTAAGGCCCTCTATTCGGAACAGAAGGAGCTGCTCAATACATAACGCAGCCTTCGTGCGGGTAGTCGATAAAAGACAAAGAAACTTCGTTAACGAATCATTTAGTTCAAATGATGTTTAGTGTAGACAAACGGACATAAACAGATCCTATAAACAATTTTCTAAAAATTTTGAATAGGTACTTTTATTAAGGTTCTTGAAACTGTGTGTAACTTAAAGGTAAAAATAAACCTACGTCCTACAATGCGAAGGAGGAAACAAGTAATTTGGCAAACAAATATTTTGTCTGTCGTGCATGAACGAGAATTGAACCCAGGGGGGTCTCACGAGTGGTGTTGGAACATACAATTGCCTGCTCCAGATTATAGTTTAAGGTAGTAATATTCACTTTCAAAAAGATCATTTTACACGTTCAAAATAACTTAGCATCATTAAAAGTATGAACCATACTAATTAATACATATAAAACACAATAGGTTTAAATTGATTGATTTGTAATTTTTAGGGTTCTCTACCCAAAGGGTAAAACGTCCGTCTGTCACCAGGCTGTATCTCATGAACCGTGATAGTTAGACAGTTGACATTTTCACAGATGATGTATTTCTATTGCCGCTATAACAACAAATACTAAAACACAGAACAAAATAAATATAAGGGGGCTCGCATACAACAAACGTGATTTGCCGTTTTTTATGGATAATGGTGAAGAACCTTTCGTCCGGCTCGCACTTGGCCGGTTTTTATAATTTTTAATGGAAATAAATGGCTGTCAATCTGCTCCTAAACGCTGCTTTCATTATAGTTATCAAGAAATCTTCTCATTAATATCAATTGAATTAACTTTTCATCGTTCAGGTTCAGTTTCAGATAACTTCAGTAATAATCTGTACTTTCTCCGTGTGCCATTGCGGTAATGTAAATAACTATGCAAATTAAAAACTGGCTGCAAAAAATCTGGTGAAATTCACCGTCAAATATAGCCTAAGGTACGGAGGCTTACAGTTTATTTGCTTTTAATTAAAGTATTGTAAAAACCTCCCAAACACCGCCTCTGGTGGTGAATACAGTAAACTCACTAATTGACAATTTAAAATTTTTAACGCTCTTACCTTATTTCCATTGATTTAAGTATTTTTTTACACTCCAGGCAACATATGGCACAAAACGGAACTTTGTACTTTTCCCGTGAACAAAACGACCACGAAACAAGATACATTTTGAATGATGAATGCGCATGCGCAACAATATCGGTTTTGAGTAAGTTGCGCCATCTGTAGCAACGGCGGGGCTATTGTGTGAAAAAGTCACGCATTCCCATTGTGGTACACACTGGGGCTTATTTGAATGTCAATCAAAGTGCCGTTCTAGATGAAATTTGGTATAATCGCAAGTAGCACTTATATTTGTGAAAACTTCGGAACTTGCAAAAATGTAAAGTATGCCCGACTATATCTTAAACGGACTTTATTCATGACGCTTGTAGCGATAGCGAGCGGTCTGCACGAACAGCTCATGAATAACGGCCGCGATGGTATATCAAACACTGCGTTGAGAAAACATTTAGTCTTTAACTAGTCTACTGCTGGTACTGCTGCTTTAACTAGTCGAAGCAGTAATAGCCGAGTGGTATGACCGTTAGACTGCCAAATCAAGGGTCGCAGGTTCAAACCCCGGCCAATATCTCATCGAATTCATGTACATATTATAAATTAGTTATCATTTACTGAAAACGAAACATCGTGAGGAAACAGGGGAGATTTTTCAGATGTGTAGAGCCATGTCAGAGGCCTACAGGCGGTTTAAACTCCGACACCAGGTTGTTCATGAACCATACGAAGATAGATTTTTACGTGAAGGAGCTATAAACATCCATGCTTCCTCACAATTCTTTACTTTTATAAGGTTAAGGTTTTCAATGAGTACATCAGGACATTCTAAATGGTGTCTCTGTATCAATAAGATTCGCTAATTGAATTAATAACATAGAAACAAGATAGCATCAAACAAATCATCTAATATCTGCAACTGACCCGAAATTAAAAGTTCAAGCCAATAAAGTATCAAGTCCTTGCAGAGATCATTTGTTAATTATTTGTTTACAGTTACATTGTAAATTAGGTTATCTCCACATTATAGTGTAAGTATAACAATAATATTTGCAGTAATACAAGGGCTTGTACGACTGTTGCTAAACGCGGAATTATTCTGTAGCTATGCAACGAACTAACAAGCTGCGCCCCGCGGTGTTACCCGCTACCTTTCTTCGGGATAAAAAGTTTTAGCAAAATTGGTCCAGCCGTTTGTGCGTGAAGAGATAAGAAACATAACACACTCGCCAACTTTTGTCTTTATGTGTTTATTTTGATGTCAGTTGGCAATTCAGTTAATTCCATCGATTCGCAAAATTGTTATTCTAAACATCATGTAAGTATAGAACTAAATTCTAGACGAAAACAAAAAGATTTTGCGTTCGTTTACATGCGGTAAATAATAAATAGTCAACACTACTCTAGAAATCATTTTATTGGAGACAAGAGATCGTCCCGAGACTTTGTGTGCGTGAAAAAAATTTCGCATTTCTTCCGGGATTTTATTACGTCCATCCTAACCCACCTTATAAAAAAATCCAATTTTAAACTAAGATTAAATTATACCTGTTAATGTCATATGCCTATCAACGAATCGAGACGTCAATAGACTTAATACGGGGTTTAGTTAATCCTCGTTTATGAATAAGACTCCGAGGTAACTTGAAATCAGATTTTCAAATATCTGTATTAGTTTAGCACGGTATTACCAGCGTCACTGAAAACGAGATGCATTGTTTTTGACGTAACTGTGTCATGAACTTCACCCTCATATCCAAAGAGCAACTATTTTATCAAAAAATGTCAATGCCATTGCCAATATCTTAATAGTATAGGTAAGCTTACTAAATATTTAAAAGAATATATGTTTCCTCTTATTTTACTTATATAACATTCTGGTTAACTTAATCTCACGTTTGGTTGAGGTTTCGAGTTGTGTGTTAAAAGAGCTTCCGCGACGAACACACTTCGCCAGGACCTCGCTCAGCATTCGTTTTTAGCGATTGCTAGAACAAAGAAGCAGTCGTTGCCTCTACTAGTTACTTATAAGAAAGAGAAACGAGAAACTCCGTATAAATGCATTCTATGTGTGTTTTTATGTAGTACCTACAGCAAAAAACCGTCTGATATCTCCTTACGCCTCTCGGGACGATAAGATAATAGTTTTATCGGGTCGCCTTACTCAATGCGTCACACTATCTGTAGGTCAAGAAAAAATGTTTAAAATAATGTTTGATCCACACACGATAATGCTGTTATCGTTTGACTTCTTACATTTTGTGCACGCGCAAATTGGCATATACATATATTGCCATATTATAACTTCGTGTCTGGAGTGTCCAAGGTCTTTTCACATGTAGAGAATACTCCAACCATACTGTCCAAGTTTTTTTTACATTTTTACTCCAAATCTCTGCGGATCACACCAATTTTTGTCCCGTGCTGGAATCGAACCTGTGATCCTTAGCGCAGCAGTCCAATCGCTTAGTCATTGCGCAACACCTCGACGAACCTAATTTTCTAATTCCATCGGATGTGGTTTTGACATCAGAATTAAAACATTCCTATTAGAATAATTTTGTAGTTCCCAACCTGAACAAAATCTCATCTGAAGAGCAAGAAGAATTTGATAAGAATAAGAAATAACTGTGTATGCCAGGATCGAAGCAAACAATAGAAAAGAGACGTGACTTTATGTATGTGTGTGTGTCTGCAGTATAAAGAAATAAAAGCAGTGGTAGCCGAGTGGTATCACCGTTGGACTGCTAAGTTCAAATACATTCGGAAAGACATTGGTGCGTCCCTAGCACGCACCAATGTCTTTTTGAATTCATGTGAGTACTATAAATTAGTTATAAGTTGCTATAAACGGTGAAGGAAAACATCGTGAGGAAACCGGCACACCTGAGAGACTTTTCAACGGTGTGTAAGGCCATGTCAGAGGCCTACATGCGGTTTAACCTCAGACACCAGGTTGTGTATCAACCATACGATAAGAAGAAGTATGAAGACATAAGCTCAAAAACGATACTCAAGAGATTTAGGTATGGGGTCGGAACACATTATGCGCATCTTGTTTAGAAGAAACCTTTAAACTTAAAGCCAGTCCAAGGACAACTAAACAAACTCACCCATCATCGCTCTAAGTCGGTTAAAGTTCCCTAAGAAGCATTATTTATTCCGTCATTCTCTCTCTCATTTATAATAACTAGAATAATAGCGTAGTTGATTAATCTAAGCTTATAATGTAAACAAACCATCACAATCCATATTTTAATCAATGTTGTTCGTTTTGTGGTCACACATAATTTGCTGCGCCCATTAATCGGCCGACGGCATCAATCACCGTGTCCCATGCTAATTGCGTACACGATCATAAAAAATTAATTAGTACGTCCTTATCGTAACTTAGGCTTAATGTTGCAAATGTAGACTAGCGTTAGTTGATTAATTAAATCTTGTTTAGATGTTTACATTTGTTGTTCTAGTTGTTACGTTGACTGCCTCGCTGGACTTGTAGACGCTACCTTGAATAACCGCGACTGCTGACCATCACCTTCGGTTTAAGTCCCGGGTCGGGCAACGTGTTTTTCGATAAGCAGCACGGAGTCAGGATTTGTGCCCGGTTGATGGTAATACGCTAGCCTAACTTTACATAGGTACCTGCAACCTAATATTACATTGGGACCTATAACATGGTGTGAACTCTGCCTACCCCTTCGGGGTATACAGGCGTGATGTTTGGCAGATGGTTAGGTACAATAAATTACATTGCCTAGACTTCCCAAACTCGATATACTCAAGTACACTGTTCCTACATTTCTAGGTGTCGAGACTGAAACTACAATTCTAAACGGCTACAGAAAAACTTAAATAAACTTTTGTTTTACCCGGTAGCTACGAAGGTTATAGAGATAACAAACAACATCAAGACTGTATTCCCGAAGGGGTAAACAGAGGTGTATCCTACACCCACATTTCGCCAGATATTTTACGGATTCCGTGTAATATGGGCCTATTGCCTTGCGCAGGACTGGTAGTCATATCATGACCCTAAAATTTCGACATAGGTGTTGAAAAAACACCAATGTCCACGCACCATCTGCCGAAGGGAACGATAACAATGTGTAATGTGGTTCTGTCATATAAATCTAATAAAAAGTCCAAGTTTATATTTCGATATCTTACACCATAGGTTGCAAGTATAACATGTCAAGCAAATAACACGCTCCTCCAGTCCAGTTAAGAATCAAATAAGACTATTATTTACTAAGTCAATTTGACAGTTAATAAACATAATTCATAATAAAATACGAGTTTCAAGTTATATTAGTGCACAAAACTAATGTCATACAATACAGGCATTTTAAAAAGCAAACAAAAATATATTGAGTGCATGAAACACAATATCGATGGCTCTCAAAAGGCTTTGTGCGTTAGCTTAGGGAGCGCGCGCGCAGGGTGTGAGCAAGACGGCGCGGGCGCGGATTCCGCGAACACTCGAGTTATGGCCCTACAAAACGTCAGGCGAATCATCAATGTTTAAATCGTAATATATTGAAGAATTTCGCAATTATCATATTTCATACTTATTTACGACGTCTAGGCTCCCAACCGACGTCTATCCAATGCGATCCTGGGAGGTCATAAAACGAATAAACCACACAGTAATAAACGTGCGTTTTATTTCTTGTATAATTATATATGAAGCTATTTGTTTTTGGATTTTTTGGCTTCGCGTGTAGGAGGCGTTTATGATCTCTCGGATGCTGCAAGTGAGGTTTTCGCGAGAAACGCATCGACTTTATTGGGGTGAGTTAACTTAAACTTGCGACGCAAGTTCACTGAGGACTCGCGAGACAGCGAGTGACTTTTACTGTTCTAGTGAGTGGCGGCGATGAATTTAATGGATGGAAGCAAACACGTACGAAAGGAGAGCGTCGGCGTTAAAATGAGAACATTTTATAGTAAGATAAGTCACATTTATGCTTCACGTAACTCATAAACGGCATACAGACGTATAATTACGTACACCATGCGCCATTGTTGTGGCGGACAAAACAAATGGTACACCGCAATGTGTTTGCCGTTTTAAAACACCATTACAGTTTAATTTCCAACGTGGAGTGATTTATTGATAATTAGAAAATACCTAGATTTGGATGATAATGGAAAACTTTGTCATAAAAGCGTTGTGTCGATAGGTATAGGCTTGTCATACTGCGATACCCGCCTGTAGTTAATATAAAGGAGTTCAAAATGTGTTGTAAAAGCAACAGTAGGTGACAATTAGCTTAATATTATTATTAATTATATTAAGTATTGCTTTCGATCTAGAAAGCTCATATTCAAACAGCGCAATATATTATTGCGTAAACTTTGGTATAGGCAAAAAATCTAGTCCTTCTATTTATTGTCTAGCTTATCCAGTTAACGTCTTCAATAACACACAAAATTAATAAATTAAAGAACAGTCGAATGTAAACACGGCTCGCCGAGGCCTTTACGCGACAATGATTAAACGTGCATTTGTTGGCAGACATTTTTAATTACCAGTGTACTATATATCTATAAGTTTGCGGAGTGGTCGAAACCCTTTTAGCCGGATGGGTATTATCCTGACTGTCGTAAAGCCTGTTTATGGCCTATAAAACCAAGTGGGGATACATACAGGCTGTGTGCATTTCGAATACTTGTTGCACTTTTATAACCAATATATTCTGTTTGATTTGTAACTGCAGGATGATGCCAAATGCTGATTATTTTTTGGTCTGTTTGCTGTTTCTATGGGCGTGGGCTTATCATAGGAAAGCTTATGTTAGTGATGTTAGTTGACCCTGTTTGTAGCTGTTAGTAGACTTATAGCGGAATTTGGGATATTTAAATATCAACCTCAGTTTTGAGGTTTACTTTTAATCCGCTCACTGAGTCAATTATTTTTACGTTTTGGTTTGTATGTCGTAGTTTAGTGACTTTTCCCGTAGAGCGTATTGACATGACTGTTTTTATTTAGACAACACGTATACAGTGGCCATTGCAATTACCACTGTATTACGTAACCGCGAAAACATTTATGTAAGAACGTAAGCTTTTTTTAGGGTTCCAAAACACCAGTTTCATGAAAGCTAAACCGGGCGGTTCGTGTACCGCCCGGTTCGAGTTTACTTACGGAAGAAAATAGGAATTGTCCTTTAGGTATTAAAGGGTCTATTCGCAATAAACAAAAATAAAACAGTGGCGTCTAAATTGTTGCGATGGCTTCTTTTTCTTCAGAAGTGTCGCTCTTTCTGGAAAACGCAATTATCATAAGACTAATGACAGACTTCATGTTTACACGTTATATTAAATCAATAATGAGCTTTAGGCCGATCTGAATCCACCAATCAAGTGACTTGGAACAATGTTGGTTGTCAAGGCGCCGTGTCTGTTGTAATTTAGCACGATTTCATTACTAAACCGATTATCCCTTTGGAACGCATGCGTGATAATAAAACCATTGATTAAAATCGTTCGTTGTCCTAAACAACCTTGTTCTTATGTTTATGATCCATATTTTATGGTTATACTTTTACACCGAAGACGTGATTATAAATAGTAATTGTTTCTATGTAGGTATATGTTACTATGTAGTGGAAAATACGGAGATGTTCTGAAGAAAGTTCAGGTTAAGAGTAGGTACCTAGACCTACCCAAAATTAAGAATATAAATATGAAGAACTAACTGCGCCCCACGGTGCTACCCGCTAATTTTTTTCGGGATAAAAATTATCCTATGTGTTATTAAGTAATCCAGAGTGTCAGCTACCTCCATATGAAATTTCATTAAATCCATTCAGTAGATTTTATGTGAAAGAGTAACAAACATCCATACTCACAAATTTCGCGTTTATAATATTAGTAGGGATATGCCTGTATGGTGTATGAGGCGAAAAGGGTATGCCACGATCTTTGACCCTGCCTACCTTCTGGCAAACAAGCGTGATAAATTATTGCCTATGTTATGGACCAAAATATTTGAGTAAATAACCTACAGGTTGTAACATCTACTTAGACTTTTCCTTCCAGTCAGAAATATATGTGATTAACTTGCAAAATTCTTAAGACATTGAAAAAGTCATATTAGCTTTGTTAAACCTTCAAACTCGTGCACAGGAAATTGGCGTCTAAACCTTCAACCCACCATGTCAATAGGTATCAAAATTGCCTGAAAAAATCTGTCAACTGGCCACACGCCAAAGTTTTTACTGCGAATCTGTTTGCTTAAGTAAAATTCAGTAACAATCAAGTTTTATTCTCCTCTTGAGTGAATTTACTCACTTCACTCTTTATTGACGCGATGAGGACGAAAATTGAATTGTTCTGCCCATTCCTTTACTACATACTAGGATACGGCTATAAAAAGTATCTATAAACTAAATTATAGAAGACTAGCTGCGCCCCGCGGTGTTACCTACACACATACTACATTTTTTCGGGATAAAAAGTATTTGTATCGCATTAATAACATAAAGGCAAAACATTTGTGAGTGTGTTTGTATGTTTGTTACCTCTTCACGCTCAAACGGCTAGACCGATTTTGATAAAATTTCATATAGAGGTACCTGACACCCTGGATTAACACATAGGCTACTTTTTATCCCGAAAAAATGTAGCGGGTAACACCACGGGGCGCGGCTAGTTTAATCATATTCATTTGAATAAGAACCAGATTAACATTGGTAGGAAACTTACAGCGCTAAGACAGTGTTGGAAGCCAAGAGGGTATGTTTCTAATTAAAACCAATAAACAGACAGACAATACTGGACAGTACAACCCCATTGACTACTGGAGCTGTTTCACAACATTGTATGGACAAGAAGATACTTATTTTTTATAATCAATTTGTTAAGCTTAAAAAGTTAATGGCAAATTAATTTTTACAAGGTTTTTTGTTAATGTTTACATGAACTGTTAATTTTAAAACACGTTCTACACCTGCTTTAAGACATTTCTATTCAAAAAACGAACATTTTAGCTTACTTAGGAATCGGAAAGTCCTAGGTTTAAATAATAATGTAATAATAACACCTTATAACTGTTCCACTGCAGGACAAAGGCCTCATCTCTTATAGAGACGGATTGAGCATTGATCACCACGCTAGCTCACTGCGGGTTGACGATTTCAAATAATTAAATCCAGGTTGCCTCACGATGTTTTCCATCACCGTTAGTCAGTGGTGTCTTAGAATATCCAAGAAAGTATTTACGATATGGAAAAAGTAATATTGAACCTGCAACATTGTGCATACAAATCCCGTATGGTAACCACTAGGACACCACGACTTTCGCACAGATACGTACTAGTACTATAATTAAGAGTATGAATCTTCTGCTGATATCACAGCATCAATTATACAGACCTACACATAATCAGAACAGACGACAATCAATTCACTCGGACTATGTAATCTAGAGGCGGCACGAGAATCGTTATCTTGGCACTTATTTCAATTATGTAATACATACCTATGTCCTCAATTAATAGACAATAGTTCTAGCTTGTTACACGTGTTATATTAATACTCAATGTTAGGACTAAATAGGCCTCCCCTTAGAACGTCACAATGCACGACAACTTGCCATTTACATCTACCAATTGCCCGCAACTCTACATGATTACTTGATGACATCCAAATATTCATGACAACTGTCTCTTTGTATATCATGCCTTTATTATTGGTATACCAACAGCAGTATCATAATTAGCTATATCTAGGTACAGCTTAAAAAAATGTTTTTTACGGTAGGTAAACTGGCCTTGAACATGCAACCTTGTGCAAGCTGCAATCTGTTAACGACAAAGCCACCTCGTGCTTACCAACTTTCAGGAATAAGATGCTGCTTCGTTGGTAGATAGCCCGAGGTACTTTAGCCACATTCAAAGTTTATAAAACCGCAATAACAGATCGCGATTCTCCAAAACAATGTTATCAAAGTCTCAGAATTGTGAAAATGACGTGGAAAGTTATTTAGCTGGTACTAGGAGTGCAGAGTTCACGAAGAAGACGTTAGGTGTCGCTACGTACATACTACGTAAAATACGTAGATATATGTATGGGGTTCCGACCTTGCCCGCCCGCGCTACTGCCCGAAATACGGGGGCACGTAAAATTTTAACCCTTACATAGGGTTGGCACGCTCTTCTTATTAATTGTATTTTATTACTTACTACCTATGTAGTGTGTTTGTCGAAAAATGGAAAGCTACGTATCTAAATAACCATTAAATATGATAGTTTAAAGTTCATTTTATAGAATACTTTTTTCTATGGTGCAACGCAAACACTTATTGAAAGTCTAACATGACGGGATCTGAACACCTTCAAAGTTACTAGAAATAAGTAACGTAAAAATCCTACCGCCATTTTAGTAAATTTTTTGACAATGGTTCGTCATGACCCCAAAAAATAATCCGAGGACTTATATTTACCCAGTAAAGGTATGAAGAACGCGATAAAAGGCGGTCCTTTTTTTATAAGAGTATAAGAGTTTCAGCCCCTTCAGAAATATCCACCCCAGTCGCGCGCCAGCCCTACGCGATCCGTCCGAAATAGGGAAGTTTAATGACGAGCGGTGCGATCGTAAAACATCAAACGTTTGCCTCAGGGGTGTCGACTACCTAATACTCTTTTTGCTAACTTTATTGCAAGTGAAAATAAATTAAATGTTAAGTAGTTACAGTGAAATGGTTGACGAATATAGCTCTGCTGGCGTTTTGTCGCGTTTGTAGCGAAATGCTTATGATTTTATATGTTATGAAGATGAAAGTACCTAGCATATTGTAAGTGTTAGTCTCACTCCTACTTGGTAAACACATCTATTTCCTTTAGCTCTTGTAACTAGTGGACGGTGACAGTCTGCCCTGTTTAATATGTATGTTCAAATCTCAAGTTATGATATTTCGTTTTGTCGGTAACTATAAAACATGGTTATACTAATAGACAACGTAGCATTTATAGTAAAATAAGTTGCAATGCTCGTTAACTTTATGCCTTTAGTTGACTCAAATCAATTACCTATTTAATGACGCGGAAGCGCCATTAATTGCTTTCGAAGTTCAGTATTGTAAGATTTTTGAGCTTACGGAATACATTCTGTATCGAAAAACATTTTCTTAAAATTAAACGTGTTTAGGATCAGAGAACTGAATAAAAATTTGGGTGAAAAAAAAGCAATTGCAAAACTAATCATTATTCGAAATTCATCATCGTTCGGTAACGTCCATAGTTGAAAGGCCAGTCACTTAGAAAAACAGAAGAAAATACATTTACCTAGCTACAAGTTTTTGAATCAATATTTATATATTTTTTTGTTATTCTAGCAACCCTATACAGTGACCTACACCCCGCGAGCCAAACAAAACAAACTGGGTATGTAGGTATCATCCCTAGACACGTATTGACGGAAACGCAACCTTGTTTTCCTCCGAGTTTCCCTTTAAATCCCCAAACTAAGCTCGTTCCTTCAGACTCATTTGAAACTTCACAATATAACATCGGATTCGAGAGGAATGGAAGCTTCCAGGAGTTTGCCAAATCAAACTTCAACATTTATTGATTGGTTGGACACGAGTAGATTTCGTTCTTTTAGATGAATTTCTTTTAGCTTGGCTGAACAGAGGCTAAATGTCAATTGGAATAAGTGGTCCTTTATAGAAATAGTAGGTGTCATGGCCGCTAGTTTGTCGTCGATTTTTAGAGGCTTAATGGTTTTTTTAAAAAAAGGTATCACTTACCCTGTGGGACAAAATCTATACTTAATATAATATAATATTATTATAAAGCTGAAGAGTTTGTTTGCTTGAACACGCTAATCTCAGGAACTACTGGACCGATTTGAAAAAATCTTTTAGTTTTAGATAGCCTATTTATTGAGGAAGGCTATTGGCTATAAAACATTCGAATTCCACGCGGACGGAGTCGCGGGTGGAAGCTAGTCTTTAATAGAAAGAAAAAAATAAAATCATTCGGCTGATCTTATGAACTTTAACTCGAACACGACGAAGAGGTTTCTGAATTCTTACTTGAAGCGTATATTGCTGCGACCAGAATCGCAGTGTACTAAATTCGATACTCTGGGTAAGAGAAGGGCTAGAAAAGCGGTGTGCCGGGTGACGGCAAAATGAAGCAAGAATTTTTGAGTCAGACAGCCACAACTCCTAGATTGCATCCCTTCAAATGACGTCATCCGTGGTACAGACACAAGGCAAAATTTACGACTAATAACGCATAATAGCGGGTTTGGCTTGTCAGAATTTCTCTACACTCCTCATAGTAACGGCATAGCTAGTTAATATAAATTAAAGTATTTAGTCTGCACATTTTATTACAAACACGAAAAAACTTAAAACAAGCAATACAAGGGTACAAATTATTATCGAATTCAATTTACTGAAGTTATATTTTTTTTATTCGCCGCAATAACGGCACAGCGGAGCGTTTTATTCACACTAACTAGACCGCGTTCATAATTATTTGACGCAACGCCAGCGTTCAGTAAACACATAAAAATGTTTACATAAGCATAGGCTCGCCCCGCCCATAGGCTTAAGTTTTTATTGCCACCCCACCCCAACCTCCCTTGCTTGCACGACCTATCGGAATCCTTCACCCCTTACAATGGGGTACGAACTTTACAAACCTAAGGAGAGAACGAGAGAGCCGCATAAAGGTATCATTATAAGAAAGAACAACCAATCGGCGTTAAGATTTTATCCACATATTTCTAATGAGAACCATATTGAATTTTATATTTATGTAAATAATAGTTTTATTGTTAATAGCCTCGTTTTATTGTTGTGCTGAACAATTAGACACATTTCTTTATAATGAGAGTCCAGTCGTCCAATGTAGACTCGGCTGCTAGAATTAAAATATTTTATGTTTTCTAACTAGTTTACAATAGAGTACTTTATAAAATGCAATACATATTGTCATTATTAATAGACTTTAAATAAAAAATGGTAATCTAACATGCAATTGTTTACACAATGTTTTTTCTTCAGTGTCAAGGTGCATAATGCATTATTCGTTTCTATACCATTAATCATATTAGATACAAGAATAAGTGGCTTTTACACAGTTTAAGCACCGTCTTAATAGGATAACTTGTTTCTAGTCCTACAGTGCATTGGGTGGTAAGTTGGTGCTATCTGGACTCATACTGAGCCATACACCGGCTTTTTTGCTAAAAATAATAAGGGTAACAAAAGAATCTTTTAAGACAGGTTATTTTGTAGGTTATTTTTAGTAAGTTCGCTATAGGTTGCTTGAGTGATAGGTATAGGTACATTGTTACATACAATGGTAGTACCTATTAACCAAGACGAGAGCCGTAACATTACTCTGCGTCGGAAATGTGAAAAGTTTGTTTAGTGCGTTCCCAGTTCATTTTTACGTAATTCTGTACTAGATCTCTTCTGTATTGGGATAAGGATTTTTATATTGTGCTGTGTGAAGTTCGAGGACTACAAAAAGGTTCTGTGTAAACCGCTACACGACAAAGTCGGTCTGTCAGTGTCAGTTCATACAATTCACTTGAGTACAGGTGCAAGTAGACTTCACAAGTGATGATACCCAAATATCATACTGGCTTACTTGGCATACCTACTTTAGCCAACCTCACCACAATCCTTCTTGACTGATCTATGTTTAACTACAGCATGTCGTGTTTCCATGTGACAATTATGATCAGGACTCACTCTGAGCTAAATTTCTTGAGCTACCCTCGCATCTTTTTACACGCTTTATATTAGCTTCACTTGTATGTATGTATGTTTGTTTGTATGTTTGTAACCGACTTCTTTGGGCGCGATTTTGACCCACTTTAAACGGCTAGATTTCGTTCAAACTTTGTAGATTTATCGAGGACCGATGACAATACACTAATTTGATAAAATTATTTAATAATATAATTAATAAAAAGTATTAATTAATAAAAATAGCATAATTACAGCCCGCAACACAAACGCCCTCTGCTAAGCCGCTAGTCGCTACGGTAAAGTTCCGTGGTAGCTAAGCGTCGCGCGCGTGTCCCGACTCCAACGCCCTCTGCTAAGCCGCTAGTCGCTACGGTAAAGTTCCGTGGTAGCTAAGCGTCGCGCGCGTGTCCCGACTCCAACGCCCTCTGCTAAGCCGCTAGTCGCTACGGTAAAGTTCCGTGGTAGCTAAGCGTCGCGCGCGTGTCCCGACTCCAACGCCCTCTGCTAAGCCGCTAGTCGCTACGGTAAAGTTCCGTGGTAGCTAACCGTCGCGGGCGCCGAGACCGGCTCGCGTTAAGGTAAAGCTTCGTGGTAGCTAACCATCTTAATAAAAAATAGAAAATAAATAATAGTTTAAAAAAACTAAAAAACACGCTTTTTATCGAAAACCGAACTAAAAAATAGAAAATAAGTTTTAATCAATTTAAATTAAGAATAGTGTTAAAAATTTCAATAAATATAAATTAATAATAGTGTGAATAAAAACAAAAAATATTTTATTTAAAAAAGCGTGGGGTGCATGGTGTCAATAGTTATAAATATTTTATTGACAGATACGAGTAGAGTGATTATCACTTTGATAATATCTTAAAAAGCACCCCACGCTTTTTTTAAATAAAATATTTTTTGTTTTTATTCACACTATTATTAATTTATATTTATTGAAATTTTTAACACTATTCTTAATTTAAATTGATTAAAACTTATTTTCTATTTTTTAGTTCGGTTTTCGATAAAAAGCGTGTTTTTTAGTTTTTTTAAACTATTATTTATTATATTTCGGCTCACACCGAAAAAGATATTGTCGACTGTATGGAAAGACGCAGCAGCTTTATGAGCTAAGCTTTTAGAAACTTAGCTTCGATCGCAGTGTGGGCTGTGTTTAAAGGGATTCGATAGTTACCATGACATAATATTCTTGTTTGCAGTAGATCAAAAGAGTCGTGTTCAAGATTGGTTAAGAATTTGTTGCGATATCGTGTACAAAGTGAATCGTTAGCGATATTGACATACTTGTGCGATCCGTCGCTACGATCGGTCCGATGCGATGGAACGTCACGACGAATCGTGCTGTATGGGGCCCTTTATGCCCCTCTTGACCTATCACCTTCAGTCATGTACGCGTGACCTTGTAAACAGGGGACACAAAACAATTATCTTTTCAATTACGTATCAATGATTAAATATAAATAAATGCAACAATTAGCTATCTTACAATAGGTCACCTACCTATACTATCTTACCGAGCCGTAGGTATGATAAATTCATTTAATACTACAGTTAATAATGCATGTCTCTTTATAAAAACATTAACTCACACTACGAAATTACAAATGGATCCATTATTGTGGATATTTAACAGTATTGTATGTATGTAATAATCAGACATAGATAATTATTTTTTTCACGGCAACCTAGTGCGTTCGTGCTTTACCGTCGGATGACAGGAAGAAATAAAATTGCTTGGTATTCAGGACTTCGGTTTCAGGTTGGTCGTAGCAAAGACAACCTCTACAAGTGGGGGTTCACAGAGAGCTCTGACCTTCTATGCAAGTGCGGCGTGTCCCTACAAACTATGGCCCATCTTTTATATTGTCCCGCAAGCCCTGTGACCTGCACCTCTGAGGAGCTAGTGCTGGCTGCCGACAACTGTACCTACGCGCAGGGGAATTTTGGGCCGCTAAAATTTAATTTTGCCGTTGACTCGCTAAGAAGATGCTTGGTATACCATTTTATACTTTTCGGTGTACCTACTCACGAATTTATTCGGGCATTTCCGAATAGTTTCGGACTCGAACGGAGCCGTATTTCATAAGATAGTGATGCGGCGTCGCAAACCGAACTGTTCGGCTTTAGGTACGTAACCTACATTATCAGACCAATTATTCCCGCCGTTTCCATAATCGTCTGTAATCAGTCAACATTTATGACGTGCGTCACATCTACGACCCTGTTCCGAAAACTATGGACCCACGAAACTTGAAATTAAAACAAAAGACAGCATTGAAAATAGATTAAGAGAGAACATAACTCCACATCATCCTATATTAATAGGTGGTGATCATATGCCATGCCTTTCATCTGGAGCACACTGATAGAAGTAAATAGACACTAAACTGACCTAGAAATGCAGTCTAAACTAAACTAGGTACGTGCACCTAGTTATAATTATAATAATGCAATACGATTAATGTAAACACTAATGTTATCATTATCAATTCTCTCGCACAGCGACCGTTATCTCAAGCAACATTGATTACTGACATGCAATGGCCGTATCTTGATAATATTATTTGAATGGAGACAATTTAGCAAACATATTCGTACATATTTGATTGAAGAGTCTTTATTTAAATGAAGTTTTAAACATAAATCTTCTATTTTTATTTCCTTGATTTAAAATAAAATTATTTTAAAACAAAAAATACTAAGGCACATAGAAACAACCGAAAAGAAATATAAAAAAGAATGAAGTTCTTTTTTTCAAAATTCGAATAGTCTTCTTAGTTCAAATAACCTTCAATGTCAGATTTTGACATAGGTCATACAATTACAATTTAATGCATTAATGAAATAAAAAAAAATGTAAGCCCATTTTAAACAATATTCAATGACCATAACTTGGCTTCAAGTACGTAAAGTATTAATATCAACACTTTCTAATGAGGCAATTGGTATTGAATAATACCGGTTTAATAAATGAATTATTCAAAACCAATATATCAATGTGATCGCTTAATCGCCATGTTATTAATATGGAACAACATAATTGGCGAATGATTTGCGTAATCGTGTCCATACCTAGCTGTTGCCTCTCAGTCTCAATATTGTATGGCCAGTATGACTAAGTATATTCCCAAACCTAATCTTAATTATGTTACAATTTATTATAGGAATAGAAAAATTATGGACACGTACGGCTCTGGTAAAAAGGGGAACGCCGAAGATCAAGCTTAGTAGCGTTCCTTAAGAGAGGCCTATGTCCAGCTATGGACGGAGGCTGGTGATGATGATGAGCGGTACTCGTAGGTACTTGCGACCTTAGCTGATCCGTGGTGCAGCTGTAACCAACTGAGCTACCGTGTATAGTATAATCTTAAGGAAGAATTTGAATTTCTAAGCCTCTCTAGGCTTAAATTATAATGGTAAAACAATGACATTTTCACATATTTAGTGGTAGGTAATATCTTATTTCCGCATATATAGATAAAATTCTTACTGACGATTTGTGATTGCAATGTATTTCGCCCAAACATTGCTTGCTACTGACCGTCTGCAAAACCTTATCTACAGGTAGGTATTGTTATTTTTATTCTAATTAGATCGTATAGATATAGACTTAGATAATCTTATTATGCCGATCAAGAGATCTAGATCATACAATTAAAGACTCTAAAGTAATTTTTACTTAGCTTTTAAATTCCAAAACACCAATAATTAACAAAATATTGGTTTGTCTAAAAGTCTCGATACCATCATAATAGGTATTGTAACAGAACTGTCCCATATAAAGACAAATAGAAAACCTTGGAAACTAATTGATAGTAGACAATTTATATCGATAAAAGCTGACAAAATTCTTTACCCTTTCTCGTAGCGGCGGGATCATGAAAAAACGCAATTTTTATATTCATTTTTTGCTTACTTGCATGCATACTTTGCATATTTTTAGAATTTCAAATATATTCAAAATTGATTAGCAACATCACCATTTCAAAGGAGCTCTTATAAATTTTCGTTAATTCTTTTGGTTCCAAGCCCAGCTCAAGGATCATTTCATTATGTGTCCCTACAATTACCCACATACCGAACTGATTGCTATCGTTTAAAAATAAAATACTTAGCAATAACGCGGGCATTCAAAAACTGTGGCAATCCCATTATTTTTGAATTTCCTGCTTCACTCGTTTTCAAAACTGGCCAGGTGCAAACCATTGTAGTTAATTAAAAAAAATATTACCTTATGTTGTCCTAAACGACGTTCTAAATGAGTCTAGGATTTTATACAAATTGAATCCTGCAACATTTGTTATTTTGTAATTATTCCTATAGGTATATTTTTTTACAAGCTTTTATTTAACATGCAATGTTTGTATGTATGTAAGTTTGTTTAGGTCAAATCTTGCTTGGTCAAATCTAAATAAGAACCACTTTTTGTCATCCGATTGAAATGAAATTTTGCATACTCATGCATCATCAAGTTTGGTGACAATACAATATTATGGTACTTTTGAGCTGATCTAATGATGGAGTCAAAAGATGGTCGTAGGAACTCTGTGACGAAATGAGGCAAGCCCACCGTGCTGTGTTTGTTAAATACATCTTCACTAGTACCTACTTTGAGCCTAGCTGGTTAAAAGCTAGTGTTAAAAAAAATTTTTAGTAACTTATTTAATATATAAGTACCTAGTTAATAGTTCGAATGTAAACGTGAAATAATAATAATGTCCTCTCATCTGAATTTCGGTCACGACGGCAGCCAATCTCAACCCAGATTAACCATCTACGCAGGAGATATTATGTGTGCCTAGAGGCATAATTGCAATGTGTATTCCAGTATACACGACCAGGACTGCCGAAATCAGAGCCTTAGTCTCTGAGCACTTGGACTCAATCGTTTAGTATAAACAATATGCTAGCTAACTTGTTGCTAAGTTAGCTAGCTAGCTCATTTGCGTGTTTCTTTTGTACATCTGTCATTTGACAAAAAAGCCGCAAACGTTGTAGTTGAGCTAACATCCTACTTACACATAGTAGCTCATGTGCAGGATCAACCGCTTACCGCGTTTAGTTCCCTACACACCATTCTCACAACATTTAAAATATAACAGAAACTACGTTAGTATTAACGTCGTCTGAAGATATGCAATTTTGACCTTTGTTATCAATGCAGTAGATTAAATTCGCTTCTCAAACGATCAAATTTATTTTTTAAGAATATTTTTCGTTTCAAGCCATCAGAATTAAGTAACACGTATTTCTTTATCACATAAATAAAACAATGCGCTTATATTCGGGTAGAGTTGTGTAGGTAGTAACTACACCCAAATTTTATTTTATCCCAAATGTGCGACCCATCCTATATCGTAATAGGGAGCGCGCCTATAGCTATCCACCGGGCACAAATCCAGACTCTGTGCTTGACAAACCTACAATAACTGCTCGACCCAGGACTTTACGCTCAGCGGTTGCTCTTACCGACTACTATACTAACGAGCAAAATAAAGAGTCATAAAAATAAACAAATCTTTATACGTAGTGTGAAAGGTCAACATCTAGCTAACGCATCATCTAACTAACTTCCAATGTCAATGTCTCATAATGATAACAAGTTTGTTTCTAAGGAAATAATAAGCTTAGCAACAATCAACCTAATTATCTTGGAATAAGAAATCAGCTCACGCTGAGTCATATTTCCGATTCGTTTATCTTCACTTTGGAATCGGCATGAGCTAACACAATATGTCACTTGGAAACAGATATACCTTAGTAGAGATTGAGTTGTCGTTGACCGTCTAGAGTGCGTGGAATGTCCAACGAAAAAGTACATTATCTTTAAAAAAAACTTCGCCCCACATTATTAATTTATCCTGAATGTGAAATGTCACATACACAAATACCCAAACTCGGGACAAACATCAGCGGAACGCAGTTTTTTTTCAGTACGGGAACCGAACCAGAAACTCTTAGCGTAACACTCCAATCGCTTAGCCACTACGGCAATCAAGATAATACTCAACCCTTCTCTTTACTTTCGTGAGCGTCTCTTTGTACCTCTACTTGAACTCGAGCCTTTTTTTTGGAGTGAGGAAAATGTATTACGCATCCCCCGCCACTGGGAGACGACGGGGGTATGAAGGACTCTCCCCCGTGGCCCCGTGGACGGGGCCTGCCCCACTAAAAACTCCACAATGCCTGCGCTACGCTTCTAATGGCTGAAGGCGGGATTTTTTTTTTAAGTTTTTAACTAAATAGCTATGACTATTTTTTAAATATATATAATATATATAAATATATATTAATTAAATAGCACCGGAGGTGTGCTTCCGTAGGCGAATATTTATCAAAAGTAATTACGATCTAGCTTTAATATTATAATTAAAACTATCTACGGGCGCCCAAAGTGGGGCTCAAACTATGGATAATTGTGTTAATTGTTGCATTAGAAAAACTAAAGAAGCATTAGTTTGCTAAAACATTACAAATAATTAAACACTTATGCTTGACATACGGTATTTAAGGTTACTGAGCGCCGGTTAATTGACGGATTATTCGAAGTTAACCGTGTGTTTATTCAATCTTATGACAATGTGAAAAGATCTGTGATCGCGATTATTTACATGACGACACTATCGCACGAGGTTTTAAACTAGGTATTATACTTAGCAGTTTAAATTCAAGGAGACTACTACGTTAACGGTAGATAAAAATCATGAGATGTCATTCAAAGTGGGCTTAGGTATCTTTTTAATTATATTATTATCGATTAGCGGAAATTATTTATTAACCATTGTTGTTTAGACTTAATTAGTTCTAGGTTAAATACCTAGTGTAGGTGCTTACTACATTTTTACAAATAGTTTTCTTTCTTATTTCAAAAATGTGAATAAATTTTAAACAAAATCAGTTATTTATTTTTTCAATATTGTAATATCCTATTAAATATATCATACCGCAGCATTATTATTTTAAAATTCTGATGTTAAAATATTTTTTTTACATTTAACTAGGTACTATGTTAATGAAATCCACCATGTTAAGATTATCCTATGAAGTTCCTATGTTTATTTTAAAAGAAATACTTCGTATTTGAGTCAAAATGATTTATTAAAATAATCCCACAATTGCTGAGCTTAGATGGACTCATTTTTCATGTTTTTTTATTGTAACTTTTTTTATTAAAACGTAAAATTATACTCTCTAAGCAGGTGTAGTAACAATACTTAACTACAAAAAATATCTAGTTAAAACATGTTTCATAAGGTAAGACTTTCTTGCACTGGATTTGAAATTATATTTTTCTCGTTTCTTATGTGAAAAACTAAGAAATTAAGGCACCTAGTAACCGTATGTTTTGTCTAGCTTAACAACATCACAAGTGATTTATTTTTCACAAGCTTATTAATTTGAAATATGAAGCCAGCATTTCTTAAGTAGCATCCGTTGTACATCTACTCGGTATTATTAATTGAATAGGCCTAACAGTTAGATATCCAAGTAAAAAACCAAGCTTATTCAGATGTTTAAGGGACATATTATAAACAAAATATGAATGATGTAATTTGCGTGTAATGTATGTTTAACTTTTAATTAATCATACTCTACCCTAGTACTCAATATCTATACACTTAACTGGTTAATTACTTGGTTTCACTAAGTAAGATGTAGGCCTAGCGGCTGGCGTACGTTGAGAAGCCATAGTTATTTAAATTTTCGCAATAACAACAACGCGTTCAAAGCGTCTACTAGTTACTACATTTTAATGTCACCTTTACATTTCAATCACAGTGAGAATAATATTCAGTTAGTAAATCAGTAATGTACGAGATGTAAACGTTTGAACTTTTAAGATTACGGTGATCTATCTACACTGATCACTATGCTAACATGTCGCAAATATCATTATAAACAGAACTGAAATGGATCATATAGAATAATGTTTGGAATTGTTATCCTATATCATGATGAGTTATTACTTGAATAGAGGGTGCTCCTTTAGTATTTGCAGGTGTAATAAATTACATAGTGCCTGTAGCATGTGTGCACTAGCGAGAAACTACAAACCGTAAATTAATAACACCGACAGTTATGCGCACACGCATCCTCCAATGATGACAGAAACTGTCCTCAAAACTTCACCAACTTATGAAATCCACTAACCGGGTTGTTGTTGCTGCAGCAGCGGCGGCATCACGGGCGGCGGGGGCGCGGACGGCGGCAGCGGCGCGTACGGCGACACCCCCGGCGAGCCCGGCACCGAGTCGCAGCTGGCTGAGCCCAGCGAGCGCGTCGGCGGCGGAGGCACCGTCGGGCTACGAGGAGCCTTCACTATGGGCGGCTCCGGCCGGTCCAGCTCCACACCGGGAGGCTGCAGCCCCGACTCCAGTGCGCGCGCGCGAGCTTCATCCTGCGCCTGAGCACGCCGTAACGCTGTTTGCAGCGCCATCACCCGCTGCCGGTCTGCTGTCAAGCGACACTTCTCGCATGTACAGTGGCGGTATCTGCAGTACCGCTTGTGGCCCTTCAGCTCCACCTTGAGCCGATGGTTGCGGCAGCGCGCACAGTTTGGCGGCGCACGCGGCACCGCCGAGCTGGAGGCGCCAGGTTCGGAACGCTCCTCACAGTCGTCGGGCGTATGGCGCCTCCACGAGCTCACGGACACCATGGCTAAGCCCTCGTTTTCGGCCGTATTCGCGGCGAATTCGATGGGCGCGAAACGAACGCACACGCGGTGCGGCGCGCGGTCACGATGCGACTGCTTGCCCCCGCCGCCGGCATGCTCTGCCCCGCCCCGCGCCCCACCCCGCTGCGCTACTGCATTTATTACTGTGCCACAATGCAACTCCATGCAATAATTTGCACAATAAATTATAACTGAAACATCATGTCAAAGAGTCATAATTCATATCATGTCAAGAAATTATAGTCTTGATGTCTTAGAATAATAAACCAGGCCCTAATTATAGTGATAATAAATCAATATCTACCTACACAAATACAGAATTAAATAGGTACAAGCTAAATAGCTAGTTGCATTGAAAATAATAATTTATCTAAAGAGTAAGTAAAATAATGAATCAATAAAATTCTCATAAACTGCAGTTTATGAGAATCCTCGGCACTTTAAAGAATTTTTGGTAGCTTTTTAACTTTATGTTTAGGCTCCTTAATTATTTACTTTTGTAAAGTAACAGTGACTCACTTAGGTATACAAGACATACAAAAGTAAAAACTTCCATTTTTACCAAGTTTATTATAATAAAACCCATATAATTCGTTAACAAAAAATACCTGAGATCTGAGATAATATTACAGCTTATTATGCAAAAATGCACACGAATAAATGCCCCGAACTGCGTGTGGCTGCACTTCTACGATCGCGTGCAACAACGTCTCGCCACACACGTGCACGTGTGTAACTACACAGCCGACGTTTGCATGTGTGCTATAAAGTTGCGCTAGTGTGTGCGCCGTGCGATTTTTACACGTGAAATTTCCTAAGTGTGTGTGACGCGTCTTGGTACGTCACTAAAGTTTCGGATGCGTGTCATTTGTAATAAATAAACGATAATAAACCTTATAACTAGCATAATTTAGTGAAGCGGCCACTTGAAATGTTGAAGTTTGTGCAATAACATTGTTACCTAGGTACATCAATCACGCCATCATCGCAGAAGGGGTAAGCAGAGGTGTTCACGAAGATTCACCATCCATCTCGCAGTAAATACAAGTTCCATGCCAGTTGTAGGGGAATTGATAAAATATTAATTAATAGATCATAATTATTCAAATGTTGTTAAATTTCAAGGCATCGTGTAAATAATAATTTAAATCGGTGTCAAATACACTAGGTAACCTACCTACCTACCTCTTTTTGAAGGCCAAGTCAAGCAAACTATCTACTAGTATCTAACTTCACGGTAGCTCCTTCTTACAAATAACCATAAGATATTGTTACAAAATCATGTATGTAGCTAAAAAAATTAATCATAATTATGTAGTCGAAAATCACTCACATCAAAACACACTTGAAAGGTGGACTATGGCGACATAGAGATACTATTAAATACTTTTTAAATTATTACATGCTAATATGATAAATATGTTAGTTTTTTGGAGACCTGACATACACAAACACACACGCAAAGTACCTCAACACTTTCGCACACACTTATTGCAAGACGCCATGTAACTTGTAATTTTTATCCCGAAAAAATGTAGCGGGTACCACCGCAGGGCGCAGCTAGTATGTAAATAACTATTTCATTTGCACGATGCGTAAAAGAAGGCAGGCAGTGTCCCTAGTCAAGTGAAAATAAAATAAAAACCTTTACAAGGTACGTGATGATACCTACATAAATGATTTAACATGTAAAAATTGTCTCGTGCAATACAAAAAGGAGGCTATTCAAATTTTACGAGCGGCCATGTTTTAATATTGTCAGTGCTTGCGCATCACACATCCCTTTTAATGTGCCATCGATGGGTGACGTGCTCCATTGATGGCCGAGGGACAAAGTATTATTTGAAAGAATCGTGTTTTACTTAGCTATTACCTATGTAGCTTATAGACGTTTGTTAAAGTTACGTTTCCTTAGATTTTGATAACAGTTTAACTAAACCGACTTTAGAATATAATAATGCTCTTCTTATCGAATTTCGATTGGCAAGCTGTTCATTGTGGCGATCTAAGAGGGCCTTTGTTCTACAGTGGACGTCTTCTGGCTGATGATGATGATGATGACACGAATTTTGGTCACTGTGGCCTATCTCAGCTGAGACTAGCCAGCTATGCAGGAGATATTATAATACACAAGAATCGCGCAAACACAGGTGCACGCCCTGTTCCCTAATTTCATAAGCTATATTTCATAGCCCTATTCCCGATAGGTACCTACACCCACATTTCGCCAGTTATGTTTTAAGACCCAATGTAATAGGAGACGAGCCTGTTGCCATCAACCGGGCACAAATCCAGACTCCGTGCTGCTACTGAGAATTACCTAATGGAAAAACCCAGTAACACTGCCCGACCCGGAATTTGAACCCAGGACCTCGTGCTCAGCAGTCGCTCTTAGCAACCACTAGACCAACGAGGCAGTCCTACAACATACATACTATTAAAAAAAAGAATATAAGTATCAACAATTTACTTAAAAATAGTTTCCAACCCGCATGGGGTACAATATGGTCCAAGTTCCCGATGCCATAGCACCAAAAAAAGGTACCTCCTCATAATACGCGCCGTGTCAAGGAGTACTTAATTATTATTACTTAAACTTTACTAATAACAGAGAGATTTGGAAAGAGAATGGGGAGGCCTTTGCCCAGCTGTGGGACATTCCAGGCAAGTAAAAAAAAAAAAATCCTAAACAGGCGGATCAAGTCTACGTCATGGCTGAATAATAAAAATGTACTTTTTTGAAATTGTTAAATATGGCAACTGGCTCTTACACCCCACAATAAATGTTCGATATTCAAATCTGCCTTGACATTAAGCTTTTGACTTTGCATAGGTGATCGACTTTGTCGGACCAACATCTGTAGTCAGGCCCATACTGCAAGGTGGGGGCACCTTGCAGTACCTTGGTATTTTCAATAGTACTTAATACTTAGGTGCTTCATTTATTTGCTTTCTAAACATAATTATGACATGAGGTCTGGATTTATGCCCGATTGGTTACTAGCGATAGGGCTGCCTCCTATTACTTTGGGATTGAACCTACAACATATCTAATAAAAATATTGGTTATGTATTTACACCTCTGATTGCTCCTTTAGAGAGGTGATATTTCACCTCTGTATTTCCTATAATACATAATAATGTTAGGTTCTTAAGATATATTTAACGTACTTTTTATGTGCTCAATTCATTAACAATACTCCTGATAAAAGTGCCTTACAGTTGATTAAACCTTTAGATACATTTTATCAACGATAATATACTTATCTTAGTGCTTCTGTTTTTCTTCTAAACTTAGGCACATTAAAAAAAACGTGTCCCCACTCTAGGAGTACATATCTCCGGTTCTGTGGGTGAATTTCACAAATTTCATAAACACGGAATTTTTTGTCACGGACGGGAATCGACGGACGAACCCACTGCGAGGTCGTCAAATAATTCCTTAGAACATTTATACTATCTGTCACCTATATTAGTGTACATATATCGTGGAGATCTATAATTATCCGGTATACGCCCAGACTGCTCTAACAATATCAGAGTTTATTATCTCTTGCATAACTAATGGATAGTGAGTGCTATGCCACATTGATGACACTTACAAATTGGCTGATTACAATACGAATGTCTCATTTGCAAATAGACCGCAAAGAAGAGGAGCTTCAGCGACGTGTGGAGTGTGAGGTTCAAATAATGTAGAACTAATTGGGTAGTACCTGTTGAAACATGATAACATTAAAAAGATATTATCAATTTTAGGATGAATTCTTTGTGTAATCGCATTTAAGTGATTGGGTTATTATAATAAACGATTATCGTGGACTTGAAAGGAAACCCGCTGTCACTTTTCTTGCAGGTATTTTTATTTGATACATAGGTACATAAAGTTCTACATAACCAGGCCTATGTCCAGCTGTGGACTGAAATAGGTCGATGATGATGATGCATACATAAAGTTTCGCCTATTTCCCGAAGGGGTAGGCAGACACCACGGATTTGCATTACGATCCTGACATACTTCATCCACCCCATTCACTCGCTTCACTTTCCTCATTTATTAGATTTAATATTATAAGTAGATACATTTACAAGGAGTTGAAATCAAATCTAAAATTCTAGTGCCTACAAAACTATAAAAAACACACACTTGTAGTCTGCAACATAACATCGAACCGAACTTCATATATTTATGCGAATTTTGAATCGATAAATCGTATACCACAATTGTTATTCGATTAACATCGAAAACAATCGATGTAGACATCGGTAAAAAGTGATCGACAATTTTGCACCGGACAAGTTTACGTCAAAGACTGCCGATATTTCTTATTCAGTACAGTTTATAAAACTATTTCTGTTAATACGAAAATGGTGACAAGCGACAGGGTTGAGAAGGCCTCGCGTCACAAAAAATGTTGTAAGACCTATTCGTTATGTAGGCTGACTATGTTTACCGTAGTTAAATAGGACACGTCCCTTTATATACGATTGGAAATTAATATGAATTTAACATTATCAGCCTTATCAATAAGGTATTTATGTATATTATTTTAGTAGTTTTTTTTTAAACGTGTCCTACACTAGGAATTTCTCCTGTATCGTAGGCGCGTTTCACAAACATGAAATATTCACATACACAAACACCCAGACTGCGTGCGGGAATCGAACCCACAACCCTTACCGCAGCAGTCCAATCGCTTAGCCACCGCGCTAATCAGGTCGTCTAAGAAGATATATTTATGGTCTATAGAGCTTCTTTCATAGCCAAAGGTTTACTGGAGTACGCCAGGGATTAATAAAAAAACGTTTGAAAATATGATAATGTCCTTGACAAATGAGAATATAAAACAGTGCCTACCGCTTAATATATAACTAAATTCAAGTAATGTTAAACTAACTCTGTGATCTCGCAAAGAAGACTCTACAAAGACAGAGAAGAGGTCGTCATTCTCCCGCTTCAAAAGAATTATGACACATAAAATTCAAGAAAAACTAAGAAATATAACATCTTCATAATGATGATTTGTTAATTAGGTATATTAGGATTATTGTTACAAGGGTAAGAATCTACAGCATCCACGACTGGTACATTGCAAACAAGACTTATCCTTCCACGGGCTTAAAATGATGGCCAACATAGCGTGCATTATTTTATATCTTCAAAACGAAATATTATGTGTTTGCGTAAAAAACACAATTCACATGTTGACAAATTAACTGGTGACACACGAATAAATATCAACAAAGTTTTTTGACGAGTCTGAATTTTGATTTAGCTGGCGTAGGTACGTATTTTAAGGTCGAAACAAACTGGTCCCACGTACGCAACTCATGGGCGCTTGATTTTGTATGAAATTTCATGCAATAGAGACACACTTGTCGTATGCAACGTTGATTAAGATAAGTATGTCTCTACAATTATTAGATCGATTGATGTGGCCGTAGATGTTTTTTAAATTGGCTAAAACAAAATTTATAGGTCACAATTAAATAAAGGGCCATTGCCAGTGGTATCCGACCTAGAATTGACCAACCTCTTTGCTTCCGTGGGTGTCGTGAGAGGCGACCAAGGAAAATGGCACCCCCTCTCTCCTACTTCAAGGGAGGAGGCCTTAGTTCAACAATGGACGTGTTCCGGCTGATGAAGATGGACTCCACGCTGCTAATCGAAATCGAACTCGGAACCTAACGCACAGCACTCAGCAGTCACGTTTTGCTCTACCACTCTACCGGTTAACGAACGAGGTAGTTTTAAATGTAGGTCAATTAGATTTTAAGTTATTATTATGAGCGCCGGCAGGGGGGTGCTCTAGCACCACCCTGGCATGCAAGAAAAAACATACGAGTTTCTTATTCTTTATTCATTTTGTTTGCAGTTTACCTTTAGTCCCCTTCCATGATCTTTTCAAATGTGTTAGACGAAGCCAATGCGTCTAGTCAATTTATTCTACATTTTGTATTAGTTATGTAGCAGTGTGTATGTAGTTACTAATTGCTAATGCAATTCAAGGAGATGCATAAAATTATGCATCTCCTTGAAAGAAAGGCTGGCGGCACTCATGGGCCATGGGTACATATATTTTATCCGTTTCCCTACCTTTCATAATGTCATTGGCCGACACAAATAGTGAAGCGCCTCGAAATAAAAATATAATAACCATTTTCTTAGTAAATAAGATAATTTGAATTCTAATTTCGATTATTAAGTCAATAGTCACAGATAATTCGTGTTTTCCCGCTCAATTAACAACACGGTGCTAAAATATTAATTTGCATTTTCAACTCAATTGCCCGGTGACATGCGACAATAGTGATGTGATGTTTTATTTGGTTTACAAATAGATTTTATAATTAATACAGCACATTATTTTATGCCCTATATATTATTTTGCGAATATTATTTTACGAATCTTTGTTTTTAATTCTAAAAAGTAAGTGCAACATTCTTTTTATTGTAAATTATTAGAATATTTGGAGCAAAATAATATAAACATAACATAACATCACACCTGTATTCCCCGAAGGGGTGGGCAGAGGTGCACATGCAGTACACCCACATTTCGCCAGTTATGTTTTAGGTCCCAATTTACTAGGGGGCGAGCCTATTGTCATCTACTGGGCACAAATCCAGACTCCGTGCTGCTACTGAGAATTACCTAATGGAAAAACCCAGTAACACTGGCCGACCCGGAATTCGAACCCAGGACCTCGTGCACAGCAGTCGCGCTTAGCAACCACTAGACCAAGGAGGCAGTCTGGAGGTAGAGTTATCCGAGATACAGTAGCCATACCAAAATAAAACTGACGAAAACAAAAGAAAAACAAATACAACTCGACAAAAAGTATGATACAAAACCCCGCACTAAGGTTGACATTGACGACAAAGTTAATTAATAATTCACAACAATTATAATCACAATCGTACCACAACTAATTCAGGCGCTGCCGTAGTCGCCTGAAACCATGGACTTCAAAACCCCGTGGTGGGTGAAGTACAGAAAACGGAGGTACAAACCACGGAACTACATGACAATGGAGATGATAGTGAGGAGGAGCTTCATAGAGACGTTTAAGGAGTATTTGGCTTCGTCCTCTATTGCTGGGGTCAAGCAGATTACCAATCCATCCCTTTCCTTATTCCAGCGGTGAGTATAGCAATAAATTGTACTATTCTCAATTCTGTACCCGTGTGTCAATCTAGCACTGAAACTAAACGTTATATAATTGGTTTTGAGTTAAGGTGTGAGTGCATGAAAGACTTGTTCGGTGCCTAAGGGTAACGTGACGTGAATGGTCATCAAAGAGAAAGTTCTTGCGACGCAAGGCTGTGACGCAGGCGCATACAGGGCTTGTAAACACGACACTATAGGTCGTTCGTAGGACCGCATTGCCGGTGAAAATTAGGACCTGTTAATGATAATTAAGAAAGCTTTGGGTCTTTATCCGAACGCAAAATTTTGAGACACCCGAAACGTTAGAATACAGTATTTTTATAATTTCGATTTTAACAGAATTGTTATCGAGCAATATAGTATTTAAAATGGCACTTCAGGGTGAACATAGGCTATTTTCGACAGACATATATTGTCTTAAACTAAATAAAATGGCGAAATGTGGGTGTACTATATATGCACATCTGCTTACCCCTTGGGGTAAAACAGGCGTGATGTTATGGATATATTGTCTTCTCTTTGGTTTCAGCTTATTCCGCACCGCGTTTGTCCTTGCATCACTGAGCATCGTAATCTACTTCCTCCAGTACACCTGGGTGTCGACCCTGTCCACGCCATTGGTGGTCACGGGAGAGTCCTCTACCTACCCCATCAAGGATATAGATTTTCCGGCTGTGGCCCTGTGTAACATCAACAGGATCAGCAGAAAAGCGCTTAGGAAATGCACATTAGAATCGTAGGGTTTGATTTTTTTTTTTGTATTTTACTCAGTAGTTGCGCCAAAGTTTTGCCTTTGCAGCTATTGCGACACCTTTGACAAATAATTTTGCCTCGAACTTTTCTAAAGTATCGGGCTCAACGAAAACACAGTTCTGTGCGAGTACAGACTGCAACCAACAACATTTTAAAAATCCATAAGTATTTCAATTTAAGCAATATATTTTTATTGTTTATTTAACTTTCAGGTACCCTAAACTGGCCAAGTATAACATAACGCTGACAAATGTAGAGTATTTCTACCAGGATATGGGCCGTCTGATAGATTTCGACTACGATGATACGAGGCCGCATGTCAAACTAACGGAGGCTTTCTCTATGATCGAGTTTAGCAAATACACAGTAGACCTCATGAAATCGGTGTGTATTCCTAGGTGCCAACTGCTTATATGTAGGCACTTCATCTAGCAAGACATCGAATTTATAAACAGTGAAATCTCGACCAAAATTTCATCTAATAATAAGACTGGAACAGTTTCCATAATTAGAAATAATGAAGTGTAAGCATTAGGCACAGTACGGGCCATTTACGTCTAGTGAATTCTTTAGGACCAAAAGCTGTTTGTCAAAATATAGTATTTTAGTACACAATATTTATTTTTCTCTAAAAACTACATACGTTTACAATGTGGCTAGGTTTACAATTTCATCAGTATTAAGCCGCTTATATGTTTTTTTACTGAAATCAGAAAGGCATTCTTTTTAATAGTTGGCGCCAAGCTGCGAGGAAATGCTGATCAAATGCCAGTGGGCCGGCAAAGTAGTAGACTGTAACAGCATCTTCAGAACACGACGGACTGTTATTGGCCACTGCTGCGCTTTCAACTACGTTTTAGATTACAATGCTGTGGTCAGGTACGAAAGAAAAATCATAATAACCGCTAACCAGAGTTGTACTCGTGGGTTTTCTTCGGGAATGCCCCGAACGGACACGCAACCCTATTCCTTGTTGTAAGACCCTTGTAGTGGAATAAGAATGAGATACCATTTATGGATAGATTGCTCTTTTTCGTATAAAGGATTATTTTTATGTTTGTAAGTAATCGTGTGTTATTGGCTACAGCAAAAAAACTTCCTTTGCTTGAAGCAGATACTTTTAAGTAAATACGCATGGTACATAAGGCCTATAATACTACGAAGTCCTCAAATTCAGCCTCTAATTCAGCCTCCTTTAACAGTCTTCGCGGGACTCTGGAGCCTATCAAACATCAAATAGTTCCTGGGGTAGAAAATGGACTCCGCGTGATCATCGATACTATGTTAGAGGACTACGCGTACCCGTTGACATACAGGACTGGGTTTGAAGTAAGGTTATTTAAGTACATAACGCGAGTAAAGGTGTTATATCTTGTAGGTAGCGTAATAACTTGAAATTAGACATTTGACGATGAAAAATTAGCCAGCTAATCAAGGTTGATCTTGTTTTATACAATTAAAATTCTGCTATGAATTGCTAAAAATTTTTGTTAGGATTTTAAATTCTTCCTCTGCTACGTAGAGGCTTCTTCGGTTCCCAAATCTCATGTTACATGCATTGTCTAATATTTCTGGAAGGCGACCTGACGCGTCGTAATGTACCAACCAATTTACTCTACATAAGTACAAGTACCAATGCATTAATGATATATTTGTCAGGTTCTTATATTCGATCCGATCCATTTCGCTGATTCGACCGGCGGCAGGGTCCTTCAGCGCATGGTCGAGCCAAACCAGGAGGAGTTCTATAGCATCGAGTCTATTAAACAAGTTGCTTCCCCAGAGGTTCGAAAGTATCCGGTAACTACGGTAAGTAGGTATACCTATCAATGTCTTGTGTCCAGACTGACTATTCTGACAGAGTTTAAACGCATAATAGCCATAAGAACACTGTCTTAAATATACAGAATTTAGCATACTTAGCGATGAAATAAATTTGTCCTTACCTACATGTATCAAACGAGGCCTTTGGCACGTAGAAGGACAAGAAAGTTGTAAAAATAATTTTAAGAATTTTTTTTTCAGAGAATGTGTCTTTTTCGTGACGAATTTGCCAACGAGTTCCATAATAAGTACTCTTACAGCTCATGCTTGATCAAATGCAGGATTTTGTCAGTACAGTCCCTATGCAAATGCACTCCTTACTTTTTACCGACCAGCGAGTCTTCTGTGCCTACATGCACCTTGAAACATTTAAGATGCCTCAACAAATACAAAGGTGAGTAACCCAAAACTTACAAATTCCTCGCTTTAGATTCTTAATTATGAACCTTCATCATCATCATCATTATCAGCCGGAAGACGTCCATTGTTGAACAAAGACTGAACCTTAGAACGCCACAATGAACGACAGCTTGCCAATTCCATCCACCGGTTGCCTTATGTACCTTATGATACAATAAATATATTTTTTTTTACTTTTTGGCATGACCCTAAACAATTATTTATGTACTAATCACATATGAATGACGACTGCTGCGGTAACGGGGCAAAAATTTGTGCGAACCACAGATGTTTGTCCCGAGTCTGGGTGTTTGTGTATGTGATATTTCACGTTTGTAAAACGTCCCCACGACAGAGGACAAATTCCTAAGTAGTGTGGAGCGACGTTATAAAAAAAACACATAAACATAACATCACGCCTGTATTCCCCGAAGGGGTAGGCAGAGGTGCACATATAATAATAATAATAATAAAAAAGTTAAAGTTCTCAACGGGCCTCTGCGTGTTGGACCTGTGTCCCCACGTAAGCCTTTTAAAAGTCCGGGTATCTTCCCCATAGTTGATAGCCCGAGTATAATAAGAGAGATACAAATAATAATAATAATAATCGTTTATTTCAGGCAATATAAAACAATGCTAAACAAAGCTTACAGAGGCCCATATTATATATACCTTACAGACTAACATACATACAAAAATATAAACTTATAACTAAGTCACGTTTTCGCGACGCATAACGCACGTTCTGTGACAATCGGAGGACGCCGGCGGCCGCGGAATTTCCTAAATACAACCCCTTTCGGCCACAGCTCCTCTTTCAGAATCGCCGATAGTCGATCGGTCGGGACGCGTACAACAAACGAGTTGAAGTTAACTGTGTTGCGCGATTCCAACTTCTCGACCAAAAACCGGAGCTTCGTTTTCTTCTCCAAGTACTCCATCACGTCGGAGGCCTTCGTGGTGAAGTGGAGACGGGACACATACACATGCGCCACAGGCACAGCGGGGGGCAGGATATGTGCTGACGGTGCGGTGCCACACAGGTTGTGACAAAGAGGCCTTTTCTTCTTTCTCTCGACCTTAGTAAAGCCCTCTTCATCCTGCTGTCGTGGTAGCGCCGCACTAGGAAGGCGTGTGTTGCGGGTGCTCCCGGTAGCCTTCTCGGTCCTCAATACATTGCTCGCTTTGGGTGGCTGGCGGGCAGCAGCTGCGGCGTAGTGACGTTGAGGCGTTGACGTCACGACGACAGGCGACACCTCCGTGGGGGGAGGCGCGGGGCGGGGCGCAGGCGACGGCTGTGTCTCAGGTGTCGCGCTCCTGAAACTTGCTGACACGACTTTGCATGCGCCTCGACGCTTGTTGATGTTGTTGACCTCCGGTGAACTACTTACGGCCAGCGAATTTCGCAATGATGTTACTTCGGCACGTAGCTCACTAATGGTGTCTTGCGAAGCCTCCAACTTCAACACTACCTCCGCCAGGCTGGCTTTCAGGGTTGTGATGTCCTTGAGCAACCTGGTCACATCTACGTGATCAAATGTCACTGGCGGCAACTTGTTCAAGTTTTTCGCCACAAACGACGGCACGTCATCAGGATCCGTTGTCTTCAGAAGATTGATGGTATCCTGAAGACTCTTCTCACCCTTGTCGTCCTTACGGCGGGATGGCATTCTGTCGATCTGTCCGACCGACTTGTACAGCAGAGTTTTCGCAGATACTATCTCCTCTGCATTAAAATTGGACTTGCAGATCTGGATGATGCTGATCTCGTCCATGGTGTCGATGGCGTGTTGTAAGAACGCCAACACTTCATTAGCTATGAGTTGCTCGGAACTCAAAGCCATTGTAACGTGCGTGTATATAGTACACCCACATTTCGCCAGTTATGTTTTTAGGTCCCAATGTAATAGGGGGCGAGCCTATTGCCATCAACCGGGCACAGATCCAGACTCCGTGCTGTTACTGAGAATACCTAATGGAAAAACCCAGTAACACTTTGCCCGACCCGGGATTCGAACCCAGGACCTCGTGCTCAGCAGTCGCACTTAGCAACCACTAGACCAACGAGGCAGTAAAAAAAACACAAGTCTAGGAAATAAAATATTTTTATTTAAAGTCACGCCTATTTTAGGGTTAGGCAGAGGCATCACATTCCTCATGAACGCTCGTCAAAAATTCATTCTATTATATGTATGTAGGTCCTACAAAATTTGTATGGTTTCCTTTTTCAGAAAAGCTGCAGTATTTGTTTCCATTAGATACAGAAGACAAGACAGGGTTAGAACAAGAGATAGCAGAATCGCTGTACTGTCCCGATTGCTTTCCGGACTGCGAGCTTACCCAGCACTTCACGAAATCCTTCAAAATTCCCCTAACCAAAGGACCGAAAGTTGCCCAAGGATTCGAAAATGAATTCCTGTTAGTATAAGTACTTACTTTATAGGAAACAAAATTCTATTAGGTCACATAATCATACATTGTCTTCTGTTTCTAAGACATCTATGATATGACATCCTATGACGGCAAACTGCCTTTTGTATACATTCAACTCTGTCCATCCTAAGGTTGTCTGTAAGAGATCGCCTAGTGGGATAAGACCGCCCATCATACATTATCCTTATACTATACTTATGTTTATTTTTGGTGTACAATAAAGAGAAATCTATCTATCTATCCTAGACAAGTGGCCTAGTAGGCCTAGGAAGCAGCCACAAAAAAACGTAAAACGCTGGACGAATAGAAATCGAATAGAATAAAAAATATATGTGTATGACATAATTATGTCATCGATAACATAATCGAAATATTATGTCATCGCTATACATTTATCATTCTAATCGATTTCTATTCGTCAAGCGTTTTACGTTTTTTAGGGGCTGCTTCCTGAAATAATTATATATTATATAAACTTGGGGACCTGACAGACGTTGTCCTGCATGATACACCAACCGATTACTTCAAGTCGATTCAGCAGTTTAATTGCAGTATGAATAAATAACGTAAATACCGACTGCAGCGCCATCTGCCGGGCTTATTTTTGAATCTAAACCATCCTCTTTTTGGGCAATTTATTTTATATTATTGATTGACTGGCTCCATAATGGTGGTCCATAATGTACCACTTACCTACATTTTTAGAATTAATTTATGTGAACTAACTATTTGATCGCACTGTATTGATTTATTGTTTTACAGAAATGGACTGAATCTTACCAATAAATGCGTTATAAGCATTTACCACGCCACATCTACCGGAGTTTTGCATCGCCTGGATGTAGTCGCGTATTGGTTCGAGATACTGAGTAAGAAATGACATAATGTCGTTTACGTTCTAACACCACGTACCGTAGTCAATTTTTGTTATACTAATACGAAATACGTTTTGCCTTTTTACCTATTGCATTCGATAAGTAATCGCAAGTAAGTCGTTTAACGAATGAAATATGAAAGTTTGAAAGAACCAATTGTGAGGCGTTAGTTAAAAAAATACTGTCGAATTAAGAAACTCCTTCTTTTTTGAAGTCGGTAATGAAATTTATCTCGTCATCGTCGTTTATTTTCAGGTAATATTGGTGGATTTTCCGGTATGATCATGGGAATTGGTATCTACACCGTCGTCGAAGTTATATATTTTTTGTTCATACGATTTGTACAAACAATTTATGCTAACTACGTGAAATATAGATAACTGTAATTCCTTTATCTAATGCTTGTAAATAAAATCATTAAAATATCGACGTATAATTTTTTATAGAATTAAAAATTAACTTAGCCTTCTCCTTCGTTCCTTCTTCTTGGTGAAGGTAATATAATGAATTTGTTTAGTTTCGTTCATGATACAAATTACCTATCTACATTAAATCACTGTTATCTATTTTAATTAAAAACGAGTCGAAGTTTATATTTGTTTTATAACTATCGTGGTTTCACTTCACATCCCTAAAAATACTCGTTTACGAAGACGGTTTTCAAATTTCATTTAAACGTGGAGTAGACTTTGATAAATCAGATGCAATGAGCAATCGTTTAATATTTTTAATAAAATAAGTACAAGTAAAGATTACGTTTTATTGATTTGATTGAATATAATGTATTGCATAATGGAATGCACATCGGGCAAAGTTCACTTTAAACATAACTACTATACTTAATATAAAATATTCCAAAGATTACATTGGTTTCGTAAATTATCTATAGACGAAGTTTTAACTTTAGCTATATTCAAGAATGCGCCTTTACTATCTGTCAAATAAACCGTGGCAAAAGTGGACAAAGGTTTCAAGTCGCAATTTCATTTATTTACGAAAAATGTCTGCTAATTCGCCGCCGGGAAAGAGTGATGGTGAGCGGTTATTTCGTGTGGAACTTAGTGGGATAATTATTTCGCGTGAATATTAAAATATGTACGTATGATTATAGGTGATGACCCTGTAGATAGGCCTGTGCCGAGCGTCCCGCCAAATCCTATCGAAGACTTGGGTTCTCGTATCCGACGGGACTTGGATGTGGATTCAATTCGTCGGTATTTGGCTCAGAAACTGGGATTTTATGAAGCCACCGAGTCTCCGACACCGGCGCCGACCGACAAGGTTCTTGATGCGGTTAATTTGGACGGCATAGTGAAGTGGATAAAAAATGTACGATGTAAAAATATTATTACTCTGGCTGGAGCCGGTATTTCTACATGTAAGTACAATAACAACCATTTTATATCTGTAATTTTATTCGAATGTGTGAATAATTGAGCTGTTTTGTTTATCATCATAATTTAACAAGTAAACAAAGTAATTTTAATTAAAATATGTAACTATTAATGGTCTTAACTAATAGATATGCTAGTAAATGAGCAATTACTCAAACTGTATGAGGAAGATTAGTTTTGCCTCACCATTCTTATAGGCGTAACCATGTAAGCTTACAATAAACCCCTTTTTTAAATACTATTAATGTTTAGTGTTTCTCTATCCTTATATCTTTACAGGCTTACCAGAATAATTGTTACTGTTGTGTTTTAATTATCTCCTAAAACTCAGGGATTTATGTTATGATATTATTTTTTCATTGATATTTATTCATTGTAATAAGTACTTTGCTTCAGTTTTGTAATTGCTGCTTAAGTTCAGAACCTCACACTCCACGCTCTAGCAATGTGCCATATTAATTTATAACTTTTTTTATCAAAATTCCAATGTGTTAAAAACAACTAATAACAAACTATAAACAAAACAAATTCTCCCTATTTTTACTTTTTATTCATAATTTTTATTCTCTATGATATATTCTCTATATGGTAGGTATATGTAGTCTATTATCTCAGTTTACAACACTGTTCTGTGTCCACTGAATCAATAATTGTCAGTGGAAAATAAATTTGTCATTGTTTACATCGTCAAGGTCAAACAAGTTTAATGTTTTGATGGAAACTTTACAGTTTGGTCATTAGCTTTTATTGTTGCTGTGAGATAATAGTTATTATTACAAAAAAGTAAACCCATTAAATTGATGGCTCCTATGCGTACTGAATCACTGACAATTTACTATAATTACGTTCGTGAATGTTATCCATATTATCTACTATTTATCCTGCGGCAGCACCACTGCAACAACTGCTCTTTAATAGGTTCTGATGGAGTCCGAAACTAGTCCGGCATTCCCAAATATTGACATAAGTAAAAATGGGGATATATAGTATGCGACTGATAATTGCACTTCCTAGTATTTAATGCCATTTTAAACTTATTCTTATCATATAGTTGTGAACAACCTGGTGTCAGATTTAAACCACCATCATATACAAGACGAGGCCTTGCCCTGCAGTGGGACTGTTACAGACTGTTATTTTTTTTTCATTATTAGTTCTTTTATAAACTTTGACTATGTCTCTTTGAATTAAAGTTTCATGTATTTACAATAAATATATTGTAAAGTATTTTTTTTGGATATTGATATGTTCTATCTTGTTACAGCTGCTGGAATCCCAGATTTCCGTAGTCCAGAAACTGGCCTGTATCACAACCTACAGAAGTATGACCTTCCGGAACCACAAGCAATATTCGAGATAAACTTCTTCAGACAGAATCCAAAGCCATTCTTTATGTTAGCAAAGGAACTTTATCCAGGCAGATTTAAACCTACCATTTCACATTATTTCATCAAACTTTTGCATGAGAAAGGTAAATTGTTTATTTTTAATTTTGTATTGATTTAGGTCTTCAGCCCATAAAACAAATTGTATCAAAACACGTAGCCATTGGTTTTGTTTATTTTAATAATTACATTATTTTTATATAAGTTACAGTTAAGTATTTAAATTTTATTTATCTGTTTGTCTGTCAACCGTTTTTCTCGTCCTTTGAAGCTGTGTAAAATTGAAAATTGTAAGTCAAGGCACTGAAAAGATTAGCGTTGAAAATGCCGAAAATAAAAAAAAATCCTGCTTTTTTCAACGCTAGAAAAGATACGTGCAAATATGCCGATTATTTTTAAAATTTTCACACTCAAAACCTATATGGTACTTCCCATTGCACAAGCAAAGGAAAAAATGCGAAAACTATCAATTTGTAGTTACATCGTATAAAAAATAAAAATAACTTATTTGCAGTTGGTAAACTAACCACTAACTATTCAATGTATTAGATCAACAGTTTTCTAACGACAAAGTTAAGTTTGTTCACCAATCGGGTTTATCGTTTCGTTAAAGCAATCCCATATAAACATAATTTAAAGTCGGAATCCTTGGTGTGCGGGTCTAACTCGGGCATGTTATACCCAGGTCTCTTGCTCCGCCACTACACACAAAACATAGACACGCTGGAGCGTTGCGCCGGCATACCAGAGGACAAGCTTGTGGAAGCTCATGGAACATTCTACACCTCGCACTGTCTCGACTGCCGCAAGGAATACACGCTAGAATTTGTTAAAGGTAAAATGTAAATGATGTTATGTTAAAACAGGTTGGTATACTACCTATGCAGCATTTGATATTCAAGAACTTCTGTAATTTTTTAAATTTTAACAGACAGATTGTGCTGGGTAGTTTTTTGCACCGTTTCTTCTTAAATATGGATGATGCAGAACGCTGGAAGATAATACTCCCACCTAATAGCCATTCGTCACTTTTTCTCCTAATTAAATATTAGTTTATTATTACAGAGCGTATATTTGCGGACCAAATCCCGTTATGTACGGAATGCCCGGGCGTGGTGAAGCCTGACATAGTGTTCTTTGGCGAGAGCCTGCCCGACCGCTTCCAACGATGCCTTCAAGAAGACTTCCAGCGCTGTGATATGCTCATCATCATGGGATCCTCCCTAGAAGTTCAGCCTTTTGCCTCTCTCATTGATATGTAAGCTCAATTTATTTATTATTTATTGGATAAATACACAACACTATCAATATAGATACAATATTTAAAACTACATAGAGGTTAGGTAAAGGTGCTGTTAAAGAGGCCTTTGTTTGACTGTCGGTGTCTTCCGGCTGATGGTAATAATAAAAGGTTCTATGTGCAGTGGTGGTGGTGGTGGTGGTGGTATTGCTGGGCATTTTCCGCACTTAGCCTCTTTAGTGGGCCATTGTGCGTGAAGGGTTTTTCTTTTATTCCAGCCATCCCAGATCATCCCAGAAAGCGAGCAGCCTTTTCTATGTGCAGTATGAGCATATTTAAATTGCTAAATTAAGTTGCTTAAAACACTTAACATTCCAAAGAGCAATGTTGCCAGTTAACAATTTATAAACCCTCCAAAAAATTCCTTTTGGTCTACTGTTAGAAGTATTTTTAAACTATAAAATGGTATCCAAAATCTAGAGTCCTATATTAAACTGTTCTTGTATCTGTTTCGTCGCTAGGCATGTGTCAGATATACCTACAAGTTTTACTAGTTATACCTACAAGTTAGACTCAGCTATATCTTAACCTATGGATGCAGGGTCCCTGAGTGGTGTCCGCGGCTCCTGATCAACCGCGAGAAGGCGGGCATGCGCTCACCGCTGCTGCGCCTGTGGGGCGTCATGAGCGGCGGCCTGCAGCTGGACGAGGACGCCGTGCGGGACGTGGCGCGCCTCGGGGACTGCGACGACGGCTGCCAGGACCTCGCCGACCGGCTGGGCTGGGGGGTGAGGCTAACCTTCACTAATACCGGGATGGACTATACTAGTCTTGTACTAACGATTTTTATTTTGATCGCTGTACTTCTTTCCCAACAATTTTATTATACACTGACATGTGTCTCACTTTTTTTGTAGTCTATTCAGCGTCCCGTGCTCGGCAAAGGCCTTCCTATAATTCTTCCACTATTGTACGATGATATAATTTTATGTGTCTCTTATTAAGTGAAGGAATATATTCTTCTTTTGAGATATAATTATCTTAAACCTAGTCTTTGAAAGTTACAGTAAACATAGCTTCACTAGGCCGGACTGATGTTAACTACTAATGTACCTATGTATTTTGCCAAGCCAAGTTCGTTGAAATATTATAAACATTTAATTGACCAACATTTCAGACCATCATCCTTTACCTATCGTTGGTCTAAATTGTTTAATTATTATTATTCAGGACGAACTTCGCGCGATTGTGGCCCGTGAGCACGAGCGCTTGGAGCTGGAAGGCAGCTTGGCCCCCGCGCAAGTGAACGCAACATCTGCTGCGCCGGCGCATCTCCCCACTACTGAACCCAAGCTATGAGCAAAGGAAACCACTTTTAACCTTTAGAAAGTCGGCCTGCTACACCATATTGTACTAATCCAGCTTACATGAATTATAAATGCTAAAAGTGAGTTTGTAAGCCTTTTGCTAGATCTATAGCTAAACTGTCAGATCGTTTTGAAAGGAGAGGTGACGAGAAAGAGTCATAAGTCAGTTTAATCATATCTATGGTATCAGGAACCGAGAAAAAAAAAATGGTAAGCTACGGATACAAAAATGGAAAACAACTAGATAAAGTTAAAAATAAAATGTATTGTCATGACTGTGTTGGTGACCATATGAAATCAAATTGTTTTCAGATTATTGTGAATCTGTAACTGATGGGGTAGGCTCTCAAGGGTGTCAGGATTCTATTACAATCCATTCAGATCAAACAATCTGGAATTTAAAAAACCTAAATGTGTGATCCAGCACATTCAAATTGATTGCAGGCTGATTTAAAAAAGTATGGCATTTTTTATAAAACTTAACAATTATTGTCGTAAGAAATAATGGACATAATTCATACAAAAATCTCGGTACTTACTACACCATAAAGGTTGTGATCGGATTCGCCTAAGCATTGTCATTTTTAATTTATTGATATTATAATTTCTGTAATCCAAATCATTACAAATTAGAAAAGTAGACGCAAGACCGTTTAGGTGTTACTTGTGCCTCAAAATATAATTTATGATTTTTTTGTAATTTATTTTTATTTATTGTGGTAACATTGGGTTAGATATGGCTTGAAACATTTAGCATGAGTTCAGGTAGGTAATTCTCGTAATTTTATACACAATATCGATCTAGTGTCAAATTGAGATCGGGGCGGTAGGCGATTTTAAATGTATCATTATAGTTTGTCATTTATGTGTATTGAAATAAGGTATATTTTTCGAAACCGTACTCGGAGCAGCGGAAAAATGGGCTGCCATACTCCGAAATTTCTACAATTATTAAATTTTATTATAATGAGATAATGATACGGAGACGTCAACCTTTCAACAGTGGACGTCTTTCGGTTGATGATAATGAATTATATATTTTCTTAGCTGTTACGTCAACCAGTTTGCTGGCCCAGTATGCCAAAATTGAAATGTAATCGTGGAAAAATGTGGCTTCTAACGCGTAATATTGAGCCAAAATTGTGGTAAACATACGAGAATTACAATATTTATTTATTAACATTGCGTGTTGTCTAATAAGAGCAAGTTACCAGTAGGCTTGAGGCTACTAAGTCAACCGCACCACCCAAACGATAACATAGGTATAAAATAGTAGCTTCACGAGTATTGTTCTAAATTTAATAGAGCGGGTAGAAAAATTATACAAAATTATAGCTAGTTTAGCGATATTCGTAATCCTTTATCGACCCTTATTTTAATACAAGTTTTACCGTGACATATTGCAATACAGCATACACTAAATAGTTATTCAAATTCTGTATAAGCCGAAATAAATCTATACATTATACAAGTAAATATAACGCGCCATGATAAATTAAGAATGGAGTGCACATTATGGAACACATAAACAATGTCTGTATACTTTAAAACAAAAAGTCTAATACGGCAATAGTTATTCATCGAATTTATCTGAAATTTCAAGTTGTGTCAGCCTATTTGCCATAGAGTACGTATAAGGGATACGAATTAGACAAGTGTCAGTCAGGGTGGTGGAAGTTAAGAGTGATCTTTGGTTTGGTTTGGAATCCTAAGAGTTTTCTAATGCCTTTGATTGGAAAACTTTTGGAATTCCTTAAAAGGAGTGCTTTGTTTAGTGACGTCATTGTACACGACCGGCTATTAACATTTACCATTACCGTTGATTTGGAAACAGCTTATGTTTCACATCAGTGTATTACGGTCGGTGTAGACTAGTCAATGTGCGTATATTGTGACTTTCCTATTAAGAGACCATAGACATCCAGCAATTCTTAATAAATACTAGAATTAATTGCATGACCAATGTACTATTATTTAATTTCAGTAAATACCGTGTAAGCCTTTATACTTTTATAATTCGAAGTGGTTACTTTACCTTCTTCTATTTATTTATTATTATCAGACATTTGCATTTCTTAATAACGTGCCCGTCTTCCATGTTTGTTTAGTAAACAATATATAAATTCCTATAGTTATAGTGCATTAACATTGTCTTATGATACAGATACATATGTACCTATAATTGCGTGCTAAAAAATCAGTACATTTAAAAATTTTCTTAGCGATATATGATTATTTTTATAAGGGGTGTGTAGAATTAGTTTTCAGTGGTATTTGCGCATATACGGCGATAATTTAGGGTTCAAATAAACATGTAGTTCCTTACACCAATATTGTGGTTCACTATGCCCTAGTGTAGGCATATACAGATAATTATTATGTTAGCGTCTATACTTGTTTACTTTCTATCAAACGTTCTTATAAAACAGTCTGATACTCAGTAAATAAGTATAAAGCGAATGACGTTTATCCAGATACGTAGGTTTACCCCCTCTTACTTATAAATATAATTAAGTAAAGCTTTACATAAAGTCAGCTTCATTATTCGAATTACTATTAAATAGTAGTGATGGAACAGTGTCCTACTTATATATATTTCTAAGTAAAGGGGATACTATTATAATTATGTTAGTGGGTCGTGTATTAATAGCAGCCGCATCGTTCTCGTAATTTTTAAATTGTAATTTGACTGTTATATATAATGAAACGCTGCACTTAGATAATTAATATACAATACCGGAATAAAAGGCCTTACTCAATGTCCACACGATGTACATATTAACGTATTGTAACGATTTTACTGTTTAAATTAAAGAGACTACGCGAAGCAAAGCATATGAATTATATTATACTCGAGCAATAAAATAGAAAGCCTTATATCCGCTATTTTGAATATAATAAACCATTTATTAATGATGTTAAAAATATTGTTTTAAGCAGGATGCAAATTTTATATAAATTGTAATTTTATAAATCAACTATGTATAGTTTACAATATGATTAATTTAGTTTCGGATTGACGAGTGTTTGTATATGTACGGTTTGACAACAGAGTGCATATAATTATGAAAGTTGTTTTTACTGTTGGTACTTGCAATTTATATAAATTGTTGTAAGCCGTATTGAAAAAATAAACGCATAATATTTATTATACAAATGTAGTTTTATTGAATTCATAGTGTAATGATTGTGTATTTACAATGAGTTAAAATGTGGAATATAAACTTACAGATAAATAATTAAATATTAAGGCACAAATGTTATTATCAAAATACTTAACAAGTTTTTTAAGACAATCAATTTTAAATTGAGGTATTTTAATACAATGTAGATAATTGACACATCTGTAGTCTGATATGCAACTAAATAACAATTATACAGAGGTTTTTCTACTATTAACAAAAAATAACGACTTCTGTTTCACTTGTTTTACGACACGCATAGCTTACCAAATAATTTTTAAGAGGTATCAATTAGAGTATTATGTATTCCTAAGTCAGATGGCAGATAACCAAAAAATATATAACTAATTTGCAGCTAGTAGGTACCTATGCAAAGAGTGAATTCGGATTTATATTATTGCGTTAAATCTATTCCTTAGCGTCAGTTATTCCTTCAGTACTAATTGCAAACATAGCTTCCGTTTCGGGCAGACACGGACTGTCATAGATCTTGCATACGCGGTTGTCGCCCCGCCCCTTTCGCAGATATAGGCGTGTAGTCGACGCATGCGCAATGATGTGTCCGCCAATCGGCTTTTTAGTGTCAGCGTTGAACACGCCTACCGAATCCACTTGCGCAACCACTTGGTTTGTGATCACTACTGCTACTCCAAACTTGTAAAATAAAAAAAATATACGATAAGGTAAAATGCCTCGTTCGCAGAGTTAGAATCCTTGTTTGTGAAGAGTCTTATTGAGTATAAATGTGATCCTGAAAATTCTGTTTCCGGAGTTTTTATTGTATTTAATTTTTTTTAAATTGGACATAGGGTTCTATTATTTGAAAGTAGAAATCTTAGGTGCAATGACATCGAACAATTCTCTAAGTATAGGATTCATGAATTACGTTAAATAATTAGACACTAGTTGAATAAACCTATGCAATTGAAATCGCTAATGCTATTTAATTGTAATTTAAACACTAAAATGTACGTTTTGAGAGAAATAAATATCTTCGTTCATTATAAACACATACCTCATCAGCCAGTCTTAACAGCATCCTCATGAACCGGCCAAGATGCAGCTGCCTAGAGTTGAGCTCTCCGCGCCCAGAGTAATCAGTTCTGTACAGAGCTGTCGCACTATCCACTATTATTAAGGAGTATCTGAAAAATAAAAGCTTCGTAATGAACCTTTGTAAGACTTTTCATGCTTCTATAAATATGGAAGAACAAGCTGAGGAATGATCTTGGTTCAGAGAAAATTATCAACACAATTACTTGGGTGGATGATGTGAAAAGACTAGAGTATGTACCTTTAGGAAGAGTTGTATTATTTATATAGCTAGCTTTATCAGAAGAAAAATGCATTGCAAGTGCAAATATGGAAGTGTTTAAACCTATTATTAAGTTAAATTTGCAGTTGCAGCCTATATTTTTCTCTAATAAAGCAATATTGTATAGCAAGGTAGTTTTTTAGGGAACATACCTGGATTCCGCCATCATAGCGCAGGCTTGCACAAGCAGCTGTGTCTGATGGTCGGTGTTGTACGCACGCGCGTAGGCCACGTTGTCGAGCACCGCGGCGCCGTCCATCCCATAGCGCTGCGCCACCGCCAGCAGGCGCTCCGGCCGGAACGTGCCCTCCGTGTCGATGTACATGCATTTACCTTCGCCCCCCGACTGCTCGATGGGCAACTGAGGAACGAAAAACATTCAATCTTAGGAGTATCATGATGAGTGGCCTTTCATTCATTACGTATGACTATTTTTCCTGGTTCTTGACCCTGTTCCCCCTTTATAAGAAAAAATAAGAATAGGCTGACCCCCTCCTGTTTAATATTTATTACGTACGAATCTAAAGGAAAAACTTAATACACATTTGGTTTATAGCAATAAGTGAACTGCCCCTGATGTGTATATAGATGAGTTGCAAAAACACTTGTTTAATGCAGTAACTGCAGTGTACTACAACTGCCCTGCAGTAATGGGCATTGTCTGTGGCCTAAGGGTAGTTTTTTTTAATTAGACCATATAATTCCACTAAAAGAAAGAGGCCTCGCTTCCTCCTCAGTCTTTGAAATAGGAATCCAGTTTGTCACACCATCTCTTTGGGTAAGTTAACAAAACATAACATCCATACCTGGCATGTAACAGCCAATGTGTGGCATATTTGTGTCTTGCCAGTTCTGAATTCTCCAAATATCTCAGTGATAGAACCTGTTTCCACTCCCCCACCTAGTAGTCTGTCTAGTTCCTTTGCGCCTGTTGTTAATTGAATTATCTCAGATCTAGAACAAAATAATGGATTGTTAAAATAATTATAACTACATTAACACTGTATTTACTCATATGTATGAACTTTGTTTCTTGCAAGATATAATAGAAGCAAAAAAAATCTAGTAAATCAAAAACTAAGTACAAAAAGTCTACCATCTACTTGAACACTTCATCTATCAATCATCTAAGTTTGAAAAGTGTAGTATGGGCTAAACAGAAATGTTTGCTGCAGTATTATCACTACTTAGAAAAATTACTTTAATTACTTATTCTATTACTACTTATGTTGTTGGTTTGTTCATAACCTTGAAAATTATGATTAAGTACCTTTTCTGATGAAACTCTGTGGCAGTAGTGAAGCCCATAGGCACCAACTTAGATGCTTCAGCCAGTATCTTGTCTGCTTTTGCTTCTGATATGCCTTTTATTGTAATCAGCCATTTTTTAGGAGCATATGCTACTGATTCAACTGTGTGATATCCAGCTTCTTCTAACTTCTTAATATCTCCAGAAGTGATGCCATTACCCTGAAAGGTGAACAAGGTCAGAAAATTCATTATTTCATTATTGAACTTGCAATAATGTTTACACTGTTTTGATATCACCATCTATTTCAAGTTGATGACCACCATACTGCTACAGATGTAACTAGTGAGATAGCCTCAATGTCAAATGTTCTTTATTTATGTTCTAAATTATACCAACATCAAAATCATCTTAATTTATGTTAAGTTTTGAATAATTTGGCACATTGCAGCGACCAACTTAGTTATAAATGTAACACAGGTTAAGGATACTGTACCTCTAATTTGTTGATAAGTTGCGGCCCACACTCGTCAACATCTTCATCAACAGAAGCAGTAACCGCTGAAGCTGTGGCTGTCATATTGACCCTTTAATAAACTATCACCGAAACATCTATAATATTATTTGCGTGGTGTGTTCTTTTGTTATATATTTGTCTCGTTATAAATAACGACAGCTGTGTATATTTTCGTTATTAACAATATACTGTTAGTGTTAAGGCTACTTAAACAAGATTCTGTTTCAAGTTACAACTTGACATCCCAGCCCCAAGCAGAAAATTATTAACCGAAGAATGTAATTATAAACAACTTCCCTTTCCCTTGCTCTTGTTTTTTACTCGATGTCAAATGTCAGTCAAAGTTTCTGTTTCTGTCAACTTTCCCTCCAAAACGTAATAAACCAGAGCAGACTTGGCCTCATCAATTTTCAGTAGTGGCATAGTACAAAAAGTACTTACTACTTTATGGTAGTAGTAAATAAAAGAAGATATTTCACTCTTGGTTTGTTTAATTAAATCACTATCTTATGACGAAGGTATTATATCAAGGAATATATTCAATCTACTGATATTAATTAAGTTTCAGATGATTATGGCTTATTCAATTTTATACACTATTCATAAGACTTGTGTCATAGCCAATTAAATCAATACCCAAACAATAGATCGAAAAAAAACTTACAAATTGATTATTATTGTCGTTGCCAATGTCAATAGGATAGATTTCCATTTCCACTTACATTCAAAAATAAGGCTACAAGTAGTATCTTCTTTACTCGTAAACAATGGATAACTCTCAAGACGTATCGTTAATAATAGATGGTCATGTTTTTAATGTTAAAAAGAATGTTCTAAGTGAATACAGTGATTACTTTCGTGCCATGTTTAGTGGAAATTACGTCGAAAAGAAGCAGCAAGTAATATCTATAGACGTAAGTATTTTATACAAAATTAAATAGTTATTTACTTATCAAATCAATCTAAAACTTACGAAAGTAAATGATTTCTTATAACAGTCTCGCTATAACATTACTTATATTTAAGTTATAAGGTTTAACAGAGACCTTATGTTTCTGACTACAAGTAACATAACTTTAAAGTGTAACTATAAAAACAAGTTATTATGCTTATTCTCTTACATACAGATGATTACAGAACTATAGGAATTATTTATAACATCATGCCTGTATTCCCCGAAGGGGTAGGCAGATGTGCACATATAGTATACCCACATTTCACCAAGTATGTCATTGGGCACAAATCCAGACTCCATGCTGCTTCGAGAATTTACCAAATGGAAAAACTCAGATAAACTTTGCTCAACCCGGGATTTGAATCCCAGACCTTGTGCTCAGTAGTCGCACTTAGCGGCCACTAGACCAATGATACAGTCATCCATACACAAAAATAAAATAATAAGAGTGTATGTTTGTAACATCATAATAGCAGCCTTTTACTCAATGCATGTGAAAGTATACACAATACATTTATAATAGAGATATGCCAATCATGATTTTTGGGCAGACTAGCCTAATAGTTAGTTGTCTACTAATTGGTCAAACCAACCATGGATTTTTGGGATTTCCGTGATGCTCTGTTTTTAATTTTTACATTTGACATGTGCACAAGTCGCAATCACTGCCTGCAAGTATGTCGGAAGATGTTTTGTTTACTTCGCATCGTTTCTTGATCATTACTTTTATATGAGACAGTGACTAGTCGCCTTCTTACTTTTTTATGTATAATGTTAAGGTATGGTATGGTTAATGGAGCTTTTTCCGCACTTAGCCGCTTGATTGGGTCATTGTCCGTGATGTGTTTCCTTCTGTTACTCCAACCAGCCAAGCTCATCCCAAAAGGCGAGTAACCTTTTCAGGCTGCTGCAAGCCTCCGGCAACGATGCTGGACACTGGAGAATTCGTGCCCGTTGGTTGGCCACACTCCCACACTCCATGAGTACGTCTTGTGGCGTTTCTTCTGCCTCCATGCAGCCTCTGCATAGAGGGCTATCTGTCACATCTATAGTAAAATGGTGTTTATTTAGGGGGCTGGTTATCGTACCTAGTACTTTACGGATTTTGTCCCTGTTTAGTCTGGTGAGGTTGCGGGCAAGCTTTTTAGAAGCCTCTGGAATTGTATGCTTAGTTTGCCTGCAACCTGCACTGTTCCTCTGTTCTATATGGTGGTTTTATTACTTTGTATGTAATGTATTTCTCAATAAAATGTAGATATGTAGGGGAAGGAATCATCTGTGGTCAAACATTTGATCGCAAAGCCTAAGTGAGGATGTTGGTATTTAATATGGTTATTCATACTTGTAGTATTTGCTGTTTTTCCTTACACACCACGAGCAATTATGATTTGACATCGGGCTTGATTTTACAGGAATCATTTTCTAATTGTTCCAAAAAAATGCATACACAAGACTTTATTTTTTATTGAATTTGAATTGAGCGCTATCACTGTAATAAACAATAACAGTATTATCTTAACACAACATGTTTTATACACAAAAACTGCTCGGACAATTTGACCCGTACAAAAACAAAAATCAACAAACAAAAGAAGTAAACTAAACAAGTTTCGACACGCTCGCAGGCGGGGGTTGTGACTTGCCCGAATCTCCTATAAAGGAAGCGTCACGAAAATCCCCGAAACCGTGATTGGCTTGGCCGACTTGTCGGCCCTACACAACTGACTAATCGGATAGACGGTCTAAGTCATAATCGGCACATCTCTAGTCGATATCCATAATAATGGGTAAGGTAAATACTCCAAGGTGAATGATGGATCTAGCCATGTAATGTTACATGTTAAGTTTGTAGACGTAGGCGTCCCTCAGGGTGATATACTAGGTCCTTTCCTACTGTTTATTGACATAGAGCATTTATGCAAATATGTTATTAATTTCAGACACATCTGATTTTCTATAGTGTGTTACACATATTTAAATATTGATGTAGAAAAACTAATTAAATAGTAAAGTAGGACTGATGAAAACTGTGGTCTTGTTTGACAGTCTTGTAATTAATGTATTAGGTACTGCTTACTCTGCATACTCTGAAGAAGCTGTCATGTAAAGTTTGAAGTAAATTCTGATATTTTCTGCTTCCCAGGTGGTAAAAGCTGATTCAATGGTTATTATTTTAAAATACATGGACTTGGGGTTGATACATTTGTCAGATTATTCCATACCAACTATTGGTGAACTTGCTACAGCAGCAAATTTTCTACAAATTACGGAGCTCATAAAACAAATTCAAATTTACTTAGAACAAGAATTGACATTGCCTAATTTGATGGAAATTATAGATACTGCACAAAATTCATCATTTCCGAAATTAGAACAAGCCGCTGTGATACGCGGACTTTATTCATTTAAGTTCATGAAGCCAGAATTTTTCTGTACAATACATAAATTATTCTGGTACTTATCTCATCCATATTTAAACACAGAATCTGAATTAGAGGTCTTCAAATTTGGCCTTGAATGGATCAAACTTATGGAGATGGGTCCAGATGCATTAATTATTGTTCTTTGTTGCTTGGATATAAAAAAGCTAAAAAAAGAAGAATTAGAAGAAATGAAAGAACTGATAAAAGATCATGTGAATAGTCTTATTGAAAAAGTGGTAGACTGCCTTCACAAAATAGCGACTGACTTCGAGTTGTCAGTAAAAGCGATAACAAAAAATAAGTCTACATTGTGTGAATCGTATACAGAAAAAGTTTATAATGAAGTGATGAATCTGGTCAAAAAGAGTATTCAACGTAAACTCAAGTTAACACCTGTAGTATCATTAATGACAGTAGCTGAAGATAGTCAAGAAACAAGACCACACTATCTATCTACATTTACCGAAAAGAATGGTTTTCAGAAATGGATAGAAGTGTCTGAACCAGATATATGGGGTTGGAATGTTGCCTCCTGGGGTCCCACGAAGATCGTGGTGGTTGGTGGTGAACGTGGAAGAGGCACAAGTTTGTTTATGAGGGATGTGCATATATATTGTATCTTAAAAAAAGAATGGACTAGACATGGAGTTCTGTTGCCGCTTCGTAGACATGGAAGCGTCGTTATTATTGACAATTCATTGTTTATCGTCGGAGGCGTGGGTGGCTTTAGGTGAGTTTTTCAAATTAATTTTGAACGCAATGGTATGTGATTTTTTAATAGCTCTCTTTACGTACTTCGCATAGTTAATAACGGCAAGTGGCAACACGTTAACTCGGAATACGCAGCTTATTTGTCTGCACAAGCATCTCCGTTTAAATAAAGTTTCAATCTCTGTAGTTAGTGCTGCGGATATATTATACATATTTATGGCAATTCTTTAATGACATATTCAATGATCGGAAAATAAAAGCAATTAAACGTTGTAAGTTTTTTCACTCCTATAAAAAAACATGGAGTACTGCGGCGCACGGGGAGGAATGGAGGAAGGAAAGGTCTTTGCCCTGCAGTAAGACGATCATGGCTGAAATAAATAAATAATAAAGAATATTGTCACCTTACGTCAAATAAACGTCTCGCGCAAACTGCCAAAACTTTGAAATAAGACTAAACTCAAAACGTTGCAAAAATTAGCACAAAGATTTATACGATAAAAACTAGTTAAAATGATATCAGAAAACAATACTATGTATTGACGAACGCAATTCGGATCTAAAATGATAATTAGAAACTGAAAATTGCACAAAAACTATAATTATTGTAGTTTTTGTGATAAATACTGTAACATGGTCAGTACTCCTAGATCAAAATGTCCTGTACTATATGCATGAATATTTTCCGTGTAGGACGATATTCATTGGGACTAACGACTGAATCTATACTAAAATGTATTTATAATGTAATACACCCTTCGCCGGTAAGTACCTATTAACTATCGTAGTTTTGATTTGTACTTGTCGTTTGAGTGAGAGACCCGAATCCCAAACTGGCAAGAGGTCGCTCTTTTGTGGATACTGTACGAAGTGAACATGTAAACAAAAAAAGGCTGTTATATCTAAAAATAATAATTATAGAACCCCGAAACTTCGTGGAAAAATAATATTGTGGTTTTTAAATTTCTTTGTACCATATTAGGTACCAGTTCGATCTATATCAAATAGGATCAAATTTGTAAACTCTTGTATTTATGGGTAAAATTTTTGATTGAATTCTGCTGTCCTTCACTTACGCTTGACTTTAATACTATTTTTATCGCAGTTGATTCCCAGAGATCTATTTACTGGATCTAAAGATCAAAGAGATTCTAAGCCTGTCACTAATGTAGTGCCAGCTCTAAAATGTTCATATAATCATGCGTTCCACGGATACCACGCTGCGATTGCAAGACCAAGGACAATTGCAACTAGCGTAGCAACTGAATGTCTTGAAGAAAACACCGATGAGTCCTGGGCTCCCAATCTGGTACATTTTATAATTGCTTTTTGCATCATTAGAATAACCATGTAGATATCCTATAAGGTACAGTCCGCTTCTCATAAGTAGAAATAACGATCAAGGTTTTTACAGCGGCTTTCAAACACCCATCTTTTTTGTAATAATGCAAACAGTCGAATTTTATCTATAGTAACATGGGAACTTCTCCAACATATTAATCTCCATCGAATATACTTCATCATAATCTCCATCTAATATAATAAGCGCAGTCGAAATTGAGTAAACAGTTTTTTTACTTTATTATACTTTGCAGGTGAAGGGCCTGAAAAAAATTTTCTTTGCCTGTTGGACAGCAGCAAAGAGAAAACTTGTTGATTCCAGTAATAATATACGTATAGATTCTATACACGATGATCAGGAGGATATCAAATCTGACCATACGAATCACATGTCTCCATCACCCGCGCCCAAAGTGAAACCTGAACCACTAGATATACCAATCCCGGGTATTCCAGAAGAACCCTTGCCCGGGTTTCCAGTGCCGGCCTTTCCTGATGTAGCTATTCCGATTGTGCCCGAACTTCCCGCTCCAGGGCAACCCGAGCTCCCTCCGCCGAAAGCTAAACCTATAACACCAGTGACGCCAAAGAGTCCTTTACCGGGCTTGCCCAAACCAATATCTCCAGACCCTCCCTTGCCTGGGACGCCTGTACCAGTACCATCAGTTGACATTAGGGCCTCTATTTGCTACCTCTCAGTAGGATAGCAGATAATGAATTAAAAGAACATAATGAACGTTTTGATAGTTTAAATGTTTGAAAAAAGAAATTCGTCAACTTGTGTGTTCGAAAATTGTAATGTTTAAAGAAAGAATACAATAAGGCCTAAATGATAATTGAGTGAATACAAGATACATAAATATAATCTAGTGTCATAGTAAACTTCGTAGTAAGCGGATTTTGTAAAAACAAAAACTTATCTACATAGATTGTAATAGGTCTATACGCTAAAGTTAATAATTTTCGAATTTATTTATCCTTCGAATAAGTATACTTACCTACAAGTTCTGCATTTAACAAGGATTGTAAAAGTACGTTAGTTGACCCAAATCCGTAATTTTATGATGTTTTATTTGTTATTAAATTTATTATTCTGTAACCTGTCCGGTTTACCAAACTTTTGTAAAAGATACCCCAAACTTGATCCCCGATCCAACTGAAGTCAAGACGTTTATAAGTGGCAAAAATAAAAAAATATTGTATACACACGTGTTACTGTTTTATTCTGCTTTTATACGAACAATTCCTCTGACGAAATTTATTATTACTTCCCTAGTAGATTTGTCACAAGTTTTACCTTTTGCCATTCATCATCATCATCAGCCGGAAAACGTCCACCGTTGAACAAAGGCCTTAGAACGCCACAATGAACCACAGCTTAATTGAATGCCATTAATTTAATGAAATAATCATATTGCATAAAAAAATGGCGCCAGCAGTAATAGGCGTTTTGATAATTAGGTACCTACCTATATTAGCCACCGTTGTATGCAGTGTAATATTTTAGCAAGCATGTAAGTATTTCAAATATCTTGCTTAAAAGAGTAGGACATCTTATCAAATTATTGTTCACTCGGCAAAACTTGATACTATTAAAGGGTTTAACGAGATTACAAAAAAAAATTGTAGAAAATATACAGTCCGCAACATAAGCTGAACATTAAAAATTTTAAACACACCATTAATTGAAGAACAACGTCTTACATTATAGTAAAAAATCTTAAATATTCTCAGATCATCATTTGGAAGCTCCTATTTGTAACTAATATTTTTTGTCTCAATTATTTAATAAGGTTTCATATGTTCAGTTACTTATGTTGCTGACTGTACCATTAGCTATGTCGGCATACACTAAGTATTCGAAGACGTTTAAGAGAAGTCGCACGGAAGGATTGCAAGAGAGGTACCCAAGTTGAAAAAGGCAAGATCGTTTTGCATTTGCAAGTAGGTACGAAAAAAGATCTATTAGATATAGGGAAAATGTTTCAACGAGATAAAGACGAACAGATTGTGCTTTAATGGCAAACGACATCTATGTATTTCGACCTTCGAATTAATAAAGAATACTGGCATTTCAACCATTCCTTCAGAATTTCTCTTTGTTTTAGGGTCATGTTGGACACGGCGATTGTTTACGATTTAAAACAGAGGGCGTTTAGGAATATAGCCAAGATACCCGACGCTATACAGTCCCCGGCGGTATGCGCTCACGAGAACGCGGTGTTTACCGCTGGATACAAGAATATATACAAATATGAGGATTATGGAGACCACGACACCTGGTCGACGTCCGTGGAGACTGACATCCGACCCAACTGCTTGGTCTCCTACAAGGGATATATTTATGTGACGCAGAGTTACTATAATGATATGTATAGGTTCCGGCCGGGCATTGACATCCAGTTAGAGCGCGTTACTAGCTTTTGTAATGCAACTGCTGCGCTGTGTCACGTGGGTGAGTATGATATTTTTGACAGTATATTAATGTAGTAGGTAAACTGCGTATTATTCCAGTTGCTGGTATAACCTAAGCTTATATTAATTAATAAAATTATAAACTATAATACATTAACAATTTATATGAAAATCCATACGGGATGAAAAGCCACCGGTAGTCAGGGATGCTAAGATTGAGAAAAAGAAACGATCTCTTTGTATTTTGCAGGGGATCGGCTGATTGTGTTTACAAGTACACATTTCGGATCATCGGATGATGTCATGACCGTGGAAGAATATACGGAAACCAAAGATGAACCCCACAAGAAACCAAAGATCATCTGGTCGAAAACCAGTGCCGGCTTCAAAGTGAACGAAGTAGCGGGTAAGTCGTCTGTGATGCTGACTGCCCCGCCGCTCTACCCCGTCGTCGCACCGTACCACAAACGTTTCCTCAAAGCTTACAGCCAACACTTTTAAACCAATAAAACCATACGATGTTATTAATTTACATTTATTACGTCATTCATTTACAAACATACTCAAAATTATTATTAAAGTACATACAATTTGTACAAGAACTCCACAATAAAATAAGGCAGATAATGTTAATACTCATATTATTTCTAATTATTATACTTAAATAAAAGTGACGGCATTATATGCGATCTCAATGCGACTAGTAGTCAACAATAATAAAATAATCTTTGTAATTAATAGGTATACAATATGAAGCCAAAAATTTTAATCTAAAATTATTTTGTCACTGGTATAAAATAACTTACATTAATGTGTCTAATTAATGTTATTTACAATGAATATAAAAAAAAATATGTTAAGGCCACTCTATGTTATGTATAAATACCATACACCTCATGAATGAGAAAGCACCACATGGATCGAAGTCATAGGTATTATTATGTCAAATAATGGCACTTCGCAGAGGATCCATAAATTACATTATAACTTACTTATCATATTTAAAAGCTCATATCCATCGCATATTCCTTATAAACTAATTATAAGTTTAAATAAGTGATGTAAAATTTACGAAAGCATTTTATTTAGTAGAATTCTGCATCAAATATGTATTTGGCATTCAATATATACGTACATACAATGTTATCGGAAGCACTACATAATAAGATCTAAAGTAAATGTGTAGAATAGATTATTACGAATGCATTCTCTTGGTACAAAAATATCAACTATAATACACTCTGTTTCCATTGTCAAACATCACGTCTTCAAGGCACATGTTCCAAAACCACATTCACGCTGACGGTGAGAATTAAAGACACTATATTATAGAAAACTTTCACTAAATATATTTGTTACGCTTAACTAAATATTCAAACTCCCCATAAAGGTCGTCAGTTAATAATAATTATTACTTATTTCACTAACTGTGAAGCTTGTATTGTTTACGTCCAGCCTCCCGTCAGTTTGTGGAAGAGTTCCTCGTTGAGTGTCTGGTTCGCGTCTTTGGAGCGCATGGACAGGAATATGTAGCCTCCAATGAACTCGTGCACCACTTTACAGTCTGCCGACTGGACCGAGAATATGATGTTGCCCTCCTCGAACTGTACCATCATGTGTTTTATCTCCCAGTTCACGTTCCATGCCTGGAAAAAATTATTATTTATGAGTTTTCACCCCCTGTATATAATGTAGTTATAAATCTGGCAGGTTATGAGACATCACTCATTTCATCTGCCGAAACGCCAATATTTGAAATGGAAATTGGCACTGATGTAGGATTACGTAATAACAGTGGCAAATAGGTTTAGGTGTTTATATAACCACAATTCATCATCAAATCATGATCAAAACTTCATTAGAATAACAAATTGAATCAGGATCAATAACTGGCGAGCACTGGCCAAAGACATGTTATCTTATTTGTGTGGTGTATGACGCTGCTGTATCTTCTGTGTTATATATTGTAATGTATCCTTAATACTTAAGGCATTAAACGATCATTACTCAATAAGTAAACTTCTTTCATTTGTAACACTACAGCAATCCCAACATTGCATGGCGACCCTGTTAGTGCTGCCTTTGGTAATACTGAGCTTGTTTTTTCTCTTTTCCTGGCAACGTCCAGCTATTTTCACCGATAGAGATTTTACGAAGAATGTTAAATACGTAAATTAAAATAAGTTTACTGTCTGATCTGCGTGATGATATAAGAGATTTCTCTAGGAGGATACTGCTGAGAGCCATGGGTTTGAGTCTGTTGAAGTATAGGCTGGAGCTGTGGGCACATCACGGTGACCTCAGTGAAGCCATTTGTGAGACACTCGACTAGGCTAACAAACAATAGAACCGCTGTAATAGCAACCGGTTCTTTGAAACCCACCTTCATAGTACTAAAGCGCCAGGTCTTGATATGGTCGCCAGTATTAGGGTCAAGCCGCATGATCCTGTTGTTCGCGATGCTGATGATTTCGTCCCGCTTGTGGCCCATGAAGCGCACCACGAACATTGTCTGCCCGTAGTCCCGCAGGTTCTGCCAGGTCTTGATGTACTGCAGCTTGGCTTCCAGCAGTGGCAGCTCTTTCACGTTCGCGTGACTTTCCAGCACGCGCTGTGTGAACTGTACACAGACAATAATTTGTATATAATAAGGGCAAATTTTGATGCTATTCTAAGTTGTTTAAAATTTTCTAGTAAGGTTTTTGAACAACAATATGTGACTATTAGAGACTAAATCAAACTAAATCGTATAAAACTAAATAATAAAGTAAATAGTATAAAATTAAATAAAATAAGTGTATATCGGTCGTACCTTCCCCTTGAGCTTCTTGAGGAAGCGCGGCGCGAGGTAGTTGTCGGGCTGCAGGTGGTCGAGGTGCGGCAGCTCGTGCTGCGGCAGCGCGGCGGCGGGGCGCGGGCGCTGCAGCGCCAGCAGCGCGCGCACGGCGGCCGCCTCCGCCGCGAAGGCCGCGTCCGCCAGCGAGCGCCCGCGGGAGCCCAGCCGGCACGCCGCCACCCACGACGCGTACTGCTCCTCCTGCGGACACATGACATAGCTGTACTACTTGTCGTGTGGAATTAAGAACGTGGAACAGTCTACCCCTAACCATCAAACTTGCAAAGAAGTCTAAAAATAAAAAAAACATACCCAATAAATCCGTAAAAATAGATTATTAGGTTAAAATGAATGCATTCCCTCCCAAAAAACCATAAAAACAGGAAATCTACGCACAATATACACACATCTAATATTTCAGTTCTGTCCTGAATATGTGTACATTTACCACCTATACTAAATTGTGAAATGTTTTAAACATTCAGTATTGTCAATGAGCAAATTAAACAAATATATTTAACACTTACGTCATCACACCTGAGCCACATCTCGTGCATGGCGTCTTCTGTGGGCACCTCCAGCTTGATGTTGTACCGGCCCGTCGCCGGGTGAGCGTCCGGGGTCACCTGTTACGATAAACTAAGGTTAGAAGGCGTATCGGTGATATTATTTCGAGACAAAAAAATATTCTTTATTTCTTCTTTCTATATTTTATATCTATTTACGTGTATGAGATATAATTTTCTTCGTTCTTCAGCCTCAATATATAAGGGGTTAGCAAAAGGATGCCTTCTCATTTTAAAAGGGTTGGTATACCTTATTTTTGGACACTAAAAAGCCTTTTATCACGTACAAATAAAATTTTACTGAAGAGGACTAGGTATATTCAAATTTCATCACCCAGTAGTACTTCTTAGCGTGCTAGTCATAATTACATTGACTAAACGCTAAGAACAAGTAATTTTATGTGGCTCAGTAGTTGTATTATGTAAACAATTCGGGTATTACCGTTGTCATTTCATATATTTATATAGTATCTAGTTACCTCAGCTCCACGCAGCTCTACGGCGTAGGACGGGGCTTCCCCGCGGCCGGCGGCCTCCTTGGACGAGTGTATGCGCAGCACGCCGTCGCGGCACGACACCCAGCCGCGCTTGTACGCCTTCAAGGTGAAACGCTTCGGCCTGTGACATCAAGGTTACTTTAATATACTATTGTACATTTGTCCAATGATGTTTAAGGATAATTATTTTGAGTTACAATAAAAATAAGTCTGAAATTTTACTATGAAAATGGGTCGCTAATGTATATTTATTTACATATTTTTATTTGAGGTAACAAAGTGAGACTTTGATAGTTATATGTTTTAAGGGGTCGAATAGTCGAGCTAGTAACGAGTTCATTAATACGGGCTCAGTTAGAGTCCGAAGCTAGTCGGGAATTTCAGAATGTACACGTGATTTCAACCGGAGTTATTAGTAAATAATATACAAATACTCATTGCTATCTACTGTTTTTATGTACTTAGGTAGGTAATCTTTAGTAGGAATGACATGTTATACATAAATACTTTAACAACAATTTTACGTAAATTAGTATGGAGTTCTGTCCACTTACATGAGGAATATAACATGTTATCTATTGAGATACAATTAAAGAGACGAGCATAGCAGAAAGCTTTACTACATAGGTACATCATGCCTATTCCGTGAAGTAGGCATACGTAAGGTGGCGTAACAACTATTGGGGGGTAAGCCGGCAAAATGCCACGGACCCCCGGCCAGAAGGGGACCCCGACCAGAGAAAGCCAGACTGAAAATTTAAGTTCATCGAGCAAAACAAGGGCCCCATTCGATAACTTTGCCACGGGCTTCAAAGTATACAGTTACACCACTGTATAGGTAGATGTGTTACATAACATTAAAAATATGATTTTGTTTGGCTTACGCTCCTGCTATGCAATTATAGTGTATCTGTTAAGTGCATAAGGTATATTATGACTAAATTACAATTAATATCGTGGGGTATGTCAAAATATCTTACGCAAAAGTACAGTAATCGTAGTTACACTTGCTGGCTCGGTAGACGATGTCGATGGAAGAAACAGAATATTTATGTTATACATACTTATGATATGAGAAGATTTAAATATACATATAAATACAATAGACGAATAAGGACTATTTTGCGATGAATGTGGTACATACATACATACATGAGTCGGTACGATACAAATTTAGATTTAAATGACTACCTACATTTGTATAACTTTTATATGTAAAGGTTTAAGTTAAATAATAATGACAAAAGTAATAGAAATATAGGGAATTTGAATGTCAAATAAAATTATAATATATATTATATAGGTACATAATATTATTATGTGGCAAGAGTTATTATTATCGCGGTTTCGTGAAGTCATAGAACAAAGGCGCCTGAATCCGCTTGTCCTCAAATGTTTTTTGTTTTTTTTTTATATAACGTCGCCCCACACTAGGAATTTCTCCTGTGTCGTGAGTGCGTTTCACAAACATGAAATATCACATACACAAACACCCAGACTCGGGACAATAATCTGTGGTTCGCACAAACTTTCGCCCTGTGCGCGAATCGAACCCGCAACCCTTAGCGCAGCAGTCCAATCGCATAGCCAGTGCGTCAATCAGGTGGTCATATTTGTTTATGATGAGTTTAACGACCTTTTGGATTTTGATTGACATCTTATAAGTAACGTTGTATGTGCAAGTTGTAGGTACCTGAGATACTTGAGGTACCCGGTGAGCTCCGGCACCTGGGTGATGTCGTGTCGTGGCGCGGGCGCCCCCTCCAGCTGCGCCTGCAGCTCGCTGAGCGCGGCGTCGATGTCGTCGTCCGGGCCCGCGCCGCCCGCCGCGTCCTCCGCGCTCTCCGCGCTGCCGCCCGCCAGCGTCTGCAGCTCCACTTGTAACTGTGGGGAGCACGACATTCATCATCATCGACCATCACTATCAGCCGGAATACGTCCACTGTTGAACAAAGGCCTCCCCCCCTTAGAATGCGACAATGAACTTGCCATTTACATCCACCCATTCAGATTTGTAATACCAGCTTACAACTATGCCTCTGGACACAGGCCTCTTAACACAGAAATGACAATATGAGATTGCCTAATATGTTATGTAATATAGTTTATTTACTTAATCTGTATTGAAAAAGTTGTAGAAGATTTGACTTAATGAGACTGATGTTATTAACTTATGGTACTTGTAATATTAGATTGAAGCTTTGTTATTGATTGATGGAGGTTTGATTTTATACGCCAGAAGAGGATGACTGATCAGTTCTTGATCTTATTTAGTGGGATATTCACCTGTAACGCAGCGAACAGCAGCATCTCCTCCTCCGTGCACTGCACCTCCTGGTTGAGGATCTGCCAGCGCGCCTGTTGGTACAGCTGGTTGAGACGGGTCGCGTCCTGCGCACGCGCAGTCAGGTCGAAGAACGAATAGAATTTGAACCGCAACTGCAGGGTATCTGACTCGCGCACGTACTGCTCCATTATGGACAACGATGAGTCCAGCCAACTGCAAGCGAGAAAAAAGAGTTGATTGTGCATCAAAGCAAAATGTTTTTATTTTTATCTTGTACATTGCGTTCACACAGAATTTAAGGTAGTCCGCGGATATAACTCATATAAAACTTGTATTCGTACTACCTCGCTACCTAATGTATGTCTTATAAGAGATTGTTTTTATGATACAGACATTAGTGTAATGACAAAAACCCTCTGAACTTTGATGTCATCGCAGACAAAAACCGTTCAGAACAACAAAGACAAAAACTGTAGGTACTCTAAAGACTAACCCAACGTTCATTCTAGCACGTTCCATGAGTGACTTGGGGGTCAGGAGAGACTCCCGCGATTGGCTGTCGGGCTCCAGCGGCGAGTCTGCTAGAGACAGGTCGGCTAGCGAGTCCAGAGCGTCCAGAGACGCGGCCCGGGGCGGAGTCCCGCCGTACCCACCGTCGCTTGACCCATCACTAGGCGCGCTGTACAAGTTGTCGTACCGACGGAGTGTGCCGTTCTGGAAATAAGAAATGAATTGTAATTGGAACATAGACCTAGGCGGCTGGATTTTGTTATACCACCATTATTAGCTAGCTTTATCTATATTTATATTACGTGAAACAAAAACTTTTGATCGCATTTTAAGAATATTGCACGCACGCAGGAATATGAGATTTGGCATGCATACGAAAAGTCACGTCTATTTCCTCGTGAGGTAGGCAGAGACCACGGATTTACTGTTGCTACGATCCTGACATACTTCTTTCGCCTCATTCACTCGCATCATTAGGCTGAAACCACGGACTTCTATTTGCTACGATCCTGACATACTTCTTTCGCCTTATTCACCCGCATCTCATTCCTCATACACGCTCGTCGGTTAAGGGAACTCCTTTAACTTAAACTATACCAAATCTGAATTTGGTATAGTTAATATAGAGAGGTTCAGTAAGCTAAAACTTATAATTAAAGTCAAAGTTAGTTGTGAGCGACATTACTGGTTCACACATTAAACATTCATACTGGAAAGCCATGTACCTAGTAGGTATATTATAAACCTTGCGTAATCTCTTATCCACCATGAAAGAGAATCATTATGTAAGTGTGTACTGCCAAAGCAACGGTGCAAGCGATCAAATTCTATACAATTTATGATACTAACAAACCTAACATTAATCAGGTAATATAAACAATATAAAACAGATGCACTCACGTGCATTCTTGTGCGGCTGAAGTAAACTATCATAATCTGCATATTATTCTGGAATACTTGTTTTTTCCGCTGATTTTATATTTATCGTCTATCTATCCCAGGCTTTAATCATAGATATTTGACTAGGTGCTCGCGTATATAGTTTTGGACCCAAACAGAGTCCCGTTTTAAAAGGATGACACGGTGTGAACCAAATAATTAAGTTTACTCGCGAAAATTGTGGTGATATGTCTTGTCTGCACCCACGTCCTATTAGAAACTCCTAGGGCAACGTATTGAAAAAGAAACCAACTAAACAAAGCTTTAAGAGAACTTACTTGTTGTGAAGCCACAGGTGTCGCGGAGAGAGATCTCGGCGGCGGTGGGGTAGCGGGACAGAGTCCATTAGACCTGTCCAGACTGTTGGAGGAGCCTCTGGTCGCCGCTATAAACGTGTTTGTGTCTGGAGGCTGCGAGGACTTTATCCTCTTAGCCTCCTTCAGATTCTGGTAGTTCTGCTTCAGGTGTGACGGCTCCAGCGGATAACAGAGTGAGAGCTCTTCTGGATGCCGTATGCCTATAAAAGGAATTACATAATCGAATCAAAATCACTTATTGGAACAAAGTCTCGTCTCGTCCTTAAGAATCAAAATACTCAGCGGTAGTATAATAATTTGTGTTCACATAGTTACTGGTGCAGATAGGTTTAAAATACGGAACCTAATACCGTCACGGGCGAACTACATAACTCAGCCTCATTATTTAGAGTTATAATGCATGACAGCGTTGTTACAATAGCTGGTGTAACAAAACTTAGGCCATCACACCTGGATTCCCCGAATGGGTAGGATAGGGGTGCCACACTCATGATTTTCCAATGTTTGAATTTATGACTCATGTTCGTTCAAGTCAGTCTATTATGACCATAACTTCATCACCATAGTACTGAGTATCTCCTACCAGAAAAATTGTTTACCACATCTTTAAATCGAAGCCTAACAAAACACAACATTCTAAGTTGAATGCACTTTATTAAAAAACAAATTCAGAAGCTTCTATTTCATGACTCATTAGGGGCATTATGGGACCAATCAAACTCATAAAAGAAGTCCAATATCAAGTAGTATTACTATGACGTCATAAGCCATCAGAACAAACATTTGAACTTTACGAGTTGATCAAATTTACGAGTGTTCACATTTGGATGCGACGAAATACATCGATGTTGAGTTAGAACTAGAAATGCCATGTAAGGCATTAAAGACAGCTCGTAAATACGACGAAACCGTTACAAAGTGTTAAAACGTTGAAGTTTCGCCATAAAATAAATATAACCTTTACGATCTAAGACGTCGGTATGTAATGTATTGTTTGGCTTCAATATATTCTCCTATAAACCGAGATATTCAATTTAAAAGCATTTAATGTACGCGGGCAATTGATAAAATTGTTTTCTTCCCATATCAAGCACCACTCGACTTCATGATACAATACTTTAGGAGCCAAAAAATTTAAACAACATCGGTTTTGAAGAGTTGGATATGTAACTAAACAACTTTCAGTGACATTCTGAGAAAAAATAAACCACTAATAATTATTATTTTTGTTGCCAATAATTGACAATCATTTGGTCTACTCTGGAAATTCAAAAGCACATTCCAGCCAGCCATTTCAATATAAAATAAATAAATTCTTGAGCTTTCCATAAAGAGTTTAAAATCTAACTTACCAAGACTTTTGCAAAGCTGTACAACGGCGCTGAATGTGTCTATGGAGAAGTCTATCTTGCAGTGGATGTATCTGAGGTCCGGTAGTTGAATCCTGAGTGCTTTGTGCATGGGGGTGAAGTGTAGGGCAGCGTCTGCGTGGACCCCGTACTGGTCCAGGGTGTGCTTTGGCCGGGAGAGCCATTTGTTGCGGGTAGGCCACCACAGTGCGTGATCCGACCAGTCCTTTTTGTATTCTGGAAGAAAATTAGGGGTTAAAGTCGATTCCAGAACACGCATGTTGATAATAATAATAATATTTTACTCCATGTTACTGTTCATACGTAAGATAAGATAAATTTTCAGCTACAACATAAAATCATCATAAATTCAGTGTTAAATAGAAACGCGTGAGAAAATAATAATGAACGGCCGTGAGAGTTAACAAGTACTTAAATAAATTCACAAGTTTCTTCATTAAACAGAATAACCAAGTACGGACGCAATAAAATAATGTTAAACATAGAGAAAATGTTGTAAAAGTACCAGTTAAAATAACTAGCTGATACTAAACCAGAATAACAAGCCTTTTCCAAGCGTACGCAAGAAAACTTAATGAATGAACGAACCAGACAGGAGTACTAAACCTGCACTCGAATGCACATGGCTGTCATTAGAGCTAAAACAAAAAAAATATCTCATCATCTGGCAAACAAACTTATCGACAAAAAGACGATCAGTAAGATGACGTCATGACACCGCAGGATGAACTGTGCGACATCGTAGAGCTTCACTTTGGATCCCTCGCAACTAGACTAGGGTTGCCAGATTACCATATAATTGACAAGTCCTGAGATTTTGTCGCGAACATATTTCAGTCGAATGCTATCTTGGTATGCCTAAAATAATTGTTGGCTAAGTGCACTGCGAAAACCTTGTGAAACCTGAGGTTTTTATGCAAGATGTCGAAAATGTATTAAATTGCATTAAATAATTGGTCAAGCAATAAAAAGCTTTTAGTTAAAAAGAGTATAACGAGCGACCAATTAAAAAAATATATTAAAGTTAAGATAATACGAAACCCACTTTATAAAAAATTTGAGAATCTGAAATTTAGAAATCCTGAAATCGCTGGAGTCAGGACGTTTCCAAAGTTATGACGACCCTATTCACAAAACTTGTTGGAAGTGCAGGGGAGGTCAGACACACTGGTTTTCTTTAGTTGAGTAGATTTTGTTTGGTTACTTGAACTGTGACTCACTAAGGTACGGGGATAGACGAACAAATCATACCATCTAATTGCTATGAGTCATTGCTAGAAAATCTTTTTTGATTGTTACAGTTTTGAAGTGTGCGTACGCTCTTTGGAAATTCATTCAACCGAGTTTTTGTTTTGTGTGATTCTGAAAAAGTATTGAACAATAGCTAGAAATGAGGTCGTAATTTTTGTCAGGCTGTTAAATTTAAATAGGTGTATTTGTATTGAGGAAAAAGCATTAATTTTCCGGTTCCTTGCAGATAGGTATATTTCAACATTAGCAACATGTAGGATGTGGATTTTACGCTCACGTAAATATTTAATCTAATTCATCATCAAACGACGAATTCATGTAGACATAAAACTATGTGTCGTCATTATCAAAAAATACGACCACTGATGAACTTAACAACTTATTTTATTTCCAACTAGCAACGATTAGAATGCGTTCATGGTTTTATAATGACCACTTTTACTGTTGCTCGTAAAATAAGGGACATTCATGACTGCATCAGTATCTATTGTGCTTGCTCACTTGTTTTTATTCCGAAGAAAGCCTTATTATTGTTTCAGTATGAACAACTTTATTTATAAACATGATGCATCGGTTGCACTAGATTTGAAAACTTGAGAGTGACATAAGGACAAGTTGGAATTGATAACATTGGACAGCTTGTTTCAAGGCTAAAACGCAGACGTGATGTCAGTGAGAACGAACCTAATTTAGAACTGAGTTTGAAACAAAGTATAACTACGTCTTTGTCACTCATAAACAATGAGGTCAACGATTTCTAAACGTTCAACGTGATTAACAACTGATGATAAAAAATAGACAAATCTAAAACGGTATACGGAAGAAATAGAAAATAATGCTACAGAGTCTGATTCATAATGTTATATTTTATTTCTAGGAAAAACGTGACAGACGGCTGGCACGTTTTTCTATAATGAGCCAATGTCAATGACGTCACCCCATCGAACACTAATAAATTGTATGAGTATTCCTTATATCACTTATAAATTGTATGTGCCCGCATGTACACCGTAAACTGTATTATTTGTATGAGTCATGATGTCAAAATGCATGAACGCCGTGCATCTGCGAAGTGAAACGTTGCAGTCATAACTCACGAGCTGTTTGTGTGGTTTACTTAAAGTTTTTGTTTCGTCGCTTCTTATACAAACCAAGGTTTTTGTTTACTCAGAAAAATTCCAACATGATTATCATCTCATGTTTCTAGGATATCGATATAGCGAGTCCGCTTCCAATTAGAATTTTAATTTATGTATTTTATTCAACGCATGGCCAACATATAAACATCGTTCATCATTATCGAAGCGTAAACACACTAAACACATTACTAGTAACAATGCACATAGATAGCAGGTTCGACTCCTGCGGCTTCTATGACCATATTTGTGCACAGATAAGTTGGAAAGACGCGTTTGGCATCCACAGCTTTCGCAATTTTACCACCCCGATCACGTAGTGTGATTTCTTGCCTAAGAAATACTTTTGGATTCTAAAATACCTTTGTTGGAAACATGTTTCCTAGCGTAAAGAAGATTGGCTAAAATGTTGTTGTTCCGAATACAGAAAGCGTTAAGAGTTAAGCCATACAAATAAGGAGGATGTGCGCAAGCAATAAAATAAATCTACAATCAGATATTTGCAATTCCCTGCAGTGTTTATACTTTGAGATAATTTGTACGACGATAAGCGTAACTGATAACTACAAGGTGAAACGGTTAAATGCACTAGTACGTAAGTTATGTTACAATTATTTCAAAATATTTTAACGATCACTTATTTAATCGTATTCATGCTCAAGGTTCTTAAAGATCAATTAATTATTCTTGCGGTTACTGCGACGCACCTTTTGTGGACGACTGTGTCTTATGTTGAGGCGCCGATGCCATAACTTTATAGTATAGCACCTTACTTGATATAGATCTTAATGCGTATGACGACGGTGAAACGATTTTTTCGATGCGTTAGTACAAAACTAAGATCTAAGAACTTGTAGATAACAGGATTAAGGATACTACTAGAGATTTTATTCGTATAAGGATTCCATTTTTTACTTAAAGTATCATGTAAAATGCTTTACTAAATAAAAACCTTAGCTCAACGTGTAGAATGACAACTGTTTCCACATCATAATAAATTAGTATTTTTAATTAGAACAGATGGGTTTTGTAATATTTTAACACAGTTCTATTGTTTCTCAAGCTCCCCTTACTAATTGGATAGTATTCTGGGCCTTATCGACAGTTATGTGGGACAAGACAGTTTATTTCTGGTGGCAGACGGTTTCTGCGCCGTCTCGTTATAATGTGTTGACAGCTCAGCGTAATAAAATATTAACGTGTGCACCACGCGTACGGAGAAAGGAGATAAGATAGTATTGAATAACAGAGACATGGCAAAACCAGTTCAAGTGGCAGTAACAACAATAAATAATAATAAACCAAAGGTAAAAGCATCTATAATGAATCGTACAGAAATGGAGTGTATTAAAAAGTCATACGTGATCAAAGCGGATATAACGGGATTTAGCAGCCGTAAAGTAAGAAAACCTACTACCACAATACTGACAGCTAAAAAATAATACGAAAGTGTGTAAGTAGCATAACAAACTGTTAATAAACATTTAAGATCATGTAATAAAAAAGTTGTTAAGCCAAATAATAATTATTGAAAACATAATTATGTGGTTTATGGACATACAGGTTCCATTATATTTCCATAGATTTTATAGTTTTAAAATAGGCAACTGTGTTAGTATTTAACTCAAATTCAATCGCTGTAATGAATTTCACGTACACAAGTATTGCATTGTATACAAAATCAATTTAATAAATAGGTTTATGCGATCAAGAAACTGGGACGATCGCTTCTGCTAAATTATAAATTATGAATGTGGGACGACTCGCCTATTTTATTGGTCTTAAGCCACGCTTGACTGTGTTGCGAAATTCTTTGAAGCCTTTGTGTACTGCAATCATTATTAATGGATTCATTGTTGCGCTTACAATTGTAAATAATATTGAATGTTTTATAGTTAAGCATTCATAAAAAGAAGTAACGTCTCGAATACTATCAGCCAGTCTAGACACTGGACTCACGATATTATTGCAATCCCTAGTAATGTTATTTATTTATTTATTACACATACACTATAATTACAGAGTGGTCCAATACATTGATTCTGTTATTGATATCTGTTATAAATCCCACATGACTGAATATCGAAAGCTTTGTTGTTTAGATTCAATATCTGTTATACAAACTAAAGATACAAGTAATATAGTGAATTTAACCCATATAGCGAGATGAAATAACGAAGCTTGAAATATTCTACAATTCATTTTAACTTACTCTAACAGGAAAATACACCCAATGTAACTAGGCCATTGGATGAACATTAGAGAATGATAAAACCGCAATGCAACGTATTACAATAGTATTAGCTGTGTTAAGTAATAAAACGTACAATGCAAGTATGTCCACGACTTACCAAGTAACCAAGTTTACACAAAACAGTAAGTAGGATAAACAGAAAACAGGCAAAGTAATTAAACTAACCGTTATCTTTACTAATAGTAAATAAATCTTCGAGTCTCGTAAAACAAACAGGGAGCAAACACAACAGCACGCGCAGTCGAACGTTTTGTTTATATTGACTGATTTACTTTGGTACCAATTTCAATGCGACAGCGCGTACGTAAAATTAATATTAGTATACAAAATGTTAAATTTCACAAGCATTACTAACATGAATTTATGTGACATTCCATTAATGTTTTATGTTATTCTTGTATTGTTGTCTGCAATTACGAGTTTGCTTTACGAGATTATTATATTGATTAACCTTATAATATATGTATATTTCTTTTACCTCAGACCACAAAGGATGCAAGATGCACGATACTCATAAATCAGTTGACATTATAAGTTATATCCTTTCCTAGACAAGACAGTTTTACCAGTAAAGGTCCAAGGTACACTCCTTGCGGTACACCTTATGATCTACAGCCCAGGTTTACACAAGACGTACAGAGATCCGCTTTGAGATTATGGCAGCAGCCGTAAACAACTTACAAATAGAACAACTTAACTTGGGTAGCGTAATTTTAATTTTCAACCTTATTCCTTCACCGAAAGAGTTTCAATTGACAATGTCAAAACCTTTCTATAGGTCCGAAAATGTTTATTTTATTTGTTTACTATACACAGCTACTGTTGCTTAATGGATGAAGCGCATAACTATTGGCTTGATGAATATAAATAGGCATTCGTACTATTCCCTTTGGTAAACACGTGCCCCGTATACTGTCATCAGGTATAGATATACCAGATTTTGTTTAACAATTATTACGTAATAAATTATTGAAAACGAGAACCAGGATTAAATTAACGGATATTAAAAGTATTTTTGGTTATTCTCGGAACTCAGAATTAGAACTATCCATAGCTTTAAACATAAATAACATTTTATGAAGGTTGAATGTCTTCTTAGAATGAGGGATTTAAATGATGAGGAACTGTTGCGTGATAAAACTATAATTAATCGGTGTGTTACTATAATGAGTTGTGAGATTCCGCACAGCTGTCCTTATATGATGAGAAGGTATAGGTGACATAATCGGAGCCATAGCGGCGTAGGCGCACGCCCCGGTGGCCGCCCACAGCTTCCGCCGTGAAGGCGGTGTTACAGCACCTGATCATTGTTTAGCAATAGCAAAGTAACATTTACCCAGGCATTATCAGTAAAAGCACAATTTACTTCAGTTTGTTGTTGTTTAAAAGATGATAACACAAAATTAACTGTATGAATAAGTTCCCACTGTAGTCCATCAGTTATTCGTTGCTAAAGCGCATCATAAAGATACCGTCCTTAACCAGATGAACTACAGTGAACTCGCGTAATTAATCAAAGGATGCAATGACAGTCACAAGACCGACGCTATAATTAAAATTCAAAGATAATTGTGAAAAGGGATACCGATAACCAATGGATATAAAGATCAGCGAGCACAATTGATACGGACATTGATTGCTAGTTTCTGATTGATTGATGAAACGGACAAGCATGTGGGTGTTTACAAAGACCATAGACACCGCTAATGCGTTCTATTTCCACTTTTGTAATGAAATATCTTACCACATCTCTAACAGAAAGGCTTATTAGGTGGAAACCGGCCTATGTTTATGACAGCAATTGTAAATGTAATGATACTTAATGTTATAATCCGAATACAGTATATTGACGTCGGTTGTTATTACAATAGATGTAATGAGCTGTAAGCAACGATGTTTGCGTCAGCGGATACCATAGTTAATGGATGCACGGTTCAAATAGTTTCCATATAATCAGTGGTATTAGTCATTGTTGATTTTAGATAAACCTCACAGACCTATTCTTGTTATTCTATTACTGTTCATTACAAATCATTTAAACTAAAATCATTAAGCTTATAAGGTTGTTCGTCGTTTTTCCTCGTTTTCTAATCTATGTAAACGTATGAGGAAGTGCTTGTTGCAACACTCATTTGCCAATCTAACGGACGATTCCATTTACATTCCTAAGTCGGTCTCATTGGTCGTATTCATTACCTGGAGTTGTACAAAACGTTTGGATCAGCAGTTAAACTTAATAGTCTTATATACGCTATTATGAGACCTAGTAATCTCTTCTGAAGTTGTAATAAGTGTAAATTAAACTGATCTCAGTTAATATATTGAAGTCCTTGATGTTGCAATAAGAGACGACAATAAAACTGATTGATTAACTATGTCAACAACTTGCTACAAAAACAGATGTAGGCGAGCCTACGCTTTGGTTATCGTTTAAGAAAACTACACTCCTAAAAGATATAAACAACACATTGAAAACTGTACATGAATAAACCACAACACAATTGATCTTACGGTATAAATAAATTTAATTTATCGATAAATACATCTCATGCATGAGCACGTGAGAAAAGATCTTATCTCTAGGAGCTTGAATTCATATTTGTTAATACTCGAGTACAATCGTACTACTTACTCGAAATGGTAGTAATAAATTAGGGATTTTATTGCTTCAGCTTCAAGACCGAATGTCCGGTACCACACTTAACGTTTCCAGCGAAGGTTGGCCAGCAGTTACCGGTCTGCACAACCGCTATAGCATTGTATACGTAGGCATCTACGTTCAGATCGTAATCGATTCAGTTTAATGGGTTAAATTGACCTGTTTTCAATGCGACGTGAACAATTTCGTCCCACGTTAAGTTCAATTAGCCGCACACGCAAAATTTTAAGATAATGTAAGAAATGATTGTCTGCAGTAATAAAATGTTTATTTTGGTGCGCTTTTGCTTCTGAGTATCACGAGAGTAAATTACAATACGTTTTAGGGGAAATGTCAACAAACATCATGCGTAAACAATCACGATTGTTTGATGACTGAGAAGGAAGAAAGCGTAAACGCAACAGCGAATTACGAAATCATGAGAAGTGCCAGAACAATGGAACACGTGGGGACGTACAGTTAGCGAAACGACACCGGCATAACAAATCAAGTCGCTCATCTTATACAGGAAGCACATCTAAAATAACAGCTCAAATAACTTCAAAGTGTTGCGTGACGATAAACATTTACATGGAGAAAAACTGTGCGCCATTTTACATAACGCATCGTAATGCAAGAATGACATGACATAGGGAAATCAAAATGATAATGTTCAAACAGCTTTTAAAACATCATCAACGTAATAGTACTACAATTTGATTAATGACGTTGTGATGATTATAAAACTAACAAAGAAATAGGTGGATTTAGTTCAACACCCACACGGAATTAGAAATCAAAGGGCCGTGGCCAGTAAAAGCATTGATAACATTATTTTATTGACACGTTACCGTTGCTCGAAGTAAGAGAACTTCACACTCGTTTTTATTGGACACCGGGGGAGATAAGATAACTGTTACTGCTTTATTTGTGAATGAAAGTCATCATTTATACACGACAATGGATATGATGCCGTTTTGTACTAAGAAAGAAATAACATCGTCTAAACATGGTGATCAAAGCATGCCAACACAACTGGGTTCTTATGAGATGTTATAGGTAACAAGAATTGATAAAATTTCAAGAATTTATATTCTTTTACTTAAACGCCGAATTAATTTATTATTAAGATGTGCACTGACTTCAATAAGCACATAAACAATCCCTATAATAGTAAATACCATTAAAGATGATCAGATTTGAAACCCAAAGTCGGAATCGTTAGATACTATCGAAAAATCAGACATGGTTTTGGATGCATGTTGGTCATTAGAGTCTCTATTGAAACCGGTGTTAATTACGTACACAATTTACCTGTATCGGCATGTACCCATAGCAGTGCTGGGAAAGAATCCTGATATTGGATATTTTCATTCTTATGACCTAAATTGAAAGCCTAGTAGATGGTGTTCTACGTTCAGTATTATCTAAAAACTGTCATCATATAATGTGATTTAAATTGCTTAACCAGCCTACACTTTTTGAATATGCGTGGCAGATTATATTAAGCGCAATTTAAATGGCGTGGGATGCGGAAGCTGTCAATGTAAGAGCTTTCTTTTGTGTCAAATTAGACCAAGAGGGCAACAGATATTATTATAATACGAATGTAAGCGATTGCAACGGAGCGTGTCGAACATTGTTCTGATTTTGTATCAGAAAGTTTAAAAAAGTTAATATAATTTAATGAGATAGGTAATATCATACACGCTCGTTCGGTTCAGCGTGTCGGATTCAATATTTTACGCATGGAGTGAGAAAATTACCTTATAACATATCCTTGTTGCTTACTAGTAAAGTTTTATGATTAAATCTTAATACCAGCGATAAAATCTCCAGTAGTTACTTTTATGTCGGTATAACTGCAACATTCGGCTCACTAATAATTAGTTTGGTATTGTTTACGGCGCCAATTAGTGCATGGAAATAAGTCAAGCGCGTTATCACGTCAATGGCTTTAACGATCACTGCTCTACCAAATTGTAACTCTACTTACCTTATGACTTACGTATTTAATAATTTCTGACGATTGCTCACCTTTACCTGTAAAGATAAATAAACAAGTGTTAACAAATTTATCAAATGAGTTATTGCGACTATTTACACAATTGAGCGAGCTATTCAATTCAAGTGTCATCCAGATGAGTTTGATTAACATATCGCTTTCCCTGTCGCCCACACCAGATAAACCAGAGGGCGAACATTGAAAGTGGTCCTTCAGATGAATAGCTGTCATTACGCATTAGTTACTTGTGCAACGTTATTGTAATTGTAAAGCACCAAACTGTTGGCCAATCAATTATTCGTTCAACAACAAAATAACGAACTCACGACTTTAGTTTAACCTGTAATATGCGGAGTATCGCAAACGACACAAATTACACAACAATTAGGTCCTTTAACGAAATAAGCATGCAAAGTATGATGATAAAATTCAAATGCCATGAATTTTAATAAGTTAAATGCACTTATCCGACGTTATAAATTGCTAAAACGAGTTTGGTAACTCTGATACCCAAGTCGCTGATAAATTCGAGCGAGAAAAACTGATAGTAAACGTGGAGCAGAATACCTGCCTCGCTGCGAAGCATTAAGAACAATCCGTCACTGTGATAACCTATCATTATTTGCAGTACTCGGCGCTGGCTACCGGTAACCGTGTCAGTCAATAAATATTCCCATTAACGTGTCTGGGCAGGTCGGTCCATGGCACGAATTAGATACCGACGGTAGAGAACAGTAATTAACATTACTGGAACAATTACTGAGCTCCTAGATTCCATCGGCGCCATTAGCGAACGCTGGCTAAATAATTAAAGTATCGATCATATGAGGCATCCAAATTAGCTTAAAAGCATTCTACATTTCGATCGTCTATAATATTCTGTTATACAGAATAAGTTCAATGACCCAGACTTTGATTAATACCTTTGTTTGTTCAGAATATTAATTCAATGCGATATTAGAAGAAATCTCGGCTACGTAAATGTTTGACAGTAGATAAAATGCTTAGGACAGCGTAGGCTGAAAGTGGCACATCGAATAACTTGTTGGTGCTGATAAAATGTAGATACTTTATCTGCGCATTGCGCCAGGAGTTTTTCTCATATTAGTACCGTTTGTTTCTAGATATGTCAATGAACTTAGGTACCTACATAAAATTACTAACAAAATATTCAATAAGAAGCATTATTTTTCTCTTGTTCTATTTCTTAGAAGCACCTACAATTTATTGGACCCGTTACTAAAATAGGTTTAGCGAGCCGTCATCATCCACTTAGCACGTTCGCGAAACGCCATCTTGGCCAATCAAGTCGTTAACCCCTGACTGGACACTTGTTTAGTGAAATACTCATCTAAGTACTTCCGAGACGCGTGAGATGTATCAAGAATGTATTAAAATATTCTGGAAGGTTATTTAACCTAAACGAAACTTAATTATTCGGCTTGTAAGCAGCGTTTATTTTTAATTACACATTGACATGTGTCAAGTATGTCACATGACTTATAAACAAGCACTTTCAAAGAACTCTGACGTATATATAAAATCCAATATGGCTACCAGCTGTTCAAACATCTGCTATTGTGATTCCTTGCGCTTGCGCAAATTAATTATGCGTGCAATGCAGGCGCCCCGGTCAAATCAAATGTGACTTTTAAACTTAAGTAATGTATTGAATGTTCTCTTTAACTGTCAATGGTAGTTAATTTACGACAACTGACCGATACAGCTAGACAGTGATTTGCAAATACGTGTATAGCTTTTAATGGGTTCCTTACATACTTTGGAAAATGTTATAGCTGAGGCTACATATCACAGCAATTAAATAAATAACGGTAATTACGATGAATGACATGATTGCCATCGATGTTCACTCTCTTTCGCTTACTCCATATAAGCTCATAAATGGTTCTACGCGATCATTTAACCGTAATAGGAAAGATAATTTTCAGTATGTTGTCTTATTAATTAGGTTTCTAGTCTAAGAGCTCTATGAAATGTTTGGTTCGCTCTTCAAAACATTGTTAGGAAATTGACACGCTGCATTGAGTCGGCACGCTACACAGTAATTGTACATTTACCGCGGGATCTAAACTTTATGACCCCAAGTCACGAACACATTAAGAGCTCCGGCCCCTATACATGTCGATAATCATACAACATCATGTATTACCGACGACAATTTCATTAAAAGCAAAGCATCAATTGAACCGTTGCAAGCGCATTATCTTTTGAAGACAACGAATGTATAATAAATCGATTGTTATTGTTTGGTACACTATGGGCCGTATACGATTGTCAATTATTGGGATAGATGTGGTCAGTATAACAAGCAATATATATATATTATGATTACATGATCGCTGTGCTGACGAAACATTTTTTTAGAGCTATGTGATACTTTCTCTCTACGTAACTTCCTCTTATTAACAAGGTTTTCAATGAGATATCGCTACGATAACTAGGAATGTCGCTAGCTCTAAATCATAGATAAACGGTACCTATCATAAATGGTATTATTAATGTAGTAGCTTTAATAGTCACAACATGACTGCGTACAAAGATTACATTTGATTTTTATACGACATCCCAAAAAAGGACGGAGATTTCAGGGTTCATGTGTGGTATTCTTTATTCCATTATACATTCTGAATGCCTAAACCGATTTAGATATATGGGTCTATGGGATATTTATTCAGATCTATAATCAAACTGCAGATTACCCGGACAGACAGATGAAATCGCGGCCTAAACCTAGTCTTCTATAAGACAGCGTACACTAATTTGCTACTATTGTGCCACTTAACCCTAACTCAGCTAGTGATATTAGTCTTTATAACCGTTCACTGTATATGCCAATGCGAACATTTAACTAAATAGATTTATAATGTCTTGTTGTAAAATGGGATATGACAGGGGTTGCCGAGGTCAGACTGCAGTCGCCTTTTAATACTTTAAGTGGCTGCCTTCTTATTTAAGATTGCAATTAAAGATTGTTTGGAATCGATTTATAAATGAAAAATTATGACCTGATAAACGCAGTACCTATTACTCATCGATATGCAAGGTTCCGTATCCGCATGGACCGACATTTGTGTGATTTACAAATGATTTTTCCAGGAAGTATAATCTAGAATAGCTTATTAAATCATATGTTTAAAAATAGATATGTATTTCCGGACTGCAAGATCATAATGACGGCTTGTATGCGATTCCTATATTATACATTGTGTGGGACGGTGTCTATGGCGCTGTTTTATTTAGTTTTCTTCAATTCATAAAAATAATATCGTATTATTATTGTCGTTGTTAGGTCATTGAATACTTATTGCACCCATGTTTGGTCCTTATCTGTATACGAGGAAAGATATTATTCGCAAATCAAAACCTAAGGTCAATAGTTATGTAGGGTACAATAATAAACAAGGTTCGTGGGAAACCGTGACCCACATACGTTTTATTTGTGGCCACGAATCATGTCGAGATGACTAAACGTTACGAAAATTAATAAGTACACATTTGATCATCTCTCATCTTGGATTGGCAAGCATACCCTGATATTTGTATGTGTCGTAGGTGACTTATATAGGTATATAGAGGATGTATGCAATCTTCTTCACCTTGTCAATTTATTAAAGGTTGACTCCGGACAGTGAACGAGTTGGTCCGATGTTTGATAAAGTTACATAATAACCCGTTCTTGCGATTGGTGTAATCAACAGTTTTGTTTGTTTTAGATTGAAGTAGAATGGGCTCAACAAATATACGTATGGACAGTTCACTGAAAAAGCGTTGTTATAATGTTATGTACCATATTCGTAACAATGTCAACATTGCGTTAACTACCCTCAATGTCACCATTAATTACCTCCGAAATTGAAGCGAAATATAAATAGCAACAACAGATAGCGTCACTAGTTACATCACTATCTGGGTGCGACCTGTTTGTGTATGTTGCCATAACAGTTGGAAACATAAACATATCACCTTGAGGTACCACATTTAACATTGACAGCGGAACTGCGGCCTTAAAAGGCTCCTGCGTGTCGCCACATACTAGCTTCACGTACTTACACATCTAGATGCATTAACCGTGAATCGGCATCCTTTATAATAGCAGACAACGTCCCACCCCTTTTTATCGCCATTTTCCTACATGATTGATGAGCTATTACCGGTTTTGTTGAAAGCTGCCTGATTTATTGCCGTCGTTTACCTATTCTCGAAGATACCTGAGAGTGGTTGCGTTCGATAGCTAGTGATGGCGGAATATTCAAGCGGCGTGGTGAACGCGCGGACATTGCGGCTGTGCGCGTGCGCCGGGCGGATACGCGGCACGTATAAATAGCTGCCATCTATTTTTGTCGGGACACAGCACCCAGGCGCCCGCCATGTGCCTGACGCCGATGTCTGGGACTCCATTGCCGTTGAAATTAATTAAATTCTTAACATATTGAATCACATTCTAAAAGGGCTAGCAGTATGTACGTGCATTTACGTTGCTTTTACGAGGCTTCATAGTAGAAGAAGAATTGATGTCATTGATGGCAAGTCTGCCATTGTGTTGAGACCTAAATCAATTAATAAAATAATATTTAGTATTTCTATAGTATTATGCAATATATCGATGATCTCAGAGAACTCAGAAATACATGAGTAAAATTCGTACAAACCGAACAGTCATGTTTATAAACAGAATTAAAAACTGAATTTATAAAGTTTACACAGTTTCTGTTCTCTGCCAAGGTCGAGCATCCGAGTGCTAAGTGTAGTACCTATACAAATATTTATCTCCCCACTCACCACCAGTGAGGACTTTTCGCGTGGGAATATTCTCCCTCAAACATGCATGCTAATGAAGAAATAAAAATGCTAACTTAGCTTCTTTAACGCAAAGACATAAGGTCTTAAATAGAATGAATTTAAAATAATGATTTTTGGTAAATATGGAGACCTGGCACCCATTTCCCGAAGTCGTCTTGAGTTTTAGCATGTCGGACAAGTGGTCAGTTTCCCTTTCGAAGAATCTCGGTAAGCGTTAGAAGTAAAACGTCTAGTTCCTTCGTCCTAGAATATGAATAGGAAATACGAGGGACCACCCACACAGAGTAAACTACGGCATGCATCATTCCCTTGAAACTCATTCAATATTTGTCTGGGATGAAAAGCAACTCGTAGGTAATTAATTTATTGAATGGAGGTAAATTGTGAGGGCTGAAGATACTTTAGAAATGCATTAGATCATTATAACAATGAGTACTCCGAATTATGCGGGTGGTCTCATAATAGGGTTAATCTTGATTCAATTTCGACAATAAAGCTTACAGTGGAGTGACTTGTGCTTTTTACTATCTGCTCCATTAGAAAAATTAACTCGAGTCATGTCTGGGCCTTACCATGATTCGATTTACGAAGCCATGACGCGTAAATGACAATTTTGTTTGGTTAAAGTAGACTCACAGAAAATAAACCTTTGTTTTTTTGTTTGAAAAAAATTGTGTGTAAACATTTTTGGCAGTCAATGAGAATAATGGTTTTAAAGATGACATCAGCTACAATACCCATTATAATTGCGATCCTACTAAGGTTTATTTACTACATTAATAAGTTATAGAACCGTGAAGCATATGGAGTGTAAATGTAAACTGAGTGGGATAGGATGTAATGGCATCCGCTGGTGATAGTCCGTCACCACTTGCACTATTACGGTCTATAAGCTATTGTGTTACCCTATAAGTAACATAATACTATTCTGTGGAAAACTTATTAACGACATAAGTATGTGGAGCGCCAACTTTGTAGAGTATTGATTGATGATGTTGATAGAAAAATAACTCTCCCTCAGCCCGATAAAATTTTCTTTTATGCACAGAAGACCCCAGAGAAACAATTACCTACATTTGGGTGAGAAATTGCGTTCCTAGTAAATAGCTTAGCTACTGCTTTCTCCTGAATTTCTTGCAAAGAGGTAATATAACGTAAATGATAATCATGCTATTAAAAATGATCTTCATAATAGCTTCTTCCACAATATTCGGATGTGATGTAGCACTTCTATCAAAAGGATTTTTAAGAACAGCTTTTTAAAGTGCTGATGTTGGACAAAAGTTTGATGCTTACGTAAATAAAAATCGGCTTAACAAGAGAACAACTCCCGGTATGCCGATCCGACTGCCAACGACCTCTTAGAGGGGACCGGAGGTCATCATCGCGGATTAAAAGAACAAAAGGGAAAAGTAGGGTCTTAAGTCTTGTAAATTGTCCAATACTTCGTGTTTGGTTAAAAATTACTTGTTGTAACACCTTGTCTGTGACTGTTTCGCACTACGCAAATAGTCGCAGTACTAATTAGGCCAAATTAATTTCGATTTAATTTGCTGTACTTGAGCCCATTAATAGACATATTTAACAAAAACACCTAAACTAAGGATACGTCTGCCTATCTGAGCAATAGTATAAGCCATTTAGGAGATCTTCGATAGTCGTATTTTGGCTTAGAAAAATGATTGAAATTTTCGAAATGGCAAGTTTTCCCTATCTATCCTCACCTATAGAACCTATTTTTTTGCTGGGTAATTTATTGGTTGATAGTAAGATATTAAAATACATAGAGGAGTTTTCATCAAATCTTTTAGTTATTTTTTTAAGCTAACCGTCCATATTGTTTACCGAAACAGAACCACTTATAATCATACATTAATACTGCTTATTGTAATAGCTGTCGATTTATAGATCTTACATTTGGAATGTTAAGAAGGATAAAATATCTCATAACAGTTGCTAAGTCAGATCTGATCAATGAGTAATGTTCGTTGGAATTCAGACTATTACCGACTTGAATATTTAAGTCTGGTTACTACGCAAACATAAATTTATAGCCCTAATGATTGTTATGAACGCAAGATATGGTGTCTGGTCAGGGCGGGCGGCGCCTTTGAAGCCGCCCTTTTAAATGTCGATGCCCTTTTTAAATCGTTTGGAGTAAAGGGTACGGCATAAACAGTGTGATTTAGTTGCAAATGTTGCAATCGGTAACCGAACAACATTTATGTGCATAGTTTATCAAGGTATCAGATAAATGTGCAAGTGAAAAAGATATTTTTACAGCTGGATTTAGATAGATATCACTTTATCTGACCAAATATACTATCAATTGCAGCATATTAACTTACACTGGATTATAGTCGAAAACAAAAGAAATAAGAATAACATTACATGAGTACGGAGTCATACAGAAGCGAAAATGTTAGAACACTTAAGACTGGCGACGACGTAAGATATGTTAGAATGAAGTAGTTACAACCACTCATGTATAATAAAGCGAGATAACAAAGTCCGTGTTTCTAGTCTAGCTGAAAATAGCTTTACAACAATAACATAAACCGTCTTGGCTCCCGATTAAATTATACTTGCAAACATAACGTTATCCTAGATGGATGTTTGCATTAAATATGTGCCTACATCGTGGCCTACCGGTAAACAATCGACAGGATGCGAAAAGGAAAACACGAATTGACTAAAATAACACTAATGTTATTCTAGGAAAGGTTGTGATACCTGATTTATACAACAGCATGGATTAGGTAGGAACTCTACGAAATATAGAAAAAAGGGAGACATGTCCATGATTGACTGTCTCTTTAGCTACCTTTTTATGATCATCACCAAGTAACTTGTATTACGAGACTTTGTCGATGTGAATATCATTTTTTTTTATTGCGTTAAATAATCCAAATCAGATTTTTATTTTTTCAAGTCTTAATCTTAATACCAATATCATTGCTTATTTCTATCCCATCCTCTACCCAGTAGCTTCGTTATATTTAATTGCATGATAAAGGGTATATCATCCGTTCCTTCAGTTCCTTCAAACATGTCTGCCATAAACTATGGAAGCGTCGTGAACTGTAACAGTATAGGTGAGACCATTAGCATCTGTAAATATTTCTGTGACTGCCGTCCACACGAAATGAGTAACATCTGGAAACTGGGCACCATTGCACAACGTTCCAGTTTCATTTCGAGACTATAATTCGTTCGGCTATAAGTTCTGGCTGTTATGCTGAAATTCCTTCATATTTGTGTTGCTGTACTATATATATAATTTAATAACAGTTTGCTGGAAGAAATATGGGTTTCACCAGATTTAGGAACAGCGAAGTAGGTACTTGTTTACAGTTTGAAATAAACGATAGAGGACCAAATTCCAACTAACCAGTTTCTTTACAAATATGAAGAGAAGTGTGAAGCCACATAAGAATGAGATAACGAAAAGTTTGTAGATGGTTGTTTAATAATATTTCTGATTAATAGTAAGTAATGTAAGGGTGCATTGTCATTTAAAGAACTGGGTACAGATTTCTAGAATAATCACAGTGAATAATAATCGTCGGTACAATAAGTAGCTCTTGAGCGGTTTTCCCTTAAATTGACGATTGTATTGACAAACAGGATAAAGTCCAATGTCGGTATGGTAATGACGGACTATATTAGGTAAATTATTATGCTAGATAATGTATTTATCACAAATAACATGCATTGTTATTGAATAATTTGATGCTATCCTTAGTACTTCGACTTTATGGCAGTTTAATGGCAATATTTATTTAAATGTAAACTCGCCTTTTGTACGTTTCAAAAGAGGATGAATATTAAATTTACCTCTAAAAATATTAATTAAAGTATCCTCAGGTTAGAAATAGAGGAAAAAACAAAGCTAAAGTAAGGGTTGTCAAGAAAACTCAACCGAGACAAAGAGTCGATCAGTCATTTCTGCAAATGAATGGTGTATTTTTCTACAAAGGAAATGTCAGTTTACCATTTGTAAAGGCCAAGCGCCCGTCGCTTCTATAAATATCGATTCGATACAAAATAAAGAGATTGTCATGACCAAATAAAGTTTTAAATGTTGTGACGAGGTTGTTCATTTTGGTCTGTGCTAAAATATTATTTGCTATCTGTCTCTATCATTCCTACAACGAAATCACTATAAGATGAGTTCAGAAGTTTACAGATGTCTTCTAAAAAGCAGCATATTCAGCAGTACGACAAAATCGTGACAATTTGCAGTGCTGTTGTAACCTTGGCACAGAACTGTTAATGTTCAACACGACATGATGCCACGTTTTATTATAATGGATTACGTAGAAAATTGATATAAACGACACCGCATGTGTTGCTGACGTCACTTACCGCAGTAATAGCAGTTAATTAAGGAAAGTCCACCTAAAAATACTTAATTTACGTATATGGGTATTTACGTATGTTCAGTATTAATTTTGTGGGTAAGTAAATAAAAATATTCAACGATAATATACCACAAATACGTGTGAACGAAGGTTTAGGCGTCACTAGAAGTGCCTAGTGAACAGGCTCTGACGTTTATGGTGTGTCGAGACTAACCAAATGTTTGTTAACTACATTTCACATAAATAAAATCTACCTGATAACTTCAGAAGCTAGTAACAAGTCAAACAAAACTGATATGGGGACAAAAATAATTAAATACATTGTCAACAAGCAGTGGAGTTTTGCACTTAATGGATGTGTAAATAGAGGCGCGGTGTCACTCCTGGTATTAGACCTTGACCTAAAAAGAAAACAATTAGATCACGACAGAAAGGAGTTTAATTTGGTATTAACATATGCTTATACCAAGCTCATCCAAAATATTACGACACATATAAAGGTTAAGGTCTGCGTCATTTTAGAAGATCAAAATATGAGACGACTAATCGTTGTAATTGTTTTATAATGAGTGTATTATAACGGTGCCGCCTTATTCTGATAAGTTGACCTGAATAGGACTCGAGATCTATGCTACAATCGCGATAAGGTTAATTTATATGGTTTCATAACGAGATAAACGAGGAATTGCTTAACAAAAAAATTAAAAAGACTGCACTTTATCAGTAGGTACAGAATAAACAACGAAAGCATACTAATTTGAAAGATTTATGCCGTTGTTTTTACTTCAGAACCAAAGGTGAAAGACGATATTGCTATCTTGCATGATTGTATCTGCAAGTCATAAGCAAGGTACGTTCAATTTATCACAAGGCATTAAACTCGAAACACCAAATTATGTGTAACGTAATGCGTTCACAACTATTACCTGTAGGGATTATTTATGATCATTGGCAAGATCTCAATAGTACACGGTGCGTAGACGCGCCGAAACAGTGCCCCGTATTATATTTCTTAAACGGACCTCATTCGTACTGAAGTCAGGCATTTATAAATAGTTTTGAATCGAGCAGAGTATTGGAGTTTAATTTTTACGGCGCGATTCACGATTTATTGCCGACGTAAGACCCAAATAAAACGCAAGAGAAATCGGCCCGTTGTAAAATGAAAAGAACAATAAAGTTACCACAAATTGAAATCTGTTCACATAATCGGATGTTTATCATTGGACATTTTACATGGGTAAAAGGCACATCGATGTTAACCAAATACTACCCATATACTATAAGGTTGCTTACCGGTTATTCAAGAAGTTAGGGTATTTGGCTTGTAACACACAGATCTTCAAGTTTGATGTCATTAGTCATTACTGCGCAAATGTGTAAAATTACTGCGTCCAAGTAAATTAATGTAAACCCCTTTTAGAAGTCTTTATCGTCTTTCACAATGCGATCCTTTAACGATTCGGTAACTGATATTTTATAAATTTCCAAGAACACATTAAGAAATTAAGCAGCTCTTTCATTTGGCTTTTTTGCCTTATAAGTATCGGTTGTTCACTCAGTTTCTTGAGGTGACGTCACTAGCGAACGCTGCAGAAAAACCGGTCGGAATCATGCATGACCGCTGCCGAGTCATCCGCTATCTTGAATCACGTTGGCTATGCTGCGGTTTGACTTGTATGTCATATTCCAATTGGTTTGCGCAACATTATTTCTTTAACAAGTTTATAAATATATTTTGACATATTCCAAAAGTTCAGCAGCTTCCCCACCGGTTTAAGAAAGCTTTCTTTGTCCAGCTTGCTTATAATTCAGAACGCGTAGCCAATGGTTTATATTATGTGTCATATTGAATTGACGAGTAAACTACCGAGCGCGTGTCAGTTTTGCATAACAATTGTGAACAATGCGTTGCTGTTCCGTTTTGCTAGTGCGTATGACGGATAACCTCTAATGCGAAATCGAAAAAGAAAATAGAACTTCACCGCACTCCGTAATTCTACTGCTTGGAGTGGTAGACTACTTGAAATAAGGTGAAAAACATAGCTCTGTACACTTCCTTTTCTAGTATTTATACCTACTGATTATGGCAATCAATTGCACGTTACATGATAATGGATCCCAATCTTCTGTAGAAAATACGAGACGAATATCGTATTGCGTTTATGAATAAAATTCTAAGTGAAGCCAGTCTTTAATAGTTATAGAGACCAATGTTTATTGCAAATGGCCTGTTGCGACATACATTACGTGACGGCAACTCGATGACTGTTCATTAATTCCTGGGCAATGGCACGTCCGAAATCGACGATACCAGTTGCCTGGAATGAATGAAATTATTATTTGTAATACAACGACTGCGTAGAGTTGCTCGCAAGAATTTATTATACCTATTTAGTTACGCTCGTTGAATATAATATATGCAAGATATTCTAAATTGCAAATAAGCAAACTAGCCGTGTGAAGCAATACGTAGTAGATGTTACATGACAATTACTTTACACTTTGAGATGAGAATGCCCATATTATTAAAAACATCTTACGCTTCACAAAGTTGATTAGTGAAGACAGCTGATAGTGTAACAGTGATTTGTTTTGTCGTGTTGATCAACAGCTCGCGTCCAATCAATCTCGTTGCAAAACAGTTCTGCTACCCATAATAAATGTTATGTCTGAACTTTGTAACTTTTGAATCAAGGAGTGCATTGCTTAGTTACCCACTTACTATATTCAGAAAACAACACAGGAGAGTTGTACGTAGATGTGTTTCTAACACTAGTGTTTGAGTGTCTTGACAAATAGTTTATTAATATAGGTAAATACAATACATTATGTGGCTGTGCTAAGATCACGGCAATTAGCCGACGGACTGTGGGATACAAGAATGCGCGCGACCGTTAGCGTCCGCTTGTGTCTGCCTTAGTTGGCACTCCCTGGAACCACCAGCGTCCTTTGGACTGACGACTGTCTCTATAATCTCTGGCGAACATGTACACAACGTGGGTGAGACTTTATCATATAATAGTATACAGTAGTGATGTAACGTCATGATACTGTTTATATATGTAAATCTATTATATTTATTTTTTGTTATGATTCATTTCTAAATGTTTTATTTTAACGAATAAATCCATTGTGCACGCACTTATACAGAAATAATGATATTTCAATGTCTATTATATGATTTGAGTCTCTACAGGATAAACGCGGGAATACTAATTTGGCTGGAGTGTGTCATATTTTCATGTAGTCATTTGTATTTCAAGCTGTTACAAATCGCTTACATCGACGTAGCCGAATATTTTACAAAGTACAAGAAAATAATTGAGTGAAAGTATGAAAGTTGAAACATTCGATATGAATGGCCTAAATTAGTACAACTTTACTTAGCAGCCTATCAATGTCAGGGTAGTCGACAAGGCTTATTGACAAGGCTTTCATTGTTAGCGTTTAGGATGTCGCAGTTATCACCTCACGGTAGATAGCTCACGTCCCCTTGTCCTGCTCCACACATCGACACATCCCGATAACAATAAACCGCTCTACGGCACGAATACCGCGTGGAATTTACCCAGGATGTACATTACAAACAGTATTCCCAGATAAGAATTAATACAATGCAATTAGTTTCCTGATACGTCCTCACACAATGGCTTTAGGTTTTCCAAATTAGTAAACGTTCTATTTAAGAGTCGCTAAACCTCTCTGTTTTCTGTATATGCTTACTTGGCAAAGATAAACTTAGAAGGAATATGATACAAGATTTAAGCAGATTTCAATGACTTGCTAAGACCCTGGCAAAATGAAGTAAATAGTTTGTATGTCTTAGCCAAGATTGTACATGTACATTTCTTCTTAAGAACTCGATGTTGGTGCCACTATATCATGTGGCCCTTCAAAATATTTACTTGGCACGCTAAAAATATCAAGCAAGTCAACGCCCTGCGCTACTGTGTGATTGGTCAAGTACCTCATCAGCATGGAAGAACAATGAGCGGATGATAACACGTTATCTACGCCAGCCAGAGAGGGGCAGGGGAGGCGCCGGAAATACAACGACTCAACATGGCGGCTTCTCGGAACGTGCGTACGCGCATCCGACTCGAAAGTGAAGAAAATTACACGCTGTAGTTCGATGACATAATACCAATTTGCAATTATTATATATTCACTTTTAATTGTTCTTATAAACTTTAAGGTTGATTACAAATTACGATAGGATTGCGCGTTATGTAAACGATATAACAATCTTATCAAGTATGAAAAGACAAGTCAGATTATGCAGACTACGTAAGCTATTATCCGTAATGAAATAATTTGCATGAAAAAAATGTTATCGATTGCTGATCACGCACAGCGGTTTTGCCATAGTTAATAGTTTAATACTACATCTATGTATGATTAAGAAACACGTCGATTTTATCAGTTAGAAGTCTGTGATTATTTTACGATTATCGTATAGAATATTACAGAATTGGGTAATGGTAGTGTTACATAGAGCCTTAATGACTACCTTCGAAATTGGCGATATAACTTACTTGCTTTGACGTAACAAATTCCTCAGTTGTTTTTTGTTATACAACTGTTATTTACAGAAGATAACATTATCTGGTAACAGCAGATTTGATACACCAAAATGTGTTCCTGGCTGGAGGCCTTTTATTAGGTCTCGCCAAACGACCGGTTAAGCAGTAAGAGCTCCCTCAGAGCTAACTGCGAGAGACAAGTTCGAAAAAAAAAAAAAAAAAACCAAAATGTGTCGCAAAATAATCGAAATATTTCACTGAAATCTTTCTTTTTATCTCAAATACAGGTGACTTTCTTTTCAAAGGGTTGTTATACTTATTACGAGTTCCCATTTATGTCTGTCTGTTGGTGACTGACTAATGAGACTCTATTATTGGTGTCAGGAGACGGTCGTGTTTTCTTTGGCGTACATTAATTATATTCTTTATCTACGAATGCTGTGTCTCTGTAGCCTCTTGTGTCGCTTAGGGCTGAGAAAGTTATGATTAGTCGTCATAGTGATTGAATTAGTTATGATGGATGATTAAATACATACTTTTTATCGGGATTTTAAGTTTTAAATTATCATAAGGATAAATAAATGCCGTGACCGATTCTACAGGTGATGATAGTTTACATTGGCCTCCATTTAATCTATCAATGCATACGATAAGCCTTTAAAGACTAATTAAGTAGGTAGGTAGTCAGTTCTTGCTATTATTTTGAGAATATCGTCAATAAACAAATTAGAACTTTACATACAAAGCAATGGTCTTGAAGTCGTCAATTAAATTATTTAAACTGCATTGTTGGTGTATTTATACCTACTACGCAATATATAGATACAGGGGCCAGATAGGCTTTGAATAATTCGAGTTTTGGAGTCTAGTGGGCGAATAGCGGCCATTTTGAAAGTTATAGAGCTATTTGGCGTAGGTGAGACTTTAAAATTCACGCTACTAGTTACCAGCCACTCTGTTTGCTTATTTTGTACACTGGAGCTAGTAAGTGACTTAGACGGGAGAAATCTTCGAGACGTGTCTGCAAACATGAAGGAAACGTTTATCACTTTGCAATGATTTTTTACAATACGTAAACTTTTGAACAACAGGGAAACGGGTAGATGCCTATATTTTTGGTTGATAAATTTATGTTCTGAAATGGTGTTTAAAACTAACCATATAAAAATATAAATTAAACGTATTAAAAGTTACGTAGTTTATTCAGCTTCTAGAAATGACATTTATATTTATAAACTAAACTAAATGTAAAGTTAAATTAAAACGTAAAGTTATGTGTACTATCTAAACCCCAGCATCTAAATGTCTTCATTTTAAAACTTTTTAAACACATTATTGATAGGTAGTTCACCTGCACAAGTGTGGGCAAAAAACCGAAGTCCACACGGCATAATCGGCCGCGAAGGACGCGAGCTCGCGTACGCGCATCTGTCGTCCTGCTCTAACATGTATCGCCGTCTCTTTCACTATGCTCGTTAATCAGACAGGTATTGCTTTTATTACTATCTGGACCAGTCAGCAAACCAAACTTGCTCTGAAGAATGATGAATATTAAGTGTATGATAATTTTGCCAGTTTACTGAACATTGCTCTCTAATAAGTTAGTTTTATGTATAAATGTATGTTACATTCATTACAATGCAGACCATGATAATGATAAGGCTGTATAAATAGAACACCAAGATTACATAATGAAACATTTACATTGGTGTCTCAACAGACCTTCATAGACAATATTATTGTATAGGAAAATACAGATAGAATATCAATACAGGTGGAATGTCAATTCTATTAGCATAATAGAATTTTACATAAAAATAATATAACAAAGTTGTTTTATCAATGGGGCTAAGAATGGTTTGTGGCTTCATTGCAAACTATAATTTATGCAAATAATTCAAGCATTGAATATTTGATGCCAGCCCTTTCTTGAATATTTAACATGAATGAGTGAATAGTTCAATGTTATAGTATTTCTTAGAAAGTAAAAATAAACATTAAATAACTTGAGCTTGTTTTTTTTTCAACAATTGTTATTGATATTTAATGTTTATTTAATAATAATGTAAATGCCATTAAGCCTGCATAAAACAATTTGAAAATAAAATGAAAAACCATAGATTTCAATATAGGTTAATGATTTTTTATTGATCAGAAACACTAAATTGGTTTCTGATTCTGAATTTCTGATATTTACATTATTTTTCTGTAACAGCAGCAGGCAATAGTAGTACAGAGTGCTCAAAAGACAAGTTAACTTTGTTTACCTACCTACTTGTGCAAAAGTAAAGTTATAAGTGAATAATAAGATCAACAAAGTTTTGCAGTAGTAATTACTTACCCACACAACACAATTATTTACAAAAATAAAGTTAAATACAAACAAAAAGTAAAGTAATACATGTAAAAACAATAAGCATTGATGAAGAAGACAAGTTTATTCCTCTGTTTCAACGATAAACAAACGTACTTGTGTACCACCAATTTTCAAGGCCAACTTAAAATACATATGAGTCAACATTCAATCAAAACTATTTAAGAATAAAGTAGTTTATCACTTGAACTGGTACAAAGAACGTTGGTTTAGGTAATAAGTCGAGTAGATAATTGTTTGACTAAATAATTTTAGTGTGTACTAACCGAAGCTTTCTGTCAGTTTTAGCATAACCCCTCCAATGTGCATGTCTCCTTTCACGACCATAGTCCGTTTCTGGTTCAAGTCTGTCACGAAGATCGTGAGGTTCCACGACCCATCGCCGACGACTTCACCGTCCGCCAACATTTTCACAAGTTCTATTTCACTTCACAATAAAAATGTCACTTCCGAAGGAGCATCGCGAGTCGCGACCAGTGTTTGTAATAATTTGCGCACGTCCAACGAGCGCGCCAGACTTACTTTAACTAACTTTGCTAGAGTTGTAGTCATGTAAATTGACTAAAAAAGTGGCAAGATTGACATGTTATGTAAGTAAGTGTTGTGCTAATCCTTTTTAGTCGAATTACATTCAACTAGATTTCAAAGTCCGACCTATTTTGTTGCTTTGAAATGGGTTTTCTAACCAATTAATGCTCTTATTATATTCCAAAAACATATGGTTTAGAATGCGTTGCGTTGAATACTGACTTAGAGACATTGTAAATTAAAAAATATCGACTAATTTTGTTCACATGATATAGAAACACAGTTTGAATAAAACTAAATAAGTAAATGCATCATACATTATAATGGCAAATAAAATCACGATATCTCTATACCATTGTTTCTATAATAAAATCTTGTATTGTTTCTTAAACCTAATGGTTGTTGACATTATGTTAATATACTCTATTAATTCCATTTTTAGTTTACTGGATCCAATTTATGTCAGTAGACATGCCAAAAAATATGACTTTTCATATCTTTCAAAAAATAAATACTTAAAAAAACAATAACTGCAATTTCAATGAAACAAACCAAATCATAAATACTGGAACTGGAATTTGGAAATTATTGTTGTACTAATCACCAGTGTTGCAATACTAAAATGTTATTAGGTAATTAAAAATAAGGCTGCTGTTAAGTGCCTGTAAAGCTAACATAATACATTGTAATTTATCTAAAATATATAGCAAATATAAATTAATGGTGTTGTTTTGGATATAGCTAATAAGGGTTCTGTGGGGGTAGATGATTTAATATCGTTGTTTACACTATTTTTATATATTTTGTAATTTGTACATTGGCAATGGTGGTCAACTGATGTCTATGTGACATCTGATTACTGGACAACGTTTGTGTGTGATAAAGTTTGGATAAATTAAACAAATTGGTATGCAGTATAGGATTTCATTTTGTATCATAGTCAGCTGAATATTGCATGCACTTCCCTATGTCAACGAATATCCCGAAGTTTTATATCTATCCCTATGAACAAAGGTAAAAGAACGTCAAAAGAAATGGTTGCGACAAGGAATAAAAATAAAGGTATGTTTATAAAAGAATCAATTGTTACAACTATTAATTAATATTATTTGTGATACGTGGCAGCAAATCATTTAAAAAATTATGAATACAACCTGTATCTTACAAGTGAAGTTGGGGAATATAAGTTAGTAAATAACAACTTATTATTGTTTTTCAGTCATTATTGCACCTTGTCCGACACCAGAACATCGGCCGGAGTCACCGTCACGGGACAGTGATTCGATGTGTGACTCCGAGGCTGCCAGCCCCGTACCTTTTTTATGCACACAGGATGGGGCTGAAGGCGAAACAGATGTTGTTTGGAACTTCTACACACCAAAATCCGAGAATGCAACTAAACCACGGTTTAAAAATTCAACACCCGTCAGTCGAAGATCAAAAAGAGTGATAAAATCTAAAATCAATGAAAAACATCCTCCAAAACGAAGACCACTGAAGGCTCCTCATAAAAAAACTGAATTATTTCAGGAACTTATAGAACTCAATCAAAATCTACAAGAATTGCTATCCAAGAAATCTCAAAACTCATGTACAGAAAAAATCAATTCAGGAAGTGAAGAAGACATCTTCAATGAATCACCAGAATACTCCCCTAAAAGTCGAGTCAGGAGCAATTCACGATGTTTAAGAAGAAACGTGTTAAGCTCTAATTTCGTAAAACCAGACCCGGATACAGCATTGGAATCAGATGACTCTATGAATGAGTGTTTACTTAAAGCTAGTCAGGTTGTTGAGGACAATATTCTTAATGAAGCACCAGCTGTGAAGAAACCATGTTACGAAAGAAATATGAAAAACAAATTATTAACTTCAGATATAAATTTCAAAATGGACCAAGATTCAATGGATGCTATACTAAATAGTATAAAGCTAGAGTCACCAGTAGTCAATAAAGTGAAGCAAGTGGCCTCCCCGCAGTTGAATAATGATTCATTTGACAGCTTTGTTGGAAATCTAAATGATAGTGCTCTTGATCGGTTAACACAGATGCCAGCAAATATAGATACTTCTAAAAATTGTAAATTAAATGAATCAAAAGATAACAATTGGACAATTAAAGAATTGATTGTCCATGAAAGTAGTCCAACCTCTAAATCTATATTTAGTCGTCACAATTCAATGCCAATATCACCAACAGTTACAAATCCTAGTAAACCATCAACAAGTGGAATGGTTTTTGGAAGATATAATTCAATGCCTTTTGGAAAGGATGCAGACACCTCTATAGGTAACTTAATAATTCACATACTTCGTTTGTTCTTTTTGGCTTCAAAAGTTTGATTGCAATCAACTAGGTAGTGTTTGAGTTATATGCCTTTGTATATCCAGGATTTGATACTGAATATACAAATGATGTTCTGTTGTATAACTTTTTATTAAAGTCAATATTAACCGAATCATTTCTTCTGATTTCAGCAGTTTCAGGTGATTCTCCTATAAGGTGCACTCCAGATGAAATAAAAAAGAAACATCAACTTGCCCGAGAAAAGTTGTTAGCAAAAAGGCTTTTACCATTTACATCATCTCAGAAAACAACACAAAATATACTATCTTCTCAGTTGACCCAACTACCAACGAAGATGATCGAAGAACCTGCAGGTCCAATGCCAGAGTCAATTGTTCCTAAAAATTCTCAATTCCAACCAAAGGTTGCCAGTAGTACTGCAAGCGTGCAAAATAAACTGTGTAATAACAGTTTTCAACCAAAATCAAGCAACAGTTCTGTAGACCTCAAGACTATAATTGAAAAGAAAAGACAAGAAGCGTTAACGAAATTAAGACGCCGACAACTTCAAGGAAAAATCATTTAATTTCATTGTTCAATATTTGCATTTTAATGAGAATTATGTTTTGTCTGATTTATTTATGAATAAGTGCTTACCTTGTGATTTAATATTGCCAAGTATAGAAATATATAAACCAATACCTGATATTAATCAATTTGTGTTGTTTCATTAGTATAAATAAGTGTAAATATTATCTAAAGTCGATTACTGCAAGGCATCGCATCGTAGCGAACAAGTTGTGAAGTCTTGTAGAGTCGCAACATTGATTTGTTCGATCGTCAAAAATTGATTAAGGCATTCAATTTCTGTAAGTAATTTTTTGAATGTACCGATTCTTACAAAAATACCATCATTAATGTTATCATCGTTTTAAAATTCTTGGTGAAAATAGAATTTTGGTCCAAGTGCATTTGTCTTTGCCTTTACTACGAGAAGAAGAATAAAGTGAAATGTCTTTCGTTTGTCATTATTATTTTACTGTCACGTCATGACATTTATTGTCAATGTCAAAAAAAGTTTTGTAGGTTGTGTGAATTGGAATAATAAATACAAAATAATTAATATTCATCATTGTTAATATTCAAGTTTTATTAGTAAAGAAAACCAATACTTAAAGGAAAAAACGATCGACAATTTATTTTAGAATCGACTACATATACGTATAGTTAAGTTCGATTTTTGATAATAAAACGAATTGCCAAAAAATGGCTTTGAATTACGTTCGACAATTAGCAGGGGTTGTGTGTACTATAGGTCCTAAGCGATCTAATAACATCCACAGATGGATTAGTACCACTAACCCTGTGAGACTGGGTATGATTCCGATTGTTGTGGAACAAACTGGGCGAGGAGAGCGCGCCTACGACATTTACTCAAGACTTCTTCGTGAACGTATAATTTGTCTTATGGGGCCTATTAACGACGAGATAAGTTCACTGATTGTTGCTCAGCTGCTTTTCCTGCAGTCAGAATCAAGCAAAAAGCCTGTCCATCTCTACATCAATTCTCCTGGAGGAAATGTCACTGCTGGACTGGGTATATATGATACTATGCAGTATATAACACCGCCAGTAGCTACTTGGTGTGTCGGGCAGGCCTGCAGTATGGCGTCCCTGCTTCTTGCTGCTGGAGCCAATGGTATGCGCCATGCACTTCCAAACTCGCGTATTATGATCCATCAGCCTTCTGGAGGTGTTAGGGGTCAAGCTACAGACATACAGATCCAAGCAGAGGAGATATTGAAACTCAAAGCACAGATAAATTCACTTTATGTCAGACATACAGGGTTGGCAATTGAGAAGGTACAGTCTTCCATGGAGCGAGACTACTTTATGTCTCCATCTGAAGCAAAAGGTTTTGGATTGATTGACAATGTTCTGGAGCATCCACCCTCACATGCTATGGAGCAACAGTGTGCTGCAGGAACTGCTCCGCCGAGCCCTACACCAGTGTGAACTCTATAAGACTCTTGACATCTGACTCCCTTGGCTGATGTACTGCAGGATTGAGTTAGGCAATACAGTGCTAAATATTTGTGATAATACTTACAGATTACTTATTGTTATGTTAGTAAATTGTATTTTTATTAGATAGCAATATTTTTTTCAATACTATGACTTTAATTTCTTTCATGTTATTATGTATTCTATTTTCCCCAAGTCGTTTCAAAAAATAGTTAGTTAATTTAATCCTATGTAATATGGGGTAGGCCGTTATGTCATTATAAGACTCAACTGGTATTAGCTACAAATGTTTAAAAGACATTTTTAAATCCAGATTTTGAATGATTTAAAGATTCTCGTTAGTTGTGTTTTTATATGTATTTTAATTTTAAAATATTAATCTGATTGTCATAAATACTTCTAACAGTGGGTTCTGGCAGAACACAAAAACATGTTTGCATGCCTTTGGCCACCTTGATGATATTTATTGTATGTAATATATATTATTAGGTACTCATATTTTTTTATTCTTTAGTATTATGCAGAGTTGAGTCAATACAACTCCTATTTTGTAAAAGTTTTTGCTGTCAACCCTATTGCATGCTTATTACTATAATTCAGATGAATTGAAGAGTAGTAAAAATAAATATTATTTATTACAAACAGTTCTAAAGTTAGTTTTCACAAACTTGGCAATACAACAATTTCGCATTCTTTCTTATCCAATTGTAATAGTAACTGACATTTGTATACACCATCAATGCTGGCAGCCGTCTTGATCTGAAGGAGACGAGTCCCAGCTGGACGTAGTCTTTGGAGATGAGAGCGCTCCCAGAGTCGCCACTGCAATGAGATACAACGTAAGTAATGTAATAATACGCCACGAGATGGCGTGCGATACTGCTTCGATGGATAGCAACTTGTGCTACTTTGCGACGCTTTGGTCTTTTATAATTATGATATCTGACTATCTGAATCTTCATCGTCATCAGCCGGAAGACGTCCACTGTCAGACAAAGGCCTCCCCCTATCTGAATATCATGACCGAATTTCGGTCCAAGCGATCTTAATTAAGACTAGCCAACAATGCACGATATATTAATAAGAGCATCGAAACAAACCCTATCTCTTGAAAATTTACGCCTTTTCCGTTTACGCTCCCTAAAGAAAGCTATTGGGAGGTGGGTACCTGGTTTACCTACTTATAGTTTTTTTACTGTGAGAGCAATAACTTACTCTGCCGGATGTTGACTTTCATCCTTGGTGCTGCCAGCACAAAACATTCCAGCTTCCAATATCCCTATTCGCGAGCAAACTCTTTTCGATCGAATTTTTTGTTGAACTGATTTAAGAACTACTCCTACATCTTCAGTTTCGTCCTGAAAATGAGATTGGTATCGTAATTAGAATCTTCACATCTGCGTAAGGTAATGTTAGAAGGAGACCGTTTTTTCTTTGGTGAAGGTGTAAACATTGTTTTCTATTTGCACATTTTAGTTGAGACTATTTATCATAATTTTCATCATCAGCTGGAAGATGTGTGGCAGGTGTAATGGGTAGGTGCATTTTGTGGCATGGCCTTGTCGTCATAAATATCTAAGTACTTACGTCAATAATTCCCCAACCAGCCACATCTCCTCGTTGCACATTTGGGAAACGTGGTTTTATAGTAATTCTCTTAATATTATCTCCTAAGTATAAGCTTTTCTTGAGTGCTCCTAGCGCAATGTCGTTCGCAGTCGTGTGTTCATCATAGTCTTCGTGGATTTTGATCTCTCCAATTTCTCTTTTTGATTTTACCTGAAAATATTGGTAAGGTTGTACTAGGCTTTTACTAAATAGTAAAAGCCGTTTTCAGCAGTACGTCATATTGTATAATGTAGGCAGGTACTTATATTGTGCTCTAAGTAAGCGACTTAAAAATGCGATTTGAAATCGTTCACATGCAATGTTTAAATCAGTAGATACCTATTTAATACTAATATGAGTATTATAGTTAGAGAATGGATTTGTAACTTGCACAAACAAGTTTTTACCTAAATATTTATTTTATAGCTCAATTTACCAAAATATAATGAACGAAGGATCAGCTGTAAGTATTCGACATCCAGCTTATGAAAACGGTGTCATTTAATCTTGTGTTGCTTAGGTATGTATCCGAAAACCTAAGTATTAAAAATATCAAGTCATAATTGCAAACCTTTTGTAGATTTTCGTGTCCCACGTAAGCTTCTATCAAATGATCCTTGTTATCCGTTTGACAGGCGGTGAGGCAGTGGGCCGCTGTGATGATAACATTCTGGTTGAGGATAGAAGCACCGCAGATCCACTGCTTCGAACAGTCTATGGCCAAATACACGCAATGCGGATAATCATAGATGGTGGTGTAAACGCCACCGACCACAAACGGTTCCATTTTAGACAGGCATGTTCTGAGACACGTAAGGAAAAACACTAAAACGAACTTATGTAAAAAAGTCATTATGTTTGGATAGAGTTATGTAGATTAGGTTATTAAACTTGATGGCTTTTAATTTTACATTTACGATCGTCGTCATTTTGACGTCCCCATATTAGTGGCACATCAAAATACTGCGTACGATCCGATTAGATTTTTATTACCTACTGGCTCGCTGTTGGTTTGTTGAGAATTTCATGTTATAAGCATATGTGCATTAGTAAATAGCATTAGTAAACTTGTTGAAAGTATATTATGATGTTTATACGACTAAAGGTAAAACTCTTGCTTGATATTACCTATAGATAGTGATCAGTGGAAGATCTAAGTAGTGATACAAACTTATGATATACATCTTATTTCATGGGAACTGAAACAGAACTGGTATAATGTGGGTACTTATCGATTTTACATCTACATATAATGTAGTTGCCGAGTGGTGTCCGGCCTAGAATAGACCACCTCCTTTCCTCCCGTGAGTGTCGTAAGAGGCGACCAAGGGTTCCAATGTAATAGGGGGCGAGCCTATTGCCATCAACCGGGCACGAATCCAGACTCCGAGTCACTTTGCCCGACCCGGGATTCGAACCCAGGACCTCGTGCTTAGCAGTCGCGCTTAGCAACGACTAGACCAACGAGGCAGTATTTTAATACCCACTATATTATAACTTTACAACGTTTCTTATTTAACACTCTTCTGACTTCTCCAATGTAGGTAACTTATAAGCTTCGTGTCTGTCAGGTTGTACTGTGATAGGTACCTACTACAACAAGTACGAAACTAAGTATAAATATTTAAGTCTTTGAGAAACAAGTACGGTAATAGAAACAAGAAAACCTAGTCACTTTTCTAGGCCGAAGGTTCCATAAATGTTTCGTTTATAGGTACTTAGTTACGATTTAAGAATGTGCTTAATCACAAAAAATGTAAACACAACATTCTCCCAAGACACGCTTTCAACAGCCGTCTATCAAGTTAATTAACTGACGAATCTTCGCCAAGATTAGAAAAGTTTAATTCGTCTTTGCAGAGGCGAGCTTTCCCATGAGTAAACATTTTGAAATATCATCGTTATCTCTGGAATATTGATGACAAAATATATTAAGTTTGTACATAAATAAGATTACACTTTTTCGCCACGAGAAATCTCTTTTGCTTTTAGTTTGTTTATAAAGCTTTTAGGTACCACTTATCGCAAGACGAGACGGCTTTTAATGTGAGTAACAGTTCGGAGCCTTATTACCGCGAACAAGGTCGCCTATAAGATGGGGTCGCTCTAAACGGAACACCACGAATCTAGGTTGTTTCATCCAAAACAATGGCTTGGTGTAGCGACGTGAGGCGTCCTTTGATAATCTGTGAAAAGGCTCGGACTTTGCCTAGTGGAGGCGAGCGTGTGCTTGAATGGTTGGGGTGGCGCATGCGTCAGGCGCGGGTCGATATGTGGTGACGTCAGCGGCAGTCAGGCCTCAGCCTCAGTCAGCCGCCGTCGGCCACAGCGCGAACATGTGGTTGCAATGCTTGGCTGCAACGTTGCTCATCGCCGCTGCCGCGTCCCGCGAGGTCTTCACCAACACCTTCCTGGTCCGCTTCAAGCGTGGCGTGCAGCACGACGAGGCACACCAGCTCGCGCTGCGCCAGGGCTTCGACAGTCTTGGACCGGTGAGTGGCGACCACGTGATTATACGTAAACATAGCCATAGACGCGCCGCTCATTTTTGCGCCCGTATAACTTGATTTACGTCCAGAGGAATATCTGAAATTTGCCATATCGCCCAATTATGTTGCGGTCCGGCCTTTTGTATTTTAATAGCTCGGATAATAGATATTTTGTTGGGGGTTGTAGCGTGTTGTGTTGATTATTATGGCTTCGGGCGACGTAGAGTCGGTAATTGAAAAAGTTTTGATATTTATTTATGGTCTACAGTTAATTTTAATTGCAACACTAACATTATTTTCCAGCCATTCGTAGACCTACTTTGTTTGGAAATTGGCGCGCTATTCTCTTTGTTGTAGGAGGCACTTGGTTATCTACGAGGAGATCTAGGATAGTGTCAGTAGCAGGTTGCTAAGGCCACTGTTGGTCAAACAATCATGGTGAATACTTACTTAAATCATTCGTTTGTTTCCGCCGGCGGTGGCGCGTCACCCGCCTTAACGTAAACATTTTGGCATTCTTTTTTTGAGTGTTGGAGTAGCAGTTTTGATTGTTTGTAGTTTCAATATTTAGGAAAAGGGGTATCTATTGAGTATTGATCGACTATCGACACGACATTTAATATAACTTTGCTAACGAACGTACCTATTTATTATAATTTAAGAAGGAAGTACCTATGTCCTTTTTTAGATTTTCGTTTTTACTTAGGTACAACAATTAAATATCTCGGGCAAAATTTAAAGAACAGAAACAGCTGACAGAAGTTCTGAAAGGAGAGTTTTAAGAGTTACAAGTAACAGTCAGCAACACTAGTAGTTTCCAACGAGTTAAGGCAGTTTATGTAAATTAGGTTATTAGTGACCAATTGAAAGAATAAAAAGTAAAAAAAAGGTCGAAACGTCCTCTTAATGCAAACATGAGAATATTTAAAAGTTGTAAGCATCCAAATATTCTTAATTTAATTATATTCAAATCTTTAAAAGCTGAAATGATTATTAAAATTTTATATTACGCACGATGCTAATTAAGAACTTCATTCGCGTTAATTATAAAATAATTTTCGGTTCATAATTATAAAGGTATCATTTTCAGTTATACTGTTATAATATACAGATTAGAAGAATGAAAATAAATTGAAATTTCTACATTATTCTCAAACGCGAGCGTTGGTAGGTATAATTTAAAATGATGAAATCAGATATCATTTTTTTAAACCTCGCTAGTGGTTGCGGGAATCGATCTCGGAATCCTTAGCGCAGGAGTCCAAACGCTTAGCCACTACGCCAATCACGTCGTCATAGGTCGTCAGATTTGATAGTAATTGGATATTAAGTTCAATTTAAGATGGTATTTTCACATCACACTAATATTATAAAGGCAAAAGTTTGAGTTTGTTCGCATGTTTGTTACCTCTTCACGCTCAAACGGCTGGACAAATATTGATAAATTTGGTATGGAGGTTGCTGACATCCTGTATTACCATATACTACTCTTTATACCGAAAAGATTTAGCGGGTAACACCGTGGGGCGCAGCTAGTGTATCCATAACTCCATATCGTTTGTTTTCGTATTGCCAGTTTCAGCGTTTCTACACGACCTTTTACCACAGATTACCTAATAGTCACTTTATGAAATAACCGGGTCACGAGAACAGTTTCAGATAAAACGCTGTGTCATACCAGCTAGGCTTTTGTCCCTATTCTGAGAAGAGTATGTTTAGATAAACGAGGTCATTTCCCGTACTGTGTTCCACATTAAGCATTCAGTTTAAATTGCCCAGCAACACGGACGTAGTTATAGTGGCATTAAGATGGCGTCGTAACAGCTTGGCTGTTTACGAACGTTTAGATTTTATTATATAGAAAAGACGATTTTCTTTGCACACAAGTCTAGACTGGAAAGGAAATTCTTTCTGGTTTTGATGTTTATACATCTTCTTATTGTATGGCTGATGAACAACTTGGTGTCAGAGTTTAAACCCCTGTAGGCCTCTAACATAGCTTTACACACCGTTGAAAAATCTTTTAGGTGTGCTTGTGTAAATTCGAAAAGATATTGGTTGCGACCTTTGTCTTGGCAGTCCAGCGGTCATACCACTCGGTTATTACTGCTATATTAGTCAACATAATGGAAAAATACATTATTATTTCATTAATACCAGTTTTTTTACTGTTTAGGTATTCCTGAACACATAGGTATACCTATGTATAAGTGTATAAAAAAGCTATGTATATAGGTGTACATAGGTTTTTCGTTGACGTAGCAACAAAATAACCTTTTAATAAAATTCTGTCTGTGTCCTTGTACAATGTCCTTTAGACACTGTAGACATAAAGCTGCATATATAAATACACGTATATACATTGTAGATAAACAATAAACTTATTAGCTCCCCCACAGCTTAACGGCTACCACACATGACATAATAACAATATTCATAATCCCTCAATCACCGATACTCCCACGAAATTAATAGGAGTGGTCTAATCTTTGGTGCGAGGCTTGCCACACACCGCCTACACGACGCACGTATCATATAAATAAAACAAATGATACCGTCACATATCGTTCTACAAATAAAAAAGAAAAACCTGCATAGATAACAGTGAGTAGTTTTAACACCTACATGGTAAGAAAAATAGAACTACCCACCCTTATTCGTAAGATTAAGTAAACATGCTTTAAAGGTACAATCAAATGTGTCATTTTCGATGAAATACTTAAGAGACTGCTGATTAATCAGGAATTGTAGCCATTAATTCACGGCAATAACTCGTCCCCTATTACATAAGATTAATGGGCACTATCCCGCCAAACGTAGGTAAGCAATAACACTGCTAACCACTTTAGGGTATACTCTAGTACTGGTATTCAATTTATAAGTGTATCGGAACATACCATAACATAGTATACATAAAATGTCTTCTCTTGTATCCTTATCAAAGTCCCATATTATATTTTATTTAGGTTACTACGAGTTCGATAGATGTTAGCGTGTTTTTAAAAAATATGCTACTTTTCTTCAAAGAATATACGAAACGGTGCAGCGCTGTCAAAAGTAAACTAGAATATGAGAAAGAAACACAAAAAAATTGAATTAATTAATCTTGAAGCTTCAGGAAGCACAAAAAATTGTAATTTAGTACTTGAGTAGGTATCTACAATACATAATCAACAAGAATTGTAAAAACAATGATTGCCTAGTGGAAAAATGAAGGGAGGTTAATTAGTGTAGGTTTTAAATACGTAATGAAAATTACCAGCCTAATTAATGGCAATAGGAGAGCGGCGATCTCCAAAACATAAATCCTAGCAAAGAAATTTTCCTCCTTCTTGAATTGTTGATTCCATTCAATCATCGGGTCCAAGAACAATACATTCAACAGTTGGGGTTCCGACAGTTCAACTCCAACGCGTTAACCTTTGGTTTTGACACGGAGATGACGTGAATGAAGATGCCGAAGCTAGATATAATCAGAGATCGCCCATTCAAAGCTAGACCGAGACTATGTCACAATAGGCTAAGCAAATAATAGATCTGGAAAGGTGGCTAAGTAAGCGATAAGGAATATATTGGCATATTTAATATAAAAAGAAATGCTTTCTCTATCTCTGTTTTATTATATAGGTTATTAGTAAATGGGAAACTTAATTTTGTTGTTTTACCTCATATAATTTAGGTAATAATAATATCTTGTGCTATAGGGAGTTTATGAGAGACAAAATATGTCGATACCCAAGCCGCTTGCCAAGCGTGGGGATTATGGAAACTTCCCCATCTAAGGGGAGGCCTGAGGTCAACAGTGGACGTATTCCAGCTGATGATGATGATGAAAATGAGTCATAAGCCACATAATATATTGGTATGTTTCGTCAGTATATTAGAGCATTTATTTATTTATTAGCAAGTTGCAATATTAAAACCAGCACGGTAGTTTTTACTGCTGCAGTATTATAATATTTTTGGGCCTTTTACCATTTTATTTTTATGTATGAAACAAAAATAAATATTTTGTTTTCTTCTGCATTCTTTTAGTCTTTGGTTATGGTTAACGTAACGTAACCTAACCTTTTTTGAAACGGGTCAAAAGTATGCTTGTTGAATAGCAATCTCCAAAAACGTTGAGCAGTGCTTATTCGTGGCACATCGATATTGTCCGACTAATCTAACAATGATAGTATCACAGAACGTGATGCGGGTTAGTTCAATGTGCTGGAAAAAAAAACTTTCCATCTGTATGCACCGTAGGTAAGTACCTATATAGTGGATGTATGGCTCACGATAAGCTGGTTAGCAATCTACACACAATGTTACGATTACAATGTCAATAAATATCTGTGTAGATATGGATAGTTTTGGTCGTGGTGGCCTAGTGGTTAACATACCGGATTTGTACGCACAAGGTGGCAGGTTCAAACCCGGGCAAATATCAATGTAACTTTTTCAATGTTATAAATACTTTCTTAGATATGTGACTAACGGTGACGGAAAACATCGTGAGGAAACCTGGATTTTACTTTCTGAAATCGCCAACCCGCAGTGAGCTAGCGTGGTGATCAATGCTCAATCCGTCTCTATACGAAAAGAGGCCTTTGCCCTGCAGTGGGACAGTTAAAGGCTGTTATTATTATTATATATGGATAGTTTTATCTATATGCATATAGGCATATAGTTACACGAAATTATGACTTTTGTTCATTTTTAAACGGGGTACTTGACTATAATAACGTGAAATGAAGATGCGTGTTCCATGAATAATAATCTAAATCATGTTTACGAACATAAATGGAAAAGTTACGACCGTAAAAATAATAATTATCATTGTGTTTTCGTCGAAATTAACACTAAAATTAAGCTTGGTGACAATATAAATACCAGCGTATGATATATACTGTAATATACGTGTTGGAACATTTTATCGCTACAGACATGCATGTTATAGCCTCATAACAATGTAGCGAACAGTTTTATTTTACTTTGAAGTCTTCTACATAAAGTATTTCATTTTGTATTATAAAATTCATGTAGTTTTAAACGTATAACGGAACATCACGCCTGTATTTCCCGAAGGGGTAGGCAGAGGTGTAAATATAGTACCCACATTTCGCCAGTTATGTTTTTTTTAGGTCCCAATGTACTAGAGGGCTAGCCTATTGCCATTAACCGGGCACAAATCCAGGCTCCGTGCTGCTACTGAGAATGACCTACTGGGAAAACCCAGTAACACTTTGCCCGACCCGGGATTCGAACCCAGAACCTCGTGCTCAGCAGTCGCGCTTAGCAACCACAAGACCAACGAGGCAGTCTGAGACTTATGTGTATACAAGTCACCATTATAAAAGGAGAGATAATATCATCCCTTTGGCGCCGGCTGATAGCAGTGTCTGTTCGACAAATTGAGCTTTTCTACATAATACATTGGTTGGCGTAGACCGTTGCTAGTTGCTACGGGCTACGAACTACGCCGTAGCAGAAATGGAGCTATTGTAGAATATGCTTGATAAGAATAACTTTATAAGACTATGTTAGCATGTCACAGGCATTGTTCTATATCTAGCTCTAATAATAAAATGGTAAAAGAAAAGTTTGAATGCTCAAAATAAAACGTCGCCCCACACTTGGAATGTCTCCAGTGTTGTGGATGCGATTTACAAACATAAAATATCACATATACATCTGTTCTTTGCAAAAATATGCCTACACATAACATCATGCCTGTATTCCCCGAAGGGGTAGGCAGAGGTGCACATATAGTACACCCACATTGCGCCAGTTATGTTTTTAGGTCCCAATGTAATAGGGGGCGAGGCCTATATGCCTACGTATATATACGAATATACATATGTTTCAAAAACTTTTATAAAAATAAATAAATAAGGTACATACGATCAAGCAACCATTTCTTTCAGTATATTTAAAGGGTCGTACGCATCAACAACCGTGCCGCTCGAGCGCTTCACAAATGGAGCAAATACGAAAATTGCGGCCACCATTTTGAAATGCTCGCGATTTCCATACAACATACAGAGCATTTTTAGACGAGTACAGTCAGCATCATAAGTAGCTTAACATGTTAAGAAACCTTATGTCAAATAATTGAAAGAAACAAACATCAATTCAAGTTATTGTGTCAAATTATTGGCGCACTGGCTAAGTGATTAGACTGCTGCGCTAAAGGTTGCGGATTCGATTCCTGCACGGCGCAAAAAATTGTGCGATCTGCAGATGTTTGTCCCGAGTCTGGGTGTCTGTGTATGAAATATTTCATGTTTATGAAACGCACCCACGAACACATGCAGGAGAAAGCCTTAGTGTGCGGCGAGGTTTTTTAAAAAAATAGAATAGAAATAGAATTATAGAAAGGTCCAAATGATCATCTAAGAATATTTAAGACTTTTTACTTTATAAGAAGTTATTCTTTAATAAATGTTATGTTAAAAAAATTTCACCTATTTATGATGCTGACCGTACGCAGCCTAAGCAGACGTTGTTCAGCCGCCAGCGCCGCAGGGTTACTCCTATTATAATTTACAGCCGTATGAGCCGCAGAACCATGTGTTATGCTGGCACTTCACTTGGCGTATTTGCCCAAACATTCGTGACATCTTAGTAATGCAAAATACGTCATAAGTTAAACGCAATAAGGTTCATTTTCGTAGTCGTAAATATCGCGAATATTTGTTCAAATACGCCAAGTGTGGTCCTACCATTAAGTACACAGCTGCCGCTGACATGGGCGATACGCAAGGATCAAACTAACTCGTTAATATGCCGCCGGCTTCGAACTTACAACGTCCTTAAGCTTAAATATTAAATGGTACCGAAGACTTTCTTAAGTTATACAAATATCGTTAATACTTGATGTGTGCCTGTAATAGTACCTTCTGAAGCCGCCTAGATGTAATTACGTTAATATTTTCTTTATTGGGTATGCTGTAGTTGTAGGTCAATTCTGTTAACTTTAGACGTTATCAAGTAGTGCAATAGTGATGGGTGTTGGATAAAATCAATGATTTTCGTATTAAGAATAGTTGGTTTTATACGAGAATTAATCAACAAAAGTAAATTGAGAAAATATATAACAGGTAACAATTCCAAATTTGACAAGGAAATATAATTTATTATGTGAAAATGGGTGGGCAGTCTTTGTGTTGTATCCTGGGTGAGGCCTACGTCCAGCAGAAGATTGCTATATGCTGATGTGATGTGATAACTTAACGTCACACATGAGGAAGCCCATCAAGGTTGATGTTCATTAAGCCATGATAATTATGAGTTAAGCTCGCCTCTGTACATCCAACTTCTTCAAGTTTCCTTTAATCAATTTAAAATTTAAGCCTAGCATGACAACATGCATAAAAAATACAAAAAGACATATATATCTGTATGTTTTTGTGTACAATAAAGAATTAAAGTGGGCAAAAACCACTACGGAGTGGATGCCACACAACATGAAAAGGCGACGTGGTAGGCCCAGAAGGAGATGGCGGGACGAGCTGGACTCCTTTAAAGGAAATTGGTCTATTGCAGCTCACAACCGAGAGGAATGGAGAGGCCTTTGCCCTGCAGTGGGACGATCATGGCTGAAGTAATAATAATAAAGAATTAAGAATAATTTTAGCACCCACTATAGAGCAATATTGACCTTCTCGTAGCTGTTATTATCGAGCTTTTGGATAACAAAAAGATTATTCTTGTGATTTTCCTCAATCATTATAATTAGGCGAATCAACTTGATTGGACGTAACGATTAACCCTTTTTCCTAGACACTTTTGAACTACGAGAGAAAATAAAGCAGGATATTACCAAGTTTAATAGCAAACTACAAACATATAATATTAATATGCAAATGACGAGAGTATGAATAAGTTAAAATTGCGCTCTTTCACCCGGTTTATGAAAATGTAAATAGGTTTACAGAGTGGCATCGTAAAAGGCATCTTTTATAATTAATTCAGATGAAGTAAGGCAAAAATATTTTTACAAGCTTTTATTTAACTTGGAATGTGTTGTATGTGATTTTGTTTAGGTCAAATCTTGCAATCTAAATTGAAACCAATTTTGACATCCGAATGAAATGAAATTTTGCATACTTAAAAAGGTTTGGTGACAATACAATATTATGGTAGGTACTTTTGATTTAAAAGCTTGTGGTAAAAATATATTTTTAGTATAAACTTATTTAACATATTTTTTCTATGAGTTGAAACAAGCAGAGTTAGAAAGAATCACGTATAAATAAACCATCAATTTCTCGTAAAAGTACATAAGCGTATAGAAAGTCTATAATAACAGTTCTCAGTATGATTTATTTCACATTTCTACGAAAGGAGGCCGTAACATGTTTGTATAAAACAAACAATAGACCTGTGATCACCGACTGCTATACACAGACGTAGGTACGTCAAAGACTAAATGACGAATATATTCCCATCTCATCCACTTCAAAGAAAAGTAACTAACCTTTTATGTTATCTCTGTTAGAGATGGGGTGACGTCTAACGTGACAAATAAAACGAACCGAACTTGACTGTCGTAGATAAATAAGTTAATATCTTATATATAAAATTCTCGTGTCACAATGTTCGTTTCCGTACTCCTCCGAAACGGCTTGACCGATTCTCATGAAATTTTCTGAGCATATTGAGTATGTCTGAGAATCGGCCAACATCTATTTTTCATACCCCGGGTCAGCTAGTTACAAATATATTTTTAAAACAAGCTTTTAAATCAAAAGTACCATAATATTGTATTGTCACCAAACCTATTTAAGTATTCAAAATTTCATTTCAATTGGATGTCAAAAAGTAGTTCTAATTTAGATTGCAAGGTTTGACCTAAACAAACTCACATACAAACATTGCAAATTAAATAAAAGCTTGTAAAAACATATCTACTTAGTTTCGGGTCTTTAATACAATTACGCCTATTAGGAAGCCGAATCATAAATTTTAGATAATCAAACAAATTCCCTTAGTTAATAATTAAATTAAACTTCATCAGAATGTACTATAATAACTTTCGTGAGTGTTATCCATATTATCTACTATATATACCGGTTATACTCACGTCGATACCGACACCGTTCGGCTCGCGACCCCGCCGCGTCACCTGCTCATGAATAAGGGCTCCGTTAGAGTCCGAAACTAGTCGGGCATTCCCGAATATCGACGTGAGTATAACCGGTATATATAGTAGATAATATTCATCAGAATGTATTATTAAAATCTACGAATAAGATAAATTAGCAACGCGGGAGAAATTCATTAGCTCTGTTATTCTAAGGAAATTTTCCGTCCTATTAAATTTTCTTTATTTCGTGAAAGTATATTTTATGTCTGTAAACGAAGATGATACAGAAGAAATTCCTAGTTTCCCAGCACGTTGGTAAAAATGTATCTAAACAAAGAATAACTTATGAATAAATTAGCCAATCAGTAGTATTTCAAATGCTACTTTATTTTATCACACCTTCATGATCATCATCATCAGCCGGAAGACGTCCACTGTTGAACAAAGGCCTCCCTCTTAGAACGCCACATATCACACCTTTCTGGTAATTAATTCGTTATTATAATTCCTTATTGCACACAGAACAAACAGCTACAAAATAACAACATCAAGCTTATTTTAATACGTAAATTCTTTTAAAACACCAAACGTTGTGGCTAAAGAGCCGCGAATTCTAGGCCGCACTGGAAATGTTTAATTATAAAATTCTCTCTAGGAAACTGTGGGGCAGACAGTCGAGTTTTAGCATTTGACATTTGTGCGGTCCATCCGTTATTTAGAGCGAAAGTCCCGAATTAGTCGCCACTCCAGTACCTCACATGGTCCGTCGCTTTGATTCGTGTTACATTTTAGCGAGACCTTTTCTGTTGATAAGCCTTTGTCCGTAATATTTGTAGATTCTGTGGTGGCATCATCCAAATTTCTAGGCACAAGAACTAAAGACATAATCTAATATAAAAAAATATTTTTAAATGTTTAAAAATAAATTATATCTTTCGCGACTGCATTTTCATTCTGCTTTCACGTTAGACCAACAGAGATCTACAGTAAATTCACGAACACATATATATTTTCTATGTGAAAAATTATTCTCATAACACTAGTATTTTTAGAATGATACTTGCTGATAATGACTTTCTTAGATTATTGATCATGGCCGTGTTCCCATTAATAGTTTCTGTTACATATATAATAACTGGCTACGCCCCGCGGTGTTACCCGCTACATTTTTTCCGGATAAAAAGTAGTCTATACGTTAATCCAGAGTTTCAGCTACCTCCATATTAAATTTCATTAAATCCATCCATTCAGTAGTTTTTACGTGAAAGAGTAACAAGCATCCATCCGTACTGACAAACTTTCGCGTTTATAATATTAGTAGGGAATTAGGGATATGTTTGTAAAACATTTATGCGCGCACTTGGAGATATTTCACAGATTTGTGTACTACAAACAACAAACAAATGTAAGAATTTCTTATTCATCCTCATTTCTTGGCTGTTTCAACCTTTTTAATAACAAAGGGAATACTTAGGAATACTTTCCGTAGAGGTATTCAACGTTAAAATTAGCTTCGTGAGCGTCAGACTAGAGGGTCACGAAATGTTTTACTCCGTAGATATTTCAACAGACCCTTAATTTCTTGTTCTGTTGACTATGACGTCGACTTACACTCAGCCGTATTTTTATTAAAGTAATCTTAATGGTTTTGTTTATTCTTTTGAGGCAAAAGGATTTTTTAAATCTTTGTTAGACTTCTCAATTATTTTTTATAAGGTTTCCCGTCAACAGTTTTACCTAAAGTACCTAGTTGTGGATCTTTGTAAGGATTCCTTTATCTCAGACAAAAAATCTCATCAAAAAATAATTATTAAGTTTACTGTTTTGTGAATAACATATTCGTCCTTCTTCTATATCCCTACTACAACAAGCCCACCACTCGTGCCCATCATTGCGACTCCTGTAAGCCAGGATCTACAATGATAACCGTTGAGTACCATCGAGGCAATGAAGCTCGAGGCGTCCCAGAGAAATGACTCGACTGACCTGGAACCCGCAACGAAATTAATCATGAAAGAATATATAGGCGGGTAAGGATAGTTGAAACCTTTCTCTGTGACACCTCTAGCTTTATTGCCTCGGTGGTTCTAAATAGTATCATTGTAGATCCTGGCTGGTAGGCATTACATTGATGGGCACGAACGGATGACACAATGTCATACTCATATTTACATACTTTAAAATACTTAAAAAAAAAAAACATAAACATAACATCACGCCTGTATTCCCCGAAGGGGTAGGCAGAGGTGCACATATAGTACACCCACATTTCGCCAGATATGTTATTAGGTCCCAATGTAATAGGGGGCGAGCCTATTGCCATCAACCGGGCACAAATCCAGACTCCGTGCTGCTACTGAGAATTACCTAATGGAAAAACCCAGTAACAAAATTAAACTACTTACTTACCTTAAAACAACGGTTTATAAAAAAAAAATTGTAACTACCAGGGAAAGAGACTGCATCCTGCAACATATGGCATCCTAGTGTGGGATGCAGTGTCACTTTGTTCTTATGTAACCTTATTTTAAAATAAAGTACTTTACCTACATTACAAAGCTACGTTGACGCAGTTTGCTAAAATATCGATATACATGATTGTGACCTAAGAGACAACCTAATCCATTTTCAGGTGTTACCAAAATGAACCTATTAGCCATCGCCCACACAAAACCCATTTATGGTGATTTGAATTGAATATGTGGGAGGTTCATACCATTGATAAGTAAACAAGTTGACACAGTGTAACCTTCGTCTACCACCGTGGTTGTGACGTCACTATACACGCCGATGAACTACCCACGAGCGGTACTGTTAACACTATGTTAAGGATACATTATGGTAATATATTGATGAGGTTGATTGTTATTCAATCGAGAATAAAGGTTAAGATAATGGGGATATTTATAGGTCTCTCATAACGTCATGTATGTGTGCCTACACATGGAACCTAGTCGAAGAATCGTCGAATAAGTGAGGGTTAAGCTATTGTATTTCAAGTTCAATTAAAAAATGTGTATATATACTCCAAGAAAAGCATGATAAGGATGCCTGCATCTGCCAATAAACTGTTTAACACTTCGGCAGAAGTTTGTTTTGTAATGACATTGAAATTTTTTCTGGAAATAAAATGTTATTATTATTATAGTTTCGATTGAGATTGTTTCATTACGAAACTGTTTTTTTATCGTATAGTTAAATATTGTTACTGAATTTTAAAATAATGTTCTACATGCTAATACTGATACAGATTTATCTACATATTAAACTCGACCCAAAAACTTTCTGGACATTGGTTAAGAATAACAGAAAAATCTTATTAAAAATCAAAAAAGTTATTGATTAGCTCAATTTCTATCGACACTTACGCTTTTCTATCGTCTATTTATTAATTCTAATAGTACAGGATTTCTTCTTTATCATTACTTCATATAAAATAGGTTTAACTAGATAACACAAGTCTCCAATCCGATTATGTTGAAGCGGGACTAGTGAGGTTTTACGAGTATTATATTATGTTAGGATATAATATTATAATAAAGTTATAATCTCAAATAAGCGGCAACTCAATTTGTAATTTTTGGTAACTAAATTTTTGTTTTTAATTTCATTACAGTTAATATACATACATACATACATAAAGTCACGCCTGTTTCCCTGAGGGGTAGGCAGAGACCACGGATTTCCATTTGCTACGATCCTGGCATACTTCTTTTGCTTCATTCACACGCATCACATTCCTCATACACGCTCTTCGGTTGAGGGTACTCCTCACTTGCCCTTTTTGCAGAACATCTCCGATTTGGTCTAGGTATGTTCGCCTAGGTCTTCCCCTTTCCGATACTCCACTAACACTCGCCTCATATATTCGTTTTGTCATTCTTCTTTCATCCATCCTTTCTACATGCCCATTCATTCTACAGTTAACACCGAAAAAAATAGTCTTCTTTTTTTGATGTTGTAATATTGATTGTATTTGCATGCTGAAATTAGTAAGAGAAGTAGTTTACAATTAATATTGTAAACTCGTTTTTGTTCCAATAAATGATTATGATAATGATTTCTACATTATTCGATAGAACACAAATATGTCTAAAACTCCATCCAATAAAATAATAAAGGTTTAACTCAAATCTTCTTATAACGGACAAACGGGATTTATATGCCCGAGTAAACAATGGAACAATTTAGGGTTCCGTCGGCAATGACAGCTCTTATCTGACGTTATTGTCGGCCACTTTACATGCGGAACCCGTGCCGCGACGAACTTTGTTAATTTCAAACTTGGCCGGCAACTAGCGGCCGACTGCGACGGAATAATGGAAAAATATCAGCTTGATTATTCAATATTATAAGATGTAAGTTATGCTTCTCGTTACCTCTTGAGAGTTTGTTGATAGTGTTTTTTTTTTAATTGGATTCTAGGTAGAAATACATGCTTATACTAAATACGATTATATTCTTGTAGTCACATACATAACATCAAGCCTGTATTCCCCGTAGGGGTAGGCACAGGTGCACATATAGTACACCCACATTTCGCCAGTTATGTTTTTAGGTCCCAATGTAATAGGGGGCGAGCCTATTGCCATCAACCAGGCACAAATCCAGACTCCGTGCTGAGAATTACCTAATGGAAAAACCCAGTAGCACTTTGCCCGACCCGGGATTCGAACCCAGGACCTCGTGCTCAGCAATCGCGCTTAGCAGCCACTAGACCAACGAGGCAGTCACATATATATCTCCTAACCAATACACTAAATCTTATTTAAAATATAAGTGTTATTAACTTATATGTGTCACGAAGTAAAAGGTAATATGTTTTGATAAAAATCATAGAAAGATTGGATAAAAATCATCGGAGACTGCCTCGTTGGTCTAGGGGTTGCTAAGCGCGACTGCTGAGCACGAGGTCCTGGGTTCGAATCCCGGGCCGGGCAAAGTGTTACTGGGTTTTTCCATTAGGTAATTCCCAGCACGGAGTCTGGATTTGTGCCTGGTTGATGGCAATAGGCTCGCCCCCTATTACATTTGGACCTAAAAACATAACTGGCGAAATGTGGGTTTATTATATGTGCACCTCTGCCTACCCCTACGAAGAATACAGCCGTGATGTTATGTTATGTTTTTTCATAGAAGGAACATCAAAACCCTAACTTCGGTAATTTTAATACTGAATTTTAACATAACCTTTAGAATTCAGTACGCATTTCGTAGATAAATCTAGATAAGTCTGGTCGTTATAACCCTGAGACATTAAAATGGATTGTAATTAGGCTATGTATTTATATTCTATTACCTAGATAAGCTACTCACACATAAATAAGATCATAATCTCACAGATTTATTTTTATCTGTGTAACATAATCTAGCGCGTACACCGTAGCCTCAAAACTGACTTGCAAAGGATCGTAGCTCGTAGTCCGCTACGCGCTCGTAGTTCGCTACGCGCTACGATTCGTACTCTTTAATTTATTTTTAAACTTGTGAAAAAGCACGTGTAATGTTACTAGCAGATATTTGTTATATAATGTGTATTATCTATTTGTTGTTTGTATAATACTCGTACGGGTGTTGTATCGGGGTTGAATAGTTACGCAACAATTGTTCTCTTTCTGTCATCAGATATTTTATATATGATAGAAGAAGACAAATAGAGAATGGAAAATAATATACAATAAATATGTTCTACTGGCTGTGCCCCGCGGTATTACCCGCTTTATATTTTTCGGGATAAAAAGTACCCATATATTGTGTCAATCCAGAGTGTCAGTTACCTACCTTAAATTATTTTAATACGTTAAATTTACTACCTTAAAATCCATTCAGTAGTTTTTACGTGAAAGAGTAACAAACATCCATCCATACTTTCGCGTTTATAATATTAGTAGGGATTGTCATATATTTATCCTCTTAACTCGTTATTTTGTTTGTCCTTCGGAAGGTTGTATCTAAAACATTGCTTCTAGTGACTGACCTGTTCATTTGCATATCATACTCTAAAATCATAACATAACATAACATCACGCCTGTATTCCCCAAAGGGGTAGGCAGAGGTGCACATATAGTAACACCCACATTTCGCCAGTTATGTTTAGGTCCCAATGTAATAGGGGGCGAGCCTATTGCCATCAACCGAGCACAAATCCAGACTCCGTGCTGCCACTGAGAATTACCTAATGGAAAAACCCAGTAACACTTCTGAAATCATATTCTGCTATTATAACTTAGGTATGCCTGTACACCTCGAATGTGTTGCTAATGTAGATGAAAGTTTAATAGGCAATTTGAGCATATCCATGTTGTTTCAGTATAACTACGCGAACTTGTGGGTCAACTTTGTTAGGCCTACTGAGTGGTTGTAGTATGCTAACAAACTAGGGAGCGGCCCTAACCTCGGGGCACAAAGTAACTAGTTTTAATTTAACCATTTGACCTTTAAGGCTGGGTCCAGAGTAGGGTTGTCAGTTGACAAAGACATGGCTTACAGGGACGTTTCAAAGTGCCTTAGGACATATCCGTAACTATCAGAAATAACAGGAATATTATTGTAGGCACGAAATTCTTGTTTACGACCATTGACGGAATTATTAAACACATATTTGTTTCATGTCATTTGTGACAGGTTTTAATTACTGTCAGACATATGTCAAACGATATCGATACTGGAAATTTCAATTGTTGTAAAGGACATTTTGCCAAAAATGAGTTATAGTTATCATTTAATTTTAATAATTACTAGCTGACCCGGCAGACGTCGTCCTGCCCGCAAAAACGAGGTGACACAAGCTGTCAATTGCGAAAGATGGCGGAGTACCAAACCTAATGTATTTAAATATTAATTACTCGTATAATTAATAAAATTTTTCGTGAATTTTTATCGTTATTCTGAGCGGAGATGATTCCAACAAATCAAAAACCATAAAAATTGATCTAGCAGTTCTCGAGTTATAAGTATTCGAACAAACCCGACTTTGTTTTATATATGTATTACATGTTTATAGTACGTATATTTCAACTTCATAAAATATTTAAAGGTGTCAATACCTACTTCCATTCTTATTAAAGACTGTTACCGCTAATTGTCACCGATATTACACGTCCAATTCAGTTTTATTAACTTAATAATACAATTATTGATAGGTACTTAATTGCGAATACCAAATATATATGTTAAGGTTCGGTACAGTCAGCATCATAACTAGCTAAACATTGATATTTTTAACTGACCATTAATTAAAGAACAACTTCTAATAAAAAGTTTTAAATTAATAATTTGAAACAATAAGTTGAATTGATGTTTGATTTTTTCAATTATTTGACATAAGGTTTTACATATTAAGCTACTTAAGATGTTGTCTGTACCAAGTAAGATTGAAAAGTATTGTCAAGAGTATACCGGATGAATTTTTAGTCACCGTCCAAATTTTGATATATTTAGAGAAAATGATTTAATATAAAAAATTTACGTATCGATTTTTTTTCAAAAATGGAATTATTGAATGATACCTAATGCCTAGAAAAAATTTGGACGGTGACTAAAAATTCATCCTGTATAGGTAAGTCGTCAATATGTTTTAATAGACTGGTACGAACAGCAGGTGGCCGTAATGGCACGTCTAGAAGGCGACGCTTATTATTAAATTATGCCCGACCCTGAAGAAACTCGCGAATAAATAATATATTATACACACGTGAACACCGTGAACAGCGGCAGTCTTTATCAAGTCACTCGATTGTACTCGTACGAAGATTATGCGTACTTGAAATTATGCCTTTGCGGGGAATATCAAGATTATGCGTACTTGAAATTATGTCATCTAAGAACATACAGACTGGCACAAATGTGTGGAGATTGGAATACACCTCTCTCGTTAATTAACAAGAGAACCAACGGTTTATTCCAGTTAGTGTAGAAGTGGGTCAGTAGATGATAATTGAACTATACAGTATCTGTATTCAAACACACCCCTTGCCACCCCATCTTATGTCAGATTTTTTATAATTTTGTTAAGTGCTATTTGGGGTACCTTTTTTTTTTTTTCTGTTCACATATCCGTCATCGTCAGTCAGGTGTGTTAAGCCATGTCAGAGACCCACAGGCGGTTTAAGCTCTGATACCAGGTTTTTAATGTATCATGTACTCATGTTTTTACAAAAAATAAATATTCTATTCTATTCTATTCTGAACTTGCTGCATATAAGAATAGAATAGAAATATTTATTTGCATATAAGACCATATTTACTAAACTAATTAATGATTCCCTTCATGTACTGCTTTATTCATCCCGAATATACGACGAAACTTTGACACAGCTGAAGTTGCAAATTCAATTCAAAGGCGAAGCATAAATAACCCGAACACTGCTCTAATATAATTAACATTAACATCACCCAGAAACTATTTAATCAAATATGTAGAATGTGAACGTGTTAAAATATAAATACATTATATATTCGGTGTGACATTGAATATTGCTAGGGTTGACTGAACAAAATAATGTTTTTTTTATTACTGATAATAATAATAATAACAGCCTATAACTGTCCTACTGCAGGGCCAAGGTCTCTTCTCGTATAGAGAAGTAATGAGCATTGATCACCACGCTAGCTCACTGCGGGTTGGCAATTTTAGAAAATTAAATCCAGGTTTCCTCCCGATATTTTCCATAACCTTTATTCAGTGGTGTCTTAGAATAACTAAGAAAGTATTTATAACATTGAAAAAATTACATTGATACTTGCCCAGGTCTGAACCTGCAACCTTGTGCATACAAATCCGGTATGTTAACCACTAGGCCACCACGACAGTACTGATGAAACAGAGAAACTTTTATGATTCTAGGGGTTAGTACTCACAGTAGGTGAGTTTTTAGCCTTCTATGCTCGAAGTGTGAGTTTGATTCCCGTACGTAAGAAATTTATTTAAACATCAGTGCCCATAAATAACGATATTACCTAATATTGTGCCTGAAAAAGTACACAGATGCAGAATTTATCTTATCCCTTGAATGATCGCTACTAGGCAAAACTTGTTCTAATAAAACACATAACACCATCACCACAAAATTGACACAATGCACATAGGACAATTTGACGGGCATTGAGTCAATTTTGTCGGTGTACCATCTCCATACACACGTATGCGGATAAATACTTATCCTTTAACAAAATATAAAACGATTATTCTTTCAAATCCTAAAGCCATCAACCAAAACGTATCTCGCAACTCAGCATTAAAGACTACAATTATTTAATCCCAGCTTAACCATTACTAAAATATATTCCGTTCAACCCTAATTATTCAGCGGCACAGAGTAATAATCAGATTGCGAAGTACAAGGCCGCGGCTCATTATCACGGGAGAACACGTTCGTGTAGTTACAAAGTATGATCCATTCACGTCCCGCACAAACTACATACAACTCTGCTTCCATTATAACCACACTTAAATACGTGCTTCGTACAGTTTTGTTTTCTTTTGTAACTATTTGGTTTCCAACGGGTTAACATTTCCAGCGGGGATAAGCGTGCATTGCAACGTTCTCCGTTGTGGAAGAGGAACGCCGCACTTCAATGCATGAGCGGTATATCGCTTTCACACGGAAAAAGTCGTTTTTTTTTATCGTGCGGAAATGCGCAAACTCTTACCCCGTCGTTGGGAGACGACGTTATGTGGGACTCCCCCCCATGAACCGAAAAGGCCGGTCCATGAGGGTAATACCAACTAAAAACCACACATGCCTGCTGGCGCCTATGATGGCGGGGAGGCGGGATCGCTATAAGCGCTCTACCGCCAAACGGAAAAAAGTCCTGATACAAGCAATAGTAACCCTGAAGATACGACTAAAAGTAGATAGGTTTAAAAAAATCAGTATCAAGTATGTTCCTATATTTATTTAAACTTATAGTGGCTACGTACTTGACTGTTTTTTGAAGGGACCCAAGTCTGTTCAGCATAATTTAGAATAGAAAAGAATATTTGTTTAGAATATAATTTATTTGCTTGAAACATGGTATACAGATCTTGTGAATTATAACATACGTTTCTCAATAGTTAGGAAAACTGTGTCGCAACTGTTAACCTCCAAGATGTCCCAGTGTTCCAACATATTTTTTTATGAAATAGTCTTTATGTACTTTATTACGTTTATCTAACATCGTAGGATCGTTTAAATTATGCCTAAATCCGATTTAAGTATAATTGCGTTGCCAACGTAGCAATGCCTTCCACTGGAGGACTTTTAGAACGATTAGGTTATATTCGTTTATAAGTCCAAGAGTTATGTAATTAACTAGTTGCACCCCGCGGTGTTACTCGCTAGAATTTTCGGGATAAAATAGCCTATGTGTTAATCCAGGGTGTCATATACGTCCATATGAAATTTCATCAAAATCGGTCTAGCCGTTTGAGCGTGAAGAGTTAAGAAACATACAAACACACTCACAAATTTTCGACTTTATAATATTAATGTGATGTGATAGACGATATACATATTATCGTTTCAAAAACATGAAATATGACAAAAACAAACACACAGACTCGAGACAGATATCTGCGGATCACACAATTTTTTGTCCCGTGCGGGAATCAAAACCGCAACCCCTTGCGCAGCAGTCCAATCGCTTGACCACTGCGCTCATCACGTCATGACCATCATCCAATATCATAATTATTTAGCACAATCATGAACTTATGAAATAGGGGTTTTCTGCGATATGTAACTCGTATCATTATAACTATAACTTTTGTGATCCCAAAGGGTTGCGTAATCGGACACTTGAAATTCCCCAATTATGGCTTACGTAGCTTGGTCCCAAGTGATGCGGGATCGATGCCCTTCTATTGGCCTCACAAGATGGTTATGTAAGTGGGATAGAAAAATCTATGACAGGTGTTACTCTAGCGCAAATTATAATTGCCTAGATGTTCTCAGAACTCCGTCTATATCTTTTATTCAGAACTTTCAGTTATTGGGTACCAAACGTATTGGTTTGGTATTGGTATTGGCTTCTATCCATGTCCTGCAATGTATTTGTGTAAGGTTTTTTGTTTATACATTCTTACGTGAGATAAATTTTTGAGTATATCAGTGGGATGCAATTGGCAAGCTGTCGTTCATTGTGGCGTTCTAGGGGGGAGGCCTTTGTTCAACAGTCAACAGTGGACGTCTTCCGGCTGATGATGATGCAGTGGGTGTAACTATAATGTATAAGTATTTCATTATTTATGTGTACAAAAAAGTGTCACGTGTCTATTATCTCGGGAGCTTATCAAAATCATGCACGTGTCGATCCTATTACGCGGTTCATCTCCTGGGAAAGTCGAATAATTCCTATTTACATCTAATTTAATATCAGCTGATTTGTCAGAAAACACAATTATACCAACGTGTCGGGGAGAATATTTTTGCGGTAAAAGAGGTGGAGGTGGAGTAATCTCATTATTTGATTATATTACAGAAGTTAGAATATTTAATAAGAGGTGGAAATATATTTTGTTTGGGGTAAATGTTAGAGGTGAAATTCACAATTTATATTAGGTTTGCTGTTTATTTTGGGAGCATTTAAACTTATGAGATAGAAGATTGATGATGACATATTTTAAAATTAACTTGATATTATTACCTAAGCCTGGATTATATTTTTTTATGAAGCAGCTATTAGTGAAAAACATGTTTAAATATTGGTTTAAGTTCCCGTTGAATTTCTATGCACACTTTACCCTAATACTTTTTTCTATGTATTAATAATGACCTCCTTACCGAATTTCAGTCAATCCACTATCCAGGCACACGGCACTTAAAGTCCATTAGGACGGCAGGCCGACACGAGCGGAGAAATTAACAAATTCATACCAAAACTAAACTGTTTATTGCGCTAAACAAACACGTGCTCAATTTAAATATAAACACGAACTACATTTCACGCAGTGGTACACAATACAAGCTACGTAATATAAGGCTTTGAATACACAGCCCAACCGCGATCGTATTAGGCACGCTTCCTGCAATAAACGTGTATTTCCAACCAATGTATGAACAGGCTGTAGTGCGCTACGTCGGTGAAAACCGCACAGCGGCGTGCAACATCGGTTTACCATTATCTACCGACATAACCATTTGAAATTGTCCGGCGAATATTCGCGTTTAGTTGTTCGATTTTATAGGAATGTGGGTTTTGGGATTTCCATCGTGATTTGGACTGGATTAATAGAAAATTGTTCAATAGTAAATTCATCTCATCTCTTCTCACTAATATTATAAAGGCGAAAGTTTGTGAGAGTGTTTGTTTCCTCTTCACGCTCAAACGCCTGGATAGATTTTGTTAAAATTTGGTATCTCCGTGGATTAACACATAGGCTTTTAATCCCGAAAAAATGTAGCGGGTAACACCGCGGGGCGCAACTAGTTATCTATAAACATGAATTTTGCATCGAACTATTTTATTTTGGCCACATTTTTAAATAATTTTAGAAAGCGACTCAGCGCGCACATTAGCTATTTTAAAGCATTTAGGATGGTCAATTTCGCAGAAATTTGATATCCGATAGAAGTTTTGACTAAGTTATAAACTTTAAGGTGTTATTATAGAGTCAATTTAAAGTTATAATTTACTTGTCTTGTGACTGAATATTTATGAAAGTTATTGTTCATTCTCTCACGGTTTTTGTATAATTTCAAAACACAAACCTAAAAAAAATTATTAATAGACAAAACATAACGAGTTCCCCACAGTTATATTAAAATTCGAACAAGATGAAAAGCGATTCAAATGGAATTGCCTTTTGGTTACACGTGTACGCCTATACAGTACATACATGACTTTGATGTAGTCAGGAACAAAGTATTTCCGTATCCGAGTACTATTGGCATGTGTAGTAATAATATATTGGCGAAATTGCTTTACCTTACAAAAATAATATTTCTTACAAAATAGCTTCAGATGCCTGCTTCCTTGTTCTATTGGTCGATGAGTGCGATTGCTGAGAATGAGGTCCTGTATTTCGATCTCGAGTCGGGCAAAGTGATATTCGGTTTTTTCATTAATGTAATTCTTAGTGGCAACACGGAGTGTAAACTTGTGCCCGATTAATGGCAATAGCCTCGCGTATGTTGACGATGTGATACATACATACATAAAGTCACGCCTGTTTCCCTGAGGAATAGGCAGAGACCACGGATTTCCATTTGCTACGTTTCTGGCATACTTCTTTTGCTTCATTCACACGCATCACATTCCTCATACACGCTCTTCAGTTGTGGGTACTCCTTACTTGCCCTTTTTGCAGAACATCTCCAATTGACAACGATGTGATGAGTATACACAAAGGTGTGTAGTACAAAGATTTATAGTACACATCTGTGTATTGAACATACACATAAGTGGCGAAAAGTGTACACCCAGAAGAATATGGTACACATTTCGCCAGCTGTTTTTCTATTTTATGTCTCGCCTGTATACCCCGAAGGCGAATACAGGCGTGATGTTAAATGAATCGGGAAATATAAGAACAATATTTTGCAAAGACAGAGAAAGAGAGAGACTAGAGAACGGTATTTAACCTTGTATGTATTTATTCTTTTGTGGACTGCTCTATTTAGTGTACATTGTACGTGCTTAATCCATCTAGGGTTCGTATTACTAAAGCGAGCAAGCAGATTCTCTAGTGTAAACAAATGACGGTACATGCAAGCCTGTTTACTCGCGTTTGATGCCGCAAACATACTCCCACTATGATTTAATATTTTATATATGTCAGTGTTCCCGTTGGGTTGTGTAGTCTTCTGTAGGCTGTATGTGTATTTCTATAGCTTTCTTTTTTATAGAGCATGAGTTTTAATATGTTATGTTATTTTATCTTAACTTTAATGTTTGCAGGCTGTGTTAGCGAAACATGATTGTACTTATCTATAAATATTTACAACACCTTTTATACCATGTTTTATGCAAATAAATTATTTACTTACTTCTCTCACATTTCAGCGATGACTGTTAGAAGTACCTATCTACTACAACTGGCAAGAATAATATACTCGAATTATTAAATTAAAAACCCAATATCATACTTAAAATACCTATAATTTATTATAAATATTAGAGACGGGGAATTTACGACAATTTTATTCATTTATATTGACGAATACGGCTATTAAAATATTGGAGATCAATATTATCAGAATCTACATATTGTGCTCAAGTTTATAGGTATATTTTGTGAAATAAGAATGTCAAAACTTATTTCACAAAGTATCTCAGGTATCTGTGTATTGGTTTTAAAAAGGCAGATATAATAATAACAGCCTATAACAGCCCACTGCAGTACAAAGGCCTCTTCTCTAATAGAAAAGCATTGAGTATTGATTTTCACGCTAGCTCATTGTGGGTTAGCCGATACAATACTTTTATTTCGTACTAGCTGCGCCCCGCGGTGTTACCCGCTAAATTTGTTCGGGATAAAAAGTAGCCTATGAATTATCATAGGCTATTAAAAAAAAATTACGGCACACTTATTAAAGTGTGCCTAATTTCTTCAAAATGAGGAGAACGTTTGAGCGTGAAGAGGTAACAAATATACAAACACACCCACAAACTTTCGCCTTTATAATATTAGTGTGATGCGATATATTCTTATACATACATCTCTATGCCTACCTCCTATTTAAAAGCCTCGTGCATCATCTGATAAAGTAATATAAATACGTATGTATGATAACAATGGAACTATATTGCACTCACACAATGATGGTTTAGTTTGATAAACTAGAATATCGTGCGACGTTGCTTTTAATCAGAATGTGACTGGAGTATGACGCACGAGACGGTATAATGAAAGCTCTACTATTTGTCAAAGAAATATCTTTTTGTATTATTATGTGGAGTTTAATCAACCTTGACGTACCTACTACTATAAATACTACTATAAATAAAATCTACGTACCTACCGTAGATTTTATTTATAGACGGACGTAGACGCAAAATGTAGGAATATAACCTTATTTAGCGACTGCTAAGCACGAGGTCCTGTGTTCGATTCCCGGGTCGGGCAAAGTGTTACTGGTTTTTCTATGAGGTTATTCTTACTAGCATATGTAAACAATAAATAGGACTAAAAGAAAGACAATGTATCTCTGGCCTCCACACTAGGATTATTAGACTAGTGTGGGGACACTAGGATTCCCTGTGTCATGGGGGTCCAGTCCCTTCCATAAGTTAATTAAATAGATAGATAGAATATATTTTATTGCACACCAGAAAACCAGTAATACAGAAAAACCTTAAAACTAAAACAACAGTGCAAGTGGCGGTCTTATTGCTAATAGCAATTTCTTCCAATTAGTGTAGATGACATTATGTAAAACTCTGTCTTCTATAAATAGATTCATGAATAATTCCAATTTGCATAATAATGCTTTAAGAACTCCAAATATTATAGACAACGTCAGTTTTACGTCAAGAAATTGGAAATTTAAAACTTAAAGTACCAAAATTAGATTGTCAAAATTAGATAGTAGGCAGTTTAAATTGCTTGTTAAAATACTGAGCTCTGCGTAGGCGTCTTGTCATACCTCATGAGTATTCAATGGTTTGTTTTTGACTTTACGTAAAAGTTAATGTTATTTGTTAAGTGGTAGGATCGCGTTAAATTAGATATGACGACCCAATTTTTGTAAATTACTGTCTGATTCTGATACAGGACAAGTACCTTTCTACATAATTATATTTGTTAAATGGCATACTGATCAACACGTGTTCTAGAATTAAAAAAAAGCACCAATAGGTACAAAGGTTTTAACAGACATCGCACATTTCAAACTAAAAAAAAGACCTGAATTTCGAAAATTCTATTTACATAATAAAGAGTTGAAAAATACAAATGGCTGCCATATTTCTTAATGAATGTGCGCGCAGTCTGCAAGGACATTCGGTAGGCTGTTTGACGATAAGCCCTCTAGTGGTCTGGACAAAGACCCGGCTAGCCAAACACACCGCTAACACCCTTTGTTCTGAACAAAGAAGCAAGTAAGCCCTTTGAAAGCGGCTTCTTATATATGTGTAGAGATTTTCCAGATTAGAAAACGTATGTTTAGTTAGTACACTTAAACTTGAGAGAGGGTGACAAGGTCTGTAAAAGGACGTTAAGCCGCAGAATTTTAAGTATCACTTGAAATGTTACACCATTTTGTGTCTCAGTACTTAATGTGGGATTTATTTTTGTATTTACGAGTGCCATCTGTTCAGAGCTTATAGCTTTAAGGCTATACCGATTAGAGGGGTTGTTATATTTGAATATAATTTATAAGCGGGTAATGTTAAATGAGAATTGTTGGAAATTTATTTGATGAACGGAAACAGAATATTTACTTTATTTGAATTTATGTTGTAGCATAATGGCGTGTTGCTTAACTGGTGAGCGGTATTGCTGAATGTGAGGTCTTGGGTTCCATTTTTGGGTCAGGCAAAGTGTTATTGAGCTTTTCCGTCAGACAATCCTCAATTGTACCCGGTTAAGGGCAAAAGTCTGAACCTCTATTATATGGGATCTATAAATGGCGATAATTCAGTGTATACAGTATAATTTTCAGCCATTTTACCAATAGACATCATTTTATGCCATCGTACTCCTTTATCCATTTAGTAACGGATCCCATTTTTAATTAAGTCAAGATCCTTATAAATGATACAGTGTGATCTTGTTAATGTAGTTAGTTCGGGGCCTTGGCGCCGTTTGTTTAGCTGACGGCCTTAACCTTGCGACTAGCAAACACATTACACGTGCAGTTATGTTAAATATGCTGAAGAAAGACAAGGATTAATGTATGCTGTTTGGCCTTAAAAGGGTTATTATTTGTATGTGGACTATTTTGATTTCTTTCGACTTTTGGTTATACCAGTCCTTTCATTATCATCAGCCCGTAGCAGGAGACTGCTGGATATTGACGTCTTCAAGGTACGCAACAGAGCTTAGCTTGCAGCTTTGCGTATAATTAATTAAAGGCCTCATTTACTTATTTATAATATTAATATTTTACAAGACAGCTATCTTGCTAGGATTTTATCTATCAGGTCAATAAACTAATTTCATTGAAATAAAATAATACCGCTTTGTAACGCTTATTTTTAATGCCACGAATTCAGACTTCATGCTGCTACGAAGAATTCCCTAATAACACTTTGCTCGACCCGGGATTCGAACCCAGGACCAGCAGTCGCGCTTAGCAAGGACTAGGTATTATCTTTTAATTTAAACGGGAATAGTTCTACACATATAGGTACTGATAATATTATTTACTATAATTATGTTGTAAAGTTCGACTCGCGACTCTGCCAACCAGCTCATGATAAGGGCTCCATTCGAGTTCGAAACTAGTCGGGCATTCCCGAATACACACGTGAATATAACCGGAATATATCCGTACTAATATTATAAACGCGAAAGTTTGTAAGTATGGATGGAAGTTTGTTACTCTTTCACGTAAAAAACTAATAAATGGATTTTAATGAAATTTCATATGGAGGTAGCTGACACCCTGGATTAACGCAGATTACTTTTAATCCCAAAAAAATGTAGCGGGTAACACCGCGGGGCGCAGCTTTTAGTAAATAACACGGATAGCACTTACGAAAGCTATTATAGTAAAACACTTAATATTGCCCATTATTTACTGGAACTCCAATAGCACTCAATACCTGGCTTCATACTGAGTTAATTTGCACACTACTGGGCTTTCCATTAGCCTAAATAAAAGCAAACGAAATTGAATGCCGAAATCAATCTCCAAACCAATTTATTTTGATTGGCAGGAAATGGAAACGTTTACTGTGGATATAGTTAATATTCATAGGCCAGTAACAACTAATTTGTCGAATATTTATGTACCAATTATACCTCCTTCTTATTTAAAAACTAGAATAATACCTGTATTAACTTAAACCCTTCAAAGACTATTGACATCTCTATTATTTGACATGCAAACGACAGTGACAGATATAATTAAATTTAATCTATGGTTTAAAGTTGACACTTTTTATGAATAAAGGAGATATAGTTTAATATTATTTATCTTCACTGTTATATTAATAGGTGAAAAAAAATCAGTGTTAATTAATCGTGTCATTTTCTTTTTTCACCAATTAACACAACAATTTTTAATTTGGATCATATTTCCAATTATACAATAGTTAAAACAGACTTTACTAATTCTTTGCAATTGCAATAACCAAGCGTGGCAGTCACAGCTCGTATATTATTAAAGCTTCTGAAAGCCTATCAGGCTGCAGAGGCCTACAATAGGCATGTAGTTCCATTGTACTGTGTACTTACCAAGTTACAATAAACACAGTCATCATAATTGTCAAGTAGAAATTTACAAAAATAAATGAAAGCATAAGACAGCAAAAAGTTATGTTGCTGAAGTGAAGTAGCAAATAATAAATGGGAGAAGTCAGGCCTGTTTATTTGAATAAATAATCCGGGCTCCACGGACCTTACGCCTTTGTTTCAGTACCGGCCACATTGTTACGAACAATACGTTTGTATTCAGAATATTAGATGAAGCTGTTGTGTCGGTCGATTTCAAACAGCCCGCACAAAACGTGAGACTCAAATATTTGGCTATAGTTTTCTTTTTTTTATATCAAAGGGTTTCTCGTTGTAAACGCTTTTGTCTTATTTTTTTCATAAGTAAGCTCACGTAAAAATATTTAATGAAGGTTTTAATATAAAAATAATATAAAAGATACTACTTGAAATATCATTCTAAGATGCATTCAATACGCAAAAACCAATCAATGGTAATAATGTAATAACAATGTTAAACTAAATGCTTAATATCAATAATTTAATTTTGCAAATGTTATGCTTCTTTTATAAACGAAAACATCGCATATATTTTAAATTGATTAAGGGAAACTTGAAAAATGATGGACACGAGAGGGACTCGAACCCGCGACAGTCGCCGTACCGTGGCGCTGCTCTGCCAACTGAGCCACCGTGTCACTGCTCGCATCCATCAAATTTCAAGTTCCCTTTTAGTATTTAAGTCTTAAGGGTATCGCATATATTTTGTCAGCTGTGGGCCATTATTTTCCGTATTTCACCATGCTGCTATAATACTTCAGTAGTATTGTCAACACCCTCGCGGCCCTTAGAAACAAATTGACTTAATTTTTACCGACTAAAGTATTTACTTCTAGCTATTATTGTTATCTTCGCGTTCTTCGACAGTAATAATAAATAATACAAATTTTATTGACATAAAATGTTTTCTCACATAGTCTCAGGGAACTTTTGAAAGTTTCTTCGAAGTAGCATGTCTATTTTCGGGCTCAGGTTTGATTTCTCTGGGAATCCATAGATATCTGGAGTCATAATTGGTCAGAGACATGGTATGGTGATAAGTATAATATAAGACAATTGGTTTAGCTCTTCGGAGATATATTATCTTTGATGATACATAGGTGTGCGTCGGAATTTCGGAATACACCAGTCGCTTTCAGCTGTCGCATACGGCCTTTACCTAGGTATATCTTAAATTTGTCATACATTCCTAATAATGATTGATTTAAAAAGTAGATAAACATAATCGAATGATAATACTTATGTTATAAGTAAGTCTCTAGAGAGCTTAGCCGAGACAAAAGAAATGTATGTCGGTACGCTGTGAGAAGTTGAAGGTTTCTTTTTAATGCCGCTCGGAGAAAATGAGGTCTGTATTCAATCATTGAAGATTATTTTATCCTGTAAGTAATCCTCACTGGTGATAAGATTATAGGTTATTGATTATTAATTTGATTATTAGAGAGGACATTGGTGTAGAAAGAGTGGTTAAATTAGAGTTGCATGTATGCAGAATATGATAGGTGGGGAATGAATGAGGTGAAACGCAATGGCAGATTGCCTTTAACCTCATTCACTCCTCTCATTCATTCTTTCGAATGTAATGAAATTCAGTTGTTCCTTCTGTAAAACAGGTGTGATATCTGGAGGGCTTTTTTCCTCACGAAACTTATACTGTAGTGATCCGCAAATATGTCTTGCAAACAAGACGAGTTTACCTTATTGTACCTGATTAATGGTGTTAGGTATACCGTCGATCACATGGGATTACTACTGTCTAACGAGCCGTGACTTTGTGATAACGAGTTCTGATTTTCCCATCGGGGAATACCTATCTCTGTAACTTCAGAAAGGCACGCAACACATTTTAATACTTTTCATCTTTAACATTTTTAGGGTGAAGTAGGTACCTTAAAGCTAAGGCGGATAATCCAATTCCATATCCATACTAACATTATAAATGTGAAAGTAACTGTCTGTCATTTACGCCTTCACGACTAAACCGCTGGACGCATTTTGATATAATTTGGCATGTCGGAAGGACGCTTAAGACCCTAGAAAGGACATAGGCTACTTAAGGCGAGTGAAGCCGCGGGAAAAACTAGTTTGTGAAGAGTCCCTTTTCTGGAATTTCCTCTTTTATACGTGCTAAAAATACGCTCACGTTTGACCAAACTAACACAATAGTTACCTACTCTATTTGTGTCGATACATTTACTTTTCCCCGAATTCTTTGACTCGGAAAGAAAAATACGCGGCGAACTAGGTTTTAAGAAAAGTGTTGCGCGTTGTTGAAAAGGGAACCGTGTTAAAGTATCTCAAAAATGTCAATGACTTGTGGAAACCAGATGTTAATCAATATGCTATTCACGTGAATTTACATTAACATAATTCAGCTTGGTAAGTAACTTATGTCTAATACCCACCACGCCTGTATGTATAGCTACCAATTCGTGAAACGGTCTTAGTTGCGTATATATTTTACTAGCCGCACCCCGCGGTTTTACCCGCTACATTTTTTCGGGATAAAAAATAGCCTGTGTTAATCCATGGTCAGTTACCTCACATGAAATTTCATCAAAATCGGTGTAGCCGTTTGAGGGTGAAGAGGTAACATACAAACACACTCACTATCTTTCACCTTTGTAATATTAGTGTGATTTCGTATAACAGAGGCAGTAGTTCTCGTGGCTACAATTAATATACATCGAAGTATAAAAAAATATCTGTGATAGTAAAATTCTGTGTCATTTTTTATCGACCCAAAATGTAGTAGGTAGATTCTTACATATAGTGATATCCTTACATAAAAGCTGTACCATAATAATGTTTCAGATGAGTTTTTCTATAGAATATTTATGTCCACACACATAGTGTTCAATTTATTAATTAAGTTCTAGGAACCTAATACTAATATTAATGTAAACCTATTGACTTATTGATAGTGTAATTTCTCAAGTACCTTCAAATTTCGTTACCGATACATACGGATCGTTGAATGTCAAATTCTATGGTTATCAAGGTTGTATGAGATCAGAGCGACTGATTAGTTCACTCACCCACCGTCTACGAATTTATTGGCAACATCAAACGATTTGTATCCATAAAGTACGCCATGCTCGCAGCTTTATGTTGTAATTACACTTTGTCGGAGATTGGATATTACAAATTGCGATTGACAAATATTTGGTGGGTATATAATATTATTTATAATACGCCTTTGAGCTTACTAAAATTAGAACATTATACTAAATTAACTTTAAGCAAAGGTTAGGTTTAAAATAAACCAATCATCATTTTATGATGTGTTTTTATTAATTTACATTACATACGACGTATTACCCTGGCGATAGTTTCAAGATACTGCTGGTACTGGTGGTTGTAAAACCTCAGGTCCACTTGCTGTGGCGCAGAAAGCTTGTCCATTAGTGGACTTTGTGAATGAAGATAATAGTCATATACTTACGAAATAATTCAATAATCAAATAAAGGTCACCAATCGTGGATCTTTCGCCTGAAATGTTTCTGATTACAAACGAAATTATTTCTATTTTGTAAATAAAATAGGCATGGATTTTAGCCATACCACGTAAAACTAAATTGTATCAGGAAATCCGAAGAAACAACAGAAACTCGACGCTTACATTACACAAGAATAAATAAAGAGAGAACGCCTGTTACCCTACAGTTATCCTCGTATAGCTCTTGATATCAAAGTTCTGTCGCTGGCACAAAGGCAATCGTTATGCCACGTATCCTTGAAACTTGTTCCCCCCCCATTGGTGAAGTGGTGGTCGGGCTTGAAGAGTTAGTCACTGCGAATCATGTTCGATATCAATTCTATTCTAATTTTAAATCTCTTATTGTATGGATGTTTCATTTACTGTCAATTCTACAGCTCGGGCAAGTTTGTACTGATATTGAGTGTTTATAAATATTTATACAACTCAATGTATAGGTATAATCAACAAAACAATAGGGCAAAGTGGAGAGTGGTAATTAAAACCTTTCGAAAGACTGCTATGACTGCAGTGGCTAAAAACAATCCAATTATTATTCTCTCTATCGTTCGTCGTGTTTGTTGAATAGACTGTTGTCTAACTTATTTATTTGCGTTTATTTGTTACGTGCAGGTATTATTTAGAAGTGGCATCGTTAAATATTCGTAGAGACGAGAATGTGATGTTGTTGATGATAATACAAAATCACAACCAATCATTTTATTGTTATAAGACATGTTTGTCTAAGATGAAATATATCACCTAATTAAGGTACCTACGAGCAGAAAGTATACTTATATTTAACCCTGAGTTTAAACTTCTTCATACAGTCACGTCAATCATGTTAAGTTGCCAGTTCACAGTTCCATTTCCAGCCGCTATGTTCAAAATTCGCATGTCTACGAGCAATTTGACATAATTGTTTTATGACAGATAACTGGCAGTTTCGAGCACAATATTTCGTATGAACTGCGCGTTCAACGTACAAATGTTGAGTGCAATATCGAATTGTCCGCGTCTGACGCTAAACGCTGTTCGCGAATTGCACAACGATTGGTAAATTACATTTTTCCATTTATACTCGAGCTAGATTTAATTTGTGTTCGGCAGTGTGAATGGACAGCTGGTATTTACGATGGAATGGTTGACGTTAACGATAACGAATGGGAGCTTTATCTTTTATAAAAAACGCGAAAACAATGTTTTGAGTTTCAAAAATGTCGAATTTTTGTTTTTACGGTCGGATGTGTCGGATAAATATTTTTTGCAAAACATTCAAGGTAAAAGTCCTTCATAATTCTGTTTGTACATTGTATACCACCTCGTTCTTTTTATGTAAATAAAAATTCTGTTTTAGACTGAAATAATAAAAAATAGAATAAACCTTGCTCGCTTGTTATGTGTATCAACAGGATTGGTACCTATCGCGGTAGAGATCGCAATACCAAAGCTTTTCGACGTGACAGATGTGGTTAGAATTATACATAGTAACGTAGGCTACCTACATAAATTACGTATAAATATTAATGATACCTAGATCAAAACTCCTTTAAGTGTTAAATAGAGCTTTCACATTCAATAGTATTGATGTCAACAGTAGGCAATATAGGTACGCAGGCAAACTAGAATCAATCAATTGATTATCACTTAATACAGACAAACGCTTATCTAGATTATGCAATCGAGTATAAACTCATGGTACGGACAATACATCAATATTATTGTCACCCAATTGGAATTAGCACCTAACTACGCAGGTGGAGATATGAAAGGACAGGTACACACAAATGCAAGTGTATAACGAATAGAGTTTATGTAAATAAGCTTTATTAAAGAAATAAGAAAAACTTAACTAACGTACTTTTCCTCTTTCAGGAAATTATTTTTATAATAAGTTTACACCATCTTAGAACTTCGAAACAAGTATTATATCAGGCCATAAGTCTAGGTTTCGTCACTATTTATATATTCCTTAATCGAAAATCAGCAGTATCTATGTGATATTTTAAACTTATGCAAGTATCTACTTACATTAGAACGATAACACTGGTATTTTCTTTTTACTTTGCTGGATTACAAGAAGAACGTCCGATTTTTGAGTGCATCATCAATATTTGAAACGTAACAAAAATATCATTAATAATACGCCAGTAAGAGATTACTTGAGATTTTATATTATCCGTGACCTTGTCCGTTAGCAAATTTATTATCTGTGCGATGATTTATTATCTGTTTTTGGAAGCAATAAAAAATGGCCGATTGGTTGCTAAGCAACGTAAATTCGCGGTTTTATATCGCATTTAATCATACCTACTGGTTTACTCGCACCGGTGTTTATATTTACTAACATGAGATATTGTAATAATAAGTAAGGAGCCAATGTTACTGTTAAGAGATTGGCTTTATAATTGTACTACGGTTTGTATGAAGTATTTGAATAGATCTGCAGATATTTGGTCTTAGTTTCAGTGGTTTTGCTAAGAAGATTTGTAAACGCATCAACCATGTACATAAAGTAGACATACCTTTGTGTACTTTCTTGCAACTTAGGTCATTTTACTACTACGTGAAAATAATATAAACAAAAACATCTTCCAAAACGCGTGATTTCTATATGAAAATCGAAATTTTAGGATTTATACGTATATTATTTTAGGCTGTAACAAAAATAATTCTCGATACACGTGAATTATTAGCTGCTGAAATATCCAATCGAGTATGTGTATTTGCTATTCACTTGATAGCTTGTTTGTTTAGTGGAAAACAATAGCGTGGTGGCACATAATGCTAATATTTCTGTTCAGGCGTGGCCCAGCATTGAAATAACATTAATTCATTGTTAGTACTGTATACTTGAATTAATAATATTATGAGCTTTTGTTCGCTTGATTTCATTGTTATGTTAGCATATGTGTAGTATCTGATCCGCTAGTGTGAGTTTTGTTGATAGCTAACTAAAGTTCTACATTCGTTTTTGTTTCGTTCATTTTTCATACAAAAGGAAAACTATGTAGTATATATAGTTTTGTTACTACCAACAAGACTCACTTAAAAGCCTTTGTTAAAATACCTTTCATATTAATCTAACTAAACATAATCTAGTATGTGAAGCAATATGTAGAGAAGCCATCTTTGTGCAAATAGCTTTCAAAACGTGGGAGCACTTGGGAGCGTATAATTTGAGAATTTAATCCTTTGAGAATATGTCGATATAATTATATTGTAACTATACAGTGAATTATACCTAAATATAATATCATTGTATATAACTGTGTAAGAATATATAATAGATTATATGTATAACGTATTGTACCTACCTAGTACTAATATGAAGATTTACTATAGACAATTTTGTTACGGTTACCTACTTTATTTTTGTTAATAATTACAATAATATTATGGTTTAAAAGGTATAAAAGTGTGTTTGCCATTACCCCTCAAATATATTTAATATTTAATAAACTTGCGTTGTCTCGTTTGAGTTTGAGTGACCTTTTTAAAGAGGTACGTCTTCTACGATACCAAGGTACTGTAATGCAGAAACCAATCACTTAAAATTTCGATCGGTCCATTAGTGAAGAATCCTTTGAATAATTAGGTCCATCAGTAGGAGTAATTACGCATTGCCGCGGTATTTTAGCAGGCTCCCTTTATTAGGCAGCGTAATGAAACGGCTTAAGTTATTTAAAGGACCGCATTAAATAACTTTCTTGTAGACCGTTGAATAATAGGAGCCTTTGCACCTCTTGTTAATACGTATTAGAAACTGTCTTAGGAAACTATAGTAAGACATTCTTCATAAAGGTGATAACAAAAGCATAAAAAGATCATGAAAAAATATACAAAGGCACAATTTTAAATTCTACTAATTCACTCGCAAATTCTAGAATTCACGTTTCCAAGTTTTAATTCCTCTTCTTCTAAGTAGGTAACCACACTAGGTACCTACTGTAACTAGTTACTCTTTACTGAAATGTTAAATACCAAAACCTTTTAAAGATAAACGAATTATATTACCGTTACCCGTGCTTTTTAAACATACCTTTTTTAGATTTTTGAGTTTCGTCAAATTTGCTTTCGCACAAATCAAAATGGCCGCCGCTTCGTGTGACTTGTGAGATTTCACCCTGAACTTGACATTGGAAGGGATTGGACGTGACATGTGAGGGAGGGAAATCGAAAATGTTGAGGGAAGTTCGGATTTAATATCATTTGCATATTATATTGAAGCCGCAAGAAACTTACTTTTGGGATTGGCAGTTTCATGAATAGTTTGAAATCATAAAAATAAGAACGTTGAAATAAATCCACATATTCGTTTATAAATATTTTTTAAGGCAAGACTTCTTTGCCGTTCATTTAAAATTAATTTGAAAGTCTTTAATCCTGCAAAGCTTACAGCAAATATTAGAACATAAACTATTAATACGTCTAAAGTAATTAGCATTAATTCGATTACTTCTTAGTATAGATATAAGTTTTCCAAAGTAAGTCGTCGTAAGTAAAGACGAAACTTTAATTAAAGGGATTCTACTGCTTCAATGTGCTCTAAATAAATTCTATTCTTAACCGAAGTAACTCTAAAATAGTGTACAATAAAAGAGCTAAATACGGACGATAAATTATAGGTTTCAGATGCCTACAATTTGTTCTTCGTGTTCACTGGAGGAGGGTTCTTAACGTGCTAATGAATCAAAGGTTTCAGGTCCTAAAATTAACAAATAATTGACGGGTTTGTGTGTAAAAAATGTCGGGTAACTGTGGTTTTATTTGTCTTGTAAAATGTATTTTAGTTTTATATTGTAAATTTTATTAAGGAAAAAACACATACACATTTAACAGCTAGACACATAAAAGATTAAGTCAATGTTAACCACAACACTTTCCACATATTGCTAATGGTTTTGCTACATTAAGTTTTAAGTTGCAATGCAAATACATTTATAGAAAAATCGGTTGTATAATAGAAATACACAACAAGTTGCAAGTATACATGTAGGTACGTAGTTTTAGCACAATATCGGTGCTGTATACCTTTTTTCACAGCTGCAACTGGCAGGTCACTTGCTGCAATTTATAGCTAGCTACTCGGGTTTAAAGACGTAACAAAGAGAATGTTGGTCTTTTATTTACTTCTGAGTTTTATTATTACTTTGATGCTTTTATCCCTTCTTTTTATTGTTCTAGAAATATAATTGTACGATATTATCTGCTACCAGAACTACTATGGCAATTAAGAATTACACGTGACTTTATGTATGTATGTATGTATGTAAACATATGCTAATAAAGCTCATATTTTCTCTCATACTCTCATCGTTTCTTATTTTTACCTGCATAATCTCATTCATGGCACTTAAACAAGAGCCTCTAACTTAATTACCCGATGCATGTTAGTTCTATCGCCCCCTCCAGGGTAGTTCAGGCTTTGACCTGTGGGTGGGAGGGAGTCAGGTCACCCATGCATTACCTAATGGCACGAAACAGGGCACAATTTAATTGCAGTTAAGTTATAATCAGATGTGTATAGGTGCATTATATTTATAGCTACCGTGATGCACATTTTCGGAGAAGAGACTTGTTAATTTTAATGCAATTATTTCAGTAGGTGCTTCATCCTTTCGTTTGACGGTCGTGGACCTACTGAGCTTAGAAGATCATGCAGACTTAATTAATTAATATTATCCAAAACTACTCGGTTTAGGCGTCTGTTTATAAGTAGTAATTGAGTCTTGTGAAACCCAAAGAAACTTATGCGGAGTAGAGTTACTAACTAACGTGGTTTCATATATGAGTACCTACATGCGAAGTTTATGAGTTAATGGGAAGATAGAGTTCTGCGGTAACTAATAGTAGAGCAATCAAACTATATTGCAACACTGATACTCGTAGCTTTGCATAATGGTGGTTTCACGGCACGTTATACCTATCACGAGTCGTGTCTGCAACGCGCCGTGGGAAGGGGTAGCTAGGATTCGCTCGTGGTACTTGCTGGCAGTTTCAAATACCGTGAGAAGTTGTCGTAATAAATAAGATGAATATTGTCTAATCAAACGTGTTGTTAGCTAAATGTAGTGTCATTTACTAAATGCTCGCCAATTTTGCGCTGCTAACGATTAATTAATTAACGCAGGTTAAGATTTGCAGGTTTTAAACTTATAAAATAAAGATCAGTGTCAAAATAACACACAAATTACACAATCATGAATTGCTAAAGGTGACTATTTCCAGTAAAATAAATAAGTATCTAGTTGATGAATATAGAGATACTCTATGACAGATTTCATTTCTTGGTCAAGCCTGTTTTAATCTCAACCTACATGAAGATTATGGGCAGCCCACGGATACACTAAGAAGGTTTACTTACATTTATAGAGGCTTGGCGGGATTGGGGGCCTTCAGAAGACCTCAGTTAGGGATTAAATACGAGAAACATTACTTTAGGTACATCCCTGATGTCGGTGGTTCGCATTAAATATAGCAACGTCCATAGCTCTTTATTTGAAAAATTCGGTCACATCTGTTTACACGTGATGTAAGATATAAAAAAGTTACAACCAATCCGTCACAATTTTGTCTAAATATTAATTTAAAAAAGCTCTATCACTGTCAATTTTTCGCCGACTGCGGCAAAACGAGAGAATAACATTAAACATAAATATGTGGTCCAACGTTATGTAACTATACATAAAGCAGACGGGAAGTTAAAGGTCACGTTTGATATTTGTATTCAGGCTGGGCAGAAGACACCGAGTATTTACATAATCTAGCGGTTCCGTACAAAACGACCCACTGTTAGCACAACATCTGGGGTTGAATTGAGACGTTGACTAATTAATGTAAAGTTTTATACGATAATATGAACAAGCACGAACTTGCTTAAAAAGTCACGTTTTAAAATTCGAATGATTTTAATCACTTTTCTTTTTCATTTGTTATAGCCGGCCAGTTTGATAGTTAAAATTAGTGTTGCGAATTCGTTTTTTATTTACCAAACAATTAGGTTTGTTAAAATGTAATAGAATAATAGATATAAAATCAAACCAATTACTTTATTCCAGTCTTAGTAACGGCAACATGAAACTTTAAATATCATTACTTACATGAAATTGCTCCGCTAATTCAAAATAATTTATTAAATACCTATATCATGTATTTATCTACTATAAATAGTCTTATTTTTGTATATTTGTTAGTATATCTGTGTATTGGCGATTTGGAACTTTATTTTTTCATTTCTTCAACTCTCGCTGTTGTTGTTTCAAATGCAACTACCACAATCTTTGACTGGTAGAAAACGCCTGAGGCATTAAGTCCACCTCTGTATATATTTCTGTGTATGAAGTGTAAATAAATAAATAAGTCCGTATTTGACGTGCCACGCTCTATTATTTAGTTGTGTGTATTCTAAGCTGCAGTGTTTATGCAAAGAGGTCTCGATTTTTACACGCTTTTTATTAGCTACAACCGACGTTTTTGTAACCGACTTCTTTGGGCGCGATTTTGACCCACTTAAATTTAAATGATCTACCCTTGTATGTCACAAAAGGTTATTTACGCTAGAGTATATATAATATTTATTTGGAACAAGAACAAGTACAACATAAAAGCTTTTTTTTCTGCACATCCATTTTATTATAATTTCATTAATAATTTTATCATACTTTACGTATGGTATTAAATTTCTATAATACTAAAAATACACCTAGAAAAATATTATAAACGTTTAACTGTTTAATCAACTAAATTGAATCAGTTATGGAGGTAATTAAAGAGGTTAGAAAAAAAGGCAGTGAAAACTAATTTCAAGAATATGTGTATTTTAGTTTATAATAACTTCTAGCATAAAAATCGGATATTTCGTTTTTGTTTTACACCTAGACAAATATATTTTTTTATTTCAAGAGGTTTAATTTGATTGTTATAATAACTATTTACAACTCAATTCTAATACAAAATAAAAACAATGTATGCAAAAATATAAAGTTAAAAGGCATAAAAAAATTCATCCCCATCGATGTCAACCGGTAACACGAAAATGAGTTTCAACATAAAACTGTTACTTTAATAAAGATTTTTTCATGACACTCATGTGGAACTTTTAAAAGCTTTCTACCACTAATGACAGCTGCCTAGCCAGGGCTATCTGATAATAAAGTTTTCAACTTAATTCATTAAATAGATTGGCTGAGCGTTCAGCTCATGAATATCGATAGATTCATGGATAGCCTATCGACAATTCGATGGGATTTAGAGCCTAATGTCATGAATAAAAACATGATTTCATTTGTCTTTCAGAATAACCAATAACATGTGTATAATAGAATGACTTAAATGTACATTATGTCCCTATTAATAATGATAATAATCAAACTAATATTAGAAAGGCGAAACTTGTGAGTGTGTTTGTTACCTCTTCACGCTCCAACGGCTAGCCTGATTTTGATTAAATTTCATATGGAGGTAGCTGACACCCTAGATTAACACATAGGCTGTGCGGTGTTTTATCCCGAAAAAATGTAGCGGGTAAAAATGCGAGGTGCAGCTAGTAAGAAATATGTTTTAAAGCAAGTAAATAATAATAATAATAATGTATGTTTGTACATTTAGCTAACAAAAATGTCAGTTAACAGTAATAAAATAAATGTATAAATAATCATAGGAAAAAGCAAACTGCTGCCTTCTAAACTAGGCCAAGAGCCTGTGTTTAGGAGTCATTGTCACTTGTCATTGACAATTTAGTGTCAAACAACTAATGGCTTACGTGCAAGTACTTATAGTGTCAAAGAATAATTGCAAAATGAAATTTAAATACCTTAATTAAACTTGGACAAACTTCTACCAACTGAATTTTACAGTAATAGTTAAGTGACAATATACATAGTAGTATAGTATTACTGTAGAATTCATTGTAGCCTAAGGTATCTTATGTCCAATAACATCGCTGTTCAAGTCACTTAAATTGCAGTTATCTCTCAATACACTCCAATCTCCTAAAGCAAGCTCTCCATCGCTAGCTAAGTAAACTAACGTAACTACATAACTCGAAGTTTGCGAGTAATAGAGTGAAACTACTTATGGATTCTGCTCGATATCTGCGCGGCGTACCTCGCCACAGTCGGGTAACTTAACAACGTATGTGGTATACGAATGTATAGCAGATATAAAGTGCAAGAGGAACCTTTATACCTCTCAATATTAAATTTATACCTTTTTCATAGAAGTCGGTAAAACTATGGAACTTTGCATCATACTTGTCATGTTTAAATAAAGTTTTGAATTTTTGACTGATTAGCATAACTAAACGAAGAATAAAGGTTAATTATTGACGGTCAGTTTATGTATAGTACCAACATCATTATCATAGGCTTTTGTGTTTGTTGTAATTAGGTGTAGACGATATAAGTAGAGTCATATGAAGTAATACAAAAATACCTAAAAAGCCTATATAAGTTTGATCGTTGAAACCCACAAAGAAACAAGAACCCACACCAATAAACTTATAGAAACGACAGTGGCATGAAAATAGCAAAAGTAATATATCTTAAATACCATTAAAGTACGCACTGTATGTGTTTACAAATAGGATCCTCCTACAGACGAAACCTGGTACAAGTCTAACTCAAGTCAATGGTTCCGTAGAGGCAATATTTGTTCTACAATAGGTCTGCTAGAAACGGAGTAGACAGAAAAAACAGTGGTTGTTTTGCTAGTTAAGTAGTTACCTATTATTAGAAATAACGTATGTCTTGTCATAAAAGATTTCGCTTCAGCATTTTAGTGCGGAACCATAAAAATAGTCTTATATTTAGTCAGAGAATGGCGACCGTGTACCGTGTATGACGTCACGACACATGAGACATGACATGTGGGCTTCCTCACGGTTCCTGTGCGCAGTTTCTTTAGTTTTTTCGATTGGTATTTCATTTATCTAGATAGGTAACTGTAGCTACCTTTATATTCAAGAATTCAATAAAAATACAAGGAGAGGCTTTTGTTCAGCAGTGGCCGTCTTCCGGCCGATAATGACGATGATGATGACAAGGGTGGGGTACAAGGGGCTATATAAAAATAGCTAGACCTAAGTCAACCTCACCTGCACGCGGTACTTCGTGCTAAGCAACGAACGGAGCTCTGACGATTTGACTCCCAAACCTCATTGGACAAGTGGTGTGTGGTGCACTGCATGTTCAAACACCAAACCCCTTATTATTTTAAAATACAAGCATTGTTAAAAATCCTAAAGGTTAAATTTAGTATTCATAGATGGAAAACAAATCCTAGTAACACTAGACCAATTAGGCAGTCAAAATTAATTTTAGTAATTAAACATGTTTAGCAAAAATAATTTAATCTTAATCCCTAGTGCCTTGTTGTCTGACATTGACTAAATTATCCCTAAACACGCCAATTATGCCTGACTGACCTAAAAAGTCTAAAAAATACTATACTAGGCCGGGCGTGTATATCGTTAAATGTTTTAGCATTGTTGCTGTTATACCAATTAACCTTTCCATTGTATTATTATTTCGCTTACACCGAAAATAACGTCAATTGGCGGCGTATTGGCTGTTAAAGGTAATGGCCACTTGGACTTTATTCCCTACGTAATAAAGTTTGTTTTCATTTACACCCCAGCCGTGGGGCGTTAAGGCATTGTGCGTGGCTAATAAATCCGGGCAAATTGCGTCAAGTACATTATAAGAAAGCGTAATCATAAATTTTGTGAAGGGGATATAAAATGAAATTGTTTTTCCTCGAACATGTTTTGTCAGAAATCAACTTTTAATAGACAATAAATGGATTTATAAATAAAACCTCATTTGATAAAAGATTCGAAATTTGAATTTTATGAACTTTTGTTTTTTGAACTCCTCTAGCAGTCACTGTTTTTCATACAGATACACAATAATAATAATTGTCATTTGTGTAAAATGGCGGCAAAATACTTTTCTATGTTTAATTAAATCTTATTGTATTTTAATTAAATTTCTAATAGAACATAAGACAAAGACAAGTCAGTGTACTTTTATAAACTAAGATAAGTAAAAAGTGATGCAAGTAAGTCTCAACAAATAAACTACGTTTCTTAGAGCGTATCTCCGTGCTGCTGGTAGAAGTTAGCCCAACTTTAATTAAGGTATGCTACACAAATGTTTGGCGGACAAACAGTGAGTTTGTGAAAACACTCGAGTTTACCTGCAGTTGTGCGATGTTAATCTTTGTAATTAAAGCTGTGCTATTAAAAAGGAATTGCAAAATATGCCGTTCTAGCTATAGAGAGCCGTAGAGTATTGTTAGAGTTTAGAAGCGTATAGGGGTAAATTACATTTTCTATGATAGATATAGTAGGTAAAAAACATAATATCACGCCTTTATTCCCCGAAGGGGTAGGCAGAGGTGCACATATAGTACACCCACATTTCGCTAGTTATGTTTTTAGGTCCCAATGTAATAGAGGGCGAGCCTATTGCCAGCAACCGGGCACAAATCCAGATAGTAATAGATATGGTAGGTATTAAATATGTACTTACCTACCATATCTATAAATACCATACCTATAAATTTTATAGGTACAAACAAAAAGATTTTTATCAAGAAATGGTTTCTATTGCGCAAGGAATATTCACTTAAACAAATGTTTATAACGTAAAAGTTATTTAAACTGTAAATTGCTGGTTTTGTTAAATAAAATCCCCAATCGTGCCCGTTTATATTATGCAAACATTTTCAACAAAAACGCAAAAGTCTCAATATTTAAATCCGCGCAAATACAACATAATTTTCAGTAGAATCCTCTCTCAAGAATGTGTGAACGTCGGAATCGGTATTTACTCTCGACTTCGTTCACAATTTTGTTTTATTGCGGAGTCTATAAAGTCTATAAACTCGGCAAAGAACGCTTGGATTTGCTCTTTACTGCCTCCATTCCAATTTGTTTACACACACGTTTCTCTTAGAGGAATGCAAATACATTACTTCTAAAACTGTTTCGAGATATAGTTGGAATAAAACGAAATGAGTTGGTCGTGCGATCGTTTTTTTGTTTTTATTCAGACTAGGGTTTTGGAATTATGAGATCTAAGAAAGGATTATTTCACTTTGAAGCTAACACTTTGAGTGCTATAGTAAATGCTAAAGCAGTACTAATACGTGTCTTGGTAAGAAGGTGTCAAAATGTTGAGTGCTTTCTGTATCAATCTCTGACATACGAGTGGAACCTTAAGATGTTTTATCTATATGACTTTTTGTATTTTTTTTTATGCATTTTGCAATGCTAGGCTTAAATTTTAAATTGATTGAGGGAAATGTTTTATCTAGATAATGGCCTAATATTCGTTATATTATTTGGTAATAATATCAACAGCTTATTCTGTCTACCTATAGAAACACCCCTCATTTATAATTGCTTCATTATCCATTTGCGGCGATATCGTCAGGAAATATAAAGTGATTTTATCCCTTATTTACCTATCATAACTTCACGTGTCTCAGTGTATATTCATGTCTTGAACTTCTTTATATATGTAATATTTCTCTTCAGGTACTGGGCTCTGACAGAGAATGGCACTTCTCACACCGAGGGCTACCGCACGCGCGCCCGCGTCGCTCCATTGCCCACACGCGCATGCTCAAGCAACACCCACTTGTAAGTATACATGTTCTCTTTAAGTGTATAGATGTTTGTTTTATGTTTAAACAGTTCTCCTCTTGTAAACGAGGATCATACTAGCATTAACTAAACCCCGTAGTAACTCAATTCAAATCTCTATTCTTTTATGTGCAAACGACAGTAATAGGTATAATCCTTGGTTTAAAATTGTATTTATGTATGAATCCTTTTTCATGGGTTCATGTCTAACTTTAGGTTAGGTATTTTCTAACAAACTTTATCTTAACATCGACTATTAACAATGTTTGACTGTTTGTGAATTGTCGTCTGGATATTTCTGGGAATAGATAAATCATTATTAATACTACTCTGAGCCTTCGCTTGTTTATGAGTTTTTGAAAACACATAATTGCTGAGCCGAAATTTAGAAGCTATTGCTTCTAGTTTGGGCCACACAGATCCACGCTATTTGATTTCGGGAAAATTAAAGTTAAATATTAATCGAATCTCAAACTTTATCTACAACGTAAATTATAAGTGCTGTCCGACTGTCCTAATTCGCAAAACGCACACGAATCTACAAACTTATTTCACCAAGTGATTCTTAATTCTAGTTCGAGCCAAACTACGCAATACAGTGTTGGTCTGATTCACTGAGTATCACGTTATAGTACTAGAACAGCTGATAAATAGTTTGTACTACTATTAAACTGCAAAATACAATCTAAATACTGTTACTAAGGAATTTATTCCGGTCATCGAACTGATGTATACAAACATTATGAACTTCCTATAGGAATTTCGTTCGTATGAATTGTTCACGTGAACATTCGTTGTACCTATCAGTACATTTTGATTCTCATAAAACTGTATTGTTCAATTTCTTACTCCATTACCTTGAATAAATGTTGTTAAGCTCTAAATGACAGGATATATTAATACATTTCTTTTAAATCCGTGCAAGTGAAGTGAATGCAATGAAAAGAAAAACGCTAAGATAGATAAAACATTTCATATACTGTATCTAGAACAGGACTGCGAATGAGGTTATCCGGCCAGTCATATTATGTCCACTTCATTACCCTCGATAAAACGGAATTAAAAAAACATTATGAAACAGATTCAACTATAATATTATAAGCCCTGATAAAGCTTGCGTCGTTTAAGATTTACTGGTATTATTTTGTTTAGTCTGAAAACATTTATTTATTGATAACATCATAACAGCTCGATGGATATAATAGATTTGAAGCAGTTAAAATACTTTTGAGACAATCAGACAATGTTACTGCTAATCTCTGTTATTTTATTCTTGGCTGCCTATTTTTATTGTTGTTCATGGACCCGTGATGACTATTATCTTGGGGAAGTCACCGTTATTGAATCGCTGCTCTAAATTCATACTAGAAATTAGGTTGGCGCTACATCCTCTATCCTCAACGTTACTCCGAACTCGCCTTTTAAAAGGAAACCAAACGAAAAAGGTTCACTTTAATTTTCCTTTATTCCAGTACCTCAATGGCATCTGTTTACTTTATAAAAGATATATATAACGCATGATGATTGCTATTTTGGAACAAACAGTAAGTAACAATACGAGTAGCTCCCTCGGCTACAATTTTTTATTTTCATGTACCATTTGTGAGGCCAACTTACATTTTACGTAGACATGGGATATTTTTAGATCCACAAACGTAGGTATGGAAATGGAGATTTACTCTAGAAGAATGGATACTGTCCCCTCTGGTATTACAATGGATAAAGATATTTTTAGAGAAAAATATGCGGCAAGCTCCATTGAATGTAAGTCCTCTATTGTAAAGTATGGACGATACTGTGAATGAAGTATTTCTTAGAACTTACTGTTGTATTAGATAAGACTTACAGGTGCATATTACGTCACAGTCCATAGTACTGAAATAACTTAGTGATTTGTTTGTGTTATTTTTTTATTTTAATAGGGAATTAGGTAGTTTAAATATCGTAACATAGCAGTTAATACTTAAATTATCAAATATTTTATCGACTTATAACGTTATTCACGGTTAACTCTGTAAGAGTCAATAATTCATCATTGCGTTTTTTGGATACAATAATGCTCGTAGCTCATCATTACATTGGTTAAATATTATATTAAATATGTATTATTATTTAGTATAGTAAAACTAAATAATTGCTGTTTCTTTGTCATCCAAAGGATTTCTTTTCATAAAAAAATGTTTACTTAACTTTGTAGACTAGGAAAGGTCAACCATAAACCATCTCCCGAGTCTGGGTGTTTGTATACGTGATATTACATGTTTGTGAAACGCACCCACATACAACAAATATTTCTAATGTAGGGCGACGATAAAAAAAATCAAGCGTAGTGAATCTTTTACTTTTTTAAACATTCATAACCAAATTCAATGAGATTTAAAACAACATACTACAGGACTAACTATTAAATAATATTTTACTTGTGTATAGGTATGATTTATTTTTTCCTACTATAAAACATCTGGGTAAGTTTCTTGTGTTACAGACTCACTGATTACGTAAAAGCATCTTCTATAAAAACTTTTAATAGGCTCTCTATTGAGACGCAGTAGTTCTATAGTTGTTTTAACAAGATCGAACTACTTCAAAAAGCTTTCGTGCATATTAAAACAACGTCAAAACAGTGAACATAATATTCAGAAACAACTGTATAAAATAATATTATAACTGTCCCACTGGTTTTTATACAGATAAAAAACATTCATAGACTACCTAAATACCAAATGATTGATAGAAATGAATCTTGAAGGCACATAATGCTGGTAGAGGCTAGGTTCTCAGTAGGTTTCTACCAAGCCATCCATCACTCGATAATCCCTTCACAGATTGTCCCGGCATCTGTCGACAGTCAGCCCTAGATTTATCGTTCTACGGATTATATCAGTTTCAAGGCTCACAACGGTGTGGCTTTAATAGACACGTTTCTCTAGTTTTTAAAGAATATGTGACGGTACGGTATCATGAAACAAGAATGTATCACAGACTGATAATGTGTTTTTTATCTGTGGCTGATACATATGGTATTATACTACTTGGCTTAAGTTTAGGATTGTATATGTTCGTACATTCCAGCTTTGATAGTACATGTATGATATGCTCATCAGTCATTCGGTCCTTGGCAAAGAGAGTTTAGTTTAGTTAGATGAGGCACAATACCCATGTATATTTATGTATGAATAGTTTAGGTACCCATACATAATAAATTAGTGAAATAATTCAGGAATAACCACACCACACAAACCACAAAAGCGCAATGAAAACTGCGCTTGGAAATTTGGTATTTCAAACTTTTACATTCCACAGGTTTTTAGCATACTGCGACGGGCAACGACTGTTTTTATTCTATTGGCTTTGTTCGTTTAGTTTGAGCTCACAGAATTCCAAAAAAAGATTTTGATCAATTTATTACGAAGCTTCGAAGATATTGAATAAAGAAAACATTTTTTCTGACAGCGTCTGCGATGTGACCTTAGAATATTCGAAATTGGACGGAAATAAATATAATCTACTGACTTAGGAAAATAAGGAAATGGTTTTATGAAGAGGAAATCAATTTTGGCACAGGTTTTCATTACTTAACAAGTAGTAATACAACTCTAATGCAGACTATACTACACTGGTTCTTAATTACATCGCCTAGATTTGTAGCGAGATTGATTAGAAAAGGAATTTAGTCGGAATTAGTTAACGTTGTTTAAAGCTTCGAGGCTTACGCCGCGGCGAGCGGGACGAGAAACAGTAAATAATAAACGTGTTATTTTGCTCGCCTGGGTAAGAAAATGAAATTACCTCCAATCTAGCTCAATTACGAAAAGTGGAGTGCTTTCATGTTTTATTTCAGTGCTGTAAGAGTTTTTACGTACACGGTAAATTTGTAAAAGCTCCACTACTCAGGATTTCTTTCATTATAATCAGAAAATCTTTTTATTATAATCCGCTGATGTAACGTAAAAAAGTTTGGTAGAAAATAAACAGTGTCAGCGTACTCGACGCTGTCCGAAACAGATAGCGAGAAAAAATAGTATGCAAGTAAATACGTACGATTTATTTCGCCTTGTGATATTTTAAAGCGCATATTAATACATTTAATAACAATATCCATATCATTTTGATAACGTACCAAAATATACAATCAAACTAAATAAATAAGAAAAATAAACATGTTGATGTTATAGCTCACGGCTATCTAAAAATACATTTTGCGTATCATATATACTTGGAACTTTGTTTTGTTATGACGTGGTTATCTTTGACAAATAACTTGGATAATGGCTTTTGTTTATTCTAAGTAATGTAATGATAATAATAATTGTATTATATTATGATCATTAGTTTTTTCGTAGAAGCTAGTGATATTGGATATATCGCATGCTTGTAAATTTTCGAGAAAATTCTGCCGAAATTATTTTTATACGCAAGCCCGTGCGAAAATTCTGGTTATAACTGTAACCATAATTTTTTTTTCAATTTGTTTTCTGCCGCAGTGCACAATGGTGCACTTCGCACCGTGGTCAAAGCAAAAAATGGCAGTTCAAATAGCGAACGCAAGTTTTTCTGCTGGATTTTCTTAAAGCTCTCCAAAGCTTTGACATTTTCCTAATGAATAAAATGAAATGAAAGCTCACGGCCTTTTAAATTAAACAAACTTCAGAGAAAACTAGGTCTCTCCACTATCTAAAGTGTTGTTGCAAGGTTAGTAAATAACTTTGAAATATCAACTCAGAACGCATGACACTTTCAATACTCTGTCAAATTACATTACTCCCGTTAAGGATCCGCCCTTACTTCGTCACGTCGTAGGTACCTTCTTGAAACAAGGACGTTCCTGAACATTCCAACAAATACAAAGGGCCCTTTACAAGTTTGTAAACGCCATTTATGTTTAAGGGTACTGTTTATCCGGAGAATTACTCTCGTCATTATGTTTACGTTACGTTTTGATCTTTGACTGGTAGCAAATGTATAAGACTGGTAGCAAATGTATAACTTGTCTAGTATTATTAAATAGTACTAATAATTATCTATGAAAGTAATTCCTTTGTTTTCTTTGATTGCATACAAAAACTTGTATCTACGACGCAGGCTTTGCTTATTTGCTTGTTTCATGCCCAACAATAATAGTGGAAGAAATCAATTGAGGTAGACATAGATACCAACTACCAACCTGTTACTGAAAAACAATAATTTAAATGCATAAAGAGATATCTCCGTTCCACATTCATTCTTTCTATCATAAAATAGCTGTTACCAAGCTGTAACATGTGTTTTATAGAGGCGACGCCTGGGAATATCAACGAGATGATTTTAAAGGCCAAAGCGATGAATGTTGTCAACTTTCTGACGTCGTTTATGTGGCGCGAGTGAGATTCGACTTTGCTCGCTCGAATAGCCAAAGGAAATCTAACACTACTATACAAAATATCGAATGTTATTCAGTGTAACATTTTGTAAAACTAAATCGTGAGTAATGTATTAAATAAAAAAAGTACATAAGTTATTTTTCAAAAATTGACATAATTTATTTTCCAGCTAAAAGTTTTAGTTCTAACTTAGATGATAACTTATCTTGTATTGCGATGGCAGTCTTACTAATCACATAAACTATACAATATTTCTGTAACAGCTTCCTTGAGTGAACGAAACTTACGACCTTTTGCGTATAGGCTCTAAATAATATTAGTATCGCTTCGAGTATATTTCTAAAAGTCTACGTAATATATTCATTTTTTATTGATCTTTACAAGATGTTTTTGTCATTTTAGCATGTAAATAATTTAAAAAATTGATAACCGAACCCTGGTCCTTCGCCAATCCGTAGCGCAGGTCTGCCAAATGAGCTATCATGTCGCTGCTCGTGTCGCGTCATTTTTGAAACATCCGTTATCAATTTATAATCTCTAGAGATAACTCCTTAAACATAAAGCTTACACTTTACACGTGAGAATAGGCTATTGTGACTAAATATATGTATGTAATTATACAATGTAATGTTAATTAACTTATGAACACCTGAGCCGCTACTCAGTTCTGTAAAGTTGCTGAATTGCTTTCACAAACATTGTAAAGGTGTATCGCTTAAATTTAATTTCTAAACAGAAGTTTAGTAGTAGGTACTTTGTTTCGCTTGTTATATTAATCTGTTTTTACAACAAAAAAGGTTGCTGTATCGTTAGCTTGTGATGTTATGTAATCATATTTGTTTTTAAGGCTCTTTTGCAATGTTAAGTGTGTTTAGATTCAATTGAAATAACACGAATAATACCTACACTATTTACACGCAAGACAACAAATATTCTTCATTAAATCTTCTTGATTATTTGGTGAATGAAATTCATTACTTTATTCTCTAATCAAAACAGTAGGTACATACAGTATCACATAATGTTTGATGAACAGACGCGACTTACTCACAATTGTATTTTTTTCCCGCAAACCGAGTAAATACAAATCTTGGTAAATAAATCTAAGCGCATTTTTAAAAACGGTACTACCACATTGATTTGATTTGATAGAAAATCGAGGCGATTGTGTCCTTATTTCGACTTGTCCCACAAACTGTACCTACTATTAAGAAGAGTGTCATTATTAACGATCAAATCAAACAGTCCGCTGTCAAATACATAATAATAAATGCAATATATTCAGGGCAGCAAGGGCCTTAATATTCAGGTCAAGTTGAAGGCAACATTAATCAGTTTTTCGGAAACCCATTTATCCAGCATCCGGCCGCCGGTGGAATACTAATCTTCACGGTACTTAGAGGACTCGTGACCGTTTACTACGTGCAACTGGTTATGTGAGCTAGCTACACAGTTACTGCTTGAATTACGAGGTAAAGCAGCGCTTGTCGAGGTCAGCTTTTAGATGGGTGACCGTTCTTCACGTATCCAGTTTTCAAACCCTTCCCTAGTTTAATAGTATGTCGGAATGGAAATGTATTCGTATATTAGTTATGAACCATAATATTTTTTCCGTAACACTCAGTAGATATTTTTGCCGCAGTATCCGAAATTTGGTAGAAAAAATGAACGGAAAAATTGTATGAAAATAACCGAGAAAGTAAACGCTTTTGTTCACCCGTGACCTTTACGGGCTACTCACGTCACTGTAACTGACGCTTAACGATGCATAAACCAGCACCATTTACATAACTTTAGAAGTTTTATACAAAAGATACAAAGAAGTACAATGAAAACATTTTGCAGCACGTTTTTATACTCATGTAATCTACGTATAGGGATCACTTAAAGTATTTTAATCAACGAGGGAACGGAGAAGTTACTTGCGTTTAGGTGAGACGTTGTTTAGTTGCAGTTTAAGAAATATAAAATCTTTAGCTGCGCTCCGTGGTGTTACCCGCTACATTTTTTCGGGATAAAAAGTAGCCTATGTGTTAATCCAGGGTGTCAGCAACCTCCATATGAAATTTTATTAAAATCCATTCAGTAGTTTTTACGTCAAACAGTAATAAACATCCATCCATATTCACAAACTTTCGCGTTTATAATATTAGTAGGGATTTTTGGATTCAGACAGATATATGAAGTAAATTCACACATTGAACCCGCTTTCATAATTACGTTTTTTTTTGTTTAACAATATACGTGTTAAATAATTATGTAGCAACTAATTACCTTAAAGTATTTACCTAGTTACCTTATTGAAGTAATGACATTAGTTTATAATGAGAAAAACACGAAGTTTTTGTTATAAGCCACATAAACAGCATTCAAAATAGTTTGTAGACGTCCGTAGCAGCGTAGCCAGTTACTACGACGTGCGTAGCATGAAAAAAAGGGAGTAGCAGCTGTAGTCGATGTTAATATGCGGGTATGCCAATGCATTATCAGACCACGGCACTCACTGCTAGTGGCCGCAGAGTATCACTTCAGTGGTGACAGCCCGGTAACACTATCACTCGAAAGCCGGGGCGACCAGACGCCGGCGCCCCGCGGAATGCCACCGGGTTTGTTGGCGGCATGCCCACCAGCCGGCATAGTGTGTAGGAGCCTTACAGGCGTATTTATATGTATGTAGAATTATTAAAGCCTTAGACCATTAATATATATTACGTTACGCTATTAAATAAGATAAATAACTTCCCTTCCCTTGAGGAAACATGTTGTCTTTATCTTTTATAGAATGGCACATTTCCTTATTCACATAGGCAGGATATAAAACTATCTAGAACTAAAGCTTATCCCATACATGCCGTAAAACTTTGCTGTTTAATGTTCTCGTGAGTAAACATAAAAATAAACGGTAAAGCACTTATCTTCATATTTACGGTATCTGTTATAAGGTGACTGCTGGTTTCTATCATAGTACCTACATATTTTCAAGACGTTTTATCTTAACGATGTGCGTAGATCTTTCGTACTGAGAAACATTATGGATGTTACAAGGATGTCGCTTTAAAGATAGGTGCTAACATCATGGTAGTACAATACAGTTATGTAGAACAGTTTTGCTGATAGTATCTTGCCTAGAATTGATCACCCCCTTTTCTCCCGTGGGTGTCGTAAGAGGCAACTTAGAGAAAATCCATAAGATGGGCAGCAGCGTCTTCTGTTAGATTACCACCAATACTGCGATCCCCAAGCCGCTTGTCAAGCGTGGGGATTATGTCAACAGTGGACGTGTTCCGGCTGATGATGATGTACAACAGATCGGATGGTACCTATACATTGATTGCCAGATGGCCACAGGAGTATCGTCAATAATAATTTGGTTCAAGTCAACGTTTTCATGTTACTTTATGTCTATTGATAGTATTCTTACAAATACGCCATAATAAATACTAAGTATACCAACATTTCGCAAATGCCGTCTTATATCTAACAAAACAGAACTCAATCTATTCCAAGTATCTACGTACTCAAACTAAAGCGGTTGTTTCAACTTGCTATAATCGTCCACTTGGGTATAAAGTTCATTCAGGATGACTAGAGATTAGCGCAAGCACTTTTGATCTTTTTGTCTTACACGCCGCTTATGGGCGATATTCTACTAAGCTGTTAGCCTCTGGGATACTGGGTGCATTAGGCTATTATGTAGCTGATACCTAGAAAAAATGTGATATACAAAATTTGCTACCTCTCTGTAAAGTGAAGTAAAGTATATATTTCTGTATGTATATATTTTTAAACTGTTACGGGTTTTTATGGTAAAGTATTGTCGTTACAAAATTGTTAATAGAAAAATAATTTCAAGTAGACGGGTATACTTTAGGGGTAGGATTCGACGATACTCAAGTACGCTCCGCTATTATCTCCGCACTTAAATCCTTCTTAGTAGTTGCGTAAACTTTAAGCGGAGGCCTTGAATAGCAATGGGCCACTAGGGTAGGCCAAAAAATAACGAAAGTTGCGTACTAAAAGATCTGAAACTTTTATCTAGAAAAACAAACTGAAAAACCTTGGTAATTGCAAAACTCTTTTTAAAATGAATCTATAGAAATCTACAGTTTTTTATTGTCTAAGCCATAACAATGTTGTCACCAGGTTCACACAGCAATCCAGCAGACTGGCTTTAAAAGAGTAAAGCGCGGGTTCCGCCCTCTTCGGCTACCGGAGCCTGCGCCGGCGCCAGTTGCAGAGCCACGTGATCCCTACTTCCCCTTACAATGGTACCTGAAGAACACTGGCCAGAATGGCGGGAAGCCCAAGCTCGATCTTAACGTAGAAGCTGCGTGGGCGCAGGGGTATACTGGAGTCAATGTCACCACAGCCATCATGGATGACGGTATGATATTTTCTAAAATATATTTCTTAAAATAACTGTATCACTACAGACGAATGAGTTGAAAAGTAAGCAAATTTAAAATAACGCTCTAAATTCATCATAATTTGTGTCCAAATTTAATAATACTCATAGCTACTGAAACAACTAAAATCGTTTTCTCATGTCGTGATACAGTCAAATCAAAATTATACTACTATACTTTATTTTGATTAAAACAGTAATAGCTAAAATCTTCAACACTGTCCTATAAAATGAGTAGAGTAATTTTTTAACGTCATTTAAGGCCGCCACCGAGAATATTAATTAGTTCGTCTTATCAGAAAATAAATTAATATTAAACCAGGAATCTTTATTAATGTTTTAGTAAAGGATCTCCTTATTAGTTTTTTGTTTACAAAATAACGCGCTCGTACTCTTAAAACAAGTATTGCCAATTACGTCGTTCGATCCTTTTTGTTTATTGAGTCCGTAATTATTGAAAATTATGGGCATTGTGCCATTGTTTAGTTATATGTTAAATTGTTTTTCCGTTCTAACGAAGAATAAAGAACTTAAACAATTTCATATTTTTATTTAATTGTGCGATATAGGTATGAAAGTATATAATATAAACATCATACATTTTTCATTGGTCCATATAATTACGCGTGTGATTCTCATATATGTACATATTTTGTTTTGTTATAGGTGTCGACTATATGCACCCAGATCTGAAATATAACTATGTAAGTAAACATCTTTGTCTTTATATTATTAAAACTGCTACAATTTAAAACAAACGAAGGACGCTGCGCTGCCCTATAATTCAAAAGTACACGTTAAATTAAACAGGTATTTGTTTAACCGTAATAAAAAATGAGTATTATGCTTCATCGCCATTTTCACGAAGTAACAATAAAGGTTTGTTAGGATTCTTGGTTGAATTTTAAATGAATACCTTTAACATCTTCAAATATTTAAGCTTGAGGCGAAATAATAAGTTGTTGTGAATATACCGCCCTTTGACCTTTGTATTTTGAAGGTAAGGTACCTACTAGGCCGGGATTTGTAAACAAATATCGCGGTATCGTAAAATAATGGAGTTTTTATCTGTTGTTTTGTATTATAATCTTCCTGTGTAGTTACACGTGTATTAGATTATATATTATTTCATAACGGTAGGTAATTGGGATACATTTTGTGAGAAAATATATAAGTTCCAACGAGAATTACGTACAACTTTAATTTTTCTTTCATAAACATTACTGAGTTTTATTTCCTATCATTTAGTTGAGCATAGGTAAATAGTTTCAGAATCCATTCCAGATGCAAATTTTGTGGTACTACCGGAATTTAAAGTAGAAGGATGTTTGAAAATGACCTTATTTTGTACACACAGGTTTTAAATTTTAACGATTGATTATGATATGGACCATGCTCAGTTGATATAAAAAGTAATGTTTATCCGGTTATGTCCGCACATGACGTTTTAAAAACCTCCAAAAATATGTATAAAAGTATGAAGTGGGTAAAGTCAGGGCAAAATGTAAACACCATCTAGTAGAATTGGTACTGGAGTCACTGCCTATCTTACGCAGATTAAATTTAAAAAGTTGGTTCAACTTTAATGGACTTAGCGTTCTTCGGTATCTCGTAATCTGACATTTATATCTCAGCGGTCGATTACTAATATTGGAAGTCATATTAAACCTTCAGAAAACTTCAATAATGATCTTCTAACCGAATTATAATAGGTCACCGTGATCTATTTAGGAAAACCATTAATATTTGAATGAAAACGTTTAGTATGAAAAACAGTCACATTAGACTAGAAACTAAATTGCTACGGGCTTTTCTTTTGTAGGTATGGATTATCATACAGTAGTAGATATAACCAGCATCTGTTTTCGGTCATTTGCTTAAGTTAATTAATCTTAATTATGTTTCAAGGCTGAATTTGATTGCGCGTCCAATTCATTGAGATTTAGGAGGGATTTAGTATAATTACCATTAGTCGCTCAATTTGCTTGAATTCTGAGATTAGTTTCAAGTGGAATTTTTTGTTTATTACTCAAAATTGTATATCAGAATCTTAGTATATTATATACTTATATATAGGTATATATTATATACTATAGGTATATATAAATACTATTATTAGTATAACACATAACATAACGTCTGAAGGCAGAGAGGTATAGTATACACAAATGTCGCAAGTTACATAATAGGTATTTGTTATGGGACCTAAAGAAATAGGGGATGAAATTATTGCAGAATTAATAATATAAGTACTATACTAATCCTGATTCTGTTTTGATACTGAGAAAGACCTGATGGAAAAACCCTAAATTATACTGCCTGACCCGCGAAAGGAACCCAGGGTCTAACGCTTAGCAGTCGCGTTATGCGACCGCTAGACTAACGAGGCAGTCTATAATGAATAGGCAATATTCTTAAGTGTATATTGTACGTTTCTCAATATTACGTCATTTAGTTACTTTCCATGTTTTATTCGAAGCCTACCATGGGGCGTTATTATGTCTGGCTCGGCGTGTGCCATTCGTCTTTTATTGAAACCCGGTAAATGAGTGCTTTATTAAAAGGTTAAATGGGTTTGTTTATGTTCTAATACAATTAGCTTTTCGCTATCGTTATTTTACTATGACTGGTTAATAGAGGGCTTGAAAAAGGAATGATACCATTACCTGTAGTTAGAATTATCATAGTTCTGCGTTTATTAGACATTCCGAGAATAACAATGAATCTTCTTTTACTCTAGAGAAGGAAAGTAATGGAAATATTATTTTAGTATTAAGCTCGAGAACTATTGTGGCTCTGAGCGGTAATACGGCAAAAAACTCTTGGTATTTATACAGTTAAATTAATACTATGTACTTCTTCGGGTGTAATATTAATTATGTTTTTTTTGCGCCATTATCAACCTTGATGTTAATTACTTGTTAGCACCTTATCATCTTACTATTTAATATGTTTGAAGTACCGACTTGTGTAGCGTGTAAGCGTTACAAGAAACCGTGCGACCATCGGTGCGGGTCTCAGGACTGTCCTTCTTACAAGGCCAAACTCGAACAGCTGATTCTCAACACTAATTATTAATATGGATAATCTTTTCATAGGACAGTTAAATCTTCACAACGATAGGGTAGCGACGTCCGAGCTTGACAAACTGATTATAGATCATAGGTTAGACATTGTCCTTATCCAAGAACAGTATCAAAACGCTAGTTTGCGAAATAGAGTAGTTCAACTGGATGGCAAGGCACGAGCTGGAATTTACGTTTCGCGTTCAAATAAATTAACTATTACATCTATACAAAATCTTATGACGTCACACTGTGCGGTCGCGGAGATTTCTTCTACGTCCTTTAAAGTATATGTAGTGAGCTGTTACTTTCAATACTCAGACCCTGTTGCTCCTCACATTCATCATCTTCGCCATGTCCTGCAGTCACTTGCTGGCCGCAGAATTATAATTGGCGCTGACGTTAATGCGTCTTCATCATTGTGGTATGGCAAGGTTAGGGCTTCCGATACCGATCGACGCTGCGCTGTCGAAGACTTCATCGCTGAGATGAACCTATGTATTCATAACACCCCTGATGCACCACCTACTTTTTGCAGCCAAATGGGCGAGTCATCTATTGACGTCACACTATCTAGTGCCGACGTTCGCTTAGACAGTTGGCGCGTCCTCCCTGACGCGTCATGTAGTGATCACCGCCTGATTGTGTACGAATTTGTACCTAGGTTAACGCAAGGTTCTCATAATATAAACGGTTACAGATATAAATCTAAGGGAGCAAATTGGGATTTTTTCAGTTCATTTTTTGCTATTCATGTCAAGGACTTCACTCGAGAGGGCCTGTCAGCTGAAGAAAGTGCTGATATTATGTCAGACACTTTCACTTACTGTGCTGATGTCGCCATTGGTCGCGCATCTATTACCAATATACACCGATGTGATTGGTGGAGTAACTATCTCACTGAACAGCGCAAAAGTTTTCGCAAAGCGCGTAGAAAGCTTAACAAGCTTAAAAAACAACAAGTAACAGGAGATACCTTCAACGACGTTTTAACTACGTTTAGAGTCGCCAGGTCACGTTATAGGGCTGCTATTGAAAAAGCGAAGGGCAATCTATTGCGTAAAGTAGTACAAAGATTAGATAGGGAGGGTCCGTGGTCTCCACTGTACCACGAGTTCAAAGCAAATAGGTCAGTTAACCTGGCATTTATCCCAAACATCAAATTTAATAATAAACACACCGCGAGTATTGAGGATACCACGGAGGCTCTCCTAAACTCTCTCATACCTGATGATCTACCGAACAGTGACAACGACTATCACAAGCAAATAAGAGCGTTTGCTTCCGAACCACCTGCATCTCCAGCATCAGACCTTCCATCTACTGACGAGTTCATCAACGCTGTGAACTCACTAACTCTTAATAAAGCGTCAGGTGAGGACAAAATTTCCAATAAGATGATTAAGGAAGCGTGTAAATTATCCGGTGATTCTATATTAACGGTCTTTAATCGTTGTATTGCTGAGGGTACTTTCCCTCGTGCGTGGCGTCGCGGATTTTTACGTATAATACCTAAAAGTGGCGATAAGCCTCCGGATGACCCTAAGTCTTACCGGCCTATCACACTACTACCATCGCTAGGTAAACTGCTAGAGCGGCTAATTGTTCCACGCTTACTGCCGGGCGGTCCAAAATTTCATAATAACCAATTTGGTTTCACAGTAGGTAAATCTACTACTGACGCTGCGATCTCAGTTAGGAAGTTAGTAAATTCTTCTGAACTAAAGTACGTGTTAGGTATCTTTCTAGACATTTCCGGTGCCTTCGATAATGCATGGTGGCCAATGCTACTACTCAAGTTAAAGGCGCGTGGGTGTTACAACAACATCTATAGTATTATTTACTCGTACTTTTCACATGGATCAGCTAAACTAAAACTTGGCCATCATTCGCTGTCGAAGGAACTGACAATGGGATGTCCTCAGGGATCAGTTCTAGGTCCATATTTATGGAATATAGGATTTGATGACTTCCTCGCGATACCACTTCCTTGCGGCTGTTCACTTACAGGCTATGCGGACGATGGCCTTCTGCTCGTACAATCTAATACAAGAGCCGGACTTGAAAATCTAGCCGATACGTGTTTACGATTAGTTTCTCAATGGGGTGAGCGGAATCGTCTTAATTTTGCTCCACATAAAACCTTTCAATTACTTTTAAAAGGAAATCTCAAATCGTCACCCTCTATTAAGTTTAATAACGTAACCATTAAAAAAAGGGAATCCGTGTGTTATCTTGGTCTTGTGCTAGAGAGAAATTTTACTTTTATCGAACATATTAAAACCGTCGGTGAAAAAGCAAAAAAGAACTTTTATGCCTTAACACGAATATCAACGTCAACTTGGGGTCTCTCATTTAACACTTTAAAAACCATCTACGGGGCAACTTACATAGGATGCATATGCTACGGTTCACCAGTTTGGGCTGATAGAGCCACAATAGGCGCGGCGCGACGTAAATTGCTTCAAAGTCAACGGTTAGCGTTGATATTCTTATGTAAAGCCTATCGGACGGTCAGTACTGAAGCTCTGCCGGTACTAGCGGGCGTGCTACCTGTCGATCTCGAAATACAAAGACGTGCCGCGATGTACTTCTCCACTCGAGAGGGTATAAACACCGAATTTCTAACACAACGGGACCGCGTTAAAATTATCAGGTTATTTAAATCCCAAATCGAGGTGTATAACGAGCTATTGGACGAATGGCAATCTAGGTGGGATACATCTATCAAGGGCCGCCACCTTTACCAGTATTTTCCATCCGTTCGCGAGCGCCTGGAAAAGACTTGGTTGGAGGTGGATCATTGCGTGGCTCAGTTCTTGACGGGTCATGGTAACTTTAAGGGTAAGCTCTTCTCTTTCAAGCTTGTTGCTTCACCTCTGTGCCACTGCTCAACGCCAGATTGTGAATACGAGCAAACAGCACATCATATCCTGTGGGAGTGTGGTCTATGGCAGAATGAACGTAATACCTTGTTAGACAGCATATATGTTACATCCGGTGTAATTTATTATGAGGACCTTGTTGCGACCAGATCAAATTTCCGTGCTTTCAGACGTTTTTGCCATACCTACTATTGGAATCAAAATAACAATTAGGACCCATTAGTTTATAACTTTTATACCCGTGGTGCTTAGCGACTGGGCTTATCTCAGTTGTGGATCCCATATTTATTATGCTTTTGGCATATTAATCTTTGTGTCTCCCGCTTGCTATGGAGGGAAGTCGGAACTAAATTTATATTCCTACTCCTCCTATATATTCTTCTATGATTAATTTCGTTGCGGGTTCCAAGACAGTCGAGTCATTTCTCTGGGACGCCTCGAGCTTCATTGTCTCGATGGTTCTCAACGGTTATCATTGTAGATCCTGGCTTACAGGAGTTGCAATGATGGGCACGAGTGGTGGGCTTGTCCCAATTAAAAAAAAAAAAAAAAAAATGTTTGAAGTACTGACATAAAACCTATAAATTTTCTGTCACATAACTATTATGTCGAACATATTTATACCCTCGCGTTAAGAGTCACATTGCCTATATACGAAAGTAAGTTGAAAGTCGTAAAATATAAGAAATAGGTGATAGAAAATTAAATTCAGTATAGTTAAGTAAACTATAAAATCGTTCGTTTTATTTGTTAATAAAATTATTTAATTTCATGGTAGGTACTTCGGTGAAAATGGAAATATACCCTTCATAAACAACTTCTATAATAAAAACAGAAAGGGATGATTGACTTTTTGTTATTCTTCCTATACTTTTACTGGAAAATAACATGTAACAAATGGCTTTAGGCATACATTTTAAGCCACTGGAAATGACTGTAGGTGCGCAAACTGTACGTACTAATATTATTAAAAAGCATGCAGTCAAACAGTGAAACTTCTTTTACCAAGTCGGTTAATAAATAGTCAAAATATACTAGCCAATCAGGTGTGGGAATAGCATAATCACATAGCGATAGCCCAAAAATAAATGAGTTTTCATACTTAGATATTTTAAATATTTATCTTGGGTTAAGAGTACTTGTTTTTTAACTTTACGGGAATTATCAGGGGAAGTGGAGGGAACCAAAAGGTCGTATTATGAATGTTGGTTATTCAGATGTTGAACAAATATTATATCGGCTTAACCTTTATTTTTAATGTTGTATTTATATACCTATATGATATTTTGCCGCGTGTAAACTTTTTTACGTAATACATAATGTACGAGTAATATAGTACGTGCTTCATTGTTTGATTGCCGAAACGATTACAATAGCCTGAATCGTAAAATATGTTTCGTACTTCACACAATAGAGGTATCGAGTCTCGTTTATCACACTTCACATCACATCCCACTAATAGGTATTATAAAGGCGAAAGTTTGTGTGTTTGTATGTTTGTTACCTCTTCGCGCTTAAACGGTTAAACCGATTTTGATAACATTTCATATGGAGGTAGCTGGCACCCTGGATTAAAACATAGCTTACTTTTTATCCCAAAAAAATGTAGCGGGTAACACCGCGGGCCACAGTTTTATATAAAAAGAGTAAGAACTAAGGAATGGGCCTGCCACTAGAGAATATTATACTGAAAACGGTCCAAATTGAAGAAACTTAATCTTATTTTCCGCACGTGTGATCAATATTATTGACGTGGCTTTAAAACCCACAAACAATAAATATTGTTTAGTCAGCATATTAATAGACGTATTATTCTTCTCACAGAATGCGGAGGCCTCATACGACTTCAGTAGTAATGACCCGTTCCCGTACCCACGATATACAGATGACTGGTTTAACAGGTACGTACTTATTATACCTATAAATAGACATAAGTTGTTTACATCATGCATGACATAGCTGTGTACGTCTTTGGAGATGCAACAGGTGTAGGTATAGATCAAGGTATTTGGACAATCATGCACATGGCTCCTGTAAAAGGTTTGTAGTTAGAATGTGAGAAAGGCTGAATGTAAAGTAAAAAGTGTACATAGATTATCATATTGGTATATCCGCCTTATGCTATATAGTAACTAACTTCTCTCACCTTAATACAAATTACTTTGCAATCTAGCTAGGAGATCAGTCAGTTCCTTAACTATTAGTATTCAAATATTGTTTCAACACCATGTTCTACAAATACTCTTATGAGTAAATAAAGGTATAAATTAATAATATTCGGTTTTAACAACAAAAGTTTACACAACTTAACTATTGAAAGTTTTTTGGATAATTTCCAAATGCCGATGTCGTAATTTCAAACTGTTTGCGCACGTTTCAACATTTTAATTGTTTTAGTTATTAAATACTTTCGTTGGAAGCTCATAAAACTGGAATTAGTTTTTTCCTACTGACTAGGAAAATACCGTAGATATAAGAAAAGAAGCCGACCCAAAACAAGTGTGGCACTGCACCGACCGGACCGAATCATTTGCTGCGTCCCGCTGTACCAGTGACGCCGCTGTACGTGTCCAGGCTGCAGTACTCTACAAAGGCCGAAGAGATTGTAGAGTACATCAAGATTAAGACGAATTGGATTTTGAGGGTTGTGAGGTTGGAATCTCGTCACAACGTGAATTTTAATTCTTTTGTGGTGAGAGTGCCTACTGAGCATCTTTCAAAATTCACTTCTCCGGAATTTTGGCCGAAAGGCGTTATTTTCCGGCGATTTCGTGGCCGGATACCTGATACCGCGTGATATACGACGCCGACGCTGTGATTGGTTTATATAGTTTTTATATAGTTTAATTGTTTATGTATAGTATTTTATATTTTGTTATTTTTGTATAGTATTATTGTATTTTTAATATGGGCCTTTGTTGCCTGAATCAAATAAATAAATAAAATAAGGTACACGTGACAACGCTTACGTTGTTTTGGTTGTCCCAGAAAAACAACCTTTTATAAGAAATAGGATTCGTGTTACATAAGAAAATATCTAGTGATCTTTTCCTCAAAACAGTTTCGGCAAAAACTTTCTGAATATAAATAGTAGGTTGTGTTGTATGATATATTATACCATAACATTGGATATATAACCTGTTTCGACCTTAAAAGCTTCAATAAAACGACAGCAGCGTACCTCTTAGCGTTAGTTACTTAAAAACAACTACAATTCTTGTTGTCTAGCTTCTAACTCGTCAAAACTTCTTGGTGCAAGTTTTCCACTTAAACAACTGGCTGATGAGTTAAACTTGTTGAAGCCTTAGTAGTTAAGCTACGTTTCAAAGACAGCGAGTAGAGGGCATGGAGTTATAAAGTGACAGTTTAAAGATGTTGGGCTACAGATATTATTTTTGCACGCTATGGTAAATTTCTTTGTAAGATTACTGCGGTATATAAATCTGTGTGAACTTGTACTGATAGTTCCAACTGTATCTATTCTAACCTAAATCAAAACGCGCTAAACAGAAAAATAATAAGTGAAAATTCTAAACTAATGAATTTAAATATTAGTTTTTTAGAATTAACGAATATCTGTTATGTTTTTCGTTTCATTGATGTAGTCTCAGGTGGGTAATTAATTTGCTAAAAATACTAAAAGCTATTATTAATTTTAACAATAATAGGAAAGTAGAACGCAACGTTGGTAGGTCTCCCACCAGGTGGACCGACGCTATCGTTACAGTTGCGGGTAACCGGTGAATGCAAATGGCAAGTTGCCGTTCATTATGGCGTTCTAAGGGAGAAGCCTTTGTTCAAGAGTGGACATCTTCCATGAGCATACACTGTCTCGCTTTCCGCTATTAGCAACGCCTAAGCTCTAGGACATAATAAGCAAATAGTCTTCTACATAAGTTCTAGTTTGATTGTCTTCAGACCTTGAGCAAGTTCCATATCTCAGTTTTACTTAACTATATTATTTATTATGGTTTAGCTAGTTCTATGTACAAACACTTTACTTCACTAATACATGTATACTTATAGTTTATCAATAGACTCAATATGACTAGGAACGCATCGATGTCAGTATTAAGCTCGTAAAATAATATAATCGAATTTATTAAGCTGGTTTGATTATATGGTGTAGAGTTTTAGTTTAGTCATCAGTTCTAGTTTTATAGATTGATTTTCGTTTTATATTAAATTTAATGATTACTCAACTAACAAAAGTTTGTTGAGATGGTAAATAAATTTACTTTAGCTGTTTAATACTGTTATTTTGCTGATAAGTGATTGGTTTCAATAAGATGGAAACCTGCCTATACTTGTTAAGATAATATTGGTATGGTATGGTATAGTCTTTATTTATTGTTTAGATTACATTAACTTTGCATTATATACAGTTTCTCTTACAAAATGTATTTAGTAAGCCTGATATTATAATAAGCTTACAAAAGCACTCCAGCGCTAGAGGCGCTCGTACCTTTCTAAAATAACTATTATGTATTATTTCTAAGACCCGCTTTGATGAATTCTTATTTATTTAATACAAGGAACTCTCGTGTATAATATTTATTCAAAGAAAGCATTGTAATATCCACATATAGCATATACCTATGTTTATACTGGTGTAGAGGTAGAAAGAGTAGTTACATCTAGTATCTTTTTTGCGGAGTAATCACACTAATATTATAAAGGCGAAAGTTTGTGAGTGTGTTTGTTACCTTTTCACGCTCAAACAGCTAGACCGATTTTGATGAAATTTCACATGGAGGTCGCTGATACCCTGAATTAACACATAGGCTTTTTATCCCGAAAAAATGTAGCGGGTAACACCGCGGGGATAGTTTCGAATTATTGTATATGGAAATAAATCATACAATGATGTATAAATCAACCGGTAATACTGTATTTAGTTATCATTATCACTCTTGCAGGTTATCTTCCTGCCCCATTTTAAGTACCTATCTAATGCTTATATAAAATTAAACTGATTTAAAATATTTCTTACACAGCCATGGGACCCGGTGTGCGGGCGAGGTATCCGCAGCGAGGGACAACGGAGTCTGCGGTGTCGGAGTAGCATACCACTCCAAAGTTGCTGGTAAGTTGTTGAAATAGTCAAAGATGAGAGTAATGTCGTTGTAGGTATATACTTTGAAGTCGCACGTTAGTTTGGTACTGTAATGTGTGGCTGTAAACTGTGATTTATTGTAAGCTCAAATATAGGTAGGTATTATTTAACTAAGGAATGTTTGGCGTATGTCTACTTATCAACGGATTTTCTTGGATCTTATATTAGAAGCATATTGTTGTCTATCGAGCGAAATTTAAACGCGCCAAATAATGTACACAACAAAATACAATGTTATCAATATTTTAGCAGTGACATGTCTCAGCAGTCTTCGCCTACGTTATAGCTACTTCGTAGACTATTCTAAGGTATAAACTATACAATATTATACATATTGATCGTAATATGATCGAAAATAGAGTCTTGTACAAAATTAATTCACCAGTATTCTAATACGACGATGTTAGCTGACTACTCAGAGGGGTTTATTAAGGGGTGTCTTGTTATAATTATCGTGATTGTCAGCTGGTATAACGAACACAGTACGATGTTATTAGTTCCCCCTAGCGATGATATCATCTACTTTGTAATCAGAAACCAAACGGCATCGATTACTCTATTACATTTATAATAACTATCCCCCTCTATGCTATAACCAGCATGGATTTATGTTTGTTGCGTCATGAACGAATTGGTATAAACAAGGACAGAATAGTCCGAATGTTAATAATGTAAGTATTTTGGACTTGTGAACAGTCAGCACCTTAGCAGGTCTCTTCCAAATCGTGTAAGAAGTTCTAAAAGTTATTCATATCATTTGATAGTGAGGATCTTGTTATAATTCAATAAAAATGTATTATGTAATTAACCTATTTAGATGCTATACGATGTAAATTAAAGAAAAAAAAATCTTAAAGAGTATCAAATACTGTAAGAAAAAGGTTGGGTGTAAAAGAACTCAATTATGAGTTAAGCTCGCCCTTGTACCTACATCAAATTTCATGTTGTTATTCGATATTTAAGTTATGTGTACAATATAGAATTAAGAATTAGGAAATACCTATGCTTACATGATACATCGACACATCGACAACAAATATAAGTTATATAGTATAAGTTTACTCATATTACAGATATATTATATAATAGAAAATTTAGAACTTAACATCATACAAATCAACTAATCCGAACTATCTCTAGAATTATCTTCAATCTTATAAAGATATAATAGTATCATCACGAGCTTTTTATAGGGTTATTAAGGTTTCCAATTTGATTCTATTAGCTATCTGCTATAGCTCGCGGTCCGTCACCCGAGACCACACTGAAGGACGGACTGCGGCGACAGATACTTAATGGGTTTTACGAGATAAATATACGTCATGAAATGTTATTACACCTAATTTTTCTATCTAAATATAGTCACTTCAGAAAAGTGAATATTTAATATATAAGTTTGTAGAAAATTCTAAGTTTGCTTTAAAATGCATCTATTTTAATTTAGATATTGGATAGAATTTCCGAGTTTCTTATTTCTTTGATGCAAAGTCAAATACATAAATTATAATAGATTTCTATGACAGAATAATTGCCTACTACTTGAATTCATATTTAACCTTAAAACAATCCATTCAAGTTAACAAAGACAAGTAAATTGCAACATAATTCTTTTAATGTTAGATTACCCACTCAATTTTCTTCTCATGGCAATTTAAAAGTGTATTTAATGGCAGGTATGCTAGAAAGAAATATGATTGAGTGTGATACCTATCTAGTGGCCAGCGGATAACCTTGGTATTTTGCACGTGCCCCGTCCCAACAGACATTACTCGCGCTCCACCAGACCGTATGATTACCACATTTGGAAAGCCCGCCCTTTGATAGCACCGTCTCGTACATTCACACCTAGGTATTTCGACGGATTTTAAATTTAAAAATTAGTCTCGATACGTTGTGGTTTCGGAGTTAAAAAACCTAAATTGGTTGGAGTGGATCAACAGTAGTACCTTTTGGGTCTGGTTAAGCCGAATCAATAGAAGGTTAGCGATATCTTTGATCAATAGATCTTTTATCACGCAAATTTATTTTTAAACGTCGCTTTGCACTAGGAATTTCTCCTGTATCGTAGGTACGTTCCACAAACATGAAATATCACATACACACCCCTACTTGGGACAAACATTTGCGGATCACCTATTTTTTTTGTCCCGTGCAGTAATCGTACCCACAAACCGCACCATTGCAGTCCAACCACTACGCCAATTAGGTCGTCAAAAACATACAGTCGAATTGATAACCTCCTCCTTTTTTGAGGTCAGTTAAAAATGCATTTAAACAGAGCTTTAATCATATTCCCTTTTAAACACGTAAATTGACCACTCATACTGTTTGCATATTCCAATAACATTACCGTTCTGCATAAATGTTTAGTGGTTTTAAATGGAGTAGAATTTCTATTACAGTAATAGTGGTTGGGAATAGGAATAAATGATATTCTGCATCGTGTTTATTTTTGAATAGAACATTTAAGTATAAATATTTAGACTGTGTATTATGAAAATCTTAAACATCTTTAATGTCGATGAGTTCGACTTCAGAGTAAGGACTTTATGGCGCTATCCCATCCAAGTCGTGTATAGCAAGCAACAGCTCTCATCCATCAAACAGGACCCTTTTTCAATTTGTTAAATGTTACAAGTTTAAACAAGCTGTTACCACAGACCACTTTCATTATTTATTTATACAGACTGGAACGAAGCGGACATTAAATATAAAGCATCCTTTGTCCGTTTTATTGTCCTATATAAATGTTCGTTTCCGTAATATATCTCTTTCCTGAATGCCATTACCATATGTAACTGAAATGAAACTTCTTTTAAGGTTTGCTGTAGGAAATTATGTAATAACAGTTCGAAGGCGCCTTAAATATTTATTTACCCAGCCGTTTTTTGCTAACATAACATACACCTACACGTTATATACCTAGAATAAGGGTTACCAGATAGAAAACTAAAAGTCCCTAGAAAAAGCCTGATTTTCAATCCAAAATTTTGCGAATTCACAAACGTTATTTTGTGCAATTTCATAGATTTTAATCTATTTACTAGTTTTCTATCTAGTAACCCTTATTCTAGGTATATTACGTGTAGGTGTATGTTATGTTAATGAAAAACGGCTGAGTAAATAAATATTTCAGGCGAGTATATATTTAAGAGTAAATTTTTTGTGCTATTCAATTGACTAAACTTGATTACAAGCTTTAAGTTTTTGTTATAAAAATGATCTGAAAAATGTACTTTATTCTATCAAAAATTAAAAAAATCCTTAGATTCTAAGGGATTTCCAAAATCCGGCACAACTCTGAGAAGAGCTTCAAAATCCTGAGATATGGTAACCCTACCTAGAATGTAACATGTACCTAATATGTAAAGTATATGTTTGCCTTTTGGTAACGCAAAACGCGAGGTTTACGTGTATATTTTAAGTTATGAATACTTCGGTTTCCAAGCAAAATATCATTGCATCTCCTATTTCGTGTATTCATGTATTTTACATAAAAGCTACCCAGTAACATCAGACGGGCTCTCAATAACACAAGGGAAACATTTGCAAACAGCTCCTCTTGCTGAAATAAAAGAAAATCGACGACGTGGAAAATGACAGACCTTTTTCAATGTTGCTCCGTATTTTTATTATATTGAGAGACTTTATTGTTACTGTTTGATTGTTTAGGATGACAATACAAATATTGAAATAGCTAGACAAATAGATGACCTATCTATTTATTGCGCTTAGATTTATTTACCTATACCATAATTATTTACTAAGGTCGTCATCGATTTGCAATTAAATAGGAGCATCGTATACTGAAATAATTAAACATCCCCAGTCTTATAATTTAGAAAATGAGAGATACTTTATCCTCTTGTGTGTTGATCAAATATAAACTTATTAGGTTTAAAGAATTTATTCTCATAAGAACAATTACAGTTCACTTAGAATGAGATATATTACATGTAAAGTCTAAAATAAAATATTAAAAGAAATTCAACCTAAAGCTAACCTTGCTTATTATTAATAAACCTAATTACGTTTACAGTCTTACAACAATAATTAGTCCCGACTGAGCTAGTGGCCTCCGTACTAAAAGAGTAGCCTTCCTCATGATAAATTAATCTGAGATTACAGAAGGCCGTTCGTACGGAGGCCACAAAATTGCTTTGTGCTGAGTCCCTAGCGTACGAGATGAGTCTCTCTGCTCTCAGTGTCCGTATAAAGACCCTTTTTGAGATTATGTTTCGTGTTCATCCTTATTGCTTATGTTTTTGTAAGTGGGAATAATAATTCTGTAAAATAACTATCTAAGTGGCTCAGTTTTATGAAGTTATTTGATGCCAGGGTATACAATGAACCCGACTATATACTATAATTTGTTGAATAACTTTTAATCTTAAATGATTGCTTTGCCCATAAGGCGGCAAGTAGTACATACTAAGAAAGTACAGCTTACATGAAGAAACTATTTTTCAAATACGATTTAAAGACGTGGTTTGCCTTGCCTCAAAAAGTCGCAGAAAGCTGATGCTTGCTAATTAGAATCGCCGTAATTTGAGGGTAAATATTTCTTTGACCTACAACTTTAGTCGTCTACACCCAAGTTTATACCGGTATAACCTACACGTAGCTACATCTGCCAGGGCTTTTTAAAGTACCTGCTATCTATTAATATAACTAGGTTCGAATATTAGATGTAGGCTAAAGGTTAAAGGATTATAAAATGAAATGGTTGAAGTAAGGTCGTAATAGTTTTATATCCTGTGTCGCTCCGGTCGATTCTTACGACTGCTTTTATAGACTGACATTCACTTTCTCATTTTATTATTCGACTCAGAAACCAAAACGGAGGATTTTTTAATTACCAAAGTAATAATATACCCTATTATTCTTTCAAATATCTTAATATTATAAACGCGAAAGTTTGTAAGTATTCATGGATGTTTGTTACTCTTTCACGTAAAAACTACTAATTTTTAATGCAATTTCATGAGAGAGATAGTTGACTTCCTGGATTAACACATAGGCGACTTTATATCCCGAAAAAATGTAGCGGGTAACAGTACGGGACGCAGCTAGTGCAAAATAAAATCTGTGAATTCGAGTTTCTTTTTTTCCAGACTAAGCTTATTTTCTTCAATTAATTGCTTGAATTTATGTAAATATAACGCTGTTTGTCTGTCCTCAGATCTTAATAACAAAGGTTATTTCGAATTTAAATTTAGTTTACCGAGTACCTATTGTTTTCAACTTAAGTGTTATTGTGGGCCCCAAATAAACTAACAATAGCTTACTTTATTAAATAGAAAATTGGAACCGAGTTGTATTGTACAATAATTAATTAAATATTTTGGGGATGGTGGTATTTAATTACCCACCTAGTTACGGTATTTCCTACTATATAATATATAATATAATAAAATATATATTATATATATGATATAATATATAATATATATATAATATAATCCTACTATCCTACTAATATTATAAATGTGAAAGTTTGTGAGTATGGATGTGTGGATGTTTGTTACTCTTTCACGCATAAACGGCTGGACCGATTTGGTTGAAATTTGGTATGTAGATAGGTTATACCCTGGATTAACATATAGGCTACAGTTTATCCCGAAAAAATGTAGCGGGTAACACCGCGGCGCGCAGCTAGTATTTAAATAAAACAAGGGTAACAAAGCGAAAATGATAAAAGCTTTGATGTAATATTATTTTAATCCAATGACCCAATACTTAAACCACAACTTTACTAGTTGTCAAACTGATACACAATAACAATAAATAGACAAATATAATTTCATAAAAATATAAAACCCAAAAAACGTCACCACTTAACGCTTTAATGACGTCACAGCGCAACAACCACATGCAGCGCTGCACGTAAAAGCTAATATAAAATTGATTGCTATGTTAAAAGCCGCTTTTAAGTACTGCAATCAGATAATCAGGTAAATTACCGTTATCTCTTTGGCATCGCGGCATCGCCGAAGCAACGGAGCGTGCCGCGGCATTAGCTACGTCGCGTTTGACGCATAGAACTGGGGATTTGCGGCTTCCCATACTGATTGCGGGCTTTGCTTCCCTTTGTGAGCTAAATTGGGGATTATATCTGTTGAATCATAATATTATGTTTGAAAGTAATTTTAGAATTGTGGGCGGCGAGTCCATTGTCGTCATAGTTATAGTATATTAAAAACATTTCGTTGTTTTAAAGTCTAAGTACCTCTGTAATTCGGTGGACAAAATAAGTCAAAGTGTATGCTGTCGGCATAAAAAAAACAAGTTTTTAATGAATATACTATAGTTATTGCTATTCACAATAATTATACTGCAATTTCAAACTAATTAAAAATAAATCTTTTCCTCAATGGTCTTCAGAATAACATTTATTTATTAAAAGTTAATAAGCAACAGCTGTTCATCTTTTGTTTCCATGGGCTTTGTTCCGATAATTGATTCGTTAGCTCGGTTTTATAATACAATTCACAATGCAATTAATCGTATTGTTAATGTGGTTTCCATTTGTAATTTTATTCATAGAGATTCCTTACACTTGACAATAATTAACGAGCTTTTCTTTTTTCAACACTTGTTTTAATTTATATTTCTGAAATTCTTTGCGTTGGGAGATTTACGGTTACTTTTTACCCTTAGCGGTTTTATACGGCAATTTGGTAAGTTACAACGTAGTCCTTTAATCGTCCTTAAATGCAAAGTAAGCTTCAGAATTTTCGGGTAGGTATTGGTTTTCCTTGTCGATAAAATGTATAAGTTGGAATCCGTTAAAAGACTCGCCATACATGTGTACTCACCTTCAATAATTTCATAAAACTAAGTCTTTTTTATTCTGTGTATGAAACCAACGCCTATGAAACAGGGAAAACAAAGTGAGATAACAAGAATATTATCGGAAGAATATTATTAATTTATTTTATTTCTATCATATATTTTTGGCTCTTTGCCCCCAGGTATAAGGATGTTGGACCAGCCTTACATGACTGACCTGATCGAGGCCAACTCAATGGGCCATGAGCCCCACAAGATTCACATCTACAGCGCGTCGTGGGGACCCACCGATGATGGCAGGACTGTTGATGGACCACGCAACGCCACCATGAGAGCTATCGTCCGAGGAGTCAATGAGGTAAGACCTATAAAATAATGTGAGAGATTTAGACTTTATGAGGTTTTATCAAAAAAGAAAAAAAGATTTCTCTTGTATCCTAGTTTCGCCTTTTTTTCTTTTGTTTGTCTTTGCTTTAATTAATACATGCACAAACGGCTCAAAGTCCAATTACTCAGCTACAGCACTAAGGGATTGTAAATAATTAAAATACGTTTCTATGCTTATTTGGTACCACACTGTATTACCAATCTACATATTACTGAGGAGGCGGGTGTTTTATCATTCGATTTCCTCGACATGTTTTATTTAGACCACTTCAATCTGCAGCTAGAAGGGAAAAGCATATATTTTTAGTCTTTCAAAGAGTACTAACATGCCCAAGTCAAGCCTTTTAAGTAAAGGACCACAGCACCTGACACTTGACCTTTCACGGTTAGCATGCGAGAGTTAGTTTATCTAGGGTCGTTTATTCTAGAGAATCGGAAATGGAAATCCGATGGATATTAACGAGCTATCTGTTCGTAGAGAATAGGAAATGGAGTGCTTTGGTCTTCAATATTATTTTCTAAGTTCATTTAATTCAAGTAACTGGTACAAACTAGGGATTTTAATATAGGTCAATCATGTTTAGTTTTTCATAGTTCTGATAGCATGTTTTTATGGATGACGGGCGCTGCGTGCACTAACCTATCGTGTCTAGTGAAACACTATAATACGACCGAAGGATCGATAGAAGACGTGTCTAATATAACACAGCAAGTATATAGGTACTACAGTGGAAATCGAAAAGCAAAACATAAGTTTGACAAATATAATATCATGTATATTGATGTATTTCTGTTAAACCTTGCCGAAAACGTATACTTATATGGTATATTTCCTTACCAGGACAAAAGGAAAATCTCAGAAGAAAACTTTTAACACAAACGTTAGGTTGAGAGCTTCATTCTTTATTCACGCTCAAGAGGTTTCATGCCGACTTTGGCTTTAGCGTGAAACTTTTATAATATGCAAATCAGCACTTACTGTCTTACCATATCTAAGTAGAAATGATAAGATAAACAGACTTATTTTTTATTTACAAAAGAAAACGTCAGTTGCTTAAAATATTTTGTAAAAGGATTTATAATTTCCTCAGCTTTAATTACACATGCACGCACACATTCGTTTTACTGACACAGTCATATTTTCGAATATACGCTTAATTATGCCCTAACAAAACGCGCCTAAGTCAGGTTCAATGATATTTGATAAGGCACACCTGTATTGAGTGTGCGATGTATTGAATGCTCGATTTAATAACTATTCGATATTATGAACGTTCGAGTATTTAGACGTTCGATTTATAGTGGTCGATCAATTGATATTCGATTATTCGTTATTCGATTTGGCGTAGTCCACCTCCTTAAACTGCACCACCCATAATGCCGCACGGACATCGATGTAAGACCACAGCCTTCGCAAACCACATAACCGCAACAAGCATTGGTCTGATAATGATCTTAACGTCAGGCAAACGTTCTACGCTCAATATATTACACGATCACAGTTTCATGGAAACAACAACGTATAGGTAACGTATATGACTTAGTATAAATAGGTACCTTTTTAAATTAAGTTATGTTAAATATAAGGTACCTATCATTTCTTACAGTTACAACCAAATTAGTTTCTCGGATGGTATTTTAAAAGTCACGAATTTATGTTAAATTTAGAATTTCAGAAAAAGTATAATCCTGCACACCTGAGAGGCTTGGATTTAAACTCTGACACCAGGTTCTTCATCAACCATACGATAGGAGGTCGACCTGAAACTGACTGTTATGAAATTTAACATTCATGAAAATTACAAGCTACTTTATATAAAAAAAACTTACTGTTTCACTCAAACGGAGTCGTGGTAAAGCTAGTTTTCTTATAAAACTAAAACGATATAATCCATAAAGTGTTTTAGTAGATATTATTGTGCCGATTGATAATATAATTTATTTTACGCGGTAGTTATTTCTATTGCTACTAAAATATCGTATGATACTAGATGCATTAAGACCACTTTAGTCTTGGACTAGCCATTAAAAGGAGTCTTTATATAAGTACTGGGAGGGTTTAGCTTCGCCGCGGGTGGCCGAAAGGGGTGGGAACGGTCACCTGGCTCAAATAAACCCCTCGTCGCCTTTGATGCTTTTCTGTCATTTATCTTAATGGAAGTTCTTTAGGATACGGTTCGAATGACAGTAAATGGTCGATGAAAATATTTTCACTTTACTTTCGTCTAAGGTTTTCTAGTTTAGTTTTTTTAAATTTTGATAACACTGAACTACTCTCGTTAAAATTAGGTGTAAGACATAGAAGAATACAAATGTTTGCTATTTAAAATACAAATTATACTTCTTTTCTATTTATAGTTGAAAACCTATTTCATAAGTTCGAATCGTGACATATTTTTAGTTCAAGAGATTAAAAATTTATCTAATACTTCATACGGACAGGCCCATAAAAAATATACCCAGATTTGTTCTTAAAAGATTAAACGTCGTTGATTTTTCCTCATTGGCTCTTACTTACCCTTCCAAATCCTTTATCCCGACAAAATTTGTCACAACAATAGAAAAGGAGTTTCGAATCTGATCCTTTGTCATTGAAATATAAGAAAGCCTTTGTCGTCGGGTCCCTGACTCCTTGTTTATGTAATAGATACCCATTTAAAGTTAAAAAACGTGTTTTACAATGATTCACGCAATACACGTAGGTACTTCTTCGACATTTATTTTTATTTATATTAGGATTAGAACTACAACATAGTAAAAATTCTTAGAATATGCGCAAATTAATATTAAGTACATCCGTTACCGTGATCAGGATTATTGTTACCATTAGATAAAATAAAGACATTAAAATATTACATCGGAACTTCCTCGAAAAGGACCACTAGCCCTCATAATTATCCGACCTCAAGGTGTCTAGTTCAACAGATAACAAAAATGTCATCGTGCAACGTAAGTTCGGTAAAGGCTTGCTCGTGATACATATACAAACGGTTAGACAACGAAAATATACAAATGAAATTCCTGAACATGCAAAAGAAGGTATACTTTTTCGACAATTTTTTTTTTTTTAAACGACGTCGCCCCACACATAAAACATTTAAGTTTTGTTTCAGCCCTTATCTTATCCTAACTTGAGTAAATACGCAATTAACAATAAGCAACCAAACAGGCAATCACCATTACTTCTCTAAAAGCCCCATCTGTAGGTACCCGATCGTTAGACTTAGCCGTGTGTCTATACCTACCCATTAAAAGCGGCTTCATTTCCTTCAATGTTCGACGTCATTTCCGCCGCACTGAAAGCTGAAAGTGGAACGTTTCAGTTGAAAAAGGAAAGTGACTACACTTCCTGTCCTTAACTAGGAGAGACTCGGGACAAGGAGTCATTAATTCTGAGTCTAAACGAGTCTGTGTCGTGCTTCTGTAAAGACTACTTAAAGGATTTTTACTGTTTAATACTTGTGTTTTATGGACTTAAAATACCGTCATAAATACCAATATAATTAGACAATATTTGGATTTTCTAATAATTTTGGTATTCAAGTCGAAAGTATTTTGATTGTTCTGTTCATAATGTGGGCTGTCCGAAAATCGTATCTAGTTCTTAGAATCAAAAATCCAATTACTGTAGTATAGGTTACTCTTAGTTTTGAGTTATTTATGAAAATTATGTATTGAGTTATATAGACGAGACACAGTCATCGTATCACTGGTCCAATTTAATTTCGATATCATAAGGTATTATACGAGTATAATAACGGCGAACCTATTACGAAATACCGGGAACAATTTCAAATGGTTTAGATTGGCGCAGTGGCTCAGAAAGTTATTTGGATCACTGATTCAATTTAAGTATATTTCGTGTCTAGATTATTATGGATTATTATTATCGTACTATAATTATGATACAAACCATTTACACACTTTTTTAACATTCTACACATTTAATATCGAAAAATATCAAAACGGTTTTCTTTATCTTACTATCCACTGTCTTTTTTTATTTTATACCCCTGTTCCACGCTTTCTCGTTTCATTACTCGGAAAGGAAAGGTGTGAAGGGTGGGTTTGGGTGTTGATAAGTGTGTTTATATATCGATGTTTTATCGATAAAAGAGTCCTGATATTTTGTCAAAATAAAATATATATTTTCTTTACTACCTTTCCAAGAATGAAGACAAAAAGGACCTTTTATTTTCTCTTACGAAAATAGTTGTGAGTCCCACATTCCATAAATAAGTATTGTATATCTATTTCGATCCTTGGCCGGCATTTGTCGTCCACCTTTATTTGTTATCGCGACATCTATTATAACTTCCCTTGTAGGTACTTCCTCTATTTTACGTTCACAACGTAATCGATTCAACCCCTCTTAGCAGACAGGTATTTACCCTACCCACAAAAGTGTTTCCAGTAAACAAACTAGAGTTCTATTGGCCGGAACAAATGTTGTTTTCTTTTTTCTATGGAATGTTTTAGGTAAATTCTTACCTCGTTGTTAACGTAATGGTTTTAGATGAAAATGGGTTTGTTGGTTTAACGGGTGATTGCTCCTGTTATTTGACAAGTCTTCAGGTGTACTTAATTTGAATATAGAAATACAGATTTTAAGAAAATATTCTATTTGTACAAGTTCTAAAACAACAATTTGAGACATATCGGTGTACGAACATATCAATAATTAACCTTCAAATGTTCGCAGGTTGCTTAAAAGCGTTAACATATTGTTGCCATTAATTCTAAACATCAAACACTCGGTATCTTATTTGGCATATTTAGGGAATTTGTTTGGCTTCTCCGAATTATTCAGTAACATAAGGTAAGCCACAAAGCGAAACTTCAAGGTAGAAATGTTACGGTTCGGTACGATACGGTAATTTTATTATCACGTTGTCACTTACCGGAGAGATGATGTATGTGTTGTTACGATATTACTTAATTGTTTGCTTATAACGGTAACAACACACGTAGCTTTTGTTTAACACACCTAATGTTAATACAAAACCTTGCGTTAAATAATTTAATCAGTATAAGGGGATAATAAATTTAAGGGGATTAAGTTAAAGGAAAAAAAATGTTTGTACGAATGATACTTCGAAGTTTAGTTAAGAATAAGGATTATTCCTTATATTTAAGATTAATAAAGATTATTTTATCCATACATTATGATACAAACTTTAATGCATAGTAGAGCGCAGCTTTAATTAAATAATACATTTTCTTTTTATAGTCCCAATCTACGTACATATGTTTTTAACTTACTTTTCAGAGGTTTTAATTAAATTATGTTCCACGTCATATTACTTTTTGAAAAGTGTTTCTATATTTTTAGGGACGTAACGGTTTGGGCAACATCTATGTCTGGGCGAGCGGGGACGGCGGCGAGGATGACGACTGCAATTGCGATGGGTACGCGGCCTCCATGTGGACTGTCTCTATCAACAGGTGGGTGTATTTGATTGGTTGATAGTCACACATAAGATAGCACATCACATTTATAGAATGTGACACATGAACTGAATTACAGGCCAAAGCCTAGCTTAGGCACCAGTCTCCCACAATATGAATTAAAATGATTGTAATTGCTCTAGTTTTATAATTATTGTGAGATTTTGGAGAGAAATAAAAATATATTATATCATTAATGTACAGTCATACCTTTGTCCTTAAAGTGGTTGGAAAAGGTTTTTCATTCCAACATTAAATGCATGCAAGTCTATTGGCATTCACTGGGCCCCACATTATACATCAATAAATATTTTATTGCGTAATAGTTTGGTATTTTGAGATATGTGACATTATTTTTATTACTCTTAATATTATTTAATAAGAAGAATTGCAATGTTTAACTAGATTACAACAAGTGTTATCCATGTCCACTTTATATGAAACACGGTGCCATTTGTCTGGCTTGACCTAGTTTTGTAACTTATATTAGAACAATGAAAGTTTGAAACAAGTTGTAAATTATTAGTTAGCTTCAGTTTGAATTGCCAATAACAATAAATCATGGGAATACCTAATATATACCATAAAACTATTTTCAATTTATTATTAAACCAAACCGTTAAGAAATGTATAATTCTGAGTCTATTATATTATTATAAAACAAAAGGAAATAGCTTTAAAATATTCGGGTCTGAAATCATTCAATTTAATTACCTAATTCTATTAAAGGCGACCGTTTAATTCGAACCAAAATTTTAAGCTTCGTTACCTCAAAAGTGGCACCTAACTATATAAAGCTAAAGCATTTTCGCCTAACTGTGACAAGATTTAAATAAAACCTTGTTAAGTTTTGTCTTAATTTTACGTAACTTCAGATTTACTTCTAACAAGACTTTTGAAAGCTTTTTCTCAAGTTAAGGACCTGTCTAATTAAAAAAAACTCACATATCGCTGAAATCAACACGTTGAATTATTTTGTAGTATCTAGCTTTATCAGTTGAACGTTTTATTTGTCAGCTAAAATTATAATTTCGGATGCACAGAACAGAGGTCAAAACATAAATTTCTAACTAGCTTAATTTCCAGTAACCAAATATAATTTCCAGTGCTATAAACGACGGTCAGAATGCCCACTACGACGAGTCTTGCTCCTCTACGTTAGCGAGTACGTTTAGCAACGGAGCCCGAGACCCTAGCACTGGTGTCGCCACCACGGACCTGTATGGCAAGTGCACTGCCACGCATTCAGGGACCTCGGCTGCAGCGCCCGAAGCAGCTGGCGTGTTTGCACTGGCTCTACATGCTAAGTAAGTATTCTTGCCTTTGAAGGTACACGAGTTGTAGGCCTTATACAAAGTTTTTGTTACGACAAACTTGCCGTGGGATTTATAAGAATCGAAGTCATATCATAGTGCGTTTATAAGAAATAATGGGGAGGCGACCGTTTCGAATTTTTTTACTTGAAGGTGATTGGCTCTTTTCGGGCAAAAGTGGAACCGAGGTATTTTTAACTGGACAAAAAAAAGGGTTTTGTAGGTTTCACTAAATAAATTGTTTTCTTTTCAGTCCTAGCCTTACCTGGCGAGACATTCAGCATTTGACTGTGTTGACATCAAAAAGGAATTCGCTATACGATGCTAAGGTTTGTATTCAAAATGTGTAACTTAAATTTTTCATTCGTTTCCAAAATTTCAAATTGTGTATGTGTAATGTCCCAAAGTACTAATCTTACTTCGTTAATTTGCGAAGTTATTTTCTGTTTGAAGTATCAAGGTTAAATCAGTAATTACAAGTCTAAACGGATTATCGAAGTTAACTGTGTAATTTACATTGTTTCATTCTTTTCTCTCAAAAACTTTGTTTTTCATCGTCGTTTAGAAAATTAAGAGCAGCTTAAACGTGGGCTAAAGTTCCACTCAAAGTCAATATCGATCTTAAATCAAAGTGTCGTAAAGTTCGACGCTTGTTTAATTTATCTTACGATGGTATTTTAGGCATTCATTTTGAATTTGACTTTGAAATAATTCGGTCTACAACGCGTTTTATTATAAGAACTTATAATTTTAATAAGTTTCAATTGAATTTATTGCAAAAATAATTAATTGTTACTAAGACACGCTGAGTTTCTCTCTATCATTTCTATTTACTTATAAAAATATTTATTTTATAATAAATTAATTACTACCCAGCAGTGGGACACCGAACGGGCTACAAAAAAAAACCATTCTTCAACTTAAATGAATTTTCTGGAATTACCGCTTACTTTCTTATAATATACGAAGTCTTACAATTTAGTATGCTTGCCTACCTTTACAGGGTCGTTTCCACTGGACCATGAACGGCGTGGGCCTGGAGTTCAACCACCTGTTCGGGTTCGGCGTGCTGGACGCCGGCGCCATGACCGCGCTGGCCGCCAACTGGCGCTCCGTGCCGCCGCGCTACCACTGCGAGGCTGGATCCGTTAATACTCACACGTGAGCTCCACTTCACTTTACACATCTTTGTTCTACAATTATCCAAAGTATTTTAGAAACTAATATGCAGATTTCAAGATTTGACAACCTCCTCCTTGTTGAAGTCCGTAATAATGATGTTACACTATTGTGATCTAGTGTACTTTTCATTGGTTCACTTGAAAAGTCCGTAATATAATAAAAAGTAAATGTAGAAAATGTCAAAGTTTTGTTTAAAAAAATAGTTTAGGTGTTATTCTTAAAAGTACGCGATTTAGACAAATATCTTACAGTATTCTTAGCACGGCAGTTTTAACGTAAAGAGGCGGAAGTATTTATGTCTAAGAACCAATACATCTATATTGGTTCCTGACTCTTCAGTCGGAAGGAAGCCTTTCTACTATAAGCGGATAGTATGGCGCTCAAGCTAACCGCATTGGCTGCGCTTCAGCCTTACTGCAATTATGTTACTATAAGTTGTGACCAACTAATCGTGCGTGGTATCTTGTATCACTGGAAAAATATACTTACGGTTTTCAAGATACGAGACTTAAAGATAGATGCCCCAAAGGTTTGGGTTTGGACCAAAGTTTTGGCTTTAGAGCAATTGAGTTGTTTGTTTTACAGATGTATTATTATCAAAAATCCCTCACTCCTATAGTGTTAAGCATTGCACTAATAGAAAACCAATCCTTTCAATTGACATTCATGTTTTTTCAACAGTTTCATACTGATTAACTAATTGTTTTAGTGAAATACCATCTGAAGGCATGTTGACCCTGAAGATCGAAACGACGGCATGTGCTGGCACTCCAAGTGAGGTGCGGTACCTGGAACACGTGCAGGCGGTGGTCAGCGCCAATGCTAGCAGGCGAGGCGACCTTGAACTCTTCCTAACCAGCCCCATGGGAACTAGGTACAATCTTTATTTAGTTCTTCTAGTCCTTCGATATATGGTCAGATAAAGACAAATACATTTGTTTGAGAAAGATATGGTACATTACAAAGTTGTTGTAAAAAATAGTCTAATATATCGTAAAAATAACGTCAGACTTTTTGGGTAATACTGAACAATTTTTAGAATCCATTATAAAATCCGTTATATTTGTCTTTGTTGACAAAACAAGTTTCTTTTATTTAGATGGATAATAAGTACCTAACGTTTAATTTGATTTATAAGATTTAAAAGGGTATATTATGACTTTTTATATATATAATATACCCTATTTATATAAATAAAGGCATTAATGTTGTGTTTGTTGATTCCAGATCGATGATACTCAGCAGGCGCGCGAATGATGATGACTCCCGCGACGGCTTCACCAAGTGGCCCTTCATGACGACACATACCTGGGGCGAGTACCCTCAGGGCACGTGGATCTTAGAGGTACTTATATTGGTCTTCACATATTTCCCTTAACCTATAAAACTTTGGTCGTGACTGAGGATGTTCAAATCTGAATTCGATTCCAAGGTCCAAATCGAGAAGACGATGATAATCAATGATTAAAACATCAAATCTATACTAATGAGATGTCTTTAGTATAGTAGTTATCAGTATAAAGAGTTATCAGTCGTGGTGCTATTAAAATCGAAACAAAAGTGTGCGGCGCTGGCGGTTCAACAAAATTCCCAATCAGATTTCCTTACAAAAAATAAATTGGGTTGTTGAGCTTTGCATCAACGATTGCATCATTAGGTAATGTCATGTTATGTTATTACTTAAGAAAGTTATCATATGAATGGAGTAAGAGTACAAAGGAGCATGTCCTGTAGGCACGCTACAACGGTGGCGGGGCGGGCGGGGCGGGGGGGACGCAGTGGGCGGGCTGGGCGCGCGGCTGGTCGCTGGTGCTGCACGGCTCGCGCGCCGCGCCCTACGCCGCGCTGCAGCCGCAGGACCCGCACTCCAAGCTCGCCGTCGTCAAGAAGGCGCACGAGGAGCGCGCCGCCGCCTAGGGGGGGACGCACCACGACACTGGTTTGGACAATACTCTTCCTATGAGCACTCCGAAACTTCTTCGACGTGCTTGAGTTCAAGTCCATAAGATCAGCGTAACGATTTTATTTCTTTCTTTCCATCCGTTCTCTTCTTACTTACTTCGTCTTTCAGAGTCTACTTTGCAGTATTCAAAAACTTCTTCGACTAACACGAGCCCAAGTTCAAGGGGTCGCAAAGTCTATTTACTTATTATTTCTCTCCATCAATGCAGAACTTTTCTTACCTACTAGTTTCTTCTACAGTATTGACTAAACTTATCGTTTATCTTCTACTTTTAAGTTAAGACTTCCGAAACAACAGGCTTTTAATGATTCAGCAAAAGTGTTTAAATACATTGCAGAATCCAGTCTCAAAAAGACTGGATTCTGGACTGAAATCGAAACCAATGATATAAAACAAGTATAAACACCTGTTTATATCTAATTCAAAAAACCAATGCTAGTATCGGTATCCTAAAGAGAATTTGGTATAGCCCCTTCGGCAAATGTTCGATTTCCTAATCAATAGTTTTAAAGTCAGTCATTCTCTAAAATTAAAAGTCTATAAAGTGTGACTTGCACAAGGTGAGATTATTTTAAATTACTTAAGTACAGTCGCGTACAGATTGGTTTAAGAATGAAAAATAGTGTCGATATTTTTTTAATGTAAAGATTGTCAAAAAGGAAAACAGTATTGTCTGAACCAATGTTGATTGGCTGTTCTGAAACCTGGCGAGACGTAACATGTACAACCGAGCGACACCAAGAAAGTTGTTAACATTCACCACTTTCCAATATCAACTTTCTTCTATTTTCTTCCTGTCTCCGGTTGTATATGTAACGTCATCTAAAGATTCCGTGCGCCAATAAAACCTATGTATTTTTGTACATTATTTTGACAGAAGCTATATTTTCTTTTTAATTATTAATTTATCTTTTTTTTCTCAATATAACGAACGGTAACAGCTTATTTATATTTTTTTCTTTAACTCCTTTAGTATTTAGTCATAATTTTATATGAGTTAATTTAGCTCTTTAAATTTATATTGTATATCGGTTCGCTGTTACCGTTTCTTATACAATTGAGAAGTGACATAATAAAAATGGTGGTGTAAAATATCTGTTATTATTATTTGCTTGCAACAAAGTGGGAATTAATAGGTTGGATTGATTCCTTACGTTTTGGTTTCATGAGTATAGTTTTTTTATTTAACACCTTCTATTCACCGCCATTTTTATTAAAATCGTTCCAATAAAAATATTATATCTTGTTTTACCGACTTTGATCACACTTATTCCTTTTTGTATTTTTGTAACTTTCTTTATTATTGAACTAGTCATTAATTTAAAATGTTACTTTAGTAATTTTTTTATAGTTTTTCTATAATGTATTATTTTTTATAGAAAACTTATTTTGGTATGAATATGTATTTAAAAAAATCTTATTATATTCTAATGTCGAACGGTTTAAAATCAAACTCACCTAGAAGTACAGTAACGATCAAAAGTGATGAATGAAAAATATTCATTTTATTTTTCCTATATTGTAAATTGTAATCACATTATTTTTATATCAACTGTAGTAAATGGACTTGAATTTTGTTCATCTTCCTCATAGAAGTTACATAGACAGACGAACATATCAGGTAACTTCTTAATGTGCCGAACTTTGATACACAATATAAACTATTTATTTTATAAAACACGAAGTTGAACAAAATTCATCATTAACTTATATTATTAAAGCGACATTTATTTGTTTTTATTTACCAATAAATTGCACAGAGTGGTACTAAAGCACCAATACCGCATTTTTTTAGTTAACATATTTTAAATGAGTAGTTCAATTTAAGTTAAAATTATGTTAATAGTATTTCGTTGGTTAGTTTTTAATTAAATTCAAATGGCCTTCATTTAACCCAGCTAAATGAAGCTTATTTGAACATTATATTTTCGTTTCATAATACTATGTATCGACAGATACGTATGTTAGAGTATTTACAAAGAATATATTAGAAAATTATCGTTATCGAGTAAGATATAATAAAGCTATTTATATAAACTATTACATTACAAAACTTCCTTTTGGGGCCCACTAACACTGAATATTATGGTTATTTATCTACAGCCTCTTTGCATCTATTTTCTTAAAGAATAAAATTTATTATTAAAATAAAATATTCAAGCGTTTTCACTTCCATATTAACCGTAACTATGTATTTTACATTTATAGTTGTATGGGCATTACTGTAGGTTTATTACAAAGTCGTTAGGTTAATGGTTGATAAATTAAAAAAAACATATAAAGAAAAATATATTATGTACTATTATTATAGAAAATATAATGTGATTTGGTGTTGTATTTGAATTAAATGACGTTTTTGTAATTGCTACTCCTTTCCCTTTGATAGTTTATGTGAGAGATTTTATCTGGTTCGTTTAATACTGTAACCTCATATACTCACAGTTGGATTAAATTCAACAGGTAAAACTGCATCAACATAAAAGTATTTTTACTACAAAATACGCGTTGAATACATAACCTCCTTTTTTAAAGTCGGTTAAAAATGGATTAAAGCCTAGGTATCCGACTACGAATAAGATATCTTTATAGCTAATTGGATTGGAATAGAAAATGATAAGACAAATAGTATGTCTTGTCTATAATGCGGTTACATCTAATATGTCTAGCGAGAGCTAATAGCATACCATGTAGTCTGAAACAACGATCTTTTTTCTAGACTTAGACACTACAAATTGGAGGGTAATTAATAATTGGTTTGAATTATATCTAAATAGATATGTAACCAAATAAAATATAAAGAAAAACAAAGAAGTATGTATTAACATTTTATTTTCATTAACAAATGTATCGGGCCGCTTGTTTATTCTACATTATTATTAACTATACAGAAGTGTCGTGAAATTAAGTAAAAACTATTTGTTACACTATATACAATTATGAAACATTATATAGTCTAAACGGTATTTTGATTGAAAAATAAATATTGTTAGGACCAATGTGTTCGGTGATATTGTGCTTTGGAGAAGTAATGAATAGCTCTGATGTGAAAGAAATCTCAGTGAAGTTTGTATGTATACATGGAAGAATGCTGCACCCTAAAAACAACTGAGTATTGAACACATCATCCGTCAGCTTCGACAAAATCATATTTTTTCTTAAATTTCTTTCAAGGTATAGAAAATATTCGTTGAATTGAAACTGAAAAATATAATTTAAAAAGATGGATATGACATTTCCTATTGTCTATAGATAAAGTAAAATAAAGATAATGGGATAACTTATCTATATACTGGATATCACATCAGGTATTTATAATTTGTATAATAATAACATTTTATAGTTTAAAGGACGCATAATCTTAACTAATGCATTTTTAAGTTATGGAAACATTTGCCCGCTTATATTCAATGAGTAATCGTGAATTGTAAGCAGTATCAGAGGTTATTACAAAGATACCGTTTAAATTCAACCAATATTAATATAATAGAGGCTATATTACAAACATTGATATCGCAAGAAAATTCGCAGAAGAACTCAGTTAACTGGAACCTGCATACAAAAATGTATCTTACGATATCATGATACCTAAAAGATTTGAAGGTTCATAAACAATAACATATTATGAAATGAAGCTAAAACTAATTAAGGTACACATACATAACTTACAATACATTTTAAAGTACAAATACATACACAAAAGTTTGTCACCATTTCACTTTTACTCATAGTTTGTTTTGATACAGTCTCATTCAATTTTGTATGATCTCATACATTTATTTTATCATACAATCTGTATGGCTTCACACACCGTGGTATAATATATTCTTTCATATTATATCAACAGTATTTTTAGACGGATTTTCTCTTTGCAATCCGTTTTGTTTGTTTTATGGTGTTCATACACCCATTTCGTTGTATGGCCTGCCGTTGTGTGCCATATCAACATCGACGCCACGCTCCGAAATCCCGTTGAGCCCATTAGTGTGCCCACGGGAACTTAACTGTCAGAGATCTGTGAAAAATTAATGGTTAAGGTTATATTGGCACATATGAACCTATCTGATGGACATCTAACGAAAGTCTCTTCCAATTTCATAAATAATAAGAGAATTAGCTATATAGCTAAATGTTTCATTTCTTCTCATGCAGTTGATTTAGCATTCCATACCTATGTCGATTTTAGATAATTATGTAGTAAATAAGGTATGTGTAAATAATACCTCTAGCTAAAACAAACTAAAAGAAAGTGAAGAAGTATTTAATTTGCATTTTTTAAATAAAAGAAAAATCCATTAAATGGTTATGGTCCTTCTTTAAGAGATATTATTCTTAGGGCAACTTACCCATGGTTTCCTGCTGTAACTCTAGTTTGTACGCTGGGTTGTCATACGGCGGGAGGGAAGACTCCCGAGGGGCGGATGGCACGGCTGCTGAAATAAACAATTAACATGTTACAACAGGAATAATATTTCGTCTTGAATTTGTAAAAACATACTAGTTCCTATAATTTGGTCATCACCACTGGTTACGCTGTATGGGTGTATTAGGTAGATTGTAGAGACTTACTAGTTATGGGCACGGAGCGTGGGCGATGCCTTCGCAACACCACTAGCAGCAGCAGCAGTGACGTCAGCGCGCCCAACGCGGCCACAGAGCCCACGCCCACGAGAGCGCCGTAGTAGTCGCCGCGGTGATGTCCTGACACCGATGATGCTTCTACCTCATCTGATGAGAGAAAAATACGGATTAAATAAGATAAAAAAGCCTACAAATAAATCTAAGAATGAAGGTATCTTGTAATTTGTTATCAACACACAATTGGGGAAGTGGTTTTTAGGTTTTATGGACACTAACGAACAGGTAGAAACGTAATTAAGATAAAATAATTATATTTTCTATTATAAGTACCTAGATACCAAAAAAATTATCAAATAACACTTACTGTCGACTGGTTCTGGAGAATCCACAGTCTTTGTGTTGATTTCCAACACGTTGCTTGTTTTTACTTTTCCGTTGGTTAGGAACAACTCAAGCCATACGCGACATCTGTAAAGGAAAAATAATGAAATAGGTGCACACTTAAAAAGGTAAAAAAAAAGTGTACACATTTACAGTGATATAATTCGGTGTGGGTGTACTGTATGAGCACCTCTGCCTACCCCTTCAGGTACAGGCGTGATGTTATGTTATGTAATTCTGTGTACGGGTAACAAAGAATTACGACCATATGGGATACGTACTTAGTGTTTGGCTGTAAGCCAGTGAGAGTGATGGCAGGCGGCAGGTCACGGGCAGCAAGGCGGAAAGCATCGCGCTCGCGATGTCCTGCGCATGCGTGTGCGCCGCGGAACACGCGCACCCAGCGCTCTGCCGGCGCAGGCGGCCCGCGCCACCATACTTCCGCCGCCTCCGAGCCCACAGCACGTGCCTCAATCGTTACAGTCCAGTTGTATGGGTCTAGAGAGGAAATAGCTATATTGAATGCATGTATAGAGGTATATTATATCATTTGTTTTACTAAAAGTGGGGACTTATCGACTCACTATACTAAAGCGAATGTCAGTCTTGCTTTGTCCAGGAAAAGACCTAATTCTAAACGTTCTGTCAGTATCAATGAGTAGGTAATTAAATAAAAAAATGCAATTTAAAAATGGATACTAAAGAAAATGCCACTACCCTTAACCGTTTTTCTGTTTAAGACCTTCAACTTACCAACATAAGGCGCAGTCATGAATTCGATCCTGCCTGGATCTTTCAGCTCAGTGGTGGCTTTGGGCGGCGGCACCAGAACTAATGAAGCTTCGTAGTGACTACCAGGTCGAAGATCATGCAGTTCAGCGGTAGATCGACTGTGGTGTAGTAGCTCCGTCATGCTGTAGATAGGGGTTCCCATCGGACGGTATCTGAGATGATAAAATATATGGTCAAAAAAGGCGAATCAGTAGAAGCGGCATTTGCAAATGCAAATGATTGACTGCTAAAATGGACTGGTAGTGCTTGTGATAGTATCGTACTGAATCTTAGTCATGACTTCTTGTTCCTGGTAAAATATATATATATATATTTTTTTCTTTTTCATAGTATCTCCCTATGGGCAAATATTTGGGCCATACAAGATTCAAAATCGACTCTTTAAGTACCATAGCTCTTTTTTAGACATTGCGTCAATTAAGTTCTCTAATACACTGGTTAATACTAGTAATGTTAAACGGTCCATAGGAGATTTAACAAACAAAATAATTGTTTTCTCTAATACTTCTTACCTGACTTGTATAGCGTCTATGAACTGCAGCTCATCTTCACCAAACCGCCTCCAGCTAACATGAGCGGTGGTGTCGTTGACGTCGATCACCGTCAGACGGCTGTCAATCTCCCGCCGCTTCTCTTCCATTGATGTTTGTTGCTGCAAAAGGATAAACATAATTAATTTACTTTAGTTTAGTAACCAATAACCATGGTATTATTTTATGCATCTTAATTCATTTAACCTTAATCGCCTGCCACTTTCATATCTTAACGATGTGTTGAAAATGATTTTGCTTAAAACATCCCCAGAATTTTCTAATTTTACATACCTATATTGATAAAAAAAAATGTTTTTTTTTTAGTGGTTCTTAATGATAGCGGTAAGATGCGTAGGTTATGTGTCCTAAACTTACCTTTACCGCTTCTAGCGTGCGTATCGTGTAAATCTCGCTTTCTGGCTCCACGGGCAGGTTGTGAAGGTACAGCTTGCCACGGATCTTGTACGTGGTGCTCGGCTTCAAACCGGTCAGTCTGAACTCCAAGCGAGGTGTCGTCAGCACTTCGTCCGCCGGAGCGAATACTTGCGAGTACCAGTGTGATACGTCTTCATCTCTGTAAATGGTTAATTGTATTTAGATTAGATAAATTTATCCCATCATTTAAGTATAGTTTAAACTGGAGTATAGATGTTAAATACTTACGCCTTATCTGTATATCTTAAATCGACACTGCCCCGCAATCCTACCAAAACGGTTGGTAAACCAAAAAGCATCTTGACACTGGTCGGTGAATCCGCCTGCAGTGATATGACTGACAGCTTCTTGTTTGTGTCCCCGTAGCTTGGAGGCAAGTTCAACCCCGGAGGAAGGCCTTGTAGGGCAGGCTCAGCGGGGGCAGGCCTATGAATGTTGTTCTGGTCGTAATCTGGAATATCATCCTGAGGGAAGTGGATCTCGGGAGGAATTGTTGGCATGAAAGGCTGGTGAGGTGGCCCGTCCGATGACTGAAGACCTGCAAATTACAGAATCGGTTTATGCTCATATAAAACTTTGGTCGTTATAGGTTCAATGTGAAGGCATTTCAACGAGTATTTCTTGATGTTGATGTGTAATATCTAATATTCATACGACTCAACGTGCCTTAGACAAATAACAATAAACACAACATAGTCACGTGTTTACAAATAATGTAAGTTAGTACAATGAGATGACATCATGATTGATGAATGGTTGAGTTAATGGTGATAGAAGTAAAGTAACAAATCGAGTGTAAATACAAGAGGCCAAAAAAGTCAGTCGATAAGTAGAAAGTCAGTCATGATTACACAAAGGAGACACTAAGCGTAACACCAAGGCGAGGCAACAAACCTGCCACGGCGTCCGGACCCTTGTCTGCTGACCGTCCCAGGTTCTTATTCACTACAGACTCCACTTCCATCTGATTTAGCAAGTGTTCTAGGTCCAATGTTGTATACGTTTTACCAGCTACATGAGCAGTCTTTTGATTGTATGAAGCGTCAGGCTTAGAGTTAGGTACAGGTCTTAGTAGCACAGTCTCATAAGGATTAGGTTCTTTAGTCAATACGTGTGCTTTCGAGTCGTCGTCCCATATGTCATGATACATTTCTGTCGGTTTTTGGCTCTTCATTTCTTTAGTTTTGAGAATTGTCACATGTTTTCTAGCTGAAGGCTGGTCGCGGGAGTTACTTTGTGGGTGAATTACTCTAGGAATATGAAGGTCAGATGTCTTATTATACGGGACAGGTTCGAATAGGTTTTGCAACTGTGTTGGTGGCTCTGTTAGAGCACTGGATTTAGGATCAACATGTTTTTTAGAAAACACCGATTCAGATAACGGTCTTCTTTCAAGTGAAGGCAAAAATAAATTTAAATTATCAATTTTAGAAATTGGAACTTTTCTGACTGGCTCATAGACTGATTTTATTGGTACTTTTTTTGACTCTACTGTCTTCGCAGTTGGCCGTTGACTTTCTGATGGTCTTTGAAAAAACTCATGCATTTTATGTTCCGAATTAATCAGATTAATATGTTTTTCAGGGTGCGAGTGTGAAGCTTGATTGAATGTGGTGTGGGATTTTCTGAACGGATCGACTAATTTTGGTGGTTCTGGTTTACGATGTTGGACTTCCCAGTTATCATGGGAGCCCACTAGAGGTGGTTCTGGATGAATCGTTTTAAAAGGAGTATCGATATCATCAAGGGTGAAAACAGTAATATTATCTCCCTGAGTTTGTGAGGGACTTGATACTGCTTCTGGTGAGTATTGTGGGACAGTAACAGGAGAGGGAAAAACAGTTTTCAGGTATTTAGGAAGAGATTTAACTGGGCTCAGGTGTCTATAAAAGTCTATAGGATCAGTCGTGATTGGAGGAGGAGAAGGTAGCACGGGTGTTATTGTCGGAACGTCACGTGCCACAGGCGTCACATAATTCACGTTTTCACCAAGAGTTGGCATGTTGTAAGTCTGAAAATTCGTTCCATTTGCAGCTGTAAGCAATAATGTGTAAATAAGTGACATGCGCGTGATATAGTGAGATATTAAAGCAAAAAATGATTTGTCGTTATGTTGGTGAACGATGATGAATCGAAATTGCATGCTAATTTGTGTTATGAATTGGTAAAAGTTAATGCGTGATAAATAATGATTTTGTGATAAATAATTACTTTTGTTTTTAATAGCATCTGAAACCAAATAATAAACTTGCTTTATGTCATCAGACACAATACATTACATCACATCTCTATGCAGTCAAATTAAAATAGCCGATTAGTCATACCGAAAACTATTTCACTTACCATTGGGTAGACATCCCCACTGTTTGCAGCAATCCTCATCCGATATGTTAACAGCAGCTGGCCGGTGGTTGGGAGGGCATCGTAAGGTCTGAGGAGGTATAGGAGGTAATGGCGAGCACACCTCCTGGCAATCCAGGTCACCGTTCTCGCAGAAACAACGCTGTTCGCAACCAGTTAAGGCAATTGGCACTTCGCTCCAGTTTGGCACCCTAGGAAAATAATGTTTTTGTTATTATTATTCACATGCTTTTATTAGCTACACATACAATAACAATATGAGTTAGATACTATCTAATGAAATCCTGACTATGTAATCAAATCTTTTAATTAAGTCGCTTGAACCTAAATTATCCTATCGAATTGAAGCTTGGTATGTGTACCTAGGTATGAAGACAAAAATACGATAATTTGTGATCATGGAGCGGAACTGTCAATAGTGACTAACCCCTTGAGTTTGGGTATGTTTACTATCGAAGGTTCATTAGATTGAAAATTGAACTGTTCCCAAGCACGCATTTCTGGCATAATATAAGAAATGCTTGATTAGGATTTTAAAGCTACATAATAAGTATGAATGTATAAGAAAAGTGAAGAGGGGAGGAATTAAGTATTGTACGGTGGATGGTGGCGTAAGGTGTATACTCACGCAATCCCCTTGTAGTGGCAGGTGCCATCGCTCAGGCACCTCGCTGACCGTGGGCAGCAGTTGGGCGGCGAGGCTGGCGGGGAAGGTGCCCACCGCACACAGCCCTTGGACACCAGCTCCAGCCCCACGTGGGACGGACATACTAAAGCTGCACATTCCCGTGTGTCGGGACCAGTGCACTCGCACAACTCTGAGCAGCCTATATGAAACTCTTCGCCTGGAATTTAAGAGATTTTTTTTTGCTTACGTTGACTTTATGATCATTATCTCCAGCCTTTTATGTATTTATATTTATTTAGTGTGTTTAAGTTCAGTATTAATTGATCTGGACCTGGAATAATTTTATCACTAGTCACTAGAATGTTCCAACGTTCTGGCTAGCTGAAGAGGACAAGAACTGTTACATTTGTTAACATTCACAGGAGCGCTAATCTATTAGGTATAGACTTGTGATAAATTATTCATGCAATGAGCAGGATGTAAGTGAAGCTATTCTAAATTAAACGAAAAGGTGTTACGATTTAATTTAAATAAAAAAACAATTAAATTAGTAATATATTACTGATCTTACGATATACCGATGCGATAATAGAAGAGCAAACTAGATTATTGGTTTCAAGTTTATCTTGTTAGTTTAGTTTATCTATTCTAGTCTAGTTTATGAACAAAAATGTAACTTTTTGAACAAATAATACATACCGACAGCATAGAACTGTTCATCTTGATAGCACCCAACCTTCGAAACATTATGCAGGTCGTCATTAGGGACTTCATTGGCACCATTATCAGACGTCGTTATTGTAAAATTAAACTTGGTACCGGTCTCCTTAGTCTTTAGAATGTAATCCCTACCACCTTCTAGATTTAGGATCAGGTTTGAGTATTTCAGCTCTACGTCACTGAAGGACTTTCCTCCATCATTGCTCAACAGGAGGTGGATGGGGTCTTCGCTTTGGTTCAGATGCATTAGGTTGACTTGGACGGAGTTGTTCTGGAGTACCTTCACGGAACCAATGGGCTCAGTCAGTACTAGAGGCCTGATGCTTAATCGTTCTGGTTGTTCTTCGTAGTCTTCGAATCCTTTGATCAGCTGTTGGTAGTAATTATTATTGTTTAATTGTGAGTAACGTAATAACTTTGTTATGTGGCATTGCCACTAGAACAGGGGTATGTGTTAAGCAAAAATCTCAATATAACAAATCTCTATCTCTTGTGACATGGTGGAAAAATTGAATATTTGAACATTTAATTTAGGTTTTTGGTATGGACATACCTCGGTCGTAGAGGAAGTAGTTGTAGTGACGTTTTCTGGTTCTTCGTGAACGTCATGACTGACGTCACATACTTGGACTTCGCAGCAAGCATCGTTCGGGTCCTGCACGTTGATGCACTTATCGGAGACCGGCAGAGGATTGCATCTGTGGAGAAAATGGAATATTTTATTAATCAATATTGTGACTGAATTTAGCTCATTAAACGCATTTTTAATACTTCTATATGAAAGTGTTTTTCTCTGTTAGAGTGAATATCAGATGGCAATGACAATTATCTTCATTGTATCATACTGTGAACTATAGGCTTCCTTTTTTTAAGCTCAGAAATGTTATGCCGTTAATCTAATAAGTTCCACTAAGTAATATTGCAGTATTTGCAGTACACTTACCTGGGTTTGCAGGTCACAACAGAGTTAGGCTCGCAGCCACAGGTCTGCTCGCAGCCAATGTGCCACTTGGAGCCGATGGGGTGCGTCTCGTTTCCGTACCGACACACTTCTACCTTGCTCGCCTTCAAGTTATCTGTAAAGAGCCGAATTGTTATAATAACCATACTGCTTTATTACACGACTGCCCAAAATAATTAGTTTTATTTTTCATAAGTTCATGTATTGCCGTACGATGTACGTGTCTCCTATGTCGTCTCTTTTATTCTCCTAAAAATAGATGATAGCAGTCCTTTACCTAAAATATATTTAATTTTGAAAAGGACATTGACATTATGGAATTTCGTTGTTTCTCACCTCCATTGCCAGTAGCACAGGCTATTATAGAGCAGCAGTCATCCACCGGAGACTCAAAGCATAGAGGATCATTGAGTCTCCTACCACGACGGATGTAGGGGTGTTTGCAGCGAGGGGAACAATCGAACACTCCTCCAGATAAGCACTCACAGGTCTCCTCGCAACCTCGGTCCATTCGTTCACCAATCTGGTGAATAAAAGCAAAGGTAAAAAAAATAGTAGGCAATAAATTATCTAATATAATTTACATATTTTATCACTACTCCTTTTCTTTGAGCTAGATATTTGTAGAAAGGAAAGATATTCCAATTAGGATTTAAATCTAAATAAAATATTTGTTTCACCAACCTTATAAACAATCTCATTTTCTTTACACGTGTCCATCTCTTCAGACCCTCTTTCTGCAGTCATCAATGGATGGAATGGGGCCTGAAGATTAGCGTAGAACTTCTCCGGTATCTCCTTGTGTTTGTGTTCTACTGGTATCATCCTCGGCTCGTCATCATCATCCACGTCCAGATTCACATCGCTCAAGTCTGTTAAATGTTTCTTCTGACTCTTTGCATTTGTCTCATTGTGGAGAGCGATTGCGAAATTTTGCAGTTCATCTACATTTAGGTTTAGTAGTCTAGGTCTTGGTTTCACCTCTATTTGAGGGACGCTGCCTACGTCTTGACCCTCTGTAGGTGGCTTGGCCTCCATTTCTGTTTTGTTCTCAGGCATCATATCTATTTTTAGTGTGGACAGTATCGGTGGTAACGTGGTCTTACGAGTAGCCTCTGTTGTGGCCTCTCGCTGTCGATGTGCCAGTACATCATCTTCTTCACCTGTAATTTTGCCTAAAAGGAAATTATTTCTATAATTACAGGTGCATTACATAACATACATTGTATTAGGTACAATGTTGTTTATAATTTAGTGACTGTGTGATAGGTTTTCGAAGAAGAGAAAAATATTTTTTTTATATTACTGCTGATGCTGTTGAACTTTAAAGTAAATAATTATGGCATTAAGATGCACCTTCACCTGATTAGAGCTTTTTTGACAATGAACAATGACAATTATCTTCGTGTTCGTGTGAACGCCTCTACGACAATTATATGTGCGTCAGGCATAGTCATTAGCCATTAGGTTGGATTCTAATGCATTGCAACAAAATGAGTGATAATGATGCAGTACAGCATATATTGTACCTACCGAAACGGATAAACATAATTATAGGTAAAGGTTAATTTTAATCAGGAAGCGTTTAGCTGCCTCAGCAAAAACAAGAGCTATCGTAACTGGTCTGCGAACTGGAGCAGGGTCAGTAGGCGACTTACTGGCCATGTTGCATTAGACTCACTGTACCATATTAAACGTCAAACAATTATAAAGCTTATTGTAGAGCAGTAAGGTCCACAACCAAGTGACCCACAGCAGAAATCGGAACCACTCGTAAACGACCTGTCGATCGAATCAATGTAACTGTCAACGAACATCGGTTACGATAAAGCAATTTATGGTGCTTCCAAATTAACAAAATATATTGTAGACTTTAACGCTACAGACACAAGAGCTAAATTAGCTTTTTCTTTTATCGAGATGTGTAATGGATTTAGTACGGTTTGGAACTAAGACAATGATTGTTGAACGTGAGAAAGTATTCTGTTGTTATAAATAAATGATGATTGTTGAGTCCGTTCCTTCGAATTATCGAGTATGGAACGTATGACCTAATAACGGTGCAACGAGATGAAACTTCGCACGTTCCTCTTAACTTCCTATCAGGTCTTCCAATGACCGTTACAATTAATGATCAGTGGGGAAATTGCCATAATTAGCCTGCTTGGCAGACGCTCTGTACATAATGTTTATAGGACAATGACTCGGTTTTTATTAGTTGTTTTGTTTAGGTGGCAAAAGATCTTAACAAACTTTTTTCCAATCAACTAGTCGCCATGCTTTGTATGGCTTGTCTCTGTTCTTTGACCTTACTTGTGACTTTTTGATATGCCCAAAAGAATTATATCTACCTTACTCCTAGAACATAATTATGCGTATAAATACGAAAATGGTGGCGAGTGTGGTGTTCGTTGTCGTTATAACGCATTATAATGTAACTCAATTAAAGAGTTTAGACAGTTGAGTTTTATAATACAATCTAAAAGTGTATTTCACGCAAACAATTATTTATCGGTTTTTACAAGCTGGACAACGGTTGACATTTGTTGGCTTATGCCCAGCAGTGGGTCATTTAAAAGCTGATGATGATGATGGACAACGGTACACCAATAGACAGCTTAAATCAAACACAACAAAATATCAAAGAGTAAATAACGTGTGGTGCGAAGGTTATGGCTCAAGCGGTGTACACCTGCAGCCCACATTAGCATACTACATGGTGCGCCCTAGTATAGCGATACGTATTTATACCTAATGCCTTCACTTTACTAAGGTCTACGCATATGGCGATTATACAGAGGTGTGCACTATGAATTTGTACATGCGGTTATGACTGGCCGTTGGCTAGTTTTTAAGGTCTAAGTTTTCCCTTGTTTATATTCTAGCACAATGGTACTGCTCATTATTTATGACATATTAGGTACCCCTGGATTGATGACCTGTTTGGCACAGCTATTACGCGCTTGGCTTTTCACCTTAAAGATTACGTTTCCTAAAAGGTAAAAGTTTTTTGTGAAGACTGAGACGCTCGCGGGATTATCTCAATACGGCTACAAGCACACTTCAAGTCATAATGTTTTTTTTTTCTTTCCGTTATGGCAATTGAGTCACTTTCATCAACTATTCTGCCAGTGTCAGTGTCATAAGTCATAATGTTGAATTAATATAAAAAAGAAAGGCAATATGACACTGATCGCGCATGAGATTATTTAGAAAAAATGCGAATCGATATAATTGCACCATATTATAGGAAGCTAATAGGCAATATTACATAAAACGAATAATCGATTATGTAGACCATCGCTCGATTATGCGCGGATATCCTTATAGCAGGCGGTGAGTGATGGCCGCGGCTGCGCGGTCGACCTCAGCTTTATGTAGGTTAGCTAAAGGACGCGAGCGACGCGACCGGTTGTAATGCGCGTGCGCATGACGCGAAGCTGTCTGGCGATTGTTGTTTACGTTGCATCGCTACTTCGGTAGATATGTAAATGTGATATTGAGAACTTTATTATCGATATCTGATTTAATTAATACAACTTTTGAATGTATGCAGGTGATACCAGTTTATATTTGTAATATTCTGTTTAATAATCTCCATTCAAGCGAATTATAAAGCTGCTACGAAATAATATTATCTAACTAGCTGCGCCCTGCGTTGTTACCCGCTACAGTTTTTCGTGATAAAAAGTAGTTTATATGTTAATCCAGGGTGTCAGCTACCTCCATATAAAATTTCATCAAAATCGGTGTAGCCGTTTGAGCATGAATAGGTAATAAACACACTCACAAACTTTCGCCTTTATAATATTTGTGTGATAGTGTGATATGTTGCCTATCACAGCCTATTGCAGTCTACAGCTGGACGTAGGCCTTCTTTCCCCATAATCATCATCAGCCGGAAGACGTCCTTTGTTGAACGAAGGCCTACCCTTAGAGCTAATTAGACCACGCTAGGCTTAAACTAAAATTAATAAAGGCAATTTGAAAAATGATGGGACTCAAACGGGATTCGAAACGCGAACCTTTGCCGATCCCTGGCGCAGCTTCAAACTGTGCTATTGTGTTCTTTATACGATGTCTAACGTGATATCTAACTTACGATTAACAATGTTAGCAATGTTGTCCCAATCGCAAATAGAAATAAGTGGGTTTTAAGAAAAGTTGCATGTAAACCTTTCTTGAAGTCAGAGACAATACAAACGATAGCAACGGCTTTAATTGACCTGGATAAACAGGTTATAGTATTTTGCCGACAGTACTGCACCTGGATAACCAGGTGTCAGCTAAATAAATGATTGATTTATAAGCTTTTACCGAGTCTTGCCAAGTTAGGATCGAAGGTACTACAGTGTAATAGTTACCCACAACGCAATTGACCTTAAATGTAAACCGATAACTGTACTACTCTATAGTACAGTCAACAACGAAACTCGTAAACATTTTTATTTTTAAACATACGATTAGTTGAAAAAAATAGTCTGGATTTGTGCCAGTTTGATGGCAATAGGCTCGCCCACCCTCCACCCATCCTTCTATAACATAACTGACAAAATGTAGTTGTGCTATATGTGCACCTCTGCCTACCCCTTCGGGGAATACAGCCGAGTTGTTATGTGATAAAAAGTCTCAAATATTCTCAGATAATTATTTGGATGCTTGTAAAGTCATTGACTGCGACGCAGTAAACCATAGAAAAACTATTACTAACGTTTAAATTGTGCACGCGTTGCATACTTAAAACTAAATTACAACACGGAAAATAACGCGAACACAAGTTTTTAATTTTGGCTTCACGTTTCGACCGGGTTACCCCGGCCTTGCTCGCAAGCACAAGTATTCGCGATAAATCCCGTGTTTTTTTTAATTTCATAAGAAAATCTATTGTTCGCGGCTTACCGGTGCGCCGGGTGGCGTCCGACGGGTTAAGCTGCTTCTGTTGCCGACTGTACCTCATATATAATCTGTCATACATTCACGACATACTACTGAGATAAATGTGTGATTGCAAACAGTTATACACATCAATGCTACGAGAATGATATTGGCCCCGATATTATTATTATAAGTTATGATTATGTTTTAAAATTACTTGCTATGTATGTACTCATGTGTTATTGTTAAGGTACAAGGATGTGGAGCCGTATGATGACCCATTTAGAGAACAGCAAATAATTTTACTATAATAACTTTCGTGAGTGTTATCCATATTATTTACTATATATTCCGGTTATACTCACGGGTGTATTCGGGAATGCCCGACTAGTTTCGGACTCGATCGGAGCCCTTATTCATGAGCTGGTTACGCGGCAGAGTCAGTTCGGCTCGCGACTCTGCCGCGTAACCAGCTCATGAATAAGGGCTCCGATCGAGTCCGAAACTAGTCGGGCATTCCCGAATACACCCGTGAGTATAACCGGAATATATAGTAAATAATACAGCAAATAATTTCTTAGAATTTGTTCAACACGTCGCCATCGCTAGGAATTTCTCCAGTATATTAGGAGCGTTTTACACTCATGATACCACATACATAGACAACCAGACTCGGGGCCAACATCTGCGGAACGCACAAAATTTTCGCCCGTGCAGGAATAGAACCCGCAACCCCTAGGGCAGTAGTCCAATCGCTTAGCCACTGAGCTGGGAAATGTTTTATTTAAAAAGGTGCAGAGGAAAATGTAACAAAGAAGTCTGAACTCCGTACCTATCTGTCATATGCATGCATCGCATGCACACATAGATCAATCACAGTTCAGACTAGTCAATTGAATTGTCAAAAGGTGTTTGACGCACCTTACCTAGAAACACTATCTATTTGGCACCGTTTTTACAAACCAAAGAAATCATATTACACTAAAACAACACTAATTAGGTTACTAATTAGCGACGACGATTAATTACGAATACATTTTCTCAGTATTTTCTACAGTCTGTTGTTATTAGTTCCCACCAGCGGCGCGCTTTCTTGTAACTAATCCGACTGTAATTATAATATTATTGGCTCGACCTATTGTTCAGATGTCATTGTTATTTTAAAGTGTAAGAAAATTCTAGGGAACGGTGCCTAACGTCCGGCGCACCCTGGGCGGTCAACCTCGCTATCATCTATGTTGACTGGCCAATCTTTATACCACGGTAAGTTTTCATTGGACAGTCGGCTGATGCGAACACGTCCATAGACAAAGTTTCGGCTGTTTTTCTAGAGAGAAAGGAAGCCACGCATTTTCTTCCGGCTTGCATTTATATCATTATACATTCTTCATACACACCTATTAATTTTATAACTATTATTGTTATTTATTATTGCCATAATTATTAGGTGAATGGCCAAACGTGATTATTTATATGACAAAAGTGCCTTTTTAGTTTGTTAAACACTCTTTAAACTACCTTAGACCCCCTTCTTCATGGAAACTAGTCAATTTTATACCATAGATTAAATTATACCTGTCAGGATATCACTGTCGTTTGCATCTCAAAGAATACAAATGTCAATAGGCATAATACGAAGTTAATCTCACTTACTACGAATTAATACGGGTTTAAGTTAATATGGGTATTATAAACGTTTTTGATTATAAGGCAGAATGTGATGCGACATCAAAAAGGTCGCAACACCCACTGAACCATTAGCTTTGTGCATAAATCCGGTCTGTTAGCATCCAGGTCATCGTAACCATAAATATAATATTTATTCCAAATATATTCTAAATTCATTGTGAATGTAGCGAAGTATATATTGCATAATATTAAACAGAAATGTGATTGGAATGTTGTATTTTCGATTTACAATTTGTTAGCATACGACACGCCACTTTTATTATAAATTATTCATGCTAACTGTACTATATGGTTGTACAATACTAGAGGCTATATACCACCTAGATTGTGTTTTAAGATATCTATCTATCCCCATAATATGATAAAATATGCGTGCGTGAAATGACAGGCGTAACAATTGGATGCAGCCCATTCACTTAACTTCATTTGTTTTGAGAGAAAGTAAGGTATTATGCGACCAAAACAAAACTGTAATTAATTTTGTCTTTTTAAAATCGTTCCTTATTTTTTTTTTATTTCACGAATTCTCTTTAAGTGTCATCATTGCGGCATGCATCTTTTTTGGAAACACTAGTACACGGATTACAGTTTATTGATTAACTACCAATAAACCAATGATATCCGTAAACAAACAAGACAAACAGGCTACCGTTATCATCTTGAACTTACAAAATTCGCTTACAGTTAACAAGAAAGTGGGCCACGCTACTCCACGCATACCGAAATGCACCTCACGAAATTCCAGTGACTAAGTAGTCGCGCAAGTGTGCCCATACCCGATACATGTTGCGTAAATCACGCGGGTATCCGCCTCAATAAGGGTGACGACACATAGCCGCGGGAGATTACGCGACAGCAATGTGAGACAATGTCAGCCGCGCTGCGCCTCGCCTGCTAATGACTTGACGCGTCGGAATTAAATCTACAATTCAGGATCTGCTTCATCGAATATTTATTAGCCAATGATATATTCGTGGCTTTGCGAGTTTAAGTCTTGGTAACTTAATCGATCCTATTGACTACACTACTACTCTTACAAATTCAGCATTTGAGGACCCAATTGAAGTAATAAAGACTAAAGCTTAAAGAGTTCAATCCTAGGACAAAATGTTTTCGCTATACCTAGGTATTGTATGTTGTCTTGCATCTGGGTACCTATCTGCATATGTCGAATGAAAAAGTCAAATTTCTTGGAGGGAGACGTTATTTACAAAATCCCTTAGTACTCTGTCAAGGCTGTTAACTGAAGTTAATAGATTTTTAATAAGATATCTTTAATCGATGTTGCACGATTCGCCGTTTGGTTGACAGGTATGATAGATGAACTCACGACTCGACTCGTCACTGTGTGTTGTTCTTGTACGAAGGGCAGCACTTGTCTCGACTGCAGTGTGGCGTTAAACAGCTTTTCTGTTTGTTCTTAGTTAAGTATGAGCTCATTGTGCACTTTGGGATTAATATAATGATGGTCCATTATATCGACTATCGACCTAGCTGATAGGAGCAAATTATTGGTAAGTAGGTACACACCTAAAAAAAAATTGAATAATGGATTTGATCGAGGCGATTAAGGCGATATAATTAATAAAAATCGTATATTAAAATATCTACTATATTTTATTACGCGTTCTAAAAAATTATCTAAGCTTAAAAAATAAGCACTTAAATTATAAATTCAAAAAATTCTGGCAAAATTTACATTTCGCGTCAACGTGTTTCAGCCCTTAGCGCGTGTGTCCGTCCGGATATTTGTTAATCTGTTCAATGAATCGATTCACAAGGAAGTCCGACATCTCACGCCTGAATGGGATCACCTGTGTTCTCCCTGAGACCGGTCGAGCATCGGAAATGTTTTAAAACAACGTTCAAGTTGATTAAACATCACATTATTAGCTCAAGATGTTTTGCTAACTTTTTAAAATGTACATCTTATCATTGGAAATGTTTTACTTTCTATTGATAGACGAGTTGCTAATTTATATCTATTTTTAGGGTTCCGTACATACTCCTTTTATGGATCACTCTCACATCTGTCTGTTGGTCTATCGACCCCTTTTTTTCAAGAACGCGTGAAGGTATAAAGTTGAAATTAATATCAAATACTTGGTCTGCTGTCCCTTGGAGCAGTGAAAAATTAAACTTTTAAGTCTACTCAATCAAAAGATAAGCGGAATTATGTTGATTGATCAAAACAATCAAAGTCTTGTGCAGATACATGAGGTATCCTAAATTACCTTTAAGCCTTTGGTTTGACTTGACTATATTGTCAAAAATTTAAAATACTATCAAACAATGTAAGTATGCCGTCTAAATGTCAACGACCATTTAAATACCTTCTATGTACTTATTTTGGCAGTAACCTCCGATGAAGGGAAGAGAACGGTGTTCCTACCGTAAACAAAATCAAAGGTGAACTAGATGCGTCCAAAGTATTGCGGAATCACGATAACAGAAGGCCAGTACCAAACCTTACAGCTAAAAGGAGAGGTATAAGGTCAAGACTTATTTGGACAACTATTTGTTTGGTGACGACATACTGAACTCAAGCGAAGTGACATGACCAGCTGTGTGGAAACGTTATTATGTTTTGACTTGATCCTTCGAAGCTAATGCAAATAACCTACATCAAACTTGTTTTTAAATAAAGAATTGTGTGTCTATGAAAGCACAAAGAAGAAAATAGGGATATAAGAATCAAGAAATACACAATGATGAAATGAGAGAGGCTCATCAGCAATATAACGCTCAAGCGCATTTCGTTTGGTAGGACAATTACATAAAGATTAAAATAGCTTCCCTAAAGCTTATAAACTTTTCTACTCCAATTTGGAGAACGGAACGATGCGTAAAGCTACCTCACAAAAGCCATGAAATCCTGAATCTCAAGTCCGCTTAAACGTCTACCAAAGTTACACAATTAAGCTAAAAAAACTAGTTTCTATCCATCAGTAGATTACCTAAAACATCCTTTAAGGAGCCTGTATGTCATTTCCGCCTACACTGACTTTCACACGACCTTGGTCGTGACGTCATCTCCTAACGCAACGAAACGAGATTTCATCTGCCTTGGCGGATATAACAGCTGTTCTTCTTAGTTAACACGTCCTTTGTATTAGACACTGTGTCTAAACAGGAAAACGGTAGCTGAGCACAGTGTGTCATCTTAGAAGTAGTCACTTTCTCTCTATCTCCTGACTAAAGTTTGTATCCGGTACAAGGTCATTCAACAGATTACTACACTTGACTTTCGATGCAATGTTAGCTAGAGACAATTTTATTTCTATGGTGGTCTAGACGTTTTTGGACCGGATTTAACATAACATAACATAACATCACGCCTGTATTCCCCGAAGGGGTAGGCAGAGGTGCACATTTTAGTACACCCACATTTCGCCAGTTATGTTTTAGGTCCCAATGTAATAGGGGGCGAGCCTATTGCTATCAACCGGGCACAAATCTAGACTCCGTGCTGCTATTGAGAATTACCTAATGGAAAAACCCAATAACACTTTGCCCAACCCGGGATTCGAACCCAGAACCTCGTGTTCAGCATTCGCGCTTAGCAACCACTAGACCAACGAGGCAGTCCGGATTTATTAGATAATATTAAATGTATTTGCTAGTGCTAGTTCAACACCAGAACCATTTAGAAATGTGTGATATAGAAAACTTACGCAGTTATCAGAAGCAAAAGGATTTTTGCAGAAAAAGAAATACCCTGTTAAATGATTATTATGTCAAAACTACTATATAATTTAAAAATGCGTTATCGTTCAGGAACACTAAACATTGATACAATAACAAAAAGCCTGCACTACCCAACAAGGAAAGGACAAGACAACTGCAAACCAAACGAGCAAACCCGACGGAACTTCCATAACTCTCCAAACTACTTTTTATTAATCTGACACCATTATTGCATCATGAATAATAATAATTATCTTACAATAACCAGTAAGACTGTTCGATCTATCACCCTCTATCTTACAATTACGGTTCAGTTTCGCGTGTTGATGTGCGCAGACTTTCCCGCGCACAATACGCCGCGCAGGCGCGATGTCGTCGCGCATGACAGAAGCCTGTTATGTCAACGTTACGTGTCTCTTCCTATGCACTACCGACTTCGTTACCGACATTGATTACTTAGTGTTGGTTTCTGTTAATTGCAGGTGTAATTAGTTACGTGACTTTATTATCTTCGGCAGTGCATTCTTACCTAGTTTCATTAAAGTTACGCTATCCACTCAGCCGGAAGACATCCACTGCTGAAAAACAAGCCTCTCCCTTAAATAGGGGGGAAGGGTTGCCATAACTCTACGCTGGGCAAGCGGCTTGGCGATCGCAGTATTGGTGGTGAAGTTACAGAAGACGCTGTTGCCTATCTTCTGGTTTTTTCCTTAGTTGCCGCCTACGAAACCCAACGGGATGAGATGGGAAGGTGTCTAGCCCGGCACTTAACAACTAGGCAAGCCACTACCTATTTTGAATTTACTAACATATTTACATGAGAAAAATGTTGTAGTATACGACCGCAGTAGGTTCCATACGAGATTCTGTCTGGGATATTCTCTTGACTATATACATCCTTCCTAATACCTATATACTGACGATATTATTCGGTAATGAGTTTCGTTGTGGTCTTCGAGGCCCCTTAAATCTGGCGGACTACACATATCTTCGTCTCAAGTTATTCTTCGTTGAGCAGTTCTTTTAACTATCTTAAGTCTTTCGAAAGGAACTGCATTTTGGCGTCGCGCATCGTATAGATACAATTTCACATGTGGTACAATAATCTGTCAGTTTGCAAAACAAAATTCACAGACAAATGGGTACAGTATTATGAAGCTATGCATAGCTCCGAGAGACTACAATGTACTATCATGGAGAGAAATTGTTATGAACCATTATATTCCTTTGTCTTGCTCATGCCGCAAATTGCTCACGCCGCGGTGGCTAAATTATCTTGTCAACAGGTTTGTAACGGCACTAGTCTAGGGTTCGGCAGGCATAGGCAATATGTTCTTACTAAACACTTTTGTGAGTGTTATTCTGTATAACTGAATGTTAATGGCTGTATTCACGTGTTTTCGGGTATACCAGACTTGGCTTGACTTTTGGACTCAAATAGGGCCTTTATTCATGAGTTTGTGACGCGCACCTCTGCGTACCACTTCGGGGAATACAGGCGTGATGTTGTTTTTTTTTTGTTTTTTTGTGATGCGATAAAGCAGACTGTTTTAAAGCTCAAACGGAGAAACCGTACATGATTTGCCCATTATAAGCCTCATATATAGGAGAGCTTTTTGTCATTAACCATACCGGGTTCTCCAACTATTACCCTAAGTTTCCTGCTGACATATGGGAATTTAATTCATAACCCATCCACCACGACCGTAAACTTCCTAAATAAAAACCACGTACCATATTTGCCATGTATATATTTTTTAAACAAATATTGTACAATTAGCGTTTTCTCTTTACGTTTATCGTAGGTGTAAAAACGTCTTAAACCCTTTATGGGGCGGCAGAGAGCCAGCTGACCAGTTAGTAACACTAGCACTGGCGCAGGCGCAGTGTGAATCAGACCTGCAACAGCGCGGCTGAACAATGGCTTTTTTAGACAGTACGCATAAATACATTTGCCTACTTTCTTTATTCTATATACATATATTATTTTGACTTTGTTAAAATTTTTTGGAGTTATTTTTAGACAAATGTAATATTTAAAAAAGTGCCGTGAAGTTAGTAAGACTTGATCTTATTCGTCAGCCGTATCGGCACTATAAGTGGACTTGTGCCCGGTTAATGACAATAGGCTCACCAGTTACCACCGATTAAATCGGGTGATTGAACCAATGTAACTGGTGAAATGTGTACGTAGGCAATAGGCATACACTTCTGCCTACCCTCTCGGTGTTATATTTAGTGCTTCAAATTAATTTACATTTATGTTATTCATAATTTTTTTTTTAAACCTTGACGGATAAAAATACAGATGACATAATTCTCATACCATTCCGGACGTCCGGTTAGCATCGATATGTTTATACTACCTAATTATTATTTATGTACATGATACGTATACATAACCTTATTACTTTGTTTAATAATACCAAAATAAATGACCTCAATAAACATATACGGCTTGATAACTTATGTTCAGAGGTAAACACGTCAATCGTCGCCAAGGTTTATTAATGTTATCTAATTACTTTATTATTATTATTATTTTTCGTTTAAAAAAAACGTCCCCCCACACTAGGAATGTCTCCTGTGTCATGGGTGCGTTTCACAAACATTGTGTATCACATACACAAACACCCAGATTCAGAACAAACATCTGCGGTTCGCACAAATTTTCGTCCCGTGTGGGGATCGAACCTGCAACCCTTAGCGCAGCAGTCCAATCGCTTAGCCACTGCGCCTATCAGATCGTCAAATTACATTATTCAAGAAAAATGTGCTTATATTTTAGTTAGTTTTGTGAATAAAAACCATTATAAGATGATTTTATTTACCTTATCTTATCAAACAAAAGTTTGTATTATGTTGTGACATTTATTATTCAAGCTTTTTACTTATTGGCGCATGCGTAGTTCGTTATCTGATTTACAACACAATTTTTGCAGTTTTTAATCTGGTTATTTATTACTCCAGACCCAAATTAATCAACATACCAAACTTGGTATTAAAACACTTTGATGACAGTATGGTCTGGGAACAATGACTCGAGTAGCTTAAATAAGGCTTTGAAAGTAACTTTGTGTTTACGGAAATGTAAAGTTAGAAACATTGTATTTGTTTTAAGTGACATCCATGCTACATTTACGAGTCGATGTAAGTAGTGTGTGTTCTTGAATAACAAGGCTTTAAGGATATCCTAAACATTAAGCAGAATCAGCTCTTTAAACTTGTTCCAAACAGAGGTTAATTATAATTAACTCCTGACCCTACAAAAACAGTTAAAAAGTTTGATCATAACTATAATTATTAAAATAATACTATACAACAATAAATAAACATAATATAACACCACACCTGTATTCCCCGAAGGAGTAGGCAGAGGTGCACATATAGTACACCCACATTTCGCCAAGACCAAGGTCACAAGACCACCGAGGCAGTCAGTAAACAATAAATAAGTTAACTATCAAAACATAAGAACAAAAAACTATTAGCCAACATACACAAAATTACGAATACTACTTCGATCCATGTTGTGCCCGACAGTGTCTATAATTGTGACTAATATACATATATTTATTTCCCTACCAGATTAAACATTATATGCAATAAAGAATTGAGAAGACCTCGAAACCGCAACAAACCTACTGCACTTATATAAAACAAAGTCTCAAATGATCCACAACACACCTGACAAGGTGCGTTGACATCAAATCTGTTCAATCATTCCAGCAATACGAGGCGCATTAGAAAAAAAGCAAAAGGCGAAGAATGCGTCGGTGTCCGAAAAAGGCGTTCGGAGTCACGGTCACGACTATCCTCGGCCGCCATACTTATAGATGCAGACCGTTACCAATTGGGAGGACATGCCTTTACCACCTGAGATAGTATTCACGACAGGTATTGTAAAATGTGAGGAATCCTTTTAATTTCAACTCGATTTCTTGTGGACGAATTGTGTGCTCGTCTATCAATTTAGCTCAGAAACTAGCACCGTAACGCTATAGCTGTGATCAATGAAAAAATAACTTAAATATTGCTATTTATCAATAAAGTATAACATTCATAATACGTAACGCATAACTGTTTATAAAGTTATTATTATTGAAACCACCAGTCTCTCAAAGTTAATAGATTTTATCGCATATTATCGTAATAAAACCAAATATTTAAATGCCATCTAGATGTTAATTCTTAGACAATCTTTGATTACCTAAAAGTTCCAAATCTGAATTTATTATAATCTTAGATGTAGAATAAACATTCTGAGAAAAAATAGTATAAGTATATATATTTATATATATATATTTCGCAATCATTTATATGACTTTATTATTGCGTTAAAACGTCTCGTAACCAACCAAAACCGGTCATCGTTATTAGTTTTATATCCATAAAGGCTGTGGGACTTGGAATTAGTTACTTTATAACACTTAACGGTGTTAGACGAACCGTGAAACAATATTATTGTGCAAATAATTTACTAAAACTAATTTTAATGAAAACAATGAAACAGAATTATAGGCCTTAGTCTAAAGCTTTTTATTTAATAGAAAATTGTTTTAAGTCAATAGGCGACACATTTAAGTCTTTTTAAGAACTTTATAACGATATACTTGTAAATAAGTAATAGATGTTCAACTAACACTACCTTATACATGTGACATATAAAAAATTGGAGCTAATAATGTCATTGATACGCTTGTTAAGCATGAATACACTAACTGAACGTAAAAAAATCAATAGCACATCCATATAAAGCCAACGGAACGATCTTAAACATCTAAAAACGTGGTTAACTTAAACGCGCAATCATCGACCGAAAACGCTATGCGAAAACGTACACAGATTATAAAATATAATATATATCTAATCTTGTTTTTTTAACTCACCATTTATACCTACTCGTTAATATAAAGGTAGTAAGTACAGCGTAGTGTTTTTGCGAAGTTTTTCTGTTACTAGGACCGCGTGTTGTTTGTTTGTTTTCTTGTTATAGTAAGTGTGACGTCATGATCAAAGATTAAACTGGTTTTGGTTAAACTTTTAACGCTATGTTCTTTTTTTAATTTGAAATTCATGTCGGACATGTTAGCTTAGATGTTTTTACTTCTTTTGTATTTCTGTCGGGTGTGACTCAGGTTTTACTCCAATAGGTCTCTTGCTCATCCATATTTTTCGAATGACGGCAGTTTGCCTCATTATATAGGCGGAGAGTGAAGCCGCTTATATTGCTCTTGTTACTAATGGTACCCCACGCACTGCCTAGTGTTATTTAGGACCTGACCTAGGCAGTAATAACCTCCTGCCCGAATTTCGGTCACTTCGACTTATCTCAGCCGAGACTAGACTTATCTCAACTACGCAGGAGATATAGTAGATCTCGAGATGTGAAATCAGTCACCCATCACAAGACTGACCGCGGCGAGCACGGCTCAACCTCGTAGATGGACTGCCCTTCTCGATCCACTCAATTTATGGAATAATAAGTATTTTTATATTCTAAGTATAGTCACCGAGTATCTGATTACTCTAACGGATCTCACAAACCGCTATCAATATAAGTTTAATTAATAGGCCATCTAATTTATAGCCACTTCCGAGTTATACGCGATAAAATTATTCTGTATAATTTATTAGCTCGTAACTTCACGCTAGTAAATACTTTTTAGTAGCGAACGTACGGGTATCTTTAAATGGTGATTTAAAATGTGGGTAACACCACTGGTTACCCATTCGAGGGGTCTGTGGAATTATATTTTATTCTGGTATTCTTATAACCTCTTATTGATAAATGGAGGCCAAAGCTTAGCAAACGCAGTGTTGCGCCCTCCAGCCAGATGGACCGATAACTTGAAGAGGGTAGCTGGAAGTTGATGGCGAAAACGGGGAAGCGGGCCTTGTGTTATACCCTTGGGGAGGCCTACGTCTAGCAGTGGACTATAATAGGCTGATGTGATTAATCCATTGCAGGACAAAGACCCTAAGTGGCGTAGTCGATACGCTTCCTCACTGTGAATTGACAATCACTGACCAGTAATCTGAGATTGTGCACCGACTATTTCTATACCTATATTAAAACAGGCAACGTGCATATTAAATTTCTAGTTGCGCCACGCGGTGTTTACCGCTACATTTTTTCGGGATAAAAAGTAGCCTATGTGTTAATCCGGGGTGTCAGTTACCTCCATATGAAATTTCATCAAATTCGGTTTAGCCGTTTGAGCGAGACGAGGTAAAAAACATACAAACACACTCATAAACTTTCACCTTTATAATATTAGTGTGATTAACAGGCTATATTTTCTCTCTTTTTTATGTTTTATAGATATAGTTTTATCTTTAATGTAGTGTAAGTGGCTTAAAGCTGTACAAAATTTTGTTTAATAACAGTCAAACAAAGGCCAAAGCCGCATCTTATACAAAAATACCAAGCATTAATTACCATGCCCCGCACTGCATGTTTTAATTTGTCTGTGTAGTCGGGGACAGTTCATTCCAATATGTTTATAGTTATACCGTTATAATCAACATGACATAGGAATTTAGTTTTTATGGTTTAGCTAATGGATGGTACGCAAAATGATAGATCGACAGCATTCAGTTTCTTGTGCTAAGTTTTTTGTCGCGTGTCTGTTGGGAGCGTAGTTGCTAAATATTGGATTCTATATTTTATTTGACATATAGGAGCTATTATTTATTTATATTGATCGCCTAATGTCTCACACTTGTATTTTATCTAATTTATCTGTGTATTTGTATATACATAAAAGGAGAGAACAGTCTAAAAGGAGGGTTCATTATTCGTGATGACACTAATATTTTCGACTGGTCGCTAGTTTAAAATTAAATCCAGCAAGGACGTAGGTGATATTATTACTTTTTATAACTAACTTGCCTAGTCACCTAAGAATAGATTTTACAAGCATCATATCTGGATAAAAATGTAAAAAAAGTATTAAAGCCAAAACATTTTATAATGTCTGTTCACCCCAATGGTAAACAGGCGTGATGCTATATATCATATTAATTTGTTCGAGTATTTAAATACCGTTGTAGATACAATAACCTGATTATACTTCTACAGTAATTAAGCGAGGTTTATTATCAGATGGACGTATTTGGTTCAGTTCAATGACTTGTAGATTCTATTAATTTCTTGAGGAATTTCCACCATTACGACTATTTAGCCTATCCAATTCACTTGTATTCTTACAAAATACTTGTAACACATAAAACATTACATAATATCTCTATTTCCTGAAGAGATAGGTAGAGGTGTATAATTTCGCCTACATTTCGCCAGTTCTACGCTAAGAATTTCTGAAAAATCCTATCACAATGCCTGACCCGGAATTCGTACCCCGGACCGTACGCTCAGTAGTCGCGCTGTGACCACTAGAACAACACTACTTACAATTTTAAATTAAAATAGTATTAACAAGAACACAATGACCTAATCAAGTGGCTAAGTACTCTGGTTAATTTAGTTTAGCTGTGTAGCTAAACTAACTAGAACTCGCCTTGAGGTCAAAATTTGACCATATTATATTATACATGTCAGCTTACTACACTTTTTCTTCATATAAACTCTAGCTCTACCAAATATCATACTCCTCCCCGTAATTATCGTAATAAGGGGTCCAACCTTTGCTTCACGTATAAACATAAATAGAACATATAGGTATGCCTGTGTGGTCTTTGTTTAGGTAGTTCGTAGCTTGTTTAGTAGTCTTGGACCGGTTATGACGTCATAACACACGACCTTAGGTCACGACGATGCGGCGAGGTCTTCACAGAACCCTTTGTGAGTCATTTTATGAGACACGTTTAGCATACGTTTAATATTAAACCGATATGGTTAAGGTTAAGTGTTGGACAGTTATAATAACTGTAGTTGCATAATATATTCGATGTTAACACATAACATAACATATCACGCCCGTATTCCCCGAAGGGGTAGGCAGAGGTGCACATATAGTACACCCACATTTCGCCAGTTATGTTTTTTTTTAGGTCCCAATGTAATAGGGGGCGAGCCTATTGCCATCAACCGGGCACAAATCCAGACTCCGTGCTGCTACTGAGAATTACTTAATACAAAAACCCAGTAACACTTTGCCCGACCCGGATTCGTACCCAGGACCTCGTGCTTAGCAGTCGCGCTTAGCAACCACTAGACCAACGAGGCAATCATATTCGATGTTGTTTAGCGATATTATAAGCGATAATTAAGTTCACCCCTAAGTTTAAGAGTTGCCTTTTACGTGAGTTGTTGATTGCTAACTTAGTTTATCGCTTAAGCCGCGTATGTACGGCTCCTCTAATTTATTATGTCCTGCCTAAGTCAATTACAGAATTACACGTCAAAATTTTTGCATCATCAATAAGTGGTTGTTGCCGGAGTAATTTATCCCTTGAATGCAAAATTATTTTAAGTTTCTTTTTAACAACTGTGATATTGCTATGCTTGCTAAATTTACTAAGTTATGAGTTTTGCAAATTAACGTAAGACCTAATAAGTGATCGTTTAAAGGCGTTCTAAGGGGGAGCCCTTTATTCAACAGCAAAGCATATTTGAATTGGAATTATCCTGCAACGCAAGCTCATAGCATCCCCGTACACTTATGTTTTTACTAAGTTTTTCCATTAGGAAGAAGGTTTACATACTTAATTCAGTGTCGCAGTCGGTGTACTCGTGGTTGCAGTCTACGGTGTACGCGGCGGCGCGGGCGCTTGCCGCAACCACCAGCGCGCACCACAGCGCCACTGCGCGTGAGCACATCTTCGGTCACCGCAGCGCCATCTGGAAATGGAAACAGAAGTTGTAAAACGAGATATTCATATTGATAAAATATACATAACTAGCTTATGCCCGCGGCTTCACCCGCTTTAAGTAGCCTATGTCCTTTCTCAGGTCTTAAACTTTCTGCATGCCAAATTTCATCAAAATCCGTCCAGCGGTTTAGTCATGAAAACGTAATAGACAGACAGAGTAATTTTCACATTTATATATAAAGTATATACTCGTATAGGTACCCATTTAAATTCTACCTACTATTTACAACTTACTTATTAAAAATGCATAAAAAAACTATCACTATGGACAGAGTTTTGTGAAGGAATAATGGGGAGGCCTTTGCCCAGAACAGGCAAGATAAAAAAAAACTATCTAAAAAACTAAAATGTAGGAAATTAAAAAGCATCAAAGTATTCTTCCTCATTATTGTACAACATAACATAACGTCACTCGTGTATTCCCCGAAGGGATAGGTAGAGGTGTATAGTACGCCAGCTTACCGGTTATGTTATAGGACCCAAAGTAATAGGGGGCGAGCCTATCTCTATTGCCATCAATCACAAAACCAGACACCGTGCTGTTACTGCGAATTGCCTAATGGAAGAACCCAGTAAACCTTGCCCAATTTGGGAGTCGAATCCAGGACCTCATGCTCACCAGTCGTGCTTAGCGGGACCGAAAAGGCAGGCAGCAATTGTATATTTATATGTACAGTCGCGACCATATGTGGATAAGCAATCTCACAAAGCAATAGTTTCACGTTAAGTTTGACTTACGACCAATTTTCAAACAAAACACACATTTTGATTAAATAGGTGTCATAAAAGATTACATCCCAAGTTAAAAGGTAGAGACTCATAATAATTACAATTAATGTAAAATGATTAGCAATTAAGTTACACGGTTAATTTCAGTCTGTACATTACGTAAGTAGCCTCTGCCTACATTCTGTTTTCGTAATACGAATCTCATAGTATGGAGACACGGTAATTATAGTTGGAAACATTGTTGTAATCTAAATGTAATAACAAAGGGTCTAATTGGTAGCACTCTGACAAATTTCTTACTTAAAAACGTTAAACACGAAGTTACTTTTTATTCGGCACTGGCCGTGGCCATCCTTGCAACTCCTGTAAGCCAGAATCCACGGTAACCATTAAGAACCATAGAGGCAATGAAGCTCGAGGCGTCCCAGAGAAATGGCTCGAATGTTTTGGAACCCGCGACGAAATTAATCAAAAATAGTATAGGAGTAAGAATATAAATATGAAATTATGGAAATTATGTTGCTTAAAAATACTTTTTAGGTCCCTAGTCCCTACTAGTGTAGTAGTAGTGGCCAAAGACCTTTTGTGGCAAAATAATCTATTTCCTAACTTCTACGGGCCACACAGTCCCATAAAAACAGCCAGATCATCACTCTATCTATATAGTCCAAAAACTACAACATAGATGCTAATTCAAGAAGAAAAAGAACGAACTTGAAAATTTTTAAGCAACGTGCAGTCTGAAATATACACGATCTTGTCAGAGATTTAAATAACATAAAATGAGACGCTATCATCATTATATGCGTCATCTTTGAATACATTCACAGATACGACCGTTCTTAATGCCTTTGTGACATAAGGCTCTGGTTGAGATTAACAGGGGCTTTATTAATACGGACTAAGACGAGAATGTTCGCTTTACAAGCAAACAATGAAACGTTAACAAAATGAGTAAGTGTCATAAAATCTAAGGTACTTTCGTTTCCGATACAAATTTAACGGATAATTTAGTTTAATGTTAGGTATAACTCGTGAACTCTGACGAAATCGTATTATATTTAGTTTTTTACAATCAAAATTTCATTTAATAAAGGCGTACCTATTTCATTCTATGTAGGTGAGCATGATGCCGCCAGGAGGTAGGTACTAGTGTTCTAAAGATTGCTGGTCGGAATTTAACAAAAGCCGAAAGCCCAAATTTAGTCTTATTTTAAAAATTGGCAAAATACATTCGTGACGAGATAATAGCATGTAAGGTTACATAAGAGGAACATTTTACATGTAACAGTGTGGGCGAAGCTCAGCCAACGCAAGTGCAAACTTGAACTGTTACTTCTACGGAAAGGCGATGAAATGTTCCAAGAAATAGTCGACGAAGACCACGTTTATTACAGTATTTTACACTAAAGACTTTTATGTGATGCGGTATCTTTACCGTAAACTCTATCAATATAATGAGAGGGCGCTGTTCTACATACCAAGTACCAACAACGATCTAAACTAAGATGTTTTGGATTATAAAGTGGTGATTTTTGCATTTTGGGAAGTTATAGAAAACGCTGCTGCCCATCTTTTGGATTTCCCTTAGTCGCCTCTTATGAGACCGAGCGACGGGAGGAAAGGGCCGATTAATTTTAGGCCGGAAACCAAAGCTTAGTTACAAATTTATAATGTTTTTTCTCAAAAAGGAAAAATTACGAGGGTTAAATCATTTTTTACTGTTGTTAGTTATACAAATATTGACGCAGTACTTTTACGAAAACATTTCAAATTCAAAATGTTTTATTCCATATTACCTATTAGGCACACACGCTTATAAAACGGTAAGATACACAGTTCCAAAAATGTAATTCCTATAGAGAAGAATCGGCAAGAAACTGTAAAGGATACTTTTTTAAATTGAGTGACATTACGTCAAAAATAACAACAAGTCAACCTTGAAAAATGAACCGTTATATCAATTCAGATCATGGTCATCATGGTTGAATCAAATTCCCAAGATAGCTTGAATTAAAACAATAGAAATTCACCGTCAGAATTAACCATAAATTAAATCAAGTTACAATTATACAATTAAGTACTTTCAATGGTATTTGTTTGTTTCGAAGGAATTGTAATTAATTAGAAGTTTCAATTGTTTGAACAAGGTCTCATTCTAAGTTCCATTGTTTTCTTGCAATTCGATCTTTAGTTATTTTATTTGTGGTGTTTTACCGTTGCCTGATAGTCGGCACCTGTATCGAATGTTGACCACAGTTCTGATATATTTTGTGGTTGGAATTGGGTGATCGGTATTTGTTTATGCTCTCATTGTTATTTAGCTTAGTAATCTGATAATGAATACTTCGGACGTACGCTTTTGAGCATGCAACGCGTTTGGCTAAGCGATTTGTTTGCATACGTCCTTATAAATTGTTTTATGATGCATCAGAGTTAGAGTATCATCTAATTTACACTATACATTATTACCACGATGGAACGGAGAAGGTGTATGCGTTTAGGGTGAGGGGGGTTTTTTTTGTTTGTATGTTAGTTTGTTTGTTTGTATGAGTGTCCATAAATGATTGTTGCCAATTTCTTCAAAAATGGATAGACCGATGTTCATGCGGTTTTCGGTAATCGGTATATGGTTCATAAAAGATGGTACTTAGCTATCATTCATGAAATTTTTTCTACTAATCTTCTATGACTGTCGTGAGCTTTTTTAATATTAAAAATTTTGTTTCATTGTACACCATAGAAGTGTATGTTTTGATTATTGTACAGCATACAATAATTTTACTGTAGAGTTGTCGTTACTTGTTCAATAGAAATATTTTTATGTAAGATTTATTTGGTTACATTATTGGTAGACACTGGTATGTATACATACATGTTTTAGTGTAAGTTTGGTTAACAAATAAATAATACTGTTATATAATTATAAAACAAAGCATTGTACTGATAATCAATTCAGCTACCAGCTGTTACTCCAATCTTTGAATAACATTTATTATAACAATATTATGACATCATCGCATCACTTAGTGAGTCATTGTCACCCACTTAGAAGATCATCATTGTTCACGTGCTATTCAATTACTGTATTAAAATTAGTTTTCACTTTCGTATGAGGCTGACACACAAAAACTATTAGGACATCGGTGTGTCGTCGTGGGTGAAGGTCGAATGGTAGGCAATATTCTTAATGTAGGTCAGCTCCACTTTTGAATATAGGTAAAACTAATATGAAGTTATCTTTTTTTTCTCTCACTGACTATATGCGGATGTGTTAGGTGTGGCTAGAGTGATGTAAGCGTCTTCCAGTGAAGATCGCTACTATATGAAGACATAGCTAGTGGAGCTTATGGTTGATCGAGATTGAAAATTTCTTTTCTCTTGAGTCGCCTAGTGCGGTTCTGATTTGCTAGTTCAGTTGTAAGTTTGTTTGGATGATTTACTAGTATTTTTTTGTATGATGCACAGCTGTTGAAATTATCTTGGCAAACTTTAATGTTTAGTATTTAACCACCGGAATGGCGCAGTGGTTAAGCGGTTGTACTTCTGCGCTAGGGGTTGCGGGCTCGATTCCCGCACGGGACAAAACATTGTGCAATCTGCAAATGTTTGTCCGAGTCTGGGGATTTGTGTGTGATTTTCATGTTTGTGAAACGCATCCACAACCCAGGAGAAATTCCTTTACCTTCTAAATACATTCTCCGCAGTCATAGCTATACGCAACATATATATAGCTAGCTGCACCCCGCCGTGTTACCCGCTACATGTTTTCACTATGTAACTTTGTTAATCCAGGGTACCAGCTACCTCTATAGCAAATTTAATCAAAATTGGTCCAGCCGTTTGCGTGTGAAGAAGTAAGAAACATACAAACACAATCACAAACTTTCGCCTTTATAATGTTAGTGTGTTTGTACCTACAGTTGTATAAGCGTCCGTTCATGCACGCCAGCTCCGGTCCCATGCTAAAAGGACTGGCTGACCCTCACCGGTCCCTCAAAAAAGACAAGTGTATTGTACTCGCAAACTGCCCGTATGTATTAATGCAAATATGCATGAAGGAGGACAAAGTAAAATGTAAAGTATGTAGGTAAAGTTCTATAGGTTTAGTATATTTACTAACTATCGCATAACAGCAGTGATAGCCGAGTGTATTTACCTGTACTGCCAACTCAAATGTCGCAAGTTCAAACCGAAAGAAATAAAGAGACAAATAATTTAAATAGGATAGGCTGTTATTATTATACGTGTGACATAGCTTAGGTTATGAACCCATCTATGTTTAGCAATAACAAATAACGGTATCATCCAAAACAAACATATCTTGTCTAGTAAACAGTATAATTTGTTCATCATTCCCAAATAAATGCGTTTATTATTCTCAATTGTCGTTGCGGTTGTATTAAGGCCACTTTCTTCTGACTCTACCTTCAAGTTGATAAAGCAAGTAGGAACTGAGATGACGCACTAAATAACGAATTAAATAAGTAGAATGAATGAATTCAAATCATTCATTCATTTTATTTATTTGGAAAACTCGTCCCTAATAACTAAACATTCAAATGTTACTTAAAGATAACTTTATCCGCCGTTATAGATAATCAAAATTTAAGGAACATCAAAACTATGATTATGTAAAATACAGCCATTTGCATTTCTATTGTTTAAGTATAACAAAAGACGCATTCTTTATTTTTGACAGACAAAACCGTTGCAGAACGTTTAAAAAGAAAAAAGGTTTTAATCTTTTACCGTTACGCGCACATTAGTTCGGTCTGTCCCATCGAGACAAGTGTAGAGAATAAATCATAAATATCTTATTAAGGTGAAAGAAAGTTTCGAGTGTTCGAAAGGAAGCGTTGCAAGTTAGTCTGCGTTCCGAAGTTTTTTGTTAATGTAATCATCATAAAGGCGTCGCTATAGGCCCAGAAGAAGATAGCGGGACGAGCTTGACTGCTTTGAAGAGAAATCGTCTATCGCAGTTAACAACTGAGAGGAATGGAGAAAGGAAAGGGAGACCTTTGCCTTGCAGTGGGACGATCATGACTGAAATAATAAATAAATAATAATCATCATCTTCCCACGTAGGTCACGTGGTTATGGGCGATCGCTAAACGTGAGGTTGGAGTTCGACTCTTAGGTTTGTTTGGAAAAATGTCTGAGATTTGGAATGTCAGATTCTATATTAGGAACAATTAATTTTCTTTTTGCTTTATTGAAACCAGGTTATAACCGTCCCATTGCTAGGTGGACTCATGTACGGAGAAGAAACAATCACAGAGCTCCTTTAGAGTTTGCGTTATAAGATTACCAAATCCAGGCTTTTCCCGTGCGCTGTCTTAGGAGATCGCCACCAAGGCTATTTTCTATGACCGTATCTATTAGTTACCACAGAACACAGTTGTGACTGCAAGTCTTGCGAAAACTATTACAAGTTGCGACACTCAAAGCTACGGAATTATGGATAGATCTTTTTAAATCTTAGAAAACCCACGTCAAAAATTGTAAAGGTTACATAATTAGTGTCTGCAAGAACTTCACAATATTTAGGAGTATTTTAAATTAGTTCATTATCAATTGTGCTTTACTTATGTGATTATCATTAGTAGGTTATCTATGTTAAGTTATCTGTGTGGACGACCCTGTCGCTAAAGAATTGAGTAATTTAGCTGCCAAAAAGAGAACCTACCCCACATGAGAATTGATACTGCTTAAAACGTCTGTAATAGACGCAACAGCCAAAGATGAAGGTGATTATTACGTCACTTCCAGAGAATTGTCTCCTATGGACGGTTCAGAATCGAAGCATCAGAGTCAAGTATTTCAATAAATATGTTTTTTTTTTATTCCGCCTAACATCATCATTAGCTGAACAAAGGTTGAAGGACAACAGAACAAATAAAAATATAATCCTAACAATTACTAAAAATTACGAATCTGATTTCGAATCAGAATTTATTCATTTCTTTCTTTTATTTCTTTTATTTATTTGGTCTACCAGCAGCGGTTCACACTTATAACACACACAGATATTCACGTACAATTAGAGAGACGATAAACAGTGCGGGCAACCGGTGGATCCCATTGGCAAGCTGTCGTTCATTCTGGCGTTCTAAGGGGAAGTCTTCCGACTGATGATGATGAAACTGTGTAACAATTACTTACAGGTAAACACCACATGAGCAAGACTGTGTAGTATTGATTAGAAGCTCAGGTACCTACCATATACAGTAATATAATTTCCAATCATATTTAACCGGTGCTAATTAATTCAATTTTTGATTTAGGTAAGTTGTTGTTTTATTATTTCTTTTGAGCTAAGAAAAAAACCTCCGAAGAAAAATCATCATCATCCACAGGCTTCAATATCTCACTGCTGGGTATAAGCCTCCCTTAAACAATGCCATCTGCCGCGGTCCTGTGCCAATCTTGTCCAGGTGCGCCCGGCAATCTTTATTATATCGTCGACCCATCTCGCTGCCGTACGTCCTACGCTTGGCTTCCTCGTTCTTGGCCACCATTCTGTCAACGCCTTACTCCACCTGTCGTCACCTCGTCTAGCTACGTCTATACGTTTGCGCAAATACTGTAATGTAATATCTCATTCATTGTGGTTCAATGAGAGGACTTAGTAACATGTTACGTTCTGATTATGTGATTGGATCATTATCGGTTGTTTACTTCTTGTTCAAGTTTACTGTAGGTTACGCGACGAGGTTACACGGGGTTTGGATCGCGTTTAGCTTAACACAAAGGCGTTACCTCACCCTTAACTCGAACTAACTAACATGTTGGTACAGTTAGCAACATAAGTAGCTTAACGTGTTAAGAATTCTTCTGTCAAGTAATTGAAAGAAACAAACATCAATTCAAGTTATCGATACAAATGATGACTGATTGAACTGACTGCCTCGTTGGTCTAAGTGCCACTGCTGAGCACGAGGTCCTGGGTTCGGGCAAAGTGTTATTGGGTTTTTTTTATTAGTTAATTCTCAGTAGTAGCACAGAGTCTGGATTTGTGTCCGGTTGATGATAGGCTCGCTCCCTATTACATCGGGACTTAAAAACATAAGTGGCGAAATTTGGGTGTACTATATGTTCACCTCTGCCTATCCCTTTGGGGAATACAGGCGTAATGTTATTTTATATTAGCCAAATTATATAAACGTCTAAATAAAGATAGGATCTGAGAATATTTAAGACTTTTAACTATATAAATTGTTAATTGTTTGTTAAAAAAGTTAAATGTTCAGGTACTTATGATGCTGACTGTACTGTACTGTAATAGTATTATCTGATAATACTATTGTATACCCTATGGGAATTAAACCATTGTTTAATAAAACTTAGGGTTACCCAATGAGTTTGAGTTGTCGTCTTGGGGGTGGGGGGGGGCTTATATTTTAATGAATTTATTAAAGACCTACGTAGACGTTTGGTAAAAAAAAAATATGTCCATATATTATGTATTTTTGTCGTAATAAATCATAGTGAGATTTATTAACATCAAAAACGATCAGCAATATTTCTGCTCACCAATTCAGGTCACAGCGTGACTATTAAAGATGTTTTCTGTCGTTTGGGTTCATTGCAATATATCTACAAGTACCTATATAGCATCGGTAACTATTGCAATCGCATGGCTTGGTACCGTGGGTAGATCGGCAGATGATGGTGTATTGCATCATCCAGGTCGCGACTCAAGCTGCGCGGGCGCATCGAGTTGTGCTGTGATTGCTTTGCGCACTTTGATTTACTTGGGAACACATTCACCTATGTGTGTAGTATAGATATGCATAAATCCGTATATGTGAGATATTGCGGTCTCAAGCAAGGTTATTGGTACTATTCACTTTGCTTACATTTTAGTTATGATTGTTAAATAGTTAAATAGTAATCTGTCACTTTCGGCGCGCCTAAGTTGCGCAAGAGCCCATATATGAAGCCTTTGGGCTTTAGTTATTGAACATGAGCTGACCCGGCAAACTTCGTTCCGCCTTCTAACCGTTTAAACCAAAAGACCAAAATTACCCAACTCGGTCCAGCCGTTCTCGAGTTTTAGCGAGACTAACAAACGTCAGTTCATTTTGTATATTATGTATATAAGATTATTACAATATAAAGACAAATCGTTGTATCATACTATTGTATCACTACACACACACAAAAATAGAACAGTCTGCTGTGTTTTATATGTTTTTTTATTCTACGTACTTGCTTTGCTAAACAACTACCTAGCAGTTCATTCAACCCCTAAATAGAATAGCATACCAGCGTACAATACGTGTATACAAACATAATAAAAGGTAACAAAAGGGAACGAGTAATTGCGCCAGCATTGTTCTCCAAAAGAAAAACTAAATGTGCTTTATCTCCAATCATTGTTACTACAGATCTACTTTACACGCGTGATCTCGTAAACCGGCGCCGGCGCATCGAACCGAGCCGATTTCTTCACGGCTTCTTCCCATAGACTACATAGAGTCTTGACACACGAAACTGTGCCATTGTCTCCTTCAGACACTTATAAAGTGCTGATAAGTACCACAGACGTTGAAATGAAAAGATTTATGGTTACAATTAATTTAATGAATAGTTAGAATTTCCATATTAATTGTTAAATTAGGCGTATGTTAATATCGTAACCGATTTTACAAACCCTTTCACTATAATATTAAGTATACTTTTATAAATTGAAAGGGAAATTGCGTTAGAAGATTTTCTGGAAGTGTAGTTGACAAGATTTAGGCTTTCAATGATGATGATGATGAAGTTCTTGAGGTTAAAGTAAATATGAACACTGGAATACATTCTGTTAAATCCCAGGAAAGGCATGTGAAGTATTCTGGCTTGCACATTGAGCTCCAACACTAGGGCACAAAACACGAACTGTCGGACATGCATGACAATAAACAATATAATTCACGTAAAATCAAACGCACTGCAATTAGAAATGCAATTTCTTTAATTAAGTACTTCCTAGTTTTTCAGTTTGCATTAAATTTTTGATCAAATTTGTTCAAATATTATACCATCATCATCATCAGCCGGAAGACGTCCACTGTTAAACAAAGGCCTCCCCTTTCGGTAAGGGAGGCAGGGTTGCCATAATTCCCACGCTTGGCAAGCGGCTTAGGGACCGCAGTATTGGTGATGAAGTTACAGAAAACCCAGCTGCCCAGCTACTGGATTTTCTCTGATTCGCCCTCTTACGACAGCCAAGGGTATTATTGTACCGTGTAGTGTTAATTTAATATACCGAGATAGGTATAATTTATCTCGACAAACGAATAATATAGGCTAGCAAATAATTTAAAAATAAAATAACTAAGTTATTGTAGAGTCGTGTGACTTAGCGTTAAAGAATTTTTGTAAAACGTAACACAAATAGTTCTGTAAAGACCTAAACTAACAGTTAAGTTAAACACAAATCACCGCTCACCGCAATGGGTAATTAACTGAGAATTTTGTTAGCTCACAGTAATCATGTAATTCACGAACATTAGGGTGCAGTTACACACAAGTTACTATTACTATTATTTACATAAATAGGGTCTACATTAATGAAATCACGTATTCAGTGCGAAAAAAGCTGTCTGTACGATGAAACAACTGAACCGATCGTAATGAAATTTGATAAAGATATAGCACGTATCCTGAGGAAAGGCATGTTACTTTTTCGCACGAAAAAGAGCCACTTTCGCCGTACCGTGGCGCTGCTCTGGGAACTGCCATCGTGTCACTGGTCGCATCTATCGAATTTCAAGTTTCCTTTTAGTTCGAGTCCGGCTAATGTCCATCATTTTTCAAATTTCCTTTATCAATTTAGATGCAAGCTCAACATGGGCAACATGCAAAAAAAAATGTCACCAAAAGCCATTTAAAGCTACTCGTTACTTTAAAGTATTCTAGAATTCATTTTCCTCCTGAACTTCTCCTACTTTGTCAGGGTCTATCTGCTGACATCTTCCACTAGGCCACGATTTCGATTATTATTGATCGATATGTCGCGATACCCTTTCCGCTGATTAGCTTTATGACTTGATAAGCTTATTAACTTGCCTCTCTCAGTCATTAACAAGTGCAAATGAACGTGAAATAAGATCGTCATTGATATCTCCAGCTAAAGAAGTCTGATTATATCGTAAAATCTAAAATACCTACTGGTCAAGATGTGTTAGAAAATATCTATCTACAGGATCCTGATACACATAGTGCTTCGGGAGGCACGTTACACACGTTGGTCCTGCGCCTGATCTCTCTCCAGTCGGATTGGTCTACCGTCCCATCAAACCTATGTATGCGCGCAAACTTGTGCACTATAATATCTCCTGCGTAGTTGGCTACTCTTCTAAGATTCTTTTTTAATGAAAATGCATTTAACTAAATCTTGTGATAATTTGAGATACCTTTCATCAATAAATACAAATATACTGTCAGGTACCTACAACTCTCTCAGTATCTAGGAGTGTGGCTAAGTATATGTTGACAAATTATGGTTGCAAAGTCATCTAGTTCTGACGGATGTCAACTGGCTCTACAGCAATTACCTTCGAGTAATGATAGTGACACCATGGTGACACCCCGTTATTATCATCATTCTACAGTGATTACTATGATTTATCTTTCTCCAGTTTAGCTCTCATGTTTAAGGATAAGGATTTAAAACTAGTATGGTGATGTGCTAGTTAGCTGTAGATGTTTTCTAGTTCAATGTTCTTGGTACTCTCTTGAGTTTACAGAAATGTCAAAACTTTTCTTATGCGATAAGAAAAATGTAAAAGATTGCCTATGAGAAAGGAACTAATTAGTTGTTCTTGAATTTATGAAGATACTATCTAATATATATATTTTTTTTATTAATTTTATACTGTATTGAAAGTCAGAATAAGGACTTTTTCTTTTTTTTATTAACGCACTCTAGGAATTTCTCCTGTATCATGGGTGCATTTCACAAATATGAAATATCACATACAAACGAAGGCAAAGAACGAAGCTGTAATCTTTAGCGGAGTCCAACTCTGAGCCACAGCGCCAATCACCTCTGGACTTAATTCAGACAAAGAGTATTTTTAAGATATATAATGTTCTCTACTAGCTACAGGCTCACCACTGCCACATGAGACTTACCAAGACTTAAAAAGAATAATTTGATCAGTGTAACAATAAACTAGGGTTTTATAAATCCTATGGACTATTTCTACTTAGTCCTCAGCATGACTATACCTTTATAGACATTGCCTCACGCCTGCGTATTCCCACGTACAGTGAAACAATAGTTTCGCTATACACGCGGTTTTTCTCGCCTAATCGGTCATTCGTTTCGTAACTTATTGTATGTATACGTAGGTATTCGTGTAAGAAAAGTGCATTGTTTGATCACAAACATTCGTGATGTATGGTACAGCTTAGTAATAGTAGCCGAAATGTATTATTCATATAGTGCATTGTTGTCATGATTGTTGACGGCTGCTGTGCAAACAAACATTATTCTAATGCTTCCAATTAAGTCATGGTAGGACTGTGACCGTCATGAAGATTTTAGATCTACGTTTTATAAAATTGTAAACGGTGTAGGTTTTAATTCACGTGCGTGCAATAAATTATTAACAGTTGCTTCTTCTTCTTATCGTATGGTTGGTAAACAACCTGGTGTCAGAGTTTCAACCGCCTGTAGGCCTCTGACATAGCTTTACACGTTGAAAAATCCCTCAGGTGTGCCAGTTTCTTTACGGTGTTTTCCTTCACCATTTTTACCGCTCAACTCAGAAACATATAATGGTTATTTAAACTATCAGTAAGTAAAGGTTTTCTTTGTGAAACCCTTACTGAGTCAGTTCAAGCTATCTTTATCCTCTCTGAGTGTGGCAGTTAGATATATTTATATTTAGGTCTTCAATTGCTTGAAGTGTAAAGTAAAAGTGTAATCCAATAAATTACAAGAATTATGAACAACTTTTTTCTTCCTTCAATTCTTTCTCATAAATCTAGTCTAGCGTGTTGGAAGCCAGAAGTCCAGAGTTCGATTCACGGGTTATGTATGTGTGATATGTTGGTATGTTACTGGGAATTTATATAATTTCTTGATAGGAATTCTCGGTAGCGGCCTGTGCCTCAGAACGGTGGTCTCTGTTACATGGTCCGTGCTAAATACCGCTATCTATAAATGTACGTGCTTTACTTATTTCTCCGAAAACTATAATATATGTATACATACTTGGATGTCGAGAAGTTGATAAAACTGGTGGAATTATATAAGATAAATCAATGAGGAAAGCTATTTACATTGAGGTTTTACTAAACAATTTTACCGGTCTTTTTCAGCGAGACTACTTCTCATCAAGATTTTGAATTTTATTGCTAACAAAATAGAGTTCACACTTGATTGAATAATTTGCATTGTCTAATTGCGACAAAAGATATGCTATTCCCGCGTCCTTCTGAAGGGTCCTTTATCTCTCTTACTCTGTTCGAAACAATAACCTTCTATTGAACCTACGTATGACAGTCAATTGCGTAATGATCGAAATCACGCATGACGTCATTCGACGTCAGGGAAGGTATTACACCTTCGGCAGTCCGTTGCAAGCATGACGCGACGGACCTCTAGTTGAGGGCCATTCGGAAATCCGGAGTGACGAAGGTCCATAATGGGTGACGACGAAATTTCGTAACTATAGAGTGAGGTGACCGAATTGACGTCAGTAATTTCACGGGAAACCGATTTAAATTACGATAGAAATAGGTAGTAAGTATATTGTTTTAATTTCAATGCTTGTCATTATAAAAAAAAATATGTGTACAATGTACAGTATCCATACTAATATCAAAAACGCGAAATTTTGCTAGTATGGATGGATGTTTGTTACTCTTTCACGTAAAAATTACCGAATGGATTTGAATGAAATTTGATATGGAGGTAGCTGACACCCTGGATTAACACATAATCTACTTTTTATCCCGAAAAAATGTAGCGGGTAACACCGCGGGGCGCAGTTAGTACCTATTCAATATTGACCACGTCAGCCCACTTTTATTATATCCCTTCACCTTATCTTATACACGTGTTGATTTCAAAATATACCTACATTTACGTGATATCAAAAAGATTTCAAACTGCCAAAAGAATACGCAGATAAATCAGCTTCTATAAATTTCATAATTGCATGTCTAGGATTTGTTTCTTCGACGAATCGCGCTAAAAAGCATTCCGCCTATTTTTACTAGAACATGCTAGGCAAAGGCATGCACATAATGCCAGACCTGTCAAAAACGTCAAGATCCCTTATCTTTGAGTAAGAAAGGATAAACGGAGCGCAACCAGTTCTCCGCTATTTGCGAAATCATCTTATCGTGTTTTTTTTTACTTTTTATTATGTTCTCGACACTTGAATTTAAGCGCTGAATTATTGTGTAGAACAGAAAAAGGTAAAAAGCGCTTTATACGATAAACGGGTAAACACGTACCGGCTTAATATATCTTGTTCTCTCGAGTGCAAGTCTCTGAAGTAAGGATAGAGCTCCAACTTAGTGAGGCCTGAGTAAATATTAAGTCTAACAAAATTGTAAACGCGCTTAGGAATTCGATCAAAAATGTGGGCCTATATTTGGATTACCGTCGCTGCAAAATGGTGCTTGACCCTTAATACGTAGTAAGTAGTAACATTTAAACAGTTTAGTAATATTGGCAATAGGCTCGCCCCCTATTACTTTGGGACCTATAAAACATAAATAGTGAACTGTAGGTATAGTATTCTCTATACACATCTGCCTACCCCTGTTGTGGTGTTATGTTCTATAGCAAACACTTAATTCGTTTACAAAACTGCGTAAAATACTTGTAAACCAAACTACAATGAGAAATTCCGTTTTACGTTGTGGAATTAAATTTAGAATTACCATTGAAATAAAGTTCCGAAAATATTTATCACAGCATAATTGTTCTGTGAATTGTAATTGAATGGTCGATTATACAAAGGTTCCCATGTAAGTTGCGCAAGCGACCTTGAGTGTGTTGGATCACGCGGGGTCATGTTCACCGCTCCGAAGCTTTCGGCGGGTCATTTCGGTAAACACGCGGGTCCCGGTATTAATCGTGTTCTATTGTTCAAAGGATATAAGTATACCTGCATACCGTACGCCTATATTCCAAAGAGGTAGGTTTCTTGCGTTGGGTTTGAGGTAAGTTTTCTTGTTTGTACAAATGGTCATTCAGATTTTGTTGCAGAAAGCTGTATAGCTGATGTAAAAGAATCTTTTGCAATGTATAGAGTAAACCGAATGATATGAATGAGGCTCAGTATACATGAATATCTATAGGCTTGCCACCATGGACTTATGCAATGAAGTGGGTGTACAGGAACTCTACCTGCCTCTCAAGGAAATACATTTGGGATTTTTGGGTCAAAAAGGCTTGATGTATAACTGTTTAACACCGTGGATTGCTGCAGAACCTAACTATATTAGATAACACGTAATAATACTCGAAAAGAATAGCTTTACAAGCATACAGCTTTCCACACAATAGGTACAATATACTCCATGTTTTGCGTCAATAAAACTTGCAAAAAATAACAGATAAGTTGTAAATGTGTCTGATTATTGTTAATAGCAACATTAATGTTTAAATAATAGTTCTGTTAGATGATTTACGATATAAAATTTCTTTTTTATAACCTGTATCTGTAATTAATCAGCGGTTTCGGAATAAATTGACGATTCTGACTCTTTCCTTATGGTGAACTGTCGTTAACGTGCAAAGTGAAAGCCTGTAGTAAGTGTGTCACATTGTTCGGTCCTCGAAATGGTCGAAAATAATGTAAACAAAGGTGATTTATTCAAAGACTTGAAGTTGACTGCCTGATTGGCGCAGTGGCTTGGGATTTGGTTCGATTACCACACACGCATACACACACAGAAGTGCACATACAGTACACCCATATTTCGCCAGTTATGTTTTTAGGTCCCAATGTAATAGGGGGTAAGTCTATTGCCATCGACCGGGCACAAATCCAGACTCCGTGCTGCTACTAGGAATTAACTAATGAAAAAACCCAGTAACACATTGCCCGAACCGGAATTCGAACCCAGGACCTCGTGCTCAGCAGTCGCGCTTAGCAACCACTAGACCAACGAGGCAGTCTCGAGTTTGGTTCGATTACCGCACGGGACAAATGTTTTTGAGATTCGCAGATGTTTATTCCGAGTCTGGGTTTGTTGCAAGGGAAATTACAATGCATCCGTGTAGGTCTCTACGTACCATGATTTATTAAAAAACGTAAAGTTATAAATTACACACGAGTCTGCTAACAATATTTTGTCCTAGAACGTCGCGTTTTCTACACATAGTTTAGTTCATCACGTTAATTCCAGTTGGTTTTGAGTCCGTTGCTAGAGAAATAACACACTTTTATATAGTAAGTTACAAACGTTATAACTTTTTCCTATCGTATGATTGGTAAACAACCTGGTGTCAGAGTTTAAACCGCCTGTAGGCCTCTGACATGGCTTGACACATCTTTGAACAATCTCTCAGAAGTGACGGTTTCCTCACGATTTTTTCCTTCTTTTTCTTTTAGCAACTGATGACTAATTTATAACACGCGCTTTTCGAATAAATTCGAAAAAACATTGGTGCGTGCCGGGGTTTAACCTTGCGATCTTTGACTTAGCAGTCCAACGGTCACACCACTCGGCTATCAGTGCTTATAACTCGTGACAGATATACATAATCATAAAACCTCTTAGAACTTTAATCACTTGTCTTCTACAGTAAGCAGGTCGCTGGGAATCAACATAGACTAGGCATAATTATTAGTTCCGAGTGTTTCATTAAGTTTGTTAATTACTGCGCAGTGCGCACTGCGCAGTGCAGCTAGCTCTACTAAGATTACCGTTTCGGAGAAAACATCGAATCTAGAGCGAAGTAAACGTCGGCTTGTCATACTTTCTTGTTATTTCAGCTGCCTCTGTTTTCAAGGGACATTTTGAGTTAGCTTGTTTATAATAAAGCGTGAAGTGTATATAAGAATATTTAGGTGTACAAATGTCTATCATGTGTTGTAATTCCAAGGCTCTTGACGATTTGCTAGATACATATTTTTGGGTGGATCAATATTGCGTTAATTTCAAAGTAGGTTCAACGGAAAAATGAGTGCTTCGTTAGGTACAGAAATACGAAGTCTCCTTAAAATATATTAAGCTACTATCAGACGTACCTACATAAAATAAAGAAATAAAAAAAACTCATTCTCTAAAGGTGTAGACTGGGTTACTTACTTTTAAGATAGTAAGGATAACAACTATTTAAAGATGAGATAAGACTAGGGTTGCCAACCGTACTCTAAAATAGAGTATTGTCCTCTATATCATGTAGGCGTACTCTATAATCTATAACACTAATAGAGTACGCTAAAATACTCTTATTTACAAAATGTTTACTAAACTAGTGCACGTCTGTAATAATATGCAAAAATCCATAATCAGAATGAGCTCTTGATGTATATCAAGAGCTCATTCTGATATATAAATTTGGAGTTGAAATGTTTGGACTCATACAATTCCTTTAAAAGCAATGAAAAATTGTTATGTGCTGCAAAAAGTGCAAAATAAATGATACTCTTATTTGTAAGTCCGTACTCTTTATTTACCTCCTTTAAAGTCAGATATACTTTATTTCTTCTAAAAAAAGTTGGCAACCCTAGATAAGACCTGAACTATTTAGGTGTAATATCTACTTAGAATTTCTAACAAAGTTCTATCTCATTCTTGAACATACACAAACTATTCTAGAACCTTCTCGTTATGTATCCAGTTAATCACGTAACTAACAGATGGCTGTGGCACTAGTGGTTGATATTATGTCATACAAAATAATACGTGTGCATAGCACATAGGCACTCGCATGAGAACTGGGTCGGTACACACAGGAATTCCTGCGACATGCTTGTAACAACTGTCGGAAAATAGTTGTTGGTTTTAAGGAAAACTATTAGGTTCCTACTTAATATCTGACTGCCTCGTTGGTCTAGTGGTTGCTAAGCGCGACTGCAGTGCACGAGGTCCTGGGTTCAATTCCCGGGTCGGGCAAAGTGTTACTCGGTTTTTTCATTAAGTAATTCTCAGTGGCAGCACGGAGTCTGGATTTGTGCCCGGTTGATGGCAATAGGCTCGCCCCCTATTACATTGGGACCTGAAAACGTAACTGGCGAAATGTGGGTATACTATATGTGCACCTCTGCCTACCCCTTCGGGGAATACAGGCGTGATGTTATGTTGTTTTTTCAATTATAAATACTACACTATTGTATTTTATATCTTTTAGACAGTGGCTGAAGCAAGTAAGAATACTTCCAAAGATATGCCAGCCTCGAAGGACTGAAAAAGGATTCTTCTTTGTTCTACATCAAGTCTGTACAACTCATAGCTAGAAGCCTTTTCCTTAATCTGAGTAATCTATATAAGGTTAGGTCCACAACACTGCTAAGATTACACATAAAAATTGCGATATAAAGTAAAACGTCGTAGGTTGAACTGTGTCACCTCATTTGCCTATTAAAGCCAAACCTACGTTCATTAACCGGTTTAAAAAAACGCGTCAACAAATGCCTACATACGAAACAATTTATAGAAAATACTTGGTCTTGGGCGTCGACATAACCAAAAAGTATTAGCTTTAAAACTCAGAGGCCGTAAACGTTTCAAATTTTAACTCATAAAGCCGCACTGTTCTGATTTTTTCTCGTAAAACAAAGCATTCTGAATAAAAAACTGTTACCTGAGCTATATATGGCCTTTCGACCCCTGAGCCGCGTGCTAACCTTGACAGAGCGTCAGCAGACTCATAACCAACCTTCGAAAACGGACGCTAATATTTGACTGTACCTATACATTAAAATCACCAACAGCCAGTTAAATCGGGCTTATTAACTTCATTATCATAATAATGATTTGCGGAAAACGAGTTCCAATTCATACATGGGGAGATAAAGACGAACGAATGGAGATCGAGATTCGAGACGGGAAATACGTTTTAGTAAACTGTTTACGACTTATGAAGAGGTACTGAATACTCAAGATTCAAATATATATTGTAACTAGTGTAATTTATATTGAGTATACCTAGTTTAGACAATTGAGATCTATCTATTGAGAATTTGTCTCGCAATACGCATATTTACCTAATAGTAAATATTGTAGAGAAACTCAACATTTTGATAAACTATGCCTCTTACAATGAGATAAAAATGGGAATAAACTTAGTTAAAACTCGATTATAATATTCTAGCTAGAAGTAAAGATAGTATGTTTGTATGTAAGGAGTATTCTTTAAAACTATCATCCGATTTTCGGGTATTTTTCAACATTATTTAAAATAGACGTTTAGAGTGGTCAAAGGATACATTGTTCCTAGTAAACTCGCGGATTTCACGCAGACGAGGTCTCGAAATAATTCCATAAAGGAGAATAACCAAACTGGTCCATAAATTAAATTGCACCCCCAGGTTTACAACATAGCTCATTTGAAAGTCAGTTTTAAGGCCAACCTTTTCTTCTATGGAACCAAACCTATCCCACAGTAACACAGATACTAAAACGTGTCCTTGAAAAATAATTGCACAAGTTTTTTTGGACCAGAGCCCCTACAATATTGGTCATTCTCCTTTTTACATTTAGCTACATCAGTTTACTTGATGTATTAAGCCATCTTAAATTCTCTAATCGCTGTTGTGAAAATCTTCTCAAGATTTACAAAATAGTGTTGCAAAGGCTAAATTAGGAAACTGAAAGTGATTGCTTTTGATTTTTATAAGATTTCAATTCCGATTAGGTTAGCGTCAATATTCTAGTTTTTATAAAGAATTTATAGCCTTGAATTCCTTTATCAGTAAGTAAAATAAGGATTGGACTGCTTTTATTGTGTTAGATTGTGTATATTTTATGATGATTTGCGGGTATAAGTTTGCTGGGCAGTAAGAACAGTGACTGTTAAAATAAGAAATCAACATCTTCATAGATAATTTCACTTCTCTTCTAATTATAAACTTCTAGAAGATTATCTAATATTCACAATCTAATAAAGAGTTGTTTTAGTTTAATATTAGGTAAACTGCGGTTACATCTAACAAGTAAGAAAGAAGAAACTTCTAAGAATAACCATTAACGATAGCATAACCTCTTTCTTCACAAAACTCCTTCGCAAATAGAGATACCACAATTTCGTTCAACTATCCCCAGACCACCTATAATCTACAAAATCGACATTTCTATTGCTTTCCCAATAAACTCGACTAGTTAACAACACTCGGTTAACACTGGTCTTTATAACTTCAGCACGTAGGTACAGCGAGCAGGACTTGGTCCTTCGAGTCGGACGCATTAGACGCAATTTCGCACCTACCACATTTAAGTACATGTAAATTTACTGCGACTCGTAACGCGAGGAACCGTCGTCGCATGCTAGTGGAATATTGATGTAATGGACCGATGTAGGGCTGGGGCGTATAAGAAATCAGAAATGAGTCATACGTAATAAGTAATTATAATAATATTACTTAATATTTTTGATTGCCTCGTTGGTCTAGTGGTCGCCAAGCGCGACCCCTGATTATGAGGTCCTGGGTGGGGCAAAATGCTATGGATGAATGGGTGTATTCATTAGATAGTTCTCAGTTACGGCACGGAGTCTGGATTCCTGCTCGGTTGATGGCAATAGGCTCACGCGACTCTTAATACATTGGGACTTTTAACATAATAGTCAAAATGTGGACCTCTGCCTACCCCTTCGGGAAATACAGGTTATTATGTATTTTCTATATTCTAGTTGTATTCACGTGTTTAATCAGGAAAGCGCGACTACTAACGGGTTCAAATGGGGCCTATTTAAGTGTTTGTTTTAGACATAGATAAATAATATACTCTTTCATCTATGGTTTTAGTGATAGCCCTCACTCGACTAGAAAGGAGACCAAAGGAAGACTGCAGTTAACATCAATATTAAGTGTTAAAAGCGCTTGAATTATATCAAATATTATAATGTAGAGTTCTCATCATCTATATGGCTTTGAAATATTGTAGTAGGTTTTGGAAATGCCAATCCAAAAACCTGAACTAATGATTCCATGTCTTCTAAAGCAGTTTTGACAGCATATACCACAATTGCATTTGCATTGTATTTATGGTGACGAAATATGGGAAGATTATTAAAAATTTCTTAAATTGTCTTGGCTTTCTGACTCCTTATAATGAAGGTAGAGACAAACTGGTCCCACGTACGCAACGTATATGATATCTGGACTGTAGTTTTATAAAAACCTATACAATCAACACACCTGTCCTAAGCAACGTTGCATATGACAAGTGTGTAGATTGCATAAATTTGGGACCAGTGTGTCTCTACTATAATGGTTCTTTAATAAATAAATAAACTGAAGAAAGAAAGTATGAATGAAAGCTGTGATTGCGTATACACGAGTTTATGAAAGGCGTACGTTGAAACAGATCGAGATGAGCCGTGTTAATTGATTAGTCGCGGAAGTTTCTAGATAAAGACTTAATATAGTTTATTTTTTCTTCTTACTTGCTAAAAGAAGCGTGATGGCTGTTATTTTGACTTTTATGTAATTTCGACAAGCAAAAAGTATTATCTATGGACTTATATATTATATGATGTTTTTTGTCATTTTTGCATGTTGCCCATGCTAAGCTCAAATCAAAATTGATAAAGGAAACTTGAAAAATGAGGGACCTGAGCGGGAATTGGACTAATAGTTAGAATTTTGAATTAATTTTATCTCTTATATAAGAAATAATTCCTATTAACAATGTAGCTACAATATTATTACAAAACGTGGATGATAGCAAAGCGTAAATACCCAAGTCAAAACAAACGATGAGAAGTAATAATAAGTTAAGATTAAGTCAACTCTACACTTGATCCGGTTACAAGCAGTCGTGGTAACCCTACCGTGTCAATCGACCGGTACATTTAACACGATAGCATTTCTCCCACGTTATGCGCAAGCGCCGGCTATACTATACGTTCTCTTGTAAAACAATCACACTTCAAGTTTGTCTATTTTTCCAACTCTGTGTTATGTAAATGTATTGCAATGTTGTTCATAGTAATATATTCGCTGGGTTAACGTACTTTAATAGGAATAGGGAAAAGAATGCATTGTGCGCATGAGTTTATCGGTGTTGTTATTCTTCACAATTCGTGTTGCTGCTTTCGCTTTTTTGCTAGTGGGAAGCGGGTGAATTGAATGTAGGCTAGGATTCTATAAACGCTTTAGTTTACTTTTTCTATCACTTTTGTTTGGAGAAAGAAGTCGTTGAACTCTTTTGTATGAAGCTCTTGAAGGTGTAAATTTCAAGATAAAACTTTAAATTTTGGTACATTTTGTGATGATGGTTGAAATACCAAATACTTTAAAATGCTTATATGTTTACATGGCATAAAAACAACGGCGTATTTTATAAACATTGCTTAGTTTACGAGACAGTAAACTCACAAATCATCGTGTTTAAAAGCTCTTAGCATCCGCATTATAACTGGCGGTGCGACTTAAAAAGGCAGTATTTCTTTAGTAGTGGAAAGTTTCTTGTGTTTGTGACCATTTGTAAAAGCTTAGAATCGCGCGGAGATGCGACAATGAGGCTCCGTTTCTAAGACATCCATAGTCAATTTAAGGCATGCATCCCTAAATAATACCGCTATTATACGCTTAAAACCTCAAACAACATACCGGTGGACTATAGAAAAACACTCCTGGCAGGTAGGAACACTTTCTAACAAAAAAAATACAGTTCGTTCACATTCACAGTTTACACAGCACTAGGTCAAAAAACCAAAAAGGATCGTCAAAAAAATTGTAATGGGTTCGTTGAGAAATGTTTGTGATGACACGAGAAGTGTTGGCTTAGGCGCGTGCGCGGTTCGCGCATGCGTGGTGGACTGTTGACGCGGAGCGCGGGACTGACGCGATGCGCGGGCGCCGCCGACCGGTCGAGATTTCTCCCCGTAAACAACGAAAGCGAGCCTCCAAGCCTTTCTTCGAGTCGTGGCGAAACGTGAAAGAGCGCCTACTATAGATTCTCGAACGTTTAGCTCGTGTTACAAGCCGGCGCAGGTGGCTCTACATACAAATCAGTTTCGAAGATGTTACCTATTAAGTCGATGTGATGTCCTACGGTCCATTAAATGATTTGGCGCGTACTATACATTGCACGTGGAGGCAGTTACGATGGCTACCTATAATAAATATGATTTAATAGGTAGTGTTTATTCAGAAATCAAACTAAATTTGTTAGCATCTGCGGGTTAATGAGGATGAGCTCAAAAGGCATCCTGTGCAAATGATTCTACACACTGGCACGGGTTTGCTTCCCATAGCTCGTCTTTGCGCTCTATATAAAATATTAAAGCATCAAAATAAAAAGAACCAATATATCTAAGATAACATGCTAAAGTTAATCAGAGCCGATAAGTTAGAATCGGTATGGAAACAATTTACTATTCAATCTAAATGTTCAGTCAATACCCGTTCCGGCGACAGAATCGTTAGGTATTTCTATTGCATTGCGACAGTTATAGGCTGATATTTTTTTATAATGTAGCTCATTACTTTTCCGTACAAGAAGATACCTACTTCCCTGCAGTAAAGTCACTGGCTTGTAAAAAATATTACAAGTGAAAGCAACACTTAGTAGATGCTAACCATGTTACAATATTTAATATACTGCTGTTTGTTGTCCCTATCTAAATAAATAAATAAACACGCATTCGAGAATCGAATTTTAAAACTGTCAAGTGAAAATAAATCGAGTTTGACATATCTAAGTGAGAATGAATCGAGTTTGTGAATGCTAAATGCTAACAAATAGTAGTAGTGGTCCGGCTTTCATTTGAGTCACAACATTCAATGACGATGCAGTCAGGATCTTAAGATTCGGTCAAGGTGTAGACGATATACTAAAAATATGCCTCGCCGCGACTTCACACCTACGCTTGCACGTTTATAACTTATGTGCCAAGTTTTAGCGATTTAAATATAAAATCAAGTTTTTATTGAATCACCTCGGACTTTTGGATTGTCTTGTTTTGTTTTGTCGTCATATTACTTGCAAATAATGTTGTGAATGTATTGTGGGTGTTAGGGTTAAATAATTTTGGGACTTGTAGAGTTGGAGGGTTATAAGGTTAGTTTGAAGGGATCTCGTGAGTCTGTTGGGCTTATGGCCAATGTATAATGATGTTCTAAGGACTGTTAGTGGATTTTTTTAAAATAAACACGTAACATAACATCACGCCTGTATTCCCCGAAGGGGTAGGCAGAGGTGCACATATAGTACACCCACATTTCGCCAGTTATGTTTTAGGTCCCAATAGGGGGCGAGCCTATTGCCATCAATTAAAATAAATATATAAATAAAATAATACATAATAACATCACACCAGTATTCCCCGAAAATAGGTCCCAGTGTAATAGGGGGCGAGCCTATTGCCATCAGCCGGGCACATATCCAGACTCCTTGCTGCTACTGAGAATTACCTAATGGAAATACCAAGTAACACTTTGCCCGACCCGGGATTCGAACCCAGGACCTCGTCGGTCAGCAGTAGCGCTTAGCAACCACTCGACCAGCAGTAAATAAAAAAAGTTTAATTCAAGTAACTCATATACAACTATACTCCATTTAAAGTAGGATTAGAAAAACCAACAAATCTATTTTCAGTTTATTCAAGCGAATTTGACTTCTATTCTGGACGCATAAGGATGGTATTAGAAGCAAAAACTTATTCCCAACGCCAACTGCTTACTGCAGCTGTCATATGTCTTGACACTAATGAAATAGAATTCAAAATCATTTGAATGGATTGCATATAAAGGTTGTCTTGTCGTCTAATGTTATTTGAAATGGAGTATAGATGTATAAAAACATACAAACAAAATAACAAGCATAGACAGTAACAGGGTAACAGTATGTCTGCTGCTGCATTGCCGGGGATAATGGCCATCCAGTCTGTTGATGATCATCGCCAGGATAGTGTGATACACACGTCATTAATTACTTTCTTCAACTTATTATATTTTAAATATATAATAAAGTTAAACTGTTTGAGTTTGAGCGACTTGCCACTCTGGACGCACAGCGCCAATTACGTAAAGAAAGACCTAAACGCTCCTATACGTACACTTACAATTCAGCGGGCCAACTTTATTGTAATACATGCGACTGCATATTTAAAATTTTAAAACGAAGTTCGGTCTAGCGAGCCACATTAGGGCTCATCAAGGAAGGTGATTTTGGGGGTCGCCGTTGTCGAAAGCGACATGGAGGACTATGTATAATTATTTTATGTAAGATGCTTTAAACTCAAATACCTAATTAAAAATATAGGTAGGACATAGCATTATATCACGCTTGTATACCCCGAAGATAGGCAAATGTGTAAAGTAGGTACCTAATTATTTCGCCAGTTGTGTTGTAAGTGCCAATGTAACTTCGTGCACTTAATTACATTTTGCCCAACTCGGGAATCAAACCTAGGAGCTCACACTCAGTCGCGACGTTCTACCAACATTATCACCAGCCGGAAGACGTCCACTGCTGAACATAGGAATCTCCCTTAGGTGGGGGGGGATCATAATCCCCACGCTTGGCAAGTGGCTTGGGAATTGCAGTATTGATGGTAAAGTTAAAAAAGATGCTGCTACCCATTTTCTGGATTTTGCCTAAGTTGCCTCTTACGACACCGACGGGAGGAAAGGGGATGGTCAATTCTTGGCCCGATACCACTCGGCACCATTTACGTCATGCTAATATATAAATAGTAAACTATTCAGTTTTATAACGCGTTACTTTCTAAACTTTCCAGCTAAACGTCCAATAGTTAGAGTAATTTGATGAATGGACGTCAACAGTTCATTGACCGATTCTACACTAAAAAGATTAACTATCACAATAAATATACATTTTATTAAATAACAAGATGTTTAATTTTTGTAAAATTAACTGCTTTGCTGAGTACCTAAGGCCCTAGGTTCGATTCCCCGATAGGCTAGTGATATTGAGTTTTTTCGTTAGGTGATTGTCAGTAGCAACACGATCTGGATTTGTGTCCGGTTAATGGCAATACGCTCGCTTCCTATTACAAACATAACATAACATCACGCCTGTATTCCCCGAAGGGGTAGGCAGAGATGCACATATAGTAAACCCACATTTCGCCATTTATGTTTTAGGTCCCAATGTAATAGGGGGCGAGCCTATTGCCATCAACCGGGCACAAATCTAGTCTCCGTGCTGCTACTGAGAATTATCTAACAAAAAAACCCAGTAACTCTTTGCCCGACCCGGGATTCGAACCCAGGACCTCGTGCTCAGCAGTCGCGCTTAGCAACCACTAGACCAACGAGGCAGTCATTATATTATTAGGCTTTCCATTACATTGTGAAAATATGGGTGAACCTCCTATAGATATCTGCTTAGAATACTGGCGTGATTAGATATCTATATAACGATGTGTGGTAGAAGTAGGGTTGCCAACCGCACTCTAAAATAAAGTATTGTCCTCTATATCATGTAGGCGTACTCTATAATCTATAACACTAATAGAGTACGCTAAAATACTCTTATTTACAAAATGTTTACTAAACTAGTGCACGTCTGTAATAATATGCAAAAATCCATAATCAGAATGAGCTCTTGATATACATATATAAATTTGGAGTTGGAATGTTTGGACTCATACAATTCCTTTAAAAGCAATGAAAAATTGTTATGTGCTGCAAAAAGTACAAAATAAATGATACTCTTATTTGTAAGTCCGTACTCTTTATTTACCTCCTTTAAAGTCAGATATACTTTATTTCTTCTAAAAAAAGTTGGCAACCCTAGGTAGAAGGTATCTGTTGATTGAAAAACTGGTCCTAAAGTGCTGATAGTAATACCTATACTTTGACCGAGTATTATAGCTACCGATCAACGTACCAAAAAACTATTTTTCTCTCTCTGTAAAGAGTACCAATTTTTGTTAGTCAACAAACAGCTCCAAAAGTATTCTACATACACACAACTGCATGTCTTTGTTAAGTCATTCACAACACCACTATTGTCAAATTTGTTTTATACACAATCAAATTCTTTACTAGTACAATAGTCGGAAATAATCACAATCTCATCATTCCGAGAAAATCAATAAAAATGATTACTAACAAATTTTGTAAATCATCGTTACTTAATTAATAAAGGATTAAATAAGAAAGACAATTAAGCTCGCACACAATGTTCCCAAACGGTCACCCATCTATGTACTGACCGCGATCGACGGTGCTTAACTTTGATGATCGGACCAACAGACGGGGACTTGTTTTCAATGTGGTATGACGTCATAAAAAAGTAACAGAATATACATTGGTATATATTATAAATGAATTGCTGTTCGTTAGTCACGCTAAAACTCGAGAACGGCGGTATCGATTTGGCTAATTTTGATGGAACTTCTGGGGGGTTTAAACGGTGAGAAGGCGTCACAGAGTTCGCCGGGTCAGCCAGTAAATTGATAAGTGAAATTTTAAAATTATCGATTAATTTCAAATTTCCTTTATTAATTTAGATTTAAGCTCAGTTCATGCTAATCCGGCCCGTTATTCACTTAACCACCACGACACGATAATACCTATATAAAATGAATTATTATTATCATCATGCATGTAAGTCACTCATTGATCGACAGTGAAGTCCAATAAATCTTTATAAAAATCCCACCATCATGATAAGTACCTAGTAGGGTTTATCTGTTTGTAGTGTAATATACGATAGCAAACAAGAAATACGAGCTACTGTAGTGAGCCATGCTCAATCCTTATCTACGAGAGAATAGGCCTTTGCCCTGCGGGGCGGTTATTATACCCATTTATGATAATATCGTCGCAATGTTTCCCGGCCTAGAATAGATGTTTCCGGGGGATGGGCAGCAGCGTTCCCGTGAGTATTTTTCACCATACTCACGGGAACGCGGCTGCCAACCTGCCTGCCCAGTGTGGTGACTATAAACAGAACCCTTCATTAAGAGTAGCTGCGGTAGTAGAAAGCGGTCCCCAGTTCCCAGCCGCCCAATACTAATCCAAGGCCTAGCAGTGACTCCAATAGGCTGATATGATGATAACCGTCGTCTTAACATTGAACTCGTCACAATGTTTAAATCTGAGTTTCAAATAAACACCCTCGATATATTTTTAATAGTCGGTAAGGCGTACGAGATAATAAAAAAACTAAAATAATAATAAATATTTATTCGGAGCTCTACTCCATTAATTTATAAAACAAAATGTCAATCAGACTGGATTTTTAGCACACGAAATTCTATAAGTTTAAAAACCCAGTCTACAGTAAAATAAAATGTTTAAATTACATGTCAATACATTGTACACTTAATTTAGATTACAATAGGAATCAAGAAAAGAGTAATACGAAAAATATTTATTTGAGGCACTTTAATTTCGTTAATGTATCCATTATAGTTAATATGTACGAGTTATTTTCTATGTTAGTAGTTCCAGGAAGATTATTCAGTCTGAAAAAGAGAATAATGCATTAGTAAACATACTGTATTAGTAAACGCACTGTGTACAATAGATGGCTTTAGACCATTCGGAAGCAACCTTGCCTAAGGCTACCCTACTTTTTTTAACTACTGAAATTATTTATAATTATGTTGTTCCAATAGATTATAATTTTGTTGCAGCAAGGGGAAGTAACTATCAAACGATTATTATTATGTAAAACAAACTGCAACTTAACGTAAGATACAATTTATTAAAACATACTATAGCATGTCTTATACCTTTATTGCATTAGGGTCTCCATTTCCGTGATCATGAGGGAAAAAGTAACTCTTCTTCTTTTTAACGTATGTAGCATCAAGGTGATTTCTGTAAGAAAATTATATGTTATTATTCACATGCATACACAACGTAAATAAGTAACTATAGTATGTAATATTTATGTGGAGATAAAGTTAATATAATGAACAGTCCATTGTTAAAATATTATTAGTTGGGGAAGCGAAATAATTGTAAAGAGTATGGTAATGCTTTTTAAATTCTTTAATGTTTTAGGTACAGCAGTTACGCACCCATCCGATCCGAAGTACCCATAGAACTATTTGTATGAATGATGGAGAGAAAACGGGTGACGGAAATCGGATCTCGTGCGCAAACTACCATACAAATAGTTCTGCGAATACTTTGGAACGTATTTCCACGGATTCGATTCGGACAGTGCGTGACCACTCTCAGGCTTAAATTTTTCTTGTATGACTGTAGTGTTACTCGTATTAACATAATTTACACGTATTTCAAGAATTTACTGTTAAAGTACATAGTTCTGCATATTACAAAAAAAAAAAGTATAATGATTAATAAATTATACCCGAAACAACACTCAAAGCATTAACTTCTACAACTATGTACGTCAATATAGATTTCAATTACTACTAGAACTGTCTATTTCAAATCTATAACACAATCTACGCATTGCAGAACTATGCACTTACGTAGAAACAGTCGTAGTTACTAAAGCGTATCCCTCCTCTTAAATATGTGCCAAATTCCAGATATGTTTTTATAAAACGAATACTTCTTAGCGTTCCTTAGGGAATAAGAAAAGAGTATTAACATTACGTGGCTTTTCTATAAGAGCATAGTTCGCAATTTTGTCTCGTACGCGGGCTAACGGAGACCTGACGTATATTACATAGCTTTTTATATGTTTCAATCTGATCTTTTTAAATCTATTTTGGACTATGATAATAACTTTTGACGTGTATAAGCATACAATTTAAATAACATTGGTAAGGAGCGAATGTAAATTGATAGCTTATGTAACGGGAGACGACACTCAAATTGCACGTTATTTGGTAAATTTAATCAGGTACAATTATAGTGACGTTGTAGTGTGGACTCCAGACTAACGCTTACTCATTTCAAGGATTGATAAACATTGTAATCTACCCGAATAAGATAAAAAGGAAAAATATACGTCAGGCCATTCAATTATAGGGGCAGTAACCTGTCGCATCAGGTAATCGAGGACGTGTGATATGACGTTGTACTTCGCAACATCCATGCCGTACTGCAGTATATTATTCGCACAATACGACGACATCGGGGCCACACAAGTGTTATAAACGAGTAGCGCGAACATCCACTTAGGTGTGTTAGTGACGATAGGGCGCAACGGGCGCGGGGTGCGACGGATTGGGGTCCTCTCCGCGCTACCTGGTAGACTACTTTCTGTACTGAATGCGTCGTCTAATTCTTCTGAGGTTTCGAATCTGAAGATACGGGATGGTTAGATCAGGGTGGGGCTCGGGAACTGTTGGTTTTGAGGGAAGCTTACCGTTTGTCAAAATAGGACGGCGGTGTTGTGTCGAGTGATAGCTCGATACTTGAAGGCTGAAACAAGATACGTTATATATTTAATTTATAGTTACTACCGAACTATATGTACTGCCGAAAGTGTGGCTTTCGCTCAATACTGTCGTATTAATTGCCAACCCAATACATAGCAATTTTACGGCCTTTCTATCCCCAGACAGAACAATTAAATGTGGTCACACCACCACCTATGGACCACTCATCACAGTGGTCCATAGGTAGGTAATATATATCCCGTGTCAGGGCGCGCTAACTGCATGTGACATTTCATGTCTTAAATACTTCCAAGATTCAGGAATTCCTAGTACAATGCAGGAAGACTATGGACATCCAAAATAATAAGATATGTTTCGGTATCTTTGATCACTTCAACTTTAAAACTCTTTTTTTACAGATGAGGCACAGAACTCACATGGTTCTCCTTGTCCTCGCTGTCGGACGACACGCGGCGGTTCTTGCAGAGCTCGGGCTGGCAGCGACACGTGCCGCCGCAGCCCTTGTCGGACTTGACGCAGCCGCACATCTTGGTGGAGCAGCTCCCGCGACACGTGCAGTGCGCGACGCCGTCGCTGCCTCGCTTCACGGCGCGCACCGACGAGTCCGCTACTGATATGTCCGCTTGCGTGAAGTTCATTGTGAGGCGGGAGCGTTGCGCCTGTGGGTATTAAGTATTATGTTATTTACTTCTAACAAATTGGTGTCTTAAAAGTATTTATCCGAAAATTAACTCAGTGTTTTATTATATATAAATATTTCTTATGGTAAGTGAACTATTTTATTTATCATCGTCAGAACATCAAAAACTTTACGATACTTTTTGTTTACTTTATAATTAAAAGTTGATAATCAGAATTAGGAAACTGACTGGCTTACAAATAAACATACAAATATGTAGGAAATGTTTCATGAGGTAGGAAGCTAAAATAATAAAAGGCCTTATTGAGTTGCGGAAGCTTCGTACTTTCAATAAACAAAACCAGGGCATTATAGCCTACCTGTATACGTTTGAACAGAGGAGTAGCCCTCCAGTCAGGGTCCTTATCCCGGTCCTCAAACTCGTCATCTTCCTCATCAGTAGGCTCCACATACTCCACCTTCCTCACGACATCTCCCTCTATCTCCTTCTTTGGCCGCTTCTTACTCTTTTTGCCTACCGATCGCAACTGTTCTAACTCATCTACTAGCTTTTTCTGTGAAAGGAAAATATTTATAGACACTTGACGAGTTTCCGCATAAAAATATTTAGCAAATCACATACATTTTAACCATTTGAGCATGCATTTATTTGTTAAGAATTTAAAATAGTGTAGTTTACTGCCTAAAAATATCAGAATCTGTGATTGAAGTCACTTTTCATAATTAATTTGAAGTCTTATTAATTTTCTACTATATCTACGACATAAAACGCGCATGTAATCTAAAGTGGTCTTTAATGCCAGAGGTATAGGGTTCTCAATCACGTGGGCCATACATTTTCCTCCTCGACCTGCTCTAGCCGCTCCTGTTGGTATTGTATCACGTTCTGCAGATGTTTGCAGGCTTCGCTCTTGTCGCCTTTACCAACTACACCGCGTTGGAGGGCCACTAGCGCTGACAACTGGAAATAAACACAGTTAATGCAGTTGGCTTTATAAAATTGTCGCAAATGCCTAGTTAAATATTTTGGGAAACCTGTGATAAACCGAGAAGATTTTTTTGGCCAATTGCCTATATTAACATAATTATTATACAATAGAACTCTAGCAAAGACAACCCTATTGTAACTTTTCTGCGACAAACGTAGAATTCAAAGTAAAAATAATCGGCATATCATTTCGTCCAGAAAATACGCACATACATAAAGTCACGCCTGTTTCCCTTAGGGACAAAAACCCCTAAAATATCAACAAAAGTATGATTGTTGTTTGATGGCTGCTTACCTTCTGTTCACTCTGCAGCTTGACGAGCGCCAACTGCCTCTCAAACTCAGCCTTACTGTTCTCAAACTCCATGGCCAGTCTGTCATGAGCCTCTTTGATCTCTTCATATCTCGACTGGAAACCTTTCTCGCTCTGATTCTGCATTTCTCTTTTCGCGTCCACAAGCAATTCGAACAGACATTTGAGAGCTACTTTAGCCTCCAACATAGATTGTATATTGTCCCATTGCGTACGGGATTTGTTTTCTGTAAATTAAATGAGAATGCTCTTCGGTGATATATCCAAGTCAGTTTGATCACAGACCACTTCCATCAAAACAGACTTACATCATTTACGCGTGAATTTGTTACTTCATAGTTTTTATATAGAGCCTGGCATAATCTATGCGCGAATAACGCCTCCACAATATTGTAATCATGGTTTAGAATTTTTTTTTTTTTTTTTTTTTTTTTTTTATTTGGGACAAGCCCACCACTCATGCCCATCATTGCAACTCCTGTAAGCCAGGATCTACAATGATAACCGTTGAGAACCATCGAGGCAATGAAGCTCGAGGCGTCCCAGAGAAATGACTCGACTGTCTTGGAACCCGCAACGAAATTAATCATAAAAGAATATATAGGAGGAGTAGGAATATAAATTTAGTCCGACTTCCTTCATGGTTTAGAATGTTTACCTACAAGAGCTATTGCAGCTTTGCCTTACCTTGGTCAGCGGTCAATATCTTCTGCTGCAGATCGGATATCTGCGCCTTCCGGAGCGCGAGGTCATCCTCCAACTCCGCTATCTTCTTCCTATTGACGTCCACATCCGGACTGTTGCGGAGGTTCTCTATCTGCTCCGTTATCCAGGCCCTAAAGTAAGACGAATCATGTAGAATATTTTATCTGATTATAAATGTTATATACCCTATCATTGTCATACACGATATTGTTTCATATGAAGATGTAAGGATAATAAATAAATGTATACTAAAAGATGAAGAGTCTTTTAGTCAAATTTCAAAATTTATGATGATGTTTTGTTAGCGTTTATATAGGTCCATTGTGTTTCTCAAGACATACAAACAAAACCGCAGCGTTTAACGCATAAACAAATTCCAGCTCTTCGCGAGGCTGTTGTGGCAGATGCATTTAATAACCGTATGCAGCGATCTCACCACCGCCAAACAACGCACTTCACAATGATAATAATATAACTACGTATTTATTCAAAAATCAAAGTAATAAATTATTGTATAGCCGCTTTATTGCTACTGCATATTGTTAAAGCCTGTTGACTATTGAACCTGTGCCTTCCACCCTGACGCCTCACCTGTACTCCATGAGTTCCTCTAGAGATTTCTCAGCCTCCACAATACTGAGGTGCACCTCTAGCTCCTGCTCAATGTACTGCTGCACTGCCCCCGCCTTCACGCTACCTTTAGCGTTGCGTTTCATCTGAGACTGCTTCTGGCGGTCTAGAGCTTCCTATAGTGAATATATTAAGTTTTAATTTGGTTATGGCAATTGGACTGCTGCGCTTAGGGTCGCGGGTTCGATTGCCGCACGGGGCAAAACTTTGTGCGAGGCACAGATGTTTGTAACGAGTCTGGGTGTTTGTGTAGGTGATATTTCATGTTTGTGAAACGCACCTACGACACAGGAGAAATTTGTAGTGTAGGGCGATGCTTTATAAAAATAAGCCTCTCTTTCTGATTATTTGCAATTTTATTTGTATTTTAACTGCAATAACTTAATAATTAATATTTTTACTCGGAATACAAAATATCGGATTTTCCGCCGACAATAGGGAATTGTCCCTACTGTCGTCGGAAAATCCCTGTGATTTACATTTTTTTTAAACGTCGCCCCGCACTTAGACGAACATCCGTGGTTCGCACAAAGATATGCCTCGTGCGGGAATCGAACCCGCCACCCGTAGCACAGTAGTCCAATCGCTTAGCCACTGCGCCGATCAGGTCGTCAACAACATTACGCTCGCCGATGACCTTTAACATTATGGTGACCAGTAACCAGCAGTTCTGGTAAAAATATAATCTTTATACTGCTTCAGGAGTTACAAGCTTAAATGAAAGTAAAAATAATAATTTTATATGTAATGGGTGATTCAGAATACAATATTCTCTATCAATCTCTTTTGTGTAAACATACCTTGAGTCTCTTGTTAACAGCAACAGCTTCTTCCATCTTCCTCTTGAGCACATTCTGTTGCTTGGCATGCAGCGACTCCATCTTGGCCATAGCTGTGGCCCTCTTCCTGTCCTCATTGCGCAGGCGCAGCATAGCGCGCTCATTGTCAGCCTTCCATTTACGGAACTTCTCACTTTCTTCACGCATTTGCTTAATTATTTTCACCTACAAATATACGATAGCGATATGAATCTTTTCTCAGTTCAAACATAAATATCACGAAATATGAGTAATGTTTCACTTTCTGATTTGAATAATGAATGAAAGAGGAACAGCAATTAACAAAAGAAGTAATGACTAAGTTAAGGCGATAACCAACGCCTTATGCTTAGCCATTTCTTCAATCTATACAGCTAGGATACACATATATAAGAAAATTATTATCCGGACTTATTTTATGTTGGCGATGACATAACTGCCACATCTTGTACAGTTGCGTTTTCGGGAATCGAACCCGCAACCCTTACTTAGCACAGCGGTCGAACGCTTAGCCACTGCGCCAATCACGTTTTGAGTTATTTTCTGTATTCTGGGTTTCTTGTTTACAGAGTAAATCCAGAAGATCGAATCCAGGGGCAGAAGCGTTTTCTGTAACTTCATCACCATTACTGCGATCCCCAAACCGCTTGCAAAGCGTGGGGATTATGGCAACGCCTCCCCCCCCCCTACCTAAAGGGGAGGCCTTAGTTCAACAGACGCCTACCAGCTGATGATAATAATGAATAAAGTACATTATCTATCTTACCTTAGTAGCCTTCATCGCCTGTAACTCAGCGTTAAGGGCCGCTATCTTGGCTTCATTCTTCTCCTTAGTCTTGATGATGTGAGCTTGTTGCTGGCATGTCTTCTTGAGGTCCGATATCTCGTGCTCGAGGCTCGAGACCTTCGTGCGTCGCTCTTCGTGGGACGGGTCCTTCGACTGGTGATAAAATACAATTATAATTTATTTGTACAGAATTTGTATAAACTACTTTTAATTCATAATATCCCAATTGAGCCTTATCACTCGCAAACACGTCACACTCAGGTTTTGAAGAATCCAGGAATAAGTTTAGTCATTTAATTTTGATAATTATGCATTATGTAGATATTATCATCAGCTTAACTATGTATACTAAGCTTACCTTAGTCTGTTTGAGTTGCTGTAACAGCTCATCTCTCTCCTTCTCCAAGTGGGCAATCTTCTCCTCATTGTCCCTGAGGTTCTTGTGGCTCTCCAGCATATCTTTGTTGTTTGCTAATATCGCCTGCACTACAGACGCCTTTATCGCCATCGCGCGATTCAGTTCTTGAAGCTCTTGGTTAAGGGCCACCTGATATCAGAAACGTAAGATTGCAGACTACCTGTTTTTAACCAAAAGATTGGTTCGTGCATCACACTATATAAGGGAGAAACATCGCGAAAGTATTGGCAGTAGCATGGATACATCACGTAAGGCTATTGCTATAAAATAAATGATGTATTATTTGTCAAAAGACTTGCCCTCTATTACATTGGACATATAGGATAATGTTAAGTTATTATAAAACAAAATTATCTACATATTTATCTAAGATTCGATCAGTCAGTAAGCTTCAGAAACATCTATAATTGCCCATACCTGTCCCATAGCTCTCTTCTCTTCTTCCAAGACCGCCTGGTCTTCATTCAATGGCACCTCATCCTCTCCCTTCTCATGGTCATTTTCGTTCACAAACGACAGCTTGATCTCATGGTCTATTAGTTCCTCATTACTCTTCAAGTTAACAGACTGTAGGTCTTCTAACCTCGTCTTAATTTCCTTCAAGTAGTCCACAACTGTCGTCTTTTGGTGTTCATCAGAGTCTGTAGTGTTAAGGTTCTCTATGGTTTGGTTGCACTGTTCTGTCAGCTCGTTGAGTTTGCGTTCTATCTTGTCTTTGGCTGCTTCTGCTAGCAATGCCTTCTCACACAAGTTGGTGTTTTCTATTAACATATTGCTAAGATGTTCAGTGACTTGTTTGTGCTTTTTGAGCAGTTCTGCGTATCTGGCTTTCTCTCTTTCTAAATCTTCTTGCAGCTGTTCGTTGTTCTGTTCGCTGATTGTCGGCATCTTGCCCAGCATTTGCAGTCTTAGTTCGTTTACTAAGTTATTTAACCTGGACATAATTATTTGCATTGTTAGTGTAATTAAATAAAGTATGTATGGTAACATTACATAGAAAAATCTATATTTATTGTTATCCTTTGTTGTTAACCTTAGTTAATGGCTACTGGTGATACTAACAACAAAACAGCAAAAAACTTATAAAACGATGTTGCGATTTAACTTTTATGACTTAGATTTAAAGTAAGAAATTCAGTCTCTCACCAATCTTATGGAGGGTGTTATACACAGCATATAAATTTGAATGCCTGCTAATCTTACCTAACGATCTCGGCAGCCTTTGCGTCCTGGTTGATGATGGGCTTGTTGCGTATGCGGCGCGCTCGGTCGGCGTACCGCAGCGTGGAAACCGTCTCGTCCAAATTATAGTCGGCCGGACTCACGCACGCAACCATTAAGGTTAGCGAGTTGCCCCCTAAACTGTCTGGAATCAAATTAAATTATTGCAAATTTAGTAATCAATCAGATTTTTTTTGGGTGTAATCCCAATATAATACCTGGTTTTCTACTAACAGGTTTTTTATTTTGCACACAGCATAAACTTTACAATATCAACTTCTTACCTTGCAACAACCTAGTAAGTTTGCTGTCCCTATAACTGATGAAGCTCCTATTGGTACCATCACCCAGGGCGGAGATCACGTTGCCAAGCGCCAGCAAACCCTGGTTGATCTTAACTCCTTCCTTCAGCCGCTCGCCACTGGCCTTCGTCTTCTTAATACGTTCGGATCCTGCTAGATCTACAAGGTGGAACTTCGATGTTGTTGCTAAATTTCTGTGAAAATACATGACAGTTATCCTTGTATTTTATATTTGCAGGGAGATGGCTAAAGATAGCATTTTTTCATATGGGGTGGCTTGATAAGAGCTGGAGGAGTTATTATACTTGCAACCAAATTACATAGGACTTGAAGGAACAGGAACTAAGGCTATATAAGACTCCAGCCCTTTTACCATAAACTCTTAAAGCAGGACAGTATACGATGTGGAAGCGAGACGCCGCTATGGGCAGTGTAATGCGGCGTCTCGCTTCCACAACAGTTCTGCTTTAAAAGTTCATGGTAAGGGGACTGATAAGCAGATACTGTCTATATGATTAGTAATTACAGGCATGACTTTATGTATGTTTAACTGTTTATAGAGAAATGAATACAAAAAAATATATTATAGGTACTTATTATAGACAAGTAATAAGTAACTAACTTGTCAGTCCGGCTCTCTTTGCATATAACAATGGTAAAGACAGCGTGACTCCTACTGGAGGCCTGGTTCATGGCCGTGGACCCTGTCACTCGACCTGAGGACCCTCGCTCCAGCACCATCATAGTCTCCATTGTTGAAGTCACAGGCAGCTCTGTTATGCCTAGAAAGAAATATAAGTTTTAGTACAATTTTAACAACCCTGATGAATGTTTTTTATGAATGAATCCAGACTTGTTACAGGGCTGTAAGCTCATATATTTTACCTACATAGATGATCACTGGATTGACTTGACCTTAATATGCTGTGCAGGTTTAAAAAAGCCAACATGAGTAACAATATAATTTAGCACAGCGAGTTATAGATAAATTGCACAGAACAAATGAATATGCTCAACACACAAGATTTGTCCTGGGTGGGAATAAAACCAGGTTGTGTGATGAGCATAATAATTTGGTCTGTGTCTGGTTGTAATTTGACCTGTTAGCCTTGTGGTTAGTGATCCACTAGACCAACAGGCCAGTCAAAATATATTAATAAAACCTCTTTACCTGGTAAAATAACACCCTTATTAATATCCTCCCTTATCTCTATAATACTATGTCCGCGCTCCTTGCCAGAGAGCAAGTCATAGCACTGCTCCTGATACAGCTCCATAAACGAGACATTTACTTTAAATATAAACTTGTCCTCGTGGGTTTCTATAAAGTCAAATATGTCTGCCACAGCCTGAGGGATTACACCTGGAAATTAAATGATTGAGTAAGATAAATGATAATAAAAAAACAGGTTTTATTTTTGAGTAATATTAGACTTAGATATAAGTAAAGAAATCGGAAAACTTAAGGGGAGGTAGTAGGTTTCAATTCTGCTGTTAATTATGATTTATTACTAATTAAAAAATATATACTATATTTACAATCAAGAATCTGAATATGGTTGACAGGATAAGTTTAAATTAATTGACCCAATATTCAAACTTATTTTCCTTTAAGAGGCACTTTTAATAGGCAAACAGAAATGATATCTATACATACCTTATATAATATTTAAGATCGCTAGCATCTTAAATATATTATATATTTTTTAATTTTAAGCTTAACATGTTGAATGCCACTAGGCCCACGGGTGAGCCGAGAACAATAGCTTTTCTATTGTGTCTACTACATGGAGGTCAAGAACTTAATAAATGATACAGTGTAACACCCTTGACAACCCTCCAGCGAATCAAGAATACAAGCTTATACCAGTAGGCCACCTATAAGCTGATGTTGATGAAATAATACACACCCAGTTTTGTGGAGTCCCCGTCAGATCCTGAGTAGTTGGTCCCCATTGTGTAGGTCTTTCCTGACCCAGTCTGACCATATGCTAATATTGTGACATTGTAGCCTGAAAAAATGATGATATATTTATAAGTATTACATAAAACCTTAACAAATGATCTCAATTGAGAAACTGTGCATTAGATATGTCACACAAAAAAAAATTAACAACAGTTCGAGTCCCGCTCGTGTCCATCATTTTTCAAGTTTCCCTTTATCAATTTAAAAATTAATAACAGTCTATACCTCTTAAGGACAGTGTTTATCTTTCTTTGCAATATGCAAGTGGTGCTTCTTATAAGAGCCTTGACCTAATACACAGTCAGAAAACTTAGGAAAAGGCACAAATGCTAAAGATAGTATCTAATCTAAATTACCATTTAACCGTAATATAAACAAAAAAGTTTTCCTTCAACACTTACCTTGGAAGAGTTTTCCTATGAGGCCTTTGACTGCAGTATCATAGAACTCTTGCTGTGTTATGTGTTGAGGGAATACATAGTTGTATGTAAATGCCAAATCCTTGATCTGCACTTGAGGCTGCCCAGACACTACGTCAATACATTCGTCGCATCCTCGATCAGTTTCCAGTTGCATCAAAGGCCTGATCCGAAGAGCCACTTGGACTGTGTCTATTGTACTTTTGCTGTCTCCTTCCACCATTTTGGTAGTTATTATAAAATTTGTGGTAAAAAATACACGCCTCCCCCTAGATCATCAGCAAGGCTCTCATGTCCCACGATTTCTGGTTAGTAAGGGAATGTCAGTTGTCAGGATTTTTTTTAAGTCCGGTATGTGGCTATCGGTTTTGTCAGGCCTGACATTAGTGTCAATTTCTGTAAGGTTTTATGTAGTGATTATAATAAACTCTTGATAAATAATGGTTTAGTTGCAAAGCTAAAGTTTCAGATTACTGAATATAAGAGATGGCATTTCTATGAAAAGCATTTTTTATGCATTTTGATAGCTTACTCTTACTAGGATTAATACATCGCGTTAAACGTATAGTCATTTCACAACCACTTACCGTAATATTGAATACATGTACAGTAAATAATTACACTCTCTTTAAAAGAAGTTTAAAAGTAATTCAAATTAACTTTAAGCCTTTGATCATTGATGTCACGATTACGACAATAAACGTTTAAAAATACAACGGCTCACGATCAACGACATATTCAAATTTAGGGTTGCTATATACAAAAAATAACAGGCAACCTTATAATACAACCATAAACAATGTTCTATATAAATCGTTTTTATTAAGAAAGCGCTGTGAATAGTCGTCACTCTTTTTAGTCTTTAAACGATTGAATTTAAAAGTACATCAATGCGTCATGTGCAGTGTAATTTTTGCACTACAATTAGACTAAAATAATGGTTGATATAAGCCATTTTCGCAAGTTTTCCTTTCCTAATTTAATTTATACAATTAATAAGTTTTTGGTAACATTTATAAAATAATGCTAATCGTAAAATAGCAATAACATATTTGTAATAAGAATCCACCATTATAATATCAATGTCGGAAAAGTCCTTAACCTAAGCCAAAAACAAAAATAATTTTATCTATGCCAGTGACCGCTTGTCAAATTTAGAACTGTCAAAAAAACGAGCGAAAACGAAAAGAAAGTTTCCAAATAGTGGGTTATTTTACGTTCAATTTGTGTTTATGTGCTGTATTTTGACTGAAGCAGTAGTTAAATGTGTCTAAAGTTAAGATTACGAATTGTTTAAATACTGAGAGTTGTTCAAATTCAATACCTTAATGTTTGTTTTTGCTAAGCGTCATGCCACCAAGAATTAGATCAAGAGCTTGTAAAGCTCTAAAAGAAAACATTAATGTCACTGAAAATAAGTTGAAAACAAAAAATAACACGCGAGCTCCGAGAAAAGCTTTGGCAGATAAGACTAACTCCGCATCAGATGACACGTCCGTAGAAGTAACAAACCCTAAGAAAACAATCACTAACATTTCAAAGCCTGTATTAAAGCAGCCTGGTAAAAAGAATGCAGAGAAGAAACAGGTCAAGCAACCAAAACAAAATGTTGAAACAAAACAAATTCCTAAACCTAAAAATGATCTTCAGGAGGAAAAGAATTCTGAACCCATCAATGAAGTGCGACCGCGGCGTGATAGACGCTTGCCCACACGTTTTGTGGAAAATCCTGTTTTAATAAACTTGTCAAATAGCAAGGAGAGTATAAATATATCACAAACCAGTTCTATTATAGAGGTGAAAGCTAACAGCACTCCTGCTAAGCCAGAAAGTCAACACAAAAGTAGTAGTTCTGATCCATCTCCCTTTAAAACCCCTAAAGGTGATGGTAGCTTACTGGCAAGTCGTCCAAGGAGGATTTGTCGCTTGCCATCTCGCTTTGAGGACCACTCCATAAGCCCTAATAAGTACATACCTATACAGCCAGCTAATGCCAGTACTCCTATCCAGCAGAATAAAACTAAGCCTCTAATACCTTCAATAGAGAAGGAAAATGTTAATAAGGAAAATACCACAGTAGGTAAGACCTTAGGCAAAAGTGTAGTGCCACATGTAAGACTAGTAAGATTAGCAAAAGCTGATTTATTAAGAAAGGAATCAAGTGATAATTCGTCTGAAAAAAGTAGCCCTGATAGTAATAATAATGCTAGAGGCAGATCAATCAGAGCAAAGAAAACTGTTATAACTCAAACAAACGTAAAGGAGGCTCCAAAAAAGAAAGTTATACCCCTGACTAAAAAAGTAAAATCACCTGTAAAAGAGGCTTTTAAAAAGAAAGTTCTATCCCCAACAAAAAACATACAGCCAGCCATTACTGAAAGTCAATTGACATCAAATACTAAAAAGACACCAACAAAGAGAATACTATCACTAAAAAGAAAAACGCAATCACCAATTTTAATTACATCACCAGTGAAGAAAAGTCCAAAGTCTACCAATACTAACAAAATAAACAAGAATCTGAGCTTCAAATTGCTAGGAAGCAAGAAAAAGTCTCAAGAAAGTGAAAATAATGATCTTGATGTGTATGAATTCACTTTTGATCCAAATGAAGAACCACAACCGCAGAAAAAGAAACGTAAGAAAGTAGCACCGAAAACAAAGAAGGCTGACAAACCTAAAAAGGTTACATATAAGAGTAGCTATGATCAAAATATATCTAAAGCATTGTCAGCATTAAAAAATGCTGTTAAGGAAAAAACTACGGACACTGCCAAATTACCTCAAATAATAGAAAACATTGATGAAGTGGCAGAAAATATTGAACATGTACATGTGACAAATAACAAAGAACAGTACTTAAGTGTGGACAATCAAAATAATATACCTTTTAATGACACTGGTAAAAATTCAGTACATGAATGTAACTATCCTTCAATAAGGGTTGAAGATATAGCAGCAGACATTGAACCAAGTGTAGATCATCATGATGATTTCAATTACTCACCTGTAACAACACCAAGACCACATAATGGTTCTATGACACCCAATGTCCCAGTGAATTTCAGAGGTACTCCAGAAAGATCTGTACATAACAATGATCCCTTAAATTTGCAAGAAGAACTTAGCTTCTTTGATGATCAGCCTGTTGCCAGCAGTAGCATGAACATGTCTGTACGACATCCCCTGGCCAGTCCATGGCGAGTAGAATTTGGTAGTCTTCCAATAAAATGGCCAGTCAATACTTATGTCAAACCTAATATGACACCAGCTGTTGAGAGTTCTTTCATAAGTGCTGAGGATTCCATCAAAAAGAAACATGTCTATACAAATATGTTACCAACAAATGATGTGCCAGAACCTGCTACCAACTCATACCTTAAGCAGACCAGTATAATATCATTTATAAAAGAAATGGCAGAGAAAAGTGCCAAAAAGAAGAGAGGGAGGTCTGTATCGCCAATGAAAGCTGTGTATGAGGAAATCATAAACACAAATCCTGCAAAAAATAAAACAAAGAAACACACTAAAATTAACAATAAAGAAACTACACCAACTGAAAATACTTCTGGAGAGTTATCAACTAACAGTGCTGAGACATCAAATGATAAAGAAAATTCAAATGAAGAGAGAAGAAACAGAAAGCGTAAAAATCATGGGAACATTTGCGATAGACCAGCAAAATCGCCTCGCAAGAAAAGTGACAAGGACTGTACATATTTTGGCTTTGATGACAGTGAGAATGTAGATTTGGAAAATGTTTCTCCAACTAAAAATAATGATAAGCATACAGGAAGAACTATAAGGACTAGATCAAAACCAGTGCTCCAAGAAATTAATGGCCCAACAAGAGCTATATTGCCAGTGGCTGCAAAATCCAAAATAGTAACAAGTGCTGATGCGGTGAATAAATGTTATGAAGATTTGAAATCTGCTGCTGATGCACCTTTGTTCCCTGAAAAGAATATTAATGATAATTTAATGACGAATATTGAAGATCCGACACTAAATGAAGACTCCCAGTCTGTTCATTTGTTTGAAGACATTGAAGTTGTACATCATGTAAAGGTAAAGTTTTTGTGATTAATACAATCTATGTGTAATATGTGTATGATTAGAACAAATATATAGCCCTTTTTATTTCTTTAGGCCGATATTAACTAATAGTACTTCTTTCTAGCTTTGCGACTTTAAGGTCGCTCATGAGGCAATCAGACAAGCCTCCGATCTCCCCCTTATTTATTAATTAACCCCGCATATTTATTCTTATGTGCTGAAACTTCAAGCATTTTTTTTTACTTTTTGTATACTATCTAACTACTGTTTTTCTATATTCCAGCCAACACGTAAAAGTTATGGAAAAGCCAAGAAAGTGACATTCCGCCAACAGTCTTCCTCTGACAGTGAAACTCAGGATATTGTAGTGGCTCACCATAATGATTCAAGTGATTATGACGATCTTGGTGATTTGACTTTTGAAATCCCTAATGTCAAAGAAAAGAAAACTATGAAGAAGAAAAGACCTAAGAAGCTAATGTCTAAAAAAGAGGTAAATATTTTGAAAAAGAAAGAAAATTGTGGAATTCCACAATTTTCTTTTGAATTACAATTTATCTAAAATTACAACATTCATTTATTACTATAAGATAGGTCAGAATATAACATTTAATCTTCTTGGATTCTTGTTGGTCTATTTACTAAACATCTACATAAAAACCACTAAAATACTTTGGATGTACAGAAATCATACATAATAATATATTTTAAGTAAATGTATGATCATTTTGCCTGTATTTTCTCTCATCATTTTTTGTTTTCTTTTCATATTTGGCATATTTTAAGTAATACTATGTTTATTTTTAGGAAAAAGAAGCTGATGCCTGGGCAGCCAATTTTAATTCTATGTGTGAGGATATAGAAGAGTTCCCCCTACTTGTAGAGTAACAATCACCAATCATGACAATATTAGAGCGTAAATAACATTAAATTAATCATAAGTTTTATTAAAAGAATACTCAAATTATGATACAAGTATTTCAAATGGAAACTAAGAAAAGAAAGAAAAAGAAATGATATACTGAGTATATAATTTAAAATTTGTGGCATTTCATATGTAAATAATGTGATTTTTAATTTATATAAATAATATAGGTTTACAGTTTTTAAATTCTAAGTAATTATGATACTATATTATGTACCTCAAAACAGTACAATTATATAATCATGAGTATATTTCGCGGCCATGTGCATTTGCCATTTTATTTAAGCAAGAATGACAACTTCATGAAGTTTTTTATTTAGAATAAGTTTAACTAGAATTTAGGTTTAATTTATCTTAACAATTTTGATTGGCAATAATTATACTTACTAACATGGTGGCTGAAAATGTTAATGAAAAATAATTTAACTATGTACAAAGTTACAATAATCTTAGGTAAAAAGAATCTTGACAATAATTATGGGTTATGCCATAAAAAAATTTAAATCTCTGAGTTAGGTACTAAAGTCTAATCAAAATTAGATTTTATTTCTGATATTTTATATAATAAATACTTGATTTAAGTTTTACTAAGAAAGGGACCATAAATAAGTCGAGACTTACTTTTTAAGACAAGTTAAGACGAACTTTACCTCAATAATAAATACTGAACTCCATTTTAACAATCATTATTTGCTGTTTATCCAATCGATTTTGATTTCTATTCCGTAGGCGGAAGACATCAAAAACGTATTTTTAAATAACCGTTTACTTGTGCTGTCTTTTGTGATGTTAGTAATGCAATAGAAATCAGTATCCTAGGGACCAGTTAATTCAAATACGGTACAAATCTTATAAATAATCTCATAATGATTCTCATAATTATTGAAGTAAGATTTTAATTAGGTTTTATTCTCGTGGGCATTTAATTATGTGTTAATATTATTTGTGTTGTTTTTTAAGAGCCAATATTTTAATTTTGTCGTTTTCTGTTCAGTTTTTGTTCTATTTTTGCGACACGAGACGCAATGCTGGCTGTTTCGCATCTCTTATTTTTATTCTAAGGAAACAACTTAAGTTTTAATAAATACGCGTTCTTAACATCAATTGTTTTATTCATTTGTTTAGAAAGATCCTGTAATTCCTGTATTACTGAAAATTCAATATGTGAAAAATTGGCGGCCATTTTAAAACAAAGTTCCGATTAATTGTACTAGATGGCACTGCGAGTCTTGTCTTGTGGCAAGTGCCTGACACCTATTAGTTCCGTAACTCGCTTATAGGTGGCAGTAGTTCATAGAACACGCAAAGCTTTATGCGTTAATTTTTTTAATTATACTATCGAATTATTTTAAATAATGACGTTCATTCGGCGATAAACCGTTTGTATAAATTTTAATTATCCCGGAATGTATCAGCCATTAGTCATAAGTGTTATATTTTTTCACTCCTCTAATTATTTATTGATAATTTATAAATGATACGCCCAAAATTAGCTATGTAGCATTTGTATAAATACCACAATAGATCTAAGACATTTTGTTAAATACTATAGCGTTCCTGTTTAACGTTTTAAGGGGCAAATCGCATACCTACAGGCAGGGAACATGAATTTCCACTGCTACGATCATGACACATACTTACATGGCATCTAGGGTTATTTAGTACCATCTTCACGGTAGGTACAGAAGCAGCTAGCATGTCCCTATCCTTAAGGAGAAAGATTTTTTTGACGGAATGCGTTTCACTTCCATCGCAATTAATGTGGGTCCAATTCGCCCTCTAGTTCATGGCACTTACGATAAGCAAAAATTGATTGTAGCTATAGGCCACTCAAAAAAAACACCTCACACTATTAGGAATATGCCTACTACAATTTTTATGTTATGAAATTAGTCTGTAACCATAATTTTTTGACGTTTTATTTGTATAATATAACAAGATGTATAACATAAACAACATAACATAACATCACGCCTGTATTCCCCGAAGGGGTAGGCAGAGGTGCACATATAGTACACCCACATTTCGCCAGTTATGTTTTAGGTCCCAATGTAATAGGGGGCGAGCCTATTGCCATCAACCGGGCACAAATCCAGACTCCGTGCTGCTACTGAGAATTACCAAATGGAAAAACCCAGTAACTCTTTGCCCGACCCGGGATTCGAACCCAGGACCTCGTGCTCAGCAGTCGCGCTTAGCAACCACTAGACCAACGAGGCAGTCACAAGATGTATATTTTATTAGTTTCAATTTAGTATAAGAAAATGTCATATACCTATACAATTATAATGTAAATTGTTTAACAGTAACACTATAAAACGAGATATACCAAGTACTTAGGTAGCGACATTTAGTGCCAAGGTGGCCCAAAGGTTTACGAACTTGATTCGTGTGCTGAAGGAAGTGGGTACAATTTTAGGAAAATGCACCCGTTAAAACTACTATAACTAAAGTACCTACCTACTTTGAAGTCGTATTATGTAGCTGTGTAATACAGCGTATGCAATGCTCCTTGGCATCTCTTCTGGTCCTTCTGGAGAACTCTGGCGTCCGTAAGCATAATTTGCTCTGTGTAATTTAGCAGTATTACCCTAACTATACATGTTGCCACCTTTTCCTCAGGCTAATTTGTTGCCAAGTCAATTAATGTTATGAATAAATCTTTCCATCGAAAGGTATAGCATTAATAGCAACGTACCATTACAGAGGAAACGTCAGAAACCATTAATAATATTTTAAATTAATTCATCCAACAAAGTAAGTATCCACTCAACCCTAATGTGATGCCTGACGATATTAAAATGATTGCTCTTTGGCAAATATGGCGGCCGGCTGAATTATACAGCGGAAGCAAATATTACCCTCGCAAACATACGTCCCGAGAGAGCGAGCTAGTTCGCGCACTCAAAATTAAAAGCACACAATGAAAATAGCCCCTACTCGGATACCTATGTCGCGAAAAGTAAGTGCCTACTCCAACCATCGCTCTTAACACTATGCGTGGAGTGGCCCACGCATTGTTGTCAATGAAAACAGTCGCCGCCAGAGTGTTTTTTTGTTTATAGACTCTTCGATGTTGCCACTCGAAAATAAATAGCCGCGCGGTAACGAGCAATATGGGCCTAACAAGCTGTAACGATGTTTTGTCTTTACAATCGATTCGCGATTGTTTGTTATTGTTTCATCTCGGCGCGATAACAACTGCCGATTGAAAAATAACGAGTTTATTGGATCGGTAATGAATGTGGAAAGTTGTGTGAGGTTAGAGATGGAAAGTCACTAATCCTCTTCTTCGCGGTCTTTAGGGCTCGTGCGTATTTCCAACTGATGCTTTTAACTCCGATTAGAATTAAAGTGTCATTCATGTATATTTGAGCATATTGGCTCAGTAGGCAGGTACCCACCAGAAAAACAATGAATCCCAATCACGCTGTAGTAACAATTAATAATTAAACAACTCATAATAATATCCAACCCAAGAGTAGACTTAATAAATTAACAATTGGACTATTTCAGTCATTTAATTAAAGGGTGGCCGCGCACAGCTAGGTTGTTCGGATCGGGAATATTAACCGCAATTCTCGGTCAACATTCACAAAATTGACACGTCAAATATTTGTAACTTCGTCCTGGGACCACGTTAGACTGCAAACAGAATCGTGTCTGGTCCTCCCTTAATTTCCGATGTTTCTACACCATCAGGCTTCTACCCCAATATGATTCTAAGGAGACTGATTTTACGGTTAAGTTTAGTGTGCCCCGCGTTTGTCGAGATAGCCGCTTGTCAAAACAAAATGGCGCTGACTGTGTTTGAATTGGGCCGTATCAGTCGCAAGCGGAGATTCATTTTGTCACGTTGCTTAAGATCGTAGTAGAGTCTCCTACATATTGTCTCTGTACACAAGGTGAGTGTGTGCCCGCGTGTTAGGCTTGCATTTAAAGCTAGCTACAAATTTGTTGTTTCAGTACAAATACTACGATGATATTGTTTGCAGTTTGACTTTGCGTTCGATCGAGGAGTTTGTTTGGCAGCCTAGTGCCGACGTCGTAATAAGTCAATACTTGTACATTGATTATTATGATCATTGTGCTACTGTCTATTTTTGATGTAGGTATACTGTACTGCGGACGAAATATTTATTTTCAGGTTTTTTACCTTTCCGGGAGAAAAATAAAATAAAAAAGTGGGTAGGTGTGGAAACATAAAGTAATAAATAAAAATCTATGCCTTATCTACTACCTACATCTCTATTAATTGTAAATTAGGAATATAGCATATTTCTTAGGTACTTCCCTACTGGTTTCTCCATATATCTAACAAGGTTCATAAAACTAGATATTATTCTTTTCTTATTAGATTCCTACTTAGTAGGTCAGGTATCGTCAATAAAAAAGATTGACTTATATTTAATAGAATTGAATAAATGTTAAATAAATACATAATTTGCCACCTGCCAAGAACGTAATGGGTGTTAAATCAAACCAACAATTCAATCTCGCCTATTTATGTTTAGTCTTCAAATTTACCTATGATTAAAAACCACATGTATGGAGTAAACACTAACTTTCAAAAGAGGAGCATACTTAACAAATATTATATTGTAAACTTTACATTGGCATGGTAAATATTAAATAATATGTGTACAGGTAAATAATATTGTCGCTAGCCCGCGAGCGGAGTCTACCTGCCGCTCTGTGTTGCCATTATCATAAACCAAACACGTCAATATTTACCAACACAAACAAGGGCGTAATTTTTAAATAAATTGTGGCATTTCGCGAAATTGCTTCCGCAAATAAAATTGTGGACAAGAGCCGGCGCGAATGTGTGCGCAACTTTTTTCGGGTCGTTATTCGACCATGAGCTTTGTCGCTTTAATGGGACGCTCAACGTGATTTCGAAAGCAGTAAAACATAATTATCCTTTTACAAGCTTCGTAATGTTATATGATTTAATATTATCCTAATACGTTTGTGTATGATGGTCCACGTCTGTATTTTGTTGTATTTTTTTACAGATGGCGCTACTAACCTAATTTTTTGTAAATATGTTTATGTAGGTAGTTGAATAAACGCAAGATACGCAGACTTTACGATAGTACGTATTTTATATAAAATGCAGTCTCTGTATAGATATCTGCGCTAGGTTAGCGGCTAAAGTGTTAAATGCATTGAAAAACCTATGCTCTATCACTAGGTCATAAGTATGAGGTAATGTCAACATCATAACAACTAACACTTGCGGACAGGCTGTTACGCTACTATCTACCGGTTGTTGCGCGGCAGTTGTTTTAAGATAATTAAAGACCATTAAAGCAGGGCTAAGTGTATTAATGAAAGTAATATCACAAGCGGGGCCCGGAGGCGGCCATCTTGTCTCGGATTTCCCGCCATTACTCCGGGGCTACCCGCGTTGGGTACAAGAAAGATAATCCTTGGATTGGTCAGGCTGAAAGCGAAGTAACGTGGGGTGAAAATAGGAGGTATCTTATTTCGTATCGCCACTTAAGTATCGGAATTATAATAAGCGAACATTACTTGGTAATGCCAATACATTGTTCTTGTTTCAGGATCGAATTCATAGAATTCAAGAGCTTACTACTTTGAGGCTTTATTTGGCTATTTTGTACGTACATATTTTCATATTTTGCTGTGACTATAATGCATGTACTATTCCTTATGAGAAAGTGCTCTGCAATAAGGTAAATATCAAAAGTTGTCGTTTAGGTTTGCTCGAAACTCGAGCACCTAGGACCGACAGCACACGTCTAGCGAAACTCAAATCAAAAATCGTTATTGCTCTAGCTCTAAAGTAAAAACACCTCATTGTTTTTACTTTAGAGCTAGATAAAGTTATGAAAAGGAATTAATGACGTAGATACCTAAGTACAATAATAATATTAAATCTTTATGGCAGTACATGTCCAAAATCTGTTACAAAAATTGTGTACGAAAAAATGTTTTCAGAATGTTGGAGTCCTGCTTATCCGCAATGAACTTCATAAAGTACAAAGCTATGTTCAACATAAACTTGCATTATAAGTAACCATCTTCCGTTTACCCGTAGAGCTTAACGAAAATAGTTTGCAACGCTGCTTGCACACTATCAAGAATGATTGTGCCGTAGTAACATCAACTTGGCTCGATAGATTACGTAGGGGCCGCATAGAGGCAGATGCGTTCAAGTTTCTATATTTACTTAGGCTGCGTGGCTCGTTTTATCAGAACGATGCATGTCTGGGGGCGCCCGTTTGATCGCACGCATGACAGAATAATTGAAAGCTCGATGCGCACCTAAATATATTGATGGTTCGTCATAAATAACGGAGTTTGCGGATTAGGTACCTACATTTTGTTGGGTCCAGCCGATCTGAGCAAAAATGTAGTCGTTGCGTGATTTGTAGGTAGGGTAGCGGTGTTTAGTGGACAGTAGACGAAGATATTTGTTCGGCAAAGACTTTAGAGTCTAGACCTGAAGCCTAAAATTACGTTAGAGTTATCTCAAATCCAAAACAGGCTACACTTTTTACTTAATCATCTGGAACATCTGTCAACCATAACATCAACAAACCATATTTCATGCAAAATAACCTTTGTTATTTAGTCCCCGGTGAAGATTCAGAAGTAAGTAGGCCGAAAACCAGAAGGAAAAGAATAATGCTTGATATTTGAAGGAGTGTCATGTTATCGAAGACGACTGATGTATTTTATGACAAAGGGCAGTGTAGGATAAAAACTAGTAGCTAAAGGTCCAAATGGAGATTCTAAACCAGCTCCATATTCAGGGAGTTAGAAATGCAGAAAGCGAGAATCATAAGAACAAAACTTCCATGAACAATTCTAATTTATTACTTTAATACAAGTTCCATCTGCGTCTCCGTGCACGATTTCATTAATTTACGAAACTTAAGTAAGTCGGGAGGCCTTAAGCGCCGAATCTACAATTTATGTAAAACGGGCCCGCCGATGTGCAAACACACTAGTTGGTAATACTCGGTAACTGTACGTTGTACACTAAGTAGATTAAGTATGTAACTACTTACTTCGCCTGCCTTTGTGGTAACACCTATTCATCTTATGTACCTAGTTTCAGTTCGTGGAAATCGATGATGTATTGTTTGTTAGGCATGTTTTCAGATTGCTGGTCTCCATAAAAACTGTTTCTCATTCGAAGCAAACTTTACTTTTATTTCAATTAGAATTGACGATACAAACACTGAAGTACATATGTTAGAAAAAACCTTCATTTGAGCAAGAAATTCCCATAACTTCTAATGAACATCAAATACGGTATTAAAGCCAGAAAAATCGCAGTTAATAGGTACCTCCGTAGCCGTATAACACCAGCGAATTAATTCCCTAGCGTTCCCACCGGCCATAAATAAAGGCCTCGCTTGTGCAAACACACGGAAAGTGCGCAAACAACATAAAACACGGAATGATTGCAATTAAAAACGCATTGCGAGGTCACGTGACCCGGGCGGCCATCTTGCGACCGCGCGCTTACGATGCTTCGACCGTTAATTATGAATTAGGTATGGGTAATAGTGAAAGTGTACACTGAATTTGGTAGTTGATAAAGTAAGGGCTGAATTAGTTGGAGGTCGAAGGACGTAGAAAAGGTTTATGTTTGGATTTAGGGGAAGGAAAGCTTGTTGAATTGTAATTCTAACTTTTAAATGACCACTTGAATCATATCAAGCCAAAATGTTTGTTGTTTTAGAAAAACTTTAACGGATATATTATGAGTATTACCTATATATTAACGCCAATTGGTATTTCGTAACAAAACTGGTGGTAACGGTGCAAAATGAAGAATTGCCTAAAAATATACAAATCGATACGATTGGAAATCTGGGATTTGCCTGCTAGCGCTGTTTGCGAACGAACTAGCGATTAAAGTAAATAAAGATGGAGTGCAGCATGCACCCGTCGGCCTGCCGATAGATTTGGTATAGGTAGTCGATTGGTACGAGTAGGTCAAAACTTTTTGACCTACAATTTAGGCTTCAAACAATCTATTTGCACTTTAATTTTGCTCTTTACCTTAAAATCTCTGTTGATGCATTTATTATACATTTTAAGGTATCAAATTCTAGGCTTCTAGGTATTACGGAATAACTTAGGAGTGATGCAATTGGCGAGCTGTCGTTCATTGTGGCATCATTCTTAGGGGGAGGCCTTTGTTCAATAGTGGACGTCTTCCGGCTGATGATGATAATGATGATACTTAGGAGTATAAGTAGATACTGAGACTTATGGCAAGGTGTGTGTTCATTATGGTGTTCGAAGTGGGAGGCCTTTGTTTAACAGTGGACGTCTTCTGACTGATGATGAGGATACTTCGTTTCCGACACGTAAATTACTGAGCTACTGTGTTTGTCAGGGACTGTGTTTGCACACAGATACCGTCGCTTTCTAATAGGCTATTGGCATATTAGTTTATAATAAAAAGTGTATTGTTTTATTGTAAAATCATTATAGGTACTTTACTAGCTACGCAACACTTTAGATTAGACTGGATTTGAAAAAATAAAAAATTCGAAATTTCTATACGTAATAATTACTGTACTTTCTCGACATTGTTAATCTTGCACTTAACTAAATTCATTGAAAGTTATATTGTAATTTTAAATTGGATAATATCATTATAATAACAAATGTACCTAATATTTAATGTTGTAATAATCAATTGATTGTATTTGCATGCTGAAGTTAGTAAGCGAAGTATGAGAAACGTATTGTCATAATTCACAAGATCTGTATACCATGTTTCAAGCAAATAAATAAATTCTAATTCTAATTTCTAAAGTCAGGTCAGCGTTCTTTTAACGTGACGGGAACTAGGTATTTAAGGTCGTAAGTGTTGCTGGAGGCGTTGACATTCTACATCATACGTTTATGAAGTGCGATAAAAAACAGTCTTATTATTTTTTGTACATACTACCTACGTATCTTGACCCTGCTATATACATACATTATACATACCTACATCCAATACTTCCCCTCAAATTACAAAAAACGGAATCATATATTATACCGGAACCCACCCTAGAGATTGTAATAAGTATTTTTTATTTATAGGCCCTTATTGCCCGCGGTGCTAATATCGGGTAAGATCGCGGATCATCCGTAAGGGAGCGATGCCGGGGGGCTAAACAAGCGATTTTATGCACCACATCGCTTATACGACTTTTATTGAGTAACGCTCTATTTAAGAGCAAATTGTTATCGTTGTTGCGTTTTGTTACATGTTTTTATTTGCAAGACTTCTACATAATAGGTATTTGTGTCTATTGGTTGGTCTGTACCAAACGATGAAATTATGGATAATACCGACAAGTGTTAAAAATCAGAAACCCTAGCCAAGTGGCAAAAGCTTGATGAATAAAAATAGAATAGAATTAAAAATATACAGATTTGACATATGTCATAACATAGTATAAATACAAACAAATATTCCATTCGGTAGATCTCTCGCCGACTGAGAACAGGCGTAAAATAAATGGTTTTCCTCATAATGATTATACAGATGACGTTTTATATAAAAATACATATAACTACATCCTTTTTGAAGTCGATTTAAAACTACATCAACTAACGTCACATCTAGTATCGATGTGCTGAAAGATTTCTCTTTGCTGCACCACGGCATTACATTCTTCCAATTAAATTAGATATTAGCTTTATAAAAATAAGATTTCATTGATAAGTTTGTTTTTGACAAGTTAATAAATGCTCTTAGACTAAGCGTGGGTTGTACCAAGCGTCCGTTTAGTCCACTAATCAGTGTTAAGTTATTAGTAAATTCTAATTTCTACGGCCATATTTAACGCTAATCCATGTTGTTGGTGTAACTCACCCTAATTGTCGAAATAGGTAGGTATATTCCAAAGAGCATAAATTTGAAGGTGCCCCATAAATATTGTGTTATACGGTGCCTTAACATTTTTTATACTTATCTGAGTTCTAAGAAATTCTTACGATAGTCGAGGTGTATGGAAATATTTTAAGATACAGCGAAGTTTGTTCAGTGAGATAAGCGATGTAGCGGATGCCGGCTTGTTTACATTTATATAATGTATAGTAGTACATACGGGCTCGGCTGTTGCGTGGAGTAATGCTTTGGTATATAACAGAATTATATATTACCAGTATATCTCATTTCTTTGTTAGGCTTTTAGTGATTATGTTGCTTTTATTGTTATAATTAAGCAAGCATCGAAAAAGGTTTTATAGAAACATTGGAAAGAGAATGATTTAGAAAGTCGTTATTGCTTCACCGTAGTATTTTCTAAATTTATCATACCCACGTAGAAACATTTTTTGTAACAAATTGTATTGATAGGAGTACCTTTAACCGACGAGCGTGTATGAGGAATGTGTTGCGAGTGAATGAGCCGAAATAAGTACGCCATGATCGTAGCAAATGGAATACCATGGTCTATGATTACCCCTCTGGAAATTGGCGTGACCTTATGTAAATTATAAAGATTTTAAATGCAAACTCTAATAAAGTGTCAAACGGGATATGAGATATCTTTGCGTTTTTATGAATCAGTTATCTTGGTTTTATTACCGAAACTTTTTTCAAAGCCTGTCTTTCTCAGCCACGCTCAAAGACATCAAACACGACACACCACCACCCGGTAGGGTATAGTTTATGGAACATACCTGAAAACATAAACAGGCTAAACAATAGACTTCTCCTACTAACTTTTTTAAGTCTGCTTTAGACCAAGGCCGGTGAAGTCGAAACGGGAAGTCAACATTTAAAATTGTGTTCGCGTTAATTCCCATGTTGTAACATATTTTATTAGACTTATCTGAGTCTAAGTAGAGAGAAGAAAACTAGACTAAGTACAAAAATCCTGATAGAGCAACATACACCGCGACATGTAACATGAATTATGTATGCCGATGTATTCGTAAGCATACACTAAGTGCTACTGATGGCTTGTTTTCTGTTCTCATATTTGTAGGCGTGGTACAGGCATGTTATACCTACGTGAATTTAAATTATATTTGCCGGTATTACTTCTTTAGCATACATGCGGTTTATAAGAATTAGATGCATTTGAAGACCGCCTCGTTACTCTAGTGATTGGTAAGTGCGATTGCGGAGCATGTGGTCCTAGATTCGAATCCCGGGTCGGGCTAAGTGTTACTGTATTTTTCGTTAGGTTATTCTCAGTAGGAGCACGGAGTCTGGATTTGAACGGGTTGATAATAGCTTCACCTCCTATTACATTGGGAGCAGCATAACTCGTGAAATTCAGGGAAGGGAAAGAAATGTTCGCCTCTGCTTGGCCCTTTAATATCTCCAAAGGCGCTGTGATGCTGTTTTTTTTTAAAAGCTTTTATTTAACTTGCAATTTTTGTATGTATGTGAATTTGTTAAGGTCAAATCTTACAATCTAAATTAGAACCACTTTTTGATATCCGATTGAAATGAAATTTTGCATACTTAAATAGGTTTGGTGACAATACAATATTATGGTACGTTAGATTCTAAAGTTAGTGCAAAAAATATATTTTTAATATTAACTTATTATTATGAAATCTTAAACCGAGTGGGAAAGTACTGCAGATATTTCAGTTTTCTTTGGGTTGGTAACTATAAGTTAAATATCACATCGAAACAGGACATGCAGTGTTGTAGATTGGCTAATCAGAAAGGTCACTATGAGGTGCCCCGAACGTACTTAGATATCACCCGTGGAGGCTCTGTACTTTACCTCTGAAACATGGGCTTGATGTTTGCTCTTTATCTGAATTTCATTTACGTGTATTGTCTTGCCAGTGCCTGATTGATTGAATTTTAGCTGCGTTATTTCATTACCTAAGTGTTTTAGCTAATGTGTAGGTACCTACTAGATATTCTTTGAAAAATTGTTATGTTTGTATTTATTATAGTGCTAAGTATTATTTATAATACAGTAGTTTTTGTTTGTATGTGAGTATCAGCGACAAAGAACAGATAGATGGTATTGGACGAGATAGTGTTCATTTAAGTAAGTAAGTTATACCTAAATAGCAAGTCTTCTGTCACCATTTTTGGATTGCATGATTTATTTCGAGGTTTTTCAAAGCTCCGTCCTTCAAGTTTCAATCAGACTACTTTTGAAGTTGCTTAAAAGACGTTTTGAGTTGATCGGCCGCAGCTCGAACGACCAGACAAGCCTGTGTCAACATACAGGGAATTAGTCCAAATTATGTGCGCCTAGCCCCCCTCTCCCCCCTCCCGGAGGCTTCGCCGAGTACACCCGCTCACACCCTCCTCCGAATCAATATTTGTTGTCCGTACTCTTCTGCCTTAATACACGCACAATGCTCACACACATCTTCCACTCAAATACGAACCTTAAGTCTTCCCATCAAAGTTTGTTTTAGAGTTTTCAGACATTGTGTACGTAAGTCGTCTGCAAATTAAAAGCTGTAGACTCATCCCCAGTTGTTGCTTTCTCTTCAAACGCAATGCGGTCTCTTTCCAACGCAGTTTTCCACGAGATGCGTGGAGCTTTGGTATGTGGATTTGGTTATAGAAATCATACATAATGTACCATTTTCTGATCGGAAAAATGGAATATGCTAAAGAGTTTTGCCTGAGATCACTAAAATGCTGGGTGTCTAAGATAAAGGACGGCTGGTTTACTTAAAGAGCTTGCTTTACGGATTTGACCTCATTGCGTTCAGGTTTAGTACCTGCGCTTGTGCACATTAAATTAACGAGACTTACCGTTTTTACTTTCAAGGTTTAAATGGAAAAATATATCTTTGACTTTTAGGGTAAGAACTCGAGACGTTTTTACTTACATAAAAAAATGAATACCTACATTGTACATACCTAATGTATATTTAGTATAAACATATTCCAGAGGCTCTACAAGTCTCCAGCAAAAGTTTAATTCGCAATAAAATGTGGTTTACTTCGACTTAACAGTAAACTCACAAAAGTGGCCCACAAAAGCCATTTTCGTGTAAGTTACACATCAATTAATATAAAAACTCGCATTTCGACTCTTGTTGAATATTCATAAAGAGCTGTTAATTGCACAAGTCGGCAAATACGAGGAGAGAGCGACTCCACGGTTCCTAGTAAGGCACGTCTCCCCTCCCGCGTCCCTCCCCCGCTGGCTCCCTCCCCCTCGTAGCAAAAGGCCAACCCTACGCACACACACGTAGGTGTACGCACACAGAGACAAGTGGCGCGCGCAACCGGGAAAACTACGGCCTTTTACGTACGTATTGTGTACAAGAACGCGATTACAGTATACTGTAAAAAATATGATTAATATTAACAAGATTTTTATCGTAAATAATAACACAGTAATGATTTATTTAACAGTAAATAGTTTCCGTAAATTCTTCGTTTCAAAAATTCCTTAATTATGATAATGAATGTGTTCATGAAGGGATTTAAATTGTTGAGTATGAATCGAACCTTCAAGATCTTCTCCATCTGTATTACAAGTCAAAAAGAACTGAACTTTGGTGCATAAACGCCAGTATAAACCAGTCCGCCCAAAATATCAGCCGTAAAAGCTACAAGCGTAAAACATGCCTGTACCAAACATATCCCAGCTTTAATCTCCCAACATTTATCTGTCCGCTTCACATATACTGCGCAGAAAACGCGTGTTGGGTGTGTGCGCATCTATTTACGCGACGAGTAAATATGTACCCTCGCCGTTTGTGGAGGCTGCATTAATAATTCAATTGGTTGGCCCGCTCAGGTAGCATTTAAACGATTTTTAACTTGCCGCCAAACGGATTAATCGAAGCCGGAAGAACGAACGAAGAATTCGGAAGCGTTCAATGTTTGAATTTTATATTTAATTGACTCTGAATACTTTTTAATTATGGTAATTTGATTGTTTTTTCTTTTCTTTTTCTTTGGGATCATTATGAGCTTTTAGCAGATTAACTGGTGATGTTTGAGGGTAAAGAGAAATTTGTGTGCCTTCTCTTGCAATCTGTAAACTTGAATGCTTACATTGAATAAAGATTTGGATGGAACATGATTGTTCCTACTCCAAATAAAACTGTGGTTTTTGGAGTATACCTAATACTGATGCCTTAGTCATGTAAGGAAGTTTGCGACATCTATAGATCGCAAACGTAGGGACACGAACGTTTTTGGGTCATCTAGACCTTGCGTTGGCAACATGTTCGTATCTTGACTAAAATTTAAGAGTAAGAAACTATAATCAATTACTGTTATTGACTCCTCAAGGAGTCGTATAGGTATAATTGGTATAAACTAGTCGTTTTACATAGTGTTTTTGAATAGTGTCATGTCACTGAAATAGAATTTCTGTTCAACTGACTCTACAATTTGAATATCACAGCAAAATTGAATGACCGTATCAGTTAGCTTTAGTTTTAAATTATAGGATTAGACTTCTTTTGGTCTTCAGTCCTATCCAACAGTTCCCGTACCATAACACCAGTAAACAAAAGACCGAGTGTCAGGATAATATAGTCTGCGCTAACAGCCAGTGGATTGGGGTCGTGTCAAACAAACGGACGGACAAACGCCGGCCGGCCGCGGCTTGATTTCTTTGCCAAACACTAATATTTGAAAACCAAGCTCGACACGATTACAGTGTGATCTTCGGGCCGGTGTGCGCATGTGCGGGATGAGGGGAGCACGGGGTTTCACGGTGCCCGCATTGATGTTGGGTGTTTTTAATCTTTGTATGGTGTACTTGTTGAATAAAGGGGATGGTAATGAGATGTCGAATAATCGTCCAAATTTTCTTGTAGTCCACAACAAGATAGATAGTGAATAGTTGCTATGCAGAATATTACTATATCAGCAGTCTGTTTTCGTCAGAACATAGACCTTTCTCGAATTTTCATAGAAAAAAACCGAGTTAATCGAAACACGGACTAATAAGACCATGTTTCAAATGACTATGAATTTCTTATCAGCTATGACAGGGTAGCGAGCATTGGTCTATCGTCTCTATCTTCTTAACTTGTTTATTCTATCTGTTTCATTTTCCTTTCCATTGCCTTAGCTTTTGGCCTGACCTTATGGAATTATGAGTGTACCTAACGTTCACAACATCACGATTCTCCCAAATAATCGAGGTACACAACATTATTTCATGGTCCTTTGTATTTCCGAATTGGTCCTTGCGACAAACCCTTCGTATTTTAGCATGTTAACCTCATCACTATCGTAGAAAACATTACTCTTCCAAGATATTTGTATATTATCGTATGTTCAATCATTCACTTTATCAAAAAATATGTAGAGATGCAATTTTTCTTGTACTAGATATTTCTCAATATTCATATAATTCATTATTCATTGTAAATTATAAAGGTACATTAATATACAGTAATTCAGCTGTATTAAAAGCATATGTGCAAACAATACTGGTACTCGTCTACTGTAAATTGAATCTATTATGGATGGGATGAAATTAATCTTTGTTTCAATTGTTTAATTATTAACAGTAAAATTGTTTCGAAGCAGAAGTGTTAAAGAAACATAGCTTCCTGTGTTCTACCTACGTCTAAATCCTACGTCACATAGATAATATTCATTTGTGGCAACACTTTTTTAAGTTTCCGTGGCTTCATTGTAAATGTCGAGGTTAATTGAACGTACACGAGTAAGAAGAGTATTCCGTGAATAAAGAAATATATAATAATAAAAACCAACAAACTATTTACACAGTTTGTTGTATTATAGGGTAATGAGGAAAGAAAGAATAATGTAGAGACTTATCGTCAGAACGTTGCTACTTTTCAGTGTTCTTTGATTAACTAATTGACTATTTACTAACTAAAAAGCCTTTTTAAACTTCTATAATTGTAAAAATAGGAACTGGCCATTATCTAATGATGTAATAAAAAAAACAAAGAAGAATTAAGAACAGGTACGGCCAATTTGCTGAAAGCTCTACTTAATGATGTTGCCAAACCATCTGAGTCATAATCTCAATTAAAATAGTCTCATATTATTATGACGCGCAGTCCTAAGCCGTGTGTGTAGTGGGATAGTTAAAGTTGGAGTTGAGCGCCCCTGCTGTATCTTTGTTGAAATATTTGCTGTGTAAGCGGTGACTGTGTGCTAGGGCGCGTCTACATGAGACGTTTGTGTTACCAAGGGTCTGCGATGCGACTTTAAAAATTGCAGTTTGTATGTCATTATTTAATCATCAATTATATTTCGAGGTTGTGCAATGGTTTTTTTCAGAGTACTGGGTTATAATTTGTCTCTAAAAATAACAAAAAAATTGCCAATTTTTAGTACTTGCTTAATAGTCATGGAATCTATGACATAACTTGCACGATGTTTTAGAGGTTTACGAAGAGAACAGCGGTAATATTATGTTATGTTTTATGTAAAAAGCTGTTGTAAAATCAAGGTTCTAGAATACAAGGCGACAGTTTTAACGCACCAAATTTCTTTCAAATGTAGTTTGAATGTTCCAGCAATTTGTCGCAAGATATGGCTACACCCTTATGCATACGTACCGATGTTAGGTGCCGGTTGATTGTTGGCACAGTAAATTTGTTCTCGCCTCACCCCGCGCCGGGATTAGCCTGTTTTTCTACTAAACACAACAGTTTTATCTCGTTGTAGTTAATTGTCCATGTTTGCCTTGCGAAACTGACGCACGTTGCATTGATGCGTTTGTTTCTTAAGATTGTGTTTATTTGCCTTGCTAATTATAATTGTTGCTAGACAGCTTACTAAGAATTGTACTGTAAGATATAAGTATTATAATATTTTAGTGAGGTAGGGCCCTAGCTGGAGGCCTTTTATTAGGTCCCGCCAAACGACCGGTTAAGCAGTCAGAGCTCCTTCAGAGCTACCTGCAAGAGACAAGTTCGAAAAAAAAAATAGTGGGTAGAATTCACGACTGTTATTTTAAAACTCTTAAATCTATCCTGTATATGGAATATTTTGTTATGGAGTACACTGTAGCTTATGTTAAAAACAGTTAAACTTAATGAAAAATATTAACACACTTTATGAAAGAGTATGCAGATGTGCAGCGTTACCTTGCCTTGTATAATGCTTTTCTTTCTATGGTAGAGCTAGTATTGGCCTCACATATGTACTACCATGCCAGCGACAAAAAGCTAATACCTAAGTGGTTTGACTTCTGAGTTGTTCTCAGTATTTCTCTAGAAGGTAAGCCATCTACTCCTCAGCTATGGCAACTGGATTCAGTTCATCAAATTCTGCGGATGGCTAGGCTTTTGAGCAAGTCTTGTCACAATCATCAGCAACGAAATCGTACGGAAGACGATACGGGATTACGTTCAATTTATTAGGAAAGTGTATTGTTGATAGACAAGGTGAAATACAACATGTTCTTCCTAGTAGAAAGAAAAAAAACTGCATAGATTTGTGCTTTTTCTGTGTAATTAGTTAAAAGCAATCCATAATAAAGATTGCTAATTATACAGAGGAACGAAAACGGTAGTAATAAAATAATAATTTTAAATTTCCAGTGTGTATAACCTCGATAAAAGCAAGATGGCGTCGTGTTATCGCCGCCATGTTGTTTGCAGAGCGTCGGCGCGCGCTGCGCAAGAGTTTGTTTTCTGGAGACCTGTTTTACAAAGACGTTTATAATTCGAGAATTTTAATGAGAAGTATATTGGGAATATTTTTCTTGCTTATTTTTTTGTACAGATATTACAAGTTTTATGCATGTTTGTATAGGGCCGTTTTAAGGTGACAGATTCGAAGGCGTTACGTTCAAAAACAAATATATCGGATGGGTGGTATCTACCTTGAATATTGATTAGTTATATACGTCTCTTATTTACTGATTGCAGAATTATATTGATGAAACACGTTTACTTTGAAATTCAGCCAATACCTATGATTTATTACTTAATTATTATACTGGTAGGATTTTTCTATCGGATATAGTTGGCTGATTTTCAGTCTATTTAAAATAAAAATCACTTAAATTGAGTTTTTATACGTAGAAAACCTTGTCTAGTTATGGAGCATATTGTAACCACTAATCCCATTTATTGTAGCTGTTGGTTTTCCATTGAAAAACATAACATCACGCCTGTATTCCCCGAAGGGGTAGGCAGAGGTGCACATATAGTACACCCACATTTCGCCAGTTATGTTTTAGGTCCCAATGTAATAGGGGGCGAGCCTATTGCCATCAACCGGGCACAAATCTAGACTCCGTGCTGCTACTGAGAATTACCTAATGGAAAAACCCAGTAACACTTTTCCCGACCCGGGATTCGAACCCAGGACCTCGTGCTCAGCAGTCGCGCTTAGCAACCACTAGACCAACGAGGCAGTCCATTGAAATACCTAAAGAAAATAACCCTACCTATGGCGCAGACGGGTAAAAGGAATGATAAACGGTGAGAGGTATGGTGGGAGTATAGATTCCTTATATAGAAAAAACACCTCTGCTTACCTCCTCGAGAATTATAGGCGTGATTGTACATATGTATGTAAATTTACTTTTTACTTATACAACAAATTTACAAAACCTATCCACATAGTAATTTAAAAACCATTTGCTGAAAGTAAGAGCAAACTAAGTTTTCTCTGCTGTCGCGTAAGGCCAAGGGGCCTCGTATTGGGCCCAGCTAAATATGTACTCCACACATAACAACACACAAACACACACAATATGTACACAGTACACACCGCGCTTGCACGGAAAATATTTGGAAACACAGCCAATGTAATCCAAGGAGTTTGCCTTGATAAATTAAATATGCCTAGTGATAATGTCGATGGTTGCGTGAACACACTGAATTCAAATTTGTTTTCTATGAGATCCAAATCCAAATATTTGGTAAGTAGCACCAAGAAGTTAAAGATTAGGATCAGCTGTTTTACTGTTACGGCCTCAAAGTAAAAAATAGTCTAAGGTTATGACTATCGTGAGTGATATATTACCTCATTTGTGTTGTCCTTGTAGTTTCAGACTTAAAAGCAGTTCTTAATTATAAGCCGCCAACTCATGTTTAAGAGCGTATTTTGAGATCAAAATTAGAATTTCTAAAAAAATCGTGAGTAATATAGTCAACTGGCTCTTGCTCTGTTATCCCTTCAAAAAACTTCTCAGAAATGTAAACCTTCTTGATTGTTACCTGGCCTGGCGCTGCCGCAGTACATCTGAAAGTTTCTACGGGTGACGACACTCATTTGACGTTTTCGCGTACCCTGGGCCACGTTACCAAACAGCTGTCAATCAAATCTTTTTAATAGGTAAGGCAGCCAATCTGCGAGGTTAAGTCGCGCTCGTCACTGTCAGTTTTGTGATGGGTAACCGTTTTCTCATGTCGAGACCCCTCCGTGCTTCGGAAGGCACGTTAAGCTGTTAGTCCTGCGCCTGATCTCTCTCCAGTCGTGTGGGTCTACCGTCCCATCAGACTAAGAGAGTGAGGGAATAGGCAGTGCACCTGTGTTAGCGCGCATACTTGAGCACTATAATATCTCCTGCGCAGGTGGCTAGCCTCAGATGAGACTGGCCGCCGTGACCGAAATTCGGTCAGGAGAACATTATTTTTACTATGGTCTATCATGACGAGTCAATAGATCAAGATACAGTGATCATCATCATCATCAGCCGGAAGACGTCCACTGCTGAACAAAGGCCTCCCCCTTAGAACGCCATAAAGAACGACAGCTTGCCAATTCCATCCACCGGTTGCCCGCAATTCTGACGATATCGTCGGTCCATCTGGCGGGAGGCCTGCCAACGCTGCGTCTTCCGGTTCGTGGTCGCCACTCGAGAACCTTTCTTCCCCAGCGGTTATCGGTTCTTCGAGCGATATGGCCTGCCCATTGCCACTTCAACTTGCATATTCTTCGAGCTATGTCGGTAACTCTAGTTCTTTGGCGAATTTCCGTATTCCGGATCCTGTCGCGCAAAGAAACCCCGAGCATAGCTCTCTCCATAGCTCGTTGAGTGACTCTGAGCCTCTCCAAAAGGCCAACCGTTAGCGACCACGTCTCTGAGCCATACGTAATCACTGGCAACACACACTGGTCATAGACCTGCGTCTTCAGACACTGCGGAATTTTGGACGAGAAGATGTCGCGTAGTTTCCCGAACGCTGCCCATCCGAGTTGGATTCTTCGGGCGACCTCTTTGTCGAAGTTGGACCGGCCTAACTGAACAATTTGTCCTAAGTAGACGTAGTGGTCGACAACTTCGAGGGTATCGTTCCCAACGACAACCGGTACAGGTGCGACATGGACATTGGACATGATCTTTGTCTTGTCCATGTTCATTTTAAGACCCACCTGTTGGGAGACGATACTGAGGTCGCTGAGCATAGTATTGAGCTCCTCCAGCGACTCCGCCATAATAACTATATCATCGGCAAAACGAAGGTGAGTGATGTATTCGCCATTGATGTTGATGCCGAACTCGTTCCAGTCCAAGAGCTTGAAAACGTCCTCCAACGCATTTGTGAACAGTTTCGGAGAGATAACGTCTCCCTGTCTCACACCACGCTGCAGTTGGATTGGTTTCGTACTCTCGTCCTGTAGCCGAATTGACATGGTGGCGTTACTATACAAACACTTCAACACCTCGATATACCTATAGTCGATATGACATCGCTGGAGGGACTGCAATACAGCCCAGGTTTCGATAGAATCGAAGGCTTTTTCATAGTCCACAAACGCTAGACACAGTGGCCGATTATACTCCTCGGTCTTCTGTATAATCTGGCGGAGCGTATGGATGTGGTCTATGGTGCTAAAGCCTTTTCGGAAGCCGGCTTGTTCGGGAGGCTGGAAGTCATCAAGCCTGCAAGATACAGTGATAGCCAGCCATAATTCCTTTGAATGCTAAAAATAAATGAATGAAGTTAAGTGTTTATTTATTTAGCTCACAGATAGAGCAATGACGGTTAAGTATTCTGAGATTATATGAACGTGACTATCTCAAAATATAAATTGCTGATAAATTTATCACGAGCTTTTTTTCGCGACTTTGTCTGAAGAATTTCATCGCAGCTTTCCTGAAAAAAATTGCCCTTAGATCCAAGTTTAAGATTTTTTGGATTATTTCGACTCCGGATCAAAGCTCTAGTCCTGAAAGGTAAAAAAACGAGTCTCTTTCACTAAATAAAAAAGAGATTAGGATTGAGAGAATAAGAATTTTATATATAGTTGACTACATACTATATTATACCAGTACAAAGTCTGTACTTAGGCGTCATTGAGCTTAAGAAAATCCAGAAACACAGTAGGCAGAGCGGCGGCGCCACGGTACGGCGACTGTCGCGGGTTCGAGTCCCGCTCGTGTCCATCATTTTTCAAGTTTCCCTTTATCAATTTAAAATTTAAGCCTAGCATGGCAACATGCAAAAAGTCATAAAAAAAACAAAAATTCCAAAATCCCGTCATCACTCTCCTCTAGCCGCAGCACGTCCAAATTCGCGAGCTTCATTTGTTCCAAATGTGTCAACTCGTAGAAAACACATCAAAATATTGACAGTGTAAATGTAAACTGTTTGACCTTGACCGTGACCTTGGCAGGCGGGTTCACCCGCGGACGATAACTAGAGTTAATATTGGCACCGTACACTGAACTGTTTGTCAAACGCTCAACTCTATCAATATATAAACATAATATTTATATATGAAGCGCTTTCGGTTCGCTTACAACCAGCAATTGTGTAATTTGCCTCTGAAACTGATAATCTCAGTGTCTATGTACATTTGTGTGACGTAAAAGTGTTTGTTCTTTGGTTTAAGGTTTTATTGAGGGTAACGTAATGAGGAGTTGCTCTACATTGAAGTGAGTTCTGTGGGGACATTTGTTACGAGAAGACTTCAATCTGAATGGATTAAATTAGGTATAGGTATCTTTAAGAATATCTTGTAGTATTCCTTTCTATTTAGGCGTATTACAAACTATATTAGAGGCTATAGCGGTATCTAGAATTATAAGTAAAATAACTTATAAAACATAATCTTGGTGACTGCCTCGTTGGTCTAGTGATGTTATGTATATATTATTGACAAGTTTTAGGTATAATTAAAGTTACAGTTTATTGGTACATTAAGGATAAAATTTATTTAGATTATTTCATTCGTCATTATAACTCACCATACTAAATTATTATATACTATTTTACAAATATATACAACTTAATTCTAATACAAAATAAAAACAATTATATACAAAAATAAAAAGTTAAAAAGCATCAAAGAATTCATCCCCATCGATTTTGGTACATTTAAATGAACCGTGTTAAAAGTAAGTGTACATTTACCAAACCCCATGTATCATGATAGTCGAACGCTTTACAATCACACAAAGGAAGAAGACAATCAACCTTTCTGTTTGCTATTTCAGAATTGTTCGTTGACATTCATAATTTTCATGACATTGTGGAAGTTCATTGAACGTTTTTGTGTGTCCTTTTGTCCGGGTTTTTACTCCTAACGAGGCACTTGTAATATTGATTTGAACTCTCCATCGACAGTATTCTAACCCCTCTACTTCTGTTGTAATAGGACCAACTAGTAGGTTTTATGAGTAGGTTGGACGACCTGGTGCAGTGGGTAAGCGTATGAACTGCTGTGCTAAGAGTTGCGGGTTTGTACTGGGATGTTTTTGAATGTGATATTTAATGTTTGTGAAACGCACCCACGATAGGTACAGCAGAAATTCCTACCGTAGTGCGTCGTTTTTAACAAAAAAACATACGTTTAAGGTTTTATAAGTGTTCTGTATTAGTCCATGATCACCTACCCACAGTGAGCTAGCGTGGTGATCGATGCTCAATCTTCAACCTTATGTATACGAGAAGGTATTTGCCCTGCAGTGGGAAATTATAGTCTGTTATAATTTTATGTGTCCTGAAATAAGTCTTATTTTTTTTTAACTTTGTCTTAATTTCACCTCATGGTACACTGTAATACCCATATTTTATAAAAAAAGGTCCATAAAATGAAAGATACAAATACAAAGGATGATATTCTCCTTTATTTGAGGAGTGGCTGAAAATCATCTCATAAATCATCAACCGGGCACAAATCCCAACTCCGAGCTGCCACTGAGAATGACCTAATGGAAAATCCCAGTAACACTTTGCCTGACCCGGGATTCGAACCTAGGACCTCTTGCTCAGCAGTCGCGCTTAGCGACCACTAGACCAACGAGGCAGTCCAGAAACAAACCAGCTATTCACCAACTTCCTTCAGTCTTGTCAACGCACTGCGCACCATAGTTAGGTAACAGAGTTAGCTGCGCGGGCGTCGTTTCACATACGTTATGGCATTTCGTACACATCTCGAGTGTTAATGAGATGAGCGGCGGGTCCAGACTGCAATTATCGGCTCTACAGTAATGTGAGTAATGTGACCCTCTTGTACCCTTTTACGTTTTGTGCCTCGTTTACTACTTGTTACTTACCTTTGTGAAGCCAGTAGCTTTACGGTTGATGAAATGGTTCAAATGGTACGCGCACAGGTAATCTACCAGCCTATAAATATAAGAAAGCTATAATGTTGTGACTCTATATTTCATCTTTCGTAAAGAAGTGCAAAGTTTTCAGCATTCCCTGGTATTTTTTGTGATATTAGTTGCATTATCGGCCTATAAATATTTTAAAATAATAATGTATTGCATGTCAACATAATTATTATCTTATTACATTTTGTAGGTAAGTTACAATGTACAATAGGTAGAGACCTAGGCTATGTATGTAGACAAATTAATGTGAAGGAAAAACATATTGGCTGGTAAGTTGAAGTAGCAGTAACTGGCCTCAGCCACTGGCCTGTGTAAGTGTGAAATACATTCAAACGCGGCACAGTCTTCAAAAGCGCAAGTCTCAGTGTTTGCGCTAACAATTCTGGCGCGCACAGATTCGTATACCGCTGGCTAACGCGTATTTATTTAGCGATATATATGTAATTGATAGCTGCGACCGTATGTTGTACATTCATGTTAATTTACTGTCTTATTGTCGTTGTGACTTCGAAAATATCCTGTTTTGGGGGACACGTGTCACCCAGGATTTTAAAGATAGATTTTTTTTTCTTAAAACAAACATCAGCCCCATTACCATGAACTCTTAAAGCAGGACAGTTTAATATGTGGAAGTAAGACGCCGCTATGTGTAGTTTATTGCGGCATCTCGCTTCTACGTCATAAGCTGTCCTGCTTTAAGAGTGCATGGTAAGAGGGCAGGCGCCTTTTTATGAGCTAGCATTGCAGGTCATTTTTAGCTGTAGAAGCGAGATCCCGCCCTGTGCAATGTAGTGCGGCAATTCTCTTCCACGACTTAAACTGTCCTACAATAGGCGTTCATTCCTCAAAGCAGACAGTCTTGGGTTAAGTGTTCATGGTAAGGGGGCTGGTATCACTTCTAGTGCTGGCTGTGAAGACTGATGTTTAATAGACACGTGTCGTGAATTTTCATTTAGTGAAGCTTGGGTAACACCACTCAGCGCAAACTATGTCGTCATACAAAAGATATTTAGTTGTAACTTGTAACTAGTTGTTTCTATGACTACGCCTGTGTAGTGATAATTCAATTAAAATATTTGTCCAGATACTGACGTGATTCTTGACAATTATAATTGTTTTGTTTGTAGGTATTATCTTTCAGGCGTAACACGCACATATGATACTCTATAGCCTCATCAAATATAATATACGTATAAATACATGCTTATATATTTTTAATTAATTCATCGATTGTATTTTCAGCTACGATGTAAAGTAACACTATAATAGGTCGCATAGTTTGCTACGACGCGCGCTACAAGCTACCAAAGACATGTAAATACTTTAAAGTACTATAATCATTATCATTCTTATGTATACAGAAATATACTAGGTATATAATTGTAGTAAATATGTCAAGATAATAATAGACAGGTCTTTTATACGACAGTTCAACTGGACACCAATAACATTATTTACACGCACATATTTGTCAATTGTTACGACTATAAATAAAGTATTACGGCATGTGACATGCCTGTCCTATGCACACAGCTCGAGGTATTTATTAGAAAAATAACATATAAATACTAGAATAAATACAAACATTCATGTATGTAAGTACTAAGCATCGAAAAACATTGAAAATCAATTCATTTTATACTAAATAGCTGTGACAATATGAAAACTGTAAGCTAGTCGTGTATGCCAATAAGCAAAATCAAATAGTACAGTGAACGTGCGACTTCCAATAATTATGTTTGCTGAAATCGTTAGAACTGTCGACGGCGGCCATCTTGAGCGATTCACGGACAAAACGCTATGGAAAATCACGGGCAAATCAAATATTACGTATACAATAGTAGTTACTGAGCGCTCAAATTAAATATTTTAATATATTGAGATCGTTGAGGCAGATGTTTATTTGTTTTTCAGCAATTTGTAGATAGACAATGGGTACATTAGCTTTCCAGTTTATTGTCGGTTAATATGGGGATGATACATGCATACATAACATCACGCCTGTATTCCCCGACGGGGTAGGCAGAGGTGCACATATTGTACACCCACATTTCGCCAGTTGTTTTAGGTCCCAATGTAATAGGGGGCGAGCCTATTGCCATCAACCGGGCACAAATCCAGACTCCGTGCTGCTACTGAGAATTACCTAATGGAAAAACCCAATAACACTTTGCCCGACCCGGGATTCGAACCCAGGACCTCGTGCTCAGCAGTCGCGCTTAGCGACTACTAGACCAACGAGGTAGTCATATGGGAATGATGATATGTGTAATCTATTAGGTTGGAAGAAGTTTATCAAGGTATTCTGTCGTATCGCTTTCTGTCTTGTCTGAATGCTTAACAGTCTCAAGTTTATTGCTGTTTAAGTTTTAATGCCAAAGGTTTTACACGGCAGGCATCACAACGATCTTTCCCTCCTTCGAATTTTCAATCAACCCTTTGCTCTGCGTTCAACATGAAAATGGCAATCATAATCATTTGAACCACGACCCTACGCTATCTCTGCTTACCCCGTCATACTATTGCGTAATGCTATGTCAATTTACCTCATTTCTTCCAAAATATGGTAATCACACTCTTAGCAATTACGTGGTCACGACCATTGCACGACAAACAGTAAATATTAGTATCAACTAATACTCACATTCTCTATTGGTTTTCATTATCAATTCTAGTGACATTATAAATTAATTTGTCTTGAGACTAAGGAATTATTTTGCCTGTAAACATTGAGTTGTCGTTTATTGGTGTAAATATTTAATATTTGATTCGTGTAAATGTATTTTATTGTTGCTACGTATTATGTTCTTAGTTTTTTACAATTTGGCCGATAAGTTGGGGCAAATATTTGTGGCGGTTTACTAAGTGATTAAATGTTTAATTTGGAGGGATGGTTCCGTCCTATGGATTTTTATGATCTAAGGAACAAAAATACCTAACTAAAATACTAAGAAGTGGTAAAGGGTGGGTTTATGGAGGTTGCCTACTATCCGCGACCTTCCCGTTAAGCTATGAGTGTAAGGAACCGGATAACCTGATTTTGAATACCTTCTTTTACACTGTTATATCTTGTGTGTTAGTAGTAGTTAGTAGGGTAGTCGGTAAGGGCCACCGTGACTTGGACGTTATCATTCTTATATATAATATTTAACAAAAATTAGAACAACCAAACCCTTTAACATCTTAGGTCTTACCTGTTCAATTTCCTTTCTTATTCCTCGCTAATTTAAGTGGGCGACAGAATACATTTACACATGCACTTTAATTTCTCGTCTCCATTAGTCAGTTAAAAGCTCGGTGTGAACTTCATAATTGCTCATGTGCTTGGGAATTTGTTCTCAAAATGAAAAATAATAAAAGAAATTCAGTAAACTGAAGATATTTTTCGTAGATATGTACTCATTATTGTTGGTTGGAAGGTTAGTATTTTCTATGTGTTAAAGGGGGTTTTATAGTGGGAAACGGAGACGGTATACTATAATGAGAAATTAACATAAAAAATGTAAGCTAGTAAGGGCGCTTTGGTTTAGAATTGTCATTTTTAATTCTGTAATCTATGTCTTGATTGGTACAATTTTTTTCACCTACCTCTAATATGGTAAATACATCTTAAACAATAGGTATATTTCGACGTATTTCATCATGATACATATAAAAGAGCTGTCATGTTGTGTAAACATCCTCAAAACTATTTGTTACCATATCCTCGGACTTATCTCGACAGACGAGAGACGTGTGTGCTCACGTTAATGAGTAATTAAAAGAAAATTTTCCACGAACACATCATTTAGTGATACCATTGATAACAGTGGCCTGTCATTATTTATCTTGAAGATTGACGGTACATTCAGCAGCATAAGTAGCGTCGCAAGTTGATTAATTTAATTTTTAAATAATAGGTAAGTAAGTATGCCAGGATCATAGCAAATGGAAATCAGTGGTCTCTGCCTAACCCTCAGGGAAACTGGCGTGACTTTATGTATGTATGTATATTAAATAATTGTGAATAGATTTGTCGTGGTGTCCTTAATATGGTATGTGGGTACTAAGTTGCAGGTTCAAAGGAATATAAGTATATAATCAAAATTATAATCGCAGCCTATAACTGCCCCACTGCAGGTCAAAGGCCTCTCTCGTATAGAGAAGGATTGAGCATTGATCATATAAGAACACCTTCTGAAATATTTTAAGGGACCGCGAAGTAGTCGTGAAGGAAAATAACGTGACAAAAAAATGTATGTTCTGAGATCGTCTACTCTAATTCGAATGAAAAGATCAATGCTTGTTACTTATGATACTTACTGCATGATATAAAGATTATTCTAGGCAGAGGTATATGTAATAATGGGTACCTACAACCTAGGTATTATTTAAACAAAAAGAAGTTAAAATTTCCCATCACAAGAGTATGCACTATGCAGTTCAAAGAATATTTTAAAGTTTTTATTTCAGATCTAATAATTTTACTATATTAATATAAAGTTCGGCTCGCGACTCTGCCGCGCAACCAGCTCATGAATAAGGGCTCCGTTCGAGTTCGAAACTAGAGTGAGTGAGTATAACCGGAATATACAGTAAATAAGATCTAATAAAGTTTAATATGAAATGTTTAGCGACTGATGTTGCTGGCTGTACAGTCTTTGTTTCGCAAATGTTTTATGCTGTGAACATAAATTAATGCTTGATAACATGTGATTTCCTATGTTTGAGAAGAAAGAGTGGTAGATGATTAAATAAATGACACCTCAGAATGGTTATGCTCTTTACACCATATTTAAAAATAGATTGTTTGTTCATATTTTCGTCAAAGTATAAGATAGCGCTAGTGGGTGTGTTATTCAGTTAGTGTCGATCTGACCATGGTAATGAGAATAGTGACTTATTGATATCGTATTAAGGTCTTATTTAATTTGAAGATTTTATTAGATACTTCAGTAGAATGTCCAAGTAGATAATTTCAAGTGAAGAAACTTAATGTATTTTAAACCAATCAATTTTTTTTTGATAATTTGAAACCATTTATTCAGATTATAATAACTATTTTACAACTTAATTCTAATACAAAATAAAAACTATATACAAAAATAAAAAGTTAAAAAGCATCGAAGAATTCATCCCCATCAATGTCAACCGTTAACGCGCCCAAAAGACTGGCAGCATTGCCACATCGCATTGCCATGTCGCATCAATTATATTTACCACATTATTTTAAATAGTTATCAAACGTCTATTTATTTAAGCACCTCTTAAATCTCCATTTATTGATATGCCAGCGACAACGTCAAGTAAAATGTAATCAATGATTAATATAATGCTCCAATTTTGAAGTAAATGGATGTACCGTCTATCTCTATCATCTAGGGGTATGCCTTTATGATTTTTTCTCATATTTCTGCCACCTACAGTGAGGTACAAATTCCACATAAGTAGGTACATACAAAACGATAGTTTAAAGCCACAGAGGACATTATTTGATTAACACTAATTAGTGTGAACCGGCTTTGCCTCATCCGGCGGCAATGCAAAGAAAGCGCGGCGTTCTTACACAAAATTATTTAATAACCCAACATTTACATTAAACACTCTTATCGTCATTACAATAAAGATCAATATTTATTTTCAAAAACGTAACTTTATGTGTGTTGTGTAAACCTAATTTGTGTGATGGAGAAAGTAACTTTCTACACGTCTATAGTTTGTCATAATTTGAATTTATTGCAGAAATAACGCTGGCCGCTTTCGGTTTGGTTTGGGATGCTTAATTCAAATAGGTGTGCTTATTATTCGAAATATAAATGTTGACAGTAGCTATTTCGTTCGCAACTACTACTGTCAAAAATTTTGACAGTAGTAGTTGCGAACGAAATTGACCATCAACTTTAGCAAGATTCAATTCTTCCTTGATAAAAAGTTTAAGAACACATCGGAAGAAAACGTGATTATAAAGTGCCGGGGTTTTTGGCCAATCTACTGCTTTAGCACACCAAAAGTAGACACTGCAGTTAAATATTGGCATGTACCATAACGGAAAAAAGTTAATGACAAGAAAGCAGTGGATCTAAGGACGAAGATTCCTAAACGGTAAGTAGTCTAAAATATTGTGACTTAGAACTTTTGCAAATTCTGTTGTACGACCCAATTCAATAACAATGTACCTAATGTTACTGCCAAACATACTATACAATCGAATCACAACGCCCATCCCCCGTAATTAGTAAAATCATCAAACATTTCCGCAAGATGGGTCGATTCCCACCGTACAATACGACCGTACATCTCGACCGATTTCACGGACAATCCCATACAAAAGGTACAAGTCAAACGGTGTGACAAAGCCCATTCATTTTAAACGAACCCCTAACAACATTATACCGATGTAATACATATTTCATTATTAATTTCCACCTTTTATGGTGCTTAATTTTATTGCTGTAGCAACCCCGGACGTTATTTTTTTTATAAGGCCGCGGAACGATGCTACAATGCCAGCACGTTAACAATAGGGGGCGTTGTATTGTTATGCAATATTTTTTTTCTTTTGATAGATAGTTTTTTAATCATGTACGGTTAGACAGCAAATTTTAACGTAGATTGGTAGTAAGTAAGTAGGTATAATGAAAATAATCAAATGTAGTTAGGTACATTTATAGGGGATTATAAGCATAATAAGGGAAAAAATTGTCCATAATCCACATTCGCAAAAAAATCCATTTCAGTTTGTCCAATAGAATTTAACAGATTAAAAAATACCTTGTAACTCCCGTTACGACTGACGTTCAGAAATTTCGTGAACGTGAATCTCATTCAACGTGACTTCAAAAGTTTGCTCAGTCCCCCATTCTTTTGCTGACTGTAAGTGTTCTGACGTATCCACAGTGGGCAACAGTTCCTGAACGCGATCAGGAGCGTCCTATTCATAAGGAGACACAGGCGTACGCTTCCGGTTGCCCTTTCATTGTGCAAGTCGGCGAGGCAGATCGCGCGCCGCCGGCCATGCGCAACAATGGACCGATTCAAAAATCGAATTCGCAATTCAAAAGCGCATCGTTGAGGTTTATTGGCTTATCGCTTGATTGATTGTGCGAACGCCGACGCAATTTTTTTTCTTTCAATGTTGCCAGTTTTTATTATCGAATAACTCGATAATATATTTTGATTTGGGCGTGTCGAATTCGCGATTCCCTTTGTCGGTTACAGGAAGTTTTAAGCAACATTCTCTATGTCCTGTAACAGGTACATTTGTATGGAATGTATGATGTTTAGTACACTTGTGTTTGCGTTACGCCTATTAGGGCTTCCATTTAAAGTAAAGAGGCACGCATTGTACCCGTTTACTTTGCTGAAATGGTTTATATTTGTAAATAAATTATGTTCAATACCAATTCGTTTTGGTATAGTTTGTTTCTTTGCATACTCCCTTGTATAATATTTCAATGGTTATAGTTATAATGGTAATGGTTATAGTTATAAGTATTGTAAAGCAATTAGAGGTAGGTACTTGCTTGAACTCAGTAGTGAAGTCTCTTTTCCAACATTTTTCTATGCGCTTGAGAGAGAGACCCTTAGAATTGTGACGATTAACAATGTTGAAAACACTTAAAATAGCAATGGTTAACACCATGTATGTGGCCATGGGAAATGAGTCGTATGTAAAAATGCCTACATGGAATGCTTTGATAAATGTATGGACTGCCTCGTTGGTCGCAAAGCCCCACTGCTGAGCATGAGGCGGACCTCATTCTCAGCAGTGGGGCTTTGCGACCATTAGCGATATTGGGTTTTTCCCGCTCACGGAGTCTAGATTTGTGCCCGGTGATGGCAATAGGATTGCCTCCTATTTTATTCCTATAACATTACTGACGAAGTGTGGCTGTAGGGAATATATTTTCTCTGCTTACCCCTTCGGGAAATACAGGTGTGATCAGTTTTTGATAAAGGTATTTATCCCCAATCTTCGCCATATCTTGGCTAGTGTACATTTTCTGAAATCATTCTGGTTCTGAGTTGAGCTAGACGTGACGTTAAATACTGTTGCTCGTCGGCAGTCGTATGCCTGGTTGGAAGATCTTCCCTTTTCGTTGGAGGAACTTCACATCCCTTCCTCCTCACTCCTATTTATTATTTCTATGGACACACAAACATGTAACTAAGTAGTCAAATCAGTTTACTATCTACTTATTTAATTGGTACAAATGAATTTCACACGTCCGATTAGTCATGACATTGTATGGCTATCTTCAAGCGGATACTGCCATCCTTGTATGAAACACCTCGAGTTTCATGAATCTCCGTCTACGTCACCGGGAATTCCATTAAAAATATAATGTTTTTATAACAAAGTATATTAGCATAAGCGTTCATGACAATAAATTTGGTTTCAACTCACGCGCAGAGATCCTATTGGGTAACGAAACCTCCAGATCCGTGTACCGAGGACCACAAACATTGTTGTACGGTTAAAAAAAATGTGTAGCACTTGTTTTCCTAACAATAAGGTGCATTTTTGATTGAGTTTGTCTTTATTGAATACTAAACTAGTGTTGTCGGTCAAAGGACCGTGACGTATTTGTGCTACCGTGGATAAATGGACAGACAGACACCATGTTGAATATGCACAACGATAAAATACACAATCAGATGAAGCCTATTTTTTACTATTTTTCTGTTGCGCTAGTGTTGATTGCATATATTGTTGTCGTGATGAATAATAACTAATAATTCGGGATTTGTTTTGTATTAAAAACAGCGTTTGTATCGAGATCAAAATAAAAACTAACTATTAAAATTGAACTGTATTCCAGTACTTATAGGTATTCCAGTTGATATTAGACTGAAGTCCTGTGAGTATTCTTATCCCTTTATTATAAGTCTTAATTAATTTGGCCCTGCGCAATGTTAACATCGATCAAATACCTACATAACTACAAACAAACACGCGATCCACAATAGTATTTGTCCGACAATCTGACTATTCATCAAAAAGGCCATTAGATAACCATTATGACTGTTATTTTACGTATGACAACACTCAACAATAGTAGGTATTTACATTCGATGTCAGTTTGTTTTACATCCGAAATACACATTGAATAAACGCGTAACATATCTTCCAGCATTCTCAGTTCTTTTATGCTTTGAACATAATGTCACGCATTACAAGAGGGCCATAGTTCCGTCGACCGGCCTTTGTCCGCACAAAGAAAGGTGAATGAAGAACAGAATAATAATAACACATGTTGGCCGGTAGGAATCGAAAGAAAAAAGTTTTAAGATTTGACAACACCGCCACGTGTTTGGAACACAATAGGATTTCAAATTTTGAAAATAGAATTCATTTAACTTTTTTCTTTCGCCTTCATAACACGCTAGACTAATACTGGCAGGTTAAAGATGATTTTAAATACAGCCTATAAATAGTATGCATAGATATGTACCTTCGCGCGTAATTCGCGTGTTATCGTAGACGATATATCAAAAGGGCGTTGTGTTTTTAAGCGCGTGTGACATGTGATAATTTACGTATAATATGTACGTATGTGCTCAGTGGGCTCATAAATTTGCAAGCTCGTGATTTATATGAGGATTAGAGCGCGTTATCATTACATAACTGTGCGGTGGCCTAACGTTATATAGGTAATACAGGCTTATTAATATTATATATCCTAATGCGATATTCCATCGAACTATTCGATTTATGTACTACATAATTTATGGCCGTAGCGTTGGTATTACATTTGTATATCAAAACTATATTACAGCTACAATCGCAATTCTAACAAACAAAATCCTATAAAAATAAAGTTATTATAAAAACACGCATTCTACATTCTCAGGCACAATCACTCGATGTCTTTGCCATGTCATGTGTTGCCAGCATTGAGGGCCCTTGAAAATGGCGCGCAAACTGACGGCTCCTAGCAAAATTAACAAACAAATCGTTGAAGATTATACCTTAACCGCTTTTATTAAATGTTCCCGTCTGAATTTGAAGTAGAGATTTTTGTTTGCATTAAACCATTCATGTGACAATATCACATTTTGCGAATAATATGGATTAAGTACACTGTGTGTTTTGCTATAATATTCGGAGCCCTTCATATTTTTTATTTACACAGCATTTATTATAGTTTCATACTCGAGGCTCTTTGCTTTGTTAAAACAATCTCTATTAGATAACTCATTCGTAGACTTCCCAGAATTTCGGGAAAATACAAAATCATTTAACATTGACTAGCCTCGATACCTTAGAAACATGTATGAAAAACATTCCGAGAATCGCGCTCATATTGACAGTCGTCGACAAACGAGATATACCAAAAAATTATACCTAAGCAATGGTTTATTAAAACGAAATTACGTGCTAACACTCCGTACAACTTCGTTCTATGAACTCGCTGAAATTGTTAGGAATATTCTGCGAAGCAATTTAATTAATTAGCGAACAAGAAAGTTCCGTCGGCCTTCGGAAAACGTTAATCTTGCTGGCAGTGTAAAATTCACAAAAACTTTAAGCCCCCGCACAGAGCCAGTAGTTTGAGTAGCGAACTTGTAATAGGTTTAAACTTTGAATATTTAAATTGTCTACAGAGTAATTTTGAAATCACAATCGGTACCAGTTATTAATGTTTGTGTTCCTTTGTTTTAATTGAACGGCTACAGACGTTTACATTAGCTTAAACGTAGTAACGGGATATTAATTTGATTCAGTATAATATATACTATTCCTGGGTATATTATATTATACTATATATCAAGTACCAAACAACGAAGTGTACACCGACATAGCTTGACGAATATGCAAGGTGAAGTCGCTATAGACAGGCCATATAGCTCAAGGAACTGATAACCGTTGGGAAAGATAGGATCTCCATTGGCGACCACAAACTGAAAGAGGCAGCGTTAGCAGATATCGAAGTGGAAGCGTATGGCAAGTTCCCGATCATAGTTAAATTGAAGAGGAGGAGAAATTGCACAGTTTAGCTTTGGTACGGGACGAGCCCACCACTCGTGCCCATCATTGTACCCCCTGAAAGCCAGGATCTACAATGATAACCATTATGAACCATCGCAATGAAGCTTGAAGCGCTATAAAGCGTTCTATTACGCTTTATTCAACGACATGATAGGCAAAAGTGTAAACTTGCATACCCACAGCGGCGGAATTAATTCTATGAAGTACTAGAGCTAACCTACTCCAGTATTTCAAAGAAAACCTATTTGTTATCACCTCTTTGTTGTCCTAAACATTCTTCCCGAGTAGTAAGACAGCTTGGGGAGGGGAGATAAATATTTACAGTATTTTCCGTGTGGCAACACCGGGGCGGCTGTAAACAATATTTTTAATCGACTCGGCAAACTGTGTCGCTTACACTTAGCGAAACTCGACGCGGAATAAAAGCCAACCTAATAAATTTCTTTCGACAACGTGTTGCACATAAGTCAAAACTTTTGGTAAAATAGGTAAATAAGCAAGATAAAGTACCTTTATTTTTATTGAAATGTCTTTTTAATTTTATGTTAGGTCTTTATTGACAGTTCATTAAGTACGAAGGTAATAAATTCCACGAATATAATATTTCATTTAATAATTCCGAACAGCAGCGTCCGTACTTAGACGTTTGCACAGTGTTTTAATTAAAATAATTTAAAATATAATCGCTTTAAAGCCGGAGTTGATAACAAGGGAAGTTGAGAATTTCCGAAACGGAGTAACAAGACAAAATAATAAAATATTAATAAACGCCCGTAGACGGTGGAAAAGTTTCATCGGCGACCAAATATTTGTGTTTCAAATAAAGCGCGCCTGCGATACGATGGGGTTACCGGCGCGGACGCGAACCCGCTACCCTTGTAGTCGGCACATTCAGTTTTGCTTACAGTACTTTTATGTTGTATTTTATGAGTATGGACCGTTCGTAATTTTGTTTCTTGTGGGCGCGGCGGAACGAAATAATGTGGAGTGGTTTAGCTACTGCGGGGTTTCTGTTTCTTATTTTATCTTGTTTTTGAGATCTGGGTAGCAATGAGTTGATATAAAATAATAGTATGCGACTTCATTCTCATAAAAAATACTGCATCTTGACCCCTATTTCCTTGCCTAGGATTCAGCTAAGTACCTATAGAATCTATTTAGTCATGATGAGGTAAAAAACTAGCAATCAAACAGAGCTAGTTTTCCATTTAGAAAGGTTGTGGAACAATCTAAACAATAACAGATGCGATAAAATATTAAAAAAACTAATCTAACGCCAGATAACTGTAGCAAACATAGCCATTTACAAACACATATCCAATACAATAGCTGGAACAAAACCATTTACGAAATTGAATGTTCGTTCTCTAAAGTCAAATTGTGGGTGGGCTAACTACAATAAAAACGGTACATTGAAACCTATTAGGACGAGTGCCTAGTTGTAATGTAATATTAAAATAGTTGGGCGGTTTGCCCCAGGCTGGTTCGCTGGGAAAATAAATCAAATAGAACTATGACTAACTTGTTAAAATACACTGTCCATATTCGCGTCGATTGTTGGAACGACATTTGATATGCAGTGCTGCGTTTGTTCTAAAATGGAAACTGTTTTTAGGTTATTAATGATAGGGTGTGTCTGGAGTCGTTTTTAGCACCTTTTCTGTTTAAGTAAAGCCGTTTTAATATGCTTAAGATACAGACTGCTTCAATGCTTACTGCTTTTTGATCTTGTAACTTTCTTGAAGATTTTTAGTTCTCTATAGAGTCCACGCCAATATATTGGAATCTTATTTTATCATCAATCTGAGTATCTTCTACTACATCTTTAGGCTTTGGGAGAAGGCCATCTATTATACACTCCCTTATATTGATCCTAACAGTATGACAGCTTGTAGGTTCGTGCTATCAGCAATTAGTCCGCTACTTTAGGCGGCATAGCCACGAAGCGTTTGCCAGAGCTTAGGCCTCTTCATTAACATACAAAACGTCCTACCAGTATCTTTACTTTGGTCAACGTAGTAGAGGTAAATAAGTCCTTAAACTCTCATTGGCAAGTCTTAAAATCCTTCCTACAAAAAAATAGGAGAAATCGTTCCAATTTACACAAATCATCATCATCAGCCGGAAGATGTCCACTGTTGAACAAAGGCCTCCCCCTTAGAAGAGGGGATTTACCACAATCCCCACGCTTGGCAAGCGGCTTGGGGATCGCAGTATTGGTGGTTAAGTTACAGAAGACGCGGCTACCCATCTTCTAGATTTTTTTCCCTTAGTCGCCTCTTACGACACCCACGGGAGGAGAGGGGGTGGTCAATTCTAAGCCGGATACCACACGGCTGATTTACACAATTTACACAAATAGGAAGTTCTGAAATCCATTACGCAGGTGGATATATTCGTATGGACATGCAAAGGACTCGTAAGTAGATATCCGACAATCAGTGAACTGAGTGATTGGCGGGACGTCGCGCTGCGGCTTATCACAGATATAACGAGTGTTACAGATATGACACCGGTGGGATAATATGTATATGTGAGTAATATCCGCAGCGGAAATAAGGACGATTAACCTGGGTTTCGATTAGATAGGGTCAATTGTTGCACTTCGTTAAGTATAGGTTTTTAGGAGTGGTTATTCCAAAGGTAAGGCTGATCCGAAGAAAATTCGATAAACATTAGGCTTATAGAATTTCGCCTTTTGTAGTGCTTGGAGTGAATATGACAATTCCTTCAACAATCTCTTCATGTAAACTTTAAGTATTCAGGTATACATAAATGTTGTTTTACGATTCTTCTTAATGACTCACATGTGATATTTGGCAACTATTTATGAATGTCTGCTTCATGGACAGTAAAGTTAAAGAATAGTAGGTACATATTTTTTGCTCATTAATTTTCAATAACTATATACCTAGGTATGGAAAAATAACTAAAAATTTTAAGCAACCTGCACAATGGCCTACATTATTTAAAAATCTCCATATTGTTGCTTCTAATTATGTTCATCTTGTTTTGCTACAAACCCTGTGTAATTTATATTACTTTTTTTCATATCTACAATATAAGGCTTAGTTAAAGCCTAAAATAAAAACTAATGGCCACTGAGTCCAGCCAAGAACCACGTTTATAATAATATGTGTTCTATTTAAATTCTCTATATCCGTGAGCCCGATGTATTGGATGGCCGAGGCGGGGTGTGTAATTGAAAGCAAACATGCATTGTTGCTGCCCGTATCAATCAGGGATGAACGGCCCAATAGTTTTCCGCGGATCAAACATTAGGGGACACGAACATGCTACACGAGAGGAAATTATATATTTTTCGGTTTTATCGTTGTACTGGATTTTGAAGAGATTTTTAAGATATACATCTAAGTATGTTTTAAATTCTTACGGTATTAAAAAAGATAAATTTACGTACCTACATACTTACTTACTGAGCAACAATCTTTGTTTAGGGATGATGACGTGTATACATAATTTTCATAATTTTATACTTTTGCATGCATACGGAAATTTATATGTTTCTCAAACAGCCAGGCAGAGACCACAGACAGAAAAACAAAAAACAACGTTCCAATAAAATAAATAACATTTCTAATTCCAAACCAACAATACCTCGCACGACTTAATAAACTCGTCACATCGAAACCGGAGCAAAATGAGCAAACGATTCCTATAACACAATGGTGTGACATCCACCCTCATTACGGGGGTTAGTTGAAATTAGTGTTGGTCCTAGCCCTCCACGCAACGCGTGCGGTGCGCGTGCCGCAAACACCAGCGCGTGCGCACGCAACGCGCACCGATATTAAAAGGAATATGTTAATAAGTGACAGAGTAAAGCGTGTTTCGAAATTGGAAATGGAATTTTTCTCATCGCTTCCTAAATTCTTTTTACGGAAGATGAATGGACGGAGGCTACGAGGATTGAAGCCAATCTTGGTTTTATCCCTCTTTTCCTCATTGTGCCTATTGAAGACCTAAGTTCGGTGGACGTGTGGGTCTGAAGGTGTTCGTCTGTTAGATAATAAATCTGTAGCAGCCTGAAGATTGTACCTAATAACTGTAATCTATTAACATCGTACTTTAATATAAGCATAAATAAAGCTACACCCGTTTCCCAAACAGAGTCACAACACTACATTTTTCCATTTCCTACTATAATTTACTCTCGTCCAATTCTTCATGAACAAATTCACATCACCCTGTAGCTACCAACCTCGGTCCTCCGTCCCGCGACTGCCTCCTCCAGATACGCTCCTCATTGTTACTCGTGTAACATTCGAATACTTAACGTCATCCTACATGCGGCCAGCTCCCCTGGTGTGAAACTGTCGCCTCCAAATCTAAATCACCATTCAACTAATAATCTATGGATTCAACACCTTTGACAATGGATATGCCATGTTGTTTATTCTACTGTTTTACTTTGTTTCACGTTTAAAATTATTTCTTAAACCCTTTAGTTTTATGAAATAGCGTAAAAATATAGAGATTGTAGTTTATAGTGTATGTAATCTTTCCAGCTTATGGCTATATTTTAGGACTTTTTGCTACAGGTATTTGGAAGGTTTTTTCTCGTTATTTTAACACTTTGACGTGCGTGAAGCAGACACAATTGGAAAACAATAGCTATGCCCCATCCGTGGGTCATTACAGTGGGAAAGGGTTATTACATAGTTTTAGATAAGTGGAGATTCTGTGGCACGCGATAGATTACATAATTATAATTATCGTAAATTGCCGTTCAAAAACAAATTAAAAAGATTTTCTTCGATCTCAAAACACCTACGACCTAAAACTCTAAGTAGGTATATTCAGCAGCCATTATAAATTAAAGATGACCCGATATCTTGGGAACGTCACGCTCTTATAAAGTTGGGTTCTTGGCGGGTTGGGGACTGGGGCTCCACCGAATGTAATCCGCCGGCTGGGCGGGCGGGCACGGCTGCGCTATCGCCGCGTCGCAGCCGCATCTTGCTAGATATAAGCCTACTTATACGTGTATTTGGTTATGTTGGGGCGGAAAGTAGTTTTCAAACTGGCGATCTTCTCTTGTGAACTTTGGTCGCTGAAAACTTATTAACCGACTTCAAAAAGGAGGAGGTTTACAATTCGTCGGAATCTTTTTTTTTATGTATGTCCCCCGATTTCTCGAAGACGTCTGGACCGATTTAAGGTTTTTTTTTGTATTGCATTTACTTGAAATTCTGTCTCATTGGGGTCATGCGTTATAGTGTTGTCTTGAACCACTGTTTTGAATAAACTTACAAACGTAGCTCTCTTACGTGACACTAGTTTCTATTAAATTCCTAGTATAAGCGTTATTATGTAGACAAATTATACTGTTTATATAACAAACTGCTGTCGTAAGAAAGAGTTTTGGATCTTGACTGGTGGTTAATCAAAATGTTACTGAATTCTTGATGCGTGCAGGAATAGTCAAGGGTGTTGAAATGCGTAGAGGTTTGCCTTCTTCATGACATTATTGTTTCTGCTAGAAAGTGGAATATTACGACTGTTAAAAAGTATGTTAAGTTTGTTCATCTTTAGTGCTGAACTCGTAGAAATATCTTGAAATAATATCCACTTAGAAGATTGTTAAAAACCTACAGTTTAGCATGAATACCTAAGTAAACTATAATCGAAAGAAGTATTAATGCATATTCTTTGACAATAAAATAAATAGTACTCGTAGTGATGAATAACCATATTTTTTCATTCTATATTGACTTTAAATAACAAATACTTACATTAATTGTCGAAAATTCAGCGTACATCTGAATCAACAGGAAATCGAATGTAGGACAATAAATGCAATTCAATTATATTTGAATTCACGTTTCCTGGAGTACGGAAATAAAACAATTGTTTGAATGTGTCGAAGAGTCGAAATAATATTCCATTTATATTTTTTTTAACTAAAATTCCTGATGAAATATACTACAATAATAATAATTCAATAATATTTAAGCGAAGGTCACATTATAGTGCAAATAAAAAAACATAAGTTTTCAGCGTGTGTAGTATGTATAAGCAGATACTTAAGATATAGATATATTAAAATTACGATGTCCTCTGTGTTTTAGTGGGTTTCACAATTATGGTGGAAACTCTGAAGCCGAACGCAAAATAAAAATGTAGCAATCAGAGTTTTTAGGTATACTATAAACAACTTAAGAAAATGAGGTCAATTATCTAAAAGGAAAAAATATAACAGCTGCGCCCTGTGGATAAAAAGTAGCCTATGTGTTATCCAGGGTGTCAGGTACCATATGAGATTTCATTGATATCCATTCAGTAGTTTTACGTGAAAGAGTAACAAACATCCATCCATACTTACAAACTTTCGCGTTTATAATATTAGTAGGGATAGAACTAAAAGTACTCAATACATTTTTAAACTAAAACGACTAAGGGCATGTCAAGAGGCGTGTAATTGGTATCACTTACAATTCTAGATAACTTAGGTAACTTGACTTACTGGAAATTATCATTTGTAGGGGAATTAATTGAAAATACCAAGTCTTCAGAGGTTCGACGTACCTAGCCTACAAAGACTGACACAGTTATTAATTACACAAAATTAGCGTTATTTAATTACAGAAGGTACAATATTCCTTCACAAATTTACAATTCCGTTGATAATTTATTTGTTTCCCCGTCCCCGAAAGAAGAGGGCAATAAAAAAATTAATTAGACTCCAAGTATTTGCCAAGAGCGCGTCGCAATTATAAGGGCACTCAACTAACAGCGACATCTACCGGCACAGATAACAATAAATTTTAACGTTGTTTTATGAGTGAAATTAACCCGTTTTTAGTGAGGCACATAAATAATGATGGACGCCTGACTTACCCTCGAAGTCTGTGTTACTCGGAGATTAGTATGTTAATGAATATGAATATTGAAAATGTAATAAATGTGTTGTACTGTTTAGGCGGATACAGCGTTTTGGAAGCGAGGAGAAGTTGGTAGCCAATATAGAAAACTACTGGGGACTATTTAGTGTACCTACAGACTTACAATAATACAATCTAAAATTGCTATTAGCAATAAGACCGCCATTTGCACTGTTGTTCCAGTTTTAAGATTTTTCTGTATTACTTGTTTCCTGGAGTGTAATAAAGTATATTCTATTCTATTCTAATTTATACTCTATAATCTTGACTCGAGTCTGGATGCAGCTGGATATTGATTTATTTTCGATGAAGTGACAGCTTCCAGTTACTTCATCTGAGGCAGCTGAAGACTAAATTGTGGAGGTTCAACCCGTAGGCCTGTCAGCAACTGTCAAAGATCTACTACATCTAAGACTGACGTCAACGGCCGTCGGCACAAGAAGTCTTATTATAAACTGTCTGGCCAGAATCACTGATGATCAGAATAAGAAAGGTTTGTGAAAAACTGACTGTGCAGCTAGAAAGGAGGTAAAGCCATTACTTTGCCTCAGCTGTTGCACTTCTTATCGTATGGTTGATAAACAACGTGGACAGAGTTTAAACCGCCTGTAGGACTCTGACATGGCTTTACACGCCGTTGAAAAATCTCTCAGGTGTGCCTTCGTTTTCCTTCGCCGTTTTTAGCATCTGATTTAGAACTAATTTATAGTACGCACATGAATTTGAAAAAATATTAGTAGTGGTGCGTGCCACGGCTTGAACTTGCGATCTTTGACTGAGCAGTCCAACGCTCATACCACTCAGCTATTAGTCTACTCAGGTATTGCACTACAAAGCGGTGTAAAATTGACGTATTTGGTGGCTGCCTTTACGTTTCAGTACAAAGTAAGTATTAAAAAAAGTCTGTTTAAAATAAAGCTTTTATATTTATTGTATTGATGTATCGTACAGTATGTTATATCAAAACAGTAATAATTAGAAGGCAATGTACACTCGTGGTTACTCGCAGCGTCATTAATTGCAGGCGCGTCAGGTGTGTGCCACCGCACGCCCAACCATGTGTAATTTGGATGTATCGACGTGGCGTAATGAAAACAAATTTTGACACAATCACTGTTTTATACATACATTATATGTATATCCACCTGTATATGTTAAAAGTTGTCAAATTCAGGATGGGGAATAGGTATAGCGTTGAACTTTGATAGAGCTACGTAGAGTTAGGAGTATCCTAGTAACTGGTAGTGCCAATCGTTTGATTGTACTCCACTTCAGATAAATGGATGAAAGATGCTGCACTACCCAATAGAAGCTTCTGTTTCACCTGTTTTGACAATCTTTCTTCCCCAGCGGTTATCGGTTCTTCGAGCGATATCGCCTGCCCAAGTGCCCATTGCCACTTTAACTTGAATATTCTTTGAGCTATGTCGGTGACTCTAGATTTTTGGTGAATTTTCGTATTACGGATCCTGTTGCGCAAAGAAACCCCAAGCGTAGCTCTCTCCATTGATCGTCCAGTGACTCTGAGCCTCTCCAAAAGGCCAACCGTTAGCGACCACGTTTTACAGCCATACGTCATCACTGGCAACATATACTGGGATTAGAGTAAGGTAGAATTTACCTTAACAACTGAAAACATATCTGGATTGTACTGGGATGTAATCACTTTTACCATTAAATAAACACACTGAATAAGTTCGGTCCAAATGAAGGAATCACAGCTGATTCACACGTGTCCCTACAATAAGAATAAAATAATCACCCGGTGATTAACACCCCAACTATTAGCCGTTTTAAACCGTTACATTTGTGTCAAACGGCTTATCAAATGTACGCAACACGTACCTACTTTAGTGAATTATTGCAATTAACATCGTACATTTTAGTTTACATATGTATATGCGGGTGAAAAGGGTAGATTTGTAGGCATTCGTTTGGTACTTACGATGATTTAGAATTGAGCGGATAGTTGTCAAAGGTTAGTAGGGTGACTCTACTTAATTGGTTGTTTTAGGATTCTTCCTTAGTTTGTATGCATACCTACTTATACCTATTTCGTTAAATAAAGTTTCAGTACTTTTCGTGGTCATGTTAATGTCAATCAGTGGTATCTACCCACAGTTCCGTAAAAAGGCTAGAGAGTAAGGTACAGACAACCTATTTACATTTACTACGCTATAAAAACAAACTAACGTGAGTCGAAATACGGAGATTCAATATAAATTCCTCACACTGTCAAAAACGAATCGATAAGGCTTTTGGAAAACGTTTTTGAAAACAAACAAATTTAGTATTTTCATCGTATATTCTGACAGAGAAAACACACGCTTGACAAAATATTGTCGCCATATTTCTCTCTGACAATTTCAAACTTGTCTCCTCGAATCCTAAAAGTATAGTTCCAGTACTGTCACCCCGGCTGTTAATCTTTATTAGAGGGCATTATATGTGCATTCGTCGATACTCCACGACTCGGCTCACGGGATTTGTATCAAATTTATGTGCCAGACGGTACCGTTACATGGTACCAATTTATTACCCCGATAAAAGGTTCGGGGAATTCATCATTGACGTGATTATTTGCGATTTTAGAAATGGTTACATTGTGTAGTTTATTTTTTAGTCTAATACTAGGGTGCTGGTAGACATCGTCCTGCTCAGAAAAGCAATGTGACGTCAGCTATCAATTGCGGAAAATGGCGAAGTACCAAACCAATTTTTTTTTTAAATTAATTTGTTTTTTTTTGTCGTGAGCTTTTGACTTTTTTATAGTTATTCTACTAATCTTGACTGCCTCGTTGGTTGCTAAGCATGACTGCTGAGCACGAGGTCCTAGGTTCGAATTCCGGGTCGGGCAAAGTGTTACTGGGTTTTTCCATTAGTAATCCCAGTAGCAGCACGGAGTCTGGATTTGTGCCAGTTGATGGCAATAGGCTCGCTCCCTATTACATTGGGACCTAAAAAACATAACTGGCGAAATGTGGGTGTACTATATGTGCACCTCTGCGTACCCCTTCGGGGAATAAAGGCGTGATGTCATGTTATTTTGAAAATCGATCTAGCAGTTCTCGAGTTATAAGAGTTCTAACAAACCCGACTTTGTTTTATGTATATAGGTAAACATCATGTCTAGCATCACCGTCCTGACTGGAGGCCTTTTATTTCTGGCTGGAGGCCTTTTATTCCTAGCTGGAAGCCTTTTATTAGGTCTCGCCAAACGACCGGTAGCAGTAAGAGCTCCTTCAGAGCTAACTGAGAGAAACAAGTTTTCGAAAAAAAAATAGCATCACCGTAACATCAACTATATTCCCCAAAGGTGTACCTATAGTTCAACCACTTTCGCTAGTTCTGTTAACCGTCCCAACGTAATAAGGGCAAGGATATTGCCACCAACCGGGCGTCTTCCACTATCTTAAATTTTAACTTGTATTATGCTTTGACTGCTTTTGTGTATTTTTTTGTGAAAAAGACAGCCAGTACATTTGCTAAGTTTTTATAAAACACCTGTGTACCATTTTTACAATACCGTTTTTAGTTTAACTAGGTTCTTCTTAAAATAAACATATTACTAATATAAACCTAACACTTATGTGTTTGCCATATTTACAATCATTTTCTTTTCAACCAAAAGAAGCACCGCCTAAAACGTTGGTGTTATCAAAATTCCAACTCACCAACATTTTCTTATTCCATTGTACTTTGATTTAGCTACATCGCTACCTACTCTACAGCTTCATACAAAACAGAATCTTACGCTTTAAGCTTTATGTATCAGATTCCGATACACCAAATATCCCATGCGTTGCAATGTGGAAATCGTAACAATCAAACACATAGTTAGGGGCTATAGACGGTTTATTTATTTTTTATGGTCGAACAAATTCGCGGGAACTTGGGGGATGCGGGGGCGCAGCGTGGGGTGGCGTCTTAATGAGATGCGGCGTAAACATTCCCTACTATTCCTTGGGGTAAACCGGGGCAAATCCACCCTCGGCCTATCTTTGATTCTGACTGATATTTACTCACTATCTTTTAATTGTTATTTGTTTATGGCTATCTAAAAAAATGTTTGCTTGATGCACTTGAAAATACATTATTTTGATTGGAGAATTTGCCAGATTAAACTGCTACGTACTGCGTAGCAAATGTAACCAACTAATAAATCCTTTTGACTGAAATTAAGACTAGGCAACTACATGGATATGTTTGAAAATGTGTGTTGAAGACACAAAAACTCTTTCAATTCATATGTATAAAACGGCAAACGGTCACAGCCGGAATTTTGACCAACGGCGCATGGCAAGGTATGTAATGCCAACAGACATCACTCCAACGACAGACCGGGACAAGCACATCGCAGGACGACCTACCTGCGCGGCGGCTGCGTAGCTACGAGCTCCATTAAGTATAATTAAAAAGACTCTGCCAAAGTGCTCTTGTGATACCAACTACTATGTAATTTAGCTAATTCCATAACATAACATCACACCTGTATTCCCCGAAGGGGTAGGCAGAGGTGCACATATAGTACACCCACATTTCGCCAGTTATGTTTTTAGGTCCCAATATAATAGGGGGCGAGTCTATTGCCATCAACCGGGCACAAATCCAGACTCCGTGCTGCTTCTAGCCCGACCCGAGATACGAACCTAGGACCACGTGCTCAGCAGTCGCTCTTAACAACCACTAGACCAACGAGGCGGTCTAGTCTAATTTAGCTAACTCCATAGGAAAATACTAGCTAGTTCACATGTACAAAACAGTGCTGACTATTTTACAAGCGTCTGGAACTCGTTACTCGTGGAGGCTCTTTTGGCACACCCCAGCTACAAAACTAAGTGTTACTTGACACAATATGCGTTCAGCTGTTTTCAACTTTCCATTCCTTCAGCAACCTTGGTTTCGTTTGTAGCAAGTCCGCCCACACTTAAGTAAGTGATTGCTATAATATAATTAATGTCTTATTTTGTATTACCGTCGTGTTGGCACGAGCCAAACACTTGCAATAATATCTCTTGTATATCAGAACAAAACCATCCCCAATGTTTTACCTTTCTAATGATGTACTGTAGTAATAACATTGTCACTAGGTATATCTTATAGGTATATAAAATTCTCGTGTCACAAGTTTCGTTCCCGTACTCCTCCGAAACGGCTTGACCGATTCTCATGAAATTTTCTGAGCATATTGAGTAGGTCTGAGAATCGGCCAACATCTAGTTTCATACCCCGGGTCAGCTAGTTTTTTATAATATTGGACTCCAACTAAAACTGGCGCATTTGTTTTTTTGCTTTGTTCACTTTCTGTCATTAAAGAAAATGCCAATGCGGTCATTCTGGTCAATATTGTTAAAAGTATCCAAATCCATTTTGACTCAGTACAAGTATGATAATAATTATGTTACTAGCTGCGCCCCGCGGTGTTACCCACTACATTTTTTCGGGATAAATATTTACTGAAAAAACTACTCAAGATGCATTAAAATTTTCTTATACGAAACTCGAATTAAGAATGTTGCTCGTTTTTGACATGTTATGGTATTTTACACAAAATATGTGTAGGTGTATTTCTTTGCCAAAAAATGGTTTCCTTCAGTATTTAGGTATCACAAAAAGCTTGGAGCAAAACCACAAATAATAGCTCCACCCATCTGTGTATACTAAGTTCATAATTAATACGAATTGTCTTTAATAATTTGGACATAATGGCCAGTGCTCGAGGTTATCAGAAACATGTCGGCGCAAGTCGTGGCCGGGCACGCGACGTCGCAGCATTATATTTAATTATTCATTGAGTGTTTGTACAGGTGTCATGTCGCCCTAAATACCGGCTATGTCTGAAGCCGAAGATGGAGTTTAATTTAGTTTTTGTAGATTTTGGGTTTGATATTAAAAGTTTTTAATTAAATCATTAAAGTGGGCAGGTAATGCGTGGTGACCTGAAGGTTTGAACGTTTGCTTTCAAACAAGTCGTAAAGTCACGCAAAATTACAATTATTCTCTTCCATATTACGGCCAAAGGCATCATGATAATCTAACACGAAAAGAGGTGGAACGATTGGTGCATACCGAAGGAAGCTTAGGTATATCTTGCAGGGGGATTACGTTTAATTGAGAACAGAAATCGACAAAGTTGGTTTATGCGATTACCATGAGCTTCAGTACAACACTTAAACAAAGAAGTAGAACTCTCTGCAAGTTAACTTATTCTTTTTTAACATATCAGTGTGAGGTATGCTTATTAAAATAAATTCTGCTAGAAGTTGCGTGCATACATAGAGCACGCAACAAAGCCATGGCACCTTTCCTACCATCACGTGCACCGTCCGAGCATTGTATTTATTCGCGAGGTCACACGTTACCCGCTAGCTAGCTAACTCGCGCCCGTGTTTGCTTGCGACACTCGCATCTATTCGTTATCGCGCGACTCGGCAAACATCGGCAAACATCGCCCGTTCCATTAGTCCAGTTCTTTATTCAAATTCTGTTTGCTCATTGGTCGGTCCGCAGATAAAATCAACAGATAGGTACGCGGTACAACCGGCGTGTTTGCTTATAAATTTTAATTGTGACCTAATGGCATAGTTGTAGGACGGCGAATTGTTTTATGATTGTTGGGTAGCTTTTCATGGAAATCTGTGCAGGTTACTTGCATAGGTATCTATCTACAATTTTTATACGCAATTTCTATAGTATTAATCGATCTCTATCTCACAATTGGGGCCCTGCAAAAGCTTACGATGAGCTTTTATCATCATCATCAGCCGATCCCAGCTGCTGCTGCCCCCACTACTGCAGATAGACTTTATTTACTATACCAAGTAAATTATTCGAATTATTACAAAACTTACGCTTCTGCATTAAAGAGAGTAAGTGAGTAAAGAATGAAGTAGCCCAAACATTCTTTGATTCGTAATGTGGCACTCAAACTGAAATATCTTGAAATTATGTTTTCTCTATTGTTTCTTTCTTTGACACAGGTTCATTCAAGACCTATGTGTAGAGACTTGTAATTAGCAATCCGATTACCTACATTAGATTATAATATTACATTGTTATTAGTCTGTAAGTCTCTCGAAGAGTAAATAAATAAATAGATATCAAAGCTCGATACGTCTTTCTATTCACAACCAACCCTATTCCAAAACCTATTTGTATAGACTACAAAACCTGTAAATGCTGCAATGATGCAACCCTAAAATACTAAGGATAGCTCAAATCCTTCCCTAGTAAAGTAACAGGTATTAAGTATACGTCTCTCTAGGGTTGTGCTAAAACTTTTTATTACACGTCTTTCGCTCGCCTTAAGAAGCAAGTCTCATCTCGCGAAATTAAGTTTCAAATATTAAATTCGCCTTTATGAAAAAGATACACCCTTCCGTCTTGCGAGACTTAGCCAACGCTGGAAAATGTACTGAACATTATTTTATAAGCATGTTGTGTTGGTGAATGCACAGCGTACAAGTACATACATACACATATTAAGATTCCAGATAATAATAACTTTTTGGAATAAAAATTGTGGATCCCTAAAAAAGTTAATATCTAGTTTTTATGATTGCTTTAGATATGCAATAAATTTTTATATGACTGCCTCGTTGGTACAGTGGTCGCTAAACGCGACTGCTGATCATGAGAGCCCAGGTTTGAATCCCGGGTAGCGCAACGTGTTATAAGATTTTTCTATTAGTTTATTCGCAGTAGCACCACGGAGTCCGGATATTATGTGCCCGGTTGGAGCAATAGGCTCGCCCCCTACCACATTGGGACCTATAACTTGCGAAATATGGCTGTACTTCACGGTCACCTCTACCTACCCCCTTCGGGGAAAACAGGCGTGATGTTATGATTATGTGAAAATTTAATTGTATGTTAAACATTGCCTGATTCATTATTGAATTGGATGGTAAACTTTTTGTCAAATCTAACTTATGTTTGAAGGATCTTCAAACTAGCAATTCTATTATCGTGTATCTATAATCAAATAGTGTGATCACAAAGCTCTAATTAAAAATGAAATCCACCCCCTCAATTCATTTAATTGTAACACCACGTTTATGCAATAAAAGTACAATGTTCGTATACAACCCCTGTCGCCTGTCGGCAGAATCACTGCAATAGAAATCACGCCGCGTCGACCAGCGGAGACTCGGGGAGAATGGGACACAGAATGAGTGACTCAGAAGGTTTACATTCAAAAAGCATAATATATTATAATACTTGCAAAGATTGTGGATTATTAAGCTATACCTTAGAAGCTGACCTTATCAAGCAAAGGAAAATGATTATGATTATAGTAACCGACAAATATCTGGACGCTGTATGGGTCATTCTCTTTGAGTGGTTGTCATTTTACACGTAATGATCCGTAGACTCCGCCATACAAAAAGGGACCCACACGACGTCATATCAATTGCAAATAATACTTAACTAAACAATAATACATTGAATAATGTAAAACTCACGTCTAATTGCGAACAAAAAGAGATAGGTTTTTTTGGTTTTGTCCGATAATGTAATTTGACGTTTCAATTTGTAGCTTTTCGTTTTCTCTTGCTGAGTGGAGTGGACATTCTGTACATATTTATTTATAGTATAGAGGGACCGAGTACCGGGATTATCTCTCATTAGCACGAGGAGAGCGCGTTCGTGCGTGACAATCCCGGAGTGACGGCAGTGGGTGGTGGCTGTACCTTACAGTGACGTCACGCGGTACGATGCGGTGAGATGCTGCTACTATTTTTACTGCAAAGCGACTATAGATACTAAGTAGGAAAGAAATTGAAGCAAAAGGAGCAAGGCTGTGATCGATTGGCGTCTAAGGACAGGAAGAAGAAATGTTGTCCGTCCGGCAGCGAGATGGGCGGACGACATCGTGGTCATAACGGGTAGAACCTGGATGAGGCTGGCTCAGAGGCGTGGAGACTGGAACACAAAAAGTGAGGCAGTAGGTGAAGTTGGACTGCGGATGATGACGAGGAAATGTATGAATTTTTTCAGTTTCATAGATTTTTTTTTACAGTTTAGGTTTTAATTCAAGGTGCCTGAAAAATACAACATACTTTATGGAAAGGTTGACCACCCTCTCTCTTACGCGTAGGTGTGAACAGTACATTATTGCCTATACCGAGTAGTCCATCAAGTAGACAGATCTAGTCTCTTTAAGACCTCAACATTTTGTTAAGGCTGTTAAGATACCACACGTTTAGGTCGGTATTCTGGAACTTACAAATTTTGAAAGCAAAAAGTTAAACGACGAATGATAGTTAACTCTAGACTAACACGTATCTAATTCAACGCCGGTCCCACTCACAATTAAAACAATAATTCTCATTCATCGCAGTATCTATCATCTCGACACCCACGCTAAACATCTCGGCAATAACATTTAACCCCAGTATAAGTCCGCTAAGTACCCCCGCACATTTGTGCACCCATTTGTCGCAACAATACGCTTCTAATCGCACGACAAAGGCACGGTTTAGATATAAATACAAATCGTGTTGTTTTCGGTCGGCACCCCTGCGCGCCCCTTGGATTTAAGGCGAGCTCGCGTTTGACGGTGCTGTTATTTTCGCGAACTGAACACTGCTAAACGTGCCGGTTTTAATTCTAGCTTATTTTTAAGTGTTTTTATATCCTGTTGCTAAATATATTTTTGCACTACAATGAATTTATTTTCTCATCAAATTAATTACGGTTTTGTTGATAACATTCACTAGTTACATCATCTTTAAGTAGGTACAAATCTTAGGTCCAATTAAAACATACTTAGTCAATTTCTTTCAACTTCTTTTCCTTCTTTTCATGAATTATGCAAAAGTTACTCTGTCTGTCTGTTTGTTGCAGTCATAAAGTCCATACCACTGAATCGATCGCTACGTAATTTGATAGGCAGATAACTTAAACTCTAAGACAGGACGTTTGCGACTTTCAATCCCGGAAAAGATGCGGTGAATGTTCACGCGGAGAGTCGTAGTTGGTAACCAGTTTAGACCAAGACAAGTCTTAAGACCATAGAGTGGTTACCACCAAATATAAACGTTGCAAAGCCAAAACAGAAGACAGAATCCCCCTCCTTGTTCCATTATTCTCCATAAAGTCTTCCCTTCCAACGAGTGCCGGCGGGCAGTACCGAGATTTTTATTATTCGCATGTGATACAGGGTGGATTACCACTGTACGATTGAATAAATTATCGTTGTTCATCGGAGTTTCATTGAAAACATTTTTAGTGTTTTATTAGGGTAGCCGTAAACGTTTTATTGGGGTGCGTTTCCTCCGAGGGTAGTTGTAGGCGCCATATGTGGCAGATACTGTTTATTTTTAATTTGATTGAGTTTTTCGTGTTTGATTGTTAATCTCATTACGTGTTACGCTTTTAGATCTTAATTAAGTTAACTTAAGTTTTTATGGTTTATTTGATTAATTTTTCGTTTTATAATTTAGTTTTTTTATAAACTTTTCGAAGTTACATATCCTAAGTATTTCATATGTAACTGCTTTTAACTTTGTTTTATTATTTATTTACTTTCATACGAAGATCTCAGTACAGCTTTGTTAAAGTATTGGAAAAGCGGGTCTTAAGAGTTAGACGAGAGAAATAAAAAAAAGTCTGCCATAAATCTCTATTTACCTAAATGAATATGTATTAATTATTCAAGTAATACAAGCTACCTTTAAAACTGCAAATATTATACCTACGTCACAATTCAGGAATAAATAATACGTTGGTATTATCAACCTATCATAACTATTCATAACACACAAAATAACTTTATTATAATTAACCGAAGCGAATAAAATCAAAACAAACCGCGTACTATGGAATTTCACGCGCAACTAAATCAATTATTCGCGGGCACAACATTCGGGGCGCGGATCGACTCCCGCGCATGTATTACAAAAGGTTGGGGCGGGACAATGGTTGTCAGCAGCTAAACGCCTGCGGTATTCCGGCTTATTGATGTTTATACAGGGGGCGGTAAAAACGTCAGTAAGAATTATTTTGATTTAGTACGAATAAACGACTATAGAAAAAAGGAAAATAATGTCAGAAAGAATTTCAATCATCTTAATTCTTTAATGTCTTTATTGTATTTTGATAGGGAAAGAAAACATTGTATAGTAAATAATTTAGTAAAATAACTGTAAAAGTAACTTATAAATAGCTTAGTAATGATTGTTAACAACTTATACCTAAATTGATAAAGGAAACTTGGAAGATAATGGACACGAGCAGGACTCGAACCCGCGACTTTCGCCGTACCGTGGCACCGCTCTACCAACTGAGCCATCGTGTCACAGGCGCCACGGTATTCATTTAGATTGCATGGGCAACATGCTAAAATGACACTAAGTCATACAAATTATACACAAATTTTTACATTTTGTCTATAACCCAACATTCATAATAAAACATGAACTAAAAAAGGAATCGTCGAAGCTCCATCCTCCTTGGTTGGTTGTGGTTTTCCTAACGAAGTGTTATCGACCCGCAATTAGCGGTCATACGGGCGCGTTAGTGGGATTAGCAAGAATTAGCAGAATGCCGACGAACTTCAAAAGAAGGTATACTTTTTATGTTCGGTTATAAAACATTGCTTTGATGTTGAGATAAGTTTTGTTCTTAAAATAATCGGGTAATTAGTCCATAGTGTACGCGTATATTTAAATTGTGTTTTTAAAATCTGTGATAGATGGCAACTCCAAAAAATATCATTCACGATGTCTTTTAAGGTGTATGAGAGTCTTTGAGAACATGAAAAAACATCATCATCATCAGCTGTTAAATGACCCACTGCTGGGCATAAGCCTCCTCCCCTAAACGCCACTGATTTCTGTTTTGGGCCTTTTGCATCCAGGTCTTTCCCTGTACAGCAACAACATCATCAGTCCACCTTGCTGGAGAAAAAACAATTTATCGATAATTATAATATCATGTATTGTAAATGTAGGTGTTTCAAAGTTATTAAAATAGATGAAAAAATTATTATCCGTCGATAAATCTTTGTACAACTTGCAACAGCCTGTATATTATTAAGCCGGCCCGGGGCGCGTCTACACTGCTAATACTCAAAATTGAGTGACAGCCACAGTTAATAAAAGCTAGCCGTAATGTTGGCCATATGTCCGCACCCTTTACGATACAACTGTTTAATGCTGATTTTTGACGGACATTAATGATATTTAAAACAAAATTTTTACTAAAAAGATTTTTGCTAAAAAAAATTTTTATTAAAAATAATTTTGTTTTGTTAAGTTGTCTGATTTGCATATTTTCTACGCCCGATTGACGCAATGTAATAAGAAATACACTTTTTTTCTACTACGAGGCTTCTACGACTAAGAGAATATTGTCTATGTAGTTTGACGTTTTGCGATGAAAAGTAACAAAGAGTAAAATAAATGTTAGAATACAATTTACTGCCCAAAATGACTATGATTTTCATTAGTAGACTTCTTAACTAAGTGCAGGAAAAAAGAAGGGAGGCCTACCATTATTTTCTTATTAGTAAAAACGTATGTGTGTTCACAGAATTTTTCATAATATCATCCCACAGTAATTTTTTGAGCTTACTAGAGCTACTTTGTTATGATTTACTACTCCATTGTTCTTATTTGACTCTTTATAAACCTCGTACGTTTGTCAATCTCCACTCTGTAAGAATTTCCAACAAATCGACTCCACCAATTTATAATGAACAGACAAATGTTCAGCAAGTTGAAATTAATAAAATATTCAATTAGTATGTAGGCCCGGGGGTCGCAATAACCCGGGTATCCTCTGGGGTGCCTCAAGCCACGGGGTACACGCGACCCCGCCGAGACCACTTGAGCTACAGTTAACCAGGCGGTGGCGGGTTAACATTGTGGTGATTATCACGATAAAAGTATTTTATGGGCATATTATCACGGACATTTTCGGCTACACGCAAGAGACTTACATTCGAACAATATGTTTCTTTTTTATAGATTTACCTAACATGCGTAATGCACCTTTTATTTCATGTTATTTTTTAATTTGGACATTTATCAAAGCCTTTGGCAAATTTTCTGCTAGGATGTAGTTTCACCCTGGTCCCACACCCTCCCATGACTATAGTAATGAACTCATTATCTATAGTCAAGGGTAGTTACGTAAAATACGAACAAACTTCTCGTCTGCCTTCTTTTTTGGAAATAAATTCTATAAGCATGAAGTAACATATATAAAATCGCCTAAACTAAAAACCAATATCACAAAAAGTCTAATGAGAGAATAGAGGGAGCTAAGTCTTGAGCTCACGTAATCAATAAGTGCGTCTATAGAACACCTACTATCAATAAACAAAGACTAATACAAGGTATGCGCCATGCTACGATGCCCTCCTACACAAGTGGTTTGACAGCAATAAAAATTCGCCATGTTTTTGCACCAGGCGCTCCTCGAAGCTGTCAATTACTTCTCCCTCGCAAGACAAGCATTGCACGCACTTGGCACTATAACGCGACAACTTTAGTCAAAGCGCATTGGGGGCTCGTCGGTTGAATGAATATGAATTGACAGTTACGTGCGTTGAAAATGACTTGTGAAATGAATCGGGAAAGTATATTTAGTAAATGTTAAAAAAGTTTGGCGTGCCTTTAATGTTATCGCCAAAAGAATGCTAATGTAGGATAAGTGCTTAAGAATATAAATAACTTAAACACTTGTTTAATTCGCAAAGTAAATAAGTTATTCCTTATAAAAAATGAAGAAAAAACGGAGAATTATTTAATATCCTAATCAAAAATCTTACAGCCATTTCTCGTAATAATTTTTGTGTAATTCCTAAACGAGCTCGCGGTGCAATTGGTGTAGTCATTTAACACGAGGGCGACAAGACCTCGCAAGTATTGGGCAAAGCCCGCCAGATGGCGTAGTGTTTACCCTGGCTGTTTGAGTACAACTTTGAATTTTGAACTATTAGCTGTACCCACACCTGTCGATGTTTGCGACTACCCTCAATAACTTGCAGATAAACTTCTATGTAGAACAAGTTGACTCTGTTCCAATTTGTTTAGCATATACTTCCTGTTCAGGGCGGACGGTGATAAACTAATTTGTTTCGTTTGAGTAGACAAATATAGGTATTAAGTGTTGCGAAAGGAACAGAGTAATTTGAGAGCTTTTCTAATAGTTCACTCTGAGGAGGAGACTTCAAATGGTATAGATTTATTGGTGGAAATTAAAGACGAGATTGTAGATAGTTCTTTATGTCACAGAAGTCAAGTTGAATCGAAAAATTATATGCACAATGTGGACTCAAAAAGACATATTTGTAGCATTTTTATTCTCAAAAGTCGTTATAATGTAAACAGGTCCAGTGCCATAAACCCTAGGACCCTATAATAAGACATAGATAAGCTAAAACACAATACCAGTTTGAAACGCTTCACAAACGTTAATTAAGACGTCACTAAATATTTTGATAATAACGATGCATTAAATAAAACAGGGTAACGCCAAACATCAGCCAGTTTAGCTTTGCACAACCCTTATAATTGACTTTGTTATGTTGCCAGTTTGTATTAGCGTGGTGTCCAAGTTGTAAAAGACTTTACTCTATTTAATATAGTAGACCTACTAAAAAAGGAAAAGAAAATTGGTGATTGTGAGCGTGATGAATTGGTAGGTACAGTTAGCATCATAAGTAGCCTAACATGTTAAGAAACCTTATGTAAAATTGTTAAAAGAAACAAACATCAATTCAAGTGATTGTTTTGCTATATAAGAAGTTTTTCTTTAGGTATGGTATGTTGAAAAATAATGTTCAGTTTCGATTTTGACTGCTCATCTTACACGGACAGCTGCTTAATGTGTATGACTATTGACAAAGGAGAACACCTAAATGAAAATTACAGTTTCGATTCTGAACACAGACATAGAAAAAAGTCTAAGAAATAGTATATAAGTATACTTGTATAGTGTAAAAAATAGAATGAATACGTACTGTAGATACTACAGTACTTGGGTTCCTTCCCAACTTGGAACTTAAGTCACATATCGTGCTGGAAAAGCTTTTGCAGTGTGAGGCCTTTGCTTAGTTGTAGGCAGGGTAGTATACTTATTGGATAAATGTACATAAACTTATTTTAAATCACATTTATAAATTATTTTCCCGAGGTAGTAGGGAAAACCACCGATTGAAAAATGCTACAAGTTTGATGATATTTCTTTTTAGCTTGAGAGCTATAACCACCTTTTTGTTAGTTCAGGGTAGGTAATTTTCAACAGGCCTTTATCTAGAACAACTCCATATGGTTTCGAAAATTTTCCCTCTATGAAATATCTTGTCCTTATTTCGTCCTTCGAAATAATGTCTGGTAGATATCGCTTACAGATAAGACCGTCATTGTAACCTTTAAAATAGCTATGATGTTACAGAAACGTTGTGTACAAATTAAACATAACATCACGCCTGTATTCTCAGAAGGTGAAGGCAGAGGTACACGTTTAGTACACCCACATTTCGCTAGTTATGTTTTAGGTCCCAATGTAATAGGGAGCGAGCCTATTGTCATCACCCGGGCACAAATCTAGACTCCGTGTAGACTGAGAAGTAACTTAATGGAAAAACCCAGTAAAACTTTGCCCGACCTGGGATTCGAACCTAAGACCTCGTGCTCAGCAGTGGCGCTTAGCAACCACTAGACCAACGAGGCAGTTACAAGTTGTGTAAAATGAAATACATAACCATCTATGTTTTTAAAGTCTGTTTTCTACCATAACTTGAGCCTTGAATGCTACTGGTCGGCACGCGATTACCATAGCTCTGGCCGATAAGAATCGGCTATTCGACCCGGTAATTGTGCATGGCTGACTGTTTGTCTATCGTCTATTTTACTTCACTGCAGTCTTTATCCTGAATTTAACTAACAAACTTAAACATAGGCCAAGCAACGCCATTTGGAAAAAAAATGGATTTTACTTATATACCAATCATTTTAGCAAATCGAATTGGCCAAACTTTATATGAATCTTTTAGAACTAACGTCCGGTCCAATCCAATATTTTAAAGAGTATGATTGAAAATTTAGATTTGGTCCATGTCTGTTCCATGTCGAAACCCATTGTTATAGAGAAGCTATATTCTCATTTAATTGTTAGATAATAAGCCATTAATTCTTACTAATTAGTCGGATAGTGATAACAAAAACTATTGACAGAAAGTTTTACGAAAACGAAATGAACGACTTATAAAACTTTGTCTTTTTAGGTATCAAATAGATGTTTTTTCTACGAATTTAACAACACCTAATGTGAATCATAAACTACTAAAAAATATCTTAGCCGTAAAATAGCCGTTCTTAAAAGAAAAGAACTTGAAATGACCAGGATGTTCTAAAATCTGTTCTATATTACTAAACTACGGTATTCCGGTATCTTACGCTTAGACTCAAATACATTTCTATGTTCAAGCAACTTCTATAAACAGTATATACCTACAACAAAGTTGGAAATTACCAAAACAGTTATTGCAAGAGTACATATTTCAGAGCGGCAGTGAGGAGTAGATATGATGAAGAGTCCGCCGTCTGAATCTCAATAATAGCTGTGGAGGACCCTCCACCGGCCTCCCTGGAAAGCGATGGGCACAGAGCACTGTGAAGCAGAGGTTACGGTTATTTTTGTAGAATATCTTTATTGTAGGCATAATTTAGTGCCTTCTATGTAACTTATGAGTAGCGTGTAATGTTAGTGTTTATAGCAATGAAAAACACTTTATAAGTGATTGTACCTATTGAGTTTTAGTATTATTTTTATGATACGAAATTAATAATTAACAATGTTGCTATGATTTTCACGGACGGATAATTAAAAACAGCTTGTCGATATAGTTCATATAGACATTTTATGTTAAAACAAGTAGTTAAACGTTAACTTTACTTATTTACTTTAAATTTCACAAATATACCGTTTACCTGACTGTCAATTAGTATCAGAAATTAAGTGCTACGAGACTTCGTAGCAATGACTACGAAACGATTATGATTAACAAATTATAATTATTTGTTTTAACAAGTAAACATTGTATTGTAAATAAAAGGGTAATATCGTCATAAGACAACAAACATCATAAGATTACAAAATGATTTAAATACATACATACATAACATCGCGCCTGTATTCCCCGAAGGCGTAGGCAGAGGTGCACATTTAGTACACCCACATTTCGCCAGTTATTTTAGGTCCCAATGTAATAGGAGGAGAGCCTCAATCGGGCACAAATCCAGACTCTATGCTGCTACTAAGAATTACCTAATGGAAAAGCCCAGTAACACTTCGCCCGACCCGGGATTCGAACCCAAGACCTCGTGCTCAGCAGTCGCGCTTAGCAACCACTAGACCAACGAGGCAGTCATTATTTAAATAATTTCCATTATTATTCTGTAATTGAACTCTCTGTGGTTTCACATTGCTCTGTGCCGCCGAGCAGTAGCCGGGGGGTTTAATATTAAAAATAAAATGGAAAAGAGCGATCTCTGTGTAGTGGCTGGGTATTGTGTGCTTTTTAATAAATGCCCAAATCACCTCGAGAGGGCGTTGTTTGCCGTTATTGCACCCACGCCGCTGTATACGCTCCCTTTTCTAAGGGCGTATAGCAGATTATGTTATGCGTAGGTATTCGCAATCTATTTACTGATCTGCTAATTTATTCTCCATTTATACATAATGAAGCTGGATTAAATGTAGAGCATCTGAGTATTAAGGACTTGTTTTACTTTTTTTTAATGGTAGCTATAGTTGACAGCCAGTGTTACATAGCATATTCTTTTTGGAAGTCGGTTAAACGGTCCAAGTTTGGACAAATGTGGATAAATATCCAATTTTAAAATCTTGCAGATAGAAAAATACTGCGTTTGCCTTTACTCATTTATTTAAATATTTTTTTAGTCATTAGATCTAATTTATTCGTCTACTTCTTTGTCACATTAGGTTGGAAACCTGAAAAGAGAAGTGTTAAAAGATATAAGCTTTATGTTACAATAAAGCAGTTACAAAACATTTTAATATATGTTTCTTAGTCCAAGTTCAAAGTAGTTTGCTTATGGAGAAAAGACCGCCAAGAATCACAGACATTTAGATCAGAATATTACTCGAAAATAATGCATTTCAAATACAATACAATACATACATAGCCTAACATATTTATAGGTAGGTCCTTGTATATTTTATACGCAAAGGCCCTTACATTACAATCACAAAGCTCTAGCCACCACAAAGATGGCGCGGAGTGGCGTATCAAAAACTGCAGTACTGTAGACAATTCCCATCAAAGCATCACATACGTAGCACTTTGTCTGAGGCCGCGTGAGACAACGATGATTATATCATTATACACAGAAGTTTCATTAGTCCACAACTTTTATTTAATCTAGGTACCTAAGTCTTTCCTTACCTTGCTTTTTAAATCATAGAATTCTAATTTAAATGAGATATGCTCTTTAGACGTCCACTGTTAAACAAAGGCCTCCCCCTTAGAACGCCACAATGAACGACAGTTTGCCAATTTCATCCACCGGTTGCCCGCAATTCTGACGATATCGTCGGTCTACTTGGTGTGAAGCCTGCCCACGCTGCGTCTTCCGGCTGATGATGATGTTTTTTTTTTGTGTCGACGACCCCAAGGGGGGTCTTATTGGATGTAACCGAACAAAGGCGAGACTGCTAGAGCCTCCAGCAGGGGCTGATGATAATGCATAGTTTTCCTTCAAAACGCTAAATAGCATATTTAGCGTTTTGAAGGAAAACTATGTGATTTCTCTTACCAGATGCATATGTATATGAAAAACGAACTGCCATCTGACTTTCCTATTGTAGGTAAGATTTAATTGAGAGTGTAATAGATTGTATATTCCTGCGTAGTTATTACAATTCACTATTTCGTGCATTCAAACACAGTTGCTCTGCCTATTTCTTCGCACAACTCCCGTACCATAAACTCTTAAAGTAGGACATGTTCCGAGCGAGACGCCGCGCGCATCTACGTACAGTTCTAGCGGCGTCGCACTTCCACGACGGAAAATGTCATGCTTTAAGAGTTTCTGGTACGGGTGCTCACAGTTTGATGTGATGGCAAACCGTCAGAATAGTAGCGAGATCAGGAGCAAGACGGCCAACCACTTTACGTACTCACTGAAACACAGTTTGACACACTATCTGAAAAAGAGTGTAAAATAAAGATTACTTAATTATAAGATACTAACCTTCTGCATCTTCTGTACAGCTGTCCTCATAACAAGTGGCGCACGGTCGGCGGGTCGTTGTGATCAAAGGGCGAGTCGGTTTCAGCAACCGCGTTGTTTGTGCCAGGCGCCCCCTGTCGGCAGTCTCTGGCGGCATGCTGATCAATATAGCTCCTTGTGCATTTCGCTATGTAAGAGTATGATACATGGAAACGGAATTAGGTTAATTAAGGAGAGTGTAGAGCGAAACTGTTGATGGGAGCTTTATGATTTGGGAGCATGTCGTTATAAAGTGCCGCGTTATTTGGACGATCTATGAGGTGTGATTATAAAAGATGGAAACTTGTATATACTTAGAAAAACTTAGGTATTGCTAGGAAGATTTATTACGTATGGATTGAGTTATTATTATTTCTGCATTTTTGATAGTGAGCTATTTTACTCTAAAAGCCAAAAGCATTAAAGAGTTAGGTTGCCATCTTTTGAAGCTTTTGTTTTTATATATTTTATTATTACGTTAAATGTGTGTATCACATGAGTAGAAGGAAGTGTGCATGTAAAATCAGCATCATCATCATGTCATACGCATTTTGTGACATTTGTTAGGTATTTCTCTAAAGGTTAGTGAACCACATAATAAAAAATATATTGTGTGAAAAGCTTGAACAATAAAATTTTCTTTAATCCTGAACAACAAGCACGATGTAGGTGGTATTTAATCGACTTTATACCTACACTTGAAAGTTTCAAGTTTACTACCTAATCATAATGGGCTGCTACAGTCTGTCTCTCTCATTAACACTTTCAAAAGACCAAAGGCTCGCCACATCAAATGCCTACGTACAAACTCTAATAAGCAATATCGGATGCAAAGTGTCTCTGCGCTAGAGTGGGCCACTCACGCGCACTCGCTTTGTGGACGATTAGCGTCGTCTCATTAGTGGCCCGCTTTAGCACCTCGTTGCATTCACTCCTTCACTCACTCGAGCGAACGATAAAGTCGATAAAATGTTCACCTACCATATTTGATGATATCTACATTGAAATCTTATATTCTTCTATTTAAAGACATGATTATATGAAAATAGTTTTTGTTGATTCGAGTAATATAAGTACCTACATAATTTAAGTTACCTCCGTTTATGAGGGGGGAAGACAGAGGCTACAGATTTCCATTACCTACGAAACTGACATATTCTTTTCGCCTTATTCATTAAAATTATTACGCTTTCTCCAGAACATCCGGGTGTTGGTTATAATCTGGTATGAATGTTCTATGATTGCTGAGATAAAATAAATTAATTTGGATTTTATTGTCTACGTATACTTACTTTATGCGCAAATACTGCGACACAAATAGAGATATGGTCCAACATGAAAGCCAAATTGCAAGATATTTATGAAAGGTATGCTTAAGAAACTTTTTACACGACTGTCAATGATAAATAACGTTTCTACATAGGACTCCATGGCACACATTTTTTTTCTGAAAGGTCGAATACATGACTGTCTATCAACATTTACATCACATCAGCCTATTAATAATAATAATAAATCATTTAATCTCAGGCTTCAATGGCCCATAGATATATACCTTACAGACTAACATATATAGATTAAATACAAATTGTGTTAGTAAATAAAAAAAAAAGAAAAAAAAAAAAAAACTTAAAACTATGTTAATAGCACTTCACTTTGCACTTGTCTTCGTGCTCTCCTGTGGTACTGATCCGCGGAAGCGACGGAACACCACGCCCTGCGGCCAAAAGTCTTCTTCCATGACGAGGGGCAGGAAACAGTTCGGTACTCGCACCACGAATGCCTTGAAATTTACATTACGGCGCGACTCCAGTAACTGCACCCTCGGCCTGTACTTCGTCTTTTGGCGCACGTAATCAGCGATGTCCTCCTCCTTAGTGGTGTAGTGCAGGCGGGAGACGTACACCGGTGTGTTCGGCTGGGCAGCACGCACTGTGGTGTCGGGTTTCACAGAAGCTGTGCCGCAGCGGTTCTTGTTGGGTCTGCGACGGCGCTTCCTCCCTTGCACCTTCACAAAGCCATCTTCGTCTGCCTTTGCCATTTCCTTCTCGGAGACGGGCTTCTTTATAGTATCTATCTATTACAGTTCACTGCTGGACTTAGGCCTCCCCCAGGGTACACCACAAGGCTCGCTCTCCCGTTTTTGCCACTCAGTCAATACCAGTTCCCTGGAATAGTAGGGCGACCGGGAATTGGAGGACCGTTTTCTTTGGCTACTCTTCGGGGGGTTCTCTTCGAGGGGTTTTACCAATAGTCACCACGCTGTATTTTGTAGTCTGTCTAGCTGTAGTCACTGCGCAGACTGATAAAATGGAACACAATAGCAACAATTGTTCGAAAATAAAATACCTATTATTTACTATATATTCCGGTTATACTCAAGTTCGGCTCACGACTCTGCCGCGTAACCAGCTCATGAATAAGGGCTCCGGTCGAGTTCGAAACTAGTCGGGCATTCCCGAATACACCCGTGAGTATAACCGGAATATATAGTAAATAATATGGATAACACTCACGAAAGTTATTATAGTAAAAAAAATGCCTATTTCCTTAATCTAACCAAAATGGATGGAACAAAAAACTAGAATGTAGCAACGAAACGCGAGGGGGGCAATACCAATAGTGTTGTATTACACCGGCCAGGTCGCGCATCGTCCGAGCAAATAGTGAGATTACACGGGAACGTCCGCCCGGACAAACACACAAACACAACACGGTCGGACCTTCATTGGAAATTCTCAAAAACCACGCCGTTGTCTCGCGTCCATCAATATTTACACTAGCCAGTTATTGGCGGGTACTTCCGAGTGCAGTTTAGTTTGATTGTACTGTAATCATTTCGGAATGTGTTAGGAATAACTAAGCACATGTTGCAGGCAAATGGCAAGTTGTCGTTCATTGTGGCGTTCTAAGTGGGAGGCCTTTGTTCAACAGTGGACGTCTTTCAGCTGATTATGATGATGAAGCACATGTTAAATAAGGCGTCTAAAACCTCGCGATTTGCAGATAAGAGGTGCATTAAGAGCCTACATGAGAGACGACAGAATAGAGTCTAACGCACTCATGTTGTAGAGAATGTTACTGAGAATTATCGAATGGAAAAACTCAGTAGCACTATGCCTGACCCGGATTTGAACCCAGGACCTCATGCTCAACAGTCGCGCTTAGCGACCTCTAGACCAACGAGGCTGTCTTACTTAGTAAAATATTATATACAGAGCTAATCTCGGTCCTGCTCGCATAGTATATTTTTAAAGATTCTATTTCTTGTTTATTTCCTAATGCAAGAGAAATTTAGTAAACTTTTTAACAATTTACATAATGTTTTAGTCCACTTGTGTGGACGAGTGTACCGGCGGTTCTTTTTCACTACGTGAGAGACTTCGCGGACGGTCAAGTGATATCGACCGTCCTTCCCACAAACTTTACCTGCTTCAAGTTTAGTATCCATTACATACTTAGCTATTTATAATACTTCAATACTATAGCTAGATTGTAGGTACTACGTAGACTCAGATATTATAGCCATTATAGGTTCGTTATTGTATCAAACCCTTATAGTATAAAGCTATAAATTAGTAATCAGTTGCTAAAAACGGTGACGAAAGCCATCGTGAGGAAACCGGCATACCTGAGAGATTTTTCAACGGTGTGTAAAGGCTAACAGAGGGCTGAGAGGCTGTTTAAAATCCGACACCAGGTTGTTCATCAATCGTGCGATAACAAGAAGTATAAAGTTGAAAATTAACATCCTACAGATGCCTAATGTAATAATAATATTTAATTGTTTAAAAAATAACAGTAACAGACATAGTTAGAACACTAGCCTCCACACTAGTATATTTTAACGACACTTTGTGATGAGATTCAGCACAATTTTTTGTCATAACTGTTAATATTTAGCCACTTCCATTCGTCTGTAAAATAACGAAATCATTGCTGTTCTTTTACAATCATCCACAAGCGTGTAAAATACACTTAAACTTTACGTATTTTTAAGCAATATCTCTACACTATAGTCCTCAAAATGTAGTCACAAACAGTTCAGCCCACCAAAATCATATCCATGTGAGAAATTCCTTAGTTTCCGAGCCAAAGCAAAACGTTTGCGACCATTCTCAGTATATGGGGTATGTAAATACATGGTGTGTATGTATGTCTTAATACCGAAACACGACGGGCATGTACGCTGGTTCCCCGAAGCGTCGTTAGCGACTGCATGTGAGCACCTCGATGGTTCGTGGACAGTTTTACTTAAAAATTATACAACTTTGCTTAGATGTTAGATCTGTACGGAATATGTAGCGAGTGAAACAAAATTTAGCTCGTTTTGAGCTGATTGTTATTGGTAGGTACAGATTTATCGATATGTGTACGTTTTGTGGACATTTAGAATAGTTATACCTAGTCATAGGGTTATTATTTGAAATCCTTTCGTTTGTCACGTTTAGCAGACACAATAGTAAAGCAATGGCCGCAAACACGCCTTAGAAAGGTGTCTTGATAGATGAACGAATATAGACTACAAAAGGACCACTCTAAAACGTCAAATTAATAAAAAAACGGCCGTAAATACGAAGTTGGTTGGTTCAAAATTGTCGTTCGGAGAACAACCATCAAGAAACGTCTTAATATAAATAGAATCTATAAAACATGAACATTATAATGCTTGTATAAGGCTTCTAGTCTAATGGAACCTATACAATAAATGGTTATCGAGAACAATTAGAAAAAAAGCAGGATACATTTCAAATTCTAAGTACTTCGTTTCTTAAATAAAAACTAAAGAATTTTCCTCTTAGTTACATTCAAGGTCTCAACATCAACCCACATTGACACAACACATTTCAGAAGCTAGGTATTTAAACATTCTGTCCCCAAGTCCACTTCATCATTAACTATTCCAAAACTAGTCGGCATCAAAGCTTCTCGGAGGGTGTAATCTAGACGTGGCCGCAACTCGCTCTTGGCTCTGAATTGAGCTATCTAATATTCCCTATGTCTCCGCTACCCTGCCGTCTTGGGGGGCTATTCTCAGAAACCGATGACAGCATGACTGTTTTGGAAATAAGTGACAAAATGTAGCGTAAAGTCTTAGAAGCTGAAAATTACTAATGTTAAGCCATCACGTATTGGTATTTTAGTTCGTGTCTGAAGAATTTCTTACTGTGTTCTAGGTCTTTTGGTTCGCGTCTGCGCAGTTCAACACAGGCCACTAACCCGATTTGTCCGTCTTGAATGATTGTTATTTGTTGATTATTCTGTTGTTTGTCTTGACTTTGACTTGACTTGGCAGTCCAACGGTCATACCACTTGGCTCTCAGTAATGTACAAGTATGGGTTACATACTATTTTAAAGGAAGAGTATTCGATCTGAATTTGAAAATATATATATTGCCATATCATATGAGTTAGAATGTGCAATGTTAACTTTAGATATCTACTTAAAAATTTAAAGCATAGTACTCTATAACACCATTAACTCTTCTTATGTAGCGCTTCGATAATAAGTTCTTGTTCGTCGGTCAGTCGGCTCCTTTGATCCGCCCTCGCTAGGCGCGCCGCACGGACCCGCCCGCTCCCACTTAACGGAAATTAAAATAACATGAGCAATACACGCCGACTATTAGCAGTTTTTCTTATATGTAAACACTATTACTGTTCTAAAACTTGCCTTTAGAAAGTATGTTAGAGGTAGGGAGAGGTATGGTGGATCACAATTAGGTACATTTTGCCAAATGCATACCTTCATAGATACACCTATAATCTCTGAAAAGGCAGACAGAATACTTCTGTATTACGAGTCCATACACCTTCATTAGTCAGTCAATTCATTATAAGTCTCATGTAATACGTGGCAAAAATAGGTGGCGACTCTATGTCATCAGATCCGCTCTATCATCTTTTCAGCCATTAGGCCGTACAGTGGATGGCATCGGGCAGCGACTCGGTGGCCGCAGACACCGCTCGACTGGAGTGCACCGCTCGCCGCACCGCTACCATCAAGAACACTACAATACAAATTAATGCGTTTGAACGCGCCGCTGCACGCTGTCATCCAGTTCACGGCCTTAGACGAGAATTGTATTCTAAATGCATAGCCATATAGATCAAGTCAGTTAATAAGTTTCTTAACCGTAAGTAACAATATAGTTTTTCGATTAAACCACTCTTAAGACCTTCGTTTAGCATTCGGATTTGTGCCCAGAAGCCCAATACAGTGAAATACCAATAAACAAGATAAAAAATACGTTGTAGTAACCGTTAAATAATCTGATAGTGGATTTAATTAGAACCGCATTCAGTGTCACCGGTATCAATTGTGCAACGTTCGGGTATCGGGCATCGAACCCGATATCGACGAAGTTTACTACCAAGGTGTCTACTGCACTTCAGCATTATCTTATACTCGGTGTTATCTGTCTGGCTTGTGTTTGTACAGCACTCTGTGGGGCAAATATGGCGAATTGTTCGAGTTTCAGCAATAACGAGCGATTGATATTTTTATTGGAGGTTTGCGTCGTCATTCACGGTGGTAAAACTTTTTTAAGGATCCTTAAAAAAAAACAAATGAAATAGGTTCGCAAAGCTACTGATACTTCTAACTCAAAAATTTTTTTTTTACAGATTAAATTACCATTGCGAGTCCAAAATTTTACCTAGGAAGAGGAACAACACTATGTCGTCATTGGCTGTGATGGTGATAGAATGATGGTTGCGGTATTTTTTGTAGCTGAGAAGTATGTAGCATTAAGGGTCCTAGATTCCACCTTAGACTAGTCAAAGAGAATTCATAAGAATTTCCACAAAATGAAAAAAAAAACAATAAATTATTTTTACGTAGGATAGTAGTTTTTTAATGATAATCTAATGTCATGTCAATCTAACGTCTCAATCTAATGTCAATCAGACCTTTCTATTGAGGCCAGATTAGAATTCAATGGTAAATTTTCACTTTGCCATATCGACTTCATTCAGAGTAATATTACTTGGCATGTGAGACAAATATGAGTCAACCGCCAAAAAATAATTTTGCAATAACTTTTAAATACCATTTAAATTGTACATACGTTTTGCGTTTCGAAATTAACTGATGCCGAACCTTGTAATAAGGCTGGCCGCATATAACCTTCAAAAACCCAAGCGAATATAAACTTTATGTTAAACATGTTAATGATGATTTTAATTTAATGAGTTATATAGGTAAGTTGGTATTGCCGTGTACACAAAAAGGCCATTTTCTGATTCGGTGTGTTGCTTGAAGCGCACACTTGGTCTGTTTGTACAACTGAGATGGCGAACGGAGACGAAAAAACGCTGAAACCGGCTCGTCAGACGATTTCGAAAATATTTCTTATGATATACCGCGTACTGGTTGCAAAACAACCAAGTTTGAGATTTTAAAATTATTTGTGAGCAGTTCAAACTTAAATTAAATCAAAATATCTTAGGTAATTAGTAAACTTACTTACTTTTTATACGGTTTTGAAATGACACTGAGAAATCGAAAAATAATATGTTTTATTCTGTTATTGGACATCGCTGAAATGCTTATGTGAAACGATTTATTATAGGTACGGGAGAAATTTCAAGCCATTTTCATTTGAATTCAATGTTATCATCAGCTCGAAACAAGAGAACTACACTATTCTTAGATCATGCAGTTTCTTTTCACATCTCAATCATATTTAGAACGTCAATTATTCAGAATTCAAATTGTTATAAAATTAAAATAAAATCAATTCGATCGACTTTCAATTTTTCTGCTGTCTCTACTCCTTCAAGATGGCGGCGATGCATTGGCGCGGAACCGCTCGCCGCCGACTGGTTACAGACATTCCCATTTGTTATATACCTAACAATAACATATAGTTATATACCTCTACCATAACTTGAGAACACTCCGTGAAGACATTTGCAAGACTCATGCTAATTCGTAAAACAATAAAATGTTAATTACAAAGTTACGACTTAAGCATGAGGTAAGTATGTTACTTAGCAAGACTTTGGCTAAGCTAGTGAAACACTTAAATAACTGCCATTACGCTCGACGACCTGATTAGCGCAGTGGTTAAGCGATTGGACTGCTGCGCTAAGGGTTGCGGGTTCGATTCCCGCACGGGGCAAAACTTTGTGCGTACCACAGATGTTTGTCCCGAGTCTGGGTGTTTGTGTTTGTGATATTTCATGTTTGTTAATACGCACCCACGATACAGGAGAAATTCCTAGTGTGGGGCGACGTTTTTTAAAAAACAAATAAAAAAAAAACAAAAATTACCATACAGAACCCTGACCATGAACTCTTAAAGCAGGACGGTTTACGATGTGGAAGCGAGACGCTGTTACGTGCAGTGTAATATGACGTCTCGCTTCCACAACGTAAACTGTCCTGCTTTAAGAGATCGTAGTAAGGGGGCAGAATTGAGAAACTACATGCACATACTACGAGGGTCAAACTGAAAGTTCTTAGAAAATCAAAAACTGATTACATTAGCCAGTTATTAATTTTATTATATCTTTTCAAAATATTGTCCATTCACGTCAATACACCGCTGCATGCGATGGAACCACTGGGAAAAGCACTTTGCCCACTCGTCTTTAGGGTTCTCTTCAATGGCATCGCGATACGCAGCCACCGCTTCTTCAGCATTCATAAACCGCTTTGCTTTAAGTTTTTCTTTAATTTTTGGAAATAAATAAAAATCACAAGGGGCGAGGTCGGGGCTATACGGCGGGTGACCCAGTAATTCAACGTTTGATGTCGCCAAATAGTCGATCGTTCGCTTAGCGGTGTGCGACGAGGCGTTGTCGTGGTGAAGGAGGATCCTACTGCGAGGTCGTTTCTCTCGAACTTTTTCCAAGACAAGTGGCAAACAATTGGTAGTGTACCATTCTGCAGAAACTGTTTTTTGATCCTCTAACACAATTGTTGCGAAATGACCTATCCTTCCAAAGAACGAGGCCACCATTTTTTTTCCCGCACTTCGATCTCTCTTCACTTTAGTTGGCAACCTCTCGAAAGGAAACACCCACTGAGCAGATTGTCTTTTGGTTTCAGGATCATAACAGTAAATCCAGCTTTCGTCACCTGTTAGTATGTCGAACACAGCATTTGAGTCATCTCCGTTAAATCTTTCAATCATTTTACGGCACCAATCCACACGATGGAGTTTTTGAGCCTCAGTCAAATTATGAGGTATCCACCGGGCGCAAAGCTTCCTGACTGCTAAATGTTCGTGGAGGATTTTGTGCACTTGACTCATACCGATGCCTAAGCTTGTCCGAATCTGCTGATAGGTCACTCTTTTGTCAGTCTCTATCATACGCCGCACAACACAGATGTTATCTTCAGTCGTCGCCGTAGAAGGCCGTCCCTTACGTAAATCATCAGTGAGATTAGTGCGACCACGTTTAAACTCATTAAACCAGTTGTAAACTGTCGCACGAGATGGGGCTTCATCGTGAAAGGCCAATCGTAGTCTATCATAACTTTCTTGTTGACTTAAATGACATCGAAAGTCATAAAAAATCATTGCACGAAAATTTTCTCGTGTTAAATTCATGTTGACGTGACACAGACAATTTTCAATTTGCCGCCAAATCGTAAAACAAATGACAAATTAATGAAATATATACTCAGTAATATTGGCAAAGAGTTCTATTTTCAAATTTTAGAATTATTTTTTTATTATATTGTTTATAAGTGGCCAGTTCTAAGAACTTTCAGTTTGACCCTCGTAGGTACCTCACACTAATATTCCCCAAAGAGATGACAGAGATGAGTTAGTCGCATACTGACATCTCGTCATAGTAGGCGAGCATACAAATTGTTATACAATTTATTATGCAATGAAAGGATGAACTGCTATTTTCTGTATCAGAGGACCAGTCTTGGTCCTTTTCAGTTTCAGAGGACTTCAGCAGAATTCAAGAAAAAGTTATAGAACCTTCAAATAATACAAACAACATGGGAATTATTAATAAGTAAGTAAGTAAAGTAAGGAACTTGGAATCCATACTCATATACTAATATTATTAATGTGAAAGCCACTCTGTCTGTCTGTTACGCCATCACGACTAAAGCGCTGGACGGATTTTGATGAAATTTGGCATGTAAGAAGTTTAAGACCCGAGATAGGATAAAGCTTAACACGGGTGTAGCTGCGGGCAAAAACTAGTAAGTTATAACTTAACGCTTAACGGTATTAGTAAAATATCTAAAATTACCTTAGGTATATCCCTCGTTTCCTTTAACACTCTCTGATCCCCATTAGCGACCGCTGCGCAAGCGCCGTCCCTTTCCCCCAGATAACCATGTTTGCGCGGCGGTTCCGGGATGTCGCTGGCCTTATCTAATGAGAACTGATAACATGACTCGCAACCTCTAATGCAGTGAGATATAACGCGGGTTTCCTTGTACATTCCGTAGGTAGAGGGGGGCTGGTATATTGTAGTAATAATACTAGCCTGCGACTGGCCCACTGCAGACTGTATTTCACTTTAAGGAGGCAGACAGACAGACGAACAACAATTTCATTTCGTTCTTCCTTTGCGGAACCCTAAAAACAAATGAAGAATGCCTGTAATACCTACATTCCGTAGATGTCTACTCATGGGAATATAAATGACTTTAATAATGCTTCGAGAAGCTTACGTACTAAGTGTTTTAAATATCTATTCATAAAGTTTTAAATATGCTGCCCCTTTCGTCATGATAGTCGTAATTTTGTGTCTATGATGCACCACTACATAAGTCATAACTCTAGGTAGAGTACCTAGTTTGAAAAAGTATGCTTAACTTAACTAGGATCATTAAAAAAAAATTCATTATGCACACAAATGTTCATTAAATTCCAAGCGTATATCAAACATAATAGACATTGAAAGAATTCGTGCACAACAAATTAATGTGCGTAAACACAACCTTTTTAAAATCACACAAAATAACCCTTTTAAAATTACTCCTTCATAATCCTGTAAAAAAATAAAATTCTTAAGCTTTTTTATTATAATCCCGAAAAGTTTCCACTGACTCGTAAAGTAATTAAGATAACAAAATTAAAGCTTAATCTAATCATGTAACCTTTAACAATTCAATTGAATTCTGAAGTTAGAATAAACATTACCATAGCCGTCCATTAAACGGACATCGGGCCTGAAATTTAAAGAAAAAATTTCAACAAATTACCGATCTTCGGAGCTCTCTTAAATAAAGGAGAGTTTTATAAATTCAACCTTAATTGTTAGATGAAGAGGTTTCGACGAAGGAGGGGCAAGAATTATTTTATTTTTAGTTCTTTTATTTTTTTTAGACATACGTTTTTTTATATTTTTGGCATTATGACATTTAGTTTTTTTACTTTAGAGTCACTTTTATGTGACACATAATCGTAATAATATAACGAAATATCATACTATTTATCGAAGCAAGAATCATGACGATAGCAGTAACTACTCTAAGATATTTTGTGACAAAAAGTACCTAAAATAAAAACATCTTATGCATGGAATTGTAAACATTTTTTTACTATTCATAATGTTGTACGTCTCCAGCGATAAATTTATATTTAATTTTAATCTGGGGTCAAAAATTGTCTAGTCTTTCCATAAAATTACTTGTCCCCTTGTTGGATAATAGTGACAGTTATTTATATTATCCAGTACCTATAGTTAAGATTAAATTGTCTAGACTAGAAGTACGTCACTAGGTTTGAAATGGAAGCTGACGCATTCAGAATAATCTCTATAAACAAGGATAACAACATTTTTATTCCGAGAAACGTCCACTCGTCGAGTTTACTCATGGAAATATAGGTAGAGGCAACCTTACACATAGGTATTATTACAGAATTATAATTATTACGAATATTATGTTTCTCCTAATAGAATAAACTCAAATTAGACGTTTAACACCTCAGTCTGCCCGCGACCATGAATGCTGTAAAGGATTCGAAACGTCCGGACCAAAAATTAATTAAAAAACCGCGATAAAATCCGTAAACCTAGTTTTATTTCAACGTTATCTACTTTTAATAATTAATTGGGTTTTTTCTAAATATAGTATTGTTTATATAAAACAATCTACTCAAATATTTAGATTTTTTTATTATCATCATATCAGCCCGGTATCGCCCACTACTGTGTATAGGTCTCCATTTTTCCCTGCCATTCTCTACTTTGAGCGTCTCACATCCAGGTGTTCTTCACAATTTTATATATTATGTCATCAACCTTGACGACCTGATTAGCGCAGTGGCTAAGTGATTGGATTGCTGCGCTAAGGGTCGCGAGTTCGATTCCCGCACGGGGCAAAACTTTGTGCGAACCACAGATGTTTCTCCCGAGTCTGGGTGGTTGTGTATGTGATATTTCATGTTTGTGTAGCGCACCCACGACACAGGAGAAATTCCTAGTGTGGGGCGACGTTTTTACAAAAAAAAAAACCTAGTTTTTCATGGTGAACAAAAATGATTTTGTTTCGCACTTTAATAACACTCCAGACTTCTTTGTTCCCTTTTCATTGTTCAGTCCGAGTGCCGTTGTGATTAGTCTCCAGCGATTTTTTCCGTTCAATTGAACTTATGAAAAGTGCCCGACGTTAGGTGGCGCCGGGCATCGCGCCGCGTCCCTCCCGCGTCCGTCTGCTAATCATTGTTTGATCTCATTACTGCGACAAAATTGTCACTCGTATTTGTAGCGTGATAATCAACTGGACTTTGTTATGGAAAAGTGAATTTTTGACTTATTTTGGATGGAAAAGTGAATTTTTGACTTATTTTGGATGATTTTTCAGTTTTCCTTGAAGCAATAAATGGGTGTCCACCTATTTTACACATACCAAGTTACGGGCTTATAGTGAGTGGTTGAATGTTGGTGTATAGGACTGCAAACTCCTAAAGAAGAAAAACAGCCTAACTCTACCTACTACTACTAGTATCTACATCTAATTTATCAAAATTTTCTTCAAGCCAGCATTCTTGACTTTTACTCAAATATCTATGACAGTCAACATTCTACGACCTAATTGGCGCATTTCCTAAGCGATTGGTTTGCACTAAGGGTTGCGAGTTCAATTCCCGACAAAACATTGTGTGATCCGCAGATATTTGTCTCAAGTCTGGGTGTTTGTGTATGTGATATTTCATGTTTTAGGACGCACCCAAGATACAGGAGAAATTCCTAGTGTGGGGCGACGCTTAAAAAAAACACAAAATGTATAGGAAAACAGTTTATAATTGGAAAATATTAAAAACATACATCAAGAATAAATCCAGTCATTCAAAAATAAACTCGAAATACTCGTATACTAGCTACTTCAGTAGAACCACCAAACAATTTGAATAAAAATGAACGTGAAAAATGAAAATGAATTTAAAATGGAAAAACACGATACTTTGTAAAAAAAGCTAATATTAAATCCGAGTTAAGCTCGGACGGTCTTAAACAATAATGAGCCAACAAACCCTGTTAGCTTTGCGACGTCTACGCTAAAGGAAGGCTTACATGTCGACGGAATTTTACTAAAAACACGTTTTAAAAAAAAAGAAAAAATATAACAACTGACTACTACCAAATACTTCTAACATAAACAAAATACGCGATGGTAGAAAGTGTTCTTCGGATTGGCTATATAATAATTATGCCTGCCATCTTTTAAGAACTTTTTACAAAAAACCTGATTTTTGAATTGCTATCAAAAATAAAAATCCCTAAAGAAATTGAGTTCGATTAAGTTTTCATTGAAACTACAAAACTATTTTTTTAACTAAATAAAATAAAAAAAAATGTTGCTAGGGCGATATATGCCTTTTCCTTATAACTCATTGATGGTGATACTAGGTATAAGGTTAACATACCTAGTTCCATGTAATCCTAGGTTTACTTCGTACCTATCCGTGTTGGTAATTAAAGTGACAAATTATATACAACATACGTTTTCATCAGAGTAGTATTGTTACATGTTTATCCTTATAAGTAATTATAATATAACTAATTTTAAACCCTGTTATTCATAAACGAGGATCATACCGGGATTAACTAAACCCCGCATTAAGTCTATTGACATCTCTATTCTTTGGCATGCAAACGACAGTGACGGGTATAATTTAGTCCATGGTTTTAATTGTATTTTTTATGAGTATTTGGGTTAAGGTTTATTCAGACAAGTGTTATCTGCTTTAGAAGGAAGACTATAGAGAGATATTATATTTTACAGGCCAGGCTCATGAGTTCTTCACGGGTTTGAATTTACACACGCTCGCATGGTCACATAGGCTTAAAACACGTAGTGTGCTATATAAACATAATTTAAAATCTGTAGAGCTATTTTAAAATGAAATGAGACATTATCTTAAAAGTACATCCGTAAAAGCCTTGCGTTCCGGTTTGTAAAAGGCTTAGAAAATTTATTGATAGTTTAAAACAACTATCAAAAATGTAGGTGCTACTGGCCAATTACAAAAGTAAGAAGAACCATTGTTCTAAAATCTTATTACACCAAACAAGTTTAAAACAAAGAAGCATAAACACTCTAATCTTTCCAGAGATAAATTAATGTTAAAGAAACTCGTAAATACGTTTTCTTTTAATCAGAAAACTCGTAATAAGTCTCCAAAAGAAGATAACAAAGTTATCTGCAAACCGTGTATTTTAAATAATGAAATAGAGGAGCTACAAAGGGGCTCATACCAGCCATTGTCCTGCGGATATCCGCCGAGCAAATAAACAGGACGGTATTGGTCGGGCCGCCAGATGGCGACACCGTCACGTTTCGGCGTGATAAAAATAAATATAGCGACTCTTATACGTGACGCTAATACGCGGAGGGATTCACGGATACGTACCTATGGCTTATGTAGTGCGGAGGGTATAGTTCGTTAAACAAACTAGGGCTTTGGAAAAATCTACCTCATCGAAAATCGATCATTTGGCAGTGTAGAGGTCTGAAGCAGATATTATCACTGTAGTAATGTTTATAACACAACCTATAACTATAGTATAAATACGCAAGTCATGTTAACCACAGAACAACCTGGCTGGAGGCCTTTTATTAGGTCTCGCCAAACGACCGGTTAAGCAGTAAGAGCTCCTTTAGCTAACTGCGAGAGACAAGTTCGAAAAAAAAAACCACAGAACAGACTATGATGACATTTTGTACGGAGTAAGTTTAAGCAAAATCGCTGCAAGCGGTTGGAAGCGGAGGGCCGAAGATCTGATACATTGAATACTGCTGCTGTGGCGAGAGTTACGTTCATATGAGAGTCCGTGTTAAATTCTCCCTGACTTCCCTGTATTTTATTAGATCAGCTAAATAAACTACTTAAACTTGTTTATATCTTTTTATTCTGATTCTGGGTTGGGTAGTGTTGCTGGGTTTTTCCATTAGGTCAATTCTTAGTTCACCTTTTGAGCACGGAGTCTCAATTTGTGCAGGGTTGATGGCATAGGCTTGGCCCTATTACATTGGGACCTATAACATAATCTCCCAAACAACAACATAAACCTATCCCTCCAGGGAATGCAGGCGTGATATTGATATCATGTATTGTGTTGTTGCAATGCCGAATTAATATCCATACCTATTTCTTCCTAAATAAATCCTATAACTATTGCAGTATTACCTTCCATTAACAACAGTTAACCTCCCTAGGGCCCTACATTATTTCAGGTGCAGAATCAAAGAGCAACATGACATAGCGGCAGACTCCGAGGCCGCGAGGCACAGAGCCACCGAGCCAGTAACACGCACTCTCTAGTATTGACTGTGCCGATTGCGCATGCCTACACCCCAACGGGTTTAGAAGGGATCTAGAGAGCTGGATGCGGTAGGGACGTAGCTGGAAGAAAAAATATAAAAAGGATAAAATCTTAAAAGAAAATTAAACTATTTATAGAGATTCTATTTTGCTTTTTGGTCCTGATATCTAAGACTTCTTAGTCGATAGTTTAAGTAATATGTACGGGCGAGCAGAACAATATTTAAATAAACTGGACCATCATCATCATCAGCCTATTTCAGTCCACTGCTGGACATAGGCCTCATCAATTGCACGCCACTGAGCTCGATCTTTGGCCTTCCACTTCCCACTGCAGTATGATTCTCGAGAAATTTAGCAGATGCAAACTATTACTGCAATGGCTGTGTATTATACTTTCTTAGTAGGACCAGATGCAAAATTTGGTCATTAAAGAACTACCAGTTTAAGGAGTTTTTTGTTTTCAGCTTATCTAAAAAATTACAAAATGTCTTTATCGTCAGCATATTTTATGCAACATGCCACTGATGGAAAAAGACCTCTTCCATAAGTACGCTCCAGACCCCATCTACTGCTTTATGCATCCAGTCGCCGTAAATGACTTTCATCATACCTTAGAATCCATATATTAGAATCTTGTTAGAAAATCGCCACAATTAATAACATTATAGCTATTGTACCAGTAGGGCCAGTCTTGTTGACGATCATAGATAAAAAATGTGGTTTCATTGACACTTCTAGAAACTTTATGCCTCTTTCTAAATTTTACATCGACACAGTATTACACGAAACGAGAGTTAACTGGTTTAAAATGTACAGGTTAACTGAAAATAATTTAATACCTAGCTAGTTATCAAAATATCTAGTGTTACCTACACTATTTACAACCTAAGCCGTGTCATCATCATCATCAGCCGGAACACGTCCACTGTTGAACAAAGGTCTTTCCTTGGAGTGGGGAGGGAGCTAAGCTGTGTAGGCAATCGGAACTTCCGATAAAAAATAAATAAAAAAAATGTTATAACTCAATTAGATTTTTAGATGCTTATTCTAAGTGCTCGCGTATATATGTACATATGAAATGCAGAATCAACTTAAAATGGGCTAAACTCGGGAATCGAACCTGCATTATCTATCGCTAAAATCCTTAAACCATTCTACAATATACCTGACTTATGAGTTGCAAGAAGAATAGGTTATGATAAACAGATAAACAATTTAATAAAGCCATACACCGTAAACCAATAAAGTAAAATATTTATACAACACACAGTTTAAAATTAGAACGATTACAACCGTCGTCCATAGACAAAGAAAACTATGCAGCGTTTATTTATCACTTCGATATAATCTATGTCATTATTTAACAAACAAAGAACCGTAACAACAGCAGTTAAAACAACGCGGCACCAAAAAAAGAAACAATACATAAATCAAAATGAAGAACAATCCATTAACTCGATCTACAATAAAAAAGAATACAGCTCGAGTTGTGATTGGCTGGCGGGTTGGCGGGAGATTGTGATTGGCTGCGCGCAGACGCGGTGCGTTCCGAAACTCGATACTTTTTAATAATGGCTCCTTTGGATAATGCGATCGGCTTTTATATTACATGGAGGTATTTTATTACCAAAATGCGGTCTTGAGTGGCCACGTCGTGGGAAAGGGGGCCGGCCGGTAGTTCTTGTTGCGGCGCGATTAGGCTGGATCATGTGTGGAGATTTGGGTCTCGTTTTATTGTTGGATTTGTTTTAGGCCCGGGATAATATACTGACTGGATTAATTCAGTATGGCATATTAGTTTCGACATATCGTTTGCTTAGCGGGTAATGGAACTTACTGGCGCTGTACTACTTACGACTCTCCCATAATATATTACAAATTCACACATATCGGCTACCTGAAACAATTTAGATAAGTATATATATTGTAAATGACGTTAAAGCTACTAACGTAATAACATTATTATTAATTCATCATCGATAATACCGTACAAGTAAACATTACAAATCGCCGCAATCAAGCTCTAATAGATAGAACAAAAAAATCATGAACGCAATCTGGAGGGCCGAGACTAATCACAGTGCAAGCACTGTAAAGCGTTATCAAACAAGTTATTGCTCAAATACGCAAGATACACTCGAGCCTCTCTCATTGATGGGCCTGTGCAAACAAATATATCGACTATTCGATAACGGGGAACGACGCGCGAATCGATACTGACCCGATACCGCGACGATCGGCAAATAAAGGACATGATAAAATCCGAACGCACCTTGAATGCCTGTGACGGGGACTGCACAACTGCACATTCTTATTTTAAAACTTCAATGACGTTTGGGGCATTTAGGACGTTGTCTCTTTTTTATTATTTCGTGTGACCTCTTTACAGTCAATTTTTATGGAATTTTTATAACTTATGTGTTCTGTATATCAGACAATTAAGAAAAAAAGTGTTTTTTATAATGAGTTTTGTTTCAAGGAGCGCAGCAAATGAGAACCCATTTTCTTGACCTACGAATCTGGAAAACAGGCATGTCATTTTTGTATAGAAACATGTTTCTTTGTCTTTGTAACAGTCAGTACATATTTAACCAAAATTACCGACGGAAAACAAAAATCCCTCCCTGAACACTTAAGAAATTGTAAATAAAGTCAGTCTTCCTCAAAATATGGATGTACGATGGCACACCTCTGTCTACCCCCTCAAAGAACATAGGCGAAAGGTACAAAAAATAATTGAATATTTTAAATTATTATTTTTCTTAGTATCTTACATGTGGTATGAATATTACAAGGTAAGTAATTATCTTTGTCAGACATGCGCACACCTACACGGCCCCTGAGTCAATAACGAACGATTGCAAAAATATGATTAAAAGAAAACCTGAATTTCATACATTCGTTTAAGAAACTAATGGATTGCAGAATACACTTGTACAGTCAGTTGCAGAAAGATGTGAATGAATTCTAAATTTCATGGAACTAATTTTGCCTGAAACTAGAAAATCAATAAAAATCACAATAGTAATACCACAAAATATTATAATCACTAGCTGGGTATTCTCCCTGAGGTTTTATCACTTGGCTCTCCTCTACCTCTTGGCAGGGACATCCATCAGTTCCATGCAATTATTTTTTTTTCTTCCCTAAATGCTTCCGTTAACTACGTCCCACAATGCAAACATTGTAATAATTAATCCACGATAGTACTTCAAAAGTGTAAACATTTCTTTGCACTGACTGTACAACGACTTTGCCGCCATTTTACAAAAAAAGGCGCGAACGGCGATACCTTTACTGAATGAGTGTCAAATAGATATACATCTACGCACTTACATAACTTTATCAACTATGTGTTTGCGCACGTTATCGATTCAAATTTCTGTTTAACCTTCGTGACTGGCATTAGAGCGATTCATAGGTACCTATAGCTAATTGATACTAATCAGCACTACAAATATTAGCTACAACATTAACTTGTTCTGTTAAAAGCTACGTTTATGGTATTTTTTACGCACTTTTATTTGTTGTTTACTTTAATAATAATATGTTAAAAGTTAAAGACAAAATCTATGGTTTGTCTATGGCATTGCAATTTAAACGGTTTAAAAATAGAATTTTCCATATACTAGGAAAGTATTCAAAAATTGGTAAATTAAGATTAGGTATACAATTCATTTGGTTTAGGTGTCCCGATATGTTAGATTTTAAAATTTTAATTTAAACATTGTAAAGTAGGTTGGCAATGGCATTGGACAGGGTTTTGAGGAGGAATAATGGGGAGGCCTTTGCCCAGCAGTGGGACACCGAACAGGCTTCATAAAAAAGTAGGTTACCACTTTCAGCCTACTTTCAGAATCAAACACACATAGTTATATAGTATACAAGATATATGAGTATTTAACGAAGTCGTAAAAGTTCGTGTAAAACGAACACCCTTGAAATATCTTCATAATCTAATCTTAAACCAACAAACAGACAACTTTAACTTCAGAATGTTTAGCCTTCAACGGATTGGTACCTACTTATCACACATAGTTGCTTGAAGAATGTCACCGTGACGTTTATATCCACAAAAAATTATTCAGTTTTCTCGGTACCTACATGAACACAAAGAAAAAGAATTGTATTAGTTACAGGTAGGCCAATTTCCATCAATGTACGAAGAACACACTTATTCAAAAATAAAAAAACTAATTAGATTGGTACCTATAAAATTGTTTGTCAAAGGTCACTCAATATAAAGGGACATTATAGTTATGACCTTTGAGTTGACCGATTCAAAAACTTAGAGGTGTCTAGGTGGATTTGCAGGAATTACTGTAACAACTCATTATTTTAGAGTTATGTTAGATCATCAAACAACACTAAAAAATCAAAATTATCCATTAAAAAACTTAACTGGCGAAATGTGCATGTACTATATGTGCACGTCTGCCTACCCCTTCGGGGAGTACAGGCGTGATGTTATGTTATTTTTTATCGAACAATTTAAAGCAGTGGACTTGGGCCATCTTGTTATACCTACATACGTTCCTTTTATTTGTTGTTTACTCTTATGTCTAACTACAGTCTTTTCCTTTGTTTTTGTCCCAAATAGAGTAGAATCTATCGGTATCGGTGCAAGACTACTGAGGTTGTGATTTGATAACTAGCCCTCTTACCACGAACTCTTAAAGCCGAGTGAGACGTCGTATTATACTGCACGTAACGCTGTCTGGCTTCCACATTTGCTGCTTTAAGAGTTCATGGTAAGGGGGCAGTTAGCGTAAGGACCTAAGGAATTTCCGAAATTACTTTCCCAGCAGTCCATCCGCTAAACTCAAACATACAGCCATCAACAAGCAGGAATGTAAAGACTAAAAAAGATAGATACATACACAGATTAATTACGCTAAAAAATTCATAATCAATCGGACAGCCGCGAATATACTGAACCAAATATTTACAGTGTCTAGTAAGCCGTAGTAAATGTAGGTATTAATGATCTTTATTAGTAGGCATCCATTAAAACGCTTACACTGAGCGTCATGATGCAATAATTAGAGTCTTCAAAATGGCCGCGGAGGTCAGTGCTCCCGCGCCATTTGTGATCAAGCTGATGCTACTGTATGAGTTGTGTCTTCATAAACGAAGGTCTACAAGTTAAATGTTTTGATTACAATCAAGATAATACTATGTCGTAGAACATCGTGGTCTATATTCTATTTGATACTTACCGTTTTACTCTTTGAAAATGATCTCACCTGGAAATCAAAGACAGTTCTTGTTTGACAGATTCAGGTGCGATCCGTTGACGGATGCGACTCATATACTTAGTTACCGGTACATATACTTAGTTGAAAGGTCATTCCCATTCCATTATACGAACAGTAATAGGTACCTACAGATGATTTTAATAGGATAGAAGAATAACATGAATTAATCGTTGAGAACATAAAATGAAAACAACAATGGTTTCCACAACAATTTGTTGCTCCGACGCGCCTAGCGTAATTTCTTCGTATCAATCATTTGAATTTCAATCTTATATCAAAGCATTTAGAATCTATTACGTATTATTATTATTTATTTTTATTTTTTTTTGAAAAAACGTCGTAGGAACGTAGGAATTTCTCCTGTATCGTAGGTGCGTTTCACAAACATGAAATATTCACATACACAAACACCCAGACTCGGGACAAACATCTGTGGTTCGCACAAAGTTTTGCCCCGTGCGGGAATCGAACCCGCAACCTTTAGCGCAGCAGTCCAATCGCTTAGCCACTGTGCTAATCAGGTCGTCAAAATTGTTGTGTGTTCTTTTTTAAAGTATTAACGACCTTTCGCTAGTTCATTGTTCGCTTGCGTGACTTTGTAATATCAATATGGAACATCTATTTTCTCTTAATCTGTCCAATTATTCCCAAAAGCATCGATAGTCTATCATCACGAAAACGAAGTTAAAAGAAAACCTTTATGTTATAACCTTGGAAGTTCCGAAACAAAAAGGATTTTAGATTCCGCCCGATTACAGACCCCAAGTTTCTGGGCAATTCATCTTGCGGGTAGACAGCGATTGTCGGCCAGATCTGGATGTGAACTCATAAATCATGACTGGCCACGTCTCGCCATGATTGGAACATGCTGCTTCAGGGATTCGTCTATAGGGAAATTTGATTTGTTAGATACACTATCGAATTTTATACTAACGTTAAGTTTTTAGATTTTGCTTTACAACTTTTATGAAATTTGAATTTATTTGTTACTGCTTGAAGATTATGTTTACTGTAATGTATAGTCTGAGTAAGAAATACATTAGTCACTTGCTTTATTTCTGCTACACGTCATTATTTCATTAGGTCCAAAATATACATTCAATGATGATAGCTCTTTTAAGTATTTCACACAACTCTGTAATACTAAAAAGAGTTGGAAAAGTCGTTCTTTCTCAAAAATCTACACACCTGCACTTTGCTTTAGATGCAGTAGGTGGCAAGACTATTCATCGAACCAACTGAGTCAACATTAATTCTGTCAAACTTGCCCCCCCTTCTGTCCTCTCTTACTGTTCATCATTATTGTCATTTAAGTTTTATTTCATATTGGCTACAAAAGAGCCCTTACACAACGTAAATCTAGTAATTGGATCTAGGCTACTTTAAACCATACGAGTAGAGTACTTTACCGTCTACCAGCTACAATAAATTAATTTAAAACCCAACCCCAACGCAATAGATTAATCCACAATACCAAACCAAATCCATTACCAAAATGGCTTGGAGTTTGAGCGGCACTTTCTTACCCAGTCCGGCAGGGTATTCCGGCAATGCGAGGTGACGTCCCATGATGGATGGTGTTTGTTCGGCAAATAGTTTTCAATTTTACGTGGTATGCCGCGCCCGCGCCGCGCCCGGTCAGCTACAGACGGAGTTTCGCTAACTATACCTGTTTCATCTCTTTTGAGATTATTTAGTTCATCTCGACTTGACTGCCTCGTTGGTCTAGTGGTTGCTAAGCGTGACTGCTGAGCGCGAGGTCCTGGGTTCGAATCCCGGGTCGGGCAAAGTTTTTCCATTAGGTAATTCTCAGTAGAAGCACGGAGTCTGAATTTGTGCCCGGTTGATGACAATAGGCCAGGACCTCGCGCTCAGCAGTCACGCTTAGCAACCACTAGACTAACGAGGCAGTCTCGTCAGATCATTGTAAGAGACAAGTAATTTTATTATTGGAAACTTATTAGGCATTCATGAGCCCTACAACGTGCCCGTGAAAAAAAACTACGAATCTATGTATGGTAGGGATCAGCTGATCATAACCAAGCCTACATGAACTAGATTGTATTATTATATACAAATCTTTCTAACGTTTGTAAAGGAACTGTGAGTGTTTGAACAAGTGTGTGTTTTTGTACTAAGTTACTAACGCGTCCAACTGTAACATTGATATCTGTACTGTGTATATATTATGTTTTTTCCTTTATTTCATTTCACGATCACGATTTTCTGGTCGTTCAAGTTTCTTACTACCTAAAGTAGGTTCATTATTCATCCGATTAGGTCCAATATATTCAAAAAAACCTTTTCAAGTTTCATTCCCGCACGAGACAAAACATCTTGCGATCTGCAGATGTTTGTCCTGAATTAGGGTGTTTGTGTATATGACATTTCATGTCGGTGAAACGGACCCACGATACAGGAGAAATTCATAGTGAAGGCGATGGTTTTTCTTTAAAAAATGCGCGATCGGTTTATTTCTGATGATGTCGTTGAGAATACAAAAAAGTGCAAAAGAGAACTACAGCCCATTTCTTCTCTTGTTCTAACACCTCGTTTTTGTACATAACATCACGCCTGTATTCCCCGAAGGGGTAGGCAGAGGTGCACATACAGTAGACCCACATTTCACCAGTTATGTTTTTCGGTCCCAATGTAATAGGGGTCGTTTTTGTAGTCGGTTAAAAAGTTGGTATTCGTAGTTAAACCAGCTGTGTCCTCAGATCAGAACTAAATATGATAAGAGTCCACTTTATTCTTTATAATCCTGTTTAATTCCTCCACTATCATACATGCTATTAGCAGGTACTAGATAAGAGGTAGTATCAAATACCTAATCCAAGGATTAGACCTAGTTTTAACTCTAGTACTAACAATACGTGGATTAAGGGTGAGAGAAAAGGTGGATTTATAATTAACCCCTAAACGTGATTACCCAACAGTCTACGAGATGTTTTATAGGACCTGTAAGCATACGTTCTTAACCTATGACTTGACTGCCTCGTTGGTCTAGTGGTTGCTAAGCGCGACTGCTGAGCACGAGGTCCTGAGTTTGAATTTCGGGTCGGGCGAAGTGTTACTGGGTTTATCCATTAGGCAATTCTCAGTAGCAGCACGGAGTGTGGGTTTGTGCCCGGTTGATGACAACATGCTCGCCCCCAATTACATTGTGACCTAAAACATAACTGGCGAAATGTGGGTGTACTATGTGCACCTCTGCTTACCTCTTCGGGAAATAAAAGCGTGATGTTAAGTTTTTTTTAACCTATTTGGAAACAGCTAAAACTGATAGACAAGACTTTAGGTACTTTAAATTCCTAACAAAAAACTAAGCAATACTTCTAATACTCGTTTGAATCTAACGAGATGATGCTGAGTCGTGATTGTTCGAAGTCACAGGTGGCATTACGAAACATCACGCACACGTCAAATGCGGTAGAGTGGTTATGATGTAACTAGAGGCTAGTCCAAGCATATCGCTTTGAAGATGACTAGTATTGCTATCAATCAATATTATACAACTTTTATTAATCGCGCAATGCTGAGCACGAGGTCCTGGGTTCGAATCCCGGGTCGGGCAAAGTGTTATTGGGTTTTTCCATTAGGTAATTCTCAGTAGCAGCACGGAGTCTGGATTTGTGCCCAGTTGATGGCAATAGGCTCGCCCCCTATTACATTGGGACCTAAAAACATAACTGGCGAAATGTGGGTGTACTATTATGTGCACCTCTGCCTACCCCTTCGAGGGGTACAGGCGTGATGTTATATTATGTTATGTTTTATTATCGCATAGAGCGGGCGATATGTGCCAATCGATCTGACGTTTCATTTTAAAATATTGGTAAAATTTTACCGAAACACATATGAATAGAGTTATTAGCAAAATTTCTACTTTCAATGATCTAAATATTATTAATATGTAAGCCTTGTGAATATCTATACATAAAATTAAAAAAATATGTTTAGTACTAGCTGCGCTACGCGGTGTTACCCGCTACATTTTTTCAAGATAAAAAGTAGCCTATGTGTAAAATATAAATCCAGTCAGCTACCTCCATATGAAATTTCATTGAAATCCATTCAGTAGTTTTTACGTGAAAGAGTAACAAACATCCATCCGTACTTACAAAATTTCGCGTTTATAATATTAGGTATGATAATTATGGTTAATTTTTTTTTATTATAGGTACCTCAACTTCGGCCTGAGGCGTAGGTCTTGCCAGAGATTTACAAATTAAAAAATTCTGTTAGTGATAAAACAAGTCACCAATTTTCTAAGTAGACGATCACAGAGAGTCAGGCTTTTTATCTGACAAAAATAATTGCGTGACGTCACTATCACACCTCGTGATAAAGCCTGCGCAGAATAGAGGTTAAGTAAAAATTTGTAACAAAAATAAACTTTACGCCATTGGAATTATGGTATAAATTAGCGTGACACTTGTATGACCTTATACGGACAGGTAAACGATCAAAAATAAAATTACCTACTCATCTATGTGAGATACTCGAAATAAACGATTTCTTTTATCGGTATTTCAATTTACATATTAGATTACAAATCATTTTTATTCTTTGGGTTAGTAAGTTAGTTTAGCTTGGAATTTTCCGCACTTAACCACTTACCCACACGTCGTGGTGGCCTAGTGGTTAACATACCGGATTTGTATGCACAAGGTTGCAGATTCAAACCCGGGCAAGTATCAATGTGACTTTTTCAATGTTATAAATACTTTCTTAGTTATTATAAGACACTACTGACTAACGGTGACGGAAAACATCCTGAGGAAACCTGGATTTAATTATCTGAGTCGATGTCTAATCGAATCGCCAACCCGCAGTGAGCTAGCGTGGTGATCAATGCTCAATCCTTCTCTATACGAGAAGAGGCCTTTGCCCTGCAGTGGGACAGTTATGGGCTGTTATTATAATTATATATTATTAACCACTTAAATGGGCCATTGCCCGTGATGTGTTTTCCTTTTTTAACTGCAACCATCATAGCTCATTCCAAAGCCATCAAAAACCTTAGGGTTAATATGGGATCGACATTGAAAGGCGATGGAGAGCATAGTACAAGGGAGGCCTATACCCAGCATTGAGATATCGAATTATGCGGCTGATGATGAGGGTTATTATAGGTATGTAAATCTTATGATGGACTCTTCAACATAACTTATAATATAATCTATTTTCGAAATCTAATTAAATAAACCAATATATTTACTTTTAAATGATTACAACTTTGTATTAAAGTAGAAGATTTCCTAGTATTTTGTGGATAAAATAACAGCCTATGTCACTCTTAGGCCTATCTAACTATCTCTATATAAATTCACATCTATTTATTGCTATTTGCATAATCACACTAATATTATAAAATTTATGAGTGTGTTTGTTACCTCTTCACGTTCAAACGGCTAGACCGATTTTGATGAAATTTCATATGGAGGTAGCTAACACCCTGGATTAACACATAGGTTACTTTTTATCCCGAAAAATGTCGCGGGTAACACCACGCGCGCAGCTAGTAGAAGAATAAGAAAATAAACTCACTAGTGTATCTATAACTTGTATAGGTTTGTCGTGGGACGAGACATAACTACATAGGTAATATGGAATACGCAGGTGATATTGTCTAATGTTATTCGAAAGACTTCACGGCTTACAGTTGTTTTTGTATGTAAATATATATTTGTGTTTACAGGTACCTAATATACGGAGTACAACACACACAATGTGACTACTTCTTCAGAATTCACGATTTAATTTAGCATAACTTATTTCTCTTTATTATTTTTCGCGTAAATTTATTATTCGTGTCATCATTTATTTTTCGTTCAATTGTACGTTTAATATGAACCACGATTACCAACGAGATATATATAATAATAACAGCCAATAACTGTCCCACTGAAGAGCAAAGGCCTTTTCTCGTACAGATAAGGATTGAGCATTGATTACCACGCTAGCTCACTGCGGGTTGCAACGAGAATGCAGTTGAACGAGATATGCAAGTATAAAAGGCCTATAACCTAAAACTCAAGAAATCCTGGCTGGAGGCCTTTTATTAGGTCTCGCCAAACGACCGGTTAAGCAGTCAGAGCTCCTTCAGAGCTAACTGCGAGAGACAAGTTCGAAAAAAAAAAAATCAAGAAATTAAAACCACTAAACTGAGAAACTCCGTTAGTTGAACAATGAAAGTGTTTGTTATCACGAGCCGAGCCCACTGACATAATACCATACGTATTCAAATAAAAATGTTACAACAAAACCAAAACATCGACGTCCCAGCAAAAAACCTTTGAAACTCAAGTGATTCACAATAAAACTCTCAAGAAACCAACATCCCTTTGCGGTCAATTAAAACCAACCAATACAAACTACAGCCTATTCCACCGTAATACAGTTGTGTTTCCTAATTAACTTAAAATTGACTACCTAAATAAGTTGGTAAAGTAGTGATGACTCGTTGAAACTGTTGAATGGTTATCAAAGCATTGGGAGGTGGGTAGCGCAGTAGCCTGTCTGTAACAAGATGAATGGAATGACACACGGAATCAAAAGATGAATAAATAAAATAAAACGCCTACACGTTGTAAGACGCGTGTCCGTTCTGAAGATTGGGTTTAATGTCTCTGTTCGGATCAAATAATCATTAATTTATTACCTATATTAACCGTGAAAGAAAGTTGCCAAAGTTCTTAAAGCTTTACCACATAGAAACCATTATATAACCTTTTTTTAAAATCATCGATTTGTTCACCAAGAATAGACTTGGCTACTACTACACGCAACGACACAAATGGCAATCACATTAAACAAACAGAACCAAATCATAATGGTAGTTTTGGAAAATGTTTTAGAAAAAATTAAGCCACCAAGTAAAAAAAGATAGGAAAACCCTGGTTTATGAGAAGTAGATAAATTAATTCACTTAAACAATGCACTAATACGCAAAACACATTTTAAAAAGGAACAATTTTATTTAAATGATGCTTTCACATCGCAGGCTGATTAACTAACCCGACGGCTGCGTCGGTGTTTCTAAGCCTAGCAAATATAACCCATAGTACGAAGCGGTTGTGAAGTCTCTATGTGTGTAAAAATGGGCAGGAACAGATATTATAAAATATTATTGAAAATTATTTAATTAAATAAATAAAAGTATGCCAGGATCATAGCAAATGGAAATTAGTTCTTATTAACGGCTCTGAAACAGGCTGACCATATTACATTCATGTAAAGACCCAGCTCATACTGTATGACTTCACATTACATGAGAAAATTTTATTTTTTATGGTGTTTAAATCGATTCATAACATGTATCTCTGAATGAATGAATGAAACATCTACAATCAAAAAGACTTTAAGAGAATTAATGAATGACAAAACAAAAGAACACATTCGTACCGTGTAACAATGGATACCTGTCACTGATTCTTTGTCCACACAGCACAGTGGGTCAGCAGTGGTGTGGTTAGTTTTATGACGGCTGTATACCACCCGCGGTGTCCCGCCTTTGAGTCTCGGGCGCTAAACAGACGTAATGTATGAAACGATTTGCGTTATTAACTATGAAATTGTCTGTCACAAAATATTGGTGTGATAGAGAAAATATTATTTTTAAATTTAATTTGTGCTCTCACAAGGTATTTTTAGATTCGACAATAATAGCAGGTCTCAACGTCTCGTTTTCACAGCGGAAAATGTCCTGCTTTAAGAATTCATGGAAAGGGGGCAGTACTGGAAAGCTCTCATTTTTAAACCATTATCCGTCAAGCCGGTTCTTCTCCATAAGACATTTAAGAACCGAGCAACTACATTTGACATTTTGTAAGTCCCTTTTTTTTTGCCTATGTGAAAAAAACATAACTGTGACCAACCAAGATTAATCGTCAAACTAATAAATCTTAGGTTCATTCCCCACTATAATTTTACAGCCAATTTTATCTGATATTCTTGCAAAATCAAATAAGACTGCAAAACAACATAAATTAAACATACACTACATAGTAAACATCACACTATGTGCACACATTGTGCAAATGAAACTTTGTTTCATTGACAATTTCATTCAACTTTTATACTCAGTTCATTTTTGCCGATTTCTTAAACAAATTAACACCAGCGTCCGTGTTAACCCTTTTGTGTACTTTTATGGCTTTATTGTGGTCTTTGTCGTTCGTGTGATAACCCGTTGACGGCCAAGCCTTGCGCAAGCCGACAAAAGTGAAAATGTTCGGCACTAAAAGTTGCATGATAAGTACTTGTTTTTTTAACAATTTTACTGCGAGTGACGGCTTTGTTCGCAGAGAAAGGGTTAAGGTTTTAGTGGAGTATATCATGGATAGATAGTGTTGTACAGGCGAGGTGGTGGGAACTTTTGAGATAGATATCGTGCTTTAATAAGGCCGCCTTTTTAAACTGCCTTTACAAATGCAGTCTGTATTAAATGTTTATATTAAACACTTAGTTTTAGTTAAGTTTAAAAAAACACCTCACACTTGGGATTTCTCCTGTATCGTGGGTGCGTTTCACAAGCATGAAACATGACGTAAAAATATCTGTGGATCATAGCACAGAATCAAACCTGCAACCCTAAGCGCAGTCTAATCGTAGCCACTGCGTCAATCAGGTCGCCGCACTTATCTGAGTTACACTTAGTATAAGATAGTTTTGAACAGAAAAGTTATGCCTAATATTGTGTTAAATTCATCGACAGAACAGAATAAATGATTAAATTTGGTAACCCCACATCTTTAACTCCTCATCATAATTAAAAATGTTTTAAATTCAAAACATTAAAATTACGAAGTATACATTAACTGCACCCACTATCATACACACAATCTAAAGTTTGTGTGACGCGACATGTAAGATGAAATAAAAAAAACAAATGAGATTTGTAAATACTTAATTTTATTAATTCTGAAACTAACAGATGATATATAAGTATCCTATCTAGATTCGAGTAATACAACATAATATGTATTTATAAACACAAGAATGAATTTAGCAATACTATCAAATATTCACTTAGAACCAAGCTATTGAAAAGCGTGTGAGGCAAAATATTAGTGGATACATTCATCTTAAAGTATTTATGAACCTAACTAACAATATAAACTTAAGTTGAGCAATGTATAATTTTTAAAGTAATATAATTCGAAAAGTTATAAATAAAAATATCTTTTATACAAAAATATATAAAATAAAAATTATAAATAAATATAAACTTCTGTTAATAATAATTATGTGTATTATTCTTTGTTACGTTAAGAATAAGTTAAATTAGTCCATTCGATTCAAAAATGTATATAAACCAACTATTATACAAAATATACGTTAATGAAAAAAAAGACATCAAATAATTATACGTACCTCTGCTTGTACAATAGGTAAATTTTATAACTCTTAAAAAAACTAAAAATGTTTCAAATACATTTTTCAATGTATACATTTGTGTATACATATTTGAAACATATACAAGATTTGTGCATCTTTTGTATTGATCACGTATAAAAATCTGAACGTTTTTATCGCGACTTTCAAAGCTAGACAATATAATTATATTATAAGTATACAGCGTATTGGCCCAATACACTACGCACTTGAAACGCAAGACAGTACGTAAGTAAAGGTTATTCTCAAGGTGTTCGATCTAAATCGGAGCGGCCAAGGCAAACATGGTTATGTCAATTTCGGCAGCCTCCGACCACTTCGCGTCATTGCATTATTGATAAAATCCTTGTCACATGAAGTGTCAAACACATTATGAGAATGAATTCAATTTAAATCAACGAGGATGTCATTTGAATTGTAAAATATTGAATTTGCAGTGTAGATATTCATATATATATATACATACAGTGGGTTTCGGATGCGGTATATCGTTTTAATGTATATGTTAAACAAATATACCAAAATATCCAAGTAGTTTTGAAACTGCACAAGATTTAACCCAACGTTTTTCATAATTAATTTACGGATTTTGTATATACATATATACAACATACTTATTAGAATAAGTATTGAATTGAATTATGTTTGAGTAGTTGGTGTAATATCAAATATTATTTAACATGAGTAAGCGATAATTTCAAAACACAAAACGTTGAGAGGTAGTCGAATAAAAAACGACAGAAAAATCTACTTAACCCTGTACCCGCGACGGAGATATAAAAGTTCATAAAATTCTTATTTTCCGCAAAAAAAAATAGAAAAATTCTACAAAAATTAATACAGGAATTATTTAATGTTAAAATAATAGTACGAAAGCACTCACCCCACACGCTTGCCAATCGTATCCGATGACATAAATGCTAAATTGACGCTTGCATATAAATATATATTCGAATGGAATGTGCAGAAGCCGAGATAGGTACCTATCTTACACCAAACACCGTTATTTAGAGTCATATAATTAACTTACAAGTTATATATACAAAACTTATCTACACTCCTATCGCAATGGTCGATGACAGAACTCAGATTCCATTTCGCCTAGCTAATTTCATTTTGTTTCATATATATATATATACTGTATGATAATTTTATACACAATTTGTTACACAGACATTGCACAGTTCAACCGTCCACGATATGACGTCACTTCTCGTTCCGTCGTATACCAACTCCTAAACGATTGTAGTGTTATAGACCCTTTGTGTTTGTAGAGTCGACACTTTAAAAAAAGAATTGTATTGTTGAACATGGATTTTTTGTACCGTTTTTTCACTCAGCTTCGGCGTTTGTCACGTCAAGCATAGAAAGGGTTAAGAACGTTAAAAATATTTTCTATATATTTCTTTTAATAGTTCTTGTCAGACATATTCGATTAATTTGTTTTGATTTAATGCACGGTGAGTAAAAGACATCAACGCGTGACACAAACAATTTATCTAAACAAGTATAGATAAACAAAGCGATAACACCGTATTGATCGCGTATTTCACATTTTTATCTAACTAGATTGCGCCGACTTAGGCGGGCAAAGCTTTTACTTGTAAAACTTTTAATATCAAACATTATCGTTATGTTAGGAGTTGGTGTACAAGGGGGAGACGATTATAATGACTATAAAGGACACTTTCTCAGAAGTTCCACAAAAACAATTTTAGGCCTAACTTCGCGCAGCCGCCGCCCGCCCCGACACAACCCACATCGTCCACAGTGCACTAAACATCTATACCCTACTAATAAAACGCACACAAAATGGACTCGTTTAAAATAATCGCAAATATTTACACAAATTTACAACCGTATTGTCGGGGGCGGGCGCAGCAGGCGCGGTAATATCACCAGAACACGAAACGCTCACTCGGAGTCCAATATCAGGAGATTGAGATTGCCTTGTACACGTACAGGGTCGACGTAGGGCGGCTCGGCTAGGGCGCGGCGGCGTCCTGGGGCACGTACCAGGCGGACGCGCGCCGGGCCGCCTACGCCAGGGGGTACTGTCACAAGGGCGGCTGCGCGTGCGCGTGGTGATGGTGGTACAGCGGCGACTGGTAGTAGTTGTCCGCCGGCGAGTGACCGTACCCATAGTTCACGTCGTACATCTTCAGGTCCGCCTTGGTGTCAGCGCCGGGCAGCAGCCGCGTGATGCTGAACGGGTGCTGCGCGGGCGCGTAGCCCGTGGGCTCCTGCTTGAGCTGCGCGTAGTGCTCCAACGCAAGCGGCGTGTGCTCGGGCAGGCACAGCTCGGGCGCCGCGTGCAGCTGCGCGAGCAGCTCGTCGCGCATCTCCTTGTCCTCACCGCCCGGCGCCGAGCCCGCGCCTACGCCGCCCTTCTCGTGCGCGTGCTCGCTGCGCTTTTCGTGTGACCCTCCGTGGTGCCCATGTCCTGTGTGGGCTTTCTGTGCCTGTCGTATCGACTCTTTCTTCTCGTCCTTAAACCGCTTCTGTCTCCGCAAGAAGCAACCGTTCTCAAACATGTTCCCGCTGTCCGGGTGTAGCGTCCAGAACGAGCCCTTGCCGGGCTTGTCGGGCGTCCGCGGCACCTTCACAAAGCAGTCGTTGAACGACAGCGAGTGTCGGATGGAGTTCTGCCAGCGCTGCTGGTTCTGTCTGTAGAACGGGAACAGGTCCATGATGAACTGGTAGATCTCCGACAGAGTGAGCATGCGCGAGGGGTTGTTCTGGATGGCCATCGTGATGAGCGAGATGTAGGAGTACGGCGGCTTGGCGTGCGTGTAGGAGCGGCGGTAGGTCTTGTCGTTGCGCGCGCGCTGCAGCGCCGACGTGGGCGAGGCGGCCTCCTGCTCGCGCGGCAGCGAGCCGTAGGGCACGGCGCCGCCGCCGCCCATGCAGGACGCCATGGTGCTGGGCGGCGAGTAGCCCACGCCCGGGGAGCCCATGCACGAGCTGCCGGCCACCATGTTGTTGGTGTACAGGTTCGGGTAGGGCTGCGCCGGCATGCAGCCCATACCGTTCACGTAGGGGGGCGCCAGGCCCGGCGACAGCGAGGACAGCGACGCGGACGTCGGCACGTCGCCGTACGACAGCTTCTGCGAGATCATGGCTAGCGCATCACCCGCGCGTGCACGCCGGCCAGGGGCAAACACTCGCACTGATTGAAAGAGTAAATAGAGGCCGGGGGCCCGCGCTCCCCTCCACTGTGCCGGCGATTGGCGCGCCGCGGGGCGGGGCCACGCAGCCCCGCCCAGGCCCCGCGCCCCCCGGCACCCCGCCGCCCCCCGCGCGCTCTCCCCGCTCCCCCCGGCACCCCGCGCCCCGAGCCGCGCTTTGCTCCGCACTGCGCCGCCGCCGTGCGCGACCCGCCGCTAATAATACCGCAGCTCCAAACGATAAAACCATGGAATTACCATAAGTGTTTGGGCAGGAATGTGTGCTTGTGACGACCGTTGAAACACACCATATAAGGCTCTACAAGTACCCACGCACAGTTTGGTGATATCCGTTTTCTTAGCAAATTATATCAGAGATAAGTATGTAGCGGTCGTGAATAACTCTTTAGATCCTCCTTACCTATATTGTACTGTATAACATAATTGTACATATTATATAGTGTAGGTCTTGAAGTGAATAAAAATTACAATAGAACGAAAATGTGTGCATCTTTGATCTGGTCAATATGATCGTGAGTCATACATTCTATCTATCCTAGAGTCAAACAAAGCCGTTATCCAGATGTTAAAATCAAAACGTACAAACACAAACAATAGATATATTTCAAAGTCGTATCATAGATAATAAAATAAAGTAGATAACTATTAGATAACCTAGCATGGATAACTTTATATACAGTGCTACGCGCAGCTACGAGCCGCTACGGCCTGATAAAAACAATAGGTAATATTGTGCTATTAAAGTAATTATTCCATACTTAATAAGAACAGATGGTTTACGGTAATTTGAATTGTTGAAATTAATTAATATTTTTAGTATAAATTATGGAAATTGTGGAAATAAGTAGGTACACTGGTACAGTTTCATCCGTGGGGTATTAATATTTTCAGTATGGATAAGAATTTTATGCGACTGTGAAGGTATTTGTATTCCAAGCATCCACTTATCTTTAATGAAAATTATTTAATTGGGGTACTGAAATAAATTCAAAGAAAACCCAACTTTACTCAATACTCAATCATTTATTGCATTCCATGTTACAGAGATGGTAGAAAAAAAAATTGTAAAAGATCAATATGGACCCTTTGTAGAGTATGCCTACTAATAAGTAAAATCGCCTGTTTCTAGGTTTGTCGGAGACAGTTTGTCGGAGTTTCATCATCATTTGAACCCGGTATCACCCGCTGTTTGGTATAGGCCTACCTTTTTCTCAGCCATACTTCTCTGCTAGAGCGCCTATCACCCAAGTGTACTTCGCAGTTTATAACATGTCGTCAACCCAATTGTACTACCAACATTATTTACTACTAGCTGCGCCCCGCAGTGTTACCCGCTACATTTTTTCGAAATAAGAAGTAGCCTATGTGTTATTCTGATGTATAAACTATATTATTTTGAAGTTTCATTAAAATCCATTCAGTAGTTTATACGTGAAAGAGAAACAAACATCCATCCATACTTACAAACTTTCGCGTTTATAATATAAACATAACATCACGCCTGTATTCCCCGAAGGGGTAGGCAGAGGTGCACATATAGTACACCCACATTTCGCCAGTTATGTTTTTGCGGTTTATAATATCAGTTGGGAAATATGCCGCTTATACTCATGCTATAGGATAGGCCTATGTCCAGCAGTGGACTAGGATAGGCTACTAGGTGATACTCACGTGTGTATTCGGGAATGCCCGACTAGTTCCGAACTCGAACGGAGCCCTTATTCATGAGCTAGTTCCGCGGCAGTCTCGACCAAATTATACAGTCTGTATTCTAAGCTTGCAGATGCAATAGCTAAACAACGGTTGGCTATCCAGCGCGCCGACGGCAACTCCACAAACTGTTTACTTAGATTAGTGTCTAGATTGATTTCAAATGAAATTGACCTATATCTTCGTTTTTAATAAGCTTAAAAAAGACGACAAAGAGTGTATAAAACAAGCGTGAATTGTCGATGAAAGGACAATGACTTCTGTAAAACAGGTACCTAAACCTAGCGCAGAAGTCAGAGACTTCATTTTAATTTGTGTGAAGTATATAATAGTGTAATTTTATGTGAATTAAAAGAAATTATTTTTATATTATATCAGTTTTTTGAGCTTTCTGATAGAGACATTCTATATACAAAAAACATACAGAGTGGACTTAACACCTTGGGCATTTTCTACTAGTCAAACCTTTGGGTAGTGCAAAGACAGATCATGATCAGTCCGAAAGCTGTATTGTAAGAAATTACCAGTCGGTGGTTAACGGTGATTCGTGAATCAAAATTTACAATAGATGTCCAGGCTATCGACATTAATTATCGGACCCACCTTGGGTCCATCGGATCCATTGCCTTTTACGTCTCACTTTCTTGGCAAAAGTGCATTTAGAAGCACAATGCCACGTTGTATGGCAATGCTGATTTTTTTACCCAAACATGAACCATCACGCGTAGAGTTAATTTTATAAATAAAGCCTTATGATTATATGTATCTCATGATCATTAGAAAAAAACCTACAAACATAATCATTAATGTATGATCCCACCACAATGTTTGCGCGCATGCGTCGCACAAACATATTAGCAAACGATCCGTTATTAGCTAAGTACGTGATGAGATGTTGTTTATTTCTTAATTAACACGACCGACTTTAATGAGTCGACTATATATCTGTTCTTAAGACGGTTTGGTTAGGCTTGAGACCTAAATTTGAATTTCGTACAAACTAATGTTTGAGGATTGCCTCGTTGGCCTAGAAGTCGCTTAGCGTGACTACTCAGCATGAAGTCGAGTATAAGAATCCAGATTCGAATCCCTGGTTTGGCAAAGTGTTATTGGGTTTTTTATTAAGAACTTCTCAGAAGGAGCACGGCGTCTAGATTTGTTCCCAGTTGATGATAATAGGCTCACCGCATAGGGGACTATGATATTTCAAAAAAGTACAGATATTTTACTAGTGCGCTCATTTTGAAGACTCGATAAGGGGTTAATATTAGTCTTGGATAGTACAATCGTTGTCCGATTTTATATAGACTAGTCTAGTTCGGCCTCAAAGTTCGGAACACTTTTCCCATCATTCATATTGTTAGCATATGACATACTAGCTGCGCCCCGCGGTGTTACCCGCTACATTTTTTCGGGATAAAAAGTAGCCTATATGTTAATCCAGGGTATAACCTATCTACATACCAAATTTCAACCAAATCGGTCCAGCCGTTTTGCGTGAAAGAGTAACAAACATCCACACATCCATACTCACAAACTTTCACATTTATTATATTAGTAGGATCTATACTTTTTGACGTATCATTGGTTGGGAGCTAAATTACTGGCGAAAAGTAATCGAAATTATGATTAAAAAATTACAATATAGACACAATAACAATCTACATTACATAGGCTATATTATTATCACAAACAAAAGAAGTAATTATAGTGTGTTATCGATGATTTGTTTTGCACTAGTATTGTTTTAAATATAGATTTTGTATGGGTATACGAGGAGTAAACATGGAGATAGTGTTTAAGTTTCTAGGTCTAACTTAAATTGATAAGAAGTGTGGTTTTTATACACGAAATTACTAAGTATTTTTCTATTCGAGTCGACGGAACTATTATCTAATTATAATTTTTAAATTGGGTTGTTGGTCGCTTTGAAGATTCTTCCAAATATTTTCCATTCACCAGGTAATAAAAATAAGGTATATTTTTTTAGTTATTTATTTTCATACTTTTTATGATTCATAAAGTAGGTAATGAACGTAATTTTACTATGTTTTAGGGAAAAAATAGATTACCTAGTGTGGTCACAGAGAGGACGTTTATCCATTGGACCTGCGTCTGAAAATAATTCATATCTTCTGCGTAGTGAAAAACGGCTTGACAGAACGACTTTATTATTAAAATAATATTAAATATCACAATTTGCTAAATTATTAATGATTTTATTTTGCAAATAGGTTCACAGGAAATACTTTAACACGTGATTCTTTTTTAAAGACTGGATGGCGATTACCAACCATGTGGAAGATATTCGGTCTTTGAAAGGCTTACGTGGGGACACAGGTAACAACTTAAAGGGAATGAGGCAACAGATAGAGACAAAACACAGCTGTTCTATAAAAGAACAGCCATATTAATTAGTCACCAGAAGGAAGTATTGTAAAATATGGATAAATATTTTTACTACCGTTCAAGTCTTTTTATAGGCCCTAATTGCCTAAAGTAAAGCAATACCTTATCAATATTTGTGTCATTTAAGTGATTAAGAAATGCGAAGAGGTGTCACTTGAGGTCTACAGGACTTCAAAACATCATTAACATATTAATTAAGTCCAAAGTCCAGTCTGCTGATACCTAATGTGTTTGTCTTTGAAGTTTATTGCGCACTGTGTTTACTTCGTCATAAAACTAGGTATAGGAAATAGCCATGGGTTATTAAAAGTAAGTTTTTTATAGCGCTATGTTACGGTGGGTGCGTAAATATACCTGGGTTTTATGGGAAATAACATAATACCACGCCTGTATTCCCCGAAGGGGTAGGCAGAGGTGCAAGTATAGTACACCCACATTTCGCCAGTTATGTTTTAGGTCCCAATGTAATAGGGGGCGAGCCTATTGCCATCATCCGGGCACAAATCCAGACTCCGTGCTGCTACTGAGAATTACCTAATGGAAAAACCCAGTAACACTTTTCCCGACCCGGGATTCGAATCCTAGACCTCGTGCTCAGCAGTCGCGCTTTGCAACCACTAGACCAACGAGGCAGTCATGGTATATGGGAAATAAATTATATATCGTTATATGAATGTTTTATTTTCAGACTGCTTTGTTGGTCTATTGGTACTTAATGCGGCTTTTGAGCATGAGGTCTGCGTTCGAATCCCGGGCCGGGCAATGTTACTGGGTTATTAAATTACGTAATTCACGGTACCTGCACGGAGTCTGAATATGTGCCCGGATGATGGCCAATTGGGACCAATAACATAACTGGCGAAATGTGGGTGTAGTATATTTCCACCCACTTTTCGCCAGTTATATAGGTGTATATTACACCTCTACCTACCCCTTCGGGAAATACAGGCGTAATGTTATATTATTAGTAGACCTGTTTTCTGTTTTCATAGACATAGACATTTATTTGTGACCATAGGTAAAAACAAGATGACAACATTATTTTACAGTTGGTAACACTATAGCTGGCTGTTCTGCCATATAGCTGGCGTACAAATAATTCATGATCTTATAAGAGGTGTAGCAGCACTGTTATAATCCTATAAGATATTTCTGCTGTTCTTAATGGCAAGGTATGCAGATACAGTTATTTGATTATCATATGAATATCAACATGATCCAATGAATTTTTCCCAGCAACCAAACAGTATAAGAAGCTGGCTGACAGTTTGTATAAGAATTCCAATACTTTTAGACTTGGGTCTACCCCTACAAGGGCCGGGTGCCTATTGAAGGTTTCCCCCCGAAAACAAAAAAAGGTACACGCACCAACAATCTTCGGCGAAAACAGTGTTTGAGTAAAGTGCCATCATGCGTCTTACCTCTGATGTTAAAGTTACATTTTGGCGTTCTTCTTAACTATGTCTAACCTTTGTCTGCTATCCAATGAACATAATATTCCTTACATTTATCACCTTCAAAACAAAAAGTTAAACAATAAGTTTTTTTGTAAACATCGGTTTTATCAATTACCAGCTGCGCCCCGCGGTGTTACCCGCTACATTTCGGGATAAAAAGTAGCCTATGTCTTAATTCAGGGTGTCAGCTACCTCCTTGTGAAATTTCATCAAAATCGGTGTACCCGTTTGAGCGTGAAGATGTAACACACACAAACACACTCACAAACTGTCGCCTTTATAATATTAGTGTGAATAGTGTGAGAAGTAGAAAGAAGACATTCATCTAAGACAAAAAGTACTATAGTAAAGTATCGTATTTGTATTTTTTCTCTCTCTATCCACCAGACAGATGCTACTAATGTATTGTACTGGTATATGTACAAGGGTGAGTCTGTATCCACGTATGTATGGCTTGTGAATAATAATGTAAAGTAAATGGAATGGAAAAGAGATAATGTTACGTCGACCGCGCAGGCGGCCCATGAAGGCAATATACGGGTGTGTTCCTCCTAGAACTTGTTGTATACACACGCTTTTGTTTTAGGAATGATTGGTGTATGATAATTTATCTTATAATATAACTAGTAATATTATATTTATTTTTATTATATATTTTGATAATTATTTGTAACGTAGACTGAAAGAGTAATTAATTTCATTAAGTGCCCCTTACAGGTTTACCTTGAGCTTTAATTTGCAACATAACTACTGAGATCATCAGTAGGTACACATATAATGTGATGAATTGATGTTGTTCGTTCCAGCCCCAATCTTATCTTATCTCTCGATCTAATTAGGTACCTACCTAGGTTAGTAAATAGACCGATTTGTTAATTTACCAACAACTAATAAATAGGAATAACGTATGAAAATAAAAAGTTACAATATCTGTCCCATTTTTATTGACTTTTTATAGGTACTACAATCATTCTTCAGTGCCATAATGCACTCTCTCTTATTACCCCAAATATAATATCACTTAGACGAGACGAGTATAAAAAAAAAGGGACGTATGTATCTGGTTACAAGGGGAGCGTACCTAGTGTGTGCAACTCTACACCGGATCCAAGTTAATGGTGGATGCGTGTCGCGCCCTACAGCCCGCTCGCGCTGCGCTACGTGTGTGGACCGCGTATAGCGGCACGTTTTATTTACTGGTTAGTAATAATATATAATCGTATACCTAGTTCTGTGTTTAAAAAGTATTGATAGCCGAGTGGTATGACCGTTGGACTGGCAAGTTCACTGGAGATCGCAGTATTGGTGGTGAAGTTACAGAAGACGCTGCCACTCTTCTGGATTTTCTCTTAGTCGCCTCTTACGACACCCACGGGAGGAAAGGGGTGGTCAATTCTAGGCCGGATACCACTCAGCAGCAAAACTTAGTTTAGTAGATACTATTTAGCATGAATCATTCTGTAGGTACGTCAAATTGTACGCACCTACAACATTAGCATAGAACCTACTTCGTGCTAATTGGATACTACCGTTCACTTAAGTTTAAACACATTGCAGCTTCTCGTAAACCTTACGAGTTAAGATGACAACTTCATTTCATATAAACATTGTAGTGACAATATAATGAATAGTGGACGCTAAGTGCAACTGCTAGGATAATGTCCTAGGTTCGAATTTTAGGTTAAGTTTTACTGAGTTTTTCTATTGGTGAATCTCGGTAGCAGCACGAAATTTGGATTAATGCCCGGTGGAACGGTAGACCGACGCGACCGGAGAGAAATCAGGCGCAAAGCACGAAGAAGCCTTTTTTTTTTTTTTTTTACCGTGAGGGAAATGCGTTACGCGTCCCTCGCCGTTGGGAGACGACTGGGGTATGTGGGACTCTCCCCCGAACCCAATAAGATCCAGGGGCCTACCCACTAAAAACCTCACCTGCCTGCTCTGCGCTTTGGATGGCGGGGAGGCGGGATCGCTGCAGCATTCTACCGCCAACAAGCACGAAGAAGCCTGGAGATGTAAAAATGATCACCCATCATAAGACTGACCGCGGCGAACACGGCTTAACTTCGCAGATCGTCTAATCTGCGCGGTAACCACGAAGCTACGATACCCTCAACGGAGGTGACTGAATTATATAAATAATGAGCACAGTAACACTACGTGAGCGAAGATAAAGGAAGACGCCCAGTATCTAGATATAAGTGATTAAAGCTCTGCTACGAACTTTGTTGTTTGCACGATTATAGCGAGCTAATTAGTGCTGTTTGTTCCTTAACACGACGCCTGTTTGTTCAATTAATGTTTTGTTTATCATTATTATAATAGACGTCCGCGACTGTAGGCGGTGAAGAGGACAGGGCTGCTAACAAATATTGTTATAAAAATACATAGAGATGGCTTACTTACTTAGATATAAACGATGCTGAAATGTGTTTTAAATAAACAACTTTTAAGTCAATTGAGATCTCTGTTCTTTGACTTGCAAACGACCATTTAATCAATTGTTCAATATTGTCAATTTTTGTAAGTGAGGGAGGGGATAAGGTTAACTGAATTAGATTGTATTTCTTCTTTTTTAACATCCAAAAATTATCCATTTTGCAGATTTTAAGTCATTTCAAAAATAGAACATAGACTAAAAAGTTTCGTTACAAATATCACGCTAATATTATGGCGAAAGTTAGTGTGCGTTTGTTACTTCATCACGCTCAAACGGCGGGCCCAATTTTGATAAAATTTTGTATGGAGGTAGCGACACCCTGGATTAGCCCATAGGCTTTTTTACCGAAAACAACACCGCAGTGTGCAGCTAGTAGGTATATCATTATATTGTTTGCCTTTCCAAACCAGCTATCAATATTACTGAAGCAACATTGTCTCGGCAAGAAATGCGTCCAAATCGTAGGCAATCCGGTCAAACCAACGACTACAATTGCTAATTCAACGTCACACAATATATCTCAAATAAAAATATATGCAATCTTGTTAAAACATAATTCTACATTGTTAATACAATACAAGCCTGACCACAGCGAACCCTTTCGTTGTCAGAGAAACCATAGATTATGGAACAAAGAGTTAGACAAGCTATGATTGCATTAACACCGGGGTAGATAAGAGCAGGTAAGGTAAGCTTGTACCTCACAATATTATCACGTATAGCATAAGAATCCTTTTCTTCTGCTAATGTGTCACAAATGACACTAAACTGTGGTCTTTTGTGGTATGATCGAACTGAAATTGACGTGAGAATTTTGAGGTGTTTCTTGGTGAAATTGGCGGACCTCCCGTGGCCTGGCATGCAAAATATTGTATATAGCATTATGGAATTTGTCTAAAATTATTATATTTGATTCTAATTATTTCTGCAATATATATTAGATGCATTTCTCTTAAAAACAATTTATTATTTTTAAGTAGATTTACATTTTAGTAAAGAAGTATGTTTAGGCTAAGAAAGTGTACTTGTACGTAAGTCAACCAAACGCAATCCAACAGCGTATAAAGCCAGAAATACAATAAAAAAAACAAATAACAATCACATATGAACACCTCAACCGTGGAGCAAGCTCATGCCCCACCCAGTAGCTGTCTCAGCATACATATTTACACACTGTGTCTGCACCAGTAGCCCACTTGTGTATGTACATACTCAATTCAAGGACCACTCTCATCATGAGAATAATAAAAATCATACAATCTACATACATCGTTGCGATATCAATGAGGTAATGCACAAAAAATATGTTTGACATACACAACTATTATAAACATGTACATACACTGTGGTGGGTAAATAGTTATACACTAGGTTTTGCATTGGTTTGACTTGTGTGCTTTACGCTTTAGGACTTGGGCGCTCGGTTTTGGATAATGAATGTTATGATAGCGCTTTATTGTCATAATGAGGCTTATTTGGTCGATCGGAATAAATTATATCCAGGTAAGTATTATTTGTTATTACTTTTGGAACTTTGGAAAAATATCGTTGTTTTAATTCCATTTTAAAAATGACCTGATTGGCGCAGTGGCTTAGAAAGAAAGAAAGAAAGAGTGAAAGAAAGAAAGAAAGAAAGAAATAATTTATTTATATGACTTTTGGTGTCATTTTTGCATATTGCCCATGCTAAGTTTGAATCTAAATTAATAAAGGAAATTTGAAAAATGATGGCCACGAGCGGTGTTTGAATCCGCGACCTTTGATAAATGCGAGCAGCGACACGGTGGCGCAGTTGGTTAGAGCAGCGCCACGGTACGCCGAAGGTCGCGGGTTCATATCCCGCTCGTGTCCATCATTTTTCAAATTTCCTTTATCAATTTAGAATAATTTATTTGTTAGAATATAGTACAATTTAGGTGTATATATTTTTATTAGTTTCATACATTCCAGCAGTTCTATTGTACAAATATTTAAATATCTATTAGTTACTTTAAACTCTTAGTAATTGGACTGCCGCGCTAAGGGTTGAGGGATCGATTGGCTATCGCGCTTCTAGCAAAGACTATATAATGACGATAAAAAGATGGTAGCAAGGTTAATTGCATAGCCTTTATCTTATAAAAACTACTTATTTAAACATAGCCGCAGGCACAGTTAGCTCATCAAATCAATTGAGGATACATATGCTGTAAAAACACGTCATGTTTATTTAAGTTAGCAAATTACGGACTTAATCTCAACGATAACAGTTAGGAGACACTTACTGATCAATTTATACACTACAGCCCTCTTACCATGAACTCTTAAAGCAGGATATTTTCGTTGTAGAAGCGAGACACCGCTACTTGCAGTGTAGCGCTGCGTCTCGCTTCCACAACGGAAAGTATCCCGCGTTAAGAGTACATGGTAAGGGGCTGGTTATATCAGACAGGCTTTAACAACTACGCAATAAATACTGTCATAAAAAGTTACTTCGATGAGTGTGTTTTTATTAAATACAAAATGTTAGGTAAGTACATTCTTGGGTATTACAAAAACAAAATATACCTATCTAATAATTATTTAGTAATAAAAAAATACTAAATTTTGATATAACATGCTCTAACTCAATCTGTTTTTTACTAAGGCTAGTAGAAGACACTTATAAACCAACTCGTTGCGGTTCTAGTGACAGTAAAGTTCGTCATTCACGTCACAAGTCATTCCACTCTAAAATAATAGGCTTGGAACAGCTTTGAATATTGTAAGTGATAATATTTACGATATAAACCAAGTACCCACGTTTAACAATGTTGAAAACTTATATAAAGATATCTAAAACCAATATCTTTGGCTGCCCTGTAATAATGTTCGCGGCCTGTTAGCTGCGACTAGCCAATCTACGCAGGAGCTATTATAGTGCACAAGTATACGCTCCCTATTCCCTCACTTATAGTCCGATGGGCCGGTAGACCGACACGACGAAGAGAGATCAGGCGCAGAGCCAAAGGCTTAACGTGATTTGAGAGGTTTCCACATCTGAAAACGATCACCCATCATAAGACTAACCGCGGCGAGCACAGCTTGACGTCGCAGATCGACTGATTTGTGCGGTAGCCACATAGCTACTAGCCCCTCATAGCTACCCTGTAGATATCTTATAGGTATTTAATTCGTTTATTCTGTAAAGCAGTGGGCTGGGCTAAGACGTACTTTTTGTGGTAAGTATGAACGGTCACCCATCTAAAGACTGACCGCGGCAAGCGCCGCTTGACCTAACAAATCGACTAATCAATACCGTAGCTTGGAAGCTACGAACCTCTGCGAAGTGGCAGTACTCTTAACCATATTTTTAACATGTTATAACGTAAATAAGATATAAGCTCCTAATTATTTTATGATTGAGATGAAGGTTTGGTTTCCTTGTCCTGGTCACTGTGGGTGGTCCGTATCACGCCACTTAGCGCGTCACTCAAAAAATCACAACGAAAAAATATGAAAATATCACACTCATAACAGGTAAGGAATAGAATGGACATACTGACTATCGATGCAAGGTAATTTAGTCTTCGGTAAAAGAAGTACTAGGTCAATAAAACGAATCATACTGACATAAAAATGTTTGATGATTGTTATTAATAATTAAAATGTAAGCTAGTTAATAATAATTGTTCAAATTAGACGTTTAACACCTCAGTCTGCCCGTGACCATGAATACTGTAAAGGATTCGGAACGTCGGGACCAAAAATCTATTAAAAAACCGCGATAAAATCCATAAACCTAGTTTTATTTCAATGTCTAATATTCGCGTAAGTGATAAAATCATTATAAAAATGTTTGTTAGTTACTAATACATATTATGTAAGTAAATAAACCTCAGTTTATTTGGCAACCAGGACAAACAGATTTAAAAAATCACAATCTTACAGGTAATGTCCACACTAATTCCGAACGTCGCCATGTTTGTTTTCCTAGGTCAGGTACGATGCGCGGGCGCACAGGTATGCCCCATCCGTCCCCGGCTCGAGAGCTTGTTTCCTCTGCCTTTTCACACGATAATGAAACAACAACTATTCCAAAATGTTGGCTAAAACGTGCCTTCGGTCTCGTACTGGAAGATGAACGAAATCCTTGACGGACGTGTTTTGATTAGATATGGGATTAGAAGAATAAATACAAATATACTTGAGTATTCTAAGTAAATGTCCAGTTTACAGACTTAACAGCGTTAATACTGTATAAGGAATGTTTTATGCCTTACTGTAGGTAGAACCTTCTTTATTTTGTAGACATAACATAACCTCACGCCCTTATTTCCCGAAGGAGTAGGCAGAGGTGCACATATAGTACATCCACATTTCGCCATTTAATTGGGGGCGAACCAATTGCCATCAACCGGGCACAAATCCAGACTCCGTGCTGCTACTAGGAATAACCTAATGGAAAAACCCAGTAACACCGCCCGACCTGGGATTCGAAACCAGGACCTCGTGCTCAGCAGTCGCGCTTAGCAACCACTAGACCAGGCAGTAAGAATATCTAAGAAAATACAATAATATTATTTACGCATACCTAAGATTGGAAAATATCTTCTTGTTTGGCTTTGTGGTGGGTAGTCCAACCACTGCGTCATATGACTAGCAGGGGCACGCACAGACCAGGATGACTACGACATTTCCTTAATTTCAATTTCCTCGTAGGTATATGCAAAAAATTCAACCACTCACCTGAAGTTCATAAGCATTGGTAGCAAAAACCGCAATCGAAAAAACCCATTAGCCACTAGACTTATCTAACGATATTTTGCAAGTAGATTTATATTTTAACGGCAAAAACCTTCATTAAATTCTTTATTTTTATTTAAATTTATTAATGTGACTCGAACGGCGTCGCGGTAGGCCCAGAAGAAGATGGTAGGACAAGCTTGACTCCAAGAGAAATGGTCTATCGCAGCTCACAACTGAGAGGAATGGAGGAAGGAAAGGGGGGCCTTTGCCCTGCAGTGGGACGATCATGGCTGAAATAATAATAATAATGTGACTATAGCCAGTGGCGGATTTATAGATTTGCCGCCCGTAGGCTATTCAATTTTTGCCGCCTCTAAATTTTGATATCTTAGTCCACAATCATATCAATTTTCTATCAATGAAATTCTAACTTTATAATTTGTGCTTCATCATCCTCGTTACATCAACTTTTCCCATATAGTTATTATTATTGAGAACTAGGGTACCGTGTTAGATCTTTGATTATTTTTACAGCAAAGAATTATCAAAAAACATTATTTTAAGGAAAAAATATCTCAATCGTATACCACTTTTAAAGTAAGGTAAGGTATGTCTTAAAACTATACAATACTTACATAATATGAATTAAGCTTACGTAAAAAACATACATTTGGCGAACGTTGATTAACATTTATTATTACACTCACAGTTTAAAAACAATACAATAAATATATCTTTTCTTAATTATTTGTTAGCAATTTAATTTATATAATTCGTGTACGACATGAGCGCTTAAGGCCTGCTCATTTGGATTTTCCAAACTTTTTCTTACTACAAATAAAATAATTAACAGATAAAATGTATCAATTTTCTAATGAGCAAATTGTCTCACTTCATATTTTGTGGAGGGAATTTTTTTATTGTCAAGTCACAGTCGTTCAACTATCAGTTATTCGATTAATATGATCTCTATACGATATTGAACTAGTTTTTTATTTAATGAAAATTAGTCAATTTTTGTCAGTATTTTTATTAGACCATCGATATTATATCGATTGAATTAGGTACCTATAAGCAGATCTCATAATTAGGTACACGGAGAAAAAATTATAGCAGTTATCAGTGAAGAATATATGTAAAAATGACTAAATTTCGATTATAATATCGAATCGCTATTGCGATATTCTAAAAGTTCATAATCATTATTGTATAATTAGTAAAGCGTTTAAGAATTGTTCATGCAGAGATGTTGAAATATTTATTAATTAGCACTGTATATGAGAACATTTCGATATTTGTTCAATATTTTAATTTCTCTCGAATTTTCAAAATTTATATTATGTGTGTGTATAATATATATTTTTTTAATTTGTAAATCGAAATAAAAAAATTATGAACTAAATTTGCCGCCCCTTAAAATTTGCCGCCCTAGGCTCCAGCCTACTCAGCCTGCTGGTAAATCCGCCACTGACTATAGCAGTGATAGCCGAGTGGTATGACCGTTGGACTGCTAAATGAAACGCCGCAAGTTCAAATCCCGGCACGCAACAATGTCCTTTCGAATTCATGTGCGTACTATAAATTAGTTACTAAAATCGGTAAAACAAAACATAACATCACGCCTGTATTTCCCGAAGGGGTAGGCAGAGGTGCACATGTAGTACACCCACATTTCGCCAGTTATGTTTTTTGGTCCCAATGTAATGTCTATTGCCATCAACCGGTAAACAAAACAAGAATATATCATTAACCTTTATAGACCTACTTAAGTCCGTACGTAGTATTTTTTTTCAATACAGCTATGTATCTAAAACTATTTGGCACCACTTTGAGTAACCTTCCCATCGTCAGTACAAAGAGTTCGAAGCTTTAACTTGATATTCACAACATGTGAAGTGCTCTTTGCAGCGCCGTTTATTGGAGTACCATAGAGTCTTAGGTTCTCACGTCTACCCACGCTCCCCCAGCCAAGCACGCGCTTAAAAAACAATTAAAGTTATGCCACAAACTAGAATTCTGTGGGGCTTACATGGTGACGTTTAAGGGGAACTTTTTCATAAAAATAGGTAACTTAGGTTTTTATATGTAGTATGATGATAGAAATCTTATGTATCGATTAGTTGGCATAAAAACATGAGATTGGTACCTTACTCAAAGATTAAGTATTAAGAAGAATTAACATTAGAGATGATAACTCTGAAAATATATTTCAGAATTATTGCTTGGACACGTAAAAATTATGTAGTTATTATTAATTACCTTAACTACTTTAGACCCTAAGCATATAAATACAAAACACTTAAATGTCTTTCATTACCCAATTTTCTTCGTGCCTCGATAACTGAGTACCTAATATTAATCAGCCCAACGAAAGTAAGAGCAAAGACACACGCGTCATGTAAACCCACCCGCTACTTCTCGATACGACTCGATATCGCGAGTCCCGGGCATCGCTCGCGGCCTGTAATCCCGGCGCGTAATCCCGGACAAGTGGCCGCCTCAGGGGACCGCTGGGAACTTTATTACGGGCCCTGATTACGCATGTACCCGCGGTTTAGCCTCGCAAGGGGACCTCGGATATTTAACAGTCGTAATAAGGAATTAATTTGACCTCCCCCGAAGCAGTCTTACTGCAGCATATTAAACTTCTAGTAGGATAACGGAACGACCCTTTTATTGTTTTGGGAACGTGAAATATGTATGGTTGTGTATGTGAGACTTTATTTGGGACATTATTTGTACCTATTGGCGTGTGTAAGAACTCTTTGAACAGCCAACTTTTTTTTAGAACTTGTCTCTCGCTGTTAGCTCTGAAGGAGCTCTTACTGCTTACTGGTTGGTGAACAACCTGGTGTCAGAGTTTTAAAGGCCTGTAGGCGCACTGACATGGCTCTACAAGTCTACACATCGTTAAAAAATCTCTCAGGTGTGCCGGTTTCCTTGCGATGTTATCCTTTACAGTTTTTAGCGACTGATAACTAATTAGTACGCACATAAATTCGAAAAGACATTCGTGTGTGACGGGGTTTGGTACTAAACCAGGTATTAAACCTACAACCCATATCGTAGCAGGCCAATTAATTAGCCGCTACGCCAATTAGGTTGTGAACTCCAAACAGCAACTTTCAATTGAGGTTTCATTTCGCTGTCTTGATCATATTAATAAACAAAGCTGTACGCTATCACAACATACCTTGCTCTATGTGTAAGTGGCTTTGTCATGGTTGACCCTTATTACATAGACAGCTGTCCTGCCGATCAATGTTCTCACCATTACTACAATTTACTTACAATGCAATTAACTGCGTGCGGTTTACCACTATAACTATCCTATTACACGTACTTGCATCATGATTTCTATTTTTCGGCACCGAAAAAGCACGATACAATACTTAAATCTTCCTCTTCTATACTCAAAAAATTATATTATTTTAAACGAATTTACGCGCAAATAGGACCCATACTTTATCTAGCCATATATAAAGACGTCGGTCCCTGGTCTGTGTGTTTATTTTTGTGAAACGCACCCACGATATAGGAGAAATACCTAGTGTGCGGTGGTGTTAAAATATAGTAATAATTAAAGCAGCCCTGTAGATATATAGTAACAACAAAAAAAAATTGGTAACACCGAGTCCAAAATGCGTAAAGAATGAAAAAAAATTACCCTAAATAAATTTACTTCAAGCTATATCTTTACCAAGTTTACCCAAAATACGATTCACCTAAGTTCGATAACAATTAGTAAAAACCGATACAGCAACAAACGTACACGTCTTAGCGCTATCCCACGCATTCTCCTAAACACCTCGTTAGCACGCACTGAAATAAAAACATCGGCGAGGTGGTGCATCTAATTAAAGGGAGGGGGTTGTAGGCTAACAGGAGGGGTAGGGGGGTACACGGTAGCTATGGCGGGCGTTAAGTGGCTCTCGCAGTAAAACCATCATAAACTTGTGTCTTCGCCATAACCTGTACAGGGGAAAGACATATTGGATATACTGACCTGTCCTTTTGAAAGGAAAGAGGTTACTTCTCAAGTAGATATACTAAGGATTGGAAAAAAAATTGAAATGTGGTGTTACATTAAAAAAGACTCCAGAATTCCAGATTGCTCTTGCGAAATATGGTAACATAACGTGATGCTATAACTGGGTGATCAAAGCTTTCTCTAGGTTAATGTTTATTTTAAATACCTTATTGATAAATGGAATAAACAATACCGTAAAATGATTTTCCTGTTTTCAAATCAATGATTGCTTTCAAACGTCCTGTATGTCGCGCAGGTGTACAAGACCACCCGTATTCAAGCACTCTCGAGCGACTAGTTTTGTCCCTGGGATTCGCCCGCACATGGGAGGTGCGTCCTCCACACAGAGGACCACTCTCCGTCAGATAGCGACTTCATGCCCTGTCTGAGGCTAAAACATTTTAGTGTTAGGGATGTTTTTAAAGCGGAGTACCGAAGTCAGTGGTGTATCGAAAGAGAGGTTTATGTCAGACTGTGTCCAGCAGTAAAGGGAGATAGGCCGTTGGTGATGTAAGTACCTATTTTTAAAGGAGACTGATACGAAACAAATTACAAAAAGTCAGATACGTATTGTTTCTGAACGTAAATTACCTAATAGTTCCATTTCTCCGGATTCCGGTAATACTCGCTACCGATATAGAACTTATGATGAGTGCCGAACTGTGGATAAAAATCCAGAATCCGTGCTGCTGCTGAGCTAGCTAATGGTAAACCCAATAATACGTTGCCTGACCCGGAATTCGAACTCACAACCTCATGCTCAGCAGTCCCGCTGCAACCACTAGCCCAAAGAGGCAGGCTTGCAAAAATAATTGTTTGGTACTACACACTAGGCTTGTTCTAGCTTGCAAGTAGATGCAAGTCCTGCCCCAACAGGGATCTTAATAAATGTTTGCCCAGACAATTAAACAGGGGCATAGACAAACATCACGTGGGTGGGCCGGCCGTTCAAATCAAATGACTCCGCGTTTTCTTATACGCGTGTTATATTTTTTTTCTAGTTGTTGAAAATAGTGAGTGAGTTATGTCAACATTGGTATTTTGACGTGTTTTACGTTTTAACTTCCAGATTTTGATATATAGGTATTTTATTTTGTATCTGTATTAAAGGTTATACCGAGAACCTGGTTGACCGCCCACCTGGTTGTTCGACGACATGATCCGCGCAGTGACTAGTTGGTTCGATTTCCGCACGGTACAATTTTTGTTTTCCGCAGATGTTTGTCCTGAGTCTGGGTGTTCGTGTGTGATATTACATGTTTGTGAAACGCACCCACGATACAGGAGAAAATCCTAGTGTGAAGTAACATTTAAAAAACCTTTCTGATGACCCTGTCTCATATAAGTTTTATGAGACCAGAAGAAACCTAAAAACTTAGCATTATCACATTTTTTGACGAAAATTATGTTGTAGACAACCCTAACAAATCTTATACCAATCTAAATTAACGGGCGCACTTCAGAAAAATTAAATCCATGCCAGAAACAATATTTTCTCATATCAATAGCCCCAAAGATTCGTCACAAGTATAATCAAATTAATTAAATATAAATAATAAAAAAATAACGCGTGTCGGACAGTGTGCACCCACTTTATACGATGCGGATGACTGATTTCTAAACGAACGGCGCGCGTAAAGTTCCCGCGCAAAAATATTTTTTTTCAACTCAACCTATTCAATACTGCCAACTGTATTTTGCGCCCTATGCTTTCGTAATGAGGTTTATATTACCCTGTTTCATTACCTATTCTCACGCATAAGTAATTGTGGTCAGAATAATGAACGATGCATTAAAAAAATAACCTCAAAAGGGTCACACACTTCATGTAATTGAAGAACGATTTTGTTTATATTGGGGACTGGTGTAGATAATGATCTTTTGAACAATGTATTATACTGAGATTGGATCATATAGTTTGAAAAACAAGTGTATTAATTTCCGTATTTGTTAGGTTTTATAGCCATATCATCTCTCTACAAAGACGGGTTATAGAGTTATTTAACCCTTGGAGCGCTACAGTCATGTATAGAAGACAATGCTTCCGCACCCTCCACGCCATAACTCTACCTGGAGACAATACTAAATTGTAACATTTTTGTAATGTAATAACAAACAATTACAATAATCGTATTAAATATTACGATTAAAACTTGTATTCTAATAAAATCGTGGTGTGGAGGACACGACAAAGCTTATCTTCCATACTAGACTGGCGCTTAAAAGTTTATTAAAGAACCCGGTAGATACTAGAAAGTCATTATCACAAAATGCTAAAATAAATCCGATTCTGACTAAAAACCTTAGTCATAAACTACAAAAGGTTAAATCGAGTATCTATTAATATTGATTTAACTCCACATTATCATTACGTCACAGCTTTTGGCGGGTGCATCCCTTCACTAAGCACCTGGTTTCACGCATCAAACTAACACTAAACTCATTACAACCTCATCCCTTCACCGACAGCACCCCATCTACCTGCCCTCCTCCCTCTTCCCACGGAGCCCTCCCTATACAATAAAACTTGTAAAAATATAATTATAATCATATGCGCATGTCAAGAGCTTCCGTTTTGTGATTGGAATATCACGGGTTTTAGAGTTCTGCGAGTTGTTATTAAACCTGCGTCAAAATTGTATATTATCTCTATGAGTAATAAATTATAATTAAGGTATCCTACGTCCAGTAACGTCGTCTTCATTACTGATACTAACGCATTAAATAAGTACCTAGATACGGAATTTGTCGTTAATTTTGCTCCGTATACAGTCTATGTCATGTCGTATTCTAACAAATAGAAGCACAACTTTCTAGGCTTTACATTAGTATAGTATTATCTATACCAAATTGCTGTACGGAATTAAAACGCTAACAAAAAAAAACAATCGACAATATTTTTAATTTACACCAGAAACATGTAGGGTAGAATAGCAACTGTCAGTTTGACAGCGCGCGCTTTTTTAGTATTGCCAATGCACGTTGCATACTTATTATGTAATTTGTAGGGATGGGACTCACGATAAGCATTAGGGGTGGTTGATTGATTAAACACGCGTCGCGCCGGTCAGATAACTGGCAGTTAAACGTGTTTAAATGATAAGGGAGGAAATTATGCGTGTAGACGTATATGATGATATCAACTAGAGTAGATCTAATGCAAAAAAACAAATAGGAAACTAATTTAGTTCTTTATTTTAATTAAAAGCTTATTTGATAATTTTACTGTCTCATTTAAACTCGTTTAAAAAAGAAAATAAATTACAACGATAGAGACAATTCAAATGCAATTTTGTGTCATATCATAGACAAATAAGTAGAATATTTTCCTCATTTTCGGTCATATCAAATCAGAATTGTATTTGACTCCCATCTCTCTTTATTCCTATAAAACAAAATTTGGTACCTTCGTTTCCCAAACAGTACCAGCAGGTGTGATGTATATCATTGGTCACGTGCCATATTGTATAAAATGTTCTCTCACGTCCGGTTCATCGGTAATTTAATACATACGAATTAGCAACTATTGCACATCAATTTTAAAGGCACGAATACAGTTTTTATCCCTTCATTAGTATTACTAATTGGTTTTGAGTTTTGTAATAATGGGTTATAATTTATAATTAAATTAATATATTATATTGGCTGGATTCTTGTAGTTAGGTTTCTTATATTATGTAAGTAGTACCTAATGTTTCACAGATTTTACCGTCACAGGCTTTTCGAGTGTATGTATGTATGTGAATTTTTTCATAAGTTTTCGTGTTGAGAACTAACACCGGACTAATACGTTTATTAATGCGTTGTATCAAGATTTTGGTATACCTATATAACTATGGTTTATCATGTTGGAAATAAAGATTCGTTTTTCCTATCTTTATCTTCCTAAATAATCAATTAGTCAATTATATAACTTTAAGGCTATTCAAATTAATGTACGCGGCAGCACCTATGAACACCTTAACCCTAGGCAATATATACGATAGCAAAATATCAAAATAACCAACTGAAACAGGAAAATACAAAAACAAATCCATAGTTAAGTTAAATAACGTTGAACATAGCTGCAAAGTGAAATAGTACAAACTCTCTGAAGCTTGGTCCCCGGTACAGGTGGGGCTTAATCAAATTATACAAATTGCAACATACAATATTCATTGCGATAGGGACGGGAGCGTTACGTCGCGCAATTTGTGGAGTTTCTGTTAAACGCTAGGGTTTCATGGAGAATGTTTAACTACTGTAAATAAATGTTGGAATATGACATTGAAATAGATGCACTATGTACCTGTTTAAATTGAAATAAATATTGCTGCCGACAAAACTAGTTTTAGGTATTTGTTCCACCTAGTAGGTAGGTAACCTAATTGTTATTTAAATTAAATATTCAAACGGTTTCGTAGGGCATTAGTTTGTAGCTCCGATTTTTGTAAATGTTCCAATAAAGACCACACCATATCATACTAAGGTGCTAATAGTTTTCCGATTTGGTATTCGACTCTATTTAATGTTGCCATTACTCGGATTTCTAAGTTTCATGTTACTTATATGCAGCCTCTATAATTATAATTTAGACACATTGATATGAGAATTGGATCTATTAGATAGAAAGCTTAAAGACAAAGCAAAAATTAAAATATTTTTCAATCGATAATTTTGATGTTATCGATACTATCACATCTCTACAAACAATCGACAAGTGTGATTAATTCATGTTCAATAATGATGTGGAGGTTTCGAGCGGTGCGGTGGCGCGGCGAACGATTGATTTGTGCCCAATTTGTCGACGCGGCGCTATTTGACCGCCATGTCTGCCTATACCGCAACTCAAATATTCATTGTCATAATAGCGGACAATCATGCGTAAATGTATTAAATAATTATTATAATAGTAACATGGAAAACGAGTTACAGGTCGGTAATTTCCATCGTTATTTATTCAGTAATAGTTTTACTGCTGGTTTTCCTGCTACGCTATAAGCATATCGATTCAGATTTTTTAAAGTTTATATTTGTTGCTTTTTCTGAAGTTGTTCGAAACCCATAAGTTCTTAGTACAAACGTACGAGTTTTCGTTGACCTGATATTTTTACCAAAACCCATAACAAGTAGTTTGTTTAAAAGAATGTTGGTTAGCCCGTATTTGGCTAGTGCGTAAGCCTTTAGTTACCTATGTATGTATTCATATAGAAATTTGTACGCATAAGCTGTGGGAACACCTTAATAAATGAATAACAAAATATCAGTCTATCTACAGTTTTCCAATGACTCAAAACTTTTCTTTATTTTCCTTCCCACGCCTGTCATTTACAGATACAAATGAGCACTCCAGTATGAGAATATTTTGAACCATATAATTACGTGTTACAAGCATCGCACCTCCGATAAGTTTTCCCACAACAATGCGTTTGATGACGCGTTTCCCGGCGGAAGTTCCCACCCATCGCGCAAGATGGCGCTGGCACGCGGCCGCCACGCGCGCTGCGTGTGCGCCGCACCCCGCACGCTTCCACTGTTTTTATTGGAAACGATCAAAAATAATAGAAACAATACTGTGTTGGTTCGCTCTCGAATAAATTAGTTCCGGAAGGGTGAGGTTAAAACGCAATTGAACTCATTATTAACGCATAAAGACATGAATGAGATTGATTACCGTCTAGACAAATGTACAACACGTCAGATAGTCGAGTTGCGTGTTGCCATGTTTCAATTTAGTATTCTGAATAAACACACGTATCTTCAAACTTTCTAAGTTACTACTACTCTACTGATAAACTATCAAGAAAAATATGTAGTGACCGAGCGAGGTGATCTATGCTTGTCGGAAAATTCTTCGGAAAAGGTCCTTGCCTTGGAGACGACCACTGACTGATACTTCGTAAATGAAACAAACACTTATATAATATTAAATAATTTATTGAAACCCCATACTAATAACTATTACAAATGTAGGCGATTGTGTATAAGAAAATGAGTTTATAGCACAGATACGAGTATTTCGGTTTATCACAACTGGGCGGGTATGAACACAATAGCAAGCTGACAAAATGACAGAACAAAATTTTACAAATCGATACTTAAATCATTTGTTTTATGAAGTACTGTAAAAACGTATAAAACTGGTTATTTTTGGTCATATCAGTTGATTATGTACTGGGATTCGTTAAGATACATGCATTGTCAATTCCTAGGTCGATTAACATCTACGCGAGACAATACAAGTCCCATATTCATTTAATAGCACTTCTTACATTACAATATGGTTAACAAGGACCTCAGCAGAACAAACAGTAAAATAGCGCAATAGAAAATACCTCTGAATATTCACAACACTAAAGGAGGAGAAGCAGTGTTGCCACTATAATGGCACAGTACAACAGTAATACAACATATGCTTACATGGGCGGATAATGTTACGTATTTAAGGCACCATTTTATTTATTTTGGCTCGTTTTGAAGCAATAAATCGTCATTACATTTCACTCATATGTTCCCAATTCAGCTAAATACCTAGTACCGTACCGGAATCTTAAAATCAGTAACAGGGTAGATACTCCTTGGTAAGGCCGACACACATCAGGCAAAGCGCAGCGCAGAGCAATTGCCACCGCCAAACGAATATCAACCTATCGCTCATTGACAAACAGTTGAAAGTAAATAAACCAACCACTATATTTTTTTACCTCGACCAGCTGTCAAACTTATTAGTGTCCAATTGAATTTCAATGTAATTTCAATGCACGTTAGGTTGATATTTCTTTGGTTGTGGAAAGCTGGTATGCGCTGTGATTCCCGATGCCACATAAACATAACATCACGCCTACATTCCCCTAAGGGGTAGGCAGAGATGCAGATATAGTACACCCGCATTTCGCAAGTTATGTTTTTGGTCCCAATGTAATAGGGGGCGAGCCACTAACCGGACACGAATCCAGATTCCGTGCTGCTACTTAGAATTACCTAATGAAAAAACCCAGTATCACTTTGCCTGACTCGGGGTTTGAACCCAGGACTTCGTGCTCAGCAGTCGCGCTTAGCAACCACTAGACCAACGAGGCAGTCAGTTCGATGTCAAGCATTGAAAATAAAACCGGGTGAGAATACATACGTTGATGTATTGAGTAGGCTGTACCTACAAAATTACCAATAACTGCAATACATAATTTAAGTATCAATATTAAATAATTACATTCCTGCCAACAAATGGCCCAGCTAGTAAATAAACATGGTGTTTTTAATGAAAAGAATAAAATATGATTGACTAGTTCAATTATATGACTTTTTGTATTTTTTATGCATGTTGCCATGCTAGGCTTAAATTTTAAATTGATTAAGGGAAACTTGAAAAATGATGAGAGCGGCGCCACGGTACGGCGACTGTCGCGGGTTCGAGTCCCGCTCGTGTCCATCATTCATTAATCAATTTAAAAATAGTTCAATTATAATTATCGAATTGTTTGGCTGTCAAGGATCGTAATTATATTGTAAAGTGTACTGTGTTTGTTTATTTTTTATTTAGGACCTGGAGTTCTTATTTTGAAAGATATTTTTGACATGTATGTATAGTCAATATTTCTGAGTTAGATCTTGTTGATGTCATTTTTTTGTCAGATAGTCGTCCTACTTAGTAGGAACTACTTGGATCCTATATCTATGGTCCTACTCGGCATAGGTATGACATTTCGTTTAGTAATATCAAGTTATAGAATATTGCAAGTATCTTGTTGAGTTTGTTTTGCGGAACAATGAGATTATTTACTCCAAAACGAGCCATTTTTAAGCCTAGTGTTAATAAGTAGTATTAATAGTATATGATACTACATTTAGTTCAGCTAACGTACAATATACAAGGCCTATATGAAATTCTGGACTACGATTTGCTACATTTTACATGAATCTTAAATTAATTAGTAAATTCTATGTATTATTGTTCGCATAATGATACTTACAGACCTATGCATGCGTCTATCATAATTAATATATACATAGCTAAGCCAAAGAAAATATTCAAGATTTTTTTCGAAAATAGTTCTTTATATAAAAAATTATTTATGGTATAATATTGTCTATGGCTAATTTATTTAGCAATACAGTTTTTCATGTTGGCAATGCTTTATACAGCGATTTTTTTTATAGTCTTCTTTCAACCTCTTTGCTCATTTTAATTAACAATTATGTTAGACGCATGTACAGCCTTATGACCAACTATAAAGCTAAGTTAACAATAATTAAATAATCGCTTATATACCGATCCTACTTATTATCCAATTTGGTATGTGTCTTACGCGTAGTAAATAAATTAGTAATATCAGTCTAATGGGATGAACTCGGTGGTTAGGGGGCTTGACCAGGTTAAAACAAACGGGACTTGGGAATTTTCTAGAAGCTAAAAAAATCTATATAAAAATGATGCTTAGAAATATTTTTACTATGCAATATTTAGCTTAAATTCTGATACTAATTTCGTTTTATCTAGCTAACTCTCTCTCATTTCCAAGAATGATTAATTTACATATTTTACTTTTTCTACCAACAAACAAAATGAATAAAAAAAAATGTGACATTGTTATATATCGACTAAATAACTATAACAATAAGTACAGTTCTATAGCTAGTTTTATCAACTGCAATATACAATTCACTACGGTACAATTAATTGGCGGACTAAATATATAAATTAGTTATTAATATTACATCATAATTATTATCATAATTTCACTCGTGATACACTTTTCGACTCGGTTGTCCCGAACATGATAGAGAGCAAACAGTACAATCACACGCAAAACTCTTTAACTAAAGAATTAAATTCGTTAAATAAAAATAATAACACAATGATTACAAATCACACGACATTTACCTTGTAAGGCGGAGGCCATACTATGTTTAAATTGACACGTTTCTTAACTGCATGATAACGAAAGAAATAAAAACGACCGCGCGGGAAATTACCGCAAAAGTGCGGTCGTTTTATTAGTTTCCTTGAGTCACAAAATCATGCGTTTAAAAATCGCGGCGGTTTAGCTTTAGTGCGGCCTCAGCCTAAGACAGACATCTTGACTATATTCCATTTACAAAGACTTAAAAAGAAAATGGCGTCCCTCATTTACAGTTAGTTCAAGCGATTTTGAATCTTGTTGCATAGGTTACAAGGTATATGACAGCTGCAGCAAACAGTTGGTGTTATAAATAAGATTCTGTTTATAAAACTACTCTTATGTCTACGGAATAGATTTCAAAGTCGCATGAACGGACTGTTAATAAAGCTTCCTTATTTTTTTAAGGGTTTTTGCAAATGGAGTATAATTATTATAACCTAAACAAATCTAGGTTAAGTTAGTTTTTGCCTCACTTGAGTATTTTACAGAAATTAGTCTTTTGTCGCTTAGTAAAAATGTATGTTATGAGCATAAATATAATACGTAGTTATTCATGATTGAGCAGATTTTTAAAACTTGCCTTTTTTCTAAAGCAATTTATAAAAGAAAATAATCGCAAAAATAAGTAAAACCAAAGTCTATTCGTTGTTTAACAAACGAAACAAACTTCAGTAATTGATATAGACAAAATATTCACAGGCGGCTGTAATCAATCAATTAATTATCACACCAAACACAAACAAAACATCTAATTTTAAATTAACAAGATACAAGGATTTTCAAATAAACATCCATTGCACAAGCGAATGCTCATAATATAATTTAATCAAAAGCAAATAGTAATCCGTGGTCTCTGCCTACCCCTCCGGGAAATAGGCGAGATACGACTCGACAATATTACCTTTAAAAAAATTACACGACGATAATGCTTAGATAATTTCGTATGTAATAACGGCTTAAAACAAAAATAAACATTAGCACAAACAATAGCAAACAAAAAAACACTTTAATGTAAAGGTGTGAAAAGCCAATTGGTCGAAAATTTCAAACACCAACAACAGTGCATCGCGTTAGTCAACACGAGCCAATCGCATGTAAATGATATGTAATAATTTAATTGTGTGTATGTAATAACGTAATCAATAATACCTGGGACAATAATGAGCGCGGTAATCTGTTGAACAAATTGACAAGTTGTATCACGTAGGTATATCTACCAAATTATTAGGATTCGTATTGGTGCTGTGTGGCTACCATATTAATATCAATAGGATTAATTTACACTCATTCAAACCACAATTTTGGTAACTCCCGTTATAAGTGTCACATTTTGACATGTGTCATTTATGACATGTCATTTTTGACATAGAGTTTACACCGAAACTGTCAAAAACGTACGGGAACAATCCTAGTGATTTCTATTCGAAGAAGGCAATTGGGTATCATTAAATTAATCCATAACCATATTATCAAGCAATGAAACTACGTATGACTTGTCAATTTGTTTAACTGACTATCGTGCTTAAACATCAAGCGATTATATAAAATGGACGTATTGTATTGCCATGTTAAAACACCCTAAAATAACATACATTTTGAGTCAAAACAATCACAATGGTTACATACATGAGCAAAGACATAATAAGTACAGTTAGTCAAAATCGTAATATTATGTGATGTACTTAAGCTTTTATATAATTATGTGTGATAACGAAAGCACCGAGTTTCAAATATTTACCTTTGTGAGTTATAGTCACTAATGTTTAGGAATCCGACTGTATTTCGTGGACTAGTTTAGAGTTTCATGTCCTAAACTATCCGAGAAGATACGAAACATGTCCGTGAATACATAGCCTTAACAATATTTGTAAAAACTTGTTGATGTGATGCGAGTGTAGAGGAAATAAAAACTGACACAATAGAGAATTGAAACTATGTATACGACTTACATTAAAAACAACATGAAATAGATGTTGGAACTCGACTCGGTAAATACAATGTGTGGATTCTTAGCCTTCACCGTACATATATTTGAGGACGAGTTCCAAAACACCAACTTGTGGTTAGGTGATTAATGCTACGACTAATGTTAAAGGTATTTTGTGTTTTTGAAATAAAATCTTAAGTCTGTGACATGTAGAAAAGTTATACTGTTTTAGAGAAAGAAACACGTAAACACAGTTTCAATTAGGACGATGTAGTAATAGTAGTATAATGTAACATAATCTATCAATTCCAATGGCTGAGATTCAACAACACGTGCACCAAGGGACACACTGATTCTTAAACTGAAAGCACTTTAACCATAGTTTTAATGACTATATCAATTCCTATCGAAGTGAAATCACAAAGAACTACAGTTTTAAAGTCTGTTCAAGAAATCTTATACAATATAGACCAGAATAGATCGGCAGCGATTGCAACTGCCGTATTCGCGATTTCCATTCGCTACAAATCAGTAACAGGGCCGAACACAACAGTGGAGTTGTTCGCCGAGTTGATGCTCGTTCGGCGCGCGCGCACGCTCGTGTCGTGCTCGGCATCACTCGGCAACGAATCGGGCCCGTTCGTCAGTTGGAGCCCGTTGAATTTGGAACGTAGCTGTGTTACGAGACGTTCGAGTCTGCAACAGGTTTCACTTTACACTAACTGAGGGTGCAGCGCTAATCTACTACTGACACGCGAAGTGCTGTAACTCCTACTAAAATATAATACACACAATAAAGTTAATTATAAGCGTTGAGTAACTGAATCCAAAGCAAAATGTAAACCAGGGACCACATTTATTATAAGTAATTACTTGAAGCAATAATATAAAATATGTACAACGTACACAGAATAAATATCCATCACCAAAACTATAATGATAAATAATAATGTAATTAATATACATTTTGTACTAAACTACACTACAATTATAAATATGACATTCTAAATTCCAATTATGACATTCTACACTATCAACTTACTTAAGAGAATGATCCTCAGCGGTTTGCTTCGCTTTGCGCATGTCCGCGAGTTCCTTGCGCAGGCGCATGCGCTCAGCGTCCGCGTCCTCGACGTTACCGTTCGATATTTTGTTTTCGTTGGACTCCAAACTGTTAATTGTTAAATATCTATCTATTATATACAAATAAAATTGCATAAAACGTGCAGTTTTAAAGCGACTGCAAAATGTTTGAATTACAGTAACCTAAGTGAAAGAAGGATATGTTATAGGGGATTGGCAAGAAAGATTTTGGAAAATATCATTTTTTTTTTAGTCTACAGAAAAAATCATTTTCGAAATAAAGAGGTAAAGGATAACGTCTTTGAAAGCTCGCAACCGAGTAAATCCTAAACACCTACAGCAGATAATAACATAGAATAAATGTACTAACCCATTGGTCAGTCTTAGAACGCGCAATTCGTCTTCCAGTTTAACGATGCGATCCATCATACGACGCTTGTCAGCTTCCGAAGCCCGCAGAGAACTCTGCAAAAAGGTAATACGGATGAGTCAGTGATGAATTGGTCTTGTACACAAGTTTACATAGATTTTAGTAGTAATCAATGAGAGTATGATTTTTTTTAATGTTTGGTATCGTCTTTACGATCCAATGGTCTAATACGCTTACTCCATTTTTCATAAAAAGATGTCAATTGTAACCATGGACTAAATTATCCCCGTCACTGTCGTTTGGATGTCAAAATAGAGATGTCAATAGACTTAATAGATGTTAAGGTAATGCCGGTATGATCCATGTTTATGAATGAGAGGATTAGTGTTTGACCATCGCATAAAAATATTTGTTCGGTCTTCAAATCATGTCGAAGTCAAGTGTATAATATGATATTTTTAGTTTATGAAACGCACACAATATCCAGAAGAAATATAAACAACTACCGACCTCGTGCCTCGCTCCTAGTTTAAGGACAGTTCAGGCTTCTTATACTGACATTTGGCCAGACTTTGCCAAACACACAAGAAACGTCAATAACTAAGGAAAACAATTAAAAAACATTCAACTTATGGTGTACTTTAGCGTAAAAAAATATGATTTTATAATTTAAAATATTCATATAATAAGTCCTCCGGTCGGGTACAGCCTCAGCTAGGGGCTGTATTTCACGAACGTTCGTACAAGTGCAGTGCCGGGCGTTTGGCTGTGGGTAATGTATTCCTGGACACGACGCGCTGACCACGCGGCTTTAGCGATAGCGGTAAAATGCTGCGTTTAGCTTCAATCAAGATACGATTTTGAAGTATACCAAGTAAGAATTTGAATCAAAAAGGAAAAGAGAGAAAAAAAGGACATTATAAACCGTAAAACTAAATGATCTTTTGTGAAGTTTGACTGTAGGGACTATTTATATAGTACATGTACCTACTAACAAGAACACACATACCTACATCTCAATCTTATTCTTTTTGGCACTATTAATTTACAGATTTTCGACAGGTTTTTCAACCTTTACTATTACTTTACTTCACTCTTAGTCACGTGGTTTACAATTGTTCATCCCTCTATATATTATATCTACATTACTCATAGTCCACACATCCATTAACGGTACTTTCATTTTTTGATCATAACAATTCCCGTGACACAGAACTGTCTCTTTCTTGCGAGTAACATTTTAGCGCTTCAACTTCCTCGCCCCACACCGTATTCCGTGGGAGTCGTTAACGCCGAAATTGCCTCTATCTCTTATGCCGGAACCAGCCATCTACTAAGTATATAGTGGCATGTAAGTAGATAAAGTGAAAATAATATTCCCGCTGTTTATTGAACCTGTTTTAAGTATACCTTTCATATCTACTGAATTTATATTCCTAGTCCTCCTATATATTCTTTTATGAATAATTTTGTTGCCTCGATGGTTCTCAATGGTTATGTAGATCCTGGCTTACAGGAGTCGCAATGATGGGCACGAGTGGTGGGCTTGTGCCGTAAAAAAAAACCGTTTATTTTTTTTACGACGTTCATAAATAATTTGAGGATCATATAAGTATTTGTTGTCCGGTAGTTCTAAATAATGTGCGACCAAAAAGTATCATATCGCGTGGAGGTTGTATCCGATGTACAACGATGTGCAAGGTCTTACAACAGCCAAACGCGATGAAGCTGTTTGATAATGGTTCAAGTTATCAGCTTGGAGAACTCTTGTTCGATTAGCTGAGTTTAAACTGATGCTCTTTTGTTCTAACGAGCGAGATGCGTGCCTTACATTGATAGGAGTATTTTTAACAGCGTATTTTGTTTCCCACTACTGGGCAAGGGCCTCCGCTTTCTTCTTCAAAGACACTACACAAGTAGCAGCATAAATAGCATTAATAAAAAAATATACAATGCGTCGAATAAAGTATTAAGGCTTTACATCAGAATTTTGGCAACAATCCCATCAAAATAACATAAATAGAAGTTCTATCCCGTCCCGCACTCGCTCGCAGCTCGTGCCCCTTCGACGATGGTGGCGTTAAGTAAGATTACACTGCTCAGTCTATATGCTCAGACAAACATACAGACAGCTGGCGGACCAACTAATTTTGTTTGTTCCGCACGCTTCCCGCTGTAGGCTTGATACATCGACATTGACAGGTAAGATGACTGGGTTCTGTAGGCCTTAGTCTTAAGGCCTATAGAACCTAGACCACTTACTTATTTCTTTTCATAGATTTATTAGAGAAACCTAAGTCTATGAAAAGAAACTGTTGCTCTACTATACATATACGTTAAACCGACTGCAGAAGCTAGAAACGGAGGGTTATTGTTGCAGATGGCAAAGACTAAGATGTCCTCTGGTATTCTTATAGAAGGAATAATCATCTCTGTTTTGCTTCAGCGAAATATCGGCGTTAGAAAAAGATACTATGGAGATTTTTTTTGTGAGAAAGTCAAGGACCCTAGCCACCGAGGGAATCTATTTTTTTATACCAAAGTAACGAACAGTTGTAAAAGTTTTACTTTTAAGCCAATTCCTTAGGTGCGGTGGTTATTTAGCGCGCATCAGTGACGCATTAACCCGTACATGTTATTCGCAAGTTGCCGTACGTTTTTGCACTTCAATTAACTTATTACCGGGCGAGTGGCGGCGCTAATGACACGGGCAAACGAGCCGAAACCCGCGCGTACACGACCTACGTACATATTTATGTTGGTGCCTGTAGGTATAGGTATAGATGACGTGGCTGTAGCCTATTAGGATATAAAAGAAGATATTTTAGGTTCAAATCGACATAAGGCGTGTTTATAATCGTAGATCGCAGAAAGAATAAGATACAGGTACAGAAAAGTACACAATGTCAAACTATTCTTTGAATAAAGTTATTTAGTGCTTGAACAAACTTAGACTAAGGGCTGATAAACAAAAACTCATATTTTTTAATATAGGTTAACCATCAAACAATTACACTCTACAAAATAACGATCTAATAACAGAATAATTATAAGCATTACTATTAAAAATTACCGCGCTCGTGTCCGGTGACGTCACTACGTCAGTCACGTGACGCGGCGCGGCGCGGCAAGGGTGGCGGCGCCGCGCTGCACCGCCATCCACTTACATCTGCCAATATTTGCTCACGCCCCCTACCCCGTACATCCCCTCACACGCACCACCCGTTCATATTTCAAATGCTATGATGTGGGGTGACACTAAACACTACAAAATACAAAGTTACAAGGGTTGCTGTTACACCGTCGAGTAACTTAGTTCTGTTACGTTACGTGTAACGTTGTGTTTTCCTATGCTTGTCATGATGAGGGCTAGATCACAGACCAGTGGTCAGAATAGAAAAGTCTGTCAAAATATATAAGTATTACTTTAGGTTCTTCACAGAGCATATGAGCAAGTATCTTGCGTAATGACGAATGAAGTGTCAATGTGCAGCCATTTTTCCTTTCCGTGCACTGTAACCATGTATAAAATAATGAAATGTTATGTTTTAACATGTTTGATAATTCCGACTGCAGTTTTGTACATGGGCATTACGCAGGACGGCCCGAATTAATCGTTCCAATGATGTGCGCTATCTATGTGAACTACTACATTTGAAATAGCTGGTGTTGCTTTACAATTGTGCGCGTTCACGGACTCCGGTGTGTTCTGTATTCTAAGATTGATTCATTATTTGAAATCCAACGAAATTTGGACCTTATTTAATATCAATAAAGTATTATTATTATTCGTTTAAATTACCTACTATCTTACACTCAAATATAAAAAAACTTGTGTTATTGCATTATCGACTGTTTGTTTGTTGGTTTTTCGTCGAGTCATAACAGTCAAATGTAACATGACGGTGTGACAGGCGGTCGCATTAAACCGTTGAATGTGCGAAGTCGCCGCGTTCAGTTAAATCGATGCGTTCTGTTTTATTCGTTCGCGCTGATTTTATAATCCCCAAGTGTGCACACGGGTATGAAAATCAAACGGCTGTGTGGAAACATTCCCTTTTAACAAATTAGTGAAAAATATTCGAGATACGTATAATTTGTAATTAATAAGTGATTATTTATCACTTGTAAAATAACTTAAAAAACTCACGGTTACGTTTCCTTACAAAACTAAGTCTTTTAAGTAATTGAACTTTTACAAATTCAATAGTAAAAAAATATCTAAATTGATAAAGCAATTTGAAAATTGATTGATAGGCAGGACTCGAACCCGCGACGTTCAAAGCTAACCCATTCGCGGGTTCGGATGCCGCTAGTGTCTACATTTAAACATTTTAGAAACACATCTTTTTTAACTATTATACAATACTAAAATAGTGAAAACACCTATATGGCTAGTTTTATTGTGACTATAACTTGATTGTTTACGGCATTAATTATCTGTAATAATTTAATTACGAACTCCTGATCAGCGGTGCACGTTTGTCCTGAAATAACACGTAAATTGTATATCTAAATAAATGTCCATTGAAATACTATAATTATTTATTTTAAAATGTGGTATCATTTCAATGGAATATAAACATTGATACACGCTTGACTTAGTGAAGATGGACAGGTTGTGTATGGGACCAACCGAGTGGTTAATAGGCTACAGCCAGGGCGATGTTCAAAACCAAAGGAATGTTCAAGGAACTAATAAATTTAAAAGGTTAGACTGAGGAGAGTAGCAGAAACAAATGAAGGTCTATATCCTGCAGCCGGCTAGATTTGAACCTTGAGCTGCACTAAGACATCATCATTAGCCGAAAGACGTCCACTGTTGAACGAAGGCCTCCCCCTTAGAACGCCACAATTAAAGGCACCTTGCCATTTACATCCACCGGTTGCCTGCAACTCTGGTGGAAGGCCTGCCAACACTGCGTCTTCCAGTTTGTGGTCGCCACTCGAGAACCTAAGCCGCTATGTCACCAGTACATGAATGTACGCCTGCTGTACCCTGGGCAGCCGGTCCAGCCACCGTCTTACTAACTGATCAGCACGGCATGAGTTATTCCATGTAACATTGGTTTGGCTGCATCGCAGAAAAGAAGTGAGCTATTTGTGGGTATACTGATGAGTTTTGACTTACAAAACAAGGCGGACTGAACTTCTGCAGTACAAAAGATGGTTGCTTAAAGACCATTGATCTATTAATTACTATAAAACATTACATCTGGCAATTTGCATTCAGTCAGATGTATACTAAAATACTAAGTTCTGATTATGCATAGACGGTACAAAAACAGTAGAGTTAACATGAAAATTATTTGCTAAGTCACGTTGCACCTGCCTTAGCCGTTTCGCATCAACAATAACTATTAAACAGGACAAGTGTTAGACAGTAAGAGTGCTGCCACTTTACAGACAAATACAAAGTTCTGCTCCAGACAAGCCTGTATCTGTTAACCAAAAGAGTATGGCAACATCGCAAGCAGACGTGGTTGCAGCAGCGTTCTTTTGTTTCAGAATATCAAAGTACATAGTCCATGTAAGTGCAAGACTTGACCGATTGCTTTATGATGTGAGCCTTCTGCATTTACCTGCTCTGTGGCGCTCCGTAGAGGCGTGAAGAGCACTCCACGGGACCACCCAACTCGCACAGTAAATAACGCTTAATAGCACCGAATTGAGGTAAAAACGAAAAAACACAAACTCAAGGAAAAAATGTTGTGAAATATGAAAAAAATGTATGTTGGTTTTACAATTCCTTGAGGTTTTATGCGAAAGAAGTTTTGACTGAGCAAACAGTGTTAGGTTAATATTAATATCATAGTAAATGCAAGGTTTTACCTACTATTATTAATTTATTACTATATCAATTATCATTAGAAAAAAAAACATAATATGTATAATGTTTAGGGTATAGTGGTAATAGAGACAAAATAATAATACATTAATAATGAAAATAATATAACAAGAGACCTACAAAAGAACAGACCTACCATTTGATACAATCAATAAATGGCCAAAAAATTAAATAAGCTGAAGTAGCACGGCGAGTAAGTAATGTATTAATTAATAAATATACATTAAATGTATATAAACAAAACCATTATTTTATATCATTGAACGCCATCTATGTACCATACACAGAACTACAAGGTCACAACGTGTTCGTTGGTTTAGAGCGCCACCAGTGCATAAGGCTAGCTACTGGTTAACGCTGTATTACATAGATGGCGCTGATATTAAATTAAAACAAAATACTTTCGCGCCAAAATGCTACATTTGGGTATACAAATTTCTTACCTTGATTTCGTCAAGAGCTTTCTCCGTAAACTTTGATTCCGAAGACGTCAAACCGTTCTGTAAGGAAACAAAGGCAATATTGTAACTGTAGCAATTATGTTTGATTTATAATGGGGCTGAATTCCTTGTACGCACTGAGGCCGCGTACCATCGACCTAGATTCATTGATCGATTAACAATGCTGTTAGATTGATAGTATGTACTTTAAAGAATGAAGTGCATCTGCGTTAATCATGCTACATTTACTAGATATTAATAAAACCGTCACGCTCGTGATAGTCTGAGGTTTACGGTTCCGTTGTCCGTATAAGGTCCTACATTATAAAAATACGCCAGTGAGTGAGTTGTGACTCATTTGCTGGAAAAATACAGTAGTTATTTAACTTTTTGGCATGCCACGCACGTGTGTAGGTATGGTTGCATCTCAGTTGGGATACTTTAATTAAAAACAACTTTTATAGGTGTACAAAGAAAATAGCAAAACAAGCCTAAACATTTTTAATCCTTGATTATAAACTCATAATGATGCTTCTAGATAAGATATCGTCGATACAAAAATACTGTTATCACTAGTAACATCATAATTTCGAACGAGCTGTAAATATCTCTATTACCTTTGCCTTATTTGGTTATCAGAGATAATCATAATAGTCTATGGCCTTTTATGTTTATCTTTCAAATTTCGAATGCGTCACATTTCGAGACTTTTTATGACGGTTAGATAATTGCAAAGGGGTGAGGCTGCATTCAATAAAGTATGGCTAGACAGGAATAATTTATCGACCTTAGTGACGCAGTGGCTGAGTAATGGGACTGCTGCGCTAGGGGCTGCAGGTTTGGGGAGTATAGCAAAAATATTTGTGTGATCCGCAGATTTTCGTCCTAAACATGAATGTTAGTTTATGTATGTGAAACGCACACTCGATACAAGTGAAATACCTAGTGTGGAGCTACTTTAAAACAAATGCTTATTCGTATTATATATATTCGTATTATATATATAATATATTGACAAACTAAGACTGTAAGTCTCCGGTAAGTGAAGACACATAGGTAACCATTAAAAAATGAAACAATGTCTATGACAATAGATGCCCCAGAAAAGTCTTGTCATGAAACTCTTAATGTTATTAATTAGGAGATAAAACAGACCAGTTAAATTAACATGTTTTGAACTCAATTAACTGAGAAATAATTATGTTTCTACCTATCTCTCACGACAAAAGGTTGGTAATGTTTTGTATAAAGCAAATGGAAGAGCTTGACGACTTTGGGATCACTAGAGTGTGGCAAACTTAGACACGCGGTTATGTATGCTCTAAACTAGAGTTTCTTAACGTTACGACTGCCTCGTTGGTCTAGTGGTTGCTCAGTGCGACTGTTAAGCACGAGGTCCTGGGTTCAAATCGCGGGTGAGCAAAGTGTTACTGGGTTTTTCCATTAGGTTATTCTAAGTAGCAGCACGGAGTCTGGATTTGTGCCCGGTTGATGGCAATAGGCTAGCCCCCTATTACATTGGGACCTAAAAAATACATAACTGGCGGCACGTGGGTGTACTATAGGTGCACCGCAGCCAACCCCTTTGCAGAATACAGGTGTGATGTTATGTTATGGTTTTTTACAATATATTTTTTAGTTACGTAAGACACGTCGATCTCATCCGTCAGTCACCGGTATTAGGAATTTAAAACTGAATCAGTTCAGGGGCATACAAACACTTAAAAACAATTGGTATAGGAAACGAGAAAATTCAATTCACCTTCAAGACTTGATTATAATACGATAAGGTCTCAGAAAGTGATGAACTAAATAATCTACTTATTCTTAGACTAGTCTGGATCTAGAATCTAGAAGATGGATTACGAATAAAAAATTTATCCGTCGATAAAAAAGGAAGTCGTAAGAGACGATTCTGGTGTGAGGTCTATAAATGACAATATTATCGCTACATATAACGAAGTCTTATAATCATGGGTATTTAGAGGACTCCTAACAAAAGTGGATACCTCTGCCTGTCCCACGAGGGTTAGAAGCGTGATTATATGTTTACTAAGCTATTATAATAAATTGTTTACTACAAACGCCAATGGCATAATGCCTCTTAAACCATTATGTAAGGTTATTGAACTGAAAGTCGACACCGCGCCGATTTGAACATATTTGGAGAGCAGCCAAGACGATTTGAAATGTCGTGTCCAGACTGGACAAATGTTTGCACCTCTATTGTGGGATGTAATCTATACTTATTGTGCCTTAAACACCTGGTTTGAGCTTTTCTTTTGTCTCAGAAGTTAGTAAAGTGCATTAGACTATCAAGGCTTCCGTATTTCTGCTCGTTAGTTTACTAACAACAACTTTTTATTTATTACGCTAATTCGCCTGTAAAAATTTGGAAAGTTAAACATTGAGTACAATGTGACAAAGGTGGCAAAATGGCATATCTTTTTATATACCAAACTTCAGAGACTTTGCAGTCGGATTCTTCGACACGATGTATGTGTCGCAAAATAAGCAATCAACCATTTCACCAAAAATAATGAGAAAAACATAAATAAAGTTAATTTGTTTATTTAGTTTTCCTCCAAAAATCTCGGTATTCGGGAAGGTAATTTTCGCAAGAACATAATATAGGTACCTACATATATATATACATACATACTAGCTGCGCCCGCAGTGTTACCCGCTACATTTCTTCGGGATAAAAACCTATGTGTGTAATCCAGGGTGACAGCCACCTCCATATGAAATTTCATTAAAATCCATTCAGTAGTTTTTACGTGAAAGAGTAACAAACATCCATCCATACTTACAAACTTTCGCGTTTATAATATTAGTAGGGATAAATGTCAGTCGGTTAAATGATGGACAACAGTTGATATTGTTTTTAAGAGCTCTGTCCTAAAAGCAGTAGGGAACAGTACAATACACTCTTAAGCTAGGTACCTACTTAAATAGCTATTAAAAACTAAAGTACCTACTAACCTTAACATACATAATGATACCTAAGTAAGATAAGAGCTTATGTAGCGACACTATCCACATCGGAATTAAACAAAATGATTTGCGAACTGAATAAATTGTTGGCAAACCAAACACATTTTAAAAAGTTTACGCAAACAAATAACATTTTGAACTAGCTTCAGAATATGTGGTAACCTTGAATTATTTTGATCTCTCTAAATCTAAGACTATATCATTATAATATGTACAAATACCTAGCAATTATTGCGATGCGATGTGCGCAAAGAGAGCGTTTGAATTTTTTGCGATAAATTGACACAAACGAAATCCATTCATTCATTTGATAATTGGAGACCTTCTAATAAATATTTTGATTCATAAACTGATGTTTATAAGTAACTAGCTGTTACCCGCGACTTCGTCCGCGTAAATTTCAGATAAAAACACCAGTAGAATATAATCAGATTTTGCAAGTAAGTGGAAAACACTATAAATTACTTATCGAAAGGAATATACATAGTATTTTAATGATAAAGGTATTTTTCAAATTAAGATGGGGCTAGTTTACTTGCTATATCGATTTTGTGGGTATAATCAATTTAGGAAAGGAAAGTTATTGACATGATTGGTTTGCTTATAAGTAATATACACATACAATTTTGAATGCACCTTTGTTTTACTGTATCTATGTACTACATTGACGGCATGCATTTACATTACGTGGCAACGGGTGTAAAATTACCTGAATAAATGAATTTATTATTATTATATTTGTATCTCATCTTATTTACTCGGGCTAACCATGCGGAAGATACCCGGACTTTTAAAAGGATTACGTGGGGACACAGGTCCAACACGCAGAGGCCCGTTGAGAACTTTAATCTAAAAGGGGATGGGACACCAGCTAGGGACACCACACAACTGCTCTATAACAGAACAGCCATGAAAAGTCCCCAAAAGGTGCGGGACTATTGAGAAAAATGGATACTAAAATGATTTGGTCTATTGTGTTGGGATGTTTCGTGAAATGGTTATTTTTAGTTTATTCTGAATGAATTTGGTGTTCGGCTTACCGCTACGACGAGTCTTTTTTAAAAATTTCATGTCTAGTTTCATTACATAGATTGTAATTAAAGTTAAATGACAATTGAATATTATTACGAGGACGCTTTTATTTTAATTAGCGTTCGTTTCATACTAGTCAGAACATTACATAGCATCACGCTTGTATTCCCTAGAGATAGGCAGAGGTATATAGAACACCCACATTTCGCCAGTTAAATTATAGATCCCAATGTAATAGCGGCGGGCACTAATCTAGACTGAGCTGCTACTTAAAATAAGCTAATGGAAAAAACCAAGGAACTCTTTGCCCAGCCCGGTTCGAACCCAGGTCCCTAGCAGTCGCGCATAGTGACCACTAGAACGAGGCAGGGGCTGCCTCGTTAAAGAATAATTATTATTATCTACTATATATACCGGTTGTACTCACGTTGATATTCGGGACTGCCAGTTCGGCTCGCGACCCCGCCGCGTCACCTGCTCATGAATAAGGGCTCCGTTAGAGTCCGAAACTAGTCGGGCATTCCCGAATATCAACGTGAGTACAACCGGTATATATAGTAGATAATATGGATAACACTCACGAAAGTTATTATAGTAAAATAATTATTATTCCAAATTTCGTAATTTTTTTAATTTATATAATGTGCATTAATTATTTTTCATCTATATGAGAGAGATAGTTTTAATATCTTCAATTAATATCTACCTACATTCTAGAACATCCGTAACTAGGAAGGGAGCCAGTGTAATGGAGTGTAACATGGATTCCGTTACGCATCAATTATGTCTTCGCAAATTTAGCGGTTCCGAGCCTAATCGAATATTTCATGGTTGACTCATACTGATTTTAAGCAATCTAATTCTATAAGCCGGGAAAGACTCAAAACCAAGACGAAAGAAGACCGTTAGTATACTCAGTTATACTTTCGCAAAATTCATCAACTATCTACGTGTAATTGAAATAACGCAAATACAAAAAAAACATAATCGAGAAATGAATCGATCATTTCTTTAGTACCGATGTATTTTTACAGAAAACTGTGTCATGAAATCGTATAGTTTTATTTATTTGCCGAAATTGTCAATCATAATCCTATAGGCTTGAATTCATGAAAATTTAAAACCATGTCAATTTGCCACTGAATAGTCAAAACACTAAAGACTGATGATCCACATGCCATTCATAGACAAGATCAGAAGAGCCTGGCTTAAGTTTTAGGTTCAATTTTAAAAGTAGCAAAAGCTCATTATTTCTTTTCACAATTCAGGTGGCCTACTCTCGCTTATAATTTCTAATACAGTACCAATGAAAAATTAATATCGATTTAATGGAAACATGAAGCAGTTTTATAAAAAAAAATGCTGTCAATCTTTACAGTTCCAAAGCAGTTTGGTTGGAATTTAATTGGAGATTAAGCGCACTGATTCTTTAACATTTATTGAAAACTGTCAAATTTGACAGATGTCATATCATCTGTCATATTATCATTCGAAATACAAGGTTTAGAGAACTTGTAAGTTACCATCGTCGATGGAGCCATAATGACCTTCAAAAATTGAGTTGTATTGAAGTTACCATGCCTGATCTCAAGGACAGATGTCAAGCCACCAAGCGTTGACCGTTCCGTGCGGTACCATCCAGTGCCGGGTACTATCGATTACGGTAAATAATTGAAAGAAAAGTCATTACGTACGCTTAAGGACGCAATATCAAGGTCACAGGTGCATTTACAGACAGTGATACTCTTTTATATATATGTAGCTCTTTTACTTATAAAGGGTATGTCTATAAATAGAACTCCTGTCAATAATTTTGTACTCATTCAATTGTTTCTGCATAACACCTATCTTTTTGATTTTTCTTGGCATAAATAACTTTTTTGAATTTCCTAATTTCGACAGACACATTGTGCTGCTGGTTAGTTGGTGTTGTGCAGTTTCTTCTACTCAGCTACAGCACTAGGAAGCGGGTGACAGGCGGGCGTTTTGGGGCCTGTCTTGACATACTTTGACGTTTAAAAAGCACTGTTATTTAGTCTATTTAGAATACATGTACTTTTACCTACATTCAACGGAAAAACAGTTTATAAAGAAAAAGAGCTGTTATTGAAAGTTACTGAGAGACATGGTCAGAATGGTTTCGATAACTAAACACAATAGATAAAAATAATTAGCTCTTTGAAACTATGTGATGTAAAATTTAAGCAGTTTCCTCATTTAAAAATAACATTACGACACAGTAGGGATTTCGCAGCACTAAGTGCAGCAACCGAATTGTTTAGCCACCTTGCCAATCAATTCACCTGATGTAAGAACCGGTAGAAGGTACTATCAAATAATGCTCAAGCGTTAACAATCATCACGACTCATTTTCTCCATCATATAAGTGGCGAAAGGAGAACAATTGAATTGAATTGTCACTGCTTATCCCTATGGACTTCTCTTTCTGTAACCGTAGCTCCTATGTATGACGTCAAGATAATTCTTGTACTTTATAATCGTCAAAAAATATTTTTTCTATCATACTAAATCATGTCCAAAAGTGAGATCGTCAAACTGTTTAAATACTTACATCGTTCCTCTCGACGACCATAGCGCGAACGCGCGAGTAGAGCGCGTCCTCACGCATGCGCGCCGCGTCCCGAATCTCGCGCACCAAGTCGGTCAGGAATCCTGGCGCGTATTGCCCTGTCAGGTACGCTGGAAATAATAAAGGGTTATGTTTTGCAATTGTCCTAAAATCAAGAGGTTATAACGAAGGCAGACAGAGGTGGAAGGGAGACGTGGAATGAACAGTGACAATTGGTCTACAAAGAAGAGCTAAGCTCCTAAAAGAAGAAGAAAGACAATGCAGTAATTCTTTACCTATGCAATTCAGACGATATTTATTTATTTATTCACCAAAATACAGGAAATGTTAACGTCGTGCAGAAAAGAATAAGTCGAAAATATATAAAGAATACAGTTAAACCGTGATTTATAAACTGTGATGCAACTATAAAAGCAATTACGAATAAATATATGAGCTGAAACAACATTTATAGGTTACATATTATTCTTGTTTCCAAATACTAGGTTTCGCAATACATTTTTATAGGTCTCCACTAAACAACCGGCAAGTCAATGGAGCACGAACCCATCCATCATTACACAAATAACAGGCTTTCTATTTAAGGGGATGTTTCATTCCAGTTCAGACTTAAGTTAATCTTTTGCCGAACGAAAGAGGTTGAAAAATAATCAGTGCCGGATTAACCACGTAGCAAGAGTAGCAAATGCTACGGGCCCCGCGCATTTAGGGGCCCCGCGCACCAATGCTTTCTGACCGTAAATAATTTTATATTAAAAACTAGCTTATGCCCGCGACTTCTGTCTTTGTTAACGAAGAAGGTGGAAATAATATTTTTATATAATACGTACGTTGAGGAGCTATTTTAGGTGCCTATATCAGGCTTTTATCAGTAAAAGTGGAACTTATTATTTTGCTGCGATGTTAATTTAAAACTGCGATATCTCCTAAGATATTCAGTGAAATTCAATGAAGTAAAGGGCAATTTAGTTTAAAATTAAAAAGTTATGATGAATACTGTATTTATTTTGATAAGGATTAATATCATGTTTATAAAAAAACCTTCGGAAATAATGGATTATTTTAGAACAAATTTGGTTAGCATAAAAAAGGTTATATAGAGCCAAACTTAAAAGATAGACATATGCTGTCGCAGACTTATTTTTAGAACTTTTAAAGAGGAACAGAACTGTTATACATAACTTTTGCAAATCTTTAACGGTTTACGCAGCGCACGCAGCGACATCTCACAAAAGGAAAAATAAACTCCCGATTTTGAAACATTCTTCATTGGTGCTCCGCTCCTATTGACCGTAGCGTGATGATATATAGCTTATAGCCTTCCTCGATAAACGGGCTATCTAACACCGAAAGAAATTTTCAAATCGGACCAGTAGTTCCTGAGATTAGCGCGTTCAAGTAAACAAACAAACAAACAAACTCTTCAGCTTTATAATATTATATATAATATATATAAATATATATAAGTATAGATAAAGGGCAATTTTGTTTTTAATTAAAAACTTGTGATGAATAACGTATTTATTTGGATATGGATTTATATTCATGTTTATAAAAACACTTTTGCAAATAACGCATTATTTTTGAACAAATTTGGTAAGCATGAAAAAGGTTATAGTGAGCCAACCTTAAAAGATAGACATATGCTGTCGCGGACTTTTTTTTAGAACTTTTACGGAAGAACAATTCTGTCCTGCGTGATTTTGGCGAATCTTAAACCGTTTACGCAGCGCACGCAGGGGAAGCTGTCAAATGGAAAAAAAACAACCCGATTTGAAACATTCTTCATTGGTGCTCCGCTCCTATTGACCGTAGCGTGATGATATATAGCCTATAGCCTTCCTCGATAAACGGGCTATCTAACACCGAAAGAAATTTTCAAATCGGACCAGTAGTTCCTGAGATTAGCGCGTTCAAGTAAACAAACAAACAAACAAACTCTTCAGCTTTATAATATTAATTTATCAGCTTATAGATATATATAATAAATATATATATATGTACAATATATATATTATATATATAAATATAATATATATATTATAATTATAGTATAGTATAGATTTTGCCCAAATTCAATCCAGAAAAGTAAGAGTTTTGTTTTATTTAATAACCTAAAAAAAATCGGGGGCCCCTTGATAGAATTTGCTACGGGCCCCGCGCTGGCTGGATCCGGCCCTGAAAATAATTGTTTTGTACGCCACAAAGCCCGGTCTGCTACTTTATGCATCCAGTCGCGTATGTCCAGCAGTCTGCACTGCAACGGGCTGATGATGAGGATAATGATGAATTGTTTTGTGTTGAACTAACGTAAATGTTCAAATAATTCGAATTTACGCGCGTATCTTGTTTTAGCAGTCTATCGACATTACCAAACGCTGTAGCCTACTGCGCTCATGTTTGAGATCACAACCTTATGCGCATAGATCTTCCCAAGACTTTTTTAGAGTAATAAGTACATAGTTGGGAATAAAAATTGTTTTCCTACGGTATCTAGTTATCCAAACAATATTCCATCGAAATCGTAACACAAACCCCTTAAGTATCGACTACACAATTCTTTTAGTTTAATAGCTTTATGGAGTTCAGTACTTTTGCCGCAAGGACGTTCTAGGCCGCTCAGAGACCAAGTTAGCTAATGTCAATGTCAGTGAAGCACGCGATATGGTATATTACGCTGTTAATGATGCCACGTTTACCTATGTCCCTGTACCCAAAATAAACACCAAATAAATGTACCTAGTAGGTACAATAACCATTTTTTACGGCAAGTAGTATCCGATCAAATGAACAATAATATAATTAGGTATACTCGTAATTTCGGTTCTCGAAAGTGTTAATACTTGAATTGTTTTGGCAGCCCCATTAGCGCAGCACCAATGTTTTGACGAAGCAAGGGATTGCTGGTAAAATTATTCATGAAATTTGAATCGAATCCAGACAAAACGCGTTTTTACAACCTGGTACCTAAATAAAGTACTCAGTAAGACAGTTCAAAAATTATATATATCCAGACAGCGATCTTTCCACAGGACACATAAATTAAAGTATGGATGTCGATTAGATTAGGCCTCGGGCTTAAGGACTTACACCACGAGTTATTCCAGCGGAAGCGCAATGTTGACCTGCATAACACGATTATCGAGATAAGGCCGCGTTATCGCACTCGTGTGAAAGGTTTCGAACGTTTCTGCGTTAACGTAGTATCACGATCAACGTCACGATGCAATGGTTCATGTGAAAAGGCTTTAATTCCAAAGTATAATAATACATTGATGTCAAAGAGTATATTTGTGTTCCATGCAGAGATTTTGAGGAAGCATTTAAAGGTCTGTTATTTAATGTTGAAGAACAAGAGTATTCTAATCTTAACTTCCATATATATGAGGTAAGAACTAGTAAAGCTAAAACAAAAATAGTTATTAATGGTTCATTTGCCAAGGGAGAGATGAAGACCAATAATCGTAATAAAAACATGGTTTCAAAAAGACAGGATGAGCCAAATAAACGAAAGAAACGAAGTTATTATGAAAACTTACAATGACACAACCGACGATGATTTAAATAATAATAATAATTCTTCATTTCAGACAAATACAGTCCAATTTTTAAATGCAATACTTTTAAGTGAAGCTGGGGAAAGGCTTAGGGCACAATCAAATCGATTTGGTTTTTCTTTTAATAGCAATACCGAATCGAATGCGTCTAATATGAGTAAATCCCACAAATATGTAAGGAGTTATTACAAAACCGTTGAGCAGGTCACGTAACGCACGCGATTTCGCCTGTTCTACGCTACAGTACGCGTTTCATTTCCACTAATGCCTGTTGTCTGATCACAATGAACACGAACAGGTATAAGGGTAGACGATATTCAAGGTATCTGCGTGGTAATTAATCCGACCTAAATAACATACCTGAATATAGAAAAAATGATTATAATGTTTCATATAAGCCAAAAACATTTACTGTAAATTATATACGCCCAGTAGTAAGGTTGAGCGTGTCCTAAACTAATCAACCTGCATACTAAATGGGATGGGAAAACATAAGCACGTCATTATATCAGGAACAAATTAAAAGTTCAAATCTTAGAAGGACACTCATTCCGGAAAACAGACGCGCGAGGCTAAAATCAGTTACTCAAGTATTTATAACAGTAGTTTCGACAGGCGCCGCTTCATCCGGATATGTGCGGCTTAATAGATCCTTAAATATACCCATTCTATTAAATAAAATAGTTCTACACTTCCCTGGAACAATCATTAACTGTATTTCCATGGGGCAGCCATACATTCCTCATGAGTATCGGATTTTAATTCAGTTTAAAGCTTTACGAGGCTTCTGCGTTGAACACATGTCATCGTGTAAGCCGTAAAAGACCGGATTTCTCCATGATAAGTGTAAAACGACATGTTACAAACTATAATGTTTAAATCCAGATATTGGTTCGTCCACTCTTAATTAATAAAAAGTTTGTTCACTTTCTCGATGAAAGTAAACTGAACACGTTTGGACTGGAAAGAAAATTTAATTATCTGTGTATATGAGTAAATAGTGGTTCCACGGTCTCTACTTATTAAACGATTAATAAACGTCTCTTAACTTAAGCTTTTAAATCTCCTGACAGTGTTATTCATTGACATGCCTACAACAGTAACGGTTAAAATTTTATCAATGAATTAAATCATGTAAAATTTTATAAGATTCGCGAGAAACATCTACTACTTTCTTCGACATCCTATTAGTATGTAAAATTTATATTAGTTCCCGACGTGTTAAATATTTATAAATTACAAAGTGTGATATAGATGCTGTTGGTGTACCTATTGAAAATAAATAAATAAAATAAAATTCGTTTAAAATCATCCGATCATACTGCAAAAGTGTCAAACAAAACATTTCAAAGGTAAAAGTTCATACAAATAACGTAGGAGCGTGACCGCGTTTATTTTGAGCTGCTTTGTACACATGCATGGACCGGTCATAACACAAATAATATCACGTGCCGCTTTTACAATGTGCCCTGGTTTTCATGCGAATCTCACAGACATAATGGGTTTAGTATTCTATGGAGATTGCTATTATAGATGCACTACGAGCAAAAAGAAAGACGGACATTAGGAAACTCTAACAGACTATTGTCCTGCAGTGGGACAAGTCAATACACGAACAGGCTAACAGAAAAGAATTTCTCAAAATAAATAATTATTAGAATTAAGTATGAATATTGTGTATCCTTTAAAGCTCAAGGTCTGTCCTTCGACTGTAGTTTGATGGAAAGCAGCTTTACGTATGGCAGTTTGCATGTTTATTTTTGTCTTAATCGGTGTTTGGTACAAACAATCGTAAATATAAAGGTCCGCTTTGTATCAAGATAAGTCACTGTCTGGCTAATGTGTTCAACCTTACCCATTCTGTGAGGACAATGCCAAATAAAATCTAGCACGTTAAAAAAATTGTCAATTTTGGCCGAGTGACAATGCCAGTTGTATATTTGGCCGAATAAAACGAGCTCCTAGCGCCAAAAACGTTGGGTTTCTACTGGGGAATTTAATAAAAATATAGACATAACATCACACATAACATCACGCCTTTATTCCCCGAAGGGGTAGGCAGAGGTGCACATACAGTACACCCACATTTCGCCAGTTATGTTTTTAGGTCCCAATGTAATAGGAGGCGAGCCTATTGCCATCAGCCGGGCACAAATCCAGACTCCGTGCTGCTACTGAGAATTACCTAATGAAAAAACCCAATAACACTTTGCCCGACCCAGGATTCGCACCTAGGACCTCGTGCTCAGCAGTCGCGCTTAGCGACCACTAGACCAACGAGGCAGTCATAAAAATATTTTCTAATAAAATTGAATTGTGGGTCTTGTGAAGCTGATCTTTATTGCTGTTTTGTTTGGAGAATAGTCAGACTCTTCATTAGATAACTGCAAGTTTTTGAATCGAGGGCAAAGTGTATCAACATCGTCATTAATAGAGATACCGAATGTAGTCACAATAACTTATTTATTGAATGAATGATTTGTTTTGTTTCGTGAATGAAATGAGCTAATCAAAAATAAAATTAAATGTCGTCCGAGTATTCGTTAATATTAATATTCTCTTGCCAAAAAGAAATGTAGTCAACATGTTATAAAGAGGCATTTATTTGATTCTGCGAATTTTGCAAAGGGTCCCAGAACATTACCTTGCGTTACTCTTTTGGTGAGTTATGTTAGTTTAATACCGTGAGACCGTGAATCGTGCTATAGAATGAAACAAGAACCAAGAAAGTAGATGTTTATATATATGAGCGTTAATGTTTCGATAAATAGCTTATTTGAGCCCAAATTAAAGCCATATATTGATTTTAAGTAGCTGTAAAACAGGCTCATTTATTAAAACACAATTTTAACATAGTTATACATACATATTAGTGATTGTAGATAAGATTGGAGAACGATGATGCTGACATACTTTTGTACGATAAAGTGTCTAATAATAAAGAACAATGTTTGACAGTGTCATATCAAGTTCGTTTACAGACCTCGAGGCTGTGCTGCCATAGTGATAGACGAAGTCAAAAGCTTATACCAAAACTTAAAGGTTGTAAAACAAGAAAGGAGTAATACATATAATGGTTCAGCCTCCAAGAAAAGAGAGGCTAAAGATATTATATTAATTTACCGAAAAATCTCGGTAAATTATTCATTAAAATTCTTGCGCATACTTAATATGACAATTATGGATATCTTCCAACCTATGCATTATTTATTAAACAGAGTTATCCGTCCCCCACCGTATCCCAGCAAGGTCGTCATCATGACGCACTACATTTTATCTACGCCTCACATGCAACGTATAAAGCTAACATCGAGATTAATGGATAGGAGGATCCGATACGCACGGATAAGTGAAGCGTTCTACACGTTATCATCATCCAAAAATCTCTTAAATTTCCAAAACGTGTGCATGCATGAATAAATATGATGTTAAATCGGTAACATTCCATTGTATAATGTATCATATATATCATGCGACGTAAAAATCACTTTCTATTCGCTTAAAAATAGAGTTTCCTTGAAATACTGCTACAAGGGTCCATCTTGGGATATCGGAGATACCGGGACTAGGTTTCAGACTTAATAAATGAATTAACTTATAGGTACGATGGAAATTTGTGTGTAGATTAAATAAGATTTTATAGCGTGTTAATGGTAATTCTGAATACATTTAAAATAATAAATCTCTGTGAGGAGAAGAGAAGTGTTTCAGTTAATTAAATACAAAGTGTGATGATTACATTAATTTAATTACATGACAACAAGCGCATGATACGTGTACAATATAATTATTAAATTAACTTACACTGATTATAATTGTTTAACTGCTTTGTTATTCAAATGATTTACTATAAAGTACATTGAGTTCTTAGTTTCAATAGAACACGTAGTACAGTCAACAACGAAAGAACCTGAACATTTTAAATAATAAGCCAGAATTTGCCATTTGGGCTATCTTATAATTTAATAAGTTTGAGTTTAACTGGGCATTTTCCGCACTTGATTGGGCCTTTGTGCGTGATTTTGTGTTTCTTCTTTAACTCCAGCCATCCCAAAAAGCGAGCAGCCTTGTCAGGTTGCTGCAGACAGTGCAGATTTCTGGTAATGATGCTGGACACGCGGACACTGGAGAATCCGTGCCCGTTGAATTGCCACGCTTCTGCATTCCATGAGCAAGTGCTGTGGCATTTCTTCCGCCCTTATGCAGCCTCATTCATTTTAATTATTTGACATTCAGTTTCTTAACTTGTTAAACTACTTCAGCTGCTGACCGTACCGGTAGATTACTATCTCAGATTCTATTTTACGAATAATAATGTTCTATTTTACGTTATGAGCCCATTGTACTATTATTTTCGCCTGTTTTATACGAATACAATGCCTGTTGGAAGATGATATCAATTACCGGAAATAATTTGTCAGATTTTCGAGCCGCGAATTACTTGATAGCTTTAAATATTTTTAATGAGCTCATAAAGAGGTGCAATGCTGTCTTAAAGTACTTCAAAATATCGGTTTTAAATTATTTTACTTAGCACCCAGGTAGAAAGAAGTCGTAAGTAAATTAGCACCAGAAATTAAACTTTCGTTATCTTATGCGACAGTAATTTATATAGTTATTATTTAGTTAATAGTCTCTCTCTGGTAGAATGAGGATAATCGAATGAACGTGTGGCACACACTGGCCTGTCGCCCTTCACCAACCTATCAATAATTTCAAAGCTAATGTTATAAAGAGGTTAAGTATGTATGTAAGATGAAATCGTATGTAGGTGTGAGAATTTTCGTAACAATACTTTCCATTTCAAAAATGATTTCACCATTATTTTAAATGGGCCTATAACTGTCCCACTACAGGGCAAAGGCCTCTTCTCGTATAGAGAAGGATTGAGTATTGACCACGCTAGCTCACTGGGGTTAGTGATTTTAGGTAATTAAATCCAGGTTTCCTCACGATGTTTTCGGTCACCCACGTAAAGTCGCAGGCTGAATCTAGCTATTATAAACAAATGAAGTAGTTTAAAACTAGACTTACCATTGTCATTAAGGGAGTGATTGGGTGTCGGGCCAATACTTGAACTGGACCCCTTCAGTATCGCATTGTGGTGTCGTAAGTTCTCCAATTCCACTGTAAACAATTGTGAATGCAGTGCTAAAGGAAAATGGTTAAATATGAATAATAATGAATGCATCGTAATCACTAATTACAGCAAAACTTGTTACAGTTAAACTGTTCTAATAAATACTTTTGAAAGCATTATGGATTATATTTAACCATGAACTGCAAATGTTGGTTACCCAACTGAAAAATTATTTTATTTTTCATTTACAAGGTTATTTATACTTATTCACACGCGTTAAAAAATAAATATATACAAAAGAAAAAAATAAAACTAATTACGTAATGTTTTTTAATAAAATTATTTTCTGGTTTGTGCAAATTTTTGTGACAGTATGTCACAACTGATCTAGAGTTTTAGTAAGACACATGAACTACCTAAATATATACATACATATACATATATACCTTCTAGACCAAAACCTATGCAATGTATTCTTCTTTAGTGTTTATTTATATTGTTAATGTTAAATAAACCTTGAATTGCATACTCTGACAGAACTAACTTGTTTGTGTACACTTATTTCCTCCTAAAAATCTGAGAAACAGCAGCAGTTTACAAGACAATACTTAACTCAAACTTTAAACACATAACAATTTACATACATCAGTTACAATAATTAAATTCACTTTTGTTTTATTCATTGTAGTAATCACTCATTCAAGAACATGAATCACTAATTGTGTGCCAGCAATTATTGTCAAGCATGTTCTTAAATGAGACATAAATGAATGTGTAATTTTAGAAATCTTTTTTACGTAAATTATTTATTGTGCCAAGGAAAGCATAGATATATTAAAGAAAATGACAATTTAAATGGTATTAAAACATTATAAACCCATATTTTTTACTTTTGTGGAGAAGGACCAAACAATTTCTAGACATAGTTAGTTACAATAATTTACCAAGGTTTTAGAATCTTACACTACCAGGTTTTCAATAAGACTTTTATATTATGTCAGCCATGATCATCCCTCTGCAGACTTTAAAAATATATAATAAGTACCTACATACTTATGAGTAGCATTTTAACCAATCCTTTAGCTCAGGGTCTGTTATACTGAAGTAACAATTATTATAATAGGAGTTGACACCATTAACTAACCAATAATTCCAAGACACTACTGCTCTAAAAAAATGCTTTATTTTAGCCTTAATAACCCTATTAATTTAATTAACCGTAAAATGTTTTATTTGTTTGCTTTGAAATCTACAAATAGTAAGTCAATTGAGTTGGATAATTAGTGACATCATAGGTTCCTATTTCCATAGAGAATCTATGGATGAATAGTGTTTTGACAGTTCGTAAAAGGTATACCAAATAATTGGCGGTCTCAAATACCCAATTGTTTAATGCATGACTCATAATACTCAAGTCATAATATTATTTTTAATAGATGTGTCTGTCCTCCTAAGACATGTATTATTTATTACAAATAGTATTCAATATGGTCTGTGATCTCCTTGGCACATTATGCATTGTGTGGGTTATCATGATGTAGGCGTACTTGTTTGAAAGGTTTTACCAAAATGTTTAGAAGGTTGCATACTCCACCTGCAGTATCCAAGGCCATTTGTTTATAATATTTCCAGCATGATTAATCACATAGGGAAACAGTTGAATTAATTAAATTTTACTAATTAGGTATATAATTAATATAATTGAAAAAATAATATAATTGAGTATATTTAAGGACTACATTAGATCTCACCTTTGCTATCCATCAAGTCTTTAGTCAGTCTTTCATTCGCCATTTTCAGTGTAGTTATCTGGTCCAGCAGACATGTGAGGAGTCGGCTGCCCACCTGGCTCCCAGTCATGTCTGAACTGGCTTCAGAACCAGACTCCACATCTCCATTAGCAGGCCTTGCTACATCAGGCAGGCCCCTCACACAAGGGTCACTGAACCTCCTAGCATTACCCTCATCCTTGTCATTCATGTTCATGTCACTGTTAGAATTTGTGTCTGCTACTGATGTCACTATAGGAGGAAGACTGGCGAAATCCTGGCTGTCTGATATATTCTTTGGTTGTAGATAATTCGGGTGGGAGCGGGTCGGGGTCCCATGCCGTGGAGTGCTGTTCAACTCGTCAGCCTTGTTGTCACTCCGGCGGCGCACTCGCGGCCTTTGCACTTGGATGCTTTTGTTTACACTCTGCACGTACCGATATTCCGGCCCGTACAGAGGCATCATAGGTGGGTTGCAGTACGTAGGGAGCGTGGGCAGAGACATCGGCTCAGGTGGAATACCATACATATGTCTATAAGGATCGTAGCCGGGCATAAACTGAGAACTACCCATCTGGTAATGAACATTCGGGTTGACGAAAGTATCATATGTATCCATGCTGGGCGTCGCGTCCTGGATATGATGCATTGTCTTGTCTAACCATTTCGACAGGTACGAACCTCTGCTCCCACGAGATTTCTTCCGCTTTCCCAAGGAGCCGTTACTATTCGACGGTTTGCCGTTCACTTGTTTTGGTGTAGTAGCCATGAATGTCACTTTATAACACCTGAATACAAATAAGAAAATCACTTCAACTTCTTCGACGCAAAATCAAGACTGTATTATTTTCCATTTACGCTGAATAATTAAAAACGCGCACAAAAATAACTTTATTCAATTCGACCGACTTGGGCAATGAATTATGAATGACGTTTACTGTCATTTTGTTTTTGTAATTTCTAATACGCTCCGTTACATGCAGAACTTTTACTTATAATTCATACTACTGAGTATAAAAAAATATTATTTATAACGACTTTGTTACATCAAAAAATTATATTATATTTGTTAAAATAGGTTACACGTAGAAATAATTCTTTTAATCAGTATTATTTCAAAGCAAGTTTGTTAACGCCATCTGTTGTCTTATGTTGAAACTACCCTAGGAGATTGGTTACAAAGTTTCTTCGTAATAGTGATAGATGGCAATATTTTTAAATAAAAATATGCGTAGTTATTATCACTATAAACTTTTAATTTGTAAAATTCATCGAGTTTACTTTAGATAGTTAGATAATAATTAGTTAAAGTGAAAATAATGGAACTATTCTCATATTCTTATATTGTAGTTAGTAGTCTGCTTTTGAAGCAAACCTTTCAAGCCGTACTCTTTGAAAAATGAGGGCACCGGCTACGTTTAGGTAGTATTCCATTCCCACTAGGTATACCTATATGTTTCTTGGCCGGTTGCCAAGCAGGCTCCAGATTGCTTAAAGCTTTACGTTACAAGAGCAGTTACAGTAGCTTTTGGTTTCACTCGATTACTTGGCCAATTTACCGTGCTATTAAAAAACCAAGAACATTTAAATTACCAAACACGGTACGTACCATTTGTACTATCTTACACGTTTGTTAGCGTCAAATATAATGAAACAGCTACATTTTAATCATGTTATGCCATAGGTGAGATCCTATCGCTTCAGAATTGGTTTATTTTGCCACCAAAAAGAGGGCCTACTCCTTTATTGAAATGGTATTGCCTACTCTCTACATGACACTATTTATTTCGTCTGTAATAGATACAAAGGCGAAAGATGATGCCATAGGAATCTTCAGGATTTTATAATTAGTAAGTATCTAGTAGAATTCCATTTACATTCCAATTTGTTCAACCTATATATGATACTTACTTCTTTGAATGGTCTTGATGGTTGAGTGATTTATGTCCGTACGACTTTATAACATAACATAACATCACGCCTGTATTCGCCGAAGGGGTAGGCAGCGGTGCACATATAGTACACCCACATTTCGCCAGTTATGTTTTAGGTCCCAATTTTTTTTTTATAAAAAAACCTCGCCCCACACTAGGAATTTCTCCTGTGTCGTGGATGCGTTTCACAAACAAGAAATATCACATATACTAACACCCTGACTCAGGACAAACATCTGTGGTTCGCACAAAGTTTTGTCCCGTGCGGGAATCGAACCCGCAACCCTCAGCGCAGCAGTCCAATCGCTTAGCCACTGCGCTAATCAGGTCGTCAAGAGAGGGCCAATGTAATAGAGGGCGAGCCTATTGCCATCAACCAGGCACAAATCCAGACTCCGTGCTGCTACTGAGAATTACCTAATGGAAAAACCCAATAACACTTTGCCCGACCCGAGATTCGAACCCAGGACCTCGTGCTCAGCAGTCGCGCTTAGCAACCACTAGACCAACGAGGCAGTCACAACTACTAAAATATTATTAGCCCAAGTATCTAGGTGCATAGGTTAGATAAATTAGCCCCCAAAAACCTATCGTCCACCCACTAGGTTCAAAACTAAAACAATAATGTATTCAATGACAGAAATTTATTCTCTAAATATATAAAACAATTTGATTTAAGTATATTTACAAATTAAATTTTCTTAATATAATATGATTGGTGTGTCGTTTACGAGATGAGTTCTAACGTATATTATGTATGAAGACAGCTTAAGAATTTATAAAAGTTTTACAAATTCTATGGCACATTATTTGAAACAAGAAATTATATTTTTACAGAAACAAACATGGAAGTTGGCAGTAAAATACTTAAATATACACTTACTACGAACTATAATTAGGTACTAAATACCAAAAGTAACATTTCAAATCATATAGATAGGTAATTGTTAACAATTTTCATAAAACTTTTATTCGTATGAAATCTATAATTTTATTTGTTAAATATATTCTTTTATTCATCAAGCATCGATCTTTAACAATCCCACCTTATTTCTATATAAAACTAAATATGTGTAAATAAACTATCGAGATTTAAATTATAAGAAAATAATTGCATTATTCATATAATGATATAAGAGGATTACTGATTGTACTTACGATGTACGGCATGTGATGCAAACAATACGTTTGCTACAAACGTTCTACACGAGTCTACCTAACATAAGGTAAATTATCAACTTGAAATTAACTGTCTAGAGGAAAACTAATTATCGACTCGGCTCTGTTTATTGGCTGAAAATCTTATTTATCCTATGTCGAGTATGAGTAGAGACTATACATCCATAGACGTTCGATTCATAGCATTCAAAATATGCGTGTATTTGTTCAAGATTGTATTTAAAGGCATGTCCAATATACTGTTACAGACAAACATTAAAAGTAACAATTAACAATGAAAAGATTAACTTTTCCTTTGTATTAGAATATTATGTATTAATATTGTTACTTACAATTATATCATAATTATAATCCATCCTCTAAACAGAGCCTAGCTTACAGAAGTCTCTTACTTAATTGTCATAAAACAAACATATTAATATAATTATTCGAGTGTGCGTTGACCATTTGGCATCTATCGACCATAATCATCAGATACCCAACTTGCCTCTATGTGACTTAGGCAGTGTTAGCAAATAAATATAAATAGTACATTTGTTAAATGATAGGGAGAAGAAAATTTAATTATACATAAAGATCCCTTATTCACTAAATGAGTATACGATTTGATCATAAAATATTATTTAACTTACATAGCATCTTCACTTATTCGTATAATAACTCCTTTGAGAATTGTTTTTTCTTGAAAATGAATACAATGCCGAATAATACAAAATATATATGATACCTACAATCAAATACCGTATTCCAATTTTTAGATAGGCTACATCTATCTAGCATTTAATGTGCAAAATTAAACAGGACAGAATTAAATAATGATTATAAATCATGTTTTTTTATCTATTAAATAATCAAATATTACATTAATTTTATTTGCAATTTTCTCCTCATTGATTAAATAGAGGCAATTGCGGAAATCGCTTCAACTGACAATATATAATCATGTTGAATTCTGTCTTGTTTTACCATGCAGTTCAGTTGTAATACCACCAGTATCCAACGACACACATCCAACAATCACACTAACAGACATACAAAATACACGGTAGGCATATAAAATGTCGTACACAATATAAAATATCTGTTAATCTAAGTCACATCGTTGCATTACCAAGGATTCCAGCTGATACGCACTTCTAGTGATATTACAGCAAAAGTAATGCTTGTTTGTCACATTCACTACTCATTTGTTTGATTGTTTTCCGTTATTTGGCAAAAAGGTAACTTGAATTCTGACGAATCATAATTTTAAATATTACACTTTTTAACGATCGGAGTTATATTTACAGATATTTGCACAATTCTGTGCGTTCATTATGCAAAATAGGTTTTATAACTATGTTTGAGAGCAACACCACGGCATATCCTGTTGGGGCACGAGGAAAAATCGCATGGAATCCCTTTGGCTTTTATTGTTTTCTACCCTTTGCGACCCTGCATTCATTCGAGTGATTTCTATAGAATTAAACGTTAAATAACAATTTATATATTTGATTCTTGGTGTGAAAATCTGAGTTCTCGAGCATTATTTCTAACGATGTCAATAAACAGAAATGCTTCAATTACAGTACAACAATACATTGAACAGTTTGAAAACGAATAAAGAAATCACTCTACAATCACCGTTCCACACGCGACTGTTACCTTAAAGACTAAACTAACTTAACATCATCTAAGGCTGTGAGCAGGTCGCTGGTGCCCTGCAGCATGTCGGACTCGGTCCAGAAGTCCGTCGTCGTGATCGGCACGTTGGACTCCAGCATGATGTCCGGAGTCTGCAGCGGGAAACCTGGACTCGGCTGCATCTTGGTTGTTAGGTAGGGGTCGCAGCCTTTCAGCACGCCGACCGGCGACACCAGCCTGCTGCCGGGGCTGTACTGCTGGAACTTGCCCACCGGCGATAGGGACTGAGGAGTGGAGTATGGACTCATGACGCGGTCGCGTTGAGCTGGACTCATCGATGGACTGTAGCTGTTTGGACTCGACGGTAACGAGTACATGGGGCTAACATTGAGACTTAGGGGGGACATGGGGCTGCTGATGCTGGTGCGCACAACATTGTTGATTGGTGAGTTCGAGTGTATTAATTGCTTCGGCATCCCTTGTAATAAGTTTATTACAGGTATGGGGATATTATTCATGTTGGTGTTCTGCATGATTGGTTGTGGGTTCCTAGCCAACTGGAAGTTGGGCTGGATTTGGGGATTTGGTTGTGGTAACTGTTGCTGCAAGTCCTGGAAACACAAAATAATATATGAGTACACGGCATTGAGATTAGATCTATCGCACAGCAAAAAAATACAAACAAAAAGGTGCACGTTCTTACAATTACTAGAGAGAAGGATTGAGTATCGGCTTTAGCCTTGACATTGAGAAACTTTTTTTACCGAAACAAATGCCACCACATCAACATAATCTCGGATATTTTTTTAACAAATCCGCCATTGTTATGCAAACATTGTGCTTGTGAGCAACGGGAGCAATTTACCATTCCTGATCGCGTGAGCTGTGGGCACATCCTCAGCTATAATATAGACCATATGTTGGTATGTTTATATAATAGAGCTGGTAATGTAACGTAGAATCTCTAAGATCAGGTTACGTCCTTTAATTAAGGAGATGTTTAATATCCCGCTGACACTGACATCGCTAATACGGTACGCCTGCAGAGTACAAGTATTGAGCAAAACAAACACGTGATGCGAGTTCCCTTTGGCACACTAGCTACGGTAAGAATTCGCAAATGTATAAAAATACTTTTAAGACAAAAAATCTTTAGTTGCCTGTTTATCTTATTTGGTTTTGTAAAAGGAAACTGTAGGTACCCTTTTATCACGGTTGACTGAAAATATTTTGACAAACGGCTCTTGAGCAGCCTTGTAGTAACTATGTGCGAGTCTTATTACGTCTACAATCTACATATATACTTGTTTCGATTCTAGGCAATCCATAGTTCTGTACTAATATCATAAATGAGAAAGTTACAGTAAAAAAAAAAAAAGTTACTGTCTGTCTCTTACGCCTTCACGACTAAACCGCTGGACGGATTTTGATGAAATTCGGCATATAGAAAGTTTAAGACCCGAGAAAGGACATAGGCTACTTAACGGTGGCAAAACCGCAGGCAAAAGCTAGTAGCTTATATGTAAGTGAACTTTGTAAAACACGTACGTCACCAAATAAAACCGGGTTAAATGAAAGACTTTTGTTTCTTTTACAGCTTGTAAGTAACTATATCTAAGCTAACGACCTGAAAATGGTCTAATTAGGTCAAAAGCCGTGGAACAAAGTAAAAAATCTGGCGGCCTTTCATGTCGGACCGATAATGTAGTGTTCCAGTATAATTTGATGCTAACCAGCCGTCATGTTGGTGCATTGCAGGCTAAACGAATGGCGTCCAACGATTGATCGATAAATATTAATATGAACCTACAGACTGCAGTTGTTTCTGTTATGTGACTTTAATAAATGTTACGTGTTGAATGCGGGCGCACTCGTCAGTTTGTTTGTTACCATTGAAGTTAAGGACTGATGTTTATTTATAAGATAATACAAAAGCCCATAAATGTTGATTGACAAGTGATTGTCAGATATGATTGTTTAAGTTCCTAGTGAAAACTGTTTGATATGAGATCGGGAAGTAAACAACGTTTGACGACCTGATTGGCGCAGTGGATAAGCAATTGGACTACGCAAGGGTTACAAGTTCGTTTCTGGCACGGGACAAAATTTGTTATGTGCAGATGTTTGTCCCGAGTCTGGGTAGTTTGTGTGTGTGATATTTTATGTTTGTGAAACGCAGTCACGATACAGGATAAATTCCTAGTGTGGAGACGTTTTTAAGAAAAAAAACTTCCTAATTATTCATCTTCGATAACAATTTATTCATCTAAAATTTAAAGAACAAAACACTTGATAATTTTAATAATATGTCCAGTAGTGTTACGTTAAAAATGTGCAAAAATCTTATTGGTCTTTTGGATATATAATAAATTGTCTCCAGGACGTATTATTAAGGGACTAAGATACGGCTTTAATTAAGACTCAGTTTAACATAACATAACATCACGCCTGTATTCCCCGAAGGGGTAGGCAGAGGTGCACATATAGTACACCCACATTTCGCCAGTTATGTTTTTAGGTGTTTTTAAGACTCAGTTTGTTAGAGATTTTTCCAACATACTGTTAGGAGTAAACGTAGGTATCATCTATCTAACCTTCTCAAACTTATTACCGGCTACCACGTAAAGAAGAATATACTTGCCTATCGTTACATGACACACAGACATTAAGTCTACTAGATAGTTGGAGCTAGGCTTCGTAATTAGGTCACCCGTAAAGATTTCCAATCGGTCAACAAACAATATGACACTGGCGTTTCATGTTTTATATTAATTAATTACTCTGTTTAATGTGTTTGTAAGTACTGATGTTCTGTTAGGTTATCTACATGACGTCACAGATCTGTGCATGATATAGGTACAATGTACAAACTAGATAGAAATATGAAAGTCAAAGAGTAGGTTCCTAGAAGTCGGTAGACTAAAGGTTATATACGCCTTTGCCTAGCGATGGAGTAATTCATTCTGATGTTATTTTATTATGTCAGAAATTCTCGCGGACTGAAGGTCCTGTTACACTAGCTTTGACCGCTACGTCGCCTGCGTTAAGTAGCCCATGTCCTTTCTCGGGTTTTAAACTTTCTACATAGCAATTTTCATCAAATTCCGTCGAGCGATTTAGTCGTGAAGGCGTAACAGACAGACAGACAGTTACTTTCACATTAATAACATTAGTATGAATATGGATGTATAACGAGGACGGCGCCAGTTATTTAGCATACTGTAGGTACCTACTGGTACCTATACCTACTGTATACTTTACGTTACGCAAGTACATACATATTCTGTGGTAGTTATCAAGCTATAAGTAGTAAGTACCTATAATATATTACATGTATCTGGGTAATATTCAATTAATAATTTACTGTTTGTTTAATGTGTACCTACTAGGGTTGCCAACTCTTAGTCGGACAAAAATTATAGTAGTTCTGAAATTATTACCCACAAAAATATAGACAGCGAATCAATGAAAAAAATTGTAGCTCTCAAAATAGGCAGTTTATTAAAAAAAAGACTTGCTGCCTTTAATTTTAATTTTTTTTTGACGAAAATTGTGATACGTATATGAATTATTGTTTTTAATTGAATGCATTTTAAATAGTTTGGCACCCTGGTACCTAACTATATCTTTATCATGACGCCTACAATCTACAGTAGGCGTATGTAGATATTAAATGTGCCATTGCAAAAGCTTTTTTTGCGATAACTACGGTAATCTTTAATAGTTTAAAACACTTGAAGAAAGATAAGTATAAAAAAATAATAAAAGTAGTTACTTTAATGTACTGATTCCCGACTTATTCAAGATTTTATTGAAATAACATTATGTATGTCTTATCGCCAGACGTAGAACTGGATTTTATTATAATACTTTTTACCTAACTTGATGGTAAACAAAAAATATTGACATCATACAGTTTGGGCAATGGAATGTTTTGGATAAAAACTTTTCCGTGTATTTAATTATAACCAAATACCTAATAATTTGTTTATCTACTGACTTATCGACCTACAGGTTATATTGGTCTTTAGTAATTTTAAGAGTAGCTGGCAGTAGAATTTAAACAAAAAATCAGCTAGCTATTGACTAATCTCCCCAGGGATCAAAAGATTTTAATACAAATTTCATTAAAAATGTAGGCACTGTAACACTTTATTACAAAATCAAATCAAGTAAGAAATATAATTCACCATCTTTTCGTTGGTACGTCAAAATCGGAAATAGAAACAAGCAATGTATAAGTTAACAAGTGATTATCTCTTTTATTTCTGTACACGAAACGAACTTACATATGGTTTTCAAAACTATTATATCAGTATATATGTTATCCCAAGCGAAGCGTCTATGAAGAATAACTTGCATCATTTGTTTTAATCAGATCGACAATATCTTGCGGATAGAGATTAACCCTCACTAGTAATAATTGGAGCATCCGTTACTTTGTCGGGCCTCAGCCTATCATTTACATAGACCCTCGAACCCATCCGGGGTCTGCCGAGAGATCATAGTTCCTTGCATGGCCTAATCATTTATAGATCATGTTTATCACGCGTTATCTGCAGTTGACTACATCACTACATTGCGTAAGTTATAGGTTAGGTCGAGTTTATAAAACCTCATTGCTGATTAGTCTCGTGATCTCGAATACGATTGGTGAACTACTTGCAGGTTGGAATAAGAATAGGGGCTTGGTATTAAAACATTCTTAGAAGCGGCTAATTTGGAGTTGTGCCCAATAAATAGTAGGCTCGCCCTCATTATGTAGGGCTTAGAGCTGTCTTTGGCAAAATGTAGCGTAATAGTACCTACGTAGTCTAACGCGTTGAGGGATCCAGGCGAGACGGTATACAACATAACTTCTGCAAAGTCTAAGTAAAAAGTTACAGTGTTATCGTTGTATAGCCTCTAGAGTATAGAAGTCCTTGATCTTAGGAAAGTTTCAAATGCGAAGCAGTAAAATGATACAAAAAGTAAGGAGACGCCCAAATTGCCGGCCCAACACCATTTCACCCCTATGCTATCTGCGGACTACAATAACGCTTCAGGGGACGGCTTAGAAGGGATTTTTCCTTTTTCTTATTGCCTCAAGTCGTCCACAAACAATTTCTTTCGTCGCGACGCGAAAACTTATCCAGTAACAATTTAACTTGAGAGTTACGGAGTATTTGTTAGAATTAAATTTCCGACGGATCGGCAGAATAATAAGGTTTCTTATTAATTCTGATAGACTGATTTTCATTTAACAAAACTGTTGGTACTGACGTACGGTGGGAATATTGTATCTAACCAATAAACTGGTTTTATCTATCTATAAACAAATATATTAAATAAACCTAGATTCCAGTTGAGGGTCCTGGGCTCTGCTTACCCCTTCGAGGACTACAAGTGGGATAATATGTAACCGTCTTTTTTTTTAACTTATTAATAATTTACTACAGCCAAGAGCCTAGTTTTCGGGCGTAAATCATCTACGTCAGTTCAATATTGATTTAAGAATTAATTTGTCTTTTTTTGTCTACTAGCTTAGTATTCAAATGGGCCCCTTATCTAATAGTGTGGAGATTAGCTAGATTTTGTTTTACGAACCGGTTGTATTAAAACATTACTGGGCGTCTAATGACGATGGATATTAAAACGTGGCCAGTGTGGCCTTGACTTCAGTACAAAATTAGGTAGGCAATTTTCTTTTTAAATGTTAATGAGGTTGTAACTAAAATACACTGGTCTTTTTATTATTAAAAACTTCTGTATTCTTAAGTCAAATTTATGTTTTAATGTGTTTAATAGGATGTAAATGTATTGTAGTCTTAAAATAGTATTTGTCAATACTGTTGCTTTAAAAATATAATATGCACATATAGGTAATAATGTACTAGTCAGGAAAATATATATGATAGATATAAGAATAATCGTATAAATTAGTAAGATCCTCTGTTTCACCGTCAGTCAAAACCGATACTCAGATGGGAAGTAAAGGATGGGACACAAGGCAATAAAAGAATCAACGTGCACCTTTTTACCAGAACTATTTTTTTCTCTTTTATTATCAGATATTTTCTGTCAACTTCACAATATTTATTTCTCTCCAGAAAAATAAATAATTATAAATATTCTCTAGTTACATCATCCATACACACTATAAATATATTAAAATAACAACGACGATAGTTTATGATATCTATGTTTACGTCTTTTAAATTTTGATTATTATTCATACCGCGATAACGGTTCAATCGCCAGGCGCATTAATATCTAAATTTCGAGTATCTCGGGATTCCTTAGAATATAATTAGTTCATCGTTGAATGACTCGTACCTAACGCTAACATTACATGCTCACTGTAAATGTAAAGGCATCCAAATGTTCCGTATAAGAGACAAACGTAAACCATAATACAACACAAGTATACTGTTAACTTGTACTTTGTATCATTTGGCAGTGGAATCTGTTCAGACGAGCATCGTCCAACAACTGCCCGGACTACAACGCACGCTACGATAAACTCTGATTATCATACATAACGATCTGAACAATACTTCGAAAATATGCTTTGACTAAGTCGAACTAACTCTATGTCGATGTGAAAAATAACATTAGACGTTGTCGACTAAACGTAACTTACAGTAACGAATAAATAGCGATAACCTCTGCGTATAAGGTTGGTATTATAACTATTAATATTGACTCGGTTCCAGCTACGAACATAAGACGCAGTGCGCGGCGTGCCCGCTCACCGGCGGCGCCGGCGGGGCTCTCGGTAACTAAGTAACCTAGGAACGATACCGATACATCACATAACCAACACGATATGCACGTTCAACTTAACCACTAACTCATAACGATCGATTGCATCCAAATATACACCATTACAACTAAAGAGTAGGTACATTACAGCTAAACACCTAAACTAATTCTGGTTCGCCTCGCAGCGCAAGCGAGATGCAGATTGTGGAAGATTAACTAAACTAACCAGCCCTAGCACTAAGTCCCCTCGACTGGCCTCTGACGGTTAAATTGCCTTGCCTTAGCAGACTTTAATCTGGCTCATACCGACGCTTATTGTCTCATAGGACTCCGATAACAATGCGACTTTCAGTCAGATACTGGTACAATATGTATACGGTAATATCACAAGTATCGACGGCACTGTATTTAACATTAATTCGTATTAAATCCGACCAGAGTAAAGTTTGAGATAGCACTGGTTTGTAGGCGATATAGTTTGAACACTGGACGCGCATTATCACAGTTTATTTAGAGTGGTGAAGGCGATCGCCTCAAGCTTTTGCTTTGTGTCGCGGCCGGCACTGCACCATGCAGATGTAGCCGGCGTCGACGTCGCAGCCGCTCACCAGGAGGTTCATGAGGACGCTCGACGACTGCGCCGGCGTCGTGGACTGCACGGGGGAGGGGCTACGCTTTATACGTTTTGCACAAGGCTCCTGCTCTTGCTTCATTACTCTTTTGACGCCGGTGTCCCATGATGCAACACTTCTGCTTGGTATTAGTCCTGTTGGCGAAATGTTATAGTGTAATAAGGGAATCCGATCAAGCTTTAATTGAATTACTCAATAATAAATATTTACAGTATATACCTTGGTCAGAGTATATATTAGTTATGAGATCCTGGGGTGGTGGTCCCGTGGTAGTAGTCGTCAGTAGGCGTTGTAGTGCAGGTGCTGGCGACGTGGTCTGCATCTCTGTGGGTTGCGGCCTTGCCATGCTCACGCTGTCTGGCAAGGCCCCCCACATCACCGCCGGCTCCAGCACCGGCAACTCGTCACTCGCGGGGATAAAAGGCGAGTTTCCATCGTCAATGTCATTATCTGATCTATTGCTGAATGCGTCTAGTGATAGTTCTGTTAATAACGAAGACTGTTCGCATGACGACTCGTTTTCCTGAAAACATAATTATATTTAGATCCGTGTCAAAGTTAAAAATAACAGGAGTTGGCATTACGTTAAATGTTTATATGTATATTTACCTGGGGTTCTGGCGAAGATAACAACAATGAATCTGGCGTTAAAGAATCTACTGGTGATCCGTTAGCCAAGTCATCTCCCAGAAGACTGCAGTAGTTATCGCTCAGAATGAATTCGTCGAACATGTCGAAAGGACTATTCTCTAGAGGGATACAAGCATCGCCAGCGGTAGGAGCCAAGTGTGTCAGATCTTCCGGCTCGTCTTTAAGCACTGTAAATAACACCGACATTATATTGAGGGAATCCTTGCAATATGATAGAATTTCAATAAAGCAACAACGGATACCTAAGCTGTGGAAGTTCGAGTGCCACTCACTTGTAAGTCCCTCGTCTTGGGAGAACATGAGAAAGCCTTTGTTCATTTCTTTCTTTCGCGGAGCGAATATAAGCTCTGTGACGGGTATAGGGCGTTCCTCCTCGGGAGGTATAATGGCGACGATTGCGCCGTTGGCAGCGGGCTCGGGCGCGACCTTAGCCAGCACGGGCTTCAGATCGGCGTGGTGCACCTGGTGTGCAGCAAACACCTCATCTTTGCACTCGATACCACTGCGAACAGAAGACACATGATAACACAACGAAGCCCCTACAGGGCAGATCGACTTATGCCATAATGCATTAGGTGTCATGGTCTACCGCCAACACGTACACATAAATCAGATGACGTATGACGTATCATACAAGTGCCTCTGTATAATGGACTATAATGTAAACTGCACGGTCATTAGTCAAGAGAGAATCAAACATTCCAGTGTTAATCGTTTTTGTATACGTGTGAAGAAGCGGGAAGTGTGAATAGCGTCTACATAAGAACACTAGTTAGAACATATTGTCGTCGCGATGTAAGATATACTCGTACAATAGCGGGTAATCAGTCAACAATCAACAACGTTCAAGGCTGCATTGTATACGAAGTCGATACTACGTCGGTACGTTACGGAACAGATGGTAAACTTTAATTTGTTTCACGTCTTGTCTAGTCGACGGTAATTAATGTTATGATGACAGATTTCTGCATGCATTAGACAGAACCGCAAATAAGGAAAGAGTCTGTAGGATAAAATTAACAATAATATTTTGCACGTTGGAAACAGTGCAAGGCGAGGAAAAATATATGCAAATTTATATTTGTTTAATTGCAAAATAACTAAACTCACCAAACAAGAAAATATAAAACAAGTTAAAAGAAAATATTAAAAGAAAAATACAAGTCAATTTAAAAAACCTAATTAAAATATCAGCGTCATAAATTAAGTTGAAAATAACTTGAGCGTACCTTCAAAGCAAAGAGGAAACCATTCAAACAAATTAAAGTTCACAGACGGAGATGAAATTAACGTTTAAAAATTAACCAAGTTTTTTTTATCACAACAGACTACACTGAAGCAATCAAACTGACAGAAGACATCAGTCAACGCGTGCGCACTGTGTCACAGTTGGCTCCCGTTTGACCAAACTGAAGCCATACCTGATAACGAGATAACTAGCACTTTATTGCAGCACTCATTACTATATTCAACATATTAGGATTAATTAATGAACATCCCATCATCAGATAACCTAAGGATTGGCCCTGTGGGAGACATTTGCGTCAATAATATCAAAATCAACATTGATACTGATAAACAAATACTAGAGATAAAGTGTTGTTGACAAATGTTACGGTTCAAGTTTTCATTGACACTATAAATAACGCCTGCGATGGAAAATTACACATAATGTAGACTAATTAGCGATAGAAACGAAACTAAAAAGTCTGAGCGTGACAACTGAACATGTTTCAGCTAGACACAACACGATGCGACTTTTTTTTTTCGATGCCTGTTTGTTTATTTTAGTTACGCTACATTTGGCCGTTTATCTCGACGTTCCCAACTTATCTGTATCGACCAGTTACGTCTAGTACATTATCACGTCACCGTATCAGAACACTCGAAGCAGACGATTCAGCGCAGCCCAGACATGGAGTATAGTATCGAGGGTGTGTGAAACGGACGCCTGCATTTACGCAATGTTTTTGAAAGTGAATTTGCTGGAGCGAGACGCGTAGATGGGCAATATAAATAAGAGAAAGAGATATATGATGGTAGTAAGTGCGGCCTTGCTAACGACCTTGCTCGTCGCACCCCTCTGGCAGCCCCCTGTTTTCTCCAGACTGGCCATTCACCAGGAGTGCGAGAAGGGATAGATGCGCGCGCACCAAAGCCACGAGGTATCCTTATCGATTGTAGGTTTTAGATTCTGATCCATCGTCTTATGGCATCGACATGCCGCCGAAATACCAGCGCTTTCATGATGCATTTTGATGGTAGATACAAGCTCTACGTTATTACTCAAGCGTACGATCATAAGGGGTGACGATTATTTTTCAGTTATTACATAAATGTAGTTGTAATGAAAATCAATTAATAAAGCAATAGCTAAGACGCATCGTATCAATGTCTCAAATTAATTTATGGTGTAGCGGTGAAACTCCTAATAAATCAGACGTACATTTATATTGTACTCTACGAAGTTTTACTTAAAGCGAATATATTATATCGATTGTCCAAAAAATATAACTTACGATTTTTATTTTCAAACGCGTAAATTAAGTGATATACCCAACCTTTAATTATTAAAATAGTCAACATTTTAGGTCTATAAAGCCAACCAGCTGATTGTGTGATAACACCGTGTCGCGTCAGTTTGGAATATCAAAATAAAACCGCCATAGATAAACAAGATAACGATAAATCGTGTGTGGTTGCGCAACTAAAAGAATTGGATACGAAAGAAATAGAGAACAGCTGTGAACCGACCTTGGCCGTGATACCGCTCAATGGGCAACGCAATTCAACAATTACATCTTCCACGGTCGAGGTCGTGACGTCACACATCAGCCTCATTGGACATCAATTGTCTTAAATGCGGCGTTATAATACAATATAGGTATAGTGTGACTATATGACACAATGGAAAATTCTAAGTTAAAGAGATCGTACCAAAGAGTACACAAACAATTTACCGGATTGACACGTAATTATGCGTTGTCATTTGTTTGACGGGAGTCTCATAAATAACAAGGCTAATTACACGTCTTAAAAAAATTATGACATTCCATAAATATTCAGGTACCTCGAAGGCCGATAGAGATAAGATTAGATAATTTTTCGATTAAGTTAGTTTTACAAACTTTCTATGCGACATAAACACGATGGATCACGGAAAGTTTAATAAAATATAACGTGTTATTGATAGGTGCGTAATCTCTAAATCTTACGATATTGTATCGAACGATAGCGTCGAGGAGGGGGTCATAAAATTACCATAGCACATAGCACCATGCGCGCGGCTAACTAAACATGCGAGCTTCGAACAATGAGCACTAAAACTGCAAGTCACCAGGCAGGCAGTACACTTCAGTGTGTAAACTCTACAGAAACCAAATAGATTTCCAACCACTCGTAGTCTGGTTCAGTCTAAATATGTATTGAATAGCAGAATGCGGTCTATGATACGACACAATGAAGAGATTGCAACTAGCGGTTTATGATTTAACAATGCAAGTTATCAATTTTGTAATTTATAGATCTCGGTCGTTCAAATCATGTAGGAGAATCAGCAGATCGGCTTGCCAATCGAGTGGCGAGTGTTGCGCGGGAGTCAAGGCCGGCTCGGTGGCGTGGTTATGTAACGCCTGCGGCCTGCGGGGGACGGGGATCGCTAATTTTAGCGGGTCTCACACAAACAACACACTGACACGGCGCATCACCCGCAAACGCACTCAAACAGACGCTCCAAGAATGCATCGTATAAAAATACAGGGCGATATGCAATAACACTTTCTGAAGTACGTTTCACTATCGTAAAGACCACAAATAAACACTAGGCTATGTCGCCGACACACATGCGTTTCTGTGAACCAATCGATTGTCACAAAATGAAGGTAGGAATCAATATTATGTAAGTAGAATGTTTAGTGAGCATTGAATGCAAGAATATAGACGTCACTGTATTAAATGGAAAAGTTTCGCTTTAAATGCAATCGATTGAAGACTACGATATAACTTATTTATCGTACTGACACAGTTTTATAGCACAATCGTTATGAGCGCTTGACATTTGTGCTATGACAGCAGTTTCAAATCGGTCCACAAAACAAGTAAACAGGCACTAGTATGAAGGCACATCCACTCTTTAATGCACTATTCACGGACACTAAATATCGCACTGATCCTTACCATGATGCGATAAGTTCTGTGATGTTGTCAAACAAGTTTGTCTATGTTGGGCTACGCCGGCGGTGTGCGTATTATTCAATGTACAACGAACAGCTGATCGGGAGCGCGAGTTTGTCGGGGGCGGTAGGGTGGCCGCGTGGGGTGTACGTTTGCGTCGAAGTCTGTAGCACGAATGATACGCGCGGCGGCGGCGGCGGCGCACTCGTGACGCGGCCCACCTAAACACATACATTACACAGTCGCGCGATACCGACTGATGATAAATTTTTGAGGATAGCCGGTGCGTTCAGTCGCCAGCCACGCGACTTGTAATCGAGTTCACGAACCACCGGTGGATCAACCGCGGCGGCGATCACGAACAGGTTAACGCGATATCACATAATAACGAGTGATATTCGCATGGCCGGCGTATTAGGGGCTCCGATTACTCATCTCATTCATAAAACCACTGATAAGTACTTTGAAACATAACTGCACGCCAACGTATAAAATCCGTACCCATACATACAGTCAAGTCGGTACGTTTCAAGAGACGTCATAACAATGTTTTAATTTTCACAGGTAATTGAAATAGAGCCTTCTAAATGTGCGTTCGGGTACGTGTAATGGATTGAATAAGTTCAGTGGGACTTATTTTAGTAACAATGGCTCCCGGACAGGCCGACGAACCATGACACGTTTGGACAGCCACAATTTCCTGTTTTGTAATTAAATAACACTAGTATTTTCAATTACTTCATTTTACAACTGATCATTGTATTAGTAAGTGTTCTTACATCATCAACGTTATCATAATATATTAACTCTGTCTTATCTATATATGCCATATGACAATACACAATTACAGTTACCAAGATCTTCAGTTCTTATTGTTTATTTCTTTTTCCATTTAGGTATACGTTGCAGAAATGTTTTGTAAAGTTTAACAGAAAAGACTAAGTTTGCAAGCTATTACTTACATTATTATACAGAATCTGACAAAGATGTTTTTATATCTTCATTTAAACGCTCTGGGAAAGAAAAATATGCTTAACAATAATTTCGTAGCTATCACTGCTCAAAGAAATATGACTACGAGCGTGCCATTAAAAGTCCTCCTAAAGTTATGCGCATAAAAATTTGCGGCTATTAGAAGCTTTCATTCAATTATATAGTATTTTGAGAAAATAATTTCCTCTGAACTAGACTGCTGACAATTTTCTTCCATGAGTAATGTTATGGGACAATCTATATAGTTCACCATAGTGATATTGTTTGATGACATACATAAATAACAAGCTAACAAAACGACTATGATAAAAGAACCATATTCCATAATCCTCAACAACTATTCACAAACACGATGCAATGTAAAAAGAAAATGAAAACTGCTACTTAATTAATTTCGAACTATCTGAAAAACAAAAGGCGAACAATAGGATTGATATTGAAACACGTGGAGCACTTGCCTTAATTAAGGTATTAGTTGATAATGAATAGGTTCAGTTTGCCAATCCATCAACGGCTGCAGACGCGACACTCGATACGTTTGGGCGACGGAGCCGCGTTGTTCCACAATTTAGACGCGTAACACAACACCGCGCTCTAATGGACTCTGACGGTGCCAGGCTACTGGGCCCCGGCGACACTATCAACTAACAAATAATTTATTGCATTATAAAATCTCATTTCGCGGAACGTTTCACTCTGTTGTGGTAGTAAACGTGATTGTCTTCATTGCCAAACTCCTTGAAATGCTTTCGTAGAATCACTATTATTGAACTTGTTGATTCGTCTGATATAATAGTTAGAAACGAATAGGTACTAAGTACTGCACTCAGTGAAGTATTTGTTGGTTATGAGTTCGTTGCCAGTGGGACGTGAATTTGAATGAAAGAGCATGCGCGGACACGATGACTACACCATTCTACAACTTTCGCAATCAACTGATGTAATACACGGAAATTAAAATATGGGATTATCTGCCCAGATCCATTATTATTAGTTAACTTTATATGTAGTTAAAAAAGTTTAACCTAATATATTTATTTACATAATATTGACCAATTGACTTTAGGACCAGAAAATTGCGGCATTGCGCTATGTTACTCAAAATTAACTCAGAAATGGCTATTAATAACCGATTGCTAAGAGCTGTTTTCCTGATACTTAGCACCTTCTATAAAAATAATAGGTACTTGTTATCCGTCTATACTGTTGGATTCGTCACATGTTTTTGGAATACCAGTGCCTACGTGATACGTGAAACGTTTTCGTATCGATTCAGTGTTCCTAAGTACAGACTAGACAACTTCAGCAAGTTTGTGTTACGTGACAGAACCTGCCTCAAAGAGACGGATTCTTTTTGTTGAAGTTTACTCATCGTCAACATTTCAGCAAGGTATCACCCACTGCTCTGTATTGGCCAATACACAGCAGTGATTGATACCGTGCTCCCTTCTTCTCTGCCATTCTTCTCTGCTTTGAGTTCAATTTTAAGTTTATTCATATTTAACTTAAACTTATGTGTTTTACGAAAAGACGGAACATTATAGCTTTAATGTAGTCGTTTTAAAGATGGGAATAATTATTCTGAAAGTGTGATAGTTAGGGCATTGTGTCCAAGATGGCGTCGCTAATTGGTCGGTCAGTAACAACTTAGCTGCATTTCGTGAAATTCGCCGTGTGTTTCGCGAGCTGCAAGCTATTGTGCAATTAGGGCCAAAGGAGACCGCTCGTTGGCCGTCGACCCGGTCCCTCCCACCCTACTACGGCGTGTTCCGACGGACTACGTGACTCGGATGCCGTTTCACACATCTTGTATTACATCTTTACGAGACTATCTGTTCTTCCGACTATTGTACGAGAGCGTCAGTGGAATGTAGGGAGTATTAGCTCTAAGTACGTCAAATAAAATATTATTTTTATGTACTACAGACGACAAGGTTGTGATGTTTTACACATGTTACTAGTTAAACGTTGTAACTATTATAAAAACAGGTATTTTAATCTATAAATAATGAGCAAATGCATGCATAAATAATGACTTCCCTTTAAATAACTAACCAACGTAATACTTATCTAATTTGTAATCACAAAACGAATGCAAAACACAATACACATCATGTAACAGTCCAATAAAAGCAGAAGCTTTATTTTACAATAAAGATATCGCGTGCCATATAGATGCACCGTAATTTTCTGGAATGAACAACGGTGCACTCCCATTCCGATTGTCGATCTCGAATTTTAAAACGTCGAAATGAGAACACCCGCTCTACAGAGACGAATCCCAATCCACAATTAAAATACAGAAATTCGATTAAATCCTTTGATCCTATTGGACACTCATTTCTTTTACTATCTCGTTTAAACACGGACCGAGCAGGAAGAGATAGATATTGACGCTTTTCTAGGAACGGACAACAAAGTAAAAAATAATCTCACTACCCGGGAAACTACAAATATATGTCAAAATAAATCAAACTATTCAAACATAACTAGGCAATCTATTCATGTGATGAGATTTATGAAGGTTTTATGATAAATCGATAAGAAAAACAGAAAAATATCGCTAGATTTTGTTGATAGAGAATGTAGCACTTAAACTGCTTACGAAGTTTCTAGAAGAGAGTCACATATGTGAGTCATTGCCATAAAAATGGCAACTGTATCGACTAGTTGAGGTGTGCTTTACCTGTTATCACGTGACCAGAACATAATTGCAAATACATTTGTGTTCTTTTGCGTTTCTGTTAACACATGTTGTTCACAAAAAAGTCAATGTTTACTCAAATAAAATTTTGACAAATAAGATCGTGATATTTCCAGTTTTCTATTAGGTCTTCACTTGAATTCAATATTTGTTTTCAAAGACCACACACCTTGATTTTCGATCTATTTCTTTTAATATAGAACCAAGTTTTCAATGGATATTAATCTACCTGTACATACATGACAATAAAGTCAATGACCCACACATTAATATTGATACCTTTATTCTGTAGAGGACACTGGCCAGGTGTGAAAGAGGTTTATTGGAAGTCAAAATATAAATACATTTTAGGTTAAATGATACGTGTAGTGCGTATCGATTATTTGTAATTAATAAAACATTTTCAATGTTGCCTGTCTTAAGGATGAAACTTTTAACACCTGAAGCAGATTTTTTTAACATAACGTAACATCACGCCTATATTCCCTGAAGAGGTAGGCAGAGATATACATGTACACCCACATTTTGCCAGTAATGTTTTATTAGGTCCCAATGTAATAGGGGGCGCGCCTATTGCCCGACCCGGGATTCGAACCCAGGACCTCGTGCTCAGCAGTCGTGCTTAGCAACCACTAGACCAACAAGGCAGTCGCAGACTTTTTTAAACTTGTGTAAACGCCAACTTACGTGACACAAGTGTCAAAATTAAAAACAATTAAATTAATTATACGGAAACAGATCCTCGACTACAAATATGGTAAAGTAATATTATAGTGCGACGTTCGGACGCAAATAATAGCACAGCAAGAAGCAAAAACCGGTTATATAACGTCCGTACGTTATTAAGATTGAAGCATCACTTTAAATTACTCTGGCATGTAAGCGCACATGCTTGTTATAAAATCAATATGCAGTATTTTTGAATTAGGCCAAACAATCTGGATACGGGTCTGCAAATTATATGGGAGTTGGTGCTGATGCAAATTTGGTTTTATCACAATAGGCAGAAGATTGCATTTGCAACGAAACATAAGTAAAATTATAGCATACAATTAAGTTATTTTAGGGCATGAACATAAAGCAATACTGCGAAAATTTTAACGAAAAGTTACGAAATTTCGCACCCTTTAAATATCCCAAATAAATCTTCAAGGACGGCTGACTTATGTATTTCTTTAAAGGGCACAATTTACGTCACGCCCCTTGGGGCTTCTTTCGAGATTTTTCGCAATACAATTTTTATATTAGGTTACAGAATGAGATCTCAACAAGTATTGTGGAGAATTCTATCAGGAAAGTTCTTTAGAAGTAACTTGCGAAGACAAAAAAAATAGGAGAGTAATAATAACTAGGATAATTTGCGATAGAGAAGCTAAAAATACAAGGCAAAGAGAGTATTTCGAAAGTTTCAGTTATGTCAAAAGCTTGAGAACAAACGGCGGGAGCGGGACACCCACGCGCCTCATTCAAGCTGAAACTAAAATTGCAGTAGATACCTATCTATGTACCAACTCGGTAGTAGGAAGGTGGGGTGAACGACCTAGGGTGGGAGGTGGCGTTGCATTCGTCCGGAGTTGCATAAACCGTCCGACGACCGCAGAGCTCCGCATAGTATCCAGGCAATATTGGAACAACGTGAATTTCACATGAAGAACGAAAACAACCTTCATAAGTGTACACTCTTCCGTTGACATCTACGGAAATAACGTTAAGGAATATAAATTGTTTTTCTCTAAACCAGTAAACAATATGTAATTTATTTTCAAACGTGCCAAAGCCGCAAATATGAAGAGTATAAAAATCTAAGAATTAAAGATAAGACCCAATCGCAAGTGATTTCACCATTACACACAATGATGTAACATTTGATAAATATTGTGTTGACATAAATGGATTTAAGTGGATTTTATAAAAAGATAAAACGTGTGCCATGAGCAGTTTCGTTGAATTCAATTGTTTCAGAAATGTCAGCAATACGTTTGATTGAATACTCCTGACAGTTCTGACTATTATGTAAAATAGATGTCATCAAATGTATTTAGGGTTCTTGGTGAAGTAAGACATTGTTATCGGGCAAGATTTCGGTACAACAAAAGTAACGAAGGTCAATATTGGTGGATGGACAGATGTAGATTAAACTTTTTGGGATTTTGGGTATAATGAATGTCTAGATCAGTGGTTCCCAAACTTATTTTGTCTACTGCCCACTTTGAGAATAAATCTTTTTTTAGCGCCCCCATTTTTTCACCTATTTAAAAACCACTATAACTACAAATTAAATTAATTAATTATTGTGACCTATATATATGAACTACGCGGAGAGAAATATAGAACCGAGTTTGAGCAATCTTTCGAGAGTCGAGAGCTCTTGCAGTCGTTGTTTAAGAGGCCTCCTAGCTAAATAAAGCTCCTAGCAAAAAAAAAACATTTTCTTTCTGGGTCTCTTACCACCCCCCTTGAGACCTGCAGCGCCCACAAGGGGGCGTTATCGCCCACTTTGGGAAAGACTGGTCTAGATAATATGTTTATAATACATACGAATGAGAAACCATACGAAGGAGTCTGGATTTGAGCCCGGTTGATGGCAATAGGCTCGCCCCCTATTACATTGGGACCTAAAACATAACTGGCGGAATGTGGGTGTACGTACTATATGTACCCCTTCGGGGAATACAGGCGTGATGTTATGGTATGTTATGTTTACGAATGAGAAACCAAGAAGAATGTGAAGAAAAAATCCCTAATTCTTATTTTATTTCCCTTTTATGTCATCTTAGACACATTTCGTACACATCGACCAAGACACGATTATATTCTAATTATAGAAAAAATCTAGGCGTGTCCCTTCATATGTAATGGATATAGTTACGTGTTCTCGCATTGACCTACATGTGGTGTGAAAATAAATTGCGGTGCAGTGCAACACACGACAAAGATATTAAGTCATGTGAATGTCCAGGTGTTGCCATGTACTCGATCTCAATGATAAGGTCCGTTTAAGGTCCTTTATTATCTTGATCGAATGAACAACATTAAAATATAAATTTAACAGTCAATTAGTTTTGGTGTAAAGCAGCTGTGAATACTGTTGTATTGATTGCAGGGCAGACGCTGTTCAGAGTAAAAGTAATTGTCTCGAATTGTCTTTCCGAGAACGTAATTTGCAGTATCCTTATCCAACAGAGTATGTAGATCCAAACGTAGTGATTAATGACTACAGAAATCCCACCATTAAATACATCTTTTTCATCTGTCATTTTGTTTACAATTTGTTGGCAGACAAATTACGATGAGGATATTAAAATGCAATGTCAAGATAAAGTAATAATAGCTCACAACATGACGTAATTGTATCCTTAAACACAAGTACATGTTGACAATGTAACACTCAAAGGTAAACATATATCCTTAGACTGCTCGTGCAATTGGCTTCGCATAACATATTAGATAATATCTCGCCAACAGGTGGACCCTTCACTTCTTTAAGTCTTTGACATAATTTAGTACATAAACTATTTTGTCTAGAATCTAGATCATAACTTCTGACAAAGGTACATTGGCTTAGAATATCCTAACTAGCGTCCTCTAAATAAACAAAGAACGGGAGACGTTATTACTTAACATTTTATACCACCCCATACCCATAGTTACATGAATGAAATAAGCTCAAGGGTTTACTTGGAAATGGGATGCCGCAGGGAGCAGTGTTGCTGTTCGAACTACGATAACATAATCAACTTGCCAAGATAATTAAATAGAAAATAGTACATGGAGGATAACATGGCATAGCAACCATATCACTGAGATAACCCCAACGCATCTGATGCTGATGCCACTGTAGCTCTACTATCATCTGCACCCAACACTGATAAGATAAATTTTCCATCGAAGTTGTTCAACATGCTAATAATAAGTCAGTTTTAATTAGTGCTCACCAATACGATGTTATAACTGATTAATTAGTACATATTAATTAACTTTCTTAGTTAGGTGTTATCGTTTTAATATGAGTTATATAACCAGCTGTGTTATTTGTTCTTGAAGTACAGGAAGCAAGAATATTTATATTGCAACTAATCTTTATCGTAGGTCAAGTATGTTATAGAAACATTGAGTAGTATAAAAACGTGAATGACTTAATTAGGTACCTATGTGTTAATAGGGTATGTGTTAATATGTAACTACGTTAGTTTAGTTTGTAAGATCTGCAGATATCCGCTTTGTATCTAGGATTTAATACACGGGATATTCAGACATTACTAACAACACTATTTCCTTTTAATTTTATTTTAATTGAATAATAAATAATAATTATAAACCTCTAATATTTTATTATCTCTATACTAGTTGGTTTAGCTTGTTGTGCGTCTAATAGTACAAATTACTTTTACATCAACACTAAAGAAAAGATCTCATCGAATTAAACTGCGCATTGATGTTGTTAAAAAGATACAGTGTTAATTACTCCTTTTAATTGCATTCTTTAGCAGACTTTCTTACTTTACATCGAGTTGGGAAAATTAAAAATGCCTTTCACAATTATCAGCAATTAAGAAAAATTCAGTCCTTTAATTTTCTTTTCAGTAAGTTTTTTGCTTCGTGAAATTACATAAATAGCTTAAGTTCTTGTTTCAGTTCAGAAGATTGCTTACAATAAGATATAGCGCCGTTTATAAACAAACGTGATACGCAAGGTTCAAAATAGATAAGAATATACTACCTACTATAAATGAATGTTTTCTATAGTCTATAATATATAGATCACGAGATCAAAGTATAAATAGATTAAATGCCGACTGACCTATGTGAAGTATGAACAGAGTAGGTTCTTTATTTTTGTTTTAACGTCGCCCCCCTCTAGGAATTCCTCCTCTATCGGATGCGTTACAAAAACATTAAATAGATATCACATAGGTACACAAATACCCAGACTCGGGACAAACGTCTACGGATTGCATTTTTTTTGTCTCAACCGGGAATCTAGCCTGGAACCCATAGCGCAGTAGCCCAATCACTGCGCCAATCAGGTATTGGGGTAGAAGGGAAGGTCAATTATAATGATCAAGTCGCGAACAAAACATAATATGTATCGTCGTATTTACTGAAATGCCAGTTTAAGAATAAAAATAAATAGCATACGCCCACGACTCCATCTGCGTGGAAAATTTTACCGCGACTGTGAATAAAAACGGGCCTACAATATCTTTCTAAAATTTCATTACGATCGTTTCAGTGCTTACGTTTTGTGTTCGCGAATTGTTAATAGGCAGAATGTTCTACTTGAAGATACGCTGTATATTTTTATATAGACGCTTTTATTAGATTTTTACTATCGTATACTTTGAATCAGTCTATTTATATCAAAACGGAAAACTTACAGATTTACAAAACAAGACGGAATACAGCTGTAACTAATACCTTGACCCCTTGCATTGATAAACCCTACCAATGCCAGTATTATCACTCGTACATAATTAGACAAATGCTTTTTACTCTAATATCGATAATACATTATATTAGTTTCTGGAATATTCTAGCTATCGAGTATTTCCTTAGCTAAAAAGTGCCACAACGAAAATGTCCGTTGTTAAAGTGAAAAGCGGAAAGAACGGAGAGCCGTAACAATCAGCGTGACCTCAAAATGTTAACAGCTTTGAAGCGGCCAAGGGATTGTGGTCCTTAAATGGGTTTTACTGAATAATGGGAAAACGAAATAAAAAAAATCAAATTCTGCTAATATTTGGGTTTTTCTTTCACACAACAAGGTACCAACAAATAAAAGACGATCGCTAAATTCCAATCGCTTTCCAAAAAACCTAGTAACGGAATAAGGTTAAAATTGAAAGAAAATTGAAAAAATATGATGTTTGCAATAACTTGACGAATCCCATTAACAATAGCGGTAACATTTGGCAAAAATATTATCATGTTTGGAAAAGGACTGACTCAAGATATAAATTTATAGCAGAGAAAGTCTACATCGTAAAACAAAATGAAATGTTCACGTCATTTATAGCAGACGTTCGTAAAAATAATTGGATTTAGTTGTGATAGTAGCCAGTATCTCAATTTTTATTTAGGGTTTCAATCTCACGAAAATATTTAGGGAAACGTTGATTTAAAAGTGACAATTTAATCCCCGCAAGTCAAATATCCGTCAATCACTGAAGAAGCTATCGGAAAATTCTTATTTACGGGCAATTGCACCTCGCTGAAATTCTTTCTAGATGGCTTTTGCAAGATTAAAGATGGTTCGAAATGGACCGAGAAAATTAGGCACATTTGTAAAATTACAAAGAATGCTATAAAATCAATGATTCACTAGAAAATATACTCCGTAAATAAAAATATATATTAATCGTTTAAACAGTGTTATTCGAAGTCAAAACTTCTAAGAGCAATAATAAAATTAATTTTAAAACTGTCTCATAATTTCGAACTGTAAATGAGAAGACGCACGTAAAAGAAATATTTTTTCACCGAGAATTCCAGACATGAATCTCAAGAGAAGTTTAGCAGTATAGCAAGTCTTGACAGGCATAAAGCAGTAGAACCTCAAGCTCAAGTGGATAAGGAATAAATAATGGAACAAGCAAGAAGGCAATAAAAACAAGTATTTGTTGTATCAAAAATTAAAACAGTCAAACAAAAATCTGATATTAAATCCAACTTCAGATCAATTGAAAAAGGCAATTAATAATGTACATGTTAATAAACTACAAATAACATGATGGCAATAGATATTAAATGTCTATTGAGAATATTTACGAGTCACAGATCAAGGAGCGCTGGGACAATGTAAAACGTTGATAACAATTTGATTATCTATTTGTTTTAGCAATAACAATAGAACAGTGGTAAGCAAATATAAATTGCGAAATATGAATATGTATTATTTATCTTTCCGTATTTATTTACAGATGTTGTTGTTCAATTTCGAAGTGTAGTAGAGATGCAATGATTCTGAGGTGTGCCAAGATTTGTACAGGTGCGGAATGGACGCCAAACAGTTGTCCCTGACATGCGGCTAATAGGACAGGTTATTGTTGATTACAACAATACATATTATAAACAAATATTTGAATAAAACATTTATTGGATCATACGCCAGCCGATTTCAGTATTTTCTAGCAACTAACTCAAACATGATAGTGTAAAAAGGAAGGAAGAAAGACCATGATTAAACCTGCTCCAGCATTATACGCAAATATGGAAAGTCCGTAATGGAAATAATAATTACTAATAAATTGAATGATGACAAATTAAACCAGTGATTAATCAAACAGTCGAAGTTTGTACGGCACACAATTTTAACGAACCAAAGTAGGTATATGGATCAATAGTTGCATCGTTTTCTATTAAAGTCAGGTAAATAAATCAAATTGACCATAATGATAGTATAATTAAAACGGATCTCAAATTTGATAAAATATTTGGACAAAAAGGCATGATTCTTAGTGGATGAAGGAAAACATCGAGAGGAAACCGGTGCACCTTAGAGATTTTTCAGCAGTGTGTAAAATCATGTCAGAGGCGGCTGTAGGCGGTTTCAACTTTGACAGCAGATTGTTCATCAACTATACGAAGATAGAGAGAATAAAAGCAGAAAAAGTAGCGACATCAGGTAAATAAAAATATATTCTAGTAAATTTTTCAGAAACAATGTATGTAGTTTGTTATGGTTTTGACACTGAATCTCGTATTACACCAGTTTCAGATTTCGAAAGAATGTTTTCACATAAAATACTGGTTGATATCTAAATGTATCGCATGCATAAACGCGTTCCAAAAAGGATTTATAAGTAATAGGATTTGTTACGAAGGTAACGTAATAAGACCTGGATCTTGGGTAGATAAGCCAATCAAAATGTAAAAGTATCTTCGCATTGAGGGAAATATCTTTCATGTGGGTCAGGGTAATGAAACAGAAAATACTAAGCGTATGATCAAAGGCTTTATTTCTTATGTTATCGGCTTTTTCCTATCTTCAAGATTCCTTTTATCTGACAACGATATTGTTGTAGACGAAATTACGACGTAAGTACAGACAGTTAATACGTTAAAGTTTTAAGTTGACGATAAATGTTTCATTGTTCGATGTTTAGTAACATTAATGTATCTTTAGCTGCAATTTTATAATTGGCATATGCCTGATAAAGCCGGTTTTGCATGTATGGATAATTTATATTCTTTACAATATACGTATCTTTGAAAATTTGAACGAGTTCGTCACTGAGAACGTTTTCCTTTTTTCCTGTTACCTACCATTGTTTTCGAGGAAATAGTAGTAAATCTCATAGTTTCCACTTCTTCTATAGCAGAGACTAATTTACTTAGCTAATTCGTAAATAGATAGTTATTAAATAAGAGTGGTTTAATAATTGGAGGGAAATGCCATAAGGCTTTTACGCAGAATCAATTATTATTAGTTGCCCACGCAAACACGTCCACTATAGCGTAAGGCAAATTTCATGACGGTAGACCATTTTTATATTGGCGCCTTAAAAATGGAATTAAAATGATTATTACCAAAAAATTACTTACCTTGTAATATTATCGATCGATATCGAAATCTCAATAAAAAACGTTAAAAAACAATGATCCTGAAATTGCGTTGAAACACAGACACGAAATTGTAACAGAAAATATACACTGTTCTTAGATCTAGACCTACCTGATGACGTAATTGACGCACACGACGCTGATTGGCTTCTGTTGTTTGTCGGTGATGAGTGTGGCCTGGGTTTGGACCCAGGCGTACCCGCCGGTGCTGGCCAGGAAACGGTACCGCCCAGTCTCGCATTGCCCCTTCGAAAACACTGTAAAGACAACATATATGTAACGAATGTCAATAATGATAACTAGGGTTGTAAGACTTGTAAAATGACGTGAGGTATTCAAACTGCAATTATTACCAAACTTCTATTTAAAATCTGTAAGTCCCATGAAAATAAAACAAACCTATGCCACATGGCAATCAGTAAAGTAATTAATGTTTAAGATAAAATTAACCACAGTTACTGTTACTAGCAACTTAATCAAAACCAATGAATAACTGCATTACACACTAAATATATGGGTAACTGTATCCATTAATTTAATTGTAAGTCAGTAAAGCATGATTTTCAAACCTGTCAGGTACGGCTACAAAAACGAAACGCATCAACAGTTGACAATCATACAATGTATTTTACCATCAATAAAATACGTCGTGAACACAATGTAAGCCTATAGCATTCTCGAAAATGATTAGAGAAGACATCTATTGAATAAAAAAGATAATGGATCGTTTATTATATTTATCTTGTTTAACAAGATGTATAGGCACTTAATATGAAGATGAGTACCTACTAAAAGCGAAAAGACATATAAAAATATAGATTGTTCATTTAAATGCGATACGTCGATTAACACGAATTGTTTAATTAAAACCATTTATTTTGTAATGTACAGCTAGCTCCTTAGACCCGACAAAGGCATCGAAACGTACATTTAGATTTGAATGTATGGAAGCTATGTAAGAAGGAACTACTCCTCGCACGAACTTTCCCAAGTAACTTAATTTAAACAACTTTTAATATTCAAGCACTCGATGTAAATGTAATAACTTCGCACATCAAGATGACAGCAACTTCAAGATGATAGTCGTAATAAGCATACGCCTCTAGCTACATTATATGATCGTACCAATTACGTTTTAAATTGATTAAAATCGGCCTTCACGTAGCAATTGGACATCAATAATAATCTACCAATTTATCAGAGTTGGAATCCAATAACAGGAAACAAACATTCTTCAATAAATCAGTTTTATGAGGTCCCAGATGGCTACGTGGGTGAAAAAAAAGTCAACAAACGTCTTATCTATAAGGTTTTGGATGTAAAGGGATACAATACCAAAAGAGTAAATCGAACGTTTATACAATATTTCGGTAGTTATGTGCTAACTTTGTGATGAAATTTGTACAAGTAATTTTACCAAAAACTGCGCATTGTTTAGCACTATAAATTAGTCTTCTTGCCTTTCCTAAACCCTCAATGGAAGTGGTTTAAAAAATCATTAAAAACGAAGGTTATTTGAAAATGGTACTTCAACATTTCGAGGAAACTTGAATTATAACACTTGAAAACACAACTGCCTATAAAGGTAAACATTCAATGACAACAGATATCAAAGTGACGAAAATACGGTGTCACGTCAACTGTTACATATCTTACGACCACGATAGCAAGCCTTCTCAAACAGCACGAACGACTTCCCAGAATAACACAAACCCGACATTATTACCTTTAACTTACATCGGCATATAGTACGAACTGAGTAGGTAGTACAAATAAAAGAAATTCGTCTACCGATATTCAATATTCGGCTTTTAGTTCCTGTCGGTTCCCATAGTGTTACTAATAAAGATTAATCGTCTCTACATGAGGCGCAAGGATCGTAATAAGATTCTGTCTCTAGGGACCAGTTAATTCTCTCTTTGTGATATTAAGCCGAACATGTTTTTAAAAATATAGCTATTATAGCGTGTGTCCAGATTAATAGTTCACTTAATACCCCACCGTGAGTATTAATATATTAGATTTATTGATCGTAAGGGTTTATAATGCAGTAGATGATGTCTTTGCCTACCTCTGGGAAACAGGCGTGATTGTATGCTTGTATGTAATTATGTAAATTATATTTTATTCCAGTTGCAATACGTATGCAGGTTTACCGTGACACTACTTTATTTTTAAACTAGCAACGCCCCGCGGTGTTACCCGCTACATTTTTTCGGGATAAAAAGTAGCCTACAAGCGGCACAGGTCAGCTTAAACATACACAGGTATATATGGTATTAATACGCTTTACCGATAATATAATCCCATAACCTGAACTAAGAACATGTATCAATTGACATGTATTTTTGCATAAGGAATTTACATGGAAATCAATTCAGCTGAACGACTTTAGATTACCGAATCGAGCTCCAATTTCACAAAGCTTTCGCGTTTTATCGCAAGACTACGTCATGTATACAATCTTATATCTAGACACAACAATTTATTTATGCAACTGTAAGGCAGACTCCCCGAATGCATAGCATACCACAAACAATGAATCGTAGCACTTCATATATGAAAAATATGTGAGACTGAAATAGATACGCGGATTTCTCAGTTTCAAGTTCTTTTTCAATGACGTGCACGCAAGAAATGTGTTTATATAGAGAGGAAAAGCGCTACAATTTCAGTAGAAAATTAACGTTTTCTAAGCGGATATCTGAGGTAATGCCTAACAATGTAAAGCGAACGATTTAAAGAATTTTTTGGTATCAAGTGGTTCTGACATAACATTTTAGTCTTTAGCTTCGAGAACAAACGTGAAACTATTGTTAGTGATAAATTATACAGATAGGTAAAATCTTTATCATTTTGCTGTACTATAATCGAAAGGTGATAAGAATGCGATAGATATTCATGAATAAAATTCGCTATCAGGGTGATTAAAATTGTTATTTAACAGGCTGTAATAGCAGGACTTACGTAGTTGTTCGAATAGATAGAACCCAATAATAATGACAATAAAGTATCTACTGAACATATAATTATCTCGACGCTGTGTTTATAGACAACTAACAATAACCACATTCAAAATTACACAACATTTAAACGAGTTCGTAGATATTGTTACAATTACAACTCAGCCTAACCGTTCAAGTAACACCTATTTTTGAACAGCACAGGTTTTAATACAATAACCTAGTTAAATATGATACTACATAGTTTAATACCTCTAACCTACAATACTACTATTGTGATACTAAAGGATAAAATAAATATAAATATTTAGCTAACGATAAAAATTAACTATGAAATAAACAACAAGTTTCCTGTTCAATTTTGCATAATACATATAATTTAAAGTAACGTATGCATACTGCGTTATTAAACACGACCGCAAAAACTAAGCAAAATATACAAATACTCGATAAACAATTCACCCAATGAAAAACGATCGCGCAAAGAATTCCCCAATTTTCAATATAGAGTGAGGTCCATAACAGGGGTAACGAAAGCCATTTGGTCAAGAATGTGTTACTGGAAACGGATATAGCGTGAGCTGCCGACGTAACCCCAAAAGAAAAGTCACGCGATACACAGACAGATAAAAGAGCAACGGCTGATTGCCTTATCGAAGAAGAAATTTTGTAATACTTAATCTACTCCAGTACCTTACGTATACTTTTATTACCTGATAAGATTATTATATCAATAATATCGGCGACAATAAAATGTTTGACGCGCCGATAGTCGCAGCTGCTAAGCTAATATTTGTATGGCCTGCAGATATTCTTTTAAGTCTGGGTGTTTATGCCATACAATAATTTAATCAGCTGTAAACGAAATATACAAAATTGAAAACGAATGAAATAAAATAGAGAATGCGAGAGGAGCGAATAGTCAAAGTTAACATATAAAGCACTGATCTAGACTTCGCTCGGGAATCTAATCTTCATCCCAACAAGACTGACGCAACAGCTGCTGCCAACGGGAAACCGCTACCTATAAAAGGTAAATGAATTCAGAGTCCTGGCTCACGAAACGCCAAGACCGAGCTTAATACAAGTAATTAAGAACTTAAGTCGATATCCACATGTACAGTTAAACACGAAATAGTTGGATGGTCGCCAGCAGGCCGCTAGCAACAGCTCTTGTAAAAACAAAGGAATAAATTTTATTGCAACTGAAATGCGTAAGTGCATTATATAATTAACAATAGCAAATTGTTGAGTATCCTCTCTTAGATGCCATTGGAAAGTGACTTGACATTGTCTTGCTTTTACTAAATCGAAGAAACCTGCACTGTTGATGACGATAGTAAAAACGTTTAACAGCTGCAAACAATTCTATTTCATGGAAATGAAACATTTCATTAAAAGGAACATGGAAATTAAGTGGATGTTACGAATCGACAGAGACGTTAAAGCTTTGCAATAAACATGGCAGTGCACTCGAGAGGCGAATAACCCTCACTTAGCCTAATTCGAGTCTAGAGAGGTAACAGCTATTGGTTAGAACTATAGCAAATACTAGGGTCACGCAACATAGGTCCTGAGCTAACAACCAACAAAGAGAAATGTCGTTAAAACGTGTCTAAATATATACTGGACCAGCATATTTAAGGTTATAACATTTCCACTGAACGAGTAAGCGGGAAACCCTTTGGAACTTTAATATCTGTAAAACGAACACTCGTGGCTTTTTGCTTTTTAACTTCACGTACTGTAAATATTTTTGAGGACGATCATAACCAAAATACTTGCATTGTGGTCAAAATTGTTGATCAAGAACTAAAATCTACAGCTTACACGAAATGTTGAAAGAAAAGTTATCCTGGAAAATGAGAACGATGCTTAACAGTGGTTTTATTGTTTCTGACTAAGGAAAAGTTGCTACAAAGGGATAGTGCAGGCAAAGTCCAATGGAGTCATAAATTGCGAATACCAGACCAGGGTCGATGAACTTGAGGCAGTGTAATGCGAGCCCGGCTGATAGTGACGCCCGTTGACTAGAGGCTTTGCGGCCACACTATAGTTAGTATACAAGGGTATACAGTAAGGGACCTACAGTGTAGATACTTACGTTTTATTACAAGTAGGAGTTACCCGCAGATTCGCTAGAGTGGTATTGTTATTTTACGATCAACATAATTTGGGGATTAAATCTCTGTTTGGTGGTGCAAAGTATATTTATCTGCAGAGTCAGCCAACGTTATAAGGTAATTAATTGTAGTGTGACAGTGTTGTGCGCAATGTTATGGTTGGTGTTGTTGAACAGAAAATATGAAGAACTGGGAAGGCAGATCTAAATTACTTCTGAGTAGATACTATTATTATCCCTTTCAAGAGTGGTGCATATTTTTATACATCAGTAGTTTTAATTCTAAATACGACTCTATAATTAAGGTTACAGTACGTTAAGTAATTACGTACAAATATAAATCTAAGTTCTTCATTAGCGAGAGGTGACATAAGGTCGTGGTTTTGTGTACCATAATTATTTTTTCTTTTTAAGACTCTTATTACTTTTTTCCACGTATCCATGGCCCATGGGTGCAGTTTTCTGCTACAAACAAGCAACACACGAACGTGTTAAACTATAATACGATTGGATTAATCGTATGTGGATCTAACCTGCTTAGCCTTTCACCAATGGGATCATCGCAATTAGTTTTATCTTCTTCAAAGCGTCAGCTTGTTTGTTCATACCGTGGTTTGATAATATACATTGGGTTTAATTCCCGCTCAATTTTAGTAATCGCATGCCTATCTGCTGAATCAGTGCCAGCGTAATAGACACGATATAAACGTGGTTACCAAGTTAAGGGTGACACATTAGCATAATGTGACGGGTCCATGAGATTTACAGGGGTTAGTAATACGTGGTTATCTGCAGATAGTCTGTTATTCATTAGATAACAGTGTGACGTAAATACATACTCGTAGAGGCTCTCCTATTGTAATTTAATGTACACTTTCGGGTTGAATAATATTTTTCCGTACTTTTCGTTTTTTTTGCCGGAAAGCAGTACGTTTTTCCCGTTATTATATTTATGAAATCGTGAGTGCTATAAAGGCTCATAAATTATTGAAGAGATTTATCATCGCGCATATCACCCAAGGGCATACGCAAGATCGCCGTGTTCTACGATTTTCGTTCTTTGATTGATATCAGAAATTGTTTCTTCTTTGATAACTTGAGGGTGATTCATTTAGCAGCCAAATTTAATTATCAACAACTTTTAAGAGACGTGCTGAAAAAGCATTGCATTCATATTAGATTCGTACGTTTCTCTAGGGGAAAGGTAAGCTTTTCTTTGCGAGCCACTGTACTTTGTTAATACAAGCCAAAGTGACTATCAGTAGGTAGGCTTAACTGGTATTAACGGATTTAATTTACGACTAGGTATTTGTTCGCAAAAAGTTGCACGATGGTGCTAAAAGTTCCGCACCTTCAACAGCGTGCTGTCATCGTGCCATATACTCTAATCTTAACAGTAAACACATCACTGCGAGAAAACAAAAATATTTATAAATAATTAAAAGATTAGCTATCGATTGTGCATGGCCAGTGCGTGGTTAGCGGCGCGGACGCATGCTTCCGTGAAAGATAACTTGTTAACAAGCAGCCGGGTGAGTTTGTTTAGACAACCTCTTCAGATTCTCTAAACAAAATCTTTATCATATACTTACATCAAACTTAATAGATTTAAGTAAGGTTTTCATTTTTTTATGTTATACTAGTCTGAATTATAAAACTGATAAAAACGTTTAAATTATTACTAATATGTTGGAAGTAATAGGGTTAATAACTCGTGCTAAACATTAGTTATAACGCGCACGATTAAGTACCATAAAAATAACCTAAGGAACTCTAGCAAACGTTAAGCCATTGATTAAGTTCCTCATTAAAAAGCACTAAAAAGTATAAAGAGAAATGAGGTTCACGCTATAAAAATGTTTTTGCTCCGTGGTGAATTATAACATGAGCAAATCGAGCACTCTCTTCATTTCATTAAGTGGGACAGGAAAATAAAGTTGAGACAAGAGTCAATGTACGGCGAATGAGTGAAGTAATGAAAATTTCAGCGGTACCTCTGTATTATATTATTCATGAAACTCAGCTAGTCCATATCTGATTCGTTTTATTTCGTCTTTACAGCTACGTACGTCGACAGTTTAGATGATGGCGTGCGCAATTTGCATGAATCATGGAGTGGAATAATATTACGACATAATAATTGGTGCTATATTTGCCGAGTGGTCCCAAAAGAGAAAAGGCCTACTTATTTCGTAAATGTCGTGTGACAGTAACATTTACATACAGAAATATCCAATTTATGATAAAAAGTTGATTTTTATAATAACTCAAAAGGTTGATAAACGAACAAGCATCGTTGCTGAAATAAGGTTGCAAAGAGAACGTTACTTAATTAATTCCTAATGATTATTTCTTAAGTAAATAACATGAGGCAAATAAAACATGTTTGCGACAAATCTCTGCGTTGAACACAGGAGTATTACTCAGACGGGAGTAAATAAACAATGTTTAGTGAGCGACGTGGTGCCAGGCCATAACTTCACGCAACCTTTACGACCTCGCAGGAGCCTGACGATTATGTAGACACATAAATTTCTCAGCTTAGGCGTTAGGTATTCGTACGTAAATTCCATTAAGATTTTACCATATTTGAGATTGGGAATTTTGGAATATTCCAAGTCATAAACTAAATTACGAATTTGCATAGCACTAGAATTATAGCAAGTACAGCACAAACAGGGATAGTAATTTTCACAGCTCCAACAAGTATACTTTTTATTTTCTCAGGATAGAGTAGAGAAAGCAGGCAAGTACGACTAGTTCGTTTTTATATTTTGTAATTTTATCTAAGAGTTTTATGCATAATATTAGTACGAAGAGACGTCAAGAAATATGACTTGTCAAAATATAAGGATTTACACAAAGTAGGTTATGAAAATGAAGAGCAAATTTTATGTCATATAATAATATGGGCTAATGAATTAATCAAACTGTTTATGACGCAATTAAATTATTCAACGGTTGATGAGTTACCTACAACGAAAATTTGTAAATTAAGGACAATATAATAACTTTTAAAAGGTCCAATTAGAGGAAATTGAATTAACGAAGCCTAAATAATGCGAACACTCTTGTGTGTGATACAAGACTAATACATGATAAAAACAACAAGATTCTAACGAGAGAAGACTAGGTACATAAGTAATTGAAAGGCAAAATGAAATCCAAAAGGTTCCAGAACTGTAATTGTCGCCATGTAATGGCCGACCGCAATACTCGTAACTATAAACGATTTCAGAAACAATACTGGCCGAGATTACGGTTGTTTTAACATGAACCAACGAGGTTGAATATAACAATAAGAACAATATTGACTCTGATTATATCTCAGTTAGATTTAAAGCACGTGAAATCTAGAAGGTTATTGCCCCTTGGCAATAAAACTGAAAAGGACGTTACAGATGACATAAATAGAAATGAAGATTTTATAAATACGATATCTATACTAGTCTAGTCTATACATAAACCGACTAGAACTGGCCGAAGTTAGTCGTAAAACTCTAGAAAAATCGAGTGAGCATCACTAGAACATAAATATACCCGGGGCGACATACAACAATTCTGGACAGTCGTAAAATTTGTTGCCACTTGTTATCTCAACTCGAAGTAAAATGAGAAACTGCAAAACAGGCCGTCGACGATAGCTGATACTAGGGACAACAATAAACTGAAGATATATAGTGATGACATAGCCCAGCCATTTGAGCCTATGAAATTCCAGAAATACATCAATCACAAGCAGATGAAACCTTATGGATGAATAGAAAACGCGTAAAAGAATATTGTGGAATACGTCGGAAACTTACAGTGCATGTCGCGTAATTGAATATCTACGCCCAATTCCATCTAAACCTTTTCAATGTGCCCAGACAATTTCATGGGTCGATGGTTCAATTGTTATGGCTTGTAGGACTGCAATTTACATTGTCCTTAACATGAGTGCTAAACGGGTTTTGGAAACTGATATGACCTTTTTCAGGATACAAAACGTAATTTCGTTTAATAAGTTACATATTATGTCTTTCAATGAAAAGAAAGTAGTTCTGCTTAACGGTTTTAATTTTCATATCTAATTACCAGGCGAATTTTGCTGGTATAGCCGGTTTATACCAGCCATGTATGATGATAATTTGCCATTTTTAGGACGAAAGAAAGAAATTGTGTTGATTATTTTACACATAAGAGACGAGCATCCAATAATGTAAATTATTCGAATAAGCGTGACTTAATAATAACAATTATACTGCGACAAATAGTAATATAGAAATCACCGTGTCCAACTTAATAGGAACAAGGGGAATTATAGAAAATCTACAGGTTCGGAACATACATCACATGAGAATAGAACCTATAAAATGAGTAGCTAATAAAATCAGATTCCACATACCTACTGTAAAATATTCGATGAATTTTCTGTTCGCACCACGACTGTAATTTTTTTAAATTCTAAGCAGCAAATACTTATCTATGTATCATATTCGATTTGACAAAAAAATCGTAGGTTGCACACTTAGAGAATCTTGGAAAAGCTGGACTGATAGCATCTTAACTGAAAGCTAAGAGGAGCCATAACTTTAAAGGTCTCTGATATTTTAAGAAAATTGCACAAACATTATTACCTAACTTTAGACGTAAATCTATTCCTGTGTTTCTTTGCGAATTCTTTCCTTATCACGCTATTGTGTAGTGGCACGTTTTAATGACGTATACGTTACGTCTAAACGGTATTTTTATCGCCGCCTCGACCTCTCATAGATGCCCGAAGGTCTGGTGGTTTCATTCTAGAGATGTTTTTGACTGACAAAAGCTGAATGCCAACTCGTGTAACGAACAACAAAAAAAACTTTACAAGAAGCGAAATAGACCGATTTCCTGGATCATTTTTTGGCTAGCTGCTGATACTGGTGTCCAAAATTAGTTCACGGAATTAAGAGTTTGCCAGAGCTACTGCGGTTTACGCTATAGAATCGATAGCGATACTGTGAGACAGACTAGACATCTATTATTTATGATGCACTTACAAACAGTTACTGCAGTTTTTATACTTGTTCAACAAACGATTACGTGTATTAGGTAATTGAGCCAAGGCGGTATTAATTTTAGTTCGTTACCGATATTAGTCACCTTCACGCTATGATCTTTTGCAGAGAAGAAAAAATATTTAGAACGATAAACTACAAATTTCGCAATTCACGTAATTCACGTGGTTTCTATCATTAGAAGCGTTACACAGTTGAAAGGAGAAAGTTGGCGAATGTGCCAGAAATATACAAAAATTTGTTAATTTAATCACGTACAAGTTCAAGGTTAAATTTGGTTGAGTTGCGAGTCGTGATCTACACGTGAACAAGCCACTATTACATTATTATCAGCCTATTGTTGTAAGATTATCACAACATAATATTATTTGATAGTAACAACAGTACACCAGATAAAACTAGAATTTACAATGATTTACGATGTATATTACAAGTAAAACATGCATGATCGAACGTGATGTGATATCGGCTCGGCTTTTTGCATCTTGTAATAAACAAACGTTGGCGAGCGGTCCAGATATTCAGATACACATATCTGGCTCACAAGTCATACCGCGTTTATTTCAACTACATCATGTGACTGAGTTTAACAGGAGGGGGAGTTATCTAGGCTCATTTTCTTATTGTCCACTTAAAGACTTAAAGGATGGAATAAGATCTATTGGTCTCTGATTGAATAAGTTTTGCAAATGTTTTTGTAAATTTTATTCGCATTTTTATGTTTTTAAATTTATGACTAAGTGTTTACATGCTCACGTTGTTGTAGATGGGTTATTATCTATCACGCGCAGCGCACATGTTGCCTCCGTGTTTGCCTAAAGTTTTAATTATTGATATTGATCAGCTGTTACCGTGGTGCAAATACTTGATGAACGGCCATGACCCGTCTCGTGGCGCTCGAATAACAGCTGTGTTAATTGTCTTATAGTCCCCTCCGACAAGGATTTATGTCTTTATAAACTCTCTTTACAAAACTGGCGCTACTATAGGTACTTGAGTTGTAGCCTGGTCGGCCTATTACCTACCTACTGTAGGGAAATTCATCGGATAATCGATACGTTATTTGAATTCTTCTCTTTGAATTTAAGTACTTAAATATTTTAGTAGGAAATAATATAGTAACGAAAATAAAATAAAATACGATACGATAGAATAAAATTGTATATTATAGACATTATCTCATCTCATCTTATGCCTTTGCAGACGAATTAAACAGTGTCATGTGGGTTTTTTCTGGTGGTTAATTAACATAATTCCAATTAGATATTACATACAGGCACTGAGAACATGATATCAAAATCCTTCAAAATAGTTTTAAATTGGGGTAATATGTTAATTTCGTAAAGTGATTACTGGTGCGCATTATTACGTTCTGAACAACTCTAAGGTCAGTAATTCGACCTCCGTCATTGTCAACATGAGAGCGTGATGAACCGGCGGCCCAGATAAAATTTATTTTTATTTCACCAAACACGTGCTAAAACACCTACGCATATTTACGTAAAAAATATATTACGTTATTTACGTTCGTATTAAAATTCACTAGCGTTGATTTATACAGTGTACTACAATTATTGTGGTTTGTTAGCAAGATATATTGTATGTGTGTGTGTGAGTGTACTTATCATTGTTATATTGTTGGTAATAGAAAGGCATTGTTGGTTGGTTTGTTGTATTAAGTAATATTGTTATGTCATCGAAGTATTTGCTACAGAATTAACAGTCTTATGTCTAGTAAGTATAAGACTGACTGTTGGGTCAACGATGCTTCATTTCAGGGGAAAAGAACTTTATTAATGCAAAAATATTTTGCTGTACATGTAGGTATACTTCCATCATTTAACAATAAAACAGGGACTTGAAACGTTACTCAGAATATCGTTATCGTTATTGGGATAACGTTTTTCATTTAGTACCTAGAACGATATAAATGAAGTTAATCGAACAACAATGGACGATCTGGATGACGATGGATCTGGACAACCTGATTAGCGCAGTGGGTTCGATTCCCGCACGGGTCAAAACTTTGTACGAACCACAGATGTTTGTCCCGAGTCTGGGTGTTAGTGTATGTGATATTTCATGTTTGTGAAACGAATATAAAAAACAATACCAATATTATGAGGAACGTTTTAACTTTCAAGTCCCTGCAATAAAAATCTGGTACAATGTTTAAGCAAACAACACAGCGTAAAATTAATCGGACTGTGCAAAATTATGCACGGAAACCATTTTACACAAAACGGTTAACCGCCCCTCTGGGTGTCATGACATTTAATTTAATTTTGCCAGTCAAGTTCAGCTTTACAAAACAATATCGACTCCGGCCTGGCAACATGAATGCCTCATAAATATGAATGAATCCGACGTGCGAACGCATTCACATGGTAAATCTGATATTGAGATTTAATAATATCATCTATCCAAGGGTATGTAAACATGAGGTAAACAGAGGGCATACAATGCACCCAAAGTTAGCAACTATAGTAAAATTTACGGTCTCAAGGAGGTATTTTTATGAATTACTAGCTACTTCCCGCGGTGTTACGCGCTATACATTTTCGGGATAAAAAGTAACCTATGTGTTTATACAGGGTGTCAGCTACCTCCATATAAAATTGCATTAAAATCCATTCAGTAGTTTTTTAGTGAAAGAGTAACAAACATTCATCCATACTAACAAACTTTCGCGTTTATATTAGTAGGGACACGACTTACGTCCTACTTACTGGCTTGGTTATAGCCTACCATTACGTCCCTTGAATAACTATAAGAATCCAAAAAATAGGCCAAGAACAAGCAAAAGAAGTTTAAGTATAGATGTAATTTTAAGTCCCTCAGATCATAAGCAGGACCTAAAATCTGACTAATTTATCTCCTAGCTATAAATTCTACTACTTGGTACTTTACAAAGTTAACTAAAAGAAACGCTTATACAAGGAAAACATACATACCGAGGAAAAACCTGAACACCTTTATAAGTTTTTAGTCAGCAATATATGTATGATTTCATTCATGAGTAAGTACCATTTGAATCACACAATTGAAACATAATAACTAATGTAAGTTGAAATAATTGCAGAGAAACATTATAAGTAAATACTTGTTGCGAAACCTTTCACTGAATGCGTAGTAAGCTAAACCATAAAACATTCCAACGTTGGCATCTAGCTTTATTAATTAATTAATCAATGATATATCACACTTCACACTAATATTATAAAGACGAAAATTTGTGAGTGTGCTTGTTACCTCTTTACGCTCAAACGGCTTGACCGATTTTGATGAAATTTCATATGGCGGTAGGTGACACCCTGGATGGGTGCTAACACATGGGCTTTTTATCCCGAAAAAATGTAGCGGGTAACACCGCAGGGCACAGCTAGTTAATGATATTCTTCAGAATTTTAACCTAAGTAAAACAATATCTTTAACAATTCAGTTCCTAAAACGCAAATCTATGTAAATGTTGTCGACAACGTATTTGATGCGGTGAAAACAATTATAATTAACAATGGCCATCTTCTTCATGGAAATTAATATTTAAATTGTTACGCTACTTAGAATTATGTTTTATTGATTTTATTTTAATTAAATCAAGCCCTTGCCTGCCTAGCAGTAGGTAAACAGTTCAGTCCTTGTAAGGACTTAGGGAGTCCTTACTGAACCATATCAATGAAACAAAATCTAGTTACACTCTTAAAAACTTTGTCGTTGGCAACTGAAAAGCCCCTGCCCGCTTCCCCGTGCTTTTGCGGCTCCTAACGAGAATGATTAAAACCCAGAATGCAAAGATCACGTCGAATTCTCGAGTTCTTGACCATTATTTTCTTGTCTCGAATTTGGCCCGATTTCTCGCGACTGCAGCGTAACCAGCTCATGAATAAGGACTCTGTTAGAGTCCGAAACTAGTCGGGCATACCGGAAAATAAAAATAATAAATCAGTAAAACCGCGTTTTCATTATACAATCAATTGACAGTCGTATTTGACTTTATCAAAGCCGTTGAAATATTACGATATACTTTGGACGATTATGATGGTATTTAATCTATTCTCTGACGTTAAAAAATGGCATTCCGTTACACGGCTGGGCATCTAAGATGGCTGATGCATTAATATTCAGAGCACAGCACGATAAGGTCTCGTTCAATGCATCATTAGACTGCCGGTTATATAATATTTTATCTTGTCAGTTTGATTTGTTAGATAGTCTATTGATAAGTTCAAAATTTAAAGAAGTACGTAACGATAAATACTCATTTATAGGTAGATACTCAACCCTATTTCACATCAAATGATGCGTTATTAGAATTGTAAATAACATATATATTAATTAGGTAAAAAAAGATTTATCCTTGTGGAGTCTTAGGTATTTTTTTAGTATTCTAAGATTTTCAATTTTATATGTGTTTTTAGCAAGTTTTATAGACATAAAACAACATATTCTCAAACTTAAGTATGTCTTAACATTGTTGTTCAAGAGGCTTCAAAAACACTTCTAAGAACAGTCATTAAGTCCCAGCCTAATCGATTTTTTATTAAGTAGATAATTTATTCTCCTACAAATAGAGAAGTTTCCTTATAAAAAACGTCTTCTAGACAAGTTTTTGTCGACTCAATTAAATATTAGGCTTTCGGTCGTTAAAACCTTTAAAGCGTAACCTTGAGATATCGTTCGAAGATGTCTACGGAGAAACTGAAACATCCGTATGAATCCATACTCAATTTTATGGAAAAGGAATAGCCTTTTTTATTTGGTTACAAAGCAGTTGATTACAAGAGCTATGACAGCTTAGCCAGGCTACTGGCAAGACGTTATTAGGCCTTCAGGCGAAGCAATTAAGGGCATCAATAAAACTCAGAACTAATAGTAATTTGTGCGCAGTCCTACCCATCATTTTGATTACGTTCTATGAGGATACTACCACACTTACCAGTAATCTACTTTTGCCTGTCTCAGTAACAAAGACCCCCACAGTCCCACATCAGACTTCTAACTGTACGAGAGTACAAACAGACGATAGTAACTAATCAATTGCCGTGCAAATGTGGGTCACTGTACTGGGAAAGGGAAACATAGTGCATGTCGACAATCTCATATAGGACCCACGATGAATTAGTTATGTTTTATAAAAGGCTGGTAATCCTGTCAACAAGGGACGACTATATGCTCATCTTTAGGACATAGCAATTACCACATGCAGGAGCTTTGTATTTATTGCTAAAATCTTCCAATGAATCGGAATGAACAATTTCTTATTCCGATAAGTCCCACATGTTACATCATACAACCACTTTAAATCAGGCTTCTGATCTCGTAACTGGTTTACCCGTTACAATTAATCAAAGAGCAAACCTTGTCAGGCTGGATGCAAGTTAAAAGTATAATAATGGCAGCACTGTGAACAGACTACTTTTTTTTTATGTAACCTGTTCGGTGTCCCACAGCTGGGCAAAGGCCTCCCCATTATTCCTCCACAAAAACCCTGTCCAATGCCATTACAGGTCACGTCTTTCCCGCAAATATGTCAAAGATAAACAGACTACTACCATTTATTTTTTGTTTTAAGCAGGTGGAGGGTTAGTTGAATTTCGTCAATCGTTAAATAAACACGTGAGAAAAAATCACAGGCATGACAGACAAGTAGACCCAAGACAAATAGGTTTGAAGTGCTTGCAGCAAGTTCGAAAACCTGTTCTTTACGTATTACAAGACATGGTTTACCAACAGCATGTCTGCCGCAGTAATGAATTCAATAGTTTTGTATATGATATCTGATTAAGGATTAAGCTACAATGTAATCAGCGGTTTCGATGCTGAGTGCGATTTCTACGTACGTAAATGTGGAATGTTAATTAAAGAAACGTTCCAAGCGCCACGATGAAACTATGCCAGAATGTGCAGCGAATGTTTAAACTGAGTTAATCGAAACTCTAAGTATTTGTCATTAAGAACCAATTTTAATCAATTTGTATCTTACAAATATATACACAGTTTAAAACGTTGTAATAGTTAGCATAAAGTACCGATACTAAAATGATAATAGTTTCACTACTAAAACTTTAATGACCAAAGAACTCAGTACATTGTTAATTTATTGACTTATAAAAATAAAAGATAATAAGTATCTTACATACCTATAATTTTAATTATTTGTACGTCAATTCATATTTATTCTAAAGACGTCTCTGTACTCAAAACCATAAAACACGCAGTCATACGCTTGCAACAGCAATGTGCAGTATTATAAGAATTTCAAAGCAAGTGCTGCTATCTATGTTAAAAGAACGTAAATGTCAGAAGCGTAAATTACAGTAGGTGGCGTTCAATGTGTTTATGCTGCCAAGAGATGGCGCTGTCTTAAGTATCGTTTAAAAACACAAGCCAGTTATGTGTCACTAAATATTAATTACTTACATGATTTGAATTGATGTACCAGGGAGCCGGAGTCGGCTGCATGATGATACTCGTACACCGAACGACCGACTAACTCGTCGGGTTCGAACTCGAGTGTGTTCATCAACCTGGAAAGAAATTATAGTTTAATGTCGGCGACAGCTGGACTTAATTACTCAAATAGTATCAAGTATACTTTCTATGTAATAGTTTTATTAAATTAACGACGCAGGTTGTAATATTAGAAGTATTACGTTTTTTCGAGGGACAAAACGTCGTTTAATTTTAAACTGGAAACTGATGATACATTATCTTTTATTTAATACTTAATTGTATTTGTAAAACGTTAAATGTTCTATAAGAGCTTGAAAACAGTACGGGAAACATTAGTATTTCAAAGGTCACCTCTAATATGACCTGCAATCCCCATGCTTAGGTCATGCTTGCCGGTACACCTACATAGTTAACCTTGAATGACCTACCGCCACTCCCATTGATATTCCTTGTTAATTCTCAAAATATTGGAAATAAAACATGTTTATAATCATAATATTGCAACATAATTAGTTTTTGTGATTACATTATTTTGTTTGAAAACTACTTACAGCTGTACAATTTAAATATCCCGCCATTCCCACAGTTTCCAGAATAAAATACACATAAACTATTAACTATTTCAAAACACAAACACTGCATTCGTTATCACAATTAATCACACTTCACCCCACATAGAACATTAAATACTGAGCAATTTCCACGTAAGTTTATCGCGGACTGTGTACAAAACCGCGAAATCGCATCATGTTTAACCTACAAAATACATTTGAAGGTGATATTTTTGTTGATATTACACGGCTGAATAGAGTGGGGAGTCGTAAACACTACAACACAATAGGCGGCGCGCTACCTAAATTCGGTCAAGTAATGCGGTCGGCAACATTGGGAACAGCGCCATCTTTTGAAATTACCCAAAACTAAGTTCTACCATCTGCTTATTTTTCGTAGTTTTCCTTGACCTTGATGCTAATGTATTGTTTGTTTAATATATTTAAAATAACAGTATTATGTACTCACGCTTCGTCGACGTACGTAAACTTCATGTCAAGGCTATGCTTGGACAGGAAGGTTTTGCTGTCAAGGGGTATCTCGATGTTGGAAGGGTGCGGTATAGGTCTGCCCACGGCTACGAGGGAGCCGTTTTTCGGTGACTTCTTGTCGTCAGCGTCTTGTTTCTTCTCATCATTGTTGTTATTGCGTTCAACTTTGTCTTCAGAAGGTGTCAGCATGTGGCCAGTTATGTGAATCACCTGTACAGGAATAAGGTTGATGTTATAAACTTATTCCACACAGTAAATCGAATATTTACATACGATTGATTCGATATTATATTGGTCAAATCGGTGTATTAAATTTAGTAAATAACGCCATGTCATACTATTTTTTACATATTTAAAGTTAAATAATATAATGATTGTGTTTTCGACGTTATTATTCGCAGACTTCTAAAAGAGCTATTTTTAATTAAAAATACATAAATTTAGTAACCTAGCAACAGGGAGATAAATGATTATAGTTTACTTATTTATTATCATATTCATAACTCTGTCTAGGCGAGGAAAAAAACGATTCGAGGTTACTCACTGATAACACAGTTACAAAACCAACAGCATGTACGTTGTACAGTATGGTTATAGAAACTAGCTGAATCAAACTTTTATCTTAGGTAGATACGTTATTTCAATACTTAGTATCACATCTAGCCGATATATTTGGATTTCCTAAACGAAATGTAACATGTACATTTAAATAGATCCTACTTATAAATCTAATATATTATTACATAACTAGCTGCGCCGAATTTTTCGGGATAAAAGTAGCCTATGTGTTAATCCAGGGTGTCAGCTACCTCCAAATGAAATTTTATTAAAATCCATTCAGTAGTTTTTACGTGAAAGAGTAACAAACATCCATCCATACCTACTTACAAACTTTCATGTTTATAATATTAGTAGGGATATAATTTAGACAGATACTTCAAACGTTACGACGATAAAGAACTGTCGGTGTTTTTAAATCGTTTCCTTTTCAGGTATAATATTATGGTACATTCGGATATTAGGATGATAAATATGATTCTAGAAAGAAAGGCTGCCTCGTTGGTCTAGTGGTCGCTAAACGCGACTGCTGAGCACGAGGTCCTGGGTTCGAATCCCGGGTCGGGCAAAGTGTTTTTCCATTAGGTAATTCTCAGTAGCAGCACGGAGTCTGGATTTGTGGCCGGTTGATGGCAATAGGCTCGCCCCCTATTACATTCGGACCCAAAACATAACTGGCGAAATGTGGGTGTACTATATGTGAACCTCTGCCTACCCCTTCGGGGAATACAGGCGTGATGTTATGTTTTTTATGTTTATGATGCTATATTAGGATGGTAACAAAGCTAGTAAGTGGCAAACGTAGTCAGTAGTCCCCTGAGAAACTGGCGTGATTGAATTCTACTACAAACCTATAAAGTTACAAGGCCTTTGTTTTACTATTATTAGTATGTTTTGACATTTTACAAGTTTTAATGTTTATCGCACGTTTTAATACAGGTGTTGCAAAATTAATGTATCATTGCAAGCATAAAGTATTGCTTCATTAGCAACAGTTGGACAACTTACAGCTTAAGCCATTAAAATGTGTTGTATCGTGGCATTTAAGTAGGTACACTAGTTGAAAGTTAAATAATATTTATAACAGTTATTTAAACACAACGTTTACTATGGGAAAATAATGCAAAATCTCAAGAAAACTCTTTTATAACAGTAAATATATGCTGGCTATGCCTAGCGGTGGGATATTGAGGGTTAAAGATATCCATTCCAAATGTTAAAAACGATAATTGAAAACCATTTGCTTGACAAGCAGCTTAAAACGGAGCTAGATTTGAGTGGTAGTTAACAAAATTAGTTATATGAAGATATTACTTCTACAATTCAATCAATTCAAATTCTGTCTCTCAGGGCATCGCACCATTTTGTAATAACAACTCATATTACGCATAAATATATTGTTTTAAATAATGATGTCAATCACTTTACTAATTAATAATAATTATTATTGCATGTTCATAGTTTTGTAATAGATGCAATATAATATTGACACGTGCATATTTTTTTTAACAAAAACAAGTTTGCTCTTTCAATCACGTGAGTGTACAATGTATGTTGACATACAAAAATAATATCACGGTGAGCTCTCGTGATAGTAAGAGACAGATCGAACTACATAGGGGACCTAGACAAGTGGCAAAATATTTGACGAATATAAATTAATCACACTGTCACATCACACTAATATTATAAAGGCGAAAGTTTGTGAGCGTGTTTGTATATTTGTTACCTCTTCACGCTCAAACGGCTAGACCGATTTTGATGAAATTTCATACGGAGGTAGTTGACACCCTGGATTAACACATAGGCTAGTTTTTATCCCGAAAAAATGTAGCGGGTAACACCACGGGGTGCAACTAGTCAAAAATATATGGTAATGACATGTTATAGATTACATAGTCGAAACAATGTCATCCCCTTACATTTATTGTAATTTGATGAGCCCTAGTGTTGCTTGCTAGATCGCAAACAACTTTTGCAAACCGGCCAATGTCAACAAAGAATGAGCTTGGAGCATGATTTCTATCACATATACATGGTACATTTACTTCATAAAGCCAAAGCAACTAAGAATATCAACATATCAGATGACAGTATTATCAAATTCCAATCTAGGAATATAACGACGTTATCCGGTAACACTTTGAGCTGTCAAAACTTATCATACTCAACAAGGAAGAGCAATCAAAAATAGATATATACTAGCTTATTGGGAAGGAAAGTTTTGATAGCACTCGAAAGTGGCATCTATGTCCTTGTCAATTAATCTTAGTTTAAAATGGTAACGTTGAAGGTGGTTGGGATAAGTTGTGTGACGTCACACTGTCAAAGTGGTGTGGAGGAGATGATATACTCTTACTTCGTTGCCACGCGATCACTGATATATTTAGCGCCTCTAAACACGAGCCTTAAACGAGGATAACACTTGAATTTACCTAAACCCGTCTTAAGTCCATTGATCTCTATTCTTTGACATGTAAACCACGGTAAGAGGCATAACTTAATTCATGGTTTAACATTTTCTTTTCTTGTGAATAAGGTGGTATGGGCGTGATTTGAGTTGATCATAGCGACTAGGATAGGATATTTGTATAGATACTATTGAGCAATTTGAGCATATCACAGATTGTTCGAGACATAAAAATCTAAGACTTCGTCGTTCAAACCCGTTACCATGAAATTTTAAAACAAGACATTTACGATATGGAAGCGAGACGCCGCTAGCTGCTTTATGAGTTCATGGTAAGGGGGCTCTATATTGGTCATGGATAAGTTTCTCAACTGTGATACGTAAATCAATAAGATTAAGTCAAAATTTTGTAATACCCAGATATATTCTGATATACTTATGTTCACCTCAAGTGTTTTATATGCCGTAGGTACCCTATTGCTGACAAAAAATCAGTCCATAGTCCAAGGCTTCATAAAAACATGTTCCCATATTAACAAGTCAAGAGGAATCTATTAATTAATATTCACAGTAGTTTAATAGTCATTGTACCATTACCCATTAATTAGGAAATAAACGTCGTTTTAATTAAATAATTTACGCAATAAAAATACTAAATGAATTGTACTGTAATGAATGGTTTTCCGATATCTGCTTGACCGCCAAAATTTTTAGTGGTTTTTACGGATGTCCGGATAACGACAATAAAATAAACTTTCCCGTTGTCACTGACCGTGCCTACAAGTTGTCTGCATAAATATATTGATAACCAATGTTTTTCCTTTTACTGTATTTTTATGTACATTACATGCAATATTAAAGTGAATACAAATATACATCTTCACTCCTTATTCGTAGACTTTTACGGCAATGTTGAATAAATGTGTCATTATTCAGCGAATTTACTGACGTCGATCGACCAAGGTTCATTACATTATGGCTTTGGGTAATATTGAATAAGTCTATACTATTATGACTAATGCTCAATAATATGGAATAATCAAATAACGGTTGGCTAATTTACAGCTCTATTGATTATGTCTACTTTTTTAATCATTTGTAAAATAAAGCTTTTGGACTCACACTAAGCTTCAAGTATATTCAGTTTCGTATGTTTAATAAGACTGGCATTATAATCCTTTGTTTGAACGTTAACTAAGTCACGCCATCCCAAAAAGTTCTAAACCTGGCCAAAAAGTTAATAACGAAATATTGTAATCAAGATTTCATCATCATCATCCACAGCCTTCAGTATCCCACTGCTGGGTATAAGCCATTAAACAGTGCCATCCGCCGCGGTCCTGTCAAGATTTGCGACTTAATATTTCATTCTGTAGTGCTAAAACTCTTTAAGAGTGGATGTCTTCCAGTTGATGATGATGATAACTCTATTGTTATATAAACCCATCTAACCTTATAGGAGGCTGACTTGAGATGCACATTCCTTCCTTTACTGGTGAGGGTGCACTTGAGACGCAGCAGTAAATCGCGCCTTCCAGAGCCACTCGACCGCAACGCTTCACGGATCTCATCGTGGTCGCAAGGGTGGCTGAACTCGAACACACTCTGGCCCATTATCTCCATCTGAAATTAAAACAAAACATATTTTAAAAGTTGTGCTTATTGAACACCAATAGTTAATCGATAGATTGTATGCGGACTGTGCAAAAACCCAGTGTGTTTGGTTTAACCTAAAAGATAAATAATTTTACGTTCAATTTACATCAACTTTCCCATTAATATTGTATTAATTATTATTATGAGCCTATAATGTCCCACTGCAGAACAAAGGCGTCCTAACTCTCTTTCTATATGACTGACAAGGGCTTTCAATTTATTACAATTTTTTTAACAGCCTGTGTTGTCCCACTGCAGGGCAAAGGCCTGTCATTCTTCCACTTTATTCGGTCGTGTGCTAAGGTGGAGCAGTCTCTTCTGAATGCAAGCAGTTCGTCATGCCACCATCGTCTGGGTCTACCGCGATGACTTTATTGTAATAGTAAAAAGTAAAGATTTCGAAACTGTAGGTACAAATTGTAGGTACGTATAAGATATTGTTCCTACTCTTCCCAAAGGGTTGTACGTGAACTCAAGTTTAGTAGACAAATGGACAGCTTCCGAAGGAAAGCACCTGACAAATTAAACTCTATACAAAGTGCCTTTCAAATTGTATATCAGTCAGTCCTGGCCCTAAATTAGATCATAAGGGATGAGAAGTAGCATGCTTTTGTGCGTTAACAAACAGTATAAACACATAAGTTAACCATTTCATATTCTTGTTATTCTATCGATGTTTATCGATATCGAACGCACTCAGCTCTAATAGGCCGTACCTAAGTGTGATAATTTGTTTAGCAATAATACCGAAGAGAATACCACGAAATAATACTTGTTTTTATAAAACGATATGCTGATTTCCTTATAAAACTGTAGATGTGCTACATCAATTGAAAAAATACGTTCTAGGAATCAATGCAGTAAGCAGTCACCGTGCGTACTAATCTAGGCGCCTCTGCGTCATCGAAATAGTTATTGTATGCAAATGTAATAATAAATAAATGTGTAATAAATACTACATAGAATAAAACACAAACAACTGAGCGATTAAATAAATTATACAACGGGCTTATTAGTGTAAATAACACTTTTAAAGTACTAGTTCCATAGCAGCATGTGGGTCGAGGTTACGTACTATATTAAGAAAAATGTTAAGGTTGATGTACATTGTACTTCAAATTTATACTATTTATATCGCATGCAGAAGGTATGAATACAAAGCGGCTGAAAATAAGTGATATCAACTATAAACGTAGCATGTAACCCATATTACCCAAGGTTCGTAAAGCATACAAAATCTTCCATGCGCGCGCAACGTTGTTGTGACGTAACTCGTGGCGACGACCTATATGCGCCCGCGCGTCTCTACTAAACACGCGTGTTATGCCATGTGCTATCAAACTAGATCTAATATAGCCCTTATGACACAGAAATTAAGGATCACGGCGCTGGAAAAGTTAATTCTCAATTGCATCACTGCTTTTGATAACACTGATATGCCAATCGCGACATGGTAAGTAAATAATTTTTCTATTGATAGGTAGTTAAGATAATCAGTAGATAAATAAAGTAAGTTTTAATATAAGTTATTAAAATGCACTCTGTGACATTATATAATTTAAAATTCGTAAGAAACCCGCGGTACCTACCTATGATAATTTAAATGCGTCAGAGTTTTAAACGACTCCTGCGCATCTAATATGTATAATGTTTTTGTAGCAATTGCATTAGTCTATTACTGTACCCATAGAAACGCAACAAAAACGTCATGCGACGTATTAGTTATGGTCATAGTAGACGTCCGGATTAAAACGCTCGTTAGACACGTATAAATGGAGGCTGTATCGACAAACAGGTTCTTCAAGTTTGAACAAAAGACATTTGAACCATGACATTGGGTTTGCTTTTGTTTGTTACACTTTGCTCTGTGTTCATTACATGCTGGCAATGATAAATAGATATAATTGCGTTGATACTCTTTGGTATTTTTCAAAAGCACATCGATATTGCACTTCTCGCTAACAGCGGTTACGAGAATTAACCTATTGTGCGTTTTAGGACAATTTTTTGTAAGGCAAAGAACTATATACTCAAGTGTACACAGTACACACTTTCAAGGAACCTAACTTACGATTGTTGCAAATACAAGAGTCCAAATCCCTACGTTTTGAGACGGTGATTACGCTACAAAACAAATCATGAATTTCCCATCTCTCATTGAATTCAAACCAAAGATAATATTTCAGTTAAATTCGTTTTGGCAGAAGCAATGCTTCAATCAACCAAGAGGGCTTTTAGTCTATTGCTAAATCTATTGATTTAAAGAGCTTCAATCAAATCAAGGAGACGACTCGTTTATTAATTTAATGCCGTTACTCAATCATGATTGAAAGTAGCGCTTTTAGAGTATTTTTAGATAAAAGTAACGCTTTTAGAGTGTTTTTAGATAAAAGTAACGCTTTTAGAGTATTTTTAGATAAAATCGTTAGAAGGTTCAAATGTGTTTAATGTCGAAGTATTAAAAATCTACTAAATGGGAAGTTTTGGCATACCAGACTAAATTGTAAATGGGGCTTAAAATTCCTCCTACTTACCATGAACTCTTAAAGCAGGACAGTTTACGTTGTTAAAGCAAGACGCCGATACTACACTGCTCGTAGCGGCGCGTGGCGTCTCGCTTCCACATCGTAAACTGTGCAGCTTTCAGTATTGTTCGTGGTAAAAGGGCAGTTTATTTTCATATAATGGTAAATGCCTACCCTTAACTGAAGTGTTACACTTGGATCATGCTTGATGAGTGATTAAAATACTTAGAGACAGTTCGCTGAAGCGGTTGCTGGGGGTAACTCGAATTGCAACGTGGAGTACTTACCTATAATTATGTATAGATAGATAAGTAATGATTAGATATGACAGTGTGACTAACTACGGATATATTGCGTGTCATATCGACAGTTTGAGCGGAATCAAATTAAAAGAAAAAAATAGAATCGAATTGAACATTAACAGTTTTAATTATAATATTAGAATACAACAAGATGTTAACCTATTGCTGTTGACAAGAACTATAATCATAGACACGTTAAATCCCTGTAAATATAAAGGTTTCGATTATGCGACAAGTTACTCAGTTTGCGCAAATTACGTACAAATAATAATAGAATATCCTTAATGAGGATAATTAATTCGAAGACCCGATTGGCGCAACGTCTAAGCGATTGGACTCCGGCGCTTTGTGTTGCAGGTTCGATTTTCGCACGGGACAAAAATGTGTGCGATCCGCAGATGTTTATCCCGAGTCTGGGTTTATATATATGTGATATTCCATGTTTGTGAAACGCACCCACAATACAGCTAAAATTCCTAGTGTGAGGCGACGTTTAAAAATATATACCTATATCATATTTGTGCGTAATGCAATTAAACAGCTTAAAATGATTTTTTTTTAAGAACGACATGAGTTTTCCTTTCTTCAAGAACTAACTAACGTAGTAAGTTAAGTGGGGTTAATATAATTTAACAATGGATATGGCAACAAAAGCGTTCTGTTTTTATCATTCTCCATCATAATAATATTATCAGCCTGTTATATCCACACAACAACTGGTATAGAGCGCATATAAATACAATAAAAGGTCATTGGCCCCGATTTAATTAGTTACCAGCTATTCCTTGCGGATTCACTTTTATTTACCCGGGTAAACACTAACTTAATCCGGGCTATAATAATAATTGACCTATGAACTCAAGCATGAATGAGTGAATGAGGTGACAGGGTATGCAAAGATCGTAAAAAAATTAAGGAGACTAGACTGCCTTTATATGAGATTGTGTTGTAGGTATGTTCCACCGCAATGCATCAATATATTTATTATATTACACAAATACACTCCAATTAAAGTGATATGGTTTTAGCACGGCGACATGACTTAATGTTGTATTTATATTATATTTAAACTTGTTGATTTCCTTAAAGTTTTCCATTTAAAACTGATAGCCGTAAATTCATTATTGAGTTATATTTAAATTATATATTATTTAATTTATTTGTTAGAAATATGCATTATGCATACATGTATAAATTATGGTCGAATGAGTAGATTTTTAGAAATGCGAATTTTTGGATTTTATTAACCCGTTTAAAAACTACTTCATGTTTTTTGTATAATATCAGTGTTTCGCTTTAGGAATCGTAAGACAAACATATTATTCTTAATCTTAATTATCAATATCATTCTATTAAAAACGAAAAAGTTTGTTTATTTTTTTCGAGTCTAACGTTGTTCATGTAATATTTTAAGGCTATAAAACGAAAATTCTTGGTCTGTATTGTGAAATACAGAAGAAATGCAGTGGATGACCAAGTTTAAATCACCCTTAGATAATATGGACGACCAATTTCTGACATCCTACCTGTGAGACACCGAGATGATCGGCGATGTTTTCGCTGCAGTACACGATGTCGCCTTGTTGAGACAGCACCAGCACGAAGCCATCGAGAGCCTTCATATACGACAGCTCTGAAGACAACTCATCCATACTCTTTGGGCTCGCTATCTTGGGATGCTCGGTCTCCGCTTCTGGGACTGAAATAAGATTAACCATTTAATATTAAAAACTATTTTCAAACTTTTATTTTTAAATGTAGAAATTAGGTACTACAGAAGCAGCGTTAACCTTTCTGGTGGACTGAAAACAAATTGGTTAGTTTAACTGTTTATTTAACCATTAAAAAAAATATTAAAGAATTAAAATACCTAAAACATATTCAATTTAGACACTTAATGAAAAAAGTTAGTACCTTTAAAAAACCTACAGGTCATATTTGATTTGTGTTAACTTCCAAGTAAGTACAGGTAAACTGCCCTTAATTGCTTTACTAATTCGTTAACAAATAGAGGATTTACATACATTTCTACAAGGTATATTATAAATTACAGCGTCCGCGTCAAATTAAATTAAGGCCAAACGACACGTCCAGAATGTAAAGCATATAATTACAACGATAATATGCATTTGTACGACCAAGCTTCAATTAAGTTATGCCTAATCCGCCATTTTTTCATATTATACTGTATGATAAATTAGCGGTATATGCTTACATGTTTGTTGCATAAACCAAACTACGTGAATTTTGAGTGGCGGGCGTTAATTCGTCTCAACTATGTACTAAAATAGAAATGGCATTCACACGCTATGTATATCTGGATACGTTTCTTTGATAGACAAATGAAAACTACAAAGAAAGGATTTTTAATATAACATAACATCACGCCTGTATTCCCTGAAAGGGTAGGCAGAGGACACTGTAGAGTAAACTCACATTTCGCCAGTTATATTATGGCTGACAATGATTTTTAATCCGCAAAAAAAATAGGTTCTTGTGTAAGATTCGATGACGAAAAAATTTTGGTATGCTAAAAGTTGCAGAGGTTGAATGATACCGAAAAAGTTATCTTTTTGACTAATAAATACAACATGACTCATCACTTCAATAGCGATAATTAAGGTATTATGCCCGAATTAAGTTAATCTTTATCTTTTCCTAATGCTGTTGAAAGTGATCTATAGATCGTAAAATTCAAGACTTAGCCTTTGCGGTAAGGGTAGCGAATCTTCTGTAAGAAGATTGGTTACACAAGCCATATGCGAGCGCATGAACGCCGCCCAGAACTGAAGCAGTCGCCGTTGCCGAAATCCGCTAGGATGTCATCATCATCAAGGGTCGCGAGTCATCAATACTTTGAGCCATTCGTTTAGTCTGGTAGTTAAAACAGCATAAGGCCAAATTTCAGTGCGTAACATTTTAAAATAGCACTAAAAAAAAATAATTTACTTGGGCGCTTGATTGAGTGACGTCATTGTGGTTTCCAACGCGTGGCATAAGTATAAATCTTAACCCGCGCGTGCCAAACTTACTAATAAGTAGGAAATTTGCGGTTTGGCGCTCTATGAAACTTTTTATTGTTACCCCTAACAGGAAAGACATAATACATGTTTAATATCAATAAAATCGTCGTTAATAACCGGATCTATTGATGAACATCGATACGTGGAGATATAAAAGGAAGACCACTGTCTGGCAGTGGTACACTTATTTAACAACATAAAGAACTAAAAATCGTCATTTTTTATCTTTACCTTTATCATGACATGATCATAGGTTCGTATTTAGAGAGAAAATCCTTATAGTACAAATAAAATCTGGTAGATTGTTAATCAAATTTTGGTAACTACCTACTAAAGTATATATAAATAAATAAATAAACTCTTTTCGTTGGATTTAATACCGGATATATAGGATGTCTGGAGGCCTACAAGAATCTCGTAATAAGGCAAGACATCTAGTTTCTGTTTCTACAAATTTTTGGGAGTCATTCAATTATCCTTACTAAGCTTAACACAATCCATCATTCATCACTCAGCTATCGATTTTAAATCAATAAATAAAATGGAAAAGCTTCGGTTTTTTCCGCAACAAAGAAGCAACGTCATCATTGCACTGAGAATCATAATAGTTTATAGCCAACAAAGGATGACAAAAACTTTACTTAGGTACCTACTTCTTTACTAAAAAAAATACGGTTCCTTCTAAAATTGTCTACTGGCAACTACGTGGCAAGAACTAGTTAATATTGAACGTTTTAAGTTTGTTTCAATGCAGTAATAAATTAAGTTTTGCGATTAAATAATACAGTGCAATATCATTTAGATAATCAATGCAATCAATTTCTTAATTGCAGACGTTTTTATGGCACAAACAACCAAGTGAGACGGATTACCAACTTTATAATGTAGGTAGGAACTTGATAACGATTGATTATTATATCTTTACTTTATATTATTGCATTTCAAGAAAAGAAATGTTTAAGTACGAAAAATGTGATTCATAAACATTATATTATATGAGAAAATAGGGCTAGCCCTCACCTGGCTGCCTTGAATATTTGCTGGTGATAATGTATATTTTCTGTCGATTTCAGTTTTTGTCTAAAATAAATCATTATTGCGTAAGAAATGAAGGTTTAAATAGTTTTGTTTCCCTTGCTATGCACGTACCTTCATAGTGCAGAGTAGGTTCAGACGCGGACGTCTTGGCTTGGACTTCCTTGTCCGCCTTAATTGGAGAAACAAAATATCCTATGAATAATTATCACCGCTTTAAAGCATGTGTGTACTTGACACCAAGATTTTCTCATCATCATTCCCCTGTACCGTGCCCCCATTGTCTAAAGCCTAATACACAGAAAAAGCGTTGCTACATTATATATACAACCGTCGCGTCGGTTAGCGTGGTTCTATAGGCGACCGTTCATTCCACATCGAGAGTTTGGGCCTGTCCTTCATATTATCTCCTTTCAGTCATATTAGTAAGCTGTTTCATTAAACTAAGAGTATGAGAGCAGTATAATCTCCTGCGTAGTACGCCAGTCTCCATTGATGTTGTAATTGATTTACCTGTCCAAGAGATTAAGGGTATTCAAACAAAAAAATACTCACGCAGGGTAACAACATCCCGCACTTTCAGATATGAGATAGCGAGACGCATGACAGAGGCCTTATCCAGCTGCTCCACATCCTCTTTCCTGGCGGGCAGCGCTGCTGTTAACTCGGCGAAGATCTGCATCTCCTTCGTGCGACGACATCGGGCCGCCACTCGAGACTTCTCCTTGCGTTTCTCATTATTCCTGGCAACAAATAATACGTATTATAGGAAATATGTTGGTGGTATTGTATAACTATGGGTCGAGGAGGAGACTGCACGGCATTACTAATAGTGCCCTACATAAAAGTCCTGGGTAACAAAGTATGTGCCTATATGAACTTAAATTACCCTTTTAAGTCGAGTAGATGAGACTAAATAAATACGACATTTATAGAATATTATTACTTAATACGTTAAGTTTCGCTCGAGCTAGCAACACTTTAATACATTGATCAACTATTTTTAAATAATAAACATCATTTGTATGAAATTCATACTATGAATACACGAGAAAAATAAAACAATTAACGGAAAGTTGCGACGTAAAAAAATGTTCGGGAAAAGTAAGCACTGTTTTCTTTTTAATTAAAGGAAAAATACTTCATAAAGAAATGTAAATGAATAATCCGCATAAAAATATAGGAATACACAATGCTGCATTGATTTTCTTCGGAACGAATCATAAATAGAGGTCACATAATAAGAAAAACAATTGTAATTGTAAAGTTACCTCTTCTTTATAGAACAAAGTTTTTCTCTAACATCTATGATATCTGGAACACCAGGTATACACATTTCAGTAGTCCAAATGACGTAAATAATTTCACCAATTAAAATAATTTAACAATAGTTGACACGATGCACTACAACACAATACAAACCACAAACTAGTATGTTTAGTAATTTTAACTTTATCCCATTAATTTGTCATTAGGGCCCCGACGGTCGGCCATTTTATCGGTTGTTCTAATTAAATCGTATTTAAGAAGTGCGTCACAAATGCATTTTAAAACATGTTATGTTACGAGCATTCGTTTGGTTCTTAATGAGCGTCGCGCGTTTACAATTTAACGTGTTTTTAATTTCAGAGCACCCCGCCGCTTGTGGGTTAAATAACATTTTGTATTACCGAGTATAATTGCTGAATAGTAAAATGTAAATTCATGTTCACGTAACGAAGCTAGCACACTGGAAAAACGTTTTAAATAAACTTATACCTAGTAGGAGTTTTGGAACCAGTGTTGAGGCCTTAATTATCTTTTTTATACGCTGGTTAAACAGTACACGCCTATATGATGTATGTAACTGTCTCAATGCACTGCTATGTTTATATAGATAACAAAAATTTTAACAAAAAAAACCGACTTCAAAACAAAACTATTTTACAACAAATTAAGAAGCACTAAAAAGTAAAAAAACCGCAGAAATCGGAGAACAATCATAGAAAAATGTAGTAGAGAACGTGAAAAAAAACAGCATTATTAAGAATTACTGAAAAAGTACTGATCGAATCTTAATCAAATTGCAATGGGACCAAACGGGAGGCACCAGCTTTCAAATAAAAAAAGAAATCATCAAAATCGGTTCACCCAAGCGAAAGTTATGAGGTAACAAACATAAAAAAAAAAAAGAAATAGTCGAATTGAGAACCTCCTCCTTTTTTTGAAGTCGGTTAAAAAGGAACGCGCTTGTAAATTATTTAAGAACCTTCGCTTTCATTCTTTCTACACGAAGTATGATTTAGGAATATACGATTTTTATGTCAATCAAGAATTTATTATACATACTATATGGAGTGGTAAATCAGAAACTGATTTAACCCATTTTCGATGGCAAAAAACTCAAGTAGTCAAAAAGGGTTCTTATATTGTACTTCGAGCAGTACCGAAACCATATCATTTTGTAGTAATTTGGGATCCCTTATATTTTGATAACGTTGTCTGTGACATGAAAATTTTATTTGACTGCCACAAAGTTCTGTTGTACACAGTTTAATAACAGCATTCAATCTTTATTTTATACATGATATCGGTTGGTATTTCATAAAAAGATGAACTATACATTGTATTGTATCTAACTGTCCTTAAACCGGTATGTATAGTTTACACGCTACTTATAAAATTACATTGCGACATATTAGGGTTGTCACACGAGGTATCTGTTTTTAATTTCAATTAGTGCATAAACAGCATCAAATTACTATAGAAACCGCAATGTTGGATCATTTCGATAAAAACACAGGTTTAATTAAAACCTATAAAATTAAAAACTACTCTACATACTATATAATTAGTACCACCTGAACCTGACCAAAAATGTCAAATGTATAACTTGTCTTTTTATTTGTTAAAAACTTACTTTATATTTTAGTCTAGTTTTTTCCACAGTACATTACATTGATTCTAACATAAATATTTCCAATATCCTCAAGAGTTAATAGTACAACCCTAGACTATTAAATTGAATTGACTTCTCTAGTGACGCGAGTGGAGTCGCTGAACGTGCTCCGAATTGATATTAAGAACATACGACACAGACTAAAATCAATCTATTTATTAAACGAACGTTTGAGTTTCTACGAGACTAATAAACAAGATTCAGTAATTTGCTAGAAACAGTGTTATCTTAGCTATGTTTGTTTCGTCTGTGAATTTTCACCGGTTCAAAATTGGTTAGTTGAAGCATAACTTTTCACTAAAACTGTTGATATGGCAGACGTTTTATAGTACATTAGTCGGTGCAGTTTAGTCGATATGCATGCTTTACTGAACAGGTAAAATAATAGGAAAACTATTTGAGTATTCAACACGAAAACAACAAGGCACTGAATAGACTAAGTCAAAGAAGTCATAAATGTAAAATGGAAGCACTTTGGAACGGAACAAAAAATTTAATGACGCATTACAACGTAAACAATTTATATTGCAATGCAAATCTAGTATTAAAATTCATGATCTACTAGTTTGTAGCTGCACAGTACGCAGTCGAGTTTAAAATCATATACATAACAAATAAACTACAATATTAAAGTAAGTATATCTCTAGAAGATTTACGACATTTTTATGTGGGTTGACAATTCAAAAACGAATACAGTGACACGCGTAAGAGAAATGTGACGTGACGACAACTTCAACTCAATCGTATAAATAGAGAATAATATAATTTATGTTCCTGTATCATGTTTGAAAAATGTTGTCAGTTTCAGTGAGAATAAATTTAAATAAATTTTTAGTTATTGTTCATCACACGATTACCGGAAATCATAAATAATTAACAGTAGTAACATTGTTTTAGTTTGTAGTGTCATTGTGCATTTAATGTTGTCAACTAATGAAGCCATATAGGAAAATTATCACCAGCGAGCTCATTACTACTAATCCTATTCTATTTACGAGCTGCATGTTAATATCACAATATAGGATTACTAATAATTTGGGAGCATTAACATTAACCCCTTTATTGTTACGAATGGAATCCACATAAGCTTAAGATATGTTTTTGATTAAATGGTCACGCACCAATTGCCAAGGATTATGTCGGAATTTAGCATCGTTTAAAAAAAATATAATATAGGTATTAGCGGACTCCTTAGACATCGTCCTGAAATTGGTCCAGCCGTTATCCCGTGAAGCCGTGATCACGGGAAATAGGTATTCATATATGATATAGATGGTTGTTGTGTGGAAAACCCTTCTCGGTGATAGGCAAATCTAGTAAAGTTGTTGACAGCAGACGCCTGAAGTCTGTTTCCTAAAGAGCATTCATGTGATAAGACTGATAACACCTAATGACAGTTAATTATATCCCATTGGATGCCTTACTGAGTTTTTTAACAAGTTACCTATATAACCGATTGTATTTTATAATCAATTTGCTCTTTAATGACTAGGTAATATAGATAATAATTTAAACAAATTATCAGGACGCACCTTAGTTGTTAAATTATATCTATTAATCAAAACTTGAACAATCATCGCACCGAAATTATTTTTTCAAGGAAAAACAAAACATCATTCAGTTCTAATTGTCGGTCACCAGTGCAACCAGACATTTAAATATAAGTAGGGGAAACGATGAACCCAGTTTCGGTGTTATGTCCGATAACGGGCACGTGGTAGAGTGCAATGGATTGAGGAAAAATTGTTTTAAACACTGGAATTTAGAAGCAGCCAGCCATAAACAAATGCAACCAAGAGTATTAATAAACATAATTCTTGGTAACACGATGGAGGCGTGAATTATTTAGTAGCAAAACCTCTTAGGCTTAAAAAACTAGTTCGCTCTAATTGAGACATGCTAACGTGATTGAGTGACTCGTTCTTTAGACTAACGTTAAAAGGAATATGAAAATGGCAACATCATAGATAAATGGTATAAGTGCTCTAGCTAAACTGTTACTAAGGGGAGATAATAATACTCAACGACAGTTGAATACGGAAGAACTGTCCGGAAAACCCCAAACTACAAACTTCTTTAGCCTTATTTTTTAAAGGATTAGACTTTTAGGCTTAACTTTACGATCGGGTAAATTTGTTAGACTACATAAAAAAGTTACAAACGCGTTTTTCGTATTTGGTATGTTAAATACAGATAATAATGTTTTGGCGCAGTTAGTTTTAGTTCTAGAAATGTAGCAGATACTTCATTCCTTGTTCTTCCTTTTGCATTCTTTTTAGGTTGTACTTAATTATGAGTTCCTGATAGAATAAATAGTTTCATATTTGTATAATAGATACCCGAAGGTTTTTTGTAAAAAAAAAGCATCTGATAAAATAATTTTGGTCAATTATAGGAGCGTTATTATGAAGATACATCAAGAATAATCCAGGATCTAAATGATTAATCTTGAAAGAAAATCTACACGTGGCACAACGGTGAAGGATTGGCCTAAGTCTGCCATTAAAGCAAACCAGTCCGTTTTACCAGCTAATAGAGGTGCAACTACGTAAGCGGCAGACAATTGGCGCTGATTGCGAAAATAATAGCGTGTCCGTCTGCCAATTGAGGGTCTGTGACGTGGGTCCTGCAATAAGCGGCCTGACAGACGCCACAACCGATTTGTCCCTAGTCACGCACGCTAGACCAATGTATTACGGACGCAAGACACCATAAAGACGTGCAGGATGTCTTGTAAGTTTGTTACTACTGTGATTCAGGATGCCTATAGCTACTTAGATATAAAAGACAGCTGAGAACCTCGCAGATGCGGTTAAAATTTCAATTTGATGATAAAAAATATGAAGCCGCACATAATTTGTACTTGAGAGCAGGGACAAGATGAATGGAAATTACTTTAACGGATAGTTACGCTTAAAATTTCTGGAATAATAAAGTGCAAAGAAAAAATATTAAGTAGGAATCTCCAGAATTCGTTGATTAATATCTTCTTCGATTGAACATCAATCAATCAAGTATATTTCTTTGATATTCATTTCGCTCAATTAAAATAATTAATAACAATCCCTCGGAAGGTTTAACTTCCTATTATTATAAATTACCTTCACCCCGCGACTGTCTCCTTAAAATGTATATATTCTCAAATAAAAAGTATTTATTCGGGAATTGAATTGATCAGATTATAATTCTCTTTAACTAAGGTTCAGACGTTAGATCAATGACAATAGACAGATTTACTTTCGTATTTATAATGGTATCAAAGAATAATTTAATTAGTTATTCTGAAGAGCTATGTTGTATGTTTTGATAATTTTAAAGCATATATTTCGTTAATCTGTAGGTAACTGACACAAATATTGTTCAATGTACATATTATGATAAAAGTGCCAACAAATTGCTTTAATGAAACTAAACTCAAATAAGTTAAATTATTATGTTAGTTTGTTATTGTTATGTGAAAAAAATATTATAATTATGTGATTGGTCCATGTGTTGGCTTCTGAATAAATGAATTCAATTGAATTAAACACTTTTGTCGTCGACTAATAAGTTTATGTTTACCTACCTAATATTTAGGTAGCTACTTAAGTATCAGATTGAGATATGAATGGAATATCGTATTATGTCTGCAAGTTTTTTTCAAAACTTCGTACAAATTCTCGCTATATCAGACAATATATTTAAACAATGTACTCACGTATCTTCAAAATGTAGACTGATAAAAATATAAAACAATGATAACCATTGTAACTGACCAACTCAATGCTCGTTATTATATTGCTGAAAGTCAAAAGTACCTACCTAGTTACAGGTAGGTACTATAGGTACTTATATCTTGCTAGCTTTTGACCGCGGCTTTGCCCGCGTTATCTATCCTATGTCCTTTCTCGGGTCTTAACTTTCTAGATGCCAAATTTCATCAAAAGGTTTAGGCGTGAAGAAGAAGACAAACAGACAGTCAGTTACTTTCATATTTATAATATTAGTATGGATTAGTATGAATATGGATAACAACAACAAATAGGTAATATTGATAATAAATGGTAGGCACATACGTTATGTAAGGTAGTATGTTCCTTGATAAATAAACAGGTTTTGGAAGGAAATATCGATTCGGTAATAAATAACCAAACAATTCTTCCGCAGATAAAGGAAGTAAGTATGTTTACAAATAAATATTATCCGGTCTTATTCCAATTTAAATTAAAAACATATAAATAAGTAGTGTTCAATCAAAGGAAGCTGCCTGATGTACAATGTACAGAGCAGGCGGACTACATTGTGATTTATCATTTAGCTGATTAGAGCTGTGTTGTAAGTGTGCACAATATACGATTTTTGTAAGCTCTATGTATTTTACGACCAACTACGAGTAATAGTTATAGTTTGATTCGATTGAGCTTGTAACTGTAACATTAATTGACATTATTGTTCAAATATATCTTCGACAACGGCTCTATATCTACACCGACGACCTCATTCAACCTTGATTCATTAACGAGACCAAATATACAACATAAACAATTCAGTTAATAAATCAAGTAGCAAGACTAACACCACAATTCAAACTAGTTTAAAACAACAATATTAAACAAAAAATAATATTATCCAACGTTTTCCTCAATCAGATATTTTGTGCTAAGAGACAATTATAATGTGATTAAAAAGTAATTAATCTCATTGGAAACTTGAAGAGTGCAACGTGTTGGGCGCCATTTTTCTAAGACTGGCGCGACATGACTTCAACAGTCGCGACGATAAACTATAGATAGATTATAGGTCAGGCGTTTTAATAGAGATTAATTTGTTTACGTATTCATCACGACTTATACTACAGGGGAATGCGCAGAGACTTTAGGCTTGTCCCTTATATCATTACGACCTACATTATAATGTAACCTGTGAAATGAGGGTGTTTAAAATTATATACCTCTGCCTGCCTTTTCCGGGCGCACATGTGTGATGTTATGTTTATGGAATGCAGAGACTGCAGAATTCCATAAGCGTACTCGTTTTGCAATTGTTTCCCGTTCTATTTTCGGAAAGATACTAAACGAGGTTACTATCTGGTTTGACATCCGCGTCGCACTTACTGTGTTTTTTTATCCTGGAATTGCAATGCAATCAAAAATAAAAGAGATTATGGATAACCCTATTTAGGTTAAATCCTAAAAATGATAGAGAAACTGATTGTTACATAACAATGTTTTAGGACTGACTTTGCCAGAGTTCGGATTAAAAACTTACGTCATTAACGATAAGGATATTTTAAGTTTATGATAGGACAGGATACTGGCTACATGTATGTTATGCATATGTCATAAAAACATCATTACCTATAGACGGTAAAGTACGTGATAGTGTTTATCTTAAGTCGAGTTATCATGTAGACGCTGCTGATACCTTAATGCTTAGGTCACTCGGGGAAAGGTTACGGTTATCTACTGTTTCGAATGGTCGGCTCGTGTCCACAGGCCACGTTCCAGCCGTTTGTGTTCCAAATTACAAGTAAATTAAAATAGTTTTTAATGTATCTCTTCATTATGCAACTGACAACAACTTGCAACATTGTTTTCAATAGTTTCTGCAATCGTCTTATCGCTGTCAACCTTTTACGTCAAAATATCACCTATTCGTTGGATCCTTTGGATAATAAAAGGATATAGATAATGTTTGAATTCGTACAAGGTCGTTTTCAGTCTGCATAAAACCTTTTTACATTAATAAAAATAAACATTGGCGTGGCACTCGCATTGCAAAATATCCGTGTAAACAAAGTACCATTTCCTACATCTAAAAGCTCTTAATTAGTCAAAGACTATTTAAATTGGTACCTACTCAAAATGATGTGGATTACGATGACACATAGTATTACCAATTCATGTGTCTTTAATTGCTTTCAGACTAGTATTTTTAGTTTACAAAATCACGTGAGTTTTGTATCTGTGAAAGCGATGTACCAGGAAAATTGTGTGGAAACACATCACGAGGTCAAATCAGCTGATACACATCTTTGGCGTACTTCCATGGATTAGTAAAACAATAAAAATGTAACCTACAGATACCACGTGGTACCATCACCATAATGCCAATATTATGCACTTTCAACCTTATTACGTATGCCATAAGTCTAAATATTCAGCTAACGATTAGATAAGACTCAAAACATTATAGCAGTACATAATATTTTTGGGGTTTACGTTCTTTTGTGCTAGTTTATATCAAGAATTGTAATGTGCAAAGAAAAAGTGGATTTACCGGTTAGCTCTAATCATCATCATAACCTATTGAGGTTCTAAGAAACATTAATTTGTAAGTGGGTTTATGTTGGCTGTTTATTTCCATGGTTGTAAATCAACGGAGATCTCTAGCAGTCAGAACATGTTTAGAACTATAAACAGGTTGAATGAACGGTGAGACAAACTTCATAGTTGTCAACTTACATGTTCAAAATACTTTAATTGATTACGGCAGTTTTGACCACTAATTGGACCCCTTTGTAACTCTATATGTGACGGCTTTAATTATATATAATTTGAGCAGGAGGTCGGCAGACTGCGGTAAAATTATTTGAGGTGTTTAAAAAAGTAATTCAAAGTTTAATTATACTATAAATAATTTATGATGCTATTAAAAATTATAAAAATAGACGCAATAAAAGACTTCCAGAGCCAGTCAGCTCTACAGAAAAACATCTGAAAAACTTACATAAAATCTTCCAAATCGACCACTGTGGTATACTGGCATGGCTGTCCGTCCACATTAAAGCACATGCTATTATAATCCCATGGTTGTTGCTGATGACATGGTAAGTTCTCCACAGGACGCGGTGGAATATAAGGCACTTGTTGTTGATACACTTCCTGAACCGGATAGTATGGAAACACATTGTTATGACCGTACGGATCGAAGGGAGCATTCCTATAACACTGCACTGAAGGACTTCTGAAGTTCGGATTGTAATCACTGAAACTGCACTGACTGTTGGCTATCTGCCGAGACCACTGACCAGCCATGGGACATTGTAAGTCCCAGCCGCCGTCCTCGTAGGCCCTCACCGGGCAATCCTGAGAGAACTGGTCGCCCAGACCGTTAACCAGCATTTTGGAATCCGAAACCTCGCATTCGTTTTACAGGGAACAACAAAACAGTCCATCGAGGTACAAAAACAGCGAGCTACTGATAGCAGCAAGATGTTCTTATCTACACTGAGGATAAAAGCCATAGTAGCAAAAACTTGATAATAACAAAATTATTAGATAACATTGAATTATACGACCCTGGGAAGTCTAGCATGTGGGTGATATCAAATTTCTTATCAAGTTTTTGTGGATTTCAGATGTTCATATTTTAAATTGTTTATTATTAATAGACTTAAAACTAAAAGTCCTTTACGCTTGATCACTGCATTCAATTTGGCGCCACAGTAAATTAGGTAGACTATTCTAAATTTTAGCACATTGCCTAATCCAAATATTAATAAATAAATGTTTATTTGTTTAATTTTAGGTCCTTTTACGCGTTGTACAACGACTTTCGCGACGAAGGCAGCTCTTCAAATGTGCACATGACAGTACAGTCTTGTATGTGAATTTCTTGAAAAAATCTAATTCAAATAAAAACTTGCTTAGAAGGATATATCAGGTTGTGTATCTACATTATAATAACCAACCTAGATATTCTCAAGGATAAATAAAGTTAAATAAAATCAGTTGTGAAAATAGATTATTATTATAATCAATGAAGGCACTTTTTGCATTTTTTATTTGATACGCTACATAATTATGCCAATAAGACATACCCCTCTCCATATAATAAAATCTTTGAAGTCAGTTTCAAAATAAACATTGATAATGCGTCATTTATTGATTTCGCTTAAAGCTAACTTTATCTGTAATTACTTGTCCAAAGGTCTCGGATGATTCCGTTCACTAATTACGAAGTTATTTGCCATCCGTCGAGAATTTATTTACAATGTTCCAAGTAAGACTTGAGAAAATTGATTAAATAAACTTATTGAAAGTGTGACTTAAAAATTCCATATAATTCTTATACGACATGTCCATTATATTGTCCGATTGACATGTCAAATACTCGATTCGATATTCACGACAACTACAGGTACACTGTGATTCACAATGAATATAACATTAGTATTCACAGGCTGTGAATACTAATACATATTGTCTTCTCTAAATCAGATATTAAACAATATTATTATAAACTGGATTAGTATCCTACGAATGTATACAATAACAGTAGCAGCTTTGAAAACCTCCAAAATATTTGAGTAGACAGAGTTCTATCCGTTTCGATAAGGGGCCATTCATTAATTACGTAAGACTATTTATGATAGTTTTTGACCCCCTCCCCCTTAAGAAAAAATAAGAACCCCTCCCCTTTGGTTCATATTTATTACGTAAGAGTCCAAAGGAAATAAATTAATATTAAAAAAATATTTGTAACTCAAGCTTTTGAATCAAATGTAGGTACCATAATATTGTATTGTAACTAAACCTATTCAAGTATGCAAAATTTCATTTCAATCGGATGTCAAAAAGTGGTTCCAATTTAGATTGCAAGATTTGACCTAAACAAACTTACATACGTACATACAAACATTGCAAAGCTTGTAAAAATGAAGACGCGTTTGGTTTGATTGTGCATTTTTGTGATCTTATGTAAGAAATATCAAGACGCCCTCCCACCCCTTGTAAGAAAAAATAAGACATGGTCGACCCCCTCCCCGCCTAAATCGAAACAATAATTTTCGTAAAAAAGATAAAAAGTGAAAATATACTGTTTATACTGCATTGCTTAAATATTTGGCGGTTAGTCATGGGGCCAATACATTGATCCAAAGATATTTTAGTCTCGTCCCGAGTCTGGGGATTTATGCATGTGATAAAATGTCTGTAAAACGCACACGATGATTCATGTGTTTAGGAAGTATTAGGAAATAGTATTTGTTCCAGAATGTCAAAGGTCACACTAATATAGCATACATTCAACATCTTATACAAACTACTCAAACATTTATTTCTTTAAAATCCCTACATTCTACTACGAGTAAGAAACATTCACTCTTCTAAAATATTAATTGGATGAACTGCAGTACCTACAATCGAGGTATCAGGTCTCCAATTAACTATCTATGGTGTATACCTGATGCTCACAGCTGCAGCAGTATTAAAGCAAGCCGGTTAAATCGACACCGACAGGATGCGGACGCCTTTACGTATAATGAGCCGAGACACCGGATTCCCTTCAAACAGCTACATAAAATAGCATTTGCATCAGATAATACTCTTTTTACAATTTACGTGTATTTTGAGGCAACCTGTACACCAAAGATGCAATGCAAAACTGAAAATGATAAGAACGCTCTTTGATAAAACTGTTTTGTTAGGATTTAGCTAGATTGTTTAATAACTGCGTTAATGAGGGTGTATTTTTTTCTTTTAGTATTGTGACTGTACATCTCGATTGTATATGCACCTTATTCAACATTGACTAACATTGTCTGGCCTTACAGCGAGCCAGATGTGCCTATATTGTTTTATCCTGTGAAGGGCACCGGCCATGCAGGAGCCGAATGCAATCATTTGAATATGTCGTACGCAAGTCCAACAAAATTGACCTAAATGTTCATGTTGCCGAGTGTATCGCAATTGTTGGACATGGTCAATGTTATGTGACAAGGCTTAATAAGGACGGTGAGGTTACGAACTAAACATGTAGGTCAGATGAGATTTCTTTTAATATTAGTAAATAAATAAATCATAAGTTCTTTACTTATGATCTAAGGAACACAATTCGTTTTGACACATTGATAAAATTACATGTTTTTACATTGGTTAGATAACATAGTTGCAAGTCAGCATGCTACTTGCTTTAAGGCGAGTCGAAACATTATGAGTACTAATAAGTTAATTTTATTCTATGAGGAGTGCCACAAATGACCTAAATTCATAGAGACTGCATTCTAAACCATGAATTTTAATATCCAACTGTAAAACGACTGTAGAAGACAAGTCAAGGTGACGAAAGGATTTTAATTTGGCTTATTGCAAAAGCTTTCGATTGATATTACGTTTTCCCTTCTTGGTTTTACCAAAAGGGCTTCATAAATATTAACATAGCGTGGCTTATCGTGTCGGCAGCGTGGCAACTTATAGATAGATATTCAACACAACGCGTTTGTAGGCCGCACCGGGCGCCTCATTTGAAACAAAGGTTTAATTTAAACATGTTTATCTGTGTGTACATCGTTATACGTATTTAATATGTTTATTCTGATAGCGGTCAGTACGCGTTATTAAGTAAACAGAATTAAGTGTCTAACAACGTGTGTACTGCAGCTTATTACGAGCTCTACTCAACTAGAGTAAACATCAAATAGGAAAATATAAAACAGGCATCGCAACTTTAGTAATTACTTAGTAGCCTTTATAAAAATAAAAACAAAAAATTTAATGAAGTAGATATACTCTTCTTGGAAGTAACTTGAAATCTGTACTAGGTACTGTGGAGAAAGGGATGTGGAGTTCCTCCAACGAAAAGGGAAGATCTTCCAACCAGGCGGTGGTGTGCCTGGTGGGCCGCGGCGCCCCATTTGTCAACTCGTAGATGTCGCTACACTACCAATTCTAAGAGTTAAGATATACCAGACCAGAATAACTTGTGCAATACAGCTTTGTATATTACAGAAGACCATAGTTTCAGCTGTCTATGGATTAAACTTTTAAATACCGACGCAGCAGATAGCGCATGCCAACTTAAATGCCAACGCACCTTTCTTAGCGATAAGCAAATAGGTGTAATTAATTTATAATATCGATTAAGTATAAAAATAATGAATTCGATAGCTGATAAAATTTATTGAAATACGTCAATCACTGATAGTCCAATATATTTTACGTCAATTAGCAACTGTGTGCATTCGTATGCACTGTGATATGCACGCTTATGCATTTTAAAACCAGTAGGGTGATTCACGCAAGTTTAAAAATGTTCGATTTAATCGCGATACGATAAATGTCAAAATCACAGTGTGTGTCAGAGTGACATTTAAACACACGAGACTGAACCGAAATTGTAATTAAAACAATGAGCGAAATGTAGAGTCACATTACTTAGGATATAATCTTGTGATGTGTTTTATCAATGATCATTCAATTTCAGTAGTTTTACCTCTTTTTTATACTTATCACTTTTATTTTTAAATCATTGAATAACAAAGATAACATTACTAAGCGTTTCCTCGCTATTACACATTTCCCAAAATGTGATCGCTTTATTTTATATTATGTAGTTTTTTATCGTGGTATCATTGACGTCACTGTCCGTGATAAAGTAACGACTGAGTTTTTAACTAAGCTTAGCAATATAACGGAGCCTTCGTTTTAAATTCTGATATGAAAAATAAATATCATTAAGTTATTGTGAAGTCTGCTGATTTAATTACGGCTTCAGATAAAATTAAGCGTGGCTATATAAGTTGTAAAATATTGAATGTGCTCTTTAAAGCTGTAGATCAAAAAAATTAATAACAACAAAGGTTTGTTTATTCTGTGTTTGGCTCGGCTATCGCATGCTGTGTCTTAATTCTTATCTTATGTTTACCTGTATAGCTTAAAAACATTATATGTATAGGTAGAACATTAAATTGTACAATCATTAGATTAGATAGAACCCTTCAAAAATTCGTTAGGTACTTCATTTTCATTCCTTATGCACAATTTCAGCTGACTGAACTGTTAGTCACAGCAAGACCAAATAACAACCTTAGGGATTAATTTAGATGCATAATATGAATGTTTGTTAGGTAAAACCGGTAAAAGGTAACTTGTTACAAATGGTAATTTAATTGCACCACGCTGCAGTTTGATTCTTTTCTTGCTCTAGTCCTGTAACCGCATCGACTTGGTGGGGTTACTATACAAACACTTCAACACCTCTATATAAGTACCTGATAGTCGAAAAGACATCGCTGGAGGGCCTGCAATACAGCCCAGGTTTCGATAGAATCGAAGGTTTTTTCATAGTCTAAAAACGCTTTACACAGTGGTCGTTTATACTCTTCGGTCTTCTGTATAATCTGGCGGCATGTATGTGTGTGGATGTGGTCTATGGTGCTAAGCCTTTTTGGAAGCCGGTTATTTCGGAAGGCTGAAAGTCATCAAGTCTACGTTCGAATCGGTACGTTATGACTTGAAAACAGCTTGTACACATGGCTAAAATACCTACTCTAAAAAAAAACAAAACAGGGCAGTAATAGGAACATGTGGGCTTAATAAAATGGGTGCAAGTAAAAAGCCTCCACGAGTGACGGTACTCAAGTAGGTATGCCCAGCGAACCCTGGACGGTAAACCTCGCTAGTCTCTACCATCCTTGTTGACTGACCAATCTCTACACCACTGCATGACCTATTCCACGTAGCTATTGGGTCATACCGATACAAAAAAGAATTAAAACCTTGTATAGGAACTGATGAGCCATGAAACGTGGTGGTACAGACTAGCCAATGAGAATATATCTACCTCAACCTACGGAGATTATATATGAAGGCTATAGTCTCCGTATCAAGGATAGTAGGATCATTTTATTCCAACGTTTGTCATATAAAAGTGCATGATAATAAAAAACGCATTTGATACAAACTGTAGGTAATTGCGTTTGCGTGCATAACACATTATTAGAGTAAATAAGTGCTATACACGGTAATGATATAGTGTTTGAATGAGTACTACTCCATCGGTTGATATGTATTACCTACATATACATTATATATTGAATATAATAGTAGCTGTAATTGGTTCGCAAATTGTACTTATAATGACGGATAAGAATTGCTTCTCCTTTGAAAAACAAACTACCAGCTAGCGTAACAAATCAAATTGCACTCATGAAAAAAGACTTTGCAGTTTTCAAAATAAACTGAATTTCTGGTACTGGTGGTAACAAGCTAAAAAATTAAAAAAGTGTTTGCGTTAATTCCCGTTTTATAATTTATATTATAATCATGCAACGCGATAGTTTAAAAATTAGTAAGAATAACGATATTGTTAGTAACAATTGTCGAATAATCGTTACACCCGATATAGTCAGTTCAACAGAGACTGTGAAAACAAGTGAACAATAAGTTGGGTTCAAGGCCGCATGCGCAGCACGAGACTCAACAAAACAGACATAAATAGATCCTTGTGATAAATTCGACGTTTCCTGCAATATAACTTCAAAATAATTTTATATGCGGCTCAAATTGTGGGTTGCGACTGTATATTCAGATGTGGTAGGCAGAAGTATTTATCTTTAGATATCGATGGGTAAAATATGGGCATTTAATTGAACATTTAATCTTTAATGTGTCAAATACTTTCTTTTATACTCTAGTTAACAACAAGCTCAAAAAACCCTTTATAGGTGAAAATACTAGGAAGGTACCTTTTGCTGCAGTAAAAGGGCTTTTCAGTTGACGCATGCAAATATTTAAATCAAATTTAAACTTCCTATTGAAAAATCGACAATTTACAATATGACCCTCGTTCATTGATGTTTATGGCGCTATTGTAGCCCTACTGTTTGTAATAGGCGTACGTAGAGTCAGTTAGTATGAAGCTTCTGCATAATAGAGACACATAGCATTCGAAAATTTTAAATATGTACACAAACTTCAAATATAAAAACATATTTTTTTATGGATGTAGTAAGTACATAACATTACGCCTGTATTCCCCGAAGGGGTAGGCAGAGGTGCACATACAGTACACCCACATTTCGCCAGTTATGTTTTTGGGTCTCAATGTAATATTGCCATTAACCGGGCACAAATCCAGACTCCGTGCTGCTACTGAGAATTACCTAATGGAAAAACCCAGTAACACTTTGCCCGACCCGGGATTCGAACCCAGGACCTCGTGCTCAGCAGTCGCGCTTAGCAACCACTAGACCAACGAGGCAGTGTAGTAAGTACTAGGCATGGAAATTATTGCTACACTTTATTCATTTTCAAATTTGAAATGACATTTTTTTCATTTGATTTTACATGTGAAATTTCGCAGGCAATGATTTTTATTTCAGGCTCCATAATAACTTATTCGTGACAAAACTATTACTAGGAAATGCTTTCGAGACAACGTCAGCGGGTAAATGGGAGAAAAACTATTTCTGCATTGACCTATTCCACTAAGATGACTGGACAGTTATGTAATCGCAAGGGTCGTAAAACTATTGTTTACAGCTGTTCTGCAACCCACATTCCTAAGCCGTTTATTTTAATTTTATAAAACTCAAGAGATGTAACTGCGAGCTATCATGAAAGTAAACAAAAATTGCGAATTTGATGCCATAACCGTTAGAAAACAATTTTATTCTGTTTTGTGCGAATGGTCTGTTATTTATAGAACACACGTCATTTTAAATGTAATTTATGTATTTTTAAAATTATTGTTTAACATGTTTCAATTGTGTCCTACAGCTGCTTAACTACCTGGCCGAGTACAAGTTGAGCTTTAAGATATTTCTGGCAGCCTGAGCTTTGTTAAAGACATAAATAGGCAGTCCTTGGCTCAACCAAAGGTGAATTAGCTAAATAGGTAATCGTCTCTATCTCGTCAGAGACGTGAACTATACCAAATATACATATATAGATACATATATAACATACCTACATACATATATTTAAAAAAAAAATATATATATAAGTATATATAACTTCACGCCTGTATTCCCCTAAGGAGTAGGCAGAGTTGCACATATAGTACACCCACATTTCGCCAGTATGTTTTTAGGTCCCAAAGTATCAGGAGGCGAGCCTAATGCCATCAACAGCGCACAAATCCAGACTCCGTGCTGCTACTGAGAATTACCTAAAGGAAAAACCCGGTAACACTTTGCCCGCCCCGGGATTCGAATCCAGGACCTGGTGCTCAGCAGTCGCGCTTAGCAACTAATAGACCAACGTGGCAGTAACATTAGATGCGGCAGTTTCAAACCATTTATTTTCTTATGGCTTTATAGGGCATAGATATAGATAATACATAATCTATGAACACACATTGCACACGTAATGCTACTACTCACTACTATCATATGCTACAAAACATATTAATATGTTAGAAATTTTGCTTGAAGAGTAGTTACGGTAAAAACCTACTGCTAAATTGAACCCCAAAAATAATAGGGACAAATTTTCCAAGCGATCGTAGTCGGGGGCGAAAACTGGTATTTATTCTTAGATATACCTAAAAATAATATATCTAAGAAATGGAATGCATCTGAAGTTTTAAGTAAAACCACAAATAAATCTAAAGCTGCAAAATGCATTGAATGGGTTCGCCGCAATTACGGGATTTACCTCTTCCGAAGCGTTATGACGTTTCACATGCTCATAATTTCCACGAAATCTGTTTTGCCAATATTAAAAATACCTATTTTACCTTATAACAAAAGTTGCATAAAATGTTGGACAAGATAACCTATTAATTTGATAACCTAAGTAAAGTATTGAATCGAGGAATTCCCTGAAAAGATAATTTTGTCATTTTGCAAAATTACGTCGAACTCTTTATCGTTGAGAAATGAGGACTATCTTTCTTTAGGGATGATCCCATAATGTAATTTAAGAAAAATAATTACTATCTTAATAACTCGTAGGAACCAAGGAAAAATTAATAATATTTTAAGACTTCAACGTATCTTTACTGTAACAATTATGTATCTATCAAACTAAAATAATCTGTAAAACGAATTATTTTTAATTAGGGTAAGTATAAAATATAGTAGTAGTATGTATGCTGGAAAATGTCATGAAATACATAATAATGGTTTAATTGAAGAACGGCAAAGGTACTCTAGATTGTCTTACCACAGTTAAAACAGTCTCACCTGCCTGATAATTACCGGCAATTAATTGTCCATTTATGTGGCAATTACAGCTGGAATAATCCGCAATTTGCATTGACTTAACGTGCCCTGATATCAGAATTCAGATCAATACAGTTCCGAAGTCTGTGCGACAACTGTGGCAACAAGTGCCATCATCGATCCGTGTGCTGTTATTTTATTACGTCGCAAATTTCCAATATATAAGCAAGAGACAATCAAGTTTGTAAAACTTTTTTCTTTTTTTATTAAACGTCGCCCCACACTAGGTATTTCTCCTGTATCGTAGGTGCGTTTCACAAACATGAAATATCACATACACAAACACCCAGACTCAGGACAAACATCCATGGTTCGCACAAAGTTTTGCTCTGTGCGGGAATCGAACCCGCAACCCTTAGCGCAGCAGTCTAATCGCTTAGCCACTACGTTAATCAGGTCATCAAAACTCTATCATCGAACTATTAAGAATATACTTACTTTAGTTTGGAAAAGGCCACCCTTAAATAACGAGCGTAGGGAATTAATGAGAGGGTAAAGGGAATATAACTACCTACAAAGTTCCAAATAATAATAAAAACTGAAAGGGTAAAATCTGCCAGTCCCTTTCTAACTATCATTCCTATCTGAAAAACAAGCCAAAACGTCCATGGTTACCAGATAAATTAACAATGGTTAACACGTTCTATGTACGTAACTGCAATCTCAGTGCTTGTCATTAGCATTAAGCTTTGGTATGCAAATTATTTGCTTATCAATATCCTTGCTAACGGAAGCCGGATATAATAATTAGTAGCACCGTCGTGTGCAGGTAATATACCTACGAAAGCTACAACACAGCTTTCAAGGAACATACCTAGTTTTACTTTTTAATTTTAATCGCAACATCCTATTGTACGTCATTTAAAAATTCTGCTTCTGTTATTAGTGTTATGGGATTCATAACTATGCAGTAATATCGTGTATATTGTGTGGCACTGCAAACACAGTATGAGCACAGAGAAAGTGTGTGTATATCCAAGTCAAGTAAGCAGGCCACGGGTGGCAAAAAAAGTCTCTCATTGGAGAATATCTATAGTCACGTCATTTTACGCATATCTGATAGGTGGCGATTGCTGTAATATACTTAATGTTCTTACAAATTTGTCATTTGCGCCGTCAGCTATTTACGTCACCTATACACTCGATTTTCAACGTTTAGACATAACGTAATTTATTACTTGAATGATACGAAAACAAGTGCAACGCTACTTAATGTTTCGACTTATTTATAAGTTTACAACGTGATATAAAAATAACTTAGCAGGAGCATTCCATGATATAATAACATAGTAATGCGCAGTAACGATACGAATCTGCCTGATGTGCATCAGTAATTGAAGCATTATTCCCCCTCTCGTCCATTTATAGTGGCCATGGTAGCTAATATTCAGCAGATAACTTACACTGAGATAAGTAGGTATAATGTACCTATTTATAGATGAGTATCACCGAAGCAATTGAAATTATATCGATTAAGTCGTACCAAAATTAAGCTAATTCCTGTAAAGCATTTACCCAATATCCTTCATTCAAGTTCATCGTGTTTAATTATATGTATTATATTGCTATTGATTTGTTTTCTAAAAGTTTAAAGCACAATCTAAACTGGTGTGAAACTAATAATAGGTAAACATAACATCACCCCTGTATTCCCCGAAGGGGTAGGCAGAGGTGCACGTATAGTACGCCCACATTTCGCCAGTTATGTTTTTCGGTCCCAATGTAATAGGGAGCGAGCCTATTGCCATCAACCGGGCACAAATCCAGACTCCGTGCTGCTACTGAGAATTACCTAACGGAAAAACCCAGTATTACTTTGCCCGACCCGGGATTCGAACCCAGGACCTCGTGCTCATCAGTCGCGCTTAGCAACCACTAGACCAACGAGGCAGTCAATGATAGGTAGTATTATATAATAATAGGTAGTTGAGAGATTTAAGATAGGTACTTCAATCTGAAGTGCTTTTTTATGAATAAGTAATGAAGCTATTTTTAATGCTGTTTTTATTCAATTATGACAGAGTGGAGTACAGTGCGGCAACAGTAGGTCTAGTACCTGCTTTTTTGTACAGACATTGTTCTCAGATGCCTTAGCAGTTGCAAGTAAAACATGATGTAACTTGGCTGGAATGCCAAAATAAATAAAAAATAAGTTACTATCAAAGTCCAAAACTCCTTATCTACAAACAAAGATAATAAATAACGTAATACTGAGAAATCTTGATTTCTTTGTTCTCTAAAATATTACAGAAGCTGTATGTCCAATGATATTTCTCTTTTTATTTTATATATTAATATTATATCATTGTGAATGTCTATAGTGGTATTCGCTGATATGTAGGAGATCCTTAATTGTACTCACAAACACATTTCGCCAGATGCTATATAAATCAAATTCCTACATATAATGGGCCTGCCTATTTCTATTTACTATGACCAAAATTTACAAGTCTATAGTGATTAGCCTGGGTTTGACCATTGTGCATAATTAATTTTGTTTAAGTATAATACCTTAGACCCTGTCCGATAAATTATTATCAGAATTTTATGTAACAAAAGATCGTCATGAATATCTTTTGTAACATAGACTAAACTGCTGGACGGATTTCGATGAAATTTGGCATGTAAGTGTTTTGGTCATAAGTACTGTAAACTTATATTATAATTTTAATAATAAATAAATAAATTATGTAGAAAGTTTAAAACCAGAGAAAGGACATGGGCTACTTAACACGGGTGACACTGCAGGAAAAAGCTAGTAAAATATAAAATGTAAACTGAACTTTGAACAATAATTGTATATAATTTGGATTAATTAGGAACTTTTATTTAGTAACTATTTCTGACATATGCACACTTGAAGTCAATATGAGGATATTTGAACTCAGTAATTTTACTATAAGTATATACCTAGTTTTGCTATTGTTCACAAAAGTTTTAGATGTAGAACTAATTCATTTATCAATAATTACTACATTAAAATTAATACAATCAAGTCATTATTTTTCAATAGTTTTAAACTAAGACTATTTTGCAATTTAGGTACCATCTTTAAATACTACCCCTTACTTAAACACTGAAGTCCAATACACAATATTCTGAATGTAATAATATTCTCATTAACATTTACATTTTTAACATTTTTTATAAACCAAAAATGGTTATTGGACTGGAAGCGGAAGGCAGAGAACTGGATTATTATTATATCATTATTTAGTTCGTAAATTTTGTTTTATTTATACCTAATTTTGACTGGACAAAAAGATGATGCAATATACTTTGGACAGATAATATTTTTTATTAGGAAGTAACAGTTATTTAACAAATTATTTCAGATCCAGGATGACTTAATTCGAAGATAGGTACTTAGTGGACACAATTTAATGTACTTTTTATTTATTTATCGACATAATGGTGTAGTGTTGCTAGTATTCAATTTACTTTGCTGTGCTTTAATGTAAATTTGATAATCAACCAACCAATGCAACAGATCACAGCATAATATGAATATAGGTATCTATTGTCATCATGTCCCATGAATTTCATGATGAGAATACTAAAATAAAATTAGTACTGGTAACTTCAATGATCATGTTATCAACATAAAACACTTGTTTACTACACACTATACAGTCAAATTTTTAATAGTTATCTCTAACCTTCGAGTAATCACAGGAAATGTAAGACACTATCAAATATAGTCGAAATAAACAGAAGATTACAATGGTATGTACCGTGGGTCCCGTTATGTTACCTGCGTAGTCGATTTGTCTATCCATTCCATTACCAAAACAAGGCTTACTTACCTACTGAGATGATATAATCCGTTTAAATATGTAGTCGAAAATAATAAAGAGAAAGTTCAATGCAGGGTGACACTTGGCAATCAAGTTAACAGGAAAATTAAAATATCATAAATTAAGAAGAAATTACAATTAGTATTGCATGCAGCTCATAGGTTATAATGCTCAAAACATCAAAATAATTATAAACACTTACCTCCTTTTCTGATTAGCTGGTTTTGAAGACATTTCGGTTTTTATCATACGGACACTATTATGAAACTTCGCGATACGAACACAATCTTAGAACACTGCCAAGGAGAGTATCATATCGCTTTCCACGATATCCTTTTTGATTTGTTTGATCATACACCACAAATAAGTTTCACTAATCACAATTTAGGTCATTTTACAATGCACTACACATAAAAATGCACTTTGTTATCGTGAACTTGCACAGTAGAAACACGAGATCGAAAACGAAGTTACGGAAGGTCGTTCTATACACCACTTGTAAATTAGAATACGCCAAATATTCGAGAAGTATTATTGGTTAAGAGAACGCGCTTCTACAATAAACACCAATCGTATTTTGGCTAGCGTGACATACAAACAAACTTACGTGTCATAATACAGCATGGTAACAGCATGCATAGATGGCGTTAGTGGCTTGTGACGTTTCGTAAGAATACAATGGAATTGTAAGATGGCGCTGCTAGAGTATTGCACACCTTAAAAAAAACAATACGTTTATATATTTTATTACACGCAGATTTTATGTACTTTACACCTGGTTTAGGTTATTTGTTAAAAAAAACGAGTACAAGCTATGTAATCCAGATTCCAGTATGTTCACGCAGTACCGTCGTAGTTTAATAGATGGCAGCACTAGAAGAAGTCAAAAAAACTGTTTTTTATTGTCTTTACTACTTTTGATCTGACAACTTTTTCCACTTCATTGAGCAATTCAGCAAAACTAAAGTAACCTCCATATTATTATACCACAGGTAATAAGTAAGATAAGGCGACGAAGGGCAAACCCTTGAGATTTGAACCTTGACTGAGGTGAGGGCGATGCTATCAAATGATGACCGTGATATTAAAAAAATGGTAGGTACTACCTACCTAAACTCTGAGTCCTATATCAGCTGTATTCGTGGTATTATTGATCCTTGACTGAGTCTTAACGTGATCACTGTCTTGGACATGACCACATATAATTAGTAATTACATTGCCCATTGCCTGCGTTTAACGCGTTAGTTCACCAATGACTCTGAATGTGTTTAATTACCTACTGTATGCCTGCAGTACATAATTGTATTATTGACAACAAGAATTGGTTGAAAAGAATTTATTAATTTTTATTTAACATTAAACCTATTTCTTTTTTATCTGAATGTGGATATTAACTATAGGTATACAATTATACATCTCTGCCAACCGATAAATACAGTATAGTCGTGATGGCATGCTTATAGTATTGCATGACTGTTTTTATTGTAATGCATAATGGCAAAATTGACGTGGTTAGTCGTGAAGCTTTGAAAGTGGTTTTATAAAACTTTATTTAATTTGTTCAGAGAAATGAATGAATAAATAACAAAAATAGGTATTCTATAATTAAACAGTTACAGACCATAGTTATAATTGTTATTTTATTAAATTTTCCATATTTCTTGCTATGTTTAATTCACGAGGCGCCCTATCGGATTACCCGAGATAAAATCACAGTAATGTACGAGTAAATAAATAGGTAATTATTAAGATTTCTGTAGATAGATTTATCCAACACCAATACACCGTTTTGAGAGCCATTACTTAACAGATTGAGATCTTTATGGTGCATTTGTGGGCCGGGTCTTTCGCCGGGTCATTGATCAAGTTACGTCCAAACTGAGCATTGATAAATAGGTGATTGTAATGAGGTGAAATATCGTGGTAATTTTCTGTAATGATTAACGATGTTAAATTAAAATATAAATAAAGGAATTCTTTGATCTGATTATGGAAGCGTTAGTAGAAAGGTATTAAGTAGTGACTGATTACAAAAATATATTTAAGGTACGATTAATTTAGGACTGCTTCGTTGGTCTAGTGGTTGCTAAGCGCGACTGCTGAGCACAAGGTCCTGGGTTCGAATCCCGGCTCGGGTAAAGTATTACTGGGTTTTTCCATTTGGTAATTCTCAGTAGCAGCACGGAGTCTAGATTTGTGCCCAGTTGATGGTAATAGGCTCGTCCCCTATTACATTGGGACCTAAAACATAACTGGCGAAATATGAGTGTACTATGTGCACCTCTGCCTACCCCTTCGGGGAATACAGGCGTGATGTTATGTTTATGTTTTATGTAATTTTGCTATGGTGTTACGTACATAGTCATCAGTTCTACACTCAGGTATCTAGTTGGGTATTATTGGCTAGAGAAACGTGACTGGGCAGGTTTTGAAGAGTTTTATTCCTATACGGGCAACATATTTGTTCCTGGATTCCATGATACATTTGTCAGTAACACATCTACGACGCCAAAGACAAATAAAGAACGTATCCAGGTAGCTGGTAGGTACCTATTTCTATCAACAGTTTTGATAGTGTCAAAACGTTTTGAAATGTAATTTAAAGCTCTTTGTGATTCCTTAGATTAAACAATACATTATAATTATATATTCAGCTATTCATTATTTTTATCAAATTGCACCATTAAGGTAGATAAATCACGAGATAATTGCATTGGTGCTAGAACGCGCGGCTTCTAATTAACGCCATTAATTATTTTATTTGAAGGGCACTTTGGGCCTGTCGAGATGGATTAAATAAAAGATAATATTTTAAATAAGAACTAAATGTAGGCAAAGGTCCCTTCAAGTAATTAAGATTTTGTTGGAATCACTTTATAATACCGCAGAGGTGCCTAACCTGTCTGAGATAATAACGGTTTCTGAAGAGCATGTTTTAGTACTTTTGGATTGTATAATAAAAATGTTTGACACAGATGAATAACAAATAGACAATAACATTATAATTATAAAGTCATTACTGATAAATTAATAGCGCCTGTAAATTTTACATAGCAAATTCTTATTTCAACGCAACCGACAGATTGCTAAGCTATTTATGGTTCCAAGTACATCGTAACTTTGTAAGTTGCTATTCATTTAGACTTTACAAGCTACAATTGGCGTCCATACGTAATCACTTGCGTTTATTACGCAACATACCGGCGCAGCTTTATTTAGGTCTTGTCCGGTATATTGCTAGTCTAGACGATAGACGGGAATATTTCCATCCTACTAACGAACAGGCCGGCTCCTTGGCGCCTTTCAATAATTCTGTTCCTGCTAATTCCGTTTACCGGGGGCATGGCCGTTTGAGATTCTAGTGCAATTTTGTTCTTGATTGAGAAATATGAATCTATGCTAATTTGTCGTCTGTCACAGTAACACATTGTACTTTAGTAAGAGACGGTTGGGGACTTTGTTTATATTAACCACACACCCATCAGTCTTTTGCAGTTCACTGCTGGACGTAGGCCTCCCCCCAGAGTTCGCCAAAAGGCCCGCTTTCCCGTTTTAACCACCCAGTCACCACCAGTTACCTGGAATACTACAGCGGCCGGGAACTGTGGACCGTTACTTTGACTCTTCATAGGGCTTTTGCTCATAGTGGGCATGCGGGTTGGCTAAAATAATATTTTCTGAATAGCAGTCAATAATGTGCCATGCTCTAAGTACACCACAGCCCGCCCATTAATGGTAGGAAAAGTTAATCATGAATCTTAATTTCCCCTTATAGCGATATAATGTCAACAGCTGGTAATTAAAACGACAATTAAAAATAATGGCTGCGTAATAACTTAATAAGCGTTTGGTTTATAAAGTAAACCCTGTAAACCTGTATAAGTAGGTACCTAAGTACCTATAAGTAGTTACTCGTTACCTAGTTAATATGTTATTTATTAAGACAACTTCTTCATAATTATTTCCTGTCTGTAATTATATTGGATGGTAATAAACTTATCTAGTACCTACTACCTACCCGGTTTTTCGGCTTTATATATTTTAAGAATAAATAATATGAGATCAATTCTGTAGGTTTAACAAATATAATACTCACCTACTTTTGAAAATCTGTCTACCCTTTATCGCTTCCTAGATATAAAGCTGGAAAGAGGAAACTAGAAAAACGCCCACATATAAAAAGTATTATTATGTAGGAACAAAACACGACTCTATTCTTTGACATTCAAACAACAGAGACAGGTGTAATTTAATCCATGGTTTAAAATTGATTTTTTGTATGAGTAATGGGGTACTATAATACATAACATAACATAACATCACGCCTGTATTCTTCGAAGGGGTAGGCAGAGGTGCATATACAATACACCCACATTTCGCCAGTCATGTTTTTAAGTACCAATGTAATAGGGGGCGAGTCTATTGCCATAAACCTAGCACAAATCCAGACTCCGTGATGCTACTGAGAATTACCTAATGGAAAAACCCAGTAACTCGCTTTAATGGGGTAGTTATAGGTGAAAATACAGAATTATTTAATTACTAGATACGGCTATAAAAAGTATCATTACACTATCAACTGCTTATCTATCTTCACTTACCTCCCACTAACGGCACATCGGTACAAACGTGCCCTAATAACTTGTTGGACATATTTATGGCTCTTTAACTTAATCAGATGTGTATCTCTTAAGCTTTACTATTTCCGGTGCCACACTACTTTGTAATAACCTTTTGTAAATAACAAGGTTCGTAGACTTTTATGAATCTGGTATCTCTTGCACATGCGTTTGTAATTACAAGGAATTCATGCATATATTCATGCCAGATTCGACGACCTGATTGGCGCAGTGGCTAAGCGATTGGACTGCTGCGCTAAGGGTTGCGGGTTCAATTCCCGCACGGGGCAAAACTTTGTGCGAACCACAGGTATTTGTCCCAAGTCTGGGTGTTTGTGTATGTGATATTTTGTGTTTGTGAAACGCACTCACGACACAGGAGAAATTCCTAGTGTGAGGCGACGTTTAAAAAAAAAAAAAAAAAAAAAAGATTCTAAGCAAAGGTAGGCGTAGACTACTAGGTGATTCTGACAATCCTTCTTCATTCTGGCCTTCGCCTGCAGCATGGGAATGCCACATCACATTCTCGTTATACCAGACCATCTACTATCACTAATCTGCTAGCACTATGAGTACCTTGAGCTAGTCGGTTAAGGAAGTCAAAATTTGTCTCTATAAAAGTTTGATCTCCGTATCATCCAATAGAGACTAAAATCACCGAAGCCTTCCCTATTGAATGATTTGAAGAATTTGATAATCAAATTTCAAAAATTATAATCATTACGTAATATATAGGGTGGCACTTTTACATGACTGAGTTGCCGGAGCATACTTTACCCGATTTCTTGTCACTACATCTTCAAATCTCCACTCTACACAGCTGCTCCCTTATCTGTTTCTCACTTTACTGTTGTCCCTGACCCGGGTTTGAACTTGTAGCCCTTTTGTCACGGACGGTCATAACTGTTTGCATTTTAAACATATTCAGATCAGCCTTAGGAAGATCTCAAGATATTGTCAGTTACTTTAATTACATTAATTATGCAAATTGATAACTCCTAATCTTAATAGAAGATGGAAATACCTTCTGGAAACTTGTTTTCAGTTAGCAAATTCGCGGATACACTCCAGGAATTATAAGTATTAAATACTTAGGTACCAATGGAAATTTCTTAGTAACTTGCAGTGGCAAGTATTGGCATCTCTTAATGTTGATTCTTGGCAATGCAGACAGCAATCATATGTGGACGCAACCGTATAGTTATTGCTGTAATTGAATTGCAAATCTGCTATGCAACCTTGTTTATTAAATACATGTTTCCGTCCGCGACTCCGTCTGCATGAATAAATTTACTGCGATTTTCGCAGGATACAAAGTAGGTGGACTAGTTCCTTCCTCAAGGCTTAAATTATTTCCTCGACTGACTTTGGAAAAATCTGGTTTCAGGTGCCTTAAAGTCCTTAGAAAAAGACAAAAATATAAAAAACATATTTCTCAAAAACAATACAATAGTTTACTTATTTTTAATTTAGGCCAATATTGTTATAGTACTCTAGCTGTTGACCGCGACTTCGTCCGCGTGAATTTCGTGGTATGAAAAATAGATGTTGGCCGATTCTCAGACCTACTCAATACGCTCACAAAATTTCATGAGAATCGGTCTAGCCGTTTCGGAGGAGTATGGGAACGAAAACTGTGACACGAAAATTTTATATATATAGATAACATGGGACCATCTGTAGGCGAACTAGGACCTATCTTGTATCTCGACATACAGCAAACTCCTCAAACTAAATATAATTTAACTTCCGCATTTATTAAATAATATCTCATAAATAGGAATTTGTATGATAGACTTTCTTTGTAATGTTGTCTCGTTTGACCATTGCATTGGACTTTAAGCAATAACAATATCGTTAGACTTACATTTGCATAATATACAGCTTGTATTATAAAGGCTTGGTCACACGTAGAATGTCGTCCGTGCATGTAGAAGTATGATAAATATTCACATCGATACAGAATGGGAATACCTATGAATGTTTTTCGTTCTAAACATATTGACACACGGAGCTCGGTGGCTGTTAGAGTTCAAGAAGAAAGAGTACTTGCTTTAAAGGTCGTTGAACTATTGTGTTTGGTTTCAATCAGAAATAATACTTATAGTAACATTATCTAAATACTCTTCTTATTTGTTTATTTGTGTTGGCTGTAATTAACAGAAACATGGTCCTGTCTAACCACAGCTACTAATTATAATTTTAATGTTTGTGATTTTCTCACCCCATTTCTAGTTCTCCCGTCTCAGACGTTTTACTTATTTAATTTGCATATTCTTGAGTTCTTAAATGTTATTACAAGACAAGAAACGTGTATAGATAGATAACAATACCATCCACAAGCTTCTGTGTACACAATACACAAATAAAATATCCGTATCTAAAACAATACATTGTTACCATATTCCACATCTGTTATCAGTTACATAGCCCGCTACTGAACATGCAAAACGCATAAAAAATAGATAAAACTTAAAATATATGCTCGTGGACACAATATCTATAAAATGGATGAGGCACTTTGCAACAAACGCTCAATAGTTTGATATGGTAGCGACACACGATCAATATATGAAATGATTTACTCGGTTGCGGGCTGCCAATAATGCTTTTTTGACATATTTTATTGGAAATTGGTTAATGTTTTTAAGTCATTAGATCCGTATAAGCATTTTGAACGAGAACTAACGATATTTTAATACACTAAAGACTTTGAACATGTTAATCACGGTTCGAATCACTCAAACGTTCAATTTGTTCAATATAAAAAAGCGTCATTGCCAGCCCGCCAACCAGAACACACTCTTAAAGGAAAATTGAACTGTTACAATGAAATATAATAGAACAATGACAAATAATGTATTCGCGTGTAGCGTGGGTGTCACGCGACGACAGGGTACATTTTGTGAACGTGTTGCTACGTAGGGGGGTTAAACCCCCTAACGCTTCTTTACGCAATAAATTACTGTCACACGGACTATTGACGTTTCTAAACAAAGTGCGTCATTTGCCGTCATTGCTGCCGATATGTTCGTTATTGCCCTAATACACTACACAGGCCTAGAAACGTTCTTTTTCAGTCTAGCGCCAATATATTATATTTTTTTCATTAAGATACTTGTGCATACTTTAAAACAAAGTTGATAAAGTTCATTTACAATTTTGGTCGTAAAATGGCAACTTAGACAATGATAACGCTTTCTACTCGCCATCTATTTCATGGGAGTTTTACTTACTGTCTAACGCAATAAACGTGTGCCCTGCGTATCTTTACCACCATTAAACCAAAGTGCATCCACTACTTATTTTTTCTTCTGTACTTCTAGCCTGTCTCTCATTGCAAGCTTTAGTAACAGACATACCACCTACCAACCTGCCTACCCTAATTTCGTCGCTTGTTTGTTTACCCGCCAACTTGTTTACCTTTCGCGCTAAAACGTCGCACCGCCATTAAATATTACGCATGTTTGTAAGTGCATGATAAGCCGCTTTAATGATAAACCTGATATGAAATGCATGCAACATTGACATGTTCCATCACGTAATCTTACAAGACGTAAATAGATTCAAGCAATCCCTACACAGTAGTATACAGATAGATTTTATCAATCCCTACTAATATTATAAACGCGAAAGTTTGTAAGTATGGATGGATGTTTGTTACTCTTTCACGCTCAAACGGTTACACCGATTTTGATGAAATTTCATATGGAGGTAGCTGACACCCTGGATTAACACAAAGGCTACTTTTTATCCCGAAAAAATGTAGCGGGTAACAACCTGGGGCGCAGCTAGTACTTAATATTATAAATCTGAAAGTAAAAGTCTGTCTTTTACGCCTTCACGACTAAACCGCTGGACGAATTTTGATGAAATTTGGCATGTGGAAAGTTTAAGACTCGAGAAAGGACACAGGCTACTTAACGCGGGCGAAGCTGCGGGCAAAAGCTAGTGGAAAAGAATGGTGAATTGGTTAATGATAACAGTGCAGTAGTGGTGACTTTAGTCTTCATGATAATTTGACTTTAGCCTTGAGTAGCTAGTTCTATATTTTATTCGCGTCTAGGGTTTCTACTTTAGACTAAATGATTAATATAAAATCGCGTTGGCTAACATCGCTATCTTTTCCTTTTTAAGTTGTAGGTACTGGCGTTAATTCTAAGTAGGTAAGTAAATATGTAATATTAAAATGTTTTAGGTAAATACTAAATACATCTTAAACAAAATAGTTTTCTAAATGTAATTTATTTTGTATTCATTGTTTTACCTGTTTATTTGAAGTAAAATAAACACATTACAATAATATTATATCAAATAGCAAAATAGTTTTAATCGACACTCAGAGTGGGAATAACGAAAAGGGTGAAATACAAACACTATTTAAGAGTGCGTAACGAAGAACAAAAGGTCCTCCAAATAACTGAATAGGTACTTAAAATATCCCAGTTTACTTTCCCCCAATTAACTATAGCCCATTGCCCACCCTTCAGCATAGTTTACTATTCCCAGACAGAATTACAAGAACCAACTATTTTATTAACTGAACGATAGTATTTTTTTAAGCTTAATAAACACCGTACCCTTTGAATTTCACGAAAGTTTAATTATAGTTTTAGCCTTTTATAGATTTATGCCAATATTTTTTTTGTAATTTCATGAAATATAAGTATTATAAAAAAGGCTTTTACTGTATTTAAACAACGTAATTAATTTTATTTTGTTACGAGTATTTTTCAAGGTCTTAAGAGTTTTAGTGAAAAAAAATGTCAAGAATTATTTGTACCCAAAAATGCCATTGGGCTTGACTCCCAAGGAACCTTTATGATTATGGGACTTCCAAGTAGAGCATGCTGCTTGTCTGAGTGCATCTTCGGCATATACAGGTTAGATAATAATATACACACCGTCCCTTTGTAATACAAATCCTCAGAGTTAAAGCACAAAATAATAAAATACAACAGCATTAAGTAAAGAGATCGTTCACTCTTCCTTTTGTAGAAACTTTGTCTAAAATCCAAAGCGTAATGTACCGTATAAATTACAAATCTTTTTATCTGGAGATCTGAATTCTGAACCCAGCGGCAATCCATCTGGGAGGGCCCGAAATATATCTGAGTCGTTTATACAATTAATGGATTAGAATGCGGAATGTTAATTCTTACCGTTGATCTGAAGATTGTCATTATTTTCCTTTACAAATGAGTAAGAAACATCTAGTTTGCGGCTTGTATAGCTGAGTACATTGTTATTTATATTAAAAAGCATTTGATAAGTTTTTTCTTTAATATCTTATCTAAAATTTAGACTGCCTCGTTGTTCTAGTGGCCGCTAAGCGCGACTGCTGAGCACGAGGTTCTGGGTTCGAATCCCGGGTCGGGCAAAGTGTGACTTGGTTTTTCCATTAGGTAATTCTCAGTGGGGCAGCACGGAGTCTGGATTTGAGCCCGGTTGATGGCTATAGGCTCGCCCCCTATTACATTGGGACCTAAAACATAACTGGCGAAATGTGGTTGTACTATATGTGCTGCCTACCCCTTCAGGGAATACAGACGTGATGTTATGTTTTATTTTCCTTTAATAAACATCTAGTTTGCGGCTTATATAGCTGAGTACATTGTTATTTATATTAAAAAGCATTTGATAAGCTTTTTCTTTAATATCTTATCTAACGTTTCGATTTTTTCTATGACGAATAAGCGGATTTCGTCGTCGAAGGAATCTTACTCTACGCCTTTACACAGAAGAATTACTTAGCCATTGCGTAATTCGTTCATCAAGTTACAATAAATGTTTGTTTACTGTAGAGTATTCCGACTTGATATTTAAGAAGGAAAGATCAAATTTACTTCAATTACAATGTCCTCCGAGTAAAGAAGGCTTCAGCACAGCTAACAGCTTCCGTTTTCGAGTTGGGAGGGCAATGACTTTCTTATCATCTAAAATATCTTCCCGCCTGCCAACCCGGTAGTCTGACTAAAGACAAACATCTATCATACTATTCCTGCATTGTCGACCACATTTTGTGTTACTCTAAGTCTAAACAAAGCATAAAGTTGGTTGAAATGTTAGCACAATAGAGCATTGTTGGTACTAACAAACAAAATTGTATCAACATTCGATAGGTCCCAGTGAAAGTTTATCATCCCACACGGTGGTAACGTGAATTATGGTATTTTCGTAAAGTATGTAAACGGTGTAGAGCGCATTACAACCATGGAGGTTGTATGTAGGTATATTTTTGAAAGAGTACGTATTATGTAAAGGTGTTTTGCACATGGAAAGCTTTTACTTCATGAATTTTAAACTAATATGGCATAAAAAAATGTTTTACTGGGATTTGCCTGCGCTTGCCATGCAACGTTGTTCACGCCGACATTATCATACTTGTATCATAATCTTGTGTGTTTCACAGACGTGCCACTTTACATCATTAGTTGAATGGCCGTTCTTTACTAATTAAATCTGATCGTGTCGAAAGATTTTGATATAACCTTATTAATGTTCTAATAAATAATAAATTGTGTAATCATAAGCTGATGGATTGGATGTATTATTGGATTGGAGTGCGAGTTTCCTAAGAGAATTCAAACTGTCATCATCAGAAAAGATTTTACCAGGCATTGGTTATGGAAGCTGAGTACTCTTTTTTATGGATCCCATCAGTGTTCAATGTTCATCATTTATATACATATTATGAGACAATTATATGATAGCACCTATCAATATTTTAGTGATCAGTCGGTATAAAAACAAGATAAGCTTCAAGTTAGTCTCATTCATACTCAAAGTGTTTTAATTTGTTTATTTATACAAATGCGAGTTATGTCTTTATTTTAGGAATGTAGGCTATAAATTAAATTGTGAGTTTTATCATTGCACCCCATGATGGAAGATGAATTATGACGAATGTGAAATGTATTTGGGTCATCGCTTTTGAACACCATAATAAATCAAATGCGGTAACAAACGGTATACCGATGATGAATATATTTTCTTTTTCCGTTTCAGAAAACATGAATAGGGACAGACCTATCTTCATTTTTGGATTATGGGCCAAAAGGGTAGATATGCTTATGCTTATTTGTATCAGTTTCATACTCATTCATTTCTATAATAATACGCGACCAGGACTCGAATATTACATTGAAATTAAGTCTTATTGTGCTTCTTCACTACTAAAAGTTCTTGTTAGAAGGAATAATTGTCCAACAATTGTGATTCCAGACCACTCCAGATGTCTTTCTTCATCAACCTCGTCAATCTCGCACATAAATTGAAGCTAACTGCTTCTAAACAAATAAATGTTTGGTTTTTAAAACGATAAAAGTGTATTAAGTTGTTATGTACCTATAAGTTAGCACAAAAAACTTGCCCCGGGGCAGGGCAGGTGCAATAAAATTAAAAACCATTTCGTTGAACATGATATCGCCATTGTGCCATTATATTACTCATAAAAGTAAACAAATGTTTATTTTTTTAAACTTTTGACATGTTTAATTGCCCACATGCTGTTGATTTGTGGATTGAATTAATTGAATACTAATTAATTAATTAATTCGACCCTGTTCTGTTGCAGTTTCCACTTTATGACTTTACTCTTTGGGTTTGATGTCTTTTGCAATAAAAATATTAACATTCGTTTGCCTAGTTCTATTTAACTGGATGGTATGCTGATTTTAACTTTTGAAGTATTTTATGTTTACAATTCTAATTTACCAGTTCTCATTTCTGTATTTTCTATTAAGGCTTTAGACGAAACATAGGTATGAAGCGAAGAATACCTGAATAAATGGGTCCCTATGTGAAAGTGACTGGTAATTTATCAGACTAAACTCAATTGCGACTTATAGCGACGCAAATTACAGCAATCTTGGTTCAAAGTGCATGAGCAATTTAAACAAGACCGTATACCTTATTACAAGTCGAAGTACTATGATTTATATAATAACAGTCCCAACAGATCTAGATCAGAAGCGACTCCTTCGCCCGTGCACCAAAACAACACCTTTAGCACCGTAATCTTCATTAAAGAGATGATTCGAAACTATTTTCTTTCCACACCATGCACTTAAGGCCGTGTCAAAATATTAACCTTCGTAACACAATCCATAGACCTTATATTTAGCTGCTCTTTACATCCCGGCCTCGTTACGATAAAATATCGTTATAATGAGCTCCAGCCGGCAGGTTAACAAGCTCTTTCATCTGGCATCGCCCGTGAAATGCTGTCTTTTTAATTATATTGACAGGTGATGATGTTTTGTACACTCGACCACAAAAACTTTACATAACAACTATCAACTCTTCTCCCTCAGTTTAGGGCTCAAATTTAAGTAGCGTTTATTCTCGGTGCATTACCATACGCTTTTCATTATAGCTCCGCTGTTAACGTGTTTTCTCTTTTTATAGAATACCAAACAATAATAGAGACGTATTATTACATAATTGTGTATAAATATTTAGTTGTCGTGTTGCTTATAGTACTGGTTCGTGTAACTATTTGAATTTGGCTTTCTAGTTTCGTTTAGATTTCCGTGCGGACTGGCTAAAACGGCGGACGAGCTTGTCACGTACGCTGATAGGTGATAGGCGGTAAAAAACTGCCGCGCCGGTCGTGATAGGCCCACGTATCTGGAGACAGGACTTTACAGATTGAACGAAACATTTTCGTCGTATATTTAACCGTTCCAAAAACGGTCCGCATCGATTATTCGCTCGATTAATTTTGTTTGTTGCCGTGTTTTACTGTTATCCCCCCGACTGTACTTCCTGTCAATACAATACAATGAAAATAAAACAAAACGGCACTAGTTGGCGCGGTCGAGAATCGCCGAAGTAATTGAAATAATAACTGATCCCTACCGTACCGTAGGGTTAACGATCTCCAACTAATGGGGGGTCCGGGAGAAATTGACGGGTGTGCGATAAGCGCGCCTTTTTCAAGGCGACCGATCATTACCGAGTAACGTGTAATGTAAAGGTTTAGATTGAAACTGTTGTTATCCCATGTTACCTATCTTTTTGTGAAATTTAATTAATTATTGGGTTCCGAGAAGTCCGAATACGCCTCGGTTTTTGAAGCGAATTGTGGGAACATATTTTTTTGGTCCACTTGGATACAACTTCAATAGATACACTATGTATTTTAGAAATATATTTCACGAACAAAAAATAAACTGATTCTGACAATGCCTAGAAATACATATTAATTATAATACGAAAACTGTGTTACTTTAAGGAGAATTACGTTCGCTTCAAAAGCGTTCATCAAAGTTTAAAACTTCGTTACAAAGCTCCAACTTACATATTATAGCCCAAGATCCCACCGTAAGTTTGCTTTATTCACATGTTTTTTTATACAGTCATGGTTTTTGTACATAATAATCGATTGGGGAATATGATTCTGCAGGGTAGCCATTAACAAAATTTGACCGCAAGCTTGTGTAATTTATTAACTTTAAAAAGACATTTTTGGAGTGAATAAAAAATGATTCAAATGAAAGATAGGCATCTAAAGAACTTAAAAAGGTAGGGTTGCTATTTAAAATTTGCGCGCAACCTGTCGGCAACCGGGTATAAACAGGCTAAGCTTTGGGGCAGATATACATTCATAGCGTAGTTTCATGAACTACACGTCAAATAAAAATTATCTTCTCTATATCTATTTGTATCAACCGTGAAGAATCATATCGATAAATATATATAAAAACATATATAATTTTTACTACGGTGGGATCTTGTACTAGGTTCCACTTAGCAACAAGAGGCGGATACTGATTGTGTTATTACATTATTATATTATTTTAATTAGAAAGGAGGCTTTATCATCCTTGAAGAGACAGATTATACTTCGAGAGTTCAGGAACTCCTTAGGCGATACCTGACGTGGGTCGGCCATGTCATCCGCAGGCTGTGAAAGTAACTTGGTAAGAGTAATCTTGTCATTGAACGCCTACCAAACTTCTTTGATTCCTTAAAAGTCTAACAACTTTGACGACCTAATTGGCGTAGTAGCTAAGCGATTGGACTGCTGCGTTAAGGGTTGCGGGTTCGATTTCTACACGGGGAAAAAAATTGTGCTAACCGCAGATGTTTGTCCCGAGTCCTGGAGTTTGTGAATGTGATATTTTTTGTTTGTGAAACGCACACTCGACACATGAGAAATTACTAGTGGGGCAAGGTTTCAAAAAAAATCTTTTGACAAACAGGGCTTCCAATAGCAGATAGGTATGATAAAGGTAGCTGCATAATCATACTTGGTGAAATCAGGTTAGGTTTTAAATTAGGAAATTAGGTTATAGTCAAAAAGGTAATCTCAAAACTGGCACACGGCGACCGTTGTTTTAGAAACATAACATCACGCCTGTATTCCCCGAAGGGGTAGGCAGAGGTGCACATATATAGTACACCCACATTTCGCCAGTTATGTTTTTTTTGGTCCCAATGGTAATAGGGGGCGAGCCTATTGCCATTAACCGGGCACAAATCCAGACTCCGTGCTGCTACTGAGAATTACCTAATGGAAAAACTCAGTAACACTGCCCGACCCAGGATTCGAACCCAGGACCTCGTGCTCAGCAGTCGCGCTTAGCTACCACTAGACCAACGAGGCAGGCAGTGTTTTGTAAACGTTAGGTTACATCCTATAACCGCAAACATTGTTCTATCAACAGCTAGGAAAGTAACTAAAGCTCCGTAAACATTATTAATAATGTTCAATTTACATTATACAGGGTGTCCAGTAAATAGCACGACATACTGCAGGAGGTGATAGCTAAGGTCCCTACCTATCAATACAACACAATATATGTTCAGCAAAATCTTACGGATTTACAGTTTTACAAAATTTTCCGAAATACCGAAAAATCTCTACCTTGAAACAGATTTTGAAGCATCTCGTAATGAAAAAATCCTTTTCTAGTACTTTTTTTTACATCAAATTATTCGTTAATAGTTACTTTACACATTGATAAGTCTTTTTTCTATCAAAGACAAGAATGTTTTCAAGAAATACTATTTATTGTTTAAATTTGCACAGAACTATTTTCTCATCACTTAAGTTTAACCTACAGTGGTGAAAAAAAAATGTATGTGGCAGTTTTGTACAACAAACTTAAAAAATAGCTTGTTTAATGGTGATTTTGGAAAGATACAATACTAGTGCATTTTCAATAAAAAAATACAAAAAAATGCTATTTTAGTTCCAGAGAAGTTGATTTTGTTGAAAATGTAACTAACGTAATTTTGACAAAAACCACTATGAGAATAAGTAATAGCTGCTCATTTACGCGAATTATTATAAAACTAGTTGTGACACGTAAAATGTTCCGAGTGAGCTAAGTGGTAGGGACCTTAGCTATCACCTCCTGCAGTATGTCGTGCTATTTACTGGACACCCTGTATATACATTTATGCTATGAAATTAGGTTATGTGATAGGAACGTAATGTATGAATTGTGATCATTTTATTGACTTTACAACCCGATTCCTATCCTGCTATGATCCTACAAATGCCGCCTTCTAAGCCCAGAAAAACCGTTCTGGATCGTAGAGTTAACCTGTTAATGATGCAGCAGAAACCCAACGATCAAATACAAACCCAAAACCAAACAACAGATGGAATTGAATATACACCAATCAATTCTAAATCTATGATAGATACTTACAGCACCCCGTAATTAAAGGGTTACTGATTATTGATTTAAATGACCTTTATTGAAACAAACTTTGTTATTACGGATTAATTATAATGTTCGCTTTCCGATGTATGGCTTGTTGTGCTCGTGTTAATCAAAATCTACTAAATAATTTCAGTTCTCAGGGATGTCCTAAAACTTTTCTGGCAATCATTTGGGTATGTGTTCTTTATCTTTTGATTTTGACTCTAGCTCCTCAACATTTTAGGATCCTTTATAAGATGATTGACTTTTAAGTTCTCCAATTTTAAGATTTCAAAGAACCTACCCAATTCTTAATTACCTACTATTGTTCAATTTGCTTAAATAATAGAAAGTTTTGTTTCAGGCATTAAATTTCACTTAAATATTTTGGAGGAGCTGTTTGGCTTTAATTTCTTTGACATCCCTCGTTCATATAATCTATGGCCCGAAATTCACTCTAGCAAGCGTGCAAGTATTGATTCCATTAAATTATTAGGACTTCGACGGTACAGCAGATTTGTCAATGGAGGCACTATGTACCAAGTTCACAAATGTTGTTTAATGAGGGATTTCGTCTGCAGCTAAATCTAACATAAGGGATAAAGATATGTTCTAAAAAGAGAGATACAGAACATAACCCTCGTTGCTCTACACGAGCATTTTGTTCGACGGGCAAATTACATTTTGATGACCAGTGTTCTGTTATGATCACGATACCTGTATCGTAATTTATAGTTTTTGCTGCTACGGTTCCAGATACACGTGTCATTATAGAATTACCTACATTAACACTTATATTATGTACTTAAGCGTACAATTTTTCATTTTTACCTTGAACATGCCGTGGGAATCTAGGCGTCTGGCTTTTCGCTAGTCTTGGTTCATTCCTCCTTTTGTCCATGGATCCATCGGGCCGTAATAAAGTTTTGAAAACTGCACTTAGAGTTTAAAATAAAAATTTCTTCTATCAGCCAGCTCGCAGTGTTATCTAGATAAGATGTTTCTTATGTGCTTCTTTAGCATTCAGAATATATTTGGCCCTTTGAGACAGAAGAGTTCCTATCACATTGATTTATTATACAATATAACTTTTGAACGATCTCTTGTCATCAAAAGTAACATCGTAAATAATTAGCTTACTTGGACCTGGCAAATTAGGGATACATATGGATGAAGATATTGATTGGTCAGTGCTACATTTACGGTGTGGTTGACACTGATCCTAGGTGCACAATGGTGCACTCTATCAAGTCGCCACATCGACGGCGCGTATCTCAATTCATCAGCTGAATCTCGGTTGCCATATTAAATCCAACGCATCTATCTAGGATCGACGTTTAGTGCGTTACTCCATACCGAAATAACGCAATATTTTGTACACCAGCTGTACTTACTCAATTACAAATAATACCATTCTAAATGATGTTTTGATGGCACATAACATATTTGCTTACTGCCAGAGAGTGTGACGGAACACATAAATATGGTCGTCTAGGGCTGTCATGGACCCGAAATTGGAAAAGTTTATAGTTATTACTGAGACGAGAGACGAAATTTTTCGCCTAATAATTCACATTAAACCTTATATTAGGGAAATATGTTACCCTAATTTTAATTTCAGGTAAATATTTTTTATTTTATACATCGATCATACCTGAACAAACTCGTCCTTCAAAACAAGTAAAACATACAAATAATGATGAAGCTGTATTTAATAATCTCGATGGTTTCTCTGTAAAAGATAATTGTAAATATTTGTTTAAAGCCTACGTACGTAATCACACGCTACTTGAAAGTGAACACGATATATCTTATATTTGAACAGAATTGGCAAATAATCCCATTGTTCAAATTATAGACGATAGTAATGCCTACTACAAAGATTTGTAATGGAATTCGCAAATGATTTTTTACTTTACACTGGTAGAGATAAAGTTGTAAATCCAAAAATAGTAATATATGCTTAATCACGTATTGGTATGGTAATCGGTTTCTATTTTATTTGACATTTGATATTGGTCAGTAAACAAAATTACATGCAACTTTTGCTAAACACTTTGCAGCTGGGGGTTGTGGCACCGTTACGATATCCGACTTCATAATTGAGTTTATCTTTGACATAAGTGTTAAAACCAAATAGATTTAGATGTAAGAATTTAAAGTAATTTGAATTTCGTTTGGGTAAAAGTGTGCTGAGAAATCGATCCTAACTTTAAGAAACGGTATACTAAATCAATAACAGAAATTCTAATCGCCATCAAGAAATACCATTTACACTTATTGGATTTGTAATTTGTCCTCTAAATTCACAGAGCTATCGTCAAATTTAGGGCTCCAAACTGAACAGGTATCCATGTTTTCTATACCCTAAGGTTCTCTATCTACTTACCTACCTATATTTTTATTCAGAGATAGATTGCCTTACACAATTTCCTTCTCTATTACTCCTCAGCAATCTTCCATAATTAAGTGGTTAGCGCCCATTCTTCATCATCATCTCCCTACTAGCTCACAAACATGTTAAATTGGCTGCTTTTTACGATGCCTACTAAATGGTATCAAACGATCTAATTGCTTTATTCTGGCCGCTCTCCTCTATTACTGCATACAATGGCTGTAAAGTTTATTTTTCCCATTTTGTAATAAACTTTGCTTGCAACTTGCTGGGTTTATTAGGTTTTTTTTTTACCATCCTGCCTCTTATAATAAGGATTGCGTTTTAGAGCTTTTCTGTACTTGTGTGGGTTTTTATTAGTTTAAGTATAAATTTATTATAGTTCAGTGTATTGGTCATCAGGGTAATATTAGGACTTTTTTAAAGAGACAAATGTATGTTTAGGCTACGAATAACCGTAAGTACCTACGATACATACCTTCAGTCATATCTAATACCCAACTCTACGCATTCCATGAGTAATTTCACAAATGACTTGCTTATCTAAATTAAGTTTCTCATTTAAAATTTCACACAGCTTTTATCTTTATAAAGTTTTCTCTTATTTACATTTGCTACTTCCTTTATGTTAGAATATAGCGAATTAATTTTCTGTGGAATATTTTATTTATAATGAAGTGTAATCGACAGTATATAGACACCTCTAGTCTAGGTGTCTATTATTATAGACATTACTATTATATATGATTGTTTGTATCTTTTACAATTTTCTACTTCCAGTCCATTTTGAACTCTTTCAATGCGCCCAAAAATTCTCAAAAATTCTTGACAAACAAATTAAGAAATTCTGCATTACCATAAATGTATTACAAGTCGTAGTTTCTTTGAAAAAAGCTCTTTTCTCGCGGGTGTCGTAAAAGGAGATCATATCGAAAAGATTTTGTAATATCAACGTCTTGCGATCAACAAGACGTTTAGCTAGCTTGGTGCTTGTGGCAAGATTTCCTTACGACCAGTCTATAAAGAAGATGGGTTTCATCAATAAATGTTTATGGGTAGATATGTTGATAATTTGATAATGATGATATAACCTACTAACAATAGATATTAAGTGAATTGTAACTAACCATACTATGGACTATGTCTGAAATAAATTTATTAATTATTATTATTTGTATCTCATTTTATTTACTCGGGCTATCAACCATGCGGAAGATACCCGGACTTTTAAAAGGCTTACGTGGGGACACAGGTCCAACACGCAGAGGCCCGTTGAGAACTTTAATCTCAAAGGGGATGGGACACCACACAACTGCTCTCTAACAGAACAGCCATGAAAAGTCCCCAGAAGGTGCGGGACTATTGAGAAAAATGGATACTAAAATGATTTGGTCTATTGTGTTGGGATGTTTCGTGTATTATTATGTATTATTATTATAACTGAATAATGCGACCAATTGTGCCCTTTTGAGGACATCTGAGGTTTATACCAATTAAACTTTTACGTTTACGTAATCGCAAAGAAGTGGTTTCGTTCTAATCCATTCTCTTAAGACGTGTAAGAAACACACACAGCTTACGAGTATTAAAAAATATGCCTTAAAAATGTTACATTTGAAAATGGTACATTAAATGTTACATTTGAAAATGATATATAAAATGTTACATTTGAAAAATATTTGTTGCCGGAATTAAATGTAATAAGCTTATAGAATAGGTCTACATTGTCAGTATAAAAGATGAGATTAAAACAAGTACTTGGTCTACTACCGACTTGGTCGATCCATATTTCGCGTCTACCGACCTAGCTCATGTTTTACGACGTAAAACGTACAGACAGTCACCGTAAATATCCCTTTATCTCTATTTTGAATACGATTTTGGCCCTCTTCATAGTTTTTATGCTACAAATATTGCAGCTGACATTTATGTGACCGAGAAATAATTTATGATCACAATATATTACATAAAAAATATTTTGTATGATCATGATGTTTGGAATTACTGATATATTTTTCATGTATGTGTTTTTACGGATATTTTCTTTGTAAGAGTATCTAAGCATTTTTTCTTGTAACCATCCACTTTTCCTGCCGACATAATGTTATGATGTTGGTTCTCAGAAATTCCTAGCAGAAAATTTGAATTTTGTCCTACTCATGTAATCCAAATTAGGCAGAGGAGCTTTCCTTTGGTTTTCTATCAAGAGATTTATTTTAAAACTTCTACATTTTACCATTCATCACAAGTCTCATACGATAAGTACGAGTCTCTATGGTCACCCATGGAGCCTAAATCACGTCTGAAAATTGCGACCACAGGACTAACAAGGTAACCCAATAAAATAATGCCGTTATTTGACCCCTGTTCCAAAATTGCTGAACAAAGCATTGGACTCGAATTAAATTCAATCATAAACTCGTTCGTAATCACCGTATGAACTGAAAATGCGAGACGAATCTCAGTTGACTTAGAGCTCTCGGCAATATAAAAAAAAATACAATCAACGTTGCATTTGTAAGGTCCATTAGTGGTTTGTTATGATACTCAATGGTAATTACTGTTATTACATGTGTGAGATGATTTTCTGATGCTTACTTGATGTGTTGTTGATACTTGATATGAATGTATAAGCCATGAGGTAATTTGTATTACCAATCGGACTTTAGTCATCATCAGGCGGAACACATCCATTGTTGAACAAAGGCCTCCTTCCTCGAGTGTAGGGGGGAGGGGTCGCCATAGTCCCCACGTTTGGCAAGCGGCTTGAAGGCCGCAGTATTGGTGGTGAAGTTACAGAAGACGCTGCTGCATATCTAGATTCTCCCTTAGCCGCCTCTTATTAGTTTAAATATAAATACAACACCTACGGGAGGAAAATGGGGTGGTTAACTCTAGGCCGGACACCACTCGGCAAACTCGGACTTGATACCTACTCAGTAATAATTTTAAGTAATATGATTGTATTCAAATCTGTGACCAGAACTTTGTTGTTGTACATGATATGCGACCGAGTGGCTATATTTGTCATTCCAGGAAGGTCTTATTGATATTTTGGGGAAGCCTGTGGTTGTATTTCGTATTGTGCCTATGTAGTAAAAGGTTAGGTATAGCTATAGCTTTACTCCAATGTATGCGAGTGAAATGTTACAGTTCAATCAGTTACAGAAGCTTTATTGTAAATAACGTAAGTAGGTATAGCGGTTTTGATGAGCATTACAAGAGTTAAAACATATTTCTACAATTTACATACATATAAGGTCACCTATTTCGCAGAGACCACGGATTTCCATTTTCTACGATACTGACATATTTCTTTCGCCTCATTCACTCGCATCACATTTCTTATACACGCTCGTCGGTTAAGGATACTCCTCACTAGCCCCTTTTGCAGAAAATCTCCGATCTGGTCCAAGTATGTTCGCCGAGGTTTTCCCCTTCGCTATATTTCAGTAACAATTTCAATTCTACAGTTTACTTAAAAAATATATACCTACGTCTCACATGAACTATTATTTAAAAGGTACTGAATTTCTAACTTTTATCCATTGCTCTCTGTCCTTATATAAGTTTAATACTATCTATGATGGCTCTGTCTAGGTGATGAAAGTAATCCCCGACTATAAGTCGGACAGAGCCCGGAGGTGGTTTCTACAGATAACAGTCCGACGGACCCTTTCGCCCGTCCGTAACTGAATTACATTGATTATACCACGGAAAAATTAATGTATGAATTATCATATTAATTTATGGCGTTTAAGAATAGTTTTAACAATATATAAATGTTGATAGATTGCCTCGTTGGTCTAGTGGTTGCTAAGCGCGACTGTTAAGCACGAGGAAAGAAAAGAAAGAATCCCCGTCGGGCAAAGTGTTACTGGGTTTTTCCGTTAGGTAATTCTTAGTAGCAGCACGGAGTCTGGATTTGTGCCCGGTTGATGGCAATAGGCTCGCCCCTTATTACATTGGGACCAAAAAACATAACTGGCGAAATGTGGGTGAATGCAGGCGTGATGTTATGTTTTTATAAATGTTAGTTTACATAAGTAAATACCTAGATGTCAAAAAAGTAATCGTTTGTATGATTATAATTGTTAGTTACTTTTGCATGAGATCTACTGTTAAGATGGCGGTATGCAGAAATGAATGAATAAAAATTAATGGCAATTGTGTAAACCTTAAACAACCATTGTATAAACACCCACGTAAATTAATCTGCGGTATAAGATATCACATAAATAAATTGAGTCTACAAATAGAGGAAAATATTATATTTCTGGTATAAAATTTATGTTCCTGATAGTAAAACATTTGTCCAGTTGGGGTTATTTGTTTTCTCTCATATATTCTGAATTGCATGGATCTGTAGATTGTGACTTGTACCGTAAAATAGACTTCAACATTCAATGAGCAGCTTTCATTTGTTTTTAGTTTACGAACCCTTTTAGAGACCTATGGGCTTTATAACAGGGAGTTTATTATAATCATTAAACTTGTCACTCATATAAAATATTGATCTCTCTGGACCTTGTCTGGACTTTAAAAGAGACCTTGACGTCTGAGTTTGTTTCGGTATTTCTTCTCAGAGGTAGTCAGGAAATGCCGATACCATCTAGTTTAAAAAAATATAATGTGTAAAAGTGTTTTTGTAAAACCTACTTGCGAAAATAAAATCATTTACTGATGACTTGTGGCTGGATGTCTTGCTGAACGTCATAATTATAATTTTGTATGTCTTAATTATTTAATTAGGAGAAATATTCCAATCCAAATATTATACGGGAATTTGACTGAACCGCAGATATATTATGTCCCAAGTCTGGGTCTTTGTGTAGGTATGTGGAGATATACAGGAGAAATTCATAGTGTGGGGCAACGATAACAAAATTATATTACAAATACCTTTATTATGTAGCCTAAATGTAAAGTTAAGAATTCAAATCATCGATTCAAGAGTCATTTAAAAAGTTTTGAACATCTATTTTAAGACAGCTTATTAAAACGCCATCCTTGATTGCTCCCGATTTATGTAGCTACAAATAAACGTCACAACCAACTCCACAGCAACAATAATTAGGTGAATAAAATTATCTTAGACATTGTAAGACGTACTTCCGTAAGCCTATAGATTTATAGTGTTATGGGGTATTTGCACGGGTTCCAGGAAATAATTAAGACAATACCCACTTACATTGATTGAGAAAATGTTCGATAAAACAAACTGTAAACGCTAACACACCTGTTCTTACTTTTACCTTTTGTTGGGTGTAAAAAGGGCATTTCGAAATGGAGATCTCTCAGCGGCCATTACGTTGGGCTTGTTTACCTGTATTTCTTGTTTACGAGAACGCAGTAGAACGTAAACATACACATTGAAAGTGGAACGCATTTTGATCTAAAACAGTACAATACTATTATTATGCTGGTATAAAATTACAAAGTAAAAGCAGGTGTCGTGTCTCAAGAATTTCGTAACTATACTGAACATAAAGGCTTCCCCACATAGGTGCGTTATTGTAATGATGCGTTCCGATTCATTGCACACACAGATTCTACTTTTTTTTTCGGTATACTTTGTGTCGACGACTCCAAGGGGGGTCTTATTGGATGTAACCGGACAAAGGCGAGACTGGAAGAGCCTCCAGCCAGACACAGATTCTAAAATTACAGGACGATAAAAACGCAGTTGTGTGCAAGGAATTGCAAGCGTATAATCGTAATAACGCACCTGTTTGGGAGCCTTAATATATCCCCAAGTTTTCACTAATGCTTGTTTGGGAGAAATTGCTTTAAGCAATATTTTTTTTTTTGTATTCTGTGTTCCTTGGTGTGCAATAAAGAATATGTATATCTGACATATCTAATTTATTTTTACTTACCTTATCTAATAGTTTAATCATAAGTACCAATTTATTAGGAATAATAATCATAAAATATGATGGCAAACATTATGAGACGACTCCATTCATCCAATAAGATAAAGGAAAGTTTTCAAAGATAGCAAAAGATTATGAAATTCTAGAGCTTTCACAAAGCTCCAGATTGGAAGTTATTCTACTGAAAGATATTTTTAATAAGATAAAATCAGCTATCCTTAAATTAAAAAATGGCATTTAGAGCTTTGGAAATTACAGAATAAGTTACAAGAGATTTTTTAGCCCTTTACTGTTCTAAGTCGTGATAAAAAAAATACTCGAAAACCGATCACTATAACTGATCGGTATACCTTTGGTTGCAAGCTTGTTGCGGCATCATAATAAATTATTATGATGCTGTAAAAAATATTGTTAACTAATGAAAATGTAACTTACAAGTTTACACATATAAATTGTAATTCCGATTTAGCATAGTTTACAATAATAGCTATAAATAGCTGTCTGATAGCTGTTTTGTGCTATCCATATTCATGAAAGTTAAACTCGATAATCTACAAGCTCATGACTACATATTTCACCATATATCACATCAATTCATATTTATTCAAATCTAACTAATTTCCCCGTTTTATTAATTGCACTGATTAATATTCCACAATCAAAATTTTTATTTTATTTTCAGAACTAACAGCTGGTCTCGACTGCGTTCGGGAAGGCAATAAATTCAGCCGGACAAAATACCGGAATATCTACATTACTTATGCATGAGTCTGTTAGCGTAATCCACACACATGGGTCGAAATGATTTGTTATCCCATAAAACGCCTTTACTTTCATTGGTAGATGGGAAGTCGCGGCTACTGCACGGGAACAATCCTGCCTACAGCGTTTTTATAGCCGCCGTTCTTTGAAACGCAAATGGTGGAGTCAACATTGTGATTTTCAATACCGTATAGCGCGTTATTCGGTACAATATACTCGGTTAGCGTTGGACAAATGGACGTATTGATTTACTGCTAACGCCTGCGACTTGCACTCAATAAATAACAACGTATTTTGTTCACAGTGTGTATTGACTGGCAAATTGTATTCAGGTATTTTAACACGTAATACCCCCGTAAGATATTACTATTGCGGCTTCGGGAGGTAAAGTATAGCGTAATGATAATAGCTTACTTCCATTATCATATAATTTTATGGTTTCGGGCGAAGGTTTTTCCTTATTAACTAACAGATGGAGATACAAATTATACCTAAATAGGAGCGAATAATTATCTTCATTACGAATAAAACTTATACTTAACTCTATCATTTCAGTAGCTGCAATAAAAATATCGTTAACACACAGCGTATTATTTCGCTCGTGACTCAAGTTAATAGAACTTGGAAATAACCCAACTAATGTTTGCGAAGTGATGTATTGTGTTGTCGTACTGTTTGTTATACAATACTGAGTACATCATTTACATTATGTCAATAAATTGTCCTTGGATTCACATGTTAAATTATTTGCTGTGTCAAACAAATAATTCTTAGGACAATATACTTTGAAGTATCGGCCGCTAGCTCGTCGCGTACGCTGCCTATGCGCAGGTCAAGTTGTTTGTTCTTGCCGTCTATGTTTGTCGTCACAGCCAACTGGTCGCGGAGAATTTGACGCCCCACACCGACACGTGAAATAGCGACTGTTCACGCGTCATTATAACTTGTAAATGACAATAGTTTGAGATAAGAAGTTATAACATGCATTAGGGTGGTTCTTAATTAATGTGTGTTTTTGTATGTCGATTATGATTTTATTAGTATTCGCTTTTTTATGGTAGATATATATCGATACACGGTTTAGGAAGTGATGTATGATACCTAATATTTCGATGTCTGTCGATGCTTTATTTTTTTACTTTTTCATAAAGGTACCTTTTTTTTAAATATTACTGAAGATTAGAGTTACAAAGGTAAACGATTCTCAGCATAAGTTATTTCTATACTTTATCAGTCTGTTCCATTGTTCTTACTTTCTTAATTCCTTCAAGGTGTGATAGTTAAGTTAAATATAACTTAGACGGCAAAGATACTCGAGAAGTTTTTACGAGACTTCTTACTTGTATTTATCAGTGAGCCCTTAGTCTTAAGCATATCTTCAATGAACCCTAGTTTAGCTCTTAAACTATACTTAGTTCTACAAAGTCGGTATTCAGTTTAAGCTCGCAGACATTTTAATTATACTTAAAGGTAAATAAAACTTCATGTTTTACGATAATAGCTTCTAGACCATTGTTGTTGGTACTTAAATATGAAATATGAGGAGCCTACTTTTTTTAAACATGACGGGGTGTTTCGAATGAACAATGTTCGCCTCACAACTGTAAATACATTCCTTTGTTGCTTGAAATAGGGAGGTATGCGCTTGCGCAGGAAACGGTATTGTTGCGGCGCGGCGCAAAGGAAAGCTTCATTGAGCATGCGTATTTGCAACTGTAAGTCATAGTATATTATTATTGTTGTGTCTATGTGTAAAGTTCAGTGATATTTTTATTTTATTTTTTTACTGTCCGCTATGAGACATGAGAGATTGTTCAACGGTGTGTAAAGCCATGTCAAAGGCCTACAGGCGGTTAAAACTCTGACACCAGGTTGTTCATCAGCCATACGTTAAGAAAAAGAATATCAGCTATAGATATACGTGATTTGATAAACCGAGGGTGCAGTGACAGAGCTTGCCTTTCTGCAGTAAGTATTGGGAGTCGGTTTGATCCATTACAACATCGGACTATACCTATAAGCTTATATCAAACCACCGTGTCAAATAAAAAAATTTCAAAACGAGCATCACTCCCAAATCTTAGACTTACGACGTCTGCTGACCTTGAAAAGAGTAAGCATGATTTGCCACGAATAAACGAAATCAGAAGACTCTTCAGCCATATTGGAAGAGGCTGTCGATTGCCTTCGAGTGTCATTGCAGTGTTTTCACAATTGCTTTTGAGTTTTTACACGTGCCGTGGGAAAATACACACCTGCTGCATTTTTAATGGAAATATTATAGGTACACCTTTAGTAATACTATTGTGTTTGCGAGACATTCAAGTTTTTAAAAGAATTTTTTTCCGAATAGTAATGATTTTAATTTTCATCTAAGTTCTTGTTGATCTAAATGTATGTACCTAGTGCACCTTTAATCATAACATTTCCTTATCATGGCTTTTTGTGTAATTTTTACATGTTTACCATGCTAAGCCTAAATCTAAATTGATAATGGACACTTGAAAAATGATGGACACGAACGGGACTCGAACCCGCGACTTTCGCCGTACTCTGGCGCCGCTCTGCCAACTGAGCCATCGTGTCACTGCTCGCATCTATCGAATTTCAAGTTCCCTTTTAGTATAACGTTGGTATTATTCTAGATGTGGTTTATAATCCTGTGATAAATAAAACAAAAAAGAAGGGCGGTAATATCTAAGACTTGTGGCTTTTGAAAGATGTGACCCCGAGTGACGTCTCTTTATCCGCAGTCCTTTGGGGGTGGTAAAGAGCGACGTCGTAACCTCCTGAGCTCAGATAACACTGCTATGGTAATTCCACCGCTTTTGCGCACTTATAGCACCAACTGTTTGTTGTTCCAGTGTCATGGCAACGGAGTAACTCATCAGGCATTTTTGTTATAGTAGATGACATCTGTGTGTGTGCATGAGTGTAATTCTATGCACATACTTCTCTACACTAAAGCCTGGTAACGCAATAATAGAAATCAATTAGAATCAAAAATATATTGGTTTGACAAGGGTGCATTATGTCATAGATTACAAAATTATGTGGAACCATTGATATACAAAAAACCCATACAAAAAAGGTTTTTTGTATATCATTGTGTGGAACATTGTTATGTCCATACATTTGTTTTATTTGTACGCGCTTTCCCACTTGTCTAGGGCATCAGAGATCTAAATATTTCTCTCAGCAGATAACTTTACCTACTAAAGTAACAATGTCTAAGGACGGCGTGCGGATGACGTATTTAATACTAGTTGCGCCCCGCGGTAGTACCCGCTACATTTTTTCGGGATAAAAAGTAACCTATGTGTTAATCCAGGGTATCAGCTGCCTCCATATGAAATTTCATTAAATTCCATTCAATAGTTTTTACGTGAAAGAGTAACAATCATCCATCCATACTTACAAACTTTCGCGTTTATAATATTAGTAGGGATTGAACAATAAAAACAGTACCTACGACTGCAGTCGGGCATTTCTTTTGATAAAATATTATCTTCATTGGTATACCGTAAACCCTCTTCAAATGGATTATAGTCATTACCTCCCATGATCCGAGAACATTATAATAAAATAAACTCGAGTCCCTTACTCCCATTAGTTACGCTCGAAACGCATCGCAACACATAAAGTGATAGTGACTGACTTTATCACCTTGTTAACTATACTTATCTATAGCTTTCCAGTAATTAGATTCGACTATTATGACAGTTCCTTATTGTGTATGTATTAAGGTTGAAATTGGGGTGTAAATTACGATGTGCTTAAGAACTTGTGGCGAATAAATGTAAACAAGTTGCGTAGGTAGCGTTGAATGGTGGACAGTTTGGCTTGTTATGTTTGTGTAGTAATTAACTGTGGGAGTTCTTACATAAAATACAATTTTGTTTGACCAATGACCGACAGTATAGAAGTATTTTTTCAGTAATTGTTAGACGCACATTCCTTTCTAGGGCTTTGGTCCTACAGAGTCATAACTTTCTTGTATTTTACAAAATTTGTTCTTAATGAAGTCAACATGTGAATAGCCAAATACAAATTTATTTTATGCTTTACAATAATGAATAATGCCAATAGTCCAATACAATAAATTCCTATGATTTTATCCGTCGCTAAGGCCATCTCTTACATACGTATTAGCATTAGCAACATAATTATTGTCTATTTTATTTAAGGTGACAGGTGAAAATACTACAACTTGTTCCCACACGAATATCGGTGTCAAAACGATCACTCGACTACCGTCTACGCGTTCTCTGCAGTACTCGTCGCCAAAACCATGGGCCTAATAAAGCTCTTATCCAGTATCTTATCATTGAAACATAAAGTTCAAATTCCGGAAAACCAGTAGATAATCTATAATTTCTATATCCATTCGTCTCTCGCACTTAGTAGAACCAGAAAATGAATTGGTTGCGGTATCGATTGAAATCGAATCATGTCGTAAAATTTAGCAGTAATTGGACGGTTCAGAGTAGCTGTTAAATAAATTATTTGAGCATTACGTATGAGTATTTTATGTCTGCTGTAAAGATGCTATTATAGAATCCAAATTTTTTGATTGATTTCTACAGAGATGGCTGAAAGCGTAACCAACAAAGTATTCTAACTAGTTAGTTTAAGAAAGGTTGAAATATCTTTATCCATTAATTGCACTAAAATATTCAGTAAAAAACATTAACTATCTCTTTGGCAATATCGCCATTGCAAATTCGTAATCTAAAACCCCCTTAAAAATACAATTTTAGACCAAGTATTAAATATTACCTGTCAATATCGTTTGCATATCAAAGATTAGATATATCAGTAGGCTTAAAACGGGGTTTAGCTAATCTAAGTAATAATAGTATGATCCTCGTTTATAACTAAGATAATAAGATTGTGCGTCATTTACGTTTTTTTTTTATCTAAAACTTCTATTTTCAAATCTTTAAAAACATAACATCACGCCTGTACTCCCCGAAGGGGTAGGCAGAGGTGTATATATAGTACACCCACATTTCGCTAGTTATGTTTTAGGTCCCAATGTAATAGGGGGCGGGTCTATTGCCATCAACCGGGCACAGTTCCAGACTCCGTCCTACTACTGAGAATGACCTAATAGAAAAACCCAGTAACACTGTCCGGCCCAGGATTCGAACTCAGGACCTTGTGTACAGCAGTCGCGCTTAGCAACCACCAGACCAACAAGGCAGTCAAATCTTTACTCAATAACAAAATGTTCTAATTCGTAAAGTGTTTTGAAAAACCTATGTATTTGCAAAAAATAAAATCGTTTATCATTTTTCGTTGGATCCTGATACATAAATAACTCACCTGTCCTAGTAAACACGAGTGGTAAGTAACCGAGTACTGAAGGGGTGACTATTCACGGAGCCATTAACGAAACGAACTTGTAACAATTAGCCAATTAGGGTCGTCACAGCACTAAGGAAGGCTTCTTACTGCTTAACTAGCTATTACTTTTTTTAGGGCCACTTACTGAATAAATACAAGTTTTATTTTTGTAAATAGGTTTAGCGAACAATTTTACTCGTCATTATCATCAGCTGGAAGACGTCCACTGTTGAACAAAGGCCTCCCCCTTAAGTAAAGGGAGGGGTTGCCATAATCCCCACGCTTGGCAAGCGGCTTTGGGATGGCAGTATTGGTGGTGAAGTTACAAAAGACGCTGCTGCCCATCTTCTGGGTTTTCCCTTAGTCGCCTTTTACGACACCCACGGGAAGAAAGGGGGTGGTCAATTCTAGGCCGGATACCACACGGCACTTACTCGTTATATTTTGAAAATACTGAACTAGATGGCTTCGGCTCTTCTTAACTGACAAATTTGGTGTCTCAGGGGTCAATGTTTTCTTTGAAGTTCAGAATGATGACTTACATGCAATCCTGGCTGGAGGCCTTTTATTTGGTCTCGCCAAACAATCGGTTAAGCAGTGAGAGCTCCTTCAGAGCTAACAGCGAGAGACAAATTCGAAAAAATATTTACATGCAAACAAACGCAAGTTTCCTCCAAATAATATCAGTAGGTAGATACTTAATTATCAGAAAACTATTGCTAATATTAATTAGCCAGTTAAGCAATGAACCTAAGACATATCGGGGTCAAAGTCTTCTGACTTCCATTAGACTTAATATGACTCCATCTTACTCCTTTACTTGTTCTACTAAGTTTTTCTTGTGTTACCCCTTCCTTTAATGTTAATCGTGAAATCTCCAAAGGCAGCAATCGTTTCTCTTGATTAAAAACTCAATTGTGTCTTAATTAACAGCCATTAATTTGTTGCTCTACTTAAATTTATTCTATTATCTAAACAATTTGTTTTAGTAAGTACGTGCTAAATAATAAAGTGTGTTAAAACTTAATTATTTAGTTTTAATTGAAGTCTTATGTACGCTTTTTGTAAGATTATGTTTCGTTCATAACACTCCCATTGTTCTGAAGACGAAATGTAGTTAAGATTAACAAAGTAATGCTGCATAGAACATGCTAACTGTGTGAAGAAACATTGTTAAAGTTGGCATGACAAACTTAACTAAAACATAATTTAAGTAGAGATTAAACTTTTTTTAAGACTAAATTAATTAAAACCATAACTGACGAAATGTGGGTGTTCTTTGGTTTATAATTAAGTGTAATTGTTTTACCGTAGAATTAGAATAGGTACTTTACTAGTTACGAAACACTTTGAAATAGGAATTAAAATAATTAAGTTAACGGCCAGCGATCTTTTTACGTGACGGGAACTATACCTACATTTGGAAACGAAATCCATCCTCGCCGTATACACTGGCATAAAAGTGACCGTTAAAAATCTAAATCGTAAAACAACAATTTTCAAAAAACCTGATATTATTCTAACAAACAAAAGCTCTGAGTCCAAAACACAATAGGTACCTATAAAACAAACATCATAACATGCGACCAAATGCTTTCCTATATTATCTACAGAGTATAGACGAATCCTTTATAACAAGGCAAACAAAACCCAAATGGAATCAATCCTCGATGCGTCAGCGTTATTTGAACTTATTGGGGAGGGATCATGGGGATTTGAACAGCACCCACCAAATTCGTTGAACGAATAAAGTGTACTTTATTCAATCATGAGCTTTATGCGCAATTCAGTGAAGTTTTTACAATGTAGGACATACGACCTTTTTAACTATTCCTCTGAGTTTTCTATCATTAGTTTACATACACACATTTCATCGCTTATTATAAGTCTAATGTAATAAAAAAACTTTTGCGTATGACATCTCCGTCCACAGCTGGACATAGGCCTCCCTAATGGCACGCTACTAAGCTTGATCTTCGACACTTCGCTTCTAATGGCTACCAGCTATTTTGCGTATATCATCGCCCCACCTAAGGCGTCCTAAACTACGTTTACCAACCCGTGGTCTTCACTCCAGAACACATTGCCAGTACATATTTAATATGTGGCGAGCCCACTGCCAAACCGACTTCGTCGCCTGTTATGACTCGTTGTTCTGGCGATGCCAAAATAATAATTATTTCAGTAGGCCACGGCTTAATTGAGTTCATGGTAATAACTAGTTGGATACCTTAAGATTATATTTGGCTTAATCAGATGGTGTATCTTGCAGGTAGCTCTGAGGGAGCTCAGCCTTCTTGACCGGACCTGATCAGAACTACTAAAAGGCCTCTAGTCAGGTTTATTTCTGAAGCATAAAAAGTATAAATAAACTCGTGGAGATATCCAAAATTGTATTACCGGAACTCTTAGCAAAAATATTGAATGATCACCAAATTGCGATCAACGTAACTTTAAATTGGTTTACTTTCGTTTTTCCTTCTTGAGAATCCTGACAAACTAAGTTTAACGTATATTATATTTATTATAATTATAAGCACCTAATTTCTGAAAATATCGTTAACTTAACAAAAAACTTATAAATAAATAATTTAAGTCTTCTTCAATGTCTTGTAATTAAGATAAGTTTTGTTGTGTTATTAATGACTATGCTACAAAAAGTAAATTAAAAACGTACGACTTGGATTAAGTTTTTAGGTTCGGGATCACTAGATATTTCTACGTGGGTAAAAATTTTTCTTCAGGCAAACTAAGTCTCAGAATTTAGACAAATAAGGTAGAAAATAAAGAAGGCATCAAGTCAGCATTTACATATACATTACATATTTGCTTAAAGAAATTAATAAGTCCATTCTATATACATTACAGTGTAGCCCCTTAAATCTTTACATGAGATTGTACTCTCTAGGTGTGTGACAATAACAACGTCTGCCAGCCCTACCAGACACTCATACAAGGCTAAACATAATTACTTTTCCAATTATACAAGATGTATAAACAAATGTTAAGCTCCTTTTTCTAGACTTGGACAGTAATACGTCGACAAGTCGCCCCAACGATCCTTAATGACGAGACCACACAACGCTTCATAAGTACCCACACATTAATCAACACTTCAAAAAGAAAACAAATATCGCGAGACATTATCCATGTCTCAAGGGCGCCAAGTAAATGAGCCTTTTTATTAACTTTAGAATAGGACCGATGACTTGTAGCCGATTGCCTGAGTGGTTCACCACGGTCTCCCGAGCTTCGTAACATAAATCGAAAACAAAAATAATGAAAAGGCATGTAGGACGTGATGGACTAAATGTTATAATATTAATAGTAATCTATCGAATTGACTTGTTTATAAAGGCCATAGCTTATAAACGTAAACTGCTAGCACAGGCTCTCTTATGGTGGAACGAGCATTCATACACAACGACATTATACCAACCAATTTATATTGCCAAGTTAAAATTTATTAAAAAATTGTGATGTTATCAAAATGGTTAATTGGTTTGCCGGTCTCTACAGTTCCACTACAGTTATTTTGCTGCGTACATACACTCATAGGTCGATCGTTCATTCATTCGTAACAAAGATAGCATCAGGCATCAGGCAGTAATTCCGGTGTGCGCCATCTCAAATGGATGACAGTTGTCATGGTGACAGAATGACGCTACCGAAATAGGTGAACCACTTTGACGTATCGTATCATATGGAATATAGGGATGTCAAATTTTAATTAAAATATATGTTTCTCATTCTGATTGAATGTAATTACCAATTGAATTGAAATAACCACTATCCATAGTAGATAGCTGCTTTCAGACGTATATTTAAAAGTCCTAAAACGGACAAAGCTTCTTCTCTAGCACAGCGTGAATTTTTGATCACGGCTCGCTTCGACAGAGCATGAGGGACATTGGAACATATGGCCTAGTTATTCCATTATTCCAAGAAGATAGCCCATGGTATATTTTCGGATTTGTGTTTCCAGCAGACCGTAGATGCATTAACTAGTACCCATGGCTTAATATACAAATCTAGAATAGCAAAATGCAGGGAGACGGCAAATCGACGTCGTATTTGAATTTGACAGCCGCTATTTCTTAGACTACTTCCCCACAAGTGACGTCATCCGGACCCAACCTGTCAATTTGTACCAGAATCAAGCAAGTCTGTTATATAAGACGACGCCAGTACCTAAGTACTAGAACAGTAATTACGCGGACGATGCACAATTAAGTACAATAAACGTAATAATTACAGTTGCGCGTACGCAGTCATACTAGTGTATTATTACGCAGATTGCGTTGATTTATGCCGCAGGATTGGCTAGATGTGTATCGTTATTTGTTGGAGTTAACTGACCAACCTATTATCCACTACGTGTAGCTGTTTCTTACATACATGCATAAATATACGCTTGTTTGCCTGTAGGTATAGCCTAAAGGGACAACATAAATATTATCAAAAACATAACAACATCTTGAGGTATTTTGAAGGGGTGGATAAAAAATACAGTAGGTGTTATTTTGTCATGGAAAGTATGGTTCTAGGCTGACAAAAAAGCCTGGTTGGCAATAAACTCACCTCCTAATCGCCCTATGTATAGCAATTGTATATCCCATATATGTAGCCTCTTATGAAGCTTATGATGAGCAGCAAAATAGGGGTATAGACTCCTGCCCCTATACCGTGAACTTTTAAGGACGTACATTATCCGTTGTGGAAGCAAGACTTACAATTCGACGACCTGATTAGCGCAGTGGCTAAGTGATTGGACTGCTGCGCTAAGGGTCGCGGGTTCGATTCCCGCACGGGGCAAAACTTTGTGCAAACCACAGATGTTTGTCCCGTGTCTGGGTGGTTGTGTATGTGATATTTCATGTTTGTGAAACGCACCTACGATACAGGAGAAATTCCTAGTGTGGGGCGACGTTTTAAAAAAAAAAAAAAAAAAAAAATTCTTACAAGCATTACATTCGTCGTAGTGGCGGCGTCTTGCTTCCAACGGAAAATATCCTGCTTTAAAAAGTTCATGATAAGGGCAATGATAAAAGAAGACAAATCTTTAGATAACTCTTGCTGATTTCCGCCTTGATTGTATTTTATTTATTTATTTAATACTTAAGAACAGTTGTGTACAAAGCGTATTTTTTTTGACTTATCAATTTATTTTTGACGAGTCGTCAGATTATTATTATGCCTAGTTTATTCCTTGTCTGATTCTCTGAAAGTTCAATAAACTTGGGAATAGAACAACAAAAGATGCAAGGATCAACATCTGATCTGACGAAGTTGTTGAATAATCAGCGTTACCGTAGGACTATAGCTTCTAATCAAGTAAATCTGCTTTAATATAAGATTCCGAGAATGAATTGTGAGTCTCTTGGGATCTCAAAAAAGATTCTGTGGAATATTTTTGTTCTTGCTCCTTTGAATAATACGGTAATATTAAAATACCAACTAGGTATACTTGGCCGCATAGATATAATAAAGATAGTAAAACGAAATTCTTAAAGAGCATTTCCGCTTTTGTCAAACTTATTTTCTGATGATGAGTATTTGACATTAGCAAAAATGCTTTTAATGACCTCTACTGCACTACTTATTTAGTAGATATTTTCCACAATGCAATTAGAGGACCTATTTGGTGCAGTGGCTTAGCAATTTGAATGCTGCGCACTGCGCTAAAGGTCGCGGATTCGATTCGCATATGTTCTTCCCAAGTCTGGGTGTTTGGGTGTGTGTTATTCCATGTTTGGAAAACGCAACCACAACAAACAAGAAATTCTTAGTGTGGGGCGACGTTTATTTAAAAAAAACAGTGACTTGATGATTCATATATTGAATATCTACAAAAAAATTGGTCTGTGATCCGTTTTATTGTGGCACGATATGATATTGCGAAATTGCTCAGTTACGGTCGAAATCCCACTGAAAGTAAGAACTATTTATACTATTTACATAGAACGAATAAAGGTTACCTTTTAATTAAGTTGCATAATAATACAGCTATACGGTGTTGGCACTTATTGTTTGTTGTATAAATACAATTAATCAATAATACCTGTTTATAAATATTTGCGACGATTCTAGGTTTATATTTGCGGCGTTGTTGGTACGCCTTTGAATATTTAATAACTAGTTTCAGGAGAGAATTTGCGTGAAATGTCTCCTATTAATATAAATTTTCAAGACGTAAGAGTATAATATGTACCTATTTGCAGGCGTAGCCTAATGGTGGGGGAAGTACAATGTTTAAAATTATCATAAACGTCTGGACTTTAGCAGCGAGTGGTAGTGCGTTGTGCTCAGCTAAAAGTACTGCACTGCAAGTAATTAGGTAGGTAGGTATATCAGAGACTGGATTTTCAACAAAATTTTGAAGAACATTTCAAATTGTGTGAAACAACGTGGTTTAACTTGTAGTTTTATAATACTTATAACTACATGACTTGAGACTAATTAGTGTATGTTAATGAATAAAGTCAACAGTGTGCTAAAGCAAAATTAACTATAGTTTTTTTTTTTTATTATTTTAAAGAAGGCTTACAGACTAATAACATAAATAAGTATAAAGATGGACATGAAAATTGCTATTAACAAGCCTCCACAAATAAATATTATAGGTAAAGAAATTTTACGTAAACAAATGGTAAATAAAAAAGAAAAGGAACTCAACTATTAAAAAATAAATGTTGCGTTATGCATAACATACCGTAAAATACGCCAACTTTGCCACTTAGGGTATCATTGCCCGAAGATAAATTTATAAGCAAATTCTTCTGTTGCAAAAATACCTTCATACTGTGGTAACATTAATAGACTGTGATAGAAAATAGGTTTTATGCCTGACAATACTGCCTATTGTGTGGGTCGCTAACTTCAACCAGTAGCTTGTGGGAACTCGTAGAAGATGGTGTGCAATTTCGCGGGCAGATTGTGGTGCAAATTCAGGAGTTAATTGTGCACGATGATGAAAACACAGGTACGTTTCTTTTATTATATGTTATAGTTAAGCTCTTCAGCGGTATTTTAATGCTATTATCACCGCTGAAGGTTATTTTAAACTAAAGTTATAAAGGTGGGCAAAGTTATCCCATACTGTAGCGATCCCCTATTTACAACATTGCCCGCCATTAAAAAAAGCTTAGGGTTGGCACTTATCATTTCTTAAGTTTTAATAGAATATATTATTTTGGAACAATTTATTTTATTAACTAAGTAGATAGAATAAATTAATACAGTACTATGACAGTCGTCGAAATGAGGGGGACAGCTGTTTTCACGATTTCAGAGTTGGTCCTCAGAGATTACGTATTTAGTGCCGCATAATTTTTACTTTACTAACTTTGATTAAATTAAGTTTTTAATTCTTTCTTCTAACAATTTTGTAATACATGTTTTTACTTTCAGAAAAATAAGCCTAAATCTCGCACACCAAAGAGAAAATCAAGATTTCTTATTGGATCGAGAACGTACAGAAACTATACGGACGAAATGTTAAAACTGGCTTGTGAGTTTGTTGAGTCAGGCCAGATTACTTCCCGTGATGCTGAACGCCACTTTGGTATTCCAAGAGGAACTATTATGCTTTAATGATCTCAATTACTGAAATAAATGTTGATTCTAATAAATAGGATATTGTTTTTTTTTCATTGTCTTTAATATATAAAAAAGTCTTGCTCATATTACGGCGATATGCCAAGTTGCCAACCCTAGTACTTTTGAAAGGCGAAATGCGGTTCGTATGAAAAAGAGAAAAAAGGTCTGGGTAACTTTGCCCAGCTATTTTAGTTAGAAATCTTTCATGGTACTGTTTTACTTTTAAAAGTAAACGCCATTTTTTCCAAAATTCTTGCATTGGATTCTAATATAATCGGGCTAAAGGTCATATTTACGTCAAAAATCAACGTTGGTAATGTTGGCAAAAGTGCAGATTACTTTGCCCGGCCTCAAAAACAGTCAAATGATGAATGAAATGTTGAAAAATTATAAAATTTGATATAACAGTACACGCGCATGATCTACGAAAGACGTATGCTACCAGAAAATACTATCATCCACATAGTTTTTTTTTGCAAAAATTGAAATTATCCAAAAAAAGTGGGCAAAGTTGGCTGGTTTCACGGTACAAAGTTAATCATCTTATTAGTTATCTGTCTATATCTTCATACGACAAGACCCCTGACCCGATTGAGATTAAATTTGACTCGAAAATATATTGAGCCCTTGGATAGTATGCATTTTTATATGAAAAGAAGCAATGAAATGGTCCAAGCGAATGAAACCGCGCGCGGAAGCTACTACTTTAGACAATAAGTATAAATGTAAAGAATTTAGTGGTTCGACAACTTTGCCAGCCATAACCATCGTCTTATGTAAAACAATATCATAAAGCCGACTTCTTTAATACCACACAACCCTTATCCCCGAGATATGAAGTCGTGAGGGCGCTGCATGACGTAAGCTCGATCTAAAAAGGGTTTGTTCCTACTTCTGCCCTCAGGGGCCCCGAAGTAAGTGCTCACAACACCGTGAGCTTCTAATTCATAACTTTCTTGCAATATTACATTGTGTTTTAATCGGAATTAAGGGTAATTTAATTTAAAGGAAGTTTTAAGTGGAGAATAAGTTGTTTAATGCAGGAGTTCTAGCAAAACGGTTATTTTAATTCGAAATGAAAGACTGTTGGTCTACTGGTTGCTAAGCGCGACTGCTGAGCACGAGGTCCTGGGTTCGAATCCCGGGTCGGGCAAAGTGTTACTGGGATTTTCCACTAGGTAATTCTCAGTAGCAGCACGGAGTCTGGATTTGTGCCCAGTTGTTGGAAATGGGCTCGCCCCCTATTACTTTGGGACCTAAAACATAACTGGCGAAATGTGGGTGTACTATATGTGCAGTTATGCACCTCTGCCTACCCCTTCGGGAAATACAGGCGTGATATTATGTTTTAAATGAAAGACGAAAGTTTATAAAGCGTGGAAACATTTGATAAAAGATTTAAAGTACTACTAGCTTTTGGCTTTGAGCCCGTGATCTATTTCACAGGAACTGAGCTATTTTTTTAGGAAAACGTCCATGCTTCTATCTGCTATCTCTACTATGCCAAAATTCACGTCCGTCCGTTGCTCTTTTGCTGAATTGGAAGGAATAGTGAAAATACTTTCGTATTTATGTTATTTGTTGGATACAGAAAAGATAAAAGCGAAGTATTTTGTTCAGGTTATAATAAGATTTATACTAGAATTTTGACTAATTAGTTAATAGGGACATTAAAAAGATGATGCTCGATTTAATTAAAACTTAAAACTAAAGGAAAGTGTAGTAGATAGTATGTAGTATAAACTCAAGTCTTACCTCGTATAGCATACCTCACGCAAATGTATGATAGATATGACTATATGGACGATTCATGTATTGTTTAACTGAGTATTTATTTGTAGGTGTTTTCATTATTTTAATTACTAAGACAGCATCTTAAAACAGAGTGTATTGGTACACATTTTTGAGCAAGAAGTCTTAAAGAAACAAGAGAACCATTTTCTTTATTTAAATCCCAAACAGATCAGACAGTTATCTCTCCAGAAACAATGGACGGTGTTCTTTGTTGTCACTGCCAAGTAGGTCTAGTGATCGGTCAGCGCGACCGCTGACTGTGAGACCCTGAGTTTGATTCCCAGATCTGTCAGTGTCATTTGTTTTTCCATACGTAATGGTCAGTAGTAGCATGCTTCGCCCCCTATTACGTTGGGACTTTTAACACAACTGACGAAACATGGATGTACTATACAATCTCCTATGCCTACCCCTTGAGAAAAAACATGCGTGATGTTATACTATGTTATGTAAATACTAGCAGCCACTATAATAACGGCATAAAGATTATTAATTGCACAATATAAATAGGCAACTTTGTTTCATGTCAATAAATTTATTAGCAGAGTCATTAGCGGGACTTTGTAGTACATTGTTAATTAGCATTGTGGTAGGTCGTGGATAGTTAACGTTCCTAAAACGAGATATGTATCTCGCGTACTATGTAGGCTTGATGAATTGCAATAGACTCCTCGCTGCATGGAAAGTATGTTGAGCTGGTAAATGGGGACTCCTGCCCCCTTACTATAAACTCTTAAAGCAGGATATTTTCCGTTGTGAAAGCGAGACGGGGCAATACACTGCACGTAGTGGCGTCTCCCTTCCACAACGATAAATGCCCTTCTTTTCGCAAACTTTTACCTTAGTATTCCTTGCTGAGTGGTATCCGGCTTAGAATAGACCACCCCCTTTCCTCCACTGGGTGTGGTAAGAGGCGACTAAAGGAAATCCAGAAGATGGTCAGCAGCGTCTTCTGTAACTTCACCAATACTGCGATCCCCAAGCCGCTTGCCAAGCGTGGGGTTTATGGCACCCCCGCTTAATAAGGGGGAGGCCATTGTTGAACAGTGGACGTCTTCCGGCTGATGATGATGTATGATGAGTATTCATTAATGTACTTCATTTAGCTCCCTTACCATGAACTTTTAAAGCAGGACATTCCGATGGGAAAGTGAGACGTACTTGTCGTACGTGAAGAGAGAAGAGAAAAGAAAAGACGAGACGTACGTGCAGAGTAGAGTGCGTCCTGCTTCCACAACGGAAAAGTCCTGCTTCCACAACGAAAAATGTCCTGCTTTAAGAGTTTATGGTTAGGACAGGAGTACGCTGAGAGGACTTATTACAATTTCACATTCATAATTTTTTGTATATCGGTCAGTTTATTTCCTAGAAATGTAAACAAAAAGCAAAAATAAAACAATTTTAACATTACCAACCATGCATTCATAACCAATTACATATGTCATAATGCTTTTATGTTTAAATAACGTAAATATTAATTACCAACGATGATAATAATCACTTTGTAGTGTTGAGGTTAAAATAATCACGTGTTGTGTCCGTGATAAATAGCTCCGTCATCATCGTAGGCTTTTAATTTCATGTTTAAATATTCGTGAACGGATTATTTATGGCCATTGCGAATAAAATGTGTGAATGTTGGGTTTAAAATTCCTACTGGAATATGTGTTTTTGACTACTGAAATATCTGTTCAGCCCCCATACCATAAGCTCTTGAAGCAGGAAATTTTCCGTTCTTGAAGAGAGACGCATGCATTCACTGCATGTATCTCGCGCAGCGTCTCGCTTTTACTAAGGAAAGCTTTTTCTTTAAGAGGTGATGGTACAGGGACTGTTCTGCGTAAAGTATGCAAGGATTGTAGCAATTAAAATCCGTGGTCTCTGCTTGTCCATCTCGGTAACATGGCTTGCATTTATGTTTCTATTCATGACTCAGTATCAAACCAAGGCAATAAGAACCTTATTCTTAAAATGTTACAGTCAAAATTCTAATCTTGGTCCAAAATTAAATTTACGTACGAGTCTCGAGTCTCTTGGAGTCAATTACTACCATGTCATCGAGGAATTACTTCAAATAATGTTGTACAATAAAATAAATAAACTAGCCTCAACACCTCAAATAATATATTTGTACTAAAATCTTTTTATTTAGCCATAAAGAAAGTAAAACTCCAAAAACAACGAGAGAGCAGCCTAATTATGTTAATATAATTCACAAACGATTTGTTACTTCCATTTGTATATTCTTTGAGGCTATTAAGAATGAAAACCAAAACAAAGTTATTACTTATTTATTCATTAAGATAAATATCTTCTGAAATCTACAGATCATTTAAGTGTAGGTGCTACTGCAAGCGGGAACTTGCTATTATTTCTGGAATCTCTCACCTTTTATTTTATTGTATTGAGTTCTAGTGTAGGAAGTCCAATTACCAGTTTCCACTTAAATGTATAAAACTCTTTCTCTCAGCCTTTTGCGGTCCACTGCTGGACATAGGCTTCTCCCACGTTATGCCACAGCACCCGGTCCACCGCCTTGCGGAAGGCGGTGGCCGGTCCGACCCAGACACCTTTTTTGTATTAAACTATCATAATTTATTTATAGTTAGTTACTGTTATTCGTTCCAAAACTAAAGTTAATGAAGTCACTCGAAGAGTTGTTGTGTTAAAATGGAGCTAGGCTGATGAAAAAGTAGGCTTGAGACAACGGATTTCCATTTCATACTAACCGGGCTACAACCATTTCGCCACATTCACTCTCATCATATTCTTCTTATAAGCTCAAAAGAGAACAAGAGCAGTGCTATCTATTTACTACTAGCAGTTCCCTCGTAACGTAATCCTGCCGGAGCGTGTTTAATCGATACGACACCAATTTAGTCTAAGAGCTTTGATACGAAAGGTTAATTAACATAGTTTTAATTACTAAGAAGAATTACCATAAAACAGATTTTTTGCCAAAGGAAAGGGTTCATTGATTTTCTCCGAAAGTTTAAATCAACGTCAAAGGGTTTCGATTACGTGTTAACATTAAGAACATTGTTTTTCCTCATAGAACTTTGTAGAAAAAACTATTAACAAAAATACATTTTTGTTTTAAACAACTTTGTAAGTAGGTACCTATTCTAAAAATGAAGAATAGAATTGGAACCAATAGACCTAGTTACCGATTACATCAATTTTATATAATATGTTTAAGGGTCATAGCACACATATCAAATCGGAGAAGGATCGTCACCGCATCGCCTTTCGCCTCGCCGTCAAACAGGCGTCAACCTTATATAATCGTGTTACCAAAGCGGATAAGCTGCTCCTGTTTTGTTTCCATCCTGGGCCATCTTCTTTTTTGTATTAATTGTAAGACAGAAATAGGAGAATAATGGAGTGGTGTGATGTAAAGTTTGAAAATTTGTAGTAGAACGGCTGGCAGCGGTTGGAAGCGGAAGGTCTAGCTCAGTGGCGTGCTATGGGAGAGGCCTACGTCCAGTAGTGGTTTGAGATGGACTGATGTGTGTGGTATGTCTATGTCAATAAAATGTTTTGTTTTTTGTCTAGAACGCTATATCAGCAAAAGCCCACATGATTTAGAAAATTTTCTAGATGGAAAGAAATAATTTTATGAGGAAACTCCCAATTTCATCTAATCAAAGCTACTGAGATGAGTTTGTATTTGTAATAACTACAAAGGTGTTTCATTACTAGAAAGTATCTTATTAGCCCAGGGCGGGCCACTCCTCACTCTGATATATGATTGTATGTTAATTTTAATTTCTATAATGTGTCACTCTGTATTTATTACCCGCGCATGCGCTTAGCATTTCTTTTTGATTAATTCGTGCTATTTAGCATGTTGTGTTGTGATCGATAACTGTGTCACAGTCTAGTGATATCTACAAGTACGATATGGCTATTGATCGATTTCACAGGTATGGAAGAGAGTGATACCTATGGTTTATTTTTAATGTGCTCTTTGAAAGCGAAAGTGCAGCGGAACTTGTACGAATCGAAGTTTTTAACATCAGCAGGCAAGAGAAACTAAATCTTTAGATGTACTATTTTTATTACGTACTAGCTGCGCCCCGCGGTGTTACCCGTTACATTTTTTCGGGATCAAAAGTAGCCTATGTGTTAGTCTAAGGTGTCAGCTACCCCCATATGAAATTTCATAAAAATCGATTTAGTAGTTTTTACGTAAAAGAGTAACAAACGTCCATCCATACTTACAATTTTTCGCGTTAATAAAAATTAAGGGATACTACTCTATGACTATAGACTGCCTCGTTGGTCTAGTGGTTGCTAAGCGCGACTGCTGAGCACGAGGTCCCGGGTTCGAATCCCGGGTCAGGCAAAGTGTTACTGGGTTTTTGCATTAGGTTATTGTCAGTAGCAGCACGGAGTCTGGATTTGTGCTCGGTTGATGGCAATAGGCTCGCCCCCTATTACATTGGGACCTAAAACATAACTGGCGAAATGTGGGGGTACTATGTGCATCTCTGCCTACCCCTTAGGGGAATACAGGCGTGATGTTTATTTTGGGGTTTTTATCTATTCAGATACGTCAACCCCATCGTACCTGTTATTAATCAATCTTAAATCGTAAAATTAAAAACAAAACTATAGCCAGAATAACGAAATCCAACAATATCCATAATACCTTTCCACCATTCTGACTTCCCAAATACGAAACCAATTCCAATTACAACTAGATATAAATTACTGTTACTTCCAGTACACTCACGACTACAACATAAATAAAAACTCTGTGAGTTTCGTTAATTGTAAGCGTACTCATAACATTTATATCACATAATGAAATGGTATAACAGAGGTTCTCAAAGTTGTCTTTGGTGGGTTCACCTGATTGGGTGGGCTTTGTAAATGAATTAAATAATCAAGATCTGTGACATTGTAATAACGCCAAAAAAACATTATCATTCTAACATTACGATTCACGCCTGTATTCTCCAAAGGGGTAGCAGATGTATAGCACACCCACATTTTGCCAGTTACGTTGTAGGTCCCAAAGTAATAGGGGGCAAGTCTATTGCTATTAACCGGACACAAATCCAGACCCCGTGCTGCTACTGAGAAATGTCTAATGGAAAACCCAGTAAAATTTATAACTTAATGAAAAACCGGCCACGGGGAGTCGCGTTTCTACAAAGGAAAATATCCTGCTTTGAGGGATGCATGTTGCATGGTAAGAGTTTTTTAGTAACGCGCTTGCTTTGGGAACCACTGGTCTAACAAATAACAATATTAATGATTGTATAACGAGCGTTCATTTGAGGATTACATCATAATAATTACAAGTAATTTATTGTTAAACAAATATTATGTTGGTAATACTTTAATTGGAAATGTTGCCATACGAATTTATTTTTGGATCTTTTCTTAATGGTAGATAAGCATCGATATGGGTGGGGTAAGTTGGGCGTGTGCAATGGGCATGGTCAATTAAAACAAGGCCTGGTAACTAAGAAAGCAATGCGATTAAAATATCCATTGATCTATTGAGTTATGCTTGTTTTTCAGACGGCAGTAAACATATATTTCCATTTTTTTCATCTCGATCTTCTCATACTTATGTTCTGTTATCTAGGTAATATCGTACTACTCCTAACATAATAGCATAGCTTGTCTAGTTACTTAGCAAGCCTCCAAATCCCATTGCGGGCCTAGCTAATTGAAATCAATCAAACTGAATGTGTGGCGATGACACTTGATATGATCAAACCCACTATCCTAAATTACTATTGGTACGTAGAGATGATTATAACATTATGTGGTAAAGATCTCACATCAAATAAGTTTGGCATTAGATAATAATATTGAAGCACTAATTTCGTTACTGAAACGGTACCTACCTACGATTTGCATTATGTATATTAGTGTTTAGTTAACTTAGCGAAATGTGGGTCACATGTACACCTCTGCTTACCCTGTCGGGAAATACAGGCGTGATGCTATGTGACTCTTATTTTTATTTTATTTTTTATTTTATTTATTAGGGAAAACAAACAATTACACACTATATATGATTAACAATAGCTTATTATCTAGGTATATAAATGCGTAACTAACTACGTAATCCACAAATTACATCTACTTATAAATTTCATGGAACTATCTTTATCATCATCATCGGCCGGACGACGTCTACTGTTAGACAGTGTCCTCCCCTTAGAACGTTACAATGAACGACAACTTCTTAAATGTTGAAGCTTTATTTGGCCTAGTCACATCTCCCTTCACATATCTCTCGCCAATGGTTTTGGGAGATCTAAATCCTCGTCATCTTCGTCTAGGTCTTTTGACATTCTCCGGCATTTTACCTTATTGTACTGTTTAAATGATGATGTTTATATCATCTTCAAACTTCAGAACCTTCCGACTTACTACCTTCCAACAAAAATAGAAAACCTTTTAAAGACATAAAAATAAATAGATTATAAAACACGTAATTCCAAGTTCCAAAATACGTTAGATTTTAGGATTTTCCCACCATCACTCCTAATCCTGTCACACCATGTTAGTTTTCAATTAAACTCAATTATGTCAACATACTAATGCATTAGATGAAAAGCTTCCTTTCCCTCGAAGCTGAACTTGTAGAAACCAAATTAATTTAATTAACGCATACCTTAATCCCATTAGTTGGTAGTTCTTGAGTGTTTTATTTCTTACACTGTTAATAATGTTTGTCTAATTAACATACAGTTGTGTGATTTAACGTATTATTCTTATTTATTATTTACGTTAATCAACGGACGAGTTCTATTGCTGTTTTATTTACACGGTTGTGTTTGTTTCCCATACAAACAGATTTATAGATTAGTGTGAGTTAGTTAGCTACATTGTTGTTTATTTATTATTAGGTATTATATTCTTTATTAAAACAACGTCGCCCCACAAACACTCAGACTCGGACACACGAAATTTTGTCCCGTGCGGGAATCGACCCGCAACCCTCTGCGCAACAGTCCAATCGATTAGCCACAGCGTCAATCAGGTCGTCAAATTTGCACGTCAGTGTGTAATGTATATCATTTTACAAATTGTACTATTTAACCAGGACGGTTAGTATTAACACATTTGGTTGGTACACACCCACCTACCACATTTGCATTTAGCTTTAGTTTAGTCATTTTCAAAAGAAAAACACAAACATGCCTACTAGTTAAGTAAGCAATCAAGAAACTCATAGTAGAGGCTTATCTTATACCTACGTAAGTATCATATAGTTTTAAGCTTCATGAAATTAAGTAGAATATTAGAGCAATCTCCTATCTTATTATCTCCCTGAATGGCTCAGAGCAAAACAGTTTTTAGGCTTTATAGCCTTGACTTGCTAGTAAAAGCCGCGTTTTGGTTACTTATACAGTATAACCGTAGTGTGTTGCACGCGTGTCTCTATTACTGACCATGCGTGTCTGCCTATGGTGAAGTTCTCTTTCGTGCGTGGGGACGCATAAAGGGAGGAGGTATTTAAGGCAATTTCATCTTTATGCATTCCTATTCTCCCTTTTTTCTAAACGTAATTTTCGCACTTCTAAACTCTAGATTCACCGTCACTACTAGCTCCATGTACTCAAAACCGTATAAGATCGAGACTAAAGTACACTTTAAACATGAGAGCCTTCGCTACCAGTCACTGCACTCCCTCCCCGCTACCCGCTCAGACCGAGACCACGGCCTTAACGAATCACCATGCAACGTAATATAAAGCTTTATATCCAACCCATGCATTGAAGTACTCATACCAGGAACAATTGCCGTCAATTGAGATAGCCAGATGCCCTGAATCTCTCGATGATTTCTAAGGATGATCCGATAACATCGCCATTAGTACAAATTGACTGATGGGACAATAACTTTTCCGCTCTACGCATTTTTATGTGGTTAATGTAATATGTTGTTTTAAGATGAATACGTTGTAGTGATTCGAATATATGTAGTTCGTTTTGAGAGGAAATTCTTTTTTGGAAAATTGAGTTATTGAGGCTAAAATGTGGGCTTGATAAATACCTCTAGGCTCGCCATGGAATCAGCATTACATGAGACTTAGTATGAGCTGCAAAAAGTAAGACTAAATGTGTCTAAAATGGCTCCTAAATGATATCGAGCTCTCTTTCATCTAGAATTCCAGGAATTGTATAAGTAGGTTTGTAACTTTGTACGTAACAATAAAAAATACTTTTTATTTGTGAGATATTGTGAGTAATATAAAGAATTGTGATTTGCGTTTGACAGTATAATAAAAAAAAAAATCTGAGAAATGATACAAACAAACAATTTAATTTGGACACAACAAACCGGCAGAAGCAACTTGAGCGTGTGGGTGTGATTTTAACAAAACATTAGGACTCTTTTAACCGCGTAAAGCGTGGGCTTGTACGAAATCCATCAATTAATTGGAAAATCCCTCACCATTATATAATTTAGGTTATGTTATTTTTATTTTTTATAATGTACAATCCGCTGGCTGGTTTTTTCCTAATACATTTTATGGCCTAAGGAAAAACCCGAAAAGTCGGCACCCGGAAAAACCTATCTCTTTTAATTGACACAAATTACATAGAATATATACCTGTTCTACATATTTAAAGGTTTATGATTAAGGAAATAGTTACATTGAAACCCAGGTTTTTTATTTTTTTAGTCTGGTAATAAGTGGTTGACGACAGGCTAAGTTACGTAATCAGCCCCCTAGACAAGTGGCAAGATGCTAGACAAATAAAAATAGAATAGAATGAAAAATATATGGGTTTGACATAATATGTCATCGATAACTTATTCGTCACCCCCATACGACGATCTGATTAGCGCAGTGGCTAAGGATTGGACTGCAGCGCTAAGGGTTGTGGGTTCGATTCCCGCACGTGGCAAAAACTTTGTGCGAACCACAGATGTTTGTCCCGAGCCTGGGTGTTTGTTTATGTGATATTTCATGTTTGTGAAACGCACCTACGACACAGGAGAAATAAATTCTGTTTTAGATTTGTATTAGAAAGTTAGATAATAATATAGATAGGCAATTAATTTGAACTACATTACTAGTCAGGGATCCGCGGACCATTTCTATAATTAATTATTATCAAGATAAATTTCCGTGTATAGCTTCTTTTTTGAGGACGTTATACTTCCAAAATGTATCGATAACGAGGTCATTAATATAATTTCTAACTAGCTGATTTCTTTACTATTGCTTAGTTAATCACACTAATATTATAAAGGCGAAAGTTTGTGAGTGTACATACATAGGCTACTTTTTATCCCGGGAAAATGTACAGGGTAACACCGCGGGGCGCAGCTAGTATTTATATAATTTAACAGCCACACCTATATATATTTGTCCTATAAATTGGTGGTACGTTATCCCGGGTATACGCTCAAAAGTTGTAGTGTGTTAGCTACCACAATCGAGAATTTTTGTAAGAGATAGAGTTGGACGTCTCATAAAAATGAAGCTCTTCACCGAAAATTAACTTAGTAGTAACGAATTTTAGAAACGGTCTGCGGATCCCTGACTATAATAAATTGTCTCGATATCTGTGTCCCATACGTCACGACTCACGACAGTTTGTTGACCTATAGGTTCAAGTTAAGGTGTCTCCAATCTGGCTTTGATAATTATAATTAAATAATGAATTTGATGTATTATAATTGTTTGTGAAAAAGGAAATAAAGGTTAAGAGGTTGAAAGCTTTGTGTTTACGAACTGGATTCATACCTTCTTACATATAAACGACACTAAAATTTGTTTTTAAACACTTCTTAAATCTACTGACATCTCTATTCCTTGACATGCAAAAGACAGAGACAGGTATAATTTAATCAATTGTTTAGCATAGGCAATTTTTAAGAGTAAGGGGAATAATGTAGATCCTTCTCAGTTACACTAAGACACTACAGAGTACTGAATATAATTCCCCGAAGTGGTAGGCAGAGGTGTATATTAAAGTCACATTTAGCCTGTTATGTTATAGATCCCAATATAATACCCCAATCACATTTACCGGGCTGACTGCCTCATTGCTCTAGTGGTCGCTAAGTGCGACTGCTGATCACGAGGTCCTGGGTTCGAATCCCGGGTCGGGCTAAGTGTTATTGGGTTATCAATTAGGTAATTCTCAATAGCAGCACGGAGTCTAGATTTGTACCGGGTGATGGCAATAGGCTCGCCCCCTATTACATTTGAACCTAAAACATAACTTGCGAAATGTGGGTGTACTATATGTGCACCGCTGCCTACCCCTTCGGGGAATACAGGCGTGATGTTATGTTTTACATCCAGACTCCATCCTGCTACTGAAAATATTAATTAATCTAATAAAAAAACAACGAAGTATAAAACAAAAGAAATTCAACCTATATACTCATAAAATTAAAGTCGGTTATCTGTAATAAGAAGATGGCGGGACGAGCTTGACTCCTTTAAAGAGAAATGGTCTATCGCAGCTCACAACCGAGAGAAATGGAGGAAGGAAAGGAAGGCCTTTGCCTGCAGTGGGACGATCTAGCTGAAATGTAAAATATATATCTGTTACTAGCTGTTGCCCGCGACTTCGTCCGCGTGAATTTCGTGGTATGAAAAATAGATGTTGGCCGATTCTCAGACCTACTCAATATGCTCACAAAATTTCATGAGAATCGGTCAAGCCGTTTCGGAGGAGTACGGGAACGAAAACTGTGACACAAGAATTTTATATATAAGATAAACAGTATACAATTACACCGTCTTTTGTTTTCTATTTTTTTTAATACCTACCTGTAAAAAGAGCGACTATGATTGATAGCCCTTAATAGATTGTACGGCGCACCTTGGCCATTCAGCCGTTACCTAATGACCTAATCATATTAGCAATGCATACTTTTCTTATTGTAAAGTTATACCAACACCATAAAAGAAAATCACTTATAATGGGTAGGTACTTACATGAAAGTACAACTTACATATCGATTGGTGTCCTACGAAAGTGTCAGCGTAATATTGTCATTATATTTACCAACACTACATCATTATTTCATCAGCATTCACTCGTACTGGCTGTATTACACTCATAAGCTCGTTCCAAACACTTAGAGGGGCGCAGAGGCAACATAAACTGCGCAATAATAACATAGAGATTTATTGTACACTTCAAGTGAAAGTAACTCTAAGATATGTGTAGACCCAAGGGCTTATAGGGCCCTACATGCGGGGCGATGGATCGCACGAAAATCGTGACATACGTCGACACACGCCGACGATAGATCGTTAAGATCTGTCTTCGTTTTTGGAACGGAATAAAAGAGACGTGTAATCAAGATTGCATAGGATTTTGTTGCGATCTGCGATATTGTCGACGAAGAACTAAATTCGTCTGCGATGTTGACAAGCCCGTGCGATCCGTCGTCACGATCGGTCTAACGCGACGAATCGGTACAACAGATTGTACTGTACACGGGGCCCTATACATTTTACATTACGAAAACATATTTATAACGATGCCTTTATTAATAATAAAATTGTTGATATTTACGTCGTTTGAACTAAGGTTATGACTTGACGTGTATTTGTGATAAATCTGCTTCAACATTGTAGGTGATAGAGCGGCAATTAATGGTGCGATAGTAATTACAATATAGAAACTATTAAACCGTATTTTCAGTTAACTGTATATTCTTTAACTGTCTTCCTATCGTTAATATCTTCGCAAGATATTCGACTAATTAGAAACAAAGCTTTTTGAGCTGCCCTCTCACTATGAACTCTAAGACCAGGACTTATTTCGTTGTGGAAGCAAGACGCCGCATTACACTTCACGTAGCGGCATCTCGCTTACACAATGAACAAAGGCCTGTTTTAAGAGTTCATGGTAAGGAGCTGTTCTGATGTTTGTACCTATAAAATAATAACATTATATTTCAGGTAAGTACAAACAAGAGAGAGGATTCAGATTATGATTAAGAGGATGATTTTGTCGACATTAAACTTAAAATAATGTTGATGGAAGCTGTATTCCATTGAAAATACATTTGTTACAAAAATCCGGATATATTGAGTTTCAATTTAATAATTATGTTGTTTCATTATCCGCTTGAAAAATAATCTTTTCCATTTTCAATACAGCGAGATTCATGAGATTATTTACACGTTAAATTGAATTGTAAACGGGTATCGAGACAGCCAATTATAAACGTCGCATCGCTTTCTTAGATAAACAACGGAACTTTATCACATAATAACGTTATTTTTCACATCTTTAATGTTCCTTAAAATTGATAGTCACACACATAAATGTTTACGTATCTCTACCACATCTGTGTATTATATAACATATTGCGATATAGGTGTTGGTTATTAGAATTGATGGTTACGAGTTGATACGTCAAGCCTGAATTTCCCGAAGGAAGCAAGTGTTACTCATATTTACAAATTTCGCCAAAGACATCGTAAATTTAGACCATACCAAGGGAATGCCAGAACTCCATAATTTGAAAAATCGCACTCTTGATCACAAATTTTTCAAAAACCGACCCGGTTGGCGAGAGTTCTTGTGACATCGACTAACATCGATATCACACCAATATTATAAAGGCTGAGTGTGTTTGGTACCTCTTCACGCTCAAACGGCTGGACTGTTTTGCTAAAATTTGGTATGGAGGTAGCTGACACGCTGGATTAACACATGGCTACCTTTATTACGAAATGCGAAAACATGTAACGAGTAACACCGCGGCGCGTAGCTAGTATTAAATATACGCGTCATGGTCCACAATGGTGGTAATGTTCCCCTCACATCCAATAGTCATCGATGGCCACTTGAGGCACTCAATGAAGAGAACTTTTGTGTGCTGTGTGCTGTCCCCATGTAATTAGATAGGCGTTGTTCAAATTTAATGGATAATGCATTCCAATTCACCGATATTTACGCAGCTCCGTCATTATTGACAATTAACATTATCATGCGGTAATTCGTGTTATTGAGATAATTAAATTAATGTTTTGTTTGCGAGCAGGTTTTCGGTATTTGGTCTGTTTGGCTGGGTTTTATTTGTCATTATTTGATATTTTAATGATATATAAAAATATATATAATAATAACAGCCTATAACTGTCCCACTGCAGGGCAAAGGCCTCTTCTCGTATAAAGAAGGATTAAGCATTGATCCGCACGCTAGCTCACTGCGGGTTGGCGATTTCAGATAATTAAATCCAGGTTTCCTCATGATTTTAATGATAATATAAAATATTTGTATTATGGTAAGATCAATGACCAATCCTACTCTATATGAGAAGAGGCTGTCCTGCTCTGGGACAGTTATAGGCTATTATTATTATCGTAAGACTCTATAGGACCTAAAATGATTATTTCTTTGCGAAGGCGTTCAATCTTACTTCATACGTATTAAGAATTTCGCAAATGTTTTTAATGATTCTGGACGTTCTTGCCAGTGACATTTCACCTCAGTAAAACCCACCTGCGAGAGTAATGTCGACGTTAACGCGGTTTTTACGAATTTTAATGCTGTATCTAAAGTCAACCGCCTAGTCCCTACCTTCCCACCTCTCACTTAAGTACCTTTTATTCCTATTATCAAGTCCCTACTCAGCACAATATAATTGGATTCCCTTAAACGAGTAGGTACACTTTATTGTTTCAGCGAAAAGTCTTACTACGATAATTTTACCTTTGTAATCTCGAAGCTCGGATTCACATGAACACATGCTTCAAAAGCTACAAAAAGCTCCGCTCAGATCAAAGCCAAGCTAACCTGCACACGCTGGGTTAACTGCCACGAGATTTGTCGTGCTTAAAACCTCTTTTGGTACCGGCTATCAATTTGTTTCAATTGCCAAACAACATCATTACATTTTATTCCTTTCGACAGAATGTAAAATTACGACTTTGGCGAAATACTTTGGCGGTGACCGCAGTGCGAGGGTTAAGTGTTTCCATGTAACCAGGTCCACTAATGTAATCTGAGCAGTAGTGGGTTAACGATTCGACCCATCGCTATTCGATGACAGTAGCAGGTCTATCGCCGTGTTCATGGGATTGAAAGGTTAATAGGCAATTTAACGTAGCACGATATAATTAATAGTTTCTATTAGTTAATTTAGACTGAGAGCGAACTTTTATAGGCTTCGGAAGTCTTTGGAAGAGCCTAGTTAGAGTAAGTACTTTGTAAATCAACTGATTAATGTGACTTTTAATGGTTATTTTACAGGTGGTTTTTTTACTTAACTATTAAAAGAGAAAAGTGCTCAAGATTCTCATACGTTAAAACATAATTATGGAAAAAACATAAAGTACCTATTTTACAGTTAAGGCGCTGTCTCCACGAGCGAGAGAATCGGGACGAGTCCGCCCTTATATCGTCAGAGAATCTCCACGAACGAGCGATAATTCCGCCGCGTATCGTCGCGAGTCGTAACGGAATCACAGCGTTTCCGCGGCGACTCGTAACGGTATCGCCGCGTTTCCTTGACGACGCGTTGTCAAAGAAAGAATTCAGTTACGTGCCAGACGAGAGCGAAATAAGTAGTGTCTCAGTCGATAAAATAATTCTTTATTATGGATATAGTGTTGTGGGGTGCTACTGCAAGTACGCTAGTGAATATGCAGTTATTGTTATTGTTAAGAAGGGAAAAACGTCCTTGCTTGACAAGAGGCAACGCTGAAATGACGCTGCGTTTGACAGCGCGCTCGTGCGAGAGCGTCACGAGCGCGCGGCGGGCCCGCTGCTAGTCACGACGGGCTAGCGACGATGTAATGACGTTTCGCGCGCTCGTTGCCACTCGTCGCATCGCGGCGATAATATCGCCGTGTGGAGACGGCTCCATAGAGAGTGTATAGAAATACGTGGCACGACGATAATATCGCCGCGATTCTCTCGCTCGTGGAGACAGCGCCTAAGAGGGATAACTTGTTCTGACAACATTATATTCAATGAAACGTATTTCGTAAAAAATCTGATATAAAAATTACTTACCATAATGCAAATGCTCTATAAATATAAGTAAATTTTTTTTTGTTTTACATTCCATTTTTAAATTTTTCTTTTTTGTTTTGACTGCAATATTTTTATTCTTTTTTTTAACTATATATTATATTTTTTTTCTTAAAACCAAAGCGTAGCTAAAATGGCAGTATAACTGTCTCCACAAATTTGTCATATCAAGGTCTGTCAAGTTATTACGGTCGGGTGGCGGACCCTGACAGCACTTTGGACCCTTCCTAACTTTTGTTAACTGTTGAGTCCCCGTTTTGCATAATTTCTGGGTTATGATATAATTGAATAGTTTACTTCTGTATTAGCTGTGTTTGAAAATAAATGTGGCTAAAAACTGATAAGTTCTAGCAAATAAGTTGATATTTTAGTATAGAAAATAGGAAAAATAATTCTGAGTTCCTCAAATACTTACGTAATTTTTAATTAATCAATCGATTAATCGTGTTTCTGGGAATTTTCAGTGGTACTTATTTTTTTCTTAGCAGCTGGAAAAGCACTGTCACTGAAATGCGTGCTTTTTATAGGGGTAATTTTGTTCTTAAGTAATTTTGACTCTCAAAAAGTACCAATCTAAATCCAATTCTAATTTGGATAATTTACTTTTATCTTATCATGGGACAATGTATCGTACCTACATACTATTATTATTTATAGTTACTAGTACTTACGTACCTGCCTACTCATCTAAAAGAATCAAATCAAACGTTTCCAATCACTAACCGGCTATTACCCAAACACATGAAAGTAATCCAACTAAGTTCTATTTGAACTAAATTAGAAATCAATTACAAATTCCGTTCGAAATAAGTTAATGACGATGCTTGAGCAAGTACTACTTACCGGCATTGCGGCGACTGGCATTGCTGTACAAATGGAAAGCGGTGCCCTCTGGCGTGTTAATACCGATTTAAGTTTGTTTAGTCTCTCTCAGCCGATTGGAATAGCCGACGGCATTAAAAAAACTTGAAACAGCGTCCGACCCATTAAAATGTCATTAGGTACCTGCAAAGCTCTGTGTATAAAAATGTAATGCTTGAGACATACAGACGGGAGAGACTGTTAGGCTGTAGTACCAGCATACCAGCTACAGTCTCCTGTATAGTATAAACTACCTGAAGTATAAGAAGACAAGTCTAGAAAGCTGTTGGGGTCATTGCTTGAATGTCCTTACTAGAAAATCACACTAAATAAAAGCGAAAGTTTGTGAGTGGACTTAAACGGCTTGACCGATTTTCATGAAATTTCATATGGTGGTAGCTGACACTCTGGATTACCGCATAGGCTTTCTATCCCGACAAAATGCAGCGGGTAACACCGCGGGGCGCTGCTAGTCAACAAATAAATCCAAATCAGATAATGTTTAGGAAGGCTTTAACAGCCTGTGTTAATATCATATTATTCTACCTATATATCTACACCTACATACATGCCTACAGGTATACTTTAGAAGAGGTTGTTAGCGGTGTTCTCGTTTATCAGGACTATACACGTGTCTCGCTCCGCACCACGTTTCATTAAACAGGTATATTCTATAGCTATGATTCTATGAACTTACAACAATACATTAGTTCAATTCGTAATAATAAAATTAAATCTAAATATATTTGTGTATTAATCCTTGAGAGGTAACCACAAAAAGGTCCGATTGTGGTCGTCATTGATATTGCGACCACAAAATAACACTGATATGTGGGGTAAGGTCAGAATGAGGATTTACTATATCTACTTTGATTGAAAGAGTTTCTTAAGTCAGTATGTATGTTAACACTAGCTGCGCCCCGCGGTGTTACCCGCTACATTTTTGCGGGATAAAAAGCAGCCTATATGTTAAACCAGGGTGTCAGCTACCTCCATATGAAATCACATCAAAATCGGTCAAGCCGTTTGAGCGTGAAAAGGTAACAAACATACAAACACACTCACAAACTTTCGCCTTTATAATATTAGTGTGATAACATAACATCACGCCTGTATTCCCCAAAGGGGGAGCTGGAAGTGTTTAATACACCAAGATTTCCCCAGTTATGTTGGGACCCAATGTAATAGGGGGCGAGCCTATTGCCATCAACTGTACACAATTACAGACTATGCACGGTTTATTTTCATGGGATTTATTATGAAACTCACTCAATCCAAGAGAAGTAAAGCAATTATTTACCCTGGATCATATTTTATCGCTCGTAACTAAAAGTTCCACTAATGATACTGTTAAACTATGTAATCCATATAATATGGCGTCAAGCCCCTTTACCATGAACTCTTAAAGCAGGACAGTTTTCGTTGAGTAAGCGAGATGCCACATTAATGCAAATAACGGCGACTCATTTTGGGAGTACATAGTATGGGGGAAGTCGTGGTGGCCTAGTGGTTGACCAACCAGATTTGTATACACGAGGTTGCAGATTCAAACCCAGGCAAGTATCAATGTGACTTTTTCAATGTCATAAATACTTCCTTAGATATTCTAAGACACCGCTGACTGACGGTGACGGAAAACATCGTGAGGAAACCTGGATTAAATTGTCTGAATTGACCAACCCACAATGAGCTAGCGTGGTGATCAATGCTCAATACTTCACTATACAAGAAGAGGCCTTTGCCCTGCAGTGGGACAGTTATAGGCTGTTATTATTATTATTAGTAAGGGGGCAAGTGGTCACTGTATACCGTATTTAGTCTGTAATGTCCTCATCGACACGTGACGTGAGCTAATAAGGTCAAGGGATTACCATAATTTGACAGCACTTGGAAAACACATTAGTGTTCGCAATATGTTGTAATTAGCACTCTGTACGTCAAAAGCCTGTCCGATTGATGTTAATTACACAATTTTTGCCTTAACATTATATTATATTATTCTATCTATCTATACTAGCTGCGCCCCGCGGTGTTACCCGCTACATTTTTTCGGGATTAAAAGCCTATGTGTTAATCCAGGGTGTCAGCTACCTCCATATGAAATTTCATCAAAATCAGTCAAGCCGTTTGGGCGTGAAGAGGTAACAAACACACAAACTTTCGCCTTTTTAATAGTAGTGTAATTACATATAATATTTATAAGCTTATAGTTATAGTCTATGGGTGCAAGCATAGAGCCGCTACCTTTCTACCACCGTTGTTGACTGGCCAATCTCTAACACGGCAAAAGCACTGATCGTATGTTCTTTCATTGTATTAATATGTGACTACCTAGACTAGGTGGCTACCGTGCAGATCAGTCGATCTGCGAGGTTAAGCTGTGCTCTCCGCCCGCGGTCAGCCTTGTTATAGATGACTATTTTCACATGTTGAGACCCGATAAGGAACCCAGAAAGGCACGATAACCCGCTCACCGCTGGTCCAACGCCTTATCTGTCTCCGGTCGTGTCGGTCTACCGTCCCATCAGACTATGAGAGTGAGGGAATAGGGAGTGCACCTGTGTGGCTGTGTTTGCACCTATACTTGTGCACTATAATATCTCCTGGCTAGTCTCAGCTGAGACAGGCTAAATTCCGAAATCCGGTCATGAGAACATTATTATGTGACAATAGATGCTCATCCCTTTCTTATAAAAAAAATGAAGCTGTACCATTGGATACTCTTATCTTTGAGTGGTTTTCTTCAATTTCAAGTTGGAAGTGAAAGTTTGGACAAATTGCGAAGGCTATCATTAGAACTCTTGTGTTACTTATTTTTTAAGGTATTATGGATTTACTTACTATATTAAAACTTTTATTTCCTAAAAAAATATCTACATAGAGCTATAAGTATTGAGTTGCTCCTCTTTACCAACAATGCGCGCTACGCTGGCGATTAGGTAAATTTCAAAATCCATCCGTAACAACCTAATTCCAAACATCAATTACAAGTAAATATTCCCAAAATGTTGTAATTTCCAGTTAATTAAAACCGTATAGGTAACCTGAATTCTGTGATATTAAATGCAGATAATTAACCGTTTGAAATGCAGGGCGCGTTGTCAGAATGCCATCGTTATCCGAAGCTACGAGTATAAGAGATACCATGCTTTCACATCGTATTGAAGTGGAAGGTATATCGGTTATGTGCACGATACACCATAAAAAAGTAAAGATACGGCTAAAAAATTCAGATCCACGAAACTATTTTTGTTTAGTTTGGAAACGGGTCTACTAATGGTATCTACACAATGTTTCTTTATAGACCGCTGTTTAAATAAATCGCAGTTTATTGCTAGTGTTCGATTAGCATATAACTGCCTGAATGACAATGATGGTACAGATTTACAAACAGAAATGGTGTGTCAAAATGCACATTTATAATGACAAGTTAATCTAATTCAGGAGATTGCTGATTGTCTATTATTCAGCTCCTAATTTTAACTAGGAATTGTGGATGGGTGCAGCTTCACACAAATCGAGACCATGTATTTTTGGTACGGTCTAATTGGTCTCAGCATTGATTTGTAAATATTCTGCGCGGTAGCCATCTTGTTAGTTGAACATCTTTACAAAGTTCAACAGTTTCCTGACCATAATTAAGCTGAAATTCTTGCTCATTGATAACTTGTTATCGTGAGTTGTTAAAGGTATAGCTGGCGGCAAGATTTTACAATGAGTACGTAAGTGATTATTATCTCCAATAAAATCTCCGAAATGTGGTCATAGGCACCAATTATCTAGTTATTCACAGCTTGGTCAGCTTAATAAGGCTTCTTACAGCAATCATTAGCGGGTAAATGTTTTGAAACTTTAATGACATGTACAAGACATGGATACTCTAAGTGGGCCTTCAGTTTTTATAATCATGAGATACATGCGTCATAACACAGGGTCGATCAAGTGTTGAAGGTGTCATTATTATAATAGGTATTAATTTGTTAAACTATATATTTTAAAGAAAACCGCAGAGGCCTAAATTTAATCCATGAAATTTTTTAAAGGAGCCATCTGCGAACTTCTTCTTTCATATTAGGAAAGCGGTATTATGGTCAATTTACTTATTATTTAAAACGCACTAAAACGACCAAAATGTCTGTAGGAATACTACCATGTAAGACCATTTAGGTCTATGATACAACTAGCTAAGGTTAGGATATAATCAGGGGCGTAGCTACCGCCATATCAATGATACGGGGCTCCCGGACTACAGGGGCCCCGAACGTATATAAGCAAAAAAGGGCCCCCAACAAATTTTGATACGAGGCCTGTCTAAGGCACGTTACTCCATTGCATAATAATAGCGTATATAATAATAATATTACTTCCAATTCTTACTAAGTTTATTTCGAGCCTATATCTGAATGAAGTAGACAGATATTGCCGGGTTCTATTAATATTTAAATACTACAAAAGCCTTTATAATACCCACGTTCCTAAGCCTACTGAAAAGCGGCCCTTTTGCAGAGGATTTAACGTGACGGGTGACTCATAATAAGTATGGTGCGTTACTTTACACTTTCTGCTGGTCCCACCTACCTCTTTGAAAATATAGTCATATATGTATGTAACTTCAAATAAAGGGATGAAACCACAATGCTCAAGATGAAAATTCATGCATTCGCACGCTATTTCATTCATTCTGTCATCACGAATCCTCTAATAAATCTAACTGGGTTTATATTCAGGAAGTGTATGCTGGATCTTTTATTGTATTTCATTTTTTTTTGTTCAGTAAATGTACTATGTATATGTACTTACTATTGTACTTATTATCTATGGACTGAAATAGACTAGGTCCCACGATACAGGGATTCCTGGGTTCTAGTGTGCTCTAGCTATGTGAAAACACATCTCACACCAAGCCACAGCGTACCATCTCACAGTATAGTCTGATAGAGTTATGTGTAAAAGAAAAGAAAAATAAAGGTAAAATATAGTCCAGAACAATTTTGGTGTCATTTTCTTGACAATCTAAATAATTATTAAACTCCGTCAGTCTCCACGACAGTGTGTCACAACCGCTTAAACCTCGTTAATGATGTAACAAAACAACTAGGGAATTAAGTGTCAACTATCACAATTGTCCTGAAGGTAGTAAACTGGGGAACTTTAATTAGACCCTGTATTCTGACTGAAAGCGCTGTTTTATTAGCCACCGGTAGCAGTTTATCGCTTTCCGATTACCATTGCCGACAAACGTGAAGTTACATCGATAATTCTTGTAAAATTTAGTGGATGAAACAAGTCCTTTTGAACCTTACTCCGTATTAAATACGAATCAATTTTAATTGTTCGTGAGCGGTAAGAGTAAGGTGAAAATTGTTTTTGAACAGCGGCAGATTGCGCTAACTTCATGTGTGGCTGAGGTCGCTATAACTATTTAATAAAGACATTGAGAGCTTCAAATGAATCGCGTCCATTAAGTACAACGTTAGCAATATAAGTTTCATAAGTGACACGAATTAAGTGATTAGAACTTGATTGTAGCACTTAAAGCGAACATTATAATGTAAAGGATAATTAATACTAGAGAACACCAGCGTGGATTATGTTCAGACACTTCACACTAAATTGAAACTTAATGAAAAAGGGAATAAATCAAATCGAGCTTAAACTTATATGTAGAGAATGAAATCGATATAAGGTCCTTCAAATTCAAATTCAAATTCAAAATGTTTTTATTTCATATAAACCTATTACAGGCGCTTATGAAACGTTAGGATGCTAGTTGCACGGTTCCAAAATGTCATTCCAATGGAGAAGAACCGGCAAGAAACTCCAGAGGTTACTCATTTAAAAAAGAAAGATGGTACAAATTTGTAAATTTACATATGTAGTTTCATTATGCGACAACAAAGCAAACTAATAGTGATAGAAGGGAAAAAAAAACAAATGACTAACCTATGTTTTGGATCCAATTTGTACCAGTCTTGAGACATATTCGGAATTTACATATAAGTTATTAATACAAATATTAAATATATATTATTTATATATGTCGAGATTAAGTTCGTCCTGAAAATAAAACTTTCTGGTGTACGTTAACTTAAATTATTGAATCAGAAGGCAAATTAGCCATATAAAAATGAGTGCTGTAGACTTTCACATAAGACACAATATCGAGTGGGATGGAACGTTAGAATACCACCTACAAAATCCTATTCTGCCTCGTTGGTCTAGTGGTTGCTAAGCGCGACTGCTGAGCACGAGGTCCTGGATTGGAATCCCGGGTCGGGCAAAGTGTTACTGGGTTTTTCCATTAGGTAATTCTCAGTAGCAGCACGGAGTCTGGATTTGTGCCGGGTTGATGGCAATAGGCTCGCCTATTACATTGGAGCCTAAAACATAACTGGCGAAATGTGGATGCACTATATGTGCACCTCTGCCTACTCCTTCGGGGAATGCAGGCGTGATATAATGTTGTTGTTTTTTCATGTTAAAATCCTAATTCGGGATTCCAACTATGCTACAAACTGAGTTCGTTGCTGACCAAGACTAGGGAAGCTTAGTATACAAAGGTGTAGGTCAAATTATACGACGGTCATCCATCAACGAACAAACCAAGGCATGTGTCTAACAAGCCAGTAAAGTGCTCGTCAAAATACAGCCTTATAATCTGCAATTCCCTAGGGTCACCCCTTCACTGACTCCGAAAGTCGTAAAAGGAAACCTAAAAAAGGAATGGCCTTGATAGTACGTACCTACCAACAGCTACAATGTACTGTAGCAATAAACACAAAGTCGGCAACCCTAATGCAGTTGCTGAATTCTAAGCTGCCCGCTATTGTACATTATATTATGCACAATTGTACATAAAGCATAATTTTCTGCTAGAATACTACCACTGCCTGTGCGCGAAGCAGACACAATAGTTAAACAATCATGTCCTGGGAAAGGATTAATTTTAAGTCAAGGCGTCACTGTATATAGTGAATATGATGAGCAATTGAGAATTCTCCCTATACCGCACCAGCTAGCGTAAGGAAAAACAAAAAGCGTCACAAATCTGTGTGGAAATAATACCAATTGACCTGATTAACCTATATGCATTTGCCGACCCAATTCCAGCAATGAGGAAATAAAGGGAATAATATGTAAACGTGGAAATAATATGTAGATACAAGGATGATATCACAATAAAATAAATGAGGAAGGTAGAAAAATTATCCAGCAAGCGACGTATAGCCGTCGGTATCGTATCTTTCACTTAAAATAACATAATACGTATTTGTTTTTGCCTTTATCCATCAAAGCGGTCGGTCTGTTTTACGAGCGAACATGGTAGATACTGGTTGGATACTGCCTATACCGGGTATTCACGAAATAGTTTTGTTTAGAAAGTCGTTCGATACTTCATTGAATAGTTAGGATATCGTCGAAGTAGGGTTAGTATGGTTATTGGTTTAGAGGGACAAAATGATTTATGATTAAAAGTTTAGGTTGTCGAGTTACATATGAAAATGATTATTATTTTAATACTAGCTGACGCGGCGAACTTCGTACCGCCGTTCTTTTTTACCATTTAAACCTTTCCTGGATTTCCACGATTTTTTCAAGACCAAAATTAGCCTAGTCGGTCTAGCCGTTCTCGAGTTTTAGCCAGACTAACGAACAGCAATACATTTTTTATTTATAAAACATCATTCAAACAAATCAAAAATAACTTGATATAGCATCACTTATAAGCAAATATTAGCGAGCCAATTTAGATTTTTCGTATGTCTGGTCTGCGACGATTTTGGTCATATCCAAGAACAAATACATAGTCACTTGCACAAATGACGAGTGAGACCATATTATACATGTATTATTTATAATTGTCTACTCATTTTTTTAGGAAACGTCGCCCTCCGTTAGGACTTTCTTTAGTATCGTGGGTGCGTTTCACAAACTCGAAATATCACATACATAAACACCCTGCCTCGGGACAAACATGTGCCGTTCACTTAATTTTGTCCCGTGTGGGAATCGAACGTAAATAAGTTAATATAGCAGTTCAATCGCTAAGTTACTGCGTCAATCAGGTGATCATATCGAATAATGCAAGCTAAAAATGCAATGCAAGGATTAACTACTACTTACTATTACAATACTCCAAAAACCTAGAATCAAAAACGTCACTAAAACAGAGCACAATAGGTGCACTGCAGTAGGCAAATTTCCAGCGGCACCTATAACTCTTCACGTGACTGGAGTGTTTCAAAGTCCTGTTTTATATTCCGTTTGTACCTTCCGGACATCATGCGAAGCTCTAAATCGTCAGAGAATATGCTATTTTTCACCGTTTGTAAAAACACTGATTGTAAAATACGTGTACGTTTCTCTAGGACCTTATTTTTACAGGTCGGCGGACTTTTTCCGAAAATAGAAGTAAGATTTTTAGATGACCTTCTTTTGTGATGGGCACTGGATCTACTTCGGATATTGCGCTGAACTTTGTGGTTTAATTCTGGAAGAAGCATTGGAGTTGCCTATAGTGAACTGACCACTTCATATATACCTTTATGGAGGTGGTTCCAAAGGTGATTTTAATTTTGATATGTAGGATTGTAGGTACGTTAACAGACTCGAAATTAAGTGAACAAGCGCTCAAACTAGGAGACTTGCACATAATCTACTAGTACTTTAAACCATATGACCCGTGCAGTAGCCAAATGAACCCTTTGTGCGCAAGACAATTAGCGACATGACCAATTTAGTCCAATGTGGAGCTAGTTCTGTGTTTTGATTAAAACACAACTGTACAAAAACAAATGTTAAAATGTCTTTCGTTCTACAAACAAACGACATGAAAAATACAGGTTGCATTATAGTCAAAACTCGACTGTAATTTAATGTCTATGTAACACGTATTATATGTACTTTTCAGTACTCTGCACTTCATCTCCACCGACTTTAACAATGCCAAAATATTTCTCACGGTGCACGGCAGAATTTTCTCTACACGAAATAATAATATAGATGTGAGCTTTTGTATGTGCCAAAGAGATGAAACCATATATATTTTTCCTAATTAGATGTATTATTTACTTTCACCGTCCGAAGAAAAGCCCAAAACATGGCGTCCGCCATTAGAAGTCATCTCAAGTTAATGGCTCTATCTGATATAACTGTGTGACCGCAGCGCCGCGATCGTGTTTAACTCTATTAGCATTATAATGTGTAGTGTTATGGCGGCTATGGGAAATTGGGAACACCATAGGTGATGGTGTTATCGCGTTCGTTATACCGCCCGATATTAGCCATGAGAGCGCTTGGCCGGCTTGGCCAACCGAATTCTTGATAACGTTATCTGTAAATTTCTTTTGAATTAAGTCGGAGCGCGCAGCCTCGTTTAGTTTTTGATTGATATTTAATTTGGTTTATCAGTGTTCTGGATAAGAAAAGTAAATGCGCGATGTAGATGGAAGACGGGTTTGTTGTGTTTGTTAATGTTGAGACCATTGCGACGTTTATTTGAAATGAAATCTTGCTAAGTTAAAATTAAATAGCTGTAGGTAATTACTTATATTGTGAGCTTCATTGTTGGTAAATAAGATATTTCAAAGCTATAAAACGCACCCTTAAAACAGCAGCAATTCCTTGTAGAGTTACGTTTTTAAAAGCAGAAATGATTAAAAATCCAAAACTGCTGCCCACAGAACTCTCACAAACTCTAAATAATCAACTCTGGAGCTGACTGGGCAATTACGTGATTGTCAATTAAATGGTTTATATACCATTCTGCTTTATCGACAAAAATTCAAACTCAAAATACAAGAGCGCTGTTCCCTGGTCCCTTAGAAATTACATTAATTTTCCTAGATACTGCTGCAAAATGCTGTTACAAAAACAATATCCTCCCATTCTATGCGTCTTGGAATTTTTTGTGGAATAATTACAGGGCTTAGGCCGCATTAGGCGTTTTATACTTGACGGCGGGAAAAATATTCTTTTACGATATTACTTTCATTATAGTAAATACCGCTGTAAAAACGGAGGCCGCTCTTTTGGGCGGTGCAAGTTAGGCCGCCGAGGTATATAGGTATTGTGATTTAGAAAATACAACAGCCCTTTCCAGTAAAATTTACGTATTTATTAAAACTTCTCTTTATCACGTAACTGATAAGGTTCTCCTGACCGATTTTCGGTCACGGCGGCCTGTCTCATCTGTAACTAGCTAACTGCGCAGGAGATATTATAGTGGACAAGTATGCGTGTAAACACAGGTGCACTCCCTATTCCCTCACGTCATAGTCGATTTGACGGTAGACCGAAACGACCGGAGAGAAATCAGGCGCATGAACGTAGTTAATAAATTGTTTACAAAGAAGAATTGTCTACCAGTCAACATACATACATTCTTCAATATTGCTAGTTAGTCATGGTACGAGAACTTACTAGGTATTCCATTTCTCAGATTGCAGCCAATGTATCAAAACATAGCGATTCAAATTCAGTGAAACGCTCCATGTAATTATAGTTCAATCATTGCCACCCATCATAATTATCTACGTTATGCAAATTTAAGGGCAATTAATTCTAATATGACGTTTTATTAACATAATGTATATACGACGCCATATTTCATTCTAATAGCAATTAACAATCGTAAATTTTTGAATTTCAATTGCCGTTGAGATTTTAACAGCCATTTAAAATTAATATACCCACATGCATAAAAAAACGTATCTTTGAAATTTACGCGTGTAATACAGGATATATTCCATGATTAATAATTATATTCGTTAAGCGAAGGATCTGGGCAATGCGGCTGGGTTGCCCGTAAAAATAAATAAGACCACAAATTGAGATGACTCGGAGGTTCGATGTGCGTTTAAACAGGGTTGCCAGGGTCGTGTAAATAGGAAAATATGGCCGGCCAACTTTTAAATAGACTTGTCTACGGTTTAGTTTCGGAAACATTGCAAAAAATGTGCGCCAAGGGAAAGTTAGGTTGGTTTGAAAATTAAGTATTTTTAGTCACATAATACTATTATAAAATTAGTTATAATAAAATTAGTTGAATTTTTTATGAATAGATAATGTGCACTATAATTATAATAATTCAGATTTTATTCAGTTGTTTGTAAGTATTTCAAATTAAACGGCTGAATGCGTTCAAACAGATACATATCAATAAAGTGAAATCATTTCAGCAAATTATGGACCGTGTATAATTTAATTTAGTTATCCACATTCATCTATTATTTTGAGTGGAACTAATTAAGCGCATAAACTGTATTGCAAACATCAAATGTAGTATATTCATTTTTAATATTATTATTCAATACCACGAAACTAGTGATTGCCTCGTTGGTCTAGTGGACAGACTGGGCGACTGCTGAGCACGAGGTCTAAGGTTCGATTTCGGGTCCGGTAGAGAGATTCTAGGTTTTTTCCATTAAGTGATTCTGTAGCTGCACGTTACGTCTTCTATTACATTGTGACCTAGAGTATATCGATTGCAAAGAAAGCTTTATATCTACGTATGTATTTATATACTATCTCATGTTTACTGAACGCTAGCATCGGGTGGAGGCCAGTACCTGTATACAGGTACCCATCTTTCACCATGTTACGTTCATACCTGCCACTGTAAGCTACTTTGTCTATATTTAAGATAACCCTGTAAAGAGAAAATAAAAAAAACATAATTGTATTTTACAAAATGTGGATGTAACTTCTATACACCTCTGCCTACTCCTTCGGGGAATACAGGCGTGATATAATGTTATGTAACTACGATATTACAAATCTGCTCAAGAATATAAAAAAAACTGTTCGGATATTTTTAATGAACCCCTAACGAGAAGGTACATGACACTAGAAAAATAGACAGCCCTACAACACATAATTACAACGTTCGTCTACCGAGCCCTTTATAATTAAATTCCAAAGCATCAGCACTTATCATCACTTATAATAATTAAAAATTAATTATGACCCACTGGAGGCTTGGAGTGCAAGCTTCTTCTTAATTTCACTGTGTGCTTTACCGGCATCCTATAATTAACGCTGTGTTGTTTTTTATCTATGGTTATTAGTCCCACAATATCCAAGACCAATTGGGTATTTTAGGGTTAACCAACCCCACCTTCCTAGCTTAGTTACCGATTCATTTCCAACGTAAATTAGGTAACGTTCCTATAGAAGTATAGATCCTTAGATGGTACCTATGCTTTTTTATGTATCTCAATATTTCCATAGTATCCTAAGTTTATGTCCTAACTAGCTGCGCCTGTGGTATTACCCGCTACATTTATCGGTATAAAAAATAGCCTGTTGAGAAGTAACAAACATATAAACACACTCACAAACTTTCGCCTTTATAATATTAGTGTGATATACGTGTGAAGTAGCTTACAGTAGGAAATTATAGTTGATTCGCTGTAAAGTTTATTAGATGTGCGTGACGTTTTATATACGATAAGTACCTAAGTTACATTATTTTATTCCAACATAATAATGTGATAACCTCATAATTTGTTTCTCAGATAAAGAGCGAATCACAACGGATGACAGCAATTCACCTGAGATTACTTTAATCAAAATTACTTTTTCACTTATTTTATAAAATAGGTACTAAGAAAAAGTAATCTTGCAAGGCAAAATATCGTTGCACAAACCAAGTTTCATTCCAATAGCTTGAATAAAACTCCTGTCCAAGTCAATCGAAGTAACACAATTGCTACAATTTACTTGAAACTTAGATCGTACGATAAGTGATCGCAGTGTTGTTCTTCCATCCGGATCGGCGAATCAAATTAAAGTTTAAATAATGGTTATCTGAGGTCCGTGGCGAGTGTAATGCATTTTCGACCGCACGCACGTCGACCGCAATTGTCAGTGAATTTCCGAACGGTGCGGTCAATCTACACGTCTAATCTGTTGTTGGATCTGAAGGGAATCCGGTGTGAAAGTGGTCTGTTCCGAAACGTTTATTTTGGATAAAATTTGGTAGGTTAGTGAGGGTTTTAAATACGTAATTGATTAAAAAATAGTGACGAATTGTCACTTAGCTACGTGCTACCTCTAATTAATTAAGTGTGTACACTAATTCACCGAAGTTAAAATGAAAGTCTAAAAGTACGTTTCTTTGTCAACTGATCACGATAAATTATATGAAGCAATTGTAATCAATAAATGTATATCAATACATTGGTTTGTAGATAAGAAAAACTAACTTCATTGATATGAAGCTAGTTTTTATTCAAACATCGCCCCACGGTAGGCATTTATCCTGTATCGTTGTAGAACTCACCCCGTTTCAAAAACATGCAATACATATAATAATCCCAGACTTGGGGCAAACATCTGCGGATCGCACAAATTTTTGTTCCGTGCGGAAATTGAACCCTAAGGGAAGGCTAAGGGACTGGACTCCTGCGGCAAGGGTTGTCCTCGCAGTAGTCCAGCCGCTTAGCCACAGTACCAATTAGATCGTCAAAAGCTTAAACTCAAGGTACTATAGGAGGATACTTTTTTCTGGAGCAGACATTCAATGGTTTCATCACATCTTGAAAGTCACATCACACTAATATTATAAAGGCGAAAGTTTGTGAGTGTGTTTGTATGTTTGTTATCTATTCACACGACACACGCAAACTGCTACACCGGGATACCGATTTTGATGAAATTTCATATGGAGGTAGGTTACTCTTTATCCTGAAAAAATATAGCGGTTGACACCGCGGGGCGCAGCTACTTGTATATACCTGTATAGTACATATATATGTTAATTCTTATATATGCACCAAACAAGATTGAATCCGACGTTTTGAAACATACAGGAGGTACCCAAACCATAATATCCAATATGTAAGTAATTAATTACGCCAACCACTCTAAAATCCCCCGGGTGACGTTAACATAATTGACAATTACCAAACTGTCTTCTTTCAATTTCAGATCCGCATTAAAGCTGTTATTATTATTATTAAAGATGTATCTTTATGTGATTTATACGTCACTTCCGGGTGCAAGCTGAGGTTAACGCGGAAGGCATAACCATTACCATTAATAACATTTTAAAATATATTATAATATTGAAATCGGTTTGGCCGTCCGCTAATGGACTTTCCCTGCGTCTTGTCTGTCAAGAATTTAAAAACGAATCATTCATATTTGTACCTACTTCGTGTGGTATCGACAATCACATGAGCCACTGAGTAGCTTATATTATGGTTAACCTGTCGGGCCATGGAAGAGGTTCTTTGCATGGCTACCCGCTTCAGATACAGGCTCAGATACGGTCACTAACATTCGATTTAATTCACCGAATTTTGACGACCTGATTAGCTCAGTGGCTGAGCGATTGGACTGCTGCGCTAAGGGTTGCAGGTTCGATTCCTGCACGGGGCAAAACTTTGTGCGAACCACAGATGTTTTTCCCGAGTCTGGGTGTTTGTGTATGTGATATTTCATGTTTGTGAAATGCACCCACGATACAGGAGAAATTCCTAGTGTGGGGCGACGTTTATTAAAAAAAAAACAATAGCTCAAAACGGTCTAATAACAAAACGCAAGGTTCGATACAATATAAATAGACACATTGTGAATATATCTTACAAATAAAAACTAAAGTCTTAATCAATCTTACAATTAATAAGTACTAGCTGATCAGGCGAACTTCGTAATGCCAATTAAATATTTCCTGATCTTCCACGAATATTTCAAGACCAAAATTAGCCAAATCGATCCAGCCGTTTCCGAGTTTTAGTGAGACTAACGAACAGCAATTAATTTTTCTATTATAATAGATGATTGTAAATCCCTTAAAACCTATTTATATTAAACTATTAGTATAAACAAATTTAATTAGTAGCAGCAGAAACAATTCATCAGTAAAATATTAGAATTAAAACGGAAACCGTAGAATATCTGTACAGCTCCTACGAACTACTGGATTGTATCTATAGAACGATCCTTCGCCGAACCAACTGAATAATGCAGAATATTCTTCAGACGAAATCTCTGGGGATCTCGGTATTTTATTATACTGTTTAATTAAAATCATGTTACCATTCCTTTTGTGTAGTATGGACTCTTCTTGAAAACGTGTTCGCTGTTTAGTATTTTAGATAAATACTATAGTTTCTAAATGTGGGGAGAGATAACCCACGTTGCGTTATAGACGAAATTAAAGGCTTTTGACAATAATCGAGCCCTTTACAGATACAAAAAGTTAAAATATTCTCCTGAAAATTATATATATATTTTTTAAGAGACGCTCAAGAAAGAGAATTGACAGAGAATAAGGAGGACTATACCCAGAGGTGATACCGGGCTGAAATATTGATGACGACGATGCTCCAGCCCGATTGCAGTTGTCGTCAAAGTCTACGACAAATCTACGATTTGACAGCAGGATGTCTTGATGTGTAGTGGATGGTCACCAATCAAGAATGACCGCGGTACAAAAAAACTTAAGTTCACGCCTATATTCCCTGGGGAAACATAGGACAGGTATGTAGCACACAGCGATGACAAGTCATCGTCGACATTCTTCTTTTTTATTTTAATTTGACTGTGGTTGATTTTTTTATGTTTATATTTATTTGAGATTCAACCTTTTGAGCCACTTTTATGCTTTGTAATTTCCTTGATAATTGTACGTCGTGTATGCAAATAAAACAATTCTTTCTTTCTTTCTCACACCCACATTTCGTCAGTCACGTTGTCGTTCATTGTGGCGTCCTAAAGGGGAGGCCTTTGTTCAACACTGAACGTCTTCCAACTGATGATGATGATGATCTAAGCTTATGTGTCAAACTTAAACTTACTATTGAAAACTCAAATCGTTTGTTATTTCTATGACAACGAGTAAAAAGCCCTTTGGAATGCACTAAAATCTGTAGTATGCAGAAAACGCGACGTCCTAAGACAGTTTTCTGGATACGAAATGCATTCTGTCAACTGATCTGCCTGGTTAAATCCTTCACGTTATTTACTTTTGTACCTCATAGTAGATATCCTGTATATCTGCGAGTAACGCACAGTGAACAGAAAATATTCCAGTGGGTCATTATTATTTATAATTACAGTATGTGATGATAAGTGTTGATATTTCGGAGCATAATGATGGGCCTCCGTGGGCCGATGAGCATTATAATTATACGGTATTTGACCATAAGCAGTATTTTTAGATACGGCGCCGCGATCCCCCATTGCGTTTACAAAAACTTGTCTGCAGGTGCACCCTCTTTTTAAATTGATTTTATTCACCTTATAGGTGAAAAAATTTAAAATTACAAATCGTAAAAAATGGTATTACCTACTCCTACTGTAACACTGCCAACTCTTTCACGGATCATATCAATTAATTTATGAGAATATAAACATAACACCACGTCTATATTCCCCGAAGGAGTAGGCAGAGGTGCACATATAGTACACCCACATTTCGCCAGTTATGATTTTAGGTCCTAATGTAATAGGGGGCGAGCCTATTGCCATCAACCGGGCACAAATCCAGACTGCGTGCTGCTACTAAGAATGGAAAAACCCAGCAACACTTTGCCCGACCCGGGATTCGAACCCAGGACCTCGTGCTCAGCAGTGGTACTTAGCAACTACTAGACCAACGAGGCAATCACATGAGCACGTTTATGAGAATATGTTAATGGTAATTAATAGACAATCTATAAAAAACTATTTTATTAAATAAAAGTACCTAGTTATGCGGTATTCATAACTTTGCCGTTATAACAGAAATGTACATTATTTTCTGTAATATATTTCTGTCATACTCAATAAAATTGAAAGAGAAAATTCAATTTATAAATTATTCCATTAATATTACTGTACAGTTGAGTTAAATAACAGAAACGATTTATTTATTTAATCTGGTAAAATACACTGGTAATTAAAATCGTGAACTAGCTCTTTTATGCTGTTACTAATATGAATATGGCTCTGATATTATTGAGTTAGCGTGCATTTTAATAACGAGCAAACTGATAGTATGTTGAATAAGGAGACGTTGATTAAAGTTGTAGAAGATTCTGGAAGAAGTTGTCGTTATGATAGAATCAATTGGACGTAGTTAAGCACAAAGAATACAATCCACATAAAACTAATTTTGAGATATTTGACTGTAAGTTTAGATCGTATTTCTTTATCAATGCGATACAGTAAACCTGCTGGTTTAATGGCAGACGAAGGTTATTTTCTCGTATTTCAATATTTGAATTATGGAATTAGGTTTATTTTTTTACCTCTTTAGTATGTCTAACTTAATTTTGGTGTTGGTGTGGGATGGATTCTTTCTGCTTTACTGCGTCCAATTTTAATGTATCTTTGGAAGTCAAGTAATACGAAAACGTAGTATTGTCTACGAGGACCTCCGAAGAGACTAAATGGAACCACAATGTAAGTAGTGATGATCGCCAGTAGTATTCATTGCACCGTGGATTTTTGGCCCAATTTGTTAATTTTTTCCTCCTATCACATTACTTTGTTGTCGCATAATAAAACTTTGTAAATTTACCTTTTTGTCCCATATTTTTTAAATGAGTAACCTTTGGAGTTTCTTGCCGGTTCTTCTCCTTTGGAATGACATTCTGGAACCGTGCAACTATCATCCTAACGTTTCATATGCGCCTGTAATGTTCTATTATAAATATCTGGCGATTGAAAAATCAGCCGTAGTGTTCTGAGTAAAAAAGGAACAGTATAAATATCGCAGAGCTATTTAAACAATATTTCCCAATCACTTGAATTTCTCTTAAACCATTGTCAATTACTACGTGTATCTAATTAATGTTTCCACAATAATGAAAGCGGTCGTGACTTCAGCCCACGACGTAACGTGCCAGACGTGATCCGTCCAAATATTATTCCAGATTAATTCGTTTAATTCACTTTGAGGCCATTATTCAATCAAATCGACCTTGATTGATGTCAATAGAGGGATTAACTTAAGCCGACCGATCTTAGAATTTGTAATTTATTATATTTCGACATGTTTATGATACATTATATTTTTTTCGTTATATAATATCTATGTGTATTAACATATTAATTATACTAGCTGATACTCGTGTCTTCGCTCATTCATTGCAGTTCATTTTTTCTGGATAAAAATGAACCGATTTCCCCACAAGGTCTTAACATTTTGTCCTTCCAAAAGTTATCAATTAGATATAAAGTTTACTGACAAGCTATAATTGTTTTCGAAGATGATGCTGATGATGATGATATTGCTTCATTTAAGTCACGTTTAACCGTTATGGTGTGATAATTATCATCATCGGCTAGAATATGTGCAGTGTAGAACAAAGGTACCTTTAGAAAGCAAATGTTTAATTTAAATCTAAGAGTTAGAACATCTGTAAAATTATAATTTTAAAACGACCGTGATTGGCTCAAGAAGTAACTTCTATAATTTAGATGCCTGCTTTGCTCAACATTACATCCATTAACGTATACACTAATTCGGGCCAGATATTTCTAATTTTGCACTCAACCCCGGAGTACGTTGGAAAGGTAAAATTTAACATATTCCGATCCGCTGATTAAAACGTTCATCGAAATAAAACTAAAATTGCTGTCAACTAAAACATGAATGATATTCCACAGCTATTTCCACATCACAAAATAGGTACAACGAATTAAACGTATCTATCTGAACCACAATGGCACCGCACGTTATGAATTAATAATTATGAACGTAACTTCAATAATGCTTTAATTAGATTTGCTATTACTTGATAATTTAATGTAGAACATGACGTGTAAATGTTCCTATCATATTCAACGTGAGTTCGATGAATTATTCGGTACCGTTCGGTAGTAGGTACTTAGTACCTAAAGATACGTATAGGTGTGTTGGGTATTATAGGTACTTAAGAAGGCTGAGAAATGATTTTTTAAATCAAGTAGGCGGGGTACGGCTTTATTCAACAAACGTGGCAACTACTGAGTTCTACATTGCCATTAAAAAAAACAAGCTTGTGGTAATGGTTCCATGTTACATGAATCTTTCAGAGTTTTATCATTTTTACGATAGGTAACTTTAGTTAGTTTTAATCAATTTTTAAATTTTAAATTGTTGGATTATTAAGTACCTAGTACTGCCCGTGGACACGAGAAGACTGATGAATGTATAAGAATTTTAAAATATTGGTTGTGCCAAAGGCATTATTCGTCTAACAAAAAGTTTTTAGAAATGGTTCACCGCAGTCTGCTTGTAAGAAGTTATTCTGCTTCGGCGGTCAATTTGGCAAGTTTAAAGTAGCCTCCAGCAAAAGCAATTAATAAAGTTAAGCAGCGGCTGCTGGGCGAGCCCCGGCGGGGTTCGAACCTTGGATCCAGATCTAGCTTTCTTTTGCGATTGTCGCCGGTCGCTATAGAACCAAAATCTTGGTTAGATTGAGGAACAAAGAGAGGTGAAAAAAGGAAAAAGAGACCTTGACCCCTGAGTTTGTTTCGGCATTTCTTCTCAGAGGTTGTCAATTAGGAAAAGCCGACTCCATTTAGTCTTTAAAAAATAATGACGTGTAAAAGTGTTTCCTGCAAATCTATTTGCAAAATTAAAACATTTATCAACGTTAACAGATACTGCCTCGTTTAAAGGCAAATTAGAACTAACTCCTATTTCCTATGTATAGGTATACAATTAGCTTCCCACCTCTAAATTGCTTCATAATCCTCAAAAAGTGTATATAGCTCGTACTAAACGTATCCTCTGACTCAACAATAAAATAATTATAAAAATTCAACGCTTTGAAAAACGCATTGTGAAAGTGAGACAAGGCAAATCTGATTAAAAATTAAATCATGACATTATCATTCTTTCTGCGTCGATGGAACCTAGACAAGACATAACTACTATAGATTTTACAAAAAGAACTAATTATATTATGTGTATATATACAGTAACTGTATAGTTACATTTCTACAATCCCTTATCTCCGTCAAACCTCGTGTTTTATCGTATGGTTGATAATCAAACCGTCAGTTTTCTTCGCTACTTGTATTATGCCATAATATTATTTACAAGCTCACAAACAACCCAGATTTCCTTCACCACAAAGAATAACGCCCAATCATTTATCTGTACATGTCTAGTCATTAATCTATTATGTTCTGGAGGTTCGCTATTCACTGTATTACGGATTTTATGGAGCTTCGTACAATATCCCTTCTATTGTTCATTTGTATGACTTCCTTTTAATTCTGTGAACGAGAACTCGGTAAGTGACATTCACTCCTTTCAGCGGTTGGCATGTTCATATTTAAATATCTTATTCTGCGTTTATTTATGTTATTACTAACTGCGCCCCGTGGCATCCGCTGAATTTTTTCCGGATAAAAATTAATCCAGGGTGTCTGCTACCTCCCAATTTTGGCAAAATTGGTCCAGCCGTTTGAGCGTGAAGAACTGAAGACGTAATACACATACAAACACACACTTACAAACTTTTGACTTTATATGTGTGATGTGATGTGAACGAATGTAGCTTTTTTGTATCGTGCTTTGCATTTTTTAAACTTTAAAGTAAACACAAGAATGTATTATCTAGAAGACCAAAACCACTGTTACGATATCTAGAATACTGTCGGAATAGGATGAAAATGGACGGCCTCTACGTAGGTAATACCACTCCACATAGGTAATGCGACACCGCGTGACCTTTCCAATATGTCAATTAGCTAATACTGATACGAAAAAGACGGTAGAGGTACATTTACACACATTTACCTGGCTACCGCTAAAAATACATAACATAACACATAACATAACATCACGCCTGTATTCCCCGAAGGGGTAGGCAGAGGTGCACATATAGTAAACCCACATTTCGCCAGTTATGTTTTTTAGATAAAAATACATCAAAGCAAAAACTAGCCCACTATAGTTCGCCAAACAAGATTCTCCAAATCATCCTAAAGGAAATATATGAGCCATGTGAGGTGACTAAGCACACGAAAAAAGTAATTGTCATGAAATATTTCTTTCAAAGACCAAATTATAAGAAGCGAAACGAGCGTCGAGTAGTCGGGACGTCTTTAAAAATATTTACCGAGTTTGAGTTCTGTCAACAAATTAGTCAATGAAGGCGGCTCTCCCGTCAACGTCATTTTAATGATGGCCGTTCCATAAATACCTTTTGTACTTTGTTTAGCTTCACTTAGCTCATCGACCTGAATTCTGTGACCTCGAGAAAGTAATCAATTAGCTCCCTATAATTTATTACCCCTTATAATGTAAAAATAAGTTACAAAGTTGCCAGTACTCTTGAGATTTTATGGGAAAGTTAATAAGAAATACATAATATATGAGTTAAATGGTATGATTATATAATAGGGTCTACTTTTTCACGAATAATTTTGGGAATTATGTCGCAAAGATCAAAAAAATCTTCAATTGAAACTACATTTTTTAATATTTTTTTAAGCTGTATGTTTTTCATTCTCTGCGCATGCCGGTTCCACTCACTTGAAATTTGGGAATGCACGTATATAACCACGTGAGTTCAGCAGCCCGTTTAGTGGATAATACTCAGGAAAGTTATTATTGTATTTGGAAAGTATATAGTATACTATCCCTACTTGTATCCCACTAAATTCCTGTTGGGTTGCCTAAATTTCAACTCTCTAGAAGTGAGAAGGTCGCGCGATCAGATGACTGTAATATTTAAAATTCTTAGGGGGATTATTGACGATCCCGATCTGCACAATGAAATCTGCAATCTATTTGTCCCAGACAATTACTGCCGTGGCAGAAAATATCGCTTGCTAGCTGTTCCAACTAGCCATACCATAGCGCACTCCAAGTCGCCTATTCCTAGGACATTAGCCGCTATTAACGCTTTCCTGAACTCTAGCACAGGTCTTGATATGTTTGCGGATGAATGGAAGATGATATTGTCAGAATGTTTGAATTTTTGTGAGAAGAATGCATGACTGTGTTAGTAAATTATATGTTTAAATAGTGTAATTGGCTTCGGCCGTTCTATTTAAAATAAAAAAAAAATAGTATATTTCGATATTTATACATTCTCCTCCAAAATTATCTTTAAAGATTAATTTCATTGCGGGTTCCAAAACAGTCGAGTCATTTCTCTAGGATGCCTCGCATCTAGATCTTGGCTTACAGGAGTTGCAATGATGGGCAAGAGTAGTGGGCTTGTACAAATAACAAAAAAAAAACTTTGTAATATTATATAAGTTGTGTCAAAGGTAAGGTATATAGCGAGTCCCAAAACTTTAGTTATTTCCAGGTAGTTGGTACTGTAGACAGCTGGCAGGTATACCAGCGCTACTTGCAAGCCTCTCCGATACAGCTAATGAATGTATCCAATGTAAGGAAGTTAATTAATTACGCGGAGTTGTTTCTCTGCTCCATACTATTTGTATCATTATCTTTGTTTTCTTATAGTATGAGTCTCTGTCGGTGGTCTGTTGTCGTCAAAAGGGATTTTTACTTTTACTGCGTTAAAGGGATACTTAGTAAGACTAAATAAAAGATAGAAAACATCTTTAAAAATACTGAAGAACTTGAGATCTTCGTGTTGAAAAATAGGATACTTTACAAAAAGTTGCAGAAATTGCATTTTTATTTTCTGCCTACACTACTAATGATAAAAATCCTAGAGTAAAAACTCACATGATATTTCAATTACGATATTTAGTCGGAGGGTCTTTAGGTACTTACCTATCATTAGGTAGCACGAAAAGAGCTTCCACGAGCGACGATATTAAATTGATCGCCGGGCGCACCCCAGGCTTGCTACCAACCTGTTGACTGGCCAATCTTATTACCACGACATGAGCTATTCTTACCGAGCAGCTTACGTCAACGATAAGAAGAGCGAGTTAAATTTTACAATCGAAGCAAGAACTGCGGAATGACTTTGGGGAAATGTATGGGAATTGTAGCCAGAAATGACGTAAGACATCACTTCGGGCAAAAATCTCCCTCCTTTTTGGGGAATCCAAATTCTTGTCCAGGTTGCCACTCTCAGACGTTTCGTATTGCCATTATGCAAATACTTAACCTCCAAATACAGAGGCACAGATCGGATGATGAAATAAAATTATGCCTACTTGTTATTACTGTATGAATAAATATTAATATCCGGATTGCTTTGAAAGTACTACACATAAAGGTAAAGCTCTCTTCAAGAAAACATATTAAGCAGTGTCTACATAGACATTTAAATTAAAACAAGCTCACAAAGTTTGTATACAAATGAGTTTTGAAGTCAAACAACAAGTCTGCTTCTGACAATGTAACTGACGAGAAAGAAAAATATACTTTATTATGTTTTGGAAAGATTAAAGATGAAAATGATATAAAGGCAAAATAAATAGATACATTTTTGGTTCTTTTCAAAATAATAATATTAGCCTATAAATGTCCAGTACACAGGCCTTGTCTTACATTGATAAGGAATGATCGAGCATTGCATGAAAAAGTTAAATTAATTGATTACGATAATATTTAATTTATTGTCTCAAAAAAAATCTAATTCCTAGACCCCACACTAAGATTCTCTGTGTCGTGGGATTGATGTGTTTTAACTGTGACAGCTAGGCACTACTTTACATGTCTGTAGACTCGAACAGCTAACGTCAAACAGCCACTTATGCAAACTAAGTTACTGAAGTTAACATCGGGACATCTCGTCTCTCGAACATAAATAAAAGTAATTCGACACCAGCTCTAAAGAAATTACCCTGCTGCCAGCACCATTTGTCACTACTCGTGTTCCACGATATTACCACAATTGTGTACAACACTACACCATCTCGATATCGATTATCGATTGAACGTCGCAGCGAGTCGATAATATATCGCAGGTCAACTTCCCAGCATTAACCTATCAGTTTTGAGCCGCGACTATTAAGAACCGGGACACTAAAAGCTACGCGGCTATAAAACCACGGGTGTCTGGCTATCATCAATTATGACATCGATTCGTTAAGTTCATTTACCAATACACTAAAGGAAACATAAAATAAATACAAAACTATCCCATGACAACTCGAGTGATTAATTAAATTAAGTAGCACTTATTTTGACATCACCGGTTTTTATATTAATTGGTCATCATTATTATTGGGATGGATTTACAAATGACAGTGTGAAGTCAGATTTCTGTTATTTCATAGACTTTATTTAGCTCTGAGCAGAATAATATAGCTACGCTGTAGGTAGAGTAGGGTCCTATTATAGTAGTTTATTACAGCTCATACACGCTTCGTAATTTGAATGGGGTTGTGTGAGAGTTATTTATGTCTTTATTTTATGTTCCATTCAGCTCTATTAGTTTCATTCCATGATCCTATAGTATTTTATGCTTTAGTATCGGTGTTCCTTTACAATGTATCTTCACTTTGTGATCCGTGTTCAATTGGACCAACAATAAGTAGAAGTAACAGTATCTGTGATGTAAAGTACGGTTTTATGGGTAAACCGTTAAATTAATTATAATATAATTCAGATAGCTAGGATCCTAGTTTGAGATACCTCATTCGATAACGGTTTTCTCTGGATGAACCGTCGATTTACATTTACCAAATACTGTGAAAAGTCTTGAGATATTGAGGAGAAGCTAATTGTGCCGTACTACTAAGAATATTGCTATTAAAATATTTTGATATCAGTCCATGGCTCCTTGTAACTCCATTGTATAACTGTCGATACGTCTGTCTACTAGTCACATTTTACATACCACCACGCCTGTATTCCCCAAAGAGATAGGCAGAGGTGCACATATAGTACACCCACATTTCGCCAGTTATGTTTTAGGTCCCAATGTAATAGGGGGCGAGCCTATTGCCATCAACCGGGCACAAATCCAGACTCCGTGCTGCCACTGAGAATTACCTAATGGAAAAACCCAGTACCACTTTGCCCTCGTGCTCAGCAGTCGCGCTTAGTAACCACTAGGCCAACGAGGCAGTCCTGTTGCAGACAGTTTTGTTGATAATAATCTACGAATAAAGCTGCAATAATTAAATTATTCTTATTAGCCCCTCTAGAAAAGTCGCACCTCGAACAAAAATCGAATAGAATAAAAAAAAAAATATAGGGATGACATAATTATTCGAATATGTTATCGATGACAATATGCCAAACCACGTTTTGCCACTAGTCTAGAGGAACTGCGGTACTATTGTCACATCTTTCTTTGGTTTTGTTACTACAAGCATTTTGTGGAAACAGTTTTAAAACTATATCTGCACTATTTCAAGCTCTCTAAGTGCACAACCTACAACACAGCTGCATTTACTGGCGTTTCCTTGTGGTATTAATATGAATTTTCCGCAGCTAGCTACCTACTTGAATTAGACTGGCTTTTTCATCCGACTTTAAATATAGGAGGAGGATTATGCACACACTTAAGTTTGTAATCAAAAGTGTATTTAGTTAACATGTCTAGTTTCGTAATTTTTTACTATATTATAAAAATATTCTTGAGATATCTAGAGAGTATTACACCAGTAGGTGAGTAGGTAAGGAGTGTTAAGGGTTTTGTTAATTGATTAACTGAATTCAGACTACTATTATGTTTAAATTGATAAAGGAAACTTGAAAAATGATGGACACGAGCGGGACTCGAAACCGCGACTTTCGCCGTACCGTGGCGCCGCTCTGCCAACTAAGCCACCGTGTCACTGCTTGCATTCATCGAATTTCAAGTTCCCTTTTAGTATTAACGTCTTAAGGGTGACGTCAGTACCTACTATTATGCTTTATTACGAATTCACGAAAACATAGACTTTCATGTGTGTGTGAAAGTTACTACAAAAGCTAAATATTTTTAACCCAAAAAAAAAACTAAACGATTTACCCACGTAAAAAATGGAATCGTTTATTAATTAATCATAGTCAAATCGTTAATGAATACGAATGACAATTGAACTTGTATTTCCATCCATCAAAAACCTATTAACTGTCAATAAGCGTTAGAGAGTTGATAAATCTGTATGTGTGGTATAGACGCGATTATTTTATATATTTTAAATCGATTTGCCTAATGTTTAGAGGGACACCAAAATAAATACCAAGTTTAGACAGGTATTTTCTGATAACCTTCAAAATACAAAGGATTCGAAAAGAGTTCTGTTTTTGGGAACAGGTTATCAGTTTCCAATTGTCAGGTCTACACGCACTTCAATATTATGAGTTCCATGTAAAAGTTAGCTCACTGCCAATCACCGGGCAGTCGGGCACGTATGACAGCGTAGGTCAGATAACCATAAAACTCAATCTGACTAAGCTACTAACTAAGCAATAAACACAGACATACACTGCAGTGACAGACAGTACAGACAACTGACATCACCCCGCTCGCAGCGTGGATAGCCCAGACCTCCACAAAGCCCTCGCCTCAAACGCCAGCAACTAACAGAGACAAACACCAGTGAGTGAGATCACTAAAACTTGCTGTATGCACTTGCTTTTGTTCGTGACTTTGTCTGCGCGGTATTTGGACAAACTTTTCACTGTTGGACGACACTACGTTGCTTGGTGCGCAAAGATTTGCGGGTTTTATCGGCGTACGGAATTATTTATTTTATTTGTTTATTCTTGCTCTATATTTAATTATTTATTATTTTATACAGAATGAACAAGGCGGACTTAATGGCTTAGGCATTGTGTACCAGTCAAACCTTTGGGTACTGCAGAGACAGATCACTGTAGATGCGCAGACAGTTGTGTGAGAAGAAAACATATAAAAGTTGATTAAGTAATTAGATTTACTTATCGGCTTGCTCAATGGTAATACACTCGTTACAACGGCTTATAATGAGTAGCCAATGTGGATTACGATTACGAAATCTGTTTCAAATTCTTGCAAACAACAGCAAACAAGCCATCGCTAACTCTGAACCTTCATGTTTCAAGCCATAGTTCAGCACTATCACCGGTTCGTCATTCAACTTATAACCTTAATAAGTACATCAGAAGGACTCTTTTAGATCTTTCACCTTTTTATGATTAAGTCTAAAATGCTGCTCTAAGTCATTCATCATCATCACTAGCACCATCTGACCTGAACATAAAAATCGTAAGTAAAATCAACAGACTGGTATCAGACACTGGCTATCTGACCCCATTTGATCGCTTTAATAGTGTCAAGGTTGTACAGACGACTGCCATGGTTTTGTTTACATATCCTAGAAAACCCATAACCTTTCATATGACCAGTGTGTAGTATACCATACCTAACATCTGTCACAAGCGTAAATTACGTAAAGTTTCTATAACACTGGACCGTTGCCTATGTTTGTGCAAATAAATATGTCATAGGACGTAGCGTCTGCATGCTACCTATACCTACATAATTTGTTGATCGCGTTAACTCGCGTTATAGTAACGCGCGTCGCGTTAAAAATGCGGCAATTCATGGTAAACAGGTACATATACAAGATTAAATCCTGGGACTTAAACTCAGCAGTCATTTAAACTAGCGATTAACTAATTCCGCTTTAAATAAAGCTAACAATAAACGGTGAAAGTCAACCCAATGTTAATATCGTAGGTGTTGTTTCCGAACGTTAAAACAGTAGTTAGCATCTATCCGCGATCGATACGAAAGTTTAAATCTTCCATTAACAATTCACCGAGTTTGGAGCGATACACAATGCAGTATTGCGTCCTATAGGTTTACGACAAACAACAACTTCCGTTTACTGAACTTTAACATTGTTTAAGTTAACGCTGCGTAAGATTGACTCGGTGAATTATTCGAGCCTTTTTGACGTTCTTTAGGATTTTGATTGAGTCGTGTATTATTTTGAGGCCATTTAAATTACAGTCATCATCATCTTGATGATCTTTGACGACTGATTAGCGCAGTGGCTAAGCGATTGGACTGCTGCGCTAAGGGTTGCGGGTTCGATTCCCGCACGGGGCAAAACATTGTGCGAACCACAGATGTTTGTCCCGAGTCTGGGTGTTTGTGTTTGTGATATTTCATGTTTGTGAAACGCACCCACGATACAGGAGAAATTCCTAGTGTGGAGCGACGTTTTTTTTAAAAAAAAAAAAAAAAAATCTTCAGGTGGAAGACGTCCACTGTTGAACAAAGGCCTCCGACTTAGAACGCCACAATGAACGTTTTGCCATTTGCATCTACCGGTCGCTCGCAGCTCTGACGATATTGTCGGCCCACCCGATGGGAGGCTTGCCAACGCTGCGTCTTCGGGTAAATCAGAGTACCTAAAAAAATATTGTACTTACATTGTGCCTCAAATATATAAAAATACATATTAAAACAGAATTTTATAACCTAACATTTTTGTGTTAAATAGTTTCACGAATGACAGTGCGACGCACCAATCAACGTTTTGACAAGCATATTTGTTTCACAACCTATGCTAGACATGTACCTACACTACTCTGAATGGCAATCATACGCGCGTTCTTCTCTTCCGCAAGCCAGAAATTGGGCTTTTACACTTCGTCAGTACATTGCAAGTTTTTGTCCAAGTGGATTGTAAAGCATTCGGGAGCCACGTCGAGCCAGTAACTCAAGTTCAGCCCGACAGATGGCACTTACTGTCGCCCTTTCCAACTCATTACACGCGTTTTGAATTAATTACTGAACGTGTTTTTTTACAATATTTTCCTTTTTTATTTTTACTTACGTTTTTAGATCCCTCTGGCATTTTAATTGTCGGTGTTTGAAACTTGTCAGCCACAGAATTGATTTGATTAGGTTTATCACAGATTTTATCAGCTATGGCTTGATAAACGATCGGAAAAAAGATCTGAAATTGCGATTAGTCTGATTTTAGTATTTGTCAATAAAACATTTTTATAAAGCTTTGAGATAAGTATATGAAGTCAGCGCATAAATGAGATAATTGAAGATGATAATTGAATGATTCAAACCAGTCAAGATATAATTTAAATTTGCGTCTTTCGACCATTACAACAGAACTATAAAATAATTATTTCCATTGAAAAGTAATCATCTAATATTTACATACAAATTAAAACGCAACACTACTAGCATCAGCTTTCACATCTCAAACGACACTCGACACATAATTGTCATTCATACCACCTCAATGACACTTCTAAGTTACTCCCACGTGAACGGGACAAAAGGGCCTATTTGGCCAAAGACTAGATGTTACCGTGACCCAAAAAAATTAAGACGGGCATTTCAAAAAAACAATGAGTGCTATAGAAATAGAAAAACAAAACCATACGAGCGCACAATAAAAAAAAACATTAAGTGAGTAAGCTCACGATAGGTGGTCACGGGTAAAAAATTAATGAATCGTGGTCGCCGGTCGGTGTATGTCTCTGTGTCCCTACAGCTGTCAGCCCCGAAACTAATGGGAATAGACTTTATGGCCCAGTTTGTAGTTGGGTTATGTCGTTTTAATAACCTCTGTGGATGATGACATTCATTTCTAAATTGGATTACAAGGACAAGGAGTTTTCTTGTAGCTTGTAATTTGGTCTTTGTTATTTAATTTTTAATTATTATAACATTCGTGAGTGTTATCCATATTATTTACTATACTGCCGAGTGCCGATTCTGCTCATGTGTTTATTTAGGGATGCCGGACTAGTTTCAGATTCAATCGGAGCTCTTAGATTCGAAGCCCTTTTGTTTCTTGTTTTTAAACCCAATAGCTGTTAGTCATTTTTATAACCTCGACTTCTACGAATAGTTTTCCTAACGATGTACAGGTTCGCTCCACAAAATACAAATTCTACTGAATACAGAAGAAAATGGGAGCTTGAAAACAATCTGGATTCATCACACCGTACAACAAGATATCGAGATAACGTATACCTAATCGAAGTATTTCCAATCATATTCTTATTTATTGGAAATAAGTACATAAGTGCCAATTACGCTTTGTTAGAGGCTATCGAGTACATTTTCCTTATCACAAACTAACAGATTTATCAGGAGCACCGAAGACACCCAATAACATTTTTAATTTCGTGTCGTTTCTTCAGGCACATGTTAGACGCCGTAATGATCGGGTTATATTGAGCTTTTGTTTATAAAAATGCGATCACAAATCTTTGAATCGCGCTCTGTGAATATAAGACGCTGCACTGACAAGGAGCCAAGATAAAGCTAGATAACTTAGCTTTAGTAATTGTGATGGCATTAAGAGTAAATAGCGTAAACTAAGCGTTAACTTGTGAAGTAGATTTCGCTCAGAGGTAGACTTTAAAGTGCCGTTTTTTGTTCGCTCTGCTCCCTTGTGCCGTTGTCACTCGGGTCACCATATTGGGAAAATGGAAAACTTTATTTGTTTAGGCGATTCCAGCGGCAATCCCATGCTGTGACAAAGAAAAATATTAAACTTCAGGTGACCCCTTTTCCAGCACCAAATAACTGGACTTAAAGACTATCTGACCCGTTTATCCCACATTTTACAGGTAAGGCAACAATAATACTGCAACTTCGAATAAATCCCGTCACAGCACTATCGCTTTACTTTTGAAAGCTTTTTAAAAGGTAGCGAAGAAGTTACGACTTACCTTAAGTTTGCAGCCGTTAATCGCGTCAACGTCGCGCTCGCAGCCTCCACGAGTGAAATAAATAGCATCGATTACGCCAACGATGTATGAATCTAAACTTCTACATTAAGGAGTTGGTAAAGATGGAGGTGCAGTACAAGATTATCGAAGTATTATGCCGCGGCATAAAAGTGGATGTGGAAAAAGGAATTCAGTTTTGAATTTAGATCATGTTATGTTACCTAGTTCCCGAAGCATGCAAGAGAAAAGCGCTAAGTAGTAAATTAATATTATAATATACACTTAGGGTCGTAGCACACATATCAACCCCGAGAACAAGTAGCTGATCCGCTTTGGTCACGTGCTTGCGTAAGTATGACGCCTGTTTGACGGCGAGGCAAAAGGCGATACGGTTATCATCCCTCCTCGATTCGAAGCATAGGTGACGCCGCGCTTACGGCTCGCCAATCCCGATGCGAGGCGATTACGTTACGTTCCCGATTAGTGTGCTTTGAAATAGGGAGTTTCATACAAAGAATACTGCAGGGCTCGAGTTGATACGGTGAGGATGCCTTTCCGGGTGAACATGTGTGCTACAACCCTTAGTCTTAAAATCTATTCCTTTCATATTATAAAGGAGTGAGCCAGTTTGATCAAGAGTCTACTGCGCAAGCGCCCGCTTACACAAACAAGATATTATCTGTTCCAAGGAAAATAACGAGTCATAACGTTTTTATAAAATAAAATCCTTGTTAATAAATACTCAAATCCATTTGCATAACTGATGTCTTAGTACTTAACATCAACCGGCTTATATAAACTAAAGACTATTAGATATGAATGACATTTGGCTACATTAATGTTAATGAAACATTCTCTTTCAAATAAAAGTCCGTCGGATTATTAATACATTGTTCAAATAGGATTTGTTGGACTAGTAATGTAGTTTGCATTAGACAAACTATGTATTCTGTTTCAAAAAGAGAGTGAGCTTACCATTATTCCATTTCATGTTTTCAGTTAGATTTTATTAAAGTTTGACGAGTGAGTCACAAAGTGAAGCTGTGTTTCTCAAACTGGCACGAACGGTCAACCTCACTCAAACTAGTAACCTAAAGTAATTTATATCATTTAAATGTTAGTAAAGATTCTTGAAGCACGTGTGTCTGTCTCAGTTCCTTCATTTAGTGCTCCCGCTCCTTTGCTTTAGCTTAACAATCCCTCTCCTTGTCTTCACTCATAGAACATGCGTAAAGAGTATATAAAGGCAAGAAAAATATTAATTTCTCTATAGTTGCTCTATATTTTTCTTAAAAACTTTGATACTGACTAGAGCAATGTCAAAATGTTAGTTCCAAAAATACTAATTAGACTGCTTCGTTGGTCTAGTGGTCGCTAAGCGTGACTACTGAGCATGAGATTCTGGGTTTGAATACCGGATCGGGAAAAATGCTACTGAGTTTTTCCATTACCTAATTTTCAGTAGCAGCATGGAGTCTGAAATTGTGCCCGGGTATTGGCAATAGGCCCGCTCTATATATTGGGACCTAATGATCTGTAATATTATAAGTCTACAGTACAGTACTGACCTAACATAACTGGCGAAATGTGTGTGTTGTATACACCTCTGCCTACCCCTTCGGGAATAGGGGCGTAAATAAAATTAAGATCAGTAACATTGTAAGCACTTTATAGGACTATATCTAGATTAGCTTTTTGAGAAAGGGGCCCAAGTTTCCTAAGTTAATCTGTTGCGATAGATGGCACGCAAGAATAGAGTTTTCCATATCGGTAATTAGTAGTAGTACAGGATTAAAAAAATATCTTCGGTTCATTATATCCATATCCAACGTCCAATTTTTATAAAACACCGTCAAGGGCCATTAGTTGCACGATTTGTTTATTTATCTAATTAACAATAACGAATCCGCTTTTTGATTATATATTTGACTTTTTTACGATTACAGTGTAATTACGTATTCTCATTAGCGTTCGCTTTCTATCTTATTGGTGTCTAATGTCTATTGGCTTTGAGACTCGTCATAATAACGTTGTCTGTAATATAATGTGTGAATACTGCTGTAAAGTTTATTACTAACAAACTTTAATGATGTAAACACTTAGAGAAATTTACCTTGTTACCGAAGAGGAATTAGGAAGACCAGTCTTTGGAATGACGTCAATTTAGTAGTCACAACGAAATGACTTTAGTATTTTGATAACGTAACAATAATCAGTCCAAAGCGTGGATAAGCAGGGGATATGCAAAGCAGTATTAGTACTATTAGTTTAAGATTATTAGATTAGAATTGCACTTGACGAAAAAGGTGGATTGGTTAGGTTTATTCCTATTAAGAAATTGATTGGTTATAACATCATATTTATTATCATATCCTATCCTATTTATATTCTAATTTAGATTTAGTTCAGGCCTTAACCGAAAGCCGGCGTTGCTGCCTTCCGCAGCAGCATTAGGCGGAGTTGGGGGGCTATTTTTGCTCGTACCTTAATAGTATTATTTTGATTTTTGTTGATGCCAATATAAATGTTTTTATTTCTTTACAGAAATAGTCGCTGCTATGCGGCCTATGTCCAGCAGTGGACTGCAACAGGCTGATGCTGATGATGTGGATAAAGTTTCACCACAATAATATGATACAATAGATGTACGCCTTTAAACTCCTTTTACTCTGAATTCATTGACTGCCTCGTTGGTCTAGTGGTTGCTAAGCGCGACTGCTAAGCACGAGGTCCTGGGTTCGGATCCCGGGTCGGGCAAAGTGTTACTGGGTTTTTCCATTAGGTAATTCTCAGTAGCAGCACGGAATCTGGATTTGTGCCCGGTTGATGGCAATAGGCTCGCCCCCTATTACATTGGGACCTAAAAACATAACTGGCGAAATGTGGGTGTACTATATGTGCACCTCTGCCTACCCCTTCGGGGAATACAGGCGTGATGTTATGTACTCTGAATTCAATTTCAGACGGTACACAGTGTTTGTTTGATAATGCACGAAACTGTTACAAAAATAGTTCGGTCATATTCGCGCAGCGATTATTGTCAAGATAACACACTAACTTCGACGTTTCCGTCAAGATGATTGATCGTGGACACGAGAAGACTGAACTATGTGGGTGTCATCCTCGTGAGCGACGGGTAATACACTATAGGTACCTATGTGTATGTAGGTTCTTTGTGTAAAACGGCGCATTTTCCTTAACAATTTATCAGAACAAAATTCCATGAAGAAGACAATGTTTCCTATGCCTACAGGTATACTCAAAATAGGAGTCGGCCTGGTTTGGGCAGAATGGAAATTTAATAGAGATTCACTAAGCAATAGTACAAATAAGGCTTCTTCCTTTAGTAGGGTTCGAGATAGATAGATAATATTCTTTTTTGCACACCAAGAATCACAGACTATAGAAAAACTTAATACTCAAAATGATAAATAGATTTACGGGCTTCTAGGGAATGAGAAAACTAAGGGCATCAGGCAAGAATCTAGATGGCACGTAGCTGCATATTGATTTGTAACAGAACCACTTTACTTTTACTAAAATACTATAAACAAATATATCAAACATAGGACTGCTGGAAAGGTAACTAACTCAAACACCAGCCCCCTTACCATTAACTTTAGGCCGCACCACATGGCACGTAGCAGCGAGTTTCCTTTGCCTTTCCAGCAGTCCTATGAACCGCAAAAGTATCTTAGTTCATAATTGGACGTTGTTAAGCAAAAAGTATCCATCCCACACTAACACTAACATTGAGTTAGACATATTAAAGAGCTAAAAAAGTAAACCTAAGTACACTTAATTCCATAATTCAGATATTAGAATACAAGAAAATACCCTTCGTCTGTCATTAAACCAGCAGGTTTACTGTATCGCATTGATAAAGAAATACGATCTAAACTTTAAAGTCAAATATCTTAAAATTATTTTGATGTGAATTGGATCCTTTCTGCTTAAATACGTCCAATTCACTTCGTGAAAGAATCAAATCAAAAACCCATTCATTTAAATTAAAAATATAACGCCACGTGCGCCCTTCCTACCTCAAAATAAATCCGATTCAAACCACAATCATGGTCTAGGGAGAACTAATTTGCTTTTAAATTGTTATTGCTCGATATTCATTAAAAATATTATGGCAGCTGAGTTCGGTTGAAGAAGGCGTCCGAATTCCGTGTAGCACTTGGAATCTGCTTCGCAATGGGAAGTTACTACGATTGTAAAGTAAAGGTATACTAACTTTAAAACCATCGCGTTGCATGATTATAGTACAACTTGATGATACAGACTTGATGCGAATACATGTTTTTTTAATTTTGGCCTAAGGTTTCGACCGTTGCCCGGGCTGTAGACACAAGCAGACGTCAAGCCAAAATCCGTATTCATACTAATATTAGAAACGCGAAAGTTTGTAAGTATGGATGGATGTTTGTTACTCGTTCACGTAAAAATTACTGAATGGATTTTAATGAAATTTCATATGGCGGTAGCTGACACCCTGGATTAATACATAGGCTACTTGAACGCCGAAAAAATGTAGCGGGTAACACCGCGGGGCGCATCTAGTAAATTATAATTGTGAAAGTAAGTCTGTCTGTTACGCCTTCACGACTAAACCACTGGACAGATTTTGATGAAATTTGGCATATCGAAGTTTAAGGCCCGAGAAAGAATATGGGTTACGTAACGCAGGCAACGCCGCGGGAAATAGCTATCACAAATATGTGTTGCGTTTATTCCCGTGTCGGAATTTAATTGTATATTAATGTTAGGTATCCCGCGCACATTTCTAACCGGGTAAGCAGAGGTTTAATTGAATGTCAGTTCTACTCTGCGATATGTCAGTTCAGATTGCAGTCTGGTGTGTAAGAATCTTCCAGTGTAATAACTTGAGAGAAATTCGAAATACCAATGCAGTTTTTGAATCACATCTTTAAGAAAATACGCAGTAAAAGTAATATTCTTTGTTGTCTTATATGTATATTAAATTTTATAAGTCGGTAGGTATAAATTATTATGTGGTTTCTAATTTTCTTTCTAGTTCAATCAAATATGACATGTCAAACACAGTCATAGCCAAATTGCATGCATTGCTTGCTACGGAGCTTAGAGAATTACTCCTGTCATCATCTTATCGTATGGTTGATGAACAACCTAGTGTCAGAGTTTAAACCGCCTGCAGGCCTCTGACATGGCTTTCTACACCTTTGAAAAATGTCTCAGGTGTCTTTTTCACGATATTTTCTTCACCATTTTTTGCAACAAATTCAGGTATATCGTTTTATGTTTTGTATTCAATAGGATTCCAGTCATATAAAGGGAATAATTCCCATTAAACCCAATCAAATACTTTTAAATACAAAAATCGAGAGTCGAGAGACGAAAATCGAATAGAAAACACCTCACTCATTATTTCAACTATTGAGGACGAATTTATAAAAGCACCTGACTACCTATTATATCGATTCTTGCTAACTAAAACATTTCTGAAAACAAAAACATTCCGACTAACCACTATAATAAAACAACAAATAAGCTATCTATAAAACAAGACAAACACACCGAGGGCTCTTGAAACATCGAGAACAATGTTATATTTTGTCCCCGTTCCAATACGGCTGTCACATATTTGTCAATAATAATTCTGTAGTTTCTTATCAGCGACCCTTATCTCGGCGAGCCATTGTTTTAGGGACATGTGTAGTGATTTGTCTAGGTACTGTATACCTGTATAAAGTCTGAGAGATAACATATGTGAGGTTTTAAGTTATAAGAGTAAAATATATGACGTATTTTTTTAATAACATAAAGCTCGCCTGTATACCCCGAAGGGGTAAGCAGAAGTGGACATAATTATAGTATAGGTACACACATTTCACCAGTCATTTTATGGGTCCAAATGTAATTGGGGGCTAGCCTGCACCTAGTTCACCAGGCACAAATCAGGGCGTATTACTACTACAGAGAATTATCTAATACTATGCTTTACCCTGGAATCAAATCATGGACATCTTGCGCGACAGTCGCATTTGCGACTACTAGACCAACAAGGCAGCCTTACAGCCCCCTTACCATGAACTCATATAGCAGGACAGTATACGTTGTGAGAGCGAGACACCGCATTACACTGCACATAGCGTCGTTTCGCTTCCACATCGTAAACTATCCTGCTTCTAGTGTTCATGGTAAAGGCATGTAACCTACTATTAACTAGAATTGCAGGTCATTTTTCGTTATAGAAGCGAGATGGCGCATTAGACTGCATGTAGCGGTGTCTCTCCACAGCATAGTAACCCCGCAGTACCTATCTAAACTAAACAAAACACAATAAGTAATGGTTCCGCGGTATCTACAAACATATTTATAGTATGTGTGTTGCCTGAGGCACTTAGCAATTTTATACATCGTTCTTTTATACAGCAAAATTTTTAAAATACTGCAAAACTTCAACTGGTCCCTCTGGAATAACTCTGACAGTGTACAGCTACTAAACTAAGTTCTTCATTCATATTCATAGGCTTTCATAAACGTGCTGTAACTGAAATCTTTGACTTTGTGGCTTTTATTTTGAGAATTAGTGAGCTTTTGATAGTAGTTGGAATAAGAGAGATATTAACTATACTATACACTAAGCTAGAAATACTTATTGTCTGACAGTTTGCCTGTCTGACTTGGTCTCAAAAGTATAAATTACTAGCTGTTGCCCGCGACTTCGTCCGCGTGAATTTCAGGTAAAAAACTCTTATCACTAAGGGGGATGAAAAATAGATGTTGGCCGATTCTCAGACCTACTCAATACGCTCACAAAATTTCATGAGAATCGGTCTAGCCGTTTCGGAGGAGTATGGGAACGAAAACTGTGACACGGGAATTTTATATATATAAATATATCATTCCTCACTATGATACAGTTTATCTATGTATATTTATTTGTATTTATGTACCTATAAAAATACCTTACATCACGCCAGCATTCTGATTTGAACCCAGGATCTCATGCTCAGCAGTCGCGCTTAGCGACCACTAGACCAACGAGGCAGTCAATTAGTGTGTATATATATTGTTAATAATTGAATAAACAATGTGATGGGCGGGAATGAAGCGTAAGGACGTGAAATTGGAAAACTTTGCTCTCTGCTTACCCTGCAAAAAGGTGTAACGTCATAACATACGTAGGTTTGATAATAAAATACTCATAAACTCGTAAGTGTATCAAAATGACACATAAGTGGAAGTTACAAGTATCTTCTGGAACATTAAAGTATGAAATAGCCCATAATAAGTGTAATTACGAACCGACGACTACGTCCATACATTATCGTGATGATAAGAATATATGATGTTTGTTATAAAAGGCAAGTTATTTTTGCAATTTATTACTTCCGTGAAACCTTGAAATATTTATAGTACCTGGTTTATTGCTACAAAACGGATCTAAGTATATTTGCAAAGAGAGAAGACTGCATCGATGATGCCATGACCACCGTAGAGACCATAGGTGGGGCGTCGGGCGCACTCGTACCGCTAACAAATCTTAGTGAAGCAAATATAGATCGTGAAACAAGGGACTCCCACTATTACCGACGATAACTAACCGCAAATACCTACTAAACTTTACATTGCACAGTCGAATATACACTTTCGGAGAACGTCATTGAAATAATTTCTGTTCACATAATTTAACTTCTGCAATTTATACCTAAATCAAGATTGCAGCATTACCCAATTAGGCAACAATATTTTGATAATACTAAGAGGTTAAATCGTAAATGTTAGTCTTAGTTGTAGTAATGTGGAAGATTTATACGTGATGAAGCACTACCACCCGACGGACAGAATTAAGAATAGTAATGGATATATGTCCGTTATTCCCGAAGGAGTAGACGGAAGATCTTCTTTTGCTCTCCATGATAAGCTTGTTTGATTTCAGATACCTGTAGCGAAATAATGTGTATGATTAATACCTACAACTACATCTATTATTGTTATTATCAGCCCTGCAGAGGCCTCCCTTACCTTGCACTTGTCCCTGTCTGCCGCCACTCGACGCCAGTCTAAGAAGGAGTTTAGTTCATCACGCTATTATTTTCTCGGCCCACAGCGAAGACGTTTGCTGTTGTTCGGGACCATCTAGGTAACACAAAAAAAATGGTATTCACAATTTTGCCCGGTAACGTCCAATAAGATCCCTCTCGGGATTAGTGGCAAAAAAAATATCCTGAAAAAGACAGTACCAGCGTTAAATTAAGCAACATTAATAATATCGCCAACACACAAATTTAATCGGCGATAATTATTATCGGAATGGAAAAATCGAATATCGTCTGCTTGCTACCAAACAAAGGGCCAGACCACAAATTGCCGGCGCACACAAAATGAGATAAAGCCATTACATCAATTGTGCCTTGTTATCGTAACGGCTACGAAATATTGCACCATTAAGGGCATTATCTTTCTGTGCAATATGTATGAGTCACATCTATTGACAACTAGTACTTAATCGCCAGTAAATTGGGGGCAATAACTCCTGAAAATGGCTTGTTATACGCAATTAGGTTCTACCAAGTACGTTACTATGCAAGAAAAGCGTACCTAATACCTATGTGTACGTAGGCATAATTATTATAGATACCATAGGGCTACGCAACTACTTGTACAAGCTGTTCTAACTGATACATAAGTTCTGGAATTAAACTAAATCCGTTATCTGTACGAAAACTACTTATAGATTGGTGAGGGTCTTACCGCAGAGCAAACGAATCTTTAAAAGAAAAGGAACCAGCATAGATCACCACGCGTGCACATTATGGGTTGTTTATTTTTTTAAAGTTTTGCAGGTAACAGAGACGCTTCTTCACCATTAGCCAGACACAGTGTCTTTAGGAAATCTAAATGAGTAAAATCATTAAACTATTTCTTTGGGCAGTCGTGTTCAGATTATTTAAGCATAACAGTAAAAACTCGCATTGATACTTGCCTAGATATACATCTACTTCGTGTTATGCGACTGAAATGGCCGTCTTAGTAGATTCATATTAGGATAACAATTTAATCATCTATGGTCACAATTCAAAATATGGTTTATGTACGTTCTTACCACGCCATTAATCCGTTTGACAAAATATGATTTACGTAGCAAAACAAATGAATTGAGTATGCTTAGGCTTTTAAATATAACTATTTTATTAAGAGGAATTGCTTAATGTGACTATTTTGGTCTTGCAGGACCAATACAATATGGTTTCTTACATCTATAAATAAGGAAATTCGCTCGACATTTGTGTGCTCATACTATGCGCATATTAGCAGCCGGACTTGCCGTGAATAGTTTACAATTTAAAACAGTTTACGTGTATTGGAAATTGCAGTCATTTTAGTAAATCCGAGCTTTGTTTAGAAGTCTATTGAAACTTTGAAACCTTTGTTGTAACGTAAAACGAGGTAATGCACTGTGAAAAAATACAAAACCGTTCCATTGTAGAATATTTTTGAACTATTAGGCACTCTTTTACTCTTTTTTCGGACTAACAAGTTAGGATTAAAAATCTGACGTTACCATGCAAGTAGGTCTTACTGATCGGTACAAGTCGTTTATGAATTTTTAATAGCTGCCATACCATTTTAAGTAGGACATACACTGCGTTTACATAAAAGCAGGTACCTGGTCCTAGACAAGCAGCAAAACTCTAGAGAAATAGAAATTTAACAGAATGAATATATGATATTCACAATTCATGGATTGCATACCGACATAGTTCGAAAAATATGGAGTGGCAATGGGCAGGCCATATTGCTCGAAGAACCGATAACCGCTGGGGAAGAAAGGTTCTCGAGTGGCGACCACGAACCCCACCAGGTTGACTGACGATATCGTCAGAATTGCGTGCAACCGGTGGATGCAATTGGCAAGCTGTCGTTAATTGTGGCATTCTAAGGGGGTTGTCTTTGTTTAACAGTGGACGTCTTCCGGCTGAGAATGATAGTCGGAACATTATAATCATCCCATTACATTATGTGTTTCACGATCGATGGAGTGTTTTATTTACAACATGCCTAAAATTTTGTGAAAATAATAATAATTATTAAAATTATTTAGCATTTTTGAAGAAAATGTTAATTTATTATGTAATAGGTTTAGTATTAGTTACTGTTATTGGTTGTGCACAACCGTTGTAATTAATTCATTAAATAAATTACCTACTTATCATAATACTCGATACTCATCAAGTGTTTTGCCAATTCTCTTGGTCCTAATGCCGGCAGAACAAAACCTCTTTCCCCTGTTTATCACAAGCAAAACAAACGACTGTAATTTATTAACGATCCTGGGGCAGTGAGTTAAATAGTAAGTGTCGCGTGTCTGACGCGCCGCGCCCCCATCAACCAAACATTTGTTTAACCTAATAAAAACGTATTTGAAGTTAGGTGGCCCGAAGATTAATAGACTATCACAGTTATAGTGCTAGTGTTACATCGATGTGTAATCAATCAAGTTATAGCATAACATCACGCCTGTATTCCCGAAGGGGTAGGCAGAGGTGCGCTTAAAGTACACCCACATTTCGCCAGTTATGTTTTTCGGTCCCATTGTAATAGGGGCCTACCCAACGGAAAAACCCAGTAACACTTTGCCTAGCCCGGGATTCGAACCCAGGACCTCGTGCTCAACAGTCGCGCTTAGCAACCACTAGACAAACGAGGCAGTTTTTGTTATAGATTTGATTGTATAGTTGTATAATCAATTTCGATTTGTCCAGAAAAATAGCAAAGTTAACAAATTACACTTTTACTGACATGAAGGGATACGAAGCCAATTGCAAGAAGTTTTAAAAACCAGAATATTACGAAAATGTCCTGAAATGTATCCATGTGAAGCAGCTCTACTGTAATGGTGTGTAATGTCATGTCAGAGGCCTACAGGCGGTTTAAACTCTGATACCAGGTTGTTGATCAACCATACGATAAGATAAAAGCTCAAAAACTGTTGTTTTTTGTCAAAAGAACATCGCTATTGCACTGCCAGAGAACCGCTTAAGTTTTGACCTACTTATCAATAACAAAACCAGCCTAACTTAAACTTTATCCACATAGAAAAGGTTTAGTTACTCGGGACACAATAACAATGCGCAATCACGCCATTTTGTCTTTTTATTACCAAATGGTGTTGTTATGCAAAACGGCTAGGCGGTTTTGTGAAATGACTGAATTAAAATTCTGTCTGCGACATAGATACGTATGAAAAGTTATGTTTTTAGTTGGTGCGCAATTTTTAATAACCAAAACGAAGACTGCATTTGTATGGTTACGGCGTAAAACAAATATGGCTGGCATTGTTACAGTTTTATTTTACAACACCGATGCTAGTTAAAATTATACATTCCATGTACTTTATTCTGCGGCCGTAGCAACAACGAAATAAAACATATAAACGTATCCTCACAAACAAACATTAATGTGGGGAAAATACTTGTAAACATAACATATATCAGTTATTCTAATATTTCACGTTTTGTAGCGTCAAATAAGGCTCTCATTCAAAATACAATATAACGAACTACACACGGGCACGTCTGAAGAAGCTCTTGACACAATATTCCCGAACGAAATATTCCTTACGAAGTTCAAAGAAATTAGGTATTCCTCGTAAACATTGTGAGATATACACCTATGTATACGTAAAGATATATTTGTACCCGTATACAGTACATTAACATTCAGCAAACGGAGCCGTTTCATGTGTTACTACTTAAGTTTAAGTTGTATTTTAAAAGACGGTACCTATTTATCAGAGAGGTACCTTGCAAACATGTTCGGGTTGTATACATATAGATGTATACAAAGGTGATTTATAGCCGTGAAACAAGTGCACAAATAGCCTGGTATCTTTAGAATTTAATAAGAAAGTAATACCAATAATAAGAAACAGATTGCGCCAACCCCAATTGATTTGATCCCAAAGTAATTGACTCCTTGAATACAATATATTTTTCGTCTACCGGACCAATACTCATTCCTAATTGACTCAAGAAAAACAATCAGGGTTCAAGGTAACTTTTTCAATACGATTTTTTTTTTATTGACACAAATAAGACATTACCCTCTTCAGAACTCAAACTAATACTAGTAAACACTCTTGGGGACCGGAGAACGGAACCTTAACCCGCAATATGTTAAACCACTGTCAATCGAACTGCCGACATCATAAATGAGATCGTTTCGAGCCGCCGCCATCAAATAGCTTACGGTGTCCACACTGTCACACGGAATAGATACTCCTTTGAGGACAAACTCGCACGGAGGAGTCCATACGGTCCACATAATTGTGTGAGCACAATAGAAACTTCAAGACTAACGAAGCGGGTTTTATTGTAAAACTTTTTTCTATTACACAACTTGAAACATTAAAACGAAAAGTTCCATAATATTCGGGCAATAACTATTTCGTTTCTCGTTCTGTAGCAGGTGACGCTGAATCATTTATTCAGATCTTGGAATCTAATAAAACGAGCTGTCTTTCCGACATTAAGTTACCTTTATAAAAGCATAAATTGGTGGAATAGCTTCGTAAAGCTGTCTGGGCCTCATTTCATCAGTTTATCTTTCCCAGCTGTCCCACATTCCCAATAGGAATTCCCAAAGCGAACGTTTCAGAAGCACTTCATTCATTACCAGCCCACCCTCTTTTGTCTTATTGAGTTTGACAACGATGTATAAAATATGGAAGTGGTTCTCTCACCTCTAAACGCAGTCGAAGGTAACAAATAATTATCTTTTTGTATAGAGGGCTTAGGTATAGTCAAGGCAATCAATTTATCCGCCCCTATTAAAATGTGATTAATCTGAGTGAGAAGTTTATGGATTCATGGAAACGCTGATTCCAAGTATTAAAACTCATTATGCTATTACATCATTATTAAGTTAGTAAACATCCAATTAACTGACTTCTTCGAGATCTAATCTTTTGCGGTTATGAGAAATGCCGCTAATTTTGACTATACAAGCTTTTATTTAACTTGCAATGTTTGTACGTATGCGAGTCTAGGTCAACAATTTTTTAATAATATTATGTTTATTATTTATAGCTGTATTATTATAAAAATATAATGCTTCTACTTTTGCTACGTTTGAAATAGCTGGTCAGCAAGTTAGTAATGAGGCTGCCAGCGCAGGGAACGGACGCGTAGTTACTATCATAGTTAGTTAAACTCCCGGACAGCACAAAATCAAAAATGCAAAAATCTATTTGCATAACAATTTTCACTTGTTATTTCTGAAAAACAACATCACATCTGTGTAGTATACTCTCTGATGTGTGTTATAGGTCCGAATGTTTCAGAGGGCGAGCCTATTGTCATTATGTGGACACAAATCTGGACTCCGTGCTGCTGCTAAAATAAACCCCATAATATGTAGCGCGTTCTACCCCCTTACCTACTTATGGTAAGGGGGCTAGCGTTCAATCCATGACCTCATGCTTGACAGTCGTGCTTATCGACCACGGGGACCAACGAGACAGCACTAAAAAACAGTCAAAATAAAAACCTACCTCTATCAGTTCAAGCTAGATGCTTTAATGTAGAGAAGGGAATAGTTAACTATTCGGTCCATTTAACTGAAGATGGAACTATAATGGATTTTGGATGAGTTATTCACTGTTCTTGCAAAGCTTCTTGTATTTAAACTTTTTATATTACTGGCTAACAGAGTTGCGAAGTATATTATTTTGGTACAGTCTTCTGAGTGACATTAAGCTATTTCTACTTTAGGTGATTTAGTTGGAGTTATAAAGCTGTGGAAAATTAATTTGTATGTAACAAAAGCACGTATTAACATACACGCTTACCCTTTAATGTCTATAGGACGTGGAAGAAATATATGTCATGTTTGTGATCACACAGTGGACACATAATTTTTGAAACTTATTCAAAATTAACAAATTATTTTTATTTAATTATAGATTAACATACTATTTTAAAAATATATACAACTTAATTCTAATACAAAATAAAAACAATATATACAAAAATAAAAAGTTAAAAAGCATCAAAGAATTCATCCCCATCGATGTCAACCGGATTTTTATTGATTTTATTTATTTTTTTAAACATCGCACATTAGGTTGTTTTCCTGTATCGTGGGTACGTTTCAAAATCATGAAATATAACATACATAAACACTCGGACCCGGGACAAAGAACTACGGATCACACAATTTTTAGTATTATGCGGGAATCGAACCTAATCGGTTGTCATTGGAGAGTTTAATTAACCTTTAATTAACTGTAGTATCAACTCAACGTTTTTTACCTAAAGGTACCTATTTATTTACTTATCACAAAGCTAAGTTAGCCATTACATTAAACACTCCTTTGCCGTAACCCAAAATGTGTCAGCCCATTAATAAATTCAAGCGAAATATATTGTTCATAAAATTGAGTGCCTACAAAGTGTGAGTTCAACAATTCCGATACGTAGGTTTCAGCTGAAAAGTTAGGGCCGATACACAATGTAAACCACTTCGACGAGACTTTGAAGGATCGTAAATCGTATCACAACGTCAAAACATAAAATTATTTATGTTTGTTGTATTTAAAAAGGTCAATGGCACACGCGTTGCGTACGTATGAGTTTTATATTTATACCTCAGGGGAATCGCGGTGTTTTTATTACTTTTGTTTTGAGAAGGTTTTCCTTATAACATACGCTCTTGTATGAAAATTCAAGTTAAAAAACATCTCCGATGGATTTAATTTTCAAGTGAGGATGGTAATGTTTACATGAAATATTGTGAAGAAAAAAGAAAGTAATTTTATGAAAAATAGCCTAATTATTGCAGGGATGGCAGGGATAAGCAGTCCAGTTATTATTGTAAAGCAATTATTATGTAGGCATTTTCTTAATTAATATTTACTCGTAGCAGTATTTAAATTAAACTTTTAAATAAGGTCCAATCAATAATGATTCCTTCACAAAATTAAGCATAGGTTTTCTTAGTATAAAAGGTAACTATAATTAAAGTATGTGTTTACACTTTTCTTGAGCTTAACTTATAAGCTGTAGGTTGATTAGTGTGTCAAATATGATTTACAATATTAATGCAAGGACTACGAGGTCTGCGTAGCACGTAGCTGAAGTCTACGGTCTGCCTACACAAGAATAATAATATAATGTGCTATGGGAACTCAATAAACTTGTAACTTTTGACGTATACAAAATATGCTTACTATTTTCACCAATTAGGTACCGAATAAAGTCATAAATAAATTAATAATCTGTGGCACATTGGTGGCACACGTATTCATAATATACAGCCTATATTGTAGTCAGTATAATTAGCCTCCTTGCTGTCAGCTATTCATAATTTTAATGAAGCAATTACTAACTTTAAATGTTGTTTAATTATTCACAACCTTAAATTCTATATCTACATGTGTATAATTTATGACACAATTAATTCCTTAATAGTCACGCGTAGCAATACGTATATTAATTAATATTTATCGCCACTGATACTGTAAGTGTACTTTATAGATCCAAGCACAGGGAATAAAGTTTAAATTGGTTTTACTAATTATATTTGAAGTATTAATTTCCGGGTCGCGCTAACTGTCCAAAATTCCAAAATTCTAAAATTGGGCCTGATTCGTGGCTGTAGGCTAACCCTATAAATATAACATGAGGTGATCATAAGAAACCGGCAATATTGGCATAACAAAAAAGCCTTTAAATGATAAATGATAAATGATTTTATTTCTGCAAATAGGTTTTACAAAACACTACCTATACTTTTTTTAAAAATAGGTAGCATCGGCATTTCCTAACTGACTACCTCTGAGAAGAAATACCGAAACAAACTTAGGGCTTAAGGTCTCTTTCAAAGTCCAGACAAAATAAATATATTTAGTAGACTAATCTTCTTCTATACTGTCGACATTAAGGTGTAAATACATCTGCCTACGATGATAGCTTAGTATTGTCTTATAAATACATTTAAATTCCCTTGACACATATGTTCTTTATTTATCTTGTATTATATTATATTCTATAATATATCCTACTGAAAACTCCCTACCCAAGCTACTTCAATTAATAGCTGAATAAATTAGATGCCCAGCCAAGGTACTCGATGAATTAACCCACCGCCTACTCAATAACCAATTTTCTCGATCAAACTAACGTGTTATAACCAACGCAGCCAATAATTTTCACATTCAATTATTCAGTATCGGTCTATTCATGATTTCGTAGTACAATGCAAAAGGATGAATTGATCGTGACTTGCCAGTTTGGACTCTACCCACGACTCACCCGTTAATTTAATGATCCGTAGCGGCCACGTAAAAGAAGTTGTGCTGTCATCACTGGAGCCTTACCTAGCTGGTTTAGGGTTGGCTTCAGGTTACAAAAAAGCTAGGTGGAAAGCCTCTATGGTCACGTGGTCACTAAGCCAACTGTCAAGTGAGCTCTCCGTCTAGATTTGACAGGGAATGAAAACCAGAATTTTGGTTGTGTTATGTTTTACAATATATTGTCATTATTCCCATTTAAATGGCAAATATTTTTTTATATAAGACGAAACTGTGTTTCAAGTTTTCGAGAACTACTTACTAAGTTATGAAAATATCCTTGTCTCCTCAAAAATGGTATGCCATTGACACATGTCTATGAAACAAGAATATTTTCATTGATGGTTATGTCTAAACTTCCAGGCGCTTGTCTGTCAAATCGGCAGACCCTAGAAAAACGGGATAACGACTGGCAAATGCCTAAGTATCACCCATCCAATGTTTCACCGCAGTGAACACTGCTTTACACTCTTCATCGTCCTAATTAAAGCCGTTCACATGATACTGTTGAGTTTTTATTTTTACGCCCTGTTGCGCATGACCACTAATTGATTAAAAGATAGGTACGTACAGCTGACCGAGACTCGCTCGTGGAAATTGACCGATTTTTAATTGGTTGCGCTTATCGCTTTTACTTAACACCGCGGGATACTTGTTTTTTATTTATGTTCCTTTTCCAATCGAAACTACCTGTCTTTGAAATTATTGTGTAAATCACCAGAGTATGCCGTGCGGAAAAACGTTTTTTCTTTGTTAATTATTTAAGAGTTGTTCTTAATTTAAAAGTAGATTCGATTTATTTAAGGGACTTTAAAAAGTTATACCTATTATTGAATGAAATATCTACAATTTTTTTTGTTTGTTGACAGGCTCTCCTTTTTCCTTGTAAGACACGCACATAAATAATATCGAGCTTTCAAAGCATTCCAAACTCTAGTCAAACCTACATAATAACAAATGACGATCAACCATATTCATATATTTTCTAACCCCCAAAATCGTGGCCACATCCAGTATCTTCTATTCCACGACATCTTATTAGGGTGACAATGAGCCACAGTGACAAAAGACAATTCCCGTTTCCGAATGATAAATAACTGCCGGCATAAATACATCCGCGCTCCCTCATTCACGCAGCGTGGTTAGCGTCGCCCTGTTTGTCATCCAATACTGTTATTGGCTATTTATTTTATTGCCATTAGACCTGATTGTAACGTAATATTGGGTAATAGATTGTCACATAACTGTCACCTTCGAAACTCCGAAGAGACACGTGCCTACTTGTCCTACATCACAAACTACGTAGGTCGATACGTTCGAGAGCGTTTCATCCAGTCTCATTGTCAGCGAACATCCAATTGTCATTTTGTCGGGCACAATTCCAATCCTAGCAACTATGTTTTTTCACGGAATGACCCAATTCATTAAGCTTTACCTCGACTAGGATATAAAATCTAGGAAAACAGAAAGTAATTGTTACTTGTCGTTAGTATGCAATGAGGCTAGCGAACTAAATGCTAATTGGAACTGTTGTTACTATTTAATACCGTCCTCAATATAGACTGATTGGTTATTATTTGAATAGGACTTACAGGTTGATTACTCGGTACCAAATGAAGCCCCGAGGGCTTTGCAAAAGGCTTCGCATTAAATAATTTACGCGTCTCTCTCTCCCAGCCTTTTATTTTTAATAAGATTTTCTTTTTAATATAATTTAAATGTTTTTCCAATAGTGAACACAACGAAAAAGCGTTTTATTTTTAATTGAATTCGAATTTCGAAGCCTGCGAACACTAGCACTGACGGCCACTTGATCACGTTTCATTGCTCAAAAATAACTTTTATTCAATCTGACAGTTGACCGTTTATGATTTTGCAATAATTACGTGCCTTAGAGCTAACGTTCGATACAAGCTTGTTCTTACGGATCTGCTTACGTACGTATAACTAAGATACGCCTCTACGAAGAACTTTAGTAACTATACTTTAAGTAAATAGGTTCCTGCATATGCAAATACGAACCTACATATTGTTAACTTAAATAAAACTTAACTCAGCAAAGTAAAGACTCGCTGAGTATAAGAAAGTTTACTCTACATAGAGATCTATAAATGTACACAAAGATAGACAGATTTGTAATTATGAATATTATACAATCGCCTTGATGATCTATTAACCGGTTATTTAATGTTTTGCCATAAGACACGCCCTTCACCTGCTGCTCAAATAGCTTAATTAATTAATTATGGATTTATGAAACGCAGAAATTATTGTTTTTTTTATTATGTAAAAGATTTATGTAAGATTGATTTAAAATAGTTTAAATTTAGAACCTTCTATGCATATCAAGTTATCTTATCTGTTTTGTCTGTCGTTGGTTTGCGTTGTCCATTCCGATGTGTCATTTTATAAATCCTCATGAATAACATAACCGGAATATTTTTGCCAAATACTCGTTTCGTTTAATAGATTTTCTTATAAATGCTTATACATACATAACATCACGCCTGTATTCCCCGAAGGGATAAAAGAGTATAGTGTACCCACATTTCGTGAGTTATGTTTTAGGTCCCAATGTAATAGGGGGCGAGCCTATTGTCATCAACCGGGCACAAATCCAGATTCCGTCTTGCTACTGAGAATTACCTAATGGAAAAATCCGGTAACACTTTACCCGACCCTGGATTCGAATCCGGGACCTCGTGCTCAGCAGTCGCGCTTAGCAACCACTGGACCAACGAGGCAGTCGTTGGTATAGTGGTCATTAAGCATAATGGTATACATAATAGAATTGATTAAATACTAAAGCTATAGCACACAAAACCCTCGTCTAGCTTCTAGGCCACAAATATTTTAATTTAATACTGTTAACGTTGATAGGTATCATCCGATTAATTTATTCTTGGAATGCGCATCTTAATATCTTAGAAGTTGTTGTTGCTGTACAATATTCCTACAAATTGTAGATTATTGGCAGAATTATCTATAATATCTCGGCATTAAAATCTTTTAAAGTTTCATTTTCGTTTTGTTTTTATGTAGAATAACACTCAAATACAAGATATACACATGTTTTTAAAGATTTGGAATAATATCGCAATTTAATATCATAGTATTTTAATGGACATGTAGGTAGGTAGATAGTCTACTCAAAACACTTTACAAAGACATTGGAGTAAGAATACGAAGAATAACAATCTCCTGCACAATGTTCCAAGAAAAAGGGAGACATTCCCAAAAATATGTAGAGTATTGTACCTTGAAGAAAGTTAAGCAAATAAAAACTTCGCTCGCTAAGAAACGGGAAGCTGGATAAATTTTTTACATTAACAGAATATTTCCTGCAGCCTTCCTAATAGCTTGCGGTCTTGCTCTCTGAATTACATTCTCGCATTCATTTTGAGAGCTAACTGTACCTTACATATAACATTATGTAAGAAATCTTTTCAGGCTGGAGCTTGAGGTTAGAACCTAATAAATTGAAATAACGTAGTGCTGGCCGTTATTTTCAACGTTTTCCTCCACAACATTTGAAAAACGAATCAATTAAAAAGTATTAGAGTAAACTAGATTCAAGTCAATAAAACCTTCTTAAAAGTTGAAATATCATAGATACCTCGCACATCACCTTTTGTTTCCCGCCAGTCGCATATTTATGCTACAAACACTTTCCGGTATGCAAATAGGAGAAATAATAAATCCGTCACGCTAAGGACAGGTTCTCACCTACCAACCCGTTACACTCAGCTGGACCACAAATCTATTAAATTAATAGCCATCTCATTCAATTCTGTAGCGCTCGTCCTGTAATGAGTCGGTTGAACAGGCCGTACTTCAAAGGCCGGACAGTCCAAGCCCGACGCTGTCGAGAGCCGCACGCGTGTCGCGCTGCGTGTTTCCGAACGCGTGGTTCACGAAATTCGAACATCGCGTTCTGAGTTTAAATACAAAATATTTTCAGTGAGCTACTTCTGTGAATACGGACAATTAAGTTTGGAGTGTATGTGAATTAAAAAATATTAGATTTGTTTATGGTTAAATGATTTCTGTGCTGGTTTTTATTGAATAAACTTTGTGAATTATTGGTGTGGTTTACCTTGGCCGGTGTCAATTTTGCTACTTCAAATTTTGTAAGTGGTTTTGTAATTTTTTCGACCTTTGAATATTGTTAACCCATGTAGCAATTATTTATAATTAGGTACCTGTATCGTTTTGATTTCGGAACATTTTGTTCTTGAATAATGTATGAATAATATTTGCTTTGGCATTAAATTAGGCTTATGTACGCAATTGCCTTTATTAAAACAATTTTGTGAGAAATTTTGTCGGCTTACCTACTTGCTGCCGTAACATATTTGTGTGGAGTATTAAAACAAAAATGTGTAATATTCAAACGAGCCTTCAAATTCAAGCACATTTAACTTTTGAGCGTAAACAAAAGCTTAATTTTATGGGTATGAAAGAAACTTTTGGATTTTGGCTCGTAAGGATCGCGGGTTTGACTCCTACGCGTAGCAAATTAAAACAAATAGATGCGTTGTATAAATTGTCTAGATACTATTAAAAATTATCTGGCTTTAGAACTTACCAATTCGAAGATTGTTTTGAAATATTTCTTCAATAGCAGGTTCATAAAGAAAATATGACTCGTACCCGTGAGTCGAATTCAGAAATAAATAAAGTAATTTTGTTTCCTTTGATGTATAACTTAGTTTCAAGTAGTTCTTTGGTATTACTTGTCATTTCGCTGTCACTTTGAAAGAGTCTATCTCATTGTGTATTCATGTGGTAGTTGCTTCTATATTTAAATATGTAACGGATAATTTCTTACCCCGATAGATCAAATAATTTAGATCATCAATAAAACTAATAAAATATATTATTAACATATTAGAAAAAAGGAACACGGATCTTCGTTATTTAAATTATGCTTTTGTTTTTAATAGTCACTGGAGAGTTGGACGTATTTTTAAATTTTGCATCGATTCGCATGAGTATTGAACGGGTTATCTTATCCTATTCGGACAAAAAACATGGGTCATAGATCAGACTAGTCAAGAATCTTATACCTACGTACGGAACTACCTACTTTTAAACGAAAACTAGTAACGTATCGTATATCAATGTTCTTACTGCTCTTAAAACTTCTTGCAACTTGTAGAGCTCGAAGTCTCGAATTGTTTGTCTTTAAAATGGAGACACCCCTATATTCCTATACCCAGTTAAGTGCAGTAAATTGTATCACACACAACCGGCTTGTATCCACTAAAAGAGAAAATTACTCCTATATAAGGACCTCCCGCCTTTATCTGGAGAACATCCAAACCACAAGCAGCTAAGAAGTTTCAACCTAATAACGCAATATTTGGCTCTAGTTATTGAGCTATTTAGCTCAAAACCCGGAACATTTAACTCGAAAACCTAACTGGTTTTATTTCTAAAAGACTCATAGTATACATTCTAGGAAATGTAAATCTTGGTAAAAGTAAAGTGTTTTCTTTTGTGATTTCAATACATTACAACATTCCGTAAAGGGACTGATTTAGAATACAATTCGTTTCCCAGAGCAGAGAAGCTCGTATAAGGGAGGAACCTATTGTGGCCCTGATGAATGACAATAGGCTTGCCACATAGGGCTTCACAATGACCAGCAAAATGTAGGTGTATCTCTTTGTTTATCACAGCCTATTGCAGTCCACAGCTGGACATAGGCCTCCCCCAGGGTACGCCACAAAGCCTACTCATTTATAATATAAAGAATAGTAGGGCGGAAACTGGGGGCTGTTTTATTTGGCTATTTTCATGGCGGGTTTGGTCCATAGTCACCTGCCTGCTGCCTGCCAGCCTCGCTGGGCAGGCGGGTTGGCAACCGCAGTATGGTGAACGATTTGGCAACCGCAGTATGGTGAACGATAACTACACAGGCGAACGCTGCTGCCCATTCCTCTGGAATATCCCTTAGTCATCTGGTACGACGCCCATGTGAGGGAAGAAGATAGTCTATTCTAGGTCGGAAATCACACAGCAATATCTAAAAGGACACCAACTCTACAGGGATATCAGGCCTGAGTGTGTATGCATCAGCCTCTACAAGCGTGATGAATGTATGCTTACATATGTACTCCGGAACAAAAAAAAAACAATGTCCCGCGGTACGAGGCAGCAGTATCCACGCTTTTGCCATCAGGCTTAAAACCCTGAGCAAACACTGATGTCCATATGAATGTATGACAGACATGACAGCTGACGTCAGGTAGCTAACCCTTAAAAATCCACAATAACAGAGCCCGTTCTATTTTCCTTTTATCCCTTAATTAACATAGGAACATTCCGGTCCAATCGACACAAAAATACTTTTTGGAACGACGTTGATACATTTTGATAGTCGGTTCAACAATGGGCTTTGGCTCGCATTCATTGTTTCGCGTATGCTCGGCTAGGAATCGGAGTTCGTGTTTACTCGTCAGAGTAAACAGCTGAAAATAAAGTTAACATAGTACCTAATAAATAAGTAGAAATATTAAATGTTTTATGTATGTGTCCATTATAAGTTATTGTTTTCTTCCATCGATAACGTTTGTCATTTCTATGGCAACGATAACAAAGAATAGAATTAACGCGATGATCTGTGTAATCTGTAGCATGCCGAAAACGCGACTGTCTATGACAGTTTTCTTAATTCAAATATTTTCAAAACACTGTCAGCTTTCCCGCGCTTTTAAAAATGTCACGTCGCGTCGTTTACTTTAGTTAAGTCATTGTAGATACTTGTATAAGAACAAGCTAGCTAGTAGTACGCGTTTGTTATATCACATGCTCTAATTATGTATACATCTTAAAATGTAAGCTTTGCCACAAATAAGGGACGTAAATCTAAATCAACCTACAACACACATCCCTGAAAGGATAGGTATAATAAAGAGGATTTCCTCTATATCTCTAGGCTCACACTTAACCAATTATCATTTATCAAAGCTACCTTAGGCAAATAAAAGTTCTTCACACATTTGAGACTCACATCTTACCTTATCTTTGAATAAAACATATCTACGAGTACATTCAACCACTCGGCTTGTATAATTATGCTTTCAGTAAAATTATGATACCTATGTAGATACGTATAACAAATGGCGCAGATTTTCACCATTTGAAGATAAAGTTTTATCTTTTATTCAGAGGGGCGTTATCGCGTCCTCTGGCATCGGCCTCCATTCACTCTGAGTATGACCGGTAGCCCAGCGACAACTTTAAATTTTCCACTTTATTATTTTTATCAAACTCAAGGTTTTCATATTATTTCATTTTAAATATTTTGCGCCAGTGCTCGCGATAAATTAGGTCAAATCTTATATTCTATTTGCGGTTTGAATTCTTTTTAATTTTATAAGTGGAGAATAAAGAAAAGTTTGATCGTTTTGATTCTATTTTCGAATACCTACTTGTTTTCTTTTTAATGCAATAGAGTATAAATGTATTGTGCCAGTACTGTTTGCACTAAACAGTAGATAGTACCTTCATACTCTACACTACATACAAGCTAAATTAATTAAACTGTCCCATAACTAAACATGATAATATGTTTAATTCAAAATTCAATAACATGAATACTTGTATCAAAATCATTTGTACAAACCCTACGCACGGCGACATTCGTTTCAATTAAACTACGCTACCGCGTTTTAATATCCACGTCCACGGCTTCATACATTTTAATATTGGAAGTTGTTAATAGTGCTACGCCAACATTCTCATATCCACTCAGTATTCATGCGGATCCGGATTTCAAACAGTATTACTTTCTTGCCCTAGGGATGGGATGTAGCAAAAAGTCGGATGTATCAGCTGTCTTCGCCGTAATTTGTAAAGCCACTGATGAAATTGGGTCAGTGTCCCTGAAGCCGTTGGCCTATCGACTGCAGTGCTTATGCATAATTGCAATCTTTATGCCTGTTTGATTGTAATGTAGTTGAGCGGGTATCGTTGGGTATTTTCCTTTATTTCCTTTAGTTTTGTTATCCGTTCGTCTTTTACAATGTTGGTTATTAGTGTCAAGTAAGCTGCGTTCTGTAAATTCTGTGTAGGGCTGCCAACTGTATAGTGGTAATGCAGTTTAAGTTGACTTGTTAACATGGATAGAAACTTAGATTAAGAATTTTACTCGGTAGCCATGTGTTCTTATATGAGGTTGCTAATTTTACACATAATTTTAGATACAATTACGCAGTATCTTAATAGTCTATGTTTGACACCATCTACTATGTATACCTACCTTCATTTGTAAGCATGATGATTGCAAAATTATGTAAATATTTGAATAGCACGACGACATGATAATCGCAATCATAAAACGCTTGACTTTTCGAGTTATATGTCACAGAGGTTACCTGTCCCATACCATGAAGTTTTAAAGCCAGACAGTTTACGTTGTAGAAGCGAGACGTCGCATTACTCTGCACATAGCAGCGTCTCGCTTCCACATAAACTGTCCTGTTTGTTGTGTAAAAGTTAATGGTAAGGGGGCTGTGCCGGACAAATAAATACGAGTCTTAGGATGAGAGATATAAACTGTGTTTGATAATACACCTAAATTAATACAGCTTCTAATTACGACAAGGTAAAACAAGTTTTAATTAATAGCCCCAGAACATACGTACATAAACTTGTTAGGTTATTAACGGGAATATTCCGCTGACAAAAATAAACAAACTCGATTTAATTTTCGCTGCAAACACCAACCCTCCAATAATTGAGTGATATCCTGTGTTTTTCATTTATATCGTAACTAGATGTTGCCTGTGTTGCTTTATTTTTACGCAGCTGTTTTCTGTATTTAGATCATTCTTTAACCTATTGCAGTCCACTGCTGGATGAAGACCTTCCCTAGGGTACGCCACAAGGCCCGCTCTCCCGTTATCGCCACATAGTCCTTACCAGTTACCTGGAATAGTAGGGTGGCCGGGAACTGTGGGTCATTACTCTTTATGGGGCTTTGCCTATAGTCACCACGCTGGGCGGATTGGCAACTGCAGTATGGTGAACGATACCTACACAGGGGAACTCTGCTGCCCATCCCCCCGGAATATCCCTTAGCCACCTCTTACGACACCTACAGGGAAAGGGGTTGTTCTAATCCTGATGAAGGTGGATCTTAAAACCATATTTTAATCAAATTTGTACATTTGTTCAGTAATTTACATTTGGAAGATAGATAGATATCTCTTTATTGTACACCAAATAAACGCATAAGTGCAGTCTAAGGAAAATGTACAATGGGTTATGGGAAGGTGTAAAATCAAGTACACCTACCTATAAATCTTTTTTGTCGAAGTAATTGGAGCAGTGGCTAAGTGAATGGACTGCTGTGCTTAGGGTCGCGGATTTCACGCCTGCATATCACCAACATAATTATGTATGATCTGCTGATATTTGTCACGAATCTTAGTTTGTGTATGTGATGTTTAATGACTGTTAAACGCACCCACGATGCAGGAGAAATTTGAAGACGAGACTTTGAGAAAACTGTAGCTAACGCTAGGATGTTACACGATAAACATTCAGACACACATCCATTTAACATGTACCTACCCGCTGACCTATAATTAGCATAAAGTATTATGTGATGGGGGGCCTGGAGTTCTATAGTACAGGCCTAGGCTTAGTTTAGACTCCAGATCTCCCACAAATTACATTTACGTAACTGACAACCTGTTTACTTAACTTTAAGATTGTTCTCGTACATAATGTGTGATTTGTGGAGATAAAAAAAACATTTTTATTATTATTATTATTAAAAAACAGTTTCAGTATCAATACGGAATTCCCCACAGCTGTAGCCACCCACATTTCCACCGTCCAAACATGGAGTTTCACTTTGAAAAATGTCCGTGCTCGAAAGTGACAGTTGAAAATTGTTCTGTTTCGGCGTCGTTGTACCCAATTTTCTTATTTTCTTCATCTACAAGTGGCTTTAAATAAACATGTTCTGTATTCTGCGAGTCCCGTCCTTCTATTCAGCATTTAGGAGCCCCGATACATCATCTACGTGACCTAAAATATTTTTCTCGCATAATATACATATAATATGGAACCCAATGAAAATTCTAACGATTAATATCCTGAAGTAATTTCAGTACAGTCGATAGAGCCTAATTACGAATAATAGTCGAATTTCCATTGATATATCAAAACAATACATGTTTACCTACCTAGTTTATATACATTTACATGTAATAGCCGTTTGATTAGGTAACAACTCGCTGCCGGCATAAATTATTCAAAACAAATCGCTTTGTGCACCTAATTAACTAATTAAGGACATAAGCTGGAACACAATCAACTAAAACTATAAAACATTCATTAATTATGTACGGCCCTCTGACTTTGTTAGTTTACTGACCTAGGTAGGTCCAGACAAGAATTTTCAACGTAATAGTAATTTACTGCTGAACTTGGATGATAGTATAATGGGAGGAAACACTGCAAAAGCTTCGTACAGTCAGCGACTAAAAATTTAAACGCACAAAATACCTTCCGAATTTGCATCTTTAAAAGCAATTTTATTGTTTGAATGTCGAATAACATAAAAACACAAGAATGCGGTTCATTTAATTGGCCAGAAACATAATGTTTTTTTATAGTAGATAAATACTTTTTAAGTTATTCTTAGATACAAGGAAAACGTTGCAAAGAAACCGGCTGCAATCACGTAGTGAGCTAGCGTATTGATCGATGCTCATTACTTTTCTATATGAGAAGAAGCCTTTGCCTTGCAGTAATGTCTTACTGTCGCCGCTGTCGTTATTGGCTGACGTTATTTAAGAGATACATAAATAATTTCCGAAGCAACTTGTTTGCAGAATGTTTCAGTTTATTAATTCAAAAGGCGTAGCAAAACGTTATTTATAACTACGTCCTATATTTCAAGCGTATCTACGTGTTATATATTTAACGGGACATCAGGGAGCCGGGCTGTTATATTCGATTGCTGACTTGTGACCTCGTCAGCACGGGGATTCATCGTGGGCGTTAAATGAAACAATTAAGGATGGTAACAGTAATTCAATAATAAAATATAGAGCCAATGGGTTTGCGAGTGACAGCTCCGTGCCGCCGCTGTCAACCATTGCGAAACAATTGACACGACGTTCGCCCGTCATGTCAAACGCAACTCCATTCGGTGTTACCCGCTCTTTATGAAAATAACATAATGATTAGAAAAATAACAAAATAAATTACAACGCTCAAGATTAACTAATTTTCATTATTTAATCATGTCTCGCGCCGACACGGCCGTCCTGCATCTTCACACGTCCTCGGGTGAATAGTTTATCTCATCACTCATCATCTGTGGACAACCGTAAAAGAACTCAAGTAAACAACTTAACGTTCGGTCATTCTGACCGTTTTGGATCAAACACAACAATATCACAAAGATCGATCCCAGATATCAGATAACACAAAACGATTACCAGATTACCATACAGAATAGTATCACACAGACTGACGCCACATAGGCGATACCATACTGACTAGTGCCGCACAGGCTATTGCCACACAGGCTGTTGCCACACAGGCTGTTGCCACACAGGCTATTGCCACACAGGCTATTGCCACACAGGCTGTTGCCACACAGGCTGTTGCCACACAGGCTATTGCCACACAGGCTATTGCCAAACAGGCTGTTGCCACACAGGCTAGCGCCACACAGGCTAGTGCCACACAGGCTAGTGCCACACAGGCTGGTGCCACACAGGCTAGCGCCACACAGGCTGGTGCCACACAGGCTAGTGCCACACAGGCTAGTGCCACACAGGCTATTGCCACACAGGCTAGTGCCACACATGTTTTTGTCATTAATGGTTAACATTAGCAAAGGCCTTCACAGTAAACAAGTAAATGCAACTGTACAACTCACCTGCGCCGTCATCGGCACATTCTGACTACACTATTAGTATACGCCTCTAAACCTACAATCAACTACAATGGAACGTAGCACTCTGGCATAGGTCGTATGCGATCATGTGCATACATGTTCTATTTCCTGCGCGGCGCAGGAATCGAAACAAAATGAAACTTTCTCACCGGATTCAATTGCTAGGTGATCAGTGGCTGGCTTCATAGTGCAGGCATTCACTCGATGCTCTACTTTGCCGTTGCTAATCTTGGTGTCCTTTTTCGGGCAGCGAGTGGCGATATGACCTAGTTCGTTGCAGTAGTAGCACGTAGGTAACGATGTTTTGTTTGGCACACTGCTGTCTTGGGTATCTTGCTGTTTGTTGGTTGCTGAAAACTGAGGTTTGGAATTAGTACTGGTATTACGCGAGTCTTCAGAGAGGCATTCGTTTGCCACGTGGCCTAGTCTGCCACAATGATAACATTTATTCAGTTCATATCGCAGCTTCTTAGCGTCACTGTAAGTATTGGACTGTTCTGGAATCGAAGGTTCTCTTTTTCGATAGGTACATGCCATTAGTTCTTGTTGCAATTTCACTCTCGTATTAATTTTTCCAGTGTATGCTAGTCTTTGCAACCGTGGTTCGATTTTCACTGCTTGTGCCAGAGTTACAGCAATTGCAATTTCTTCGATCGATAAAGAATACCACTGGTTCATTAATGTACTCAGGAATCGTGTAGCATAGGCCGACATGCACTCTCCGTCTCTTGGGCTTTCACTAAAAAGTCTACACAATGTGGTAGCTGGAGTCTCGACGTAGTCAAATCGAGCAAGAAATAAATCTTTTAACTGAGGCCAGGTTATACCAGCAAAACTATTTTGAGCCAACCACGTAGCTGTCGTGCCCTTAAGTGCTCTGTTCATGGCGATAATCAAAGTACTACTAGATAATTGTTTTTCTTGCATGCATAGGTCTACAGTATTACACCATGACCGGGCATCGGCGTCTCGAGAATCAGGATTGAATTCGGGTAATGCTAGCTTTGTATCAACCGTTTTCGTGTCCTTTATAGCACGAATTAATTCCATCATGCTACGTTGTTGCATTTCAAACAACGTTTTCCAACGGTCGGATTCATTATTTAGGTTAGTAACAATACTCTGACCTGTTTCATGTTCCTGGAAAGTCCCGGGTAATCCCACTTCTGATAACGGGACATCAGGGAGCCGGGCTGTTATATTCGATTGCTGACTTGTGACCTCGTCAGCACGGGGATTCATCGTGGGCGTTAAATGAAACAATTAAGGATGGTAACAGTAATTCAATAATAAAATATAGAGCCAATGGGTTTGCGAGTGACAGCTCCGTGCCGCCGCTGTCAACCATTGCGAAACAATTGACACGACGTTCGCCCGTCATGTCAAACGCAACTCCATTCGGTGTTACCCGCTCTTTATGAAAATAACATAATGATTAGAAAAATAACAAAATAAATTACAACGCTCAAGATTAACTAATTTTCATTATTTAATCATGTCTCGCGCCGACATATTTTTATTTACAACGGCCTGCCAGACTACCTCGTTGGTCTGGTGGTCGGTAAGCGCAACTGGCATACGAGGTCCTTTGTTCAAATCCTGGGTCGCGCAAAATGTTATTGGGTTTTCCATTTGGTAATCCTCAATGGCAGCAAGGAGTCTGGTTTTATAATGGCAATACAATCGACCCCTATTATATTAGGGCCTATAACATCACTGGCGAAAAGTGGGTGTACTAGGTATATGTGCACATTAGTCGACCTCTTCCTGGAATACGTAATAATATGTATGTTATATACCTACTTAAGTATTGTGTATACTTATCTTTTATGTTGACTGTACTTTTGAGTGCATTTACGGTTTTGTTTTAAAAAGTTTCTGGTGTAGCGTGACGCGTAGTCCCAATCTACCCCCAACTAGTCACATACCTACTTACATCTAGATGTATAGGTACGATGCTCTAAATAATTCAGGCCCAAGTTTTCGATCAAGATTCCGCGGTGAGCCTTCACTCCGAAGTTATATTTAAAACATCTTAGTAATATCGCCCTATTTGCGGTTGAGGGGTTGGCGCCGCTTTTGAGGTGCTAAGTGTTTCCCTAAGTTCGGAAATATGTAATTTGAAGCTTTTGTAAAAACATTCTCGGCCAAATCAGAGCTTAGATTGAAACTGTTTTCAGATTATGGAACTTCCGACGAAGAACACTTCCTTGAACACCATTGTACACCATATTTTTAAGAATACATTTTTGAATTTGAATTTGAGAAGTATGATGTTCTGCGGGATATGAATGTATCCTTCTCTATATGAGAAGAGGTCTTTGCCCTGCAGTGGGACAGTTATAGGCTGTTATTATTATTTTAAATCACTACAAAATAATTAACGCCAACACAAGTTTTTAAATTTGGCCTTGACGTTTTGAACGAGTTGCACCGGCCGTGGTCGCTAGCAACCAGTATACTTTTGTAGTCTTTGTTCGAAGGAGACTGACGTCAAGCCAAAATTTGAAACTTGTGTTCGCGTTAATTGTCGTGTAGTAATTTTATTTTATTAAAATCACTTTATCTTACATTCATTTCCCGCAGAACATCATACTTCTCAAATTTAGTAGCGCGACAGTTTTAAAATTAGTAAAAATAAGTTTAAAACTATAACTTATATAACAACAAAAGCTGAATATGCTTTAAGGAAATAAAACTAACTAGTGGTCCCGTAGCGGGCAAAATTTTACAATAATTATATTATTATACTTAAGCTTTCTGCACTCCTCCTTATACACTTTAACTATACCAAACCCCACTCTCCTCCGGTACCCCAATACTCGACTTGGCGTCGACTAGGTTTACTTTTAGGAGGATACCGAAGAAACTAAACCCTGTAAAATATTTCCGTAGACACGTAAAATCACAGCGATTTCGTCATATCATTAACGTGAGCAACTCAATTTGAAACTCATTATAGGCATGACTTCACAATGTAATATAATACTATTATTGCGCCGTGAAATCATTAACACGTATAGATGACAAGGCGCGACAGTTAAGGCCTGAGTCCATTAGCTTGGCGCGGTATTAATTGGTTGACACGCGATACCGTGGGTTGTGGCCACAGGCACGTGCGCTGGTACAGGGCCCTTACTATGAGCTCTTAAAGCAGGACTCTTCCGCAACAGAAAATCTCCTGCTTTATTAGCTCAAAGTTAGGCAGCAGCCTCCTAACCATGAACTCTCAAAACAGGACAGTTTACGATGTGAAAGTGAGACGTCAAGTATAATGCGGCGTCTCGCTTCCACAAACTAATCTGTCCTGCTTTAAGAGTTAATTGTAAGGGGGCAGGATTGTTAATTCTTATACCTACATTTTGTTGTATAATTCCATACATAATTTTATATGAAAGCGTTACAGTGAAATGAAACATCTATAACTATACTACAAACCTTAATACTCGTATTCTACAAAACATAAACATAACATAACATCACGCCTGTATTCCCCGAAGGGGTAGGCAGAGGTGCACATATAGTACACCCACATTTCGCCAGTTATGTTTTAGGTCCCAATGTAATAGGGGGCGAGCCTATTGCCATCAACCGGGCACAAATCCAGACTCCGTGCTGCTACTGAGAAAGACCTAATGGAAAAACTCAGTAACACTTTGCCCGACCCGGGATTCGAACCCAGGACCTCGTGCTCAGCAGTCGCGCTTAGCAACCACTAGACCAACGAGGCAGTCTACAAAACAATTGCCCTAAAAACCAGAAACGAGCACTTACAGATAATTCAAATATACTTTTCCATTTGTAGATTCTTTCAAACACCTATCCGAAGCTTTAAACGGCGATCAGAAATGTATTAGGGTAATTCTGGCTTAGAAAATCTAATCTCCAGTTCTGTGGTACGCTGCACCTGTACCAAACAGCGTTTCGATGGACGATAATACTGTGGGTATTGAGTATTAATAGTCTCTTGTGACAGTCAACAAGACAAACAACATGACTGCCTCGTTGGTCTAGTGGTTGCTAAGCGCGACTGCTGAGCACGAGGTCCTGGGTTCGAATCCCGGGTCGGGCAAAGTGTTACTGGGTTTTTCCATTAGGTAATTCTCAGTAGCAGCACGGAGTCTGGATTTGTGCCCGGTTGATGGCAATAGGCTCGCCCCCTATTACATTGGGACCTAAAACATAACTGGCGAAATGTGGGTGTACTATATGTGCACCTCTGCCTACCGCTTCGGGGAATACAGGCGTGATGTTATGTTATATTTATGTTTGTGACAGTCCTAGTCAGGGACGACAAAAAGGACTTATAAAGAGATGAGCTACCCATAATTCTACGTTTAACAAAAAAAAACAAATCTTCGTCATAACATATGGCCGGAATAATCGCCTGTTATTTAATTGAGAAAACAAAAAACATCACAATAAGATACAAATATTATCTTATTTAAAAGATATAATGATATTTAACTTTTTTTTTTCTAGAATGGCCGACTAGTTTTGTGTTTAAACTTTGCCCTCATTTAAGAGCTGGTAACGCGGTGTTGTCTCGAGTTTGGCTCGCACTGGATAACACTAAGGATAAGTTCCTACGTAATCATAACTCATTATAATTACATCGGAAGTCATCGTTTGTGACCAGTCATGTTATTAATACAGTCACGTTAATTATACAGCCCTGTGAAAACCGAGAGGTGACGAATGAAATGATTTTAAAAAAATACTAGATTCAAAGTAAAATTACAAATTTGTCACATTATAATAACAGCTTATAACTGTCCCACTGCAGGGCAAAGGCCTCTTCTCGTATAGAGAAGGATTGAGCATTGATCACCACGCTAGCTCACTGCGGGTTGGCGATTTCAAATAATTAAATCCAGGTTTTCTTACGATGTTTTCCATCACTGTTAGTCAGTGGTGTCTTACAATAACTAAGAAAGTATTTATAAAAAGTAACATTGATTCTTACTGGTTTGAACCTTCAACCTTGTGCATACAAATCCGGTATGTTTACCACTAGGCCACCACGACTTTATACATTACAACAGCTGAAAGTAAGACTAAGGTTTATACGTCCAAAATAGGCAGAAACCTGTGTCTCCGATTGCAGCTATCCCAACATTAATAAACTTTAGATTGCTACGGTAACAGTATCAAAATACTCATTAAAACCTGTAATCAAAACAATATTCTGGTCAAATGACAATCGAGTGGTACGCGAACCAAAATCGATATACGCTAACCGATTCAGTCCCTTACCGCATTCTGTAAACTATGAGTTACCCGTCAATACCACCGCAACTGTAGCCGCTACATAATCACTTGAATAATGCACGTTGTTTAGAATAATTAAACTGACTGCAAACTATTCATACCATTTAGTAATTTAGTTTGTCGCAACATCAAATATTACTAATGACATTTCATTTAAATGGGCATTTAAACGGGAACTTTTATGTGCGCTCAGTTTTATCATCTAGTTGAGTGATTCTGACGGTAGCCGCGCGTAAAACAAATACGACGAACACGTCTAGGTTTCATTTTAAACACTCACAAAGCTTGTATGTTGTACATATTGTATAATACAATTTACCTCTTCTGGTCAAAGGGGGTAAATAGTAACGTAGGGACCAAAGTCTGAAGGAGATGTTAACATTGAATGAATATAACAGAGATACAAAGTTAAAGACAGCTTTCTAGCTTCTTACAGTTATCTAGGGTGCTTGCAATAAACAAGATTTATTTCAATTTCTTAGAAATCCTCTTCAAAGTTTCCGTAAGAATCTGGAATTTACCTCAGCGTTCGTATTTACCCCGTTTAAACTGACTATAAAGTCGACCTACATTCAATATTACCTAGAATTACGTAGCACTTATAGACACAACTTGTATACTAGGTACCTACATACATTTATCTATCAAGTAATCTTATACAGCGGTGTTCTTTATCAGTAGTCTGTCCAATCTGTGTGCACAAATCGCCGCACATCATAATATGTCTCAGCTGGCGAGCCTACTGCGATTTACCTAGCCAACACCGGATTTGTCGCCTCTTACTCGCTATCTCGGCCACGGAAGGAAATCCTCCCACATACACTTGGATGCAGTATCGTATACAAGTATTCGCTACTCTATACAATTTTTAACACGTCATTCCATGGACTAGATATATATATCATCAAGTGTACTAAACCCTCATTTTGTCAGTTGTATAGGTATATATATACTATTTAATAATATTCTTTTAAGAAGACTTACAACTAATTACGAGGAAACAGATAAACATACCCACATGTTTAGACTGTAAGACTCATAACCCTTCTTTTTTGCCGTAGACAGTTAAAAAAACAGCTGAAAACTTACATTTTACAAAATTGAGAGCCAATTGAAAGTCCTGATAAATATTGCCATCCACCCACCACAAATTTTGTGCTGCCATTTAAAATTATAATGACAAAAACAGTAACAATTTGCCCGACCCGGGTTTCGAGCCTAGGACATCAAGCTCTACCATTAGACCAACGAAATAGTCCAAAGTTACAGATCCTACTAATAACCTTAGGACATCTAAATAAAGAGCATTGTGTCCAATCAATATCAGTGCGAGATGATAATTTAATCACAAAACAAATATAGCTCAGTATACCACATTACCAAATCCTTAATTGAAGTTTATATTTCCAGATGTGTTGATTAATATTTTAGTCAAATAATTATGTCACTCTAAACAGCGTGGTTGACCTAAACAGGTCCGTACATGGCGGGCGAGAAACTAGAAATAGAGTCACTGTGACAGTTTTACCATTCAAATACAGGGTGTAGTTTTGAAGCTGCAAAATATTTCGGGAGGTAATTATGTCAGTGATGCTCGATCCGAATAAAATCAGTACGTAATTTTTTTATTTGCCGAAATCGGCACGTGTGAACCACCTTTTTTAAAACGCGGCCAGTCTGATACTCAGACTATGCATTCAGACTCTGCGCATGATTTAATTCATTATTAGATACCTACTTTAATTATGCAATAGGTTATAATATAATTCCATCGACCCACTTGCTACCTGAGAAGAAATGAGAGATCAAACGATTACATTCAGGCAAGACTTAAAATTGGCAAAACAATCATTGTGACCAATTTAATTTCTTCACTGTCTTTGTAGCTTCTGTGCATTATGCAGATGGGTACTTCAATAAATATTGATGACAGCCGCCTTACTATGAGCTCTTAAAACAGGACTTTTCCGTTGTGGAAGTGAGACGCCGCTACTATCGTGTAGTGCGACGTCTCGCTTCCACGACGGAAAATGATGAATAATGCTCTAAGAGGTCATGGCAGTACCAAGGAGAGAACCAATAAAACAATTCTTTTGAATGAATAAACATCCAATTACGTGTACCGCAGAATTCCTGGAACACTTTAATTTAGTCTTACAGCTCCCTTCTTAATTACTCCACGTATGTGCTTAGAATCTAATAGTGTTGTCGCCCAACCGCTGTGGAGCGCTACACGAACTTGCAATCAATCGCACGCCTGTAACAACCGGTTGCTACCTCACAGCAACCGCTAGTATAGGTACTGTAACGACAAAACGAAGAGCCGCGCGCCGTGTTACGGGTTAATCGTGTTTGTACTGTACAAGATGTGTTCTTAGGTTTTTGGTGATAGTTTCTCTTACCTAAAATGCGTATTTGTTGTTTTTATACTAAGGTATAGCGATAACTTCGATTAACAGAACGATAAACACACAGCAAAGGTGTTTATGAGTGTATATATAACATCTAAGCTTATAATTTTTTTACGCATGCCAGAAAAAAAATGGTTATAAAAATATCCTGTGTAACAATACCATGCTATCATATGCTCATTTTAATTAGGATAACTAATTAGATGTATAAAATCAAGTTGCAATTAAAGTTTTGCTGCCAATGCGTTAAAATGATACAATCGTGCACAAAATCGGTTGCGGGATTCACAAACGAAAACATCTCGAATAAATACACAGTTGTTACAAACTACGAACGAGTTTAAACAGTAAACAGAGGGTAGCAAATATTCGCTGATACATCGCATCTTATTAATTAATTATTCTTTGTGAAATAACACGGCTTTCTTTATATTTATTTTAAGCGCATTGATAGCCGAGTTGTATGACCGTTGGACTGACAAGTCAAAGGACGCAAGTTCAAACCCCAGCACCAATATCTTTTGATATTCATGTGCGTATTATAAATTAGATGCTGAAAACGGTGAAGGAAAACATCGTGAGGAAACCGGCACACTTAAGAGATTTTTCAACGGTGTCTAAAGACATGTCAGAGGCCTGTAGGAAGTTTAAACTCTGGAACCAGGTTGTTCATCAACCATACTATAAGAAGACTTTGAGATTCGTGAAATTACATTAGTTAGCAGTTCTTTTTCATGAAACTGGAAATTCCATTGGTACGCTTTCCTCGGCCGATACCAAAGAAAAGTTTGTTATTTAATAATCGCTTACGGGAATAAGTCGGAACTTTTGTTAACGTTATTTTCCAGATTTCCTACGTGTGCCAGGTATTTATTGTTGGACAACTTCGTCGTGCGGCTTTGCCTTTATTAATTTAATATTGGAACCAATTTTATCTGTTGCTTGATCGTAATAAAGTTCAAGTTGTTTTAATTCTGGACCGTGTAAAATGGTTTTGTACATTAATCTCAGTCATGTGAAAGATAAGCGGTGTTTTGTCTTTTTCACTCTTTTTAATTACAGAGTTCGTTCGTAAGAGACAGATAGCGAGCATTTTTATTTATTTTTAACTCAGTGTTTAAACAGGTAAGTTCAAAAGCTAAAGGTAATTAAGTTGTTACCTAAGTATTAAATAAAATGTCAATCGCATTAAAGAATAAAGTGGTTAGAAGATTGCTATTCTTGTAAACCATTAACGTGAATACAAATACTTGGAAACTAACGGCAATTAAAGAAGTGTTGCCATTTTTTATTGAGTCAATTGCAAAGGTATTAGCAGAGTGTTGTGAATGCAGTATTTTAGTTTGAGGCGCATTCATTAACGTAAAGCTTATTCCTGGGAAACTGTGAACACCACTTTTATCTTGAATCCCGGGAACTGACCCCTTACCACGAACTATTAAAGCAGGACATCTTCCGTTGAGGGAGCGAGACGCCGCTACGCGCTGTGTAGTGTGGCTCTCGCTTGCACAACGGAATATGGCCTGCTTTAAGAATTCATGGTAAGGGCCCTGTCGAAAGTAATATCAAATTAACTGCAATTTGTTGCCATGCGGCAGGAGTTTCTTGTGAAATTCAGTAGAAGCAAGGAAGATGAACGAGCTATCTCCTCGTTAAAGCGCGTCGCATCATTGCTACATTCTAAATAGAAAATGAACATCACCTTTGTTTTGTTAATGTTTTGCTTAAAAAAATAATAACTGGTAAGGGTAATTTGAATTACGAAATTATTTGATTTTGAATAAAGTTTATAACATAACATAACATCACGCCTGTATTCCCCGAAGGGGAGGCCGAGGTGCACATATAGTACACCCACATTTCGCCAGTTATGTTTTTAGGTCCCAATGTAGTTTATAAGGGAACTTAAAAAAATTATCAACAGCAGCATTTTATTTTCCAGCTACATTCTCGTACTATAATTGTTTTAGCCTCAATGTCACGTGTCGTAGCCGCATTTGTGGCCCGAATTATATGACAAGACATGTCAGACACAGTCATAGTCAGATTGCATGCATTGTTTGCTCCGGAGCTTAGAGATCTCCTGTCGTCATCTATGGTTAATGAACAACCTGGTGTCACAGTTTAAACCACCTGTAGGCCTCTGACATGGCTCTACCCACCGTTAGGATATCTTATGTGTGCCGGTTTCCTCACTATGTTCTTCCACCGTTTTTAGCATCTGACAACTAATTTATAGTAGGCACATGAATTCGAAAAGGCATATATAGTAAATACTCAGGTAATGTTTCGGTTTTATTAAAATACTACATATATATTTTACCATTAATTACAAATCCCATGTAAATCTCGCCAAATATTATGATTTTTGGCGAGCATGTTGGCTTTAATTCCTCCGCCCGCACACGCATGTACATATTATACACTTTTTATTGGATAATCGCTAATATTAGTCGTTAATGTTTGATATCTCAGGTCAGAATTATATGTCTTATCTAAAATGTATCCTTGTAAGGTACCTGCCGACCAAAGTCCGAAAATACGAAATGAAACAAGTTTGAATTACTTGTCAGTCAAAACTAGTTTAGTAAGACAAAGTTTATGTTTGTGGTACTAAAGAATTCCGACACGTGTCTCTATTTAGTGAAGAAGGATCATCTTTTAATAATGCCTTCTTTATTATTTATTGCAGACAAAAACAGTGACAAGTACAATGTGTTATGTGAATAATATTAGATCATAACTTAAAAGACATGGCTACAAATTCAAACAATTAAAACTCAGAATTGACAGCAATGAAATTTATACCAATGGGATAACTATAATGGACGTTTTTGATAGTATCAAAGACTCCGAAATCCGTGGGGAGCTCTCAACTCTGGAAATATTTTTAGCCATCTCCTTTAGTAACAGCATCCCTTTAAACCTTGAATAATAGAGATTTTTATTAAGAACATTTTTTTCATAGGACCTTAGGTATTTGTCGGAGCAGTTGTCCATAACCTACAGAAGCCGCGGGGTTTGGTGAATTCATTAGACGAAATCTATTTTCATTAGCTAAAAATGAATTATCAGCGTTACCATTTTTCTCTTTATTTAATTATTCACGGAAGCTTTGGTCAAACATGATCATACCACCCTCATTAGCCTCACGATGTACACCTACTGTCTACGCTTAAAAGTTAACTTAACAATATTGTAAAGCAAACCGGCAGAATGCTTGTCGAAACAGACAAACCACTTTTGCAGTCGACAGTGCACTGTTTTGTGGGCACAGACTAATGACTGAATGAAGCATGCAGCATATTAATTTAGTTTTAATTACACAGCATATACACTGCAATTGAAAAACATAGATTTTCATACTGTGTCTTAATAGTTTCGTTATGAACATGACTGTATATCTTAAATGGGCTGGCAGGGGTGTGTAGACTAATAGATGTGTATTGCATTGCACGTCAACATTTTCAATGCACTATTTTTCCAATTACATAGGGGTGATCCAACTTACAAATATTCCTACTGCACCTATATATTATTTTATGATTAATTTCGTTGTGGGTTCCAAGACAATCAAGTCATTTCTCCGGGACGCCTCGAGCTGCATTGCCTCGATGATTCTCAATGGTTATCATTGTAGATCCTGGCTTAGCAGAAAAAAATACAAATATCAGTCGATGGTGTATTATAATAACTGCTATAGTATAATAAGGTACTTTTAGATATTAATAAAAGCGATATCCTCGCTTTATCCGTACGCACTCATAAATGTTCAAAATAACACGGTCAATGGCTAAAGAAGTAGGAGTTACGCTTCCCATGCCTACCACTAAGGCCAAAGAGTGTTGGAATAAAAAGAGATCGGTCCAATAATATCAGTGTAACAACCCTAGAGACAGTTAGGTACTAGTTTAATTATGTATGGAAACGAACGCCGTGAGTTTATACCTACCGGGATAATCCGGAACTTCGGATATTACGAGTTATTCCAAATCCATGGGCTGCTGTTTGCTGGTGCGTTGCAGAAATGTACGTATCATTTTAAATTCTAGCTATATTTTGACTGATATTCGAACCTACAAGATAGACGCCTATTTCGATGTGACGTGTGTGTTTGTATATTTTTTGTCCTTTAAAAAACGTCTCCCTGCACTAGAAATTTCGCCTGTGTCGTGGGTGCGTTTCACAAACATGAAATATCACATACACAAATACTCAGACTCGAGACAAACATCTGCGGTTTGCACAACGCTTTTAGTTATTGCTTAAAAAACTTGTGATCGTACTATAAATCACTTCATAAAACCATCTATAAATATTGTGAAATTTTGATATTCTTGACATCTTTTTCGTAAGCGTAATTTGAAGTAAAAATTCGGGCTTCACCAAATTGATTTCACGTTTTAATAAAAAATAAAAAATAAAAATAAAAAATAAAAAATTCAGGGTTGTCGCTCACCCGCGGCCGGGTTAAGGCCGCAGCGCATAAACAAACAGTTCCACGGCAGGCGAGCACAACACTTTACCTGTCAGCCCTCCAACATAGAGTAGCAACCCTATTTATAGACCACGTTTAAATCGGAAGCACGAAGGCACACTTTCTTTCAACGGAAGCTTATTAATAAAATGTAAATCGTTTCATTGAAAAGAAATAACGTTTTCTAGGAATTTCTTCCGTAAATGAAGGTTTAATTACAGGCCTCTGCCTGCCCTTTCCGTCGTTGTATTGATGTATTGAACGTCGAACTTTGAAAACACGTACAGACGCTAATTCGGGATTGTATCTGCATATCTCACAAATCTTTGCCTCGAGTAGGGATCGAACATGCTAGCCCATCCGTCTGATTCCTTGAGTGGAATTAACTTGCACCATTAAGTGCTATAGTCTTATCTTAACTGCCCCCAGAAGGCTAGGAAAAAGCATAAAGCGTTGAAGGTCTTCACTGACCCACGTTGGTAAACGATAATAAAAAACCGTGTATGGTTTTCCAAATTATTTTATACAAGGCGGCAAAAAAGTAAATAATAATTATAATTTGTAAGTCCTAAATCCGGTTTGGATTTCGTGTGTGATGTGTTTAACTATCGTAGCCTGAGGCAAATAAATGTTTGGGGTTTGACAAAAAACATCTTGTTATTTTTACGCATCATTTGACAGGTATATATACCTATATAGTATGAGACGTATTTATCAACAGGATGTGAATCATATATGATAATCATATAGTGAATTTCCACTAAGATCATCGATGACTGATTGGCACAGTGACCAGGTCATTAATTTGACGTTAAAGGTCGCGAGTGTGGTTTGAGTTTGAGTCACTTAATATTTGCTTTATGCCTGCAGCCCCCTTACCATGAGCTCATAAAGCGTACGGTTCTCAGTTTACGTTGTGGAAACAAGACGCCGCTACCTGAAGTGTAATGCGGCGTCATAGTAAGGGGCAGATATTGGTTCTGATTGAGCCTTTGAGCCCAAATTTCACTATGAAATATTTCTTTTCTATCTCTATTTTTGTGTAGCGGTTTTTATTCGACACGGATATGTCAACCTCCCAACAAGTATACCTATACAGATAGTGTGAAGTCGACCTTATAAGTAGAGGCCTTTGAACTCTGGTTATATGCTGGTATGTTTATTAATTCTAAATTATATACCAGCATATAACCATATAAGCTTGCAAATGATCTTTTCATTCAAAAATCCACAAAATATTGTAAATGTCAAAGTAACTCTGTCTGTCTGTTTCGCCTTCACGACTAAACCGCTGGACGGATTTTGATGAAATTTGGCATGTAGAAGCTTTAAGACCCGAGAAAGGACATAGGCTACTACACGCGGGCGAAGCCACGGGCAAAAGCTAGTCTTTTAGATGCGGTTAACATGACTCTTAAAATCACACACACATCCACTTACGTGTAACTACCAAATACTCCAAGTAGACGACCTGCATAGTTTTTTTAGGTGTTGTATTCAAAAAATTAGCAAACATAAGTACTTACACCGATAGTTAACTCACAAATAAGCTAGTCTCATATAACAGTTACCTCGCTTTGTGTTTTTTGGCGAAGTTTTTGTGAACGTCAATCAAGGAGGTCAAACGTGTCCACGGGCAATGAATCTGACTTAGCTGTTTTTAATTATGTTTTAAAGTTAATAGCGTTAGATGTTTACTCCTATTTATTGACGCTCCTTTTTTATTAAATCGCCTTCCTCTTCGGGTTTCCTCTTCCTAAGCTTAATTATGTAAGCGTTGTTTTTGTGAAGGCCAGTCCCTCCCTTTATTGAGTAATTAAATATTCTTTAATTGTGCCTGTTATCACCCAAAGGGTAGGTAGAGGTCCTTACCACACTCACATTTCGTCGCCCATCGAAGTCTCGAAGTTATGACGAGCCAATTGGTATTCCTATGAAGCCAGTTGCTAGAAAAGTAATTAGGTATATGTGTGGCAAAGAAGTATAACTCAGGTGTGTCTACAAGAAAATGGTCACGTTGTATGAATTCTAAAACCAAATAAAATAGTAACTAATCATTTATTTAACCTGTTCAAGTTTAACTTTTTGTACTATTGCAAAATTTCTTCTGGAAGCTATACATATTATGCCTATCAAAAGCCTAGGCATTTCGCAGCGATCGAAATCCAGATATTTCCCAGCCATAACTTCTTATACGACCTACAGCACCAACATCTCACGAGAGGTTTTTAGTTCTTGTTTATTATTCACTTTGGAACAGTCTGTGTAACAATTCACATATTTATTGTATAATACTATCTGGTATTTCAGTGCTGCGTTCTTTCAATATCGAATATAACCTCGCATGGCTGATTCCTGACCCGGAATTCGATATGACGCCACGTTACAATATACTCGTAATAATTCTGCATAGCTCTCTGGCATTCAAAATACTTTTCAGCATACGATAGGTCAAGCTACCTGAATGCAGCAATGGAATCTAAAGCGCAATCGACTTTCAAAGCAATTTTCGATCTGTCAAAATTCAAAAATTCAAAATTCAAAATGTTTTTATTTCATATAAACCTATTACAGGCGCTTATGAAACGTTAGGATGCTAGTTGCACGGTTCCAAAATGTCATTCCAATGGAGAAGAACCGGCAAGAAACTCCAGAGGTTACTCATTTAAAAAGAAAGATGGTACAAATTTGTAAATTTACATATGTAGTTTCATTATGCGACAACAAAGCAAACTAATAGTGATAGAAGGGAAAAAAATAACAAATTGGGCCAAAAACCCACGGTGCAATTAAAACTACTAGCTATCACTATTCATTACATTGTGGTCACATTTACAATATTGATGAAGACCTGGAATCAATTATATAAAATAAATTGCCCGAAAACTGGGCAGAGGTAGAGGACCTACGAAAGTAAAGGAGAAGATAAGGGTCTTCAAAACATTAAGCCTTAATAAGAAAGGGATAATGGTGTTACATTTGCCAGGGAAGCCACATGTGCAGAAGACATTAACTCCAAGCTGTTCTATCATCAACATAATCTTTAGTTTTATAATAAGCTTTCTTGATTAAAATTGCTTTCACGCATGTTTTAAATTTCTTACCGGTAAGATCAGTTATCGTTTTTGGCAGTTTGTTATAAAAACGTATACAATTACCGAGAAATGATTTGGAGTTAGTTCTTGCTAACCTATATTTAGGCACTACTAATTTATGTTTGTTTCTAGTGTTTAAACAATGATAATCGCTATTTATACTAAAATTTTGCAAGTTCCTACGCACGTACATGATATTTTCTAGTATGTATAGAGATGGAAGGGTCAGAATATTGATTAATTTAAATTTTTCCCTAAGAGACTCGCGTGGGCCCATATTATAGATGGCTCGTATAGCCCTTTTCTGTAAAACAAAAATAGAATTGATTTCGGCCGCTGACCCCCACAGCAGGATGCCATAAGACATAATGCTGTGGAAGTACGCAAAATAAACCAATTTAGCTGTTGCTTCATCAGTAAGCTGTCTAATTCTTCTAACCGCAAACGCAGCTGAACTCAACCTGCTAGATAGGGCTGAGATGTGGGCGCCCCATTGCAGTCTGGAATCAATAGTAATACCTAGAAAAACTGTTTCCTGTGTTAGTTCAAGTTTTTCACCATCAAGCATTAGATTTAGATTAGATTGAGGCACGTTAGGCAGTGAGAACTTAAGACATTTCGTTTTTGATGCGTTTAAAAGCAGATTATTAACCGAAAACCAATTGGATAAAACATTAAGGCTATTATTTAAATCAGGAGGATCTTGAACATTTCTATTGACCTTAAAAATAAGAGAGGTATCGTCCGCAAATAGTATAATATCCGTTAAATCGGCCATCATAAAGGGAAGATCATTAATGTATGCCAAGAAAAGGAAAGGGCCAAGAATTGAACCCTGTGGCACACCCATTTTAACTATTGATCCTGCTGATGTTACTCCGTTAACGCCTACTTTTTGATGTCTTGTGGATAAGTAGTTATTATTTACTTGTGGATATATAATTATCTGTGTTATGCGAAAATAACAATGCTTTTAAACGATGTGTCTTTAGAACAAAAGGTATTATGAAATGAGAATAAATTCGAGATTACTGTTGGAAGTTTCTGCTTAAATTGAATAGATTAGTAATTTAGCAATAGAGACTTGTATTTGAATAAAACAAGAGAAGTTCAGTTCTTATTCCATAATTATTTTAGTTTATGTTCCCAATAATATTGGTATATACCGTATAATATTGCTCTAGCAATGTAAACGAAAATTAAACTTACATAAGTACCTAAATGTTTATTGAAATGAAAATGTTATAGCACACATAAGAGCGACTTCTCATAATAAAATGTAGACAATGCACTTTGCGCATTTTAGGGAGAATTTTCACTATATTTTAACAACATTTTCAGGTCGGCAAAAATTCTAAGCAAAGCTCTGTTCCTAAAGTTGTTAAGTAAGTACTTACGTACTAAAAGTTCAAATAAATCTTCTGTAACAAAAATATCTTTCTTTTGTTTATGAATTTGTTAATGGTTGGCTCCGTATAATTTTATTCTCTAGGTTATTCTTAAGTTGAACCGACCGAGTACCGACATTTATTCGGGAATATCCCGCCAGTTCGGCTCGCGAACGCGCTTTTTCACCAACACTTGATTAAGACTTCTGTTTGAGTCCGAAACTAGTCGGACATTACCGATTAACACATGAGTGCAACTAGAGAATCCATACTTACATACTGCATATGGGAATGAGAAACCTTCTCCGTTCCGTCATGGGTAGAAATACTGAGAAAATGGGAACGTAACTATGTCAGTCTATAACGTTTTCACAGCTAAACCAGTAGCCCATTTTTTACAGAATTTGGTACGGAGTAACCTTGATCAAAACCACAAAAGGTAAACTCACAATAGGAAAATCTTTGACTCCATCTAAAACATTTTTCATTGATTCATGCTCTCAATTTCTCGCCACCAACGCTACGATTCCGATCGCAACAGTGTCGTAACATCAATAATGTTTATATAATACCTCCGACCTGATGAATTAATTAGAAATTTGGAAGCTCACCGGACAAAAAAGCTCGCTTTGAATCGGGCTCTTTGATCTCCGAGCGAGCGTCTGCATCGAGATTAATAACGTAACACTCCATATAAATCACTTAACGCATTTTTAACTTAAATGTGTGTGTAATGATGTTATCGATTATCGATAGAAACGGCTTTGGGAGCAAAGCTTCGTTTGGGCTCGTTTGACAACAAATTTCTCTACTTTATTAGATTAAATATCGCGCTGGCTTAGTGGGTTAAGTGCCGAGTTTGTATGCACAGATTGCGGGGTCAAATCAAGCATCGGTGGCAGCTGAAAAATGTTGACAAATCCTTGAAGTCGACTTGTAAAATCTTATCCTCATTTCGTTCCGATTTAAAACTTTACATGGGTAATGAAATCCGGATCACTATACAGTAATAAGCAAGAACTGATCTGATGAAGCCGAGAGGTAAATAGTAGGAGTCCTCAGTAACTAATATTAAAATCTAATTACTATATTCGTTAGATCCTTGAGTTTCGGTTTTTTGCTTTGTTATAACAAGTCTCATACATTACATACCCTTGGCATGTTTTCTTGTTTTTAAAAAATCATTTTTTCTCTTCACTTGTACGATAAAATCAATATGTCACTGGTTAGGCAATGTTTGTAGACGTATGAATGAGGTTTGATGTACCTCTTCTACGACCTTGATTTAAATTTATGTAACCTACAACCTCAATACATAAGATTGTGAAGAAAAACTATATTTATATAATGTGTTGTTACTTCCCCTGTCAATATAACATAACATCACGCCTGTATTCCCGGAAGAGGTAGGCAGAGGTACACATATAGTACACCTAGATTTCGCGAGTTATGTTTTTAGGTGCCAATGTAAGCGGACGAGCCTATTGCCATCTACGTGCTGCTACTGAGAATTACCTAAGAGAAAAACCCAGTAACACTTTGCCCGATATGGGATTCGGACCTAAGACCTCGTGCTCAGCAGTCGCGCTAAGCAACCACTAGACCAACGAGGCATTGAAAGAAGTATGATTTACTTCCTGATAAAAATTTACACATTAGGAATGTTTGGGTGAACGGTATTGTATATATATATACACTAGATTTTGGATAATTCACACATACATGAAGCCGTCCGCTTCCTAGCAGATAGGCTGAGTTGATAGCTTCGCGTCATCCAATCTCATTACATTCTTCATAGATATCGTCTTTTTAAGGTACTTCTCACCGATTTATTCTCCAACACTTCTTCGATTTGCCAGATACGTTACTGAAACGGTTATTATATTTGGAATACCCGCTTTACTTGTAATATTCCTTGTTTATACTAATCTAACTGTCAGACAAACAAAAGTATTAATTAACCCTCCAAAAACGTATTTTTAGAATGCGACCCATAATATTTTGTATGGGGCAACACAAATTACTTTCGTGTAATACGTAATAATTGTGTATGTGTGTGTGTTCTACGTCTATGACACACATAATTTCATTGTTGTCGTTGTGTTATGTAGGTAAGTATCCGTTTTTGTGCTGTTTCCCACATCATTAAGTTCTATGGACGGAGTGTTGCCGTCTGAATTGTAGACATTAACTCAGGGACCCTCAACATATAATTTTGATTCATTGTTAGGGAACCGGTCAAGCACGAACCTAGAAAAACATGTTTCAATGCTAGAATAATTATAATCTAAGCTGATAACTACACAGAACCTTATCAACACTTCAATTTATTCTTGATTGACAAATGGCTGGGAGCAAAAGGTTAGTCGGTGTTTCATTTAATCTTAGATTGATTAAAATTTAATTAATTGAAAACTATGTATTACTTTAACAGCTAAACCTGTTTATTTTAATTAAGCCAATATATTAATTCCTTCGACAAATTAGAGGTATCTATGTTCTGTGATAAAAAATGGGTAGTAATCTAAATACTTTAATCTAGCAACCCTATTTTTAAATGTCACAATGACATTCATCAGTATGTTCTCTTTTACTTTTTTGTTTATTTTAGACATTTTGTTGAGTGTTTAAATTTCGAAACATGATGCTGGCTGTATGTAAAGTAATCTTGTAATCAACAAAACGTGCGACAGCAACACAAATAAAGATCAAAAGTTAGTTAAGTAAATGCGAAGCTGTCAGTTATAGACCACCTGCACTACCAACGTTAATCTCAGATTAACTCTGGTATAACTTAATCACAAGTTATGTTTATTGCAGTCATATTTTGCCAAACAGTAGACACATAATGTGTGAGTATGTAGTGTAAAATGGAATGAAAAATGTTAACTCCATTATTTAATATGATAAAACTTAATCGCCCTTTTATATTTCTTAAATAGTTTAAAAGTTGAAACCTAGGACTGCACTTGAAAATTATCATAAAGAAAAAAACACTGTCTGATCTGTGAATTGGATCTAAGACCTTGCTAACTGGGACATCATAATAGTATGTACCAGCAATGTTGTTAAACTAAGATTTATTTTAATTAGAGTTTTAATTTTTGGCGAAGCTGAACCTTAAACCTTTATGTAACACTGCTCATAAACTGAAGTGTTGCCATCTCGAAAAAGTTGCGTCAACTTGAACTTTTGACGGCAGTTACGTCATTACAGCTTACGACGAAAAGCATTGACTTAACCACGGAGGTTAGAGCAAAAAGTTTCTACTACTTACAAAATAGGATGTTTGAAAAAGTCACAGGCATTTGAGGAATTTTGGAGTTCATTTTTGAACTTGGATCTGCGCACGATTCGTGGCTGGCTAACTCTTACAAATGAAAAATATCATGTGGAAATAGACTATCTGACGTAACGTGCGTGTAGATTGGCGTATCTATGCAGAGGAAGCCGTGATGATAGGACTGGCCGAAATCCAGCTCTGTACTTCATTCACTCAGTCATCCCCATTAAATGAACTTACCTCCCTTTCTGTTTTTTATGTCCTGTTATAATAATTCGTGTTTTCCTAGAACTTACCAAAATATATTAATAGAAAATAACAACACGGGAATTAACGCGAACACAACTTTACTCATTTTTGCTGGCGTAAATTGTGTTCGCGTTAATTCCCGTGTTGTTATTTTCTATTATAATCATGCAACGCGATAGTTTAAAAGTTAGTAAATATATTAAAATGATAGTACTCACCCTTGGTATAAGAGACAGTAGAAATGTATTATGCCTTTTTCCCATCTCTCGTCACACATCCAAGGTGTCACCACACCCTACTTAATGTAAAAAATGCTAAAATGCTTGTCCTTTTCTATGCACGTAGGAAGGGAGCAAGGGATAGACGTGATTTTTTGGTAAAGGTCGTTTAACGTCCAAAGAGTGACGTAGCGTACTTGGAAATATTTTGTGGTTCCTGTAACGAGGGAATCCGCGGGCATAAGCTAGTTTCTCATTCATGAGGAGGGTTTATAATATTTGTATTAATGACCTTATTTAGAGGCCTTTGTTCAACAGCAGTCTTCCGGCTGATGATGATGATGAATGACCTTATTGAATGACTCAATATGTTGCTATAGGTATTTGATTATTGTTATCACTTTTATGTGTGACGTGTGATCGCCCTAGTTATTCGTATTGTTACGGCTTTTATAATATTCTGTCACTATCATTATAGGCTATTGATTGATTTAACTTAAACAATGCTGCCTCAAACTTAAACAACTGCTATCAGACACAAAAAATCCAGTATAAAAATATAAAGCAAAAGTTATGTCCCACTTGCCATCAAATCTATTTTTTAAATATAGAATATTCGAGTGGCATTAGTCCGAATACTATTTCGGCTGAATCAATAATTTCCTTTGCATTATTTCCAGTACACAGAACGTGATGGGTCATAATCTAGGCCACATCGATTGACAGAAACTTACATTTACCATAACTTGGTTGACTAAGTTATTCCTAACTCCATTTAGTCGAGTGTGCAACATCCCAAGATAGTTGAGCCTTACGTCTGGGATTAAGTTGTGTTGGCTGTATGATGTGATTACAGTGTCACTGAATTATAATAGAATTGAAATGTCAAAATATTCTATATTCGAATCATATTTTAGAGAGATATGGTTTTTAAAACTTGCGTTTAACATCGTCTTGTATCTAAGTAAGGCTTTTTTGCTCACACACTCTCACAGATTCGTAATGTGTTGAATCAAACGAACACGGACAAATGCAGCCCCTAGCGCAGAGATCTGAACCCACTGAAACTGAGGTACCCACAGGGCCAACACGGGTCGTTGACCTCCTTGTTATTGATATTTTAAATAATAGATTAACCTGCCACATTCCACGCCTTGTTCAAAGACACCTAACGTGCACACCCAAACAGAATAAATCTAAAATATTTATCCGCACTCACATTCAACCGGCACCTTAATGTATTCACTCAGTCTGTCAATCAGGCTCGTTAAAAATGTAAACAACATTTTCAAGTCTCCTTAATGGCTAATAAAATGAAGCTTCAGTTAAAATCAAATTATTTTGATTGTATATTCGGATATTAGGTCCTTCAAATAAACTTTGGACCGGATATTTTTGCCGCATTTGCTTAAGGGCTAATATTTTCACCAACTGGGATCCTGGCTGGCCTTTTATTAGGTCTCGCCAAAAACCCAGTTAAGTAGTAAGAGCTCCTTCAAAGATAACTGCGATAGACAATTTCGAAAAAACACTGGGACCCACAAAACTCACGGTGACATCGCCGCAGACCCAAACGACGGTGACAAGACGAACTGCTACAAGAACGACTAGACCACTCTAGCACACGACCTAGTAAAGGTGAAAAAACAAAAAGGTCTTATACCCTGACGTGGGACAACACCGGCTGATAAGAAAATAATTAAAGCACAGCAAACCATTAGTACCGTATTGTTAAAAAACAAAACGAACAATAATTAAGCCTAACAATCACTACTCATTACCACCGATCGATAATACTTACCTACTAATTAGAACAGGACCAGGAATTTATTTTTCCACTCTACTCATATTTACTTTCCTCGTTCGACGTCTTCGTGGTTATTTCCACGCAATATTTCGACTATAATAAGTACCTCCACACTATATTTTGCATAGTAATCGACACGGACAGAATCCCACTTATTTTATGAGAACGACGTGAGCTATTAAAAAATATCGTAATAATCAACGAGAAATACCGTCTAGGTTTCTCCAAAATGATTTGTTAACCATTCATTCATTTATGACGGAAAATTTACTTACCGACTCGGTTTATTTCTATTAATCTAATGAGTGATAACAGCTGTTCCTTCAAACGTCAAAGAAAGATAATATTATGTTATTATTTATGAATACTAAATAGAATAATGAATGAATAATAATAAATTGAATTAATTATGACAAATTACTTTATTTAGGTTAGTCACCTCGGCGTTGAAGCGTTGACATTTGAATGTAAAATTATGGTAATGGGCCAAGTGTATCTAATCTAACAGTGTTACATGATTGAATGATAAAACAATGAGATAAGATCATACCGGTTTGATCTCAAGAAGCGAAAAGAAAAGTGAGATCTATTCTTCTATAGCTTGTGTTGGAAAAATGAAAGCTTATTGTGGAAATCACGTTTATGACTTAAAATTGATAAAGATCAGATACTGGCTTTCGGTATTTAGTACATTTTTAGTTATCCAAAATAAAGCCCAGACTTTGAAAGACACATTTCCCGATTGCGTAATTCTGTTCACCAACAGTCCGCTCGCGTCGTGTCGTGTAATATCATAACATTAGCAAGGAATAATACGCAGGACGTATTAACGTAACCGACATGTCCACTTTATTAAGATAGAATGGAGAGGACGCGAGATAACAGACGCTACGTCATAATCACACTATTCTTTCTCAAATATCTAAAGAAGTAAAAGGTTATTACGTAACACTGCCCAGGAAGAGAGAATAGTGAAACATTGAAAATGGAACTGCTTTTTTATTCATACCTATTACTGATACAATTTCTGAAGCAAGCGAGTACCATAACTGGTCCTATTTAAGTGAAAACGAAATTGATTCGATGAAAACGAAATTGACTACCGATTGAACTGACACATTCAAACTTCACACAAGGTAACTTCCAGAAGCGGTTTAAGTGAATTACTTTTGAAAGTCATACGGTTTTAACTAATGGGCACACTTTCTACAGTTTCCACGTAAACAAACAAACTCACAAAACGTAGCTTCATATTCTCCAAGCCGCCGTTTCCCGCCTCTTACTTTAAATTTTTAATTTGTCAGCTCGCTTCTGCACCTAAGTGTTTCATGCCAACGACATTGCAAGCCCGCTCCGTATAATTAGTTGCCGAGTCATAATCTACATCCATGGCGAAACGTTCCTCAACATTAGTTAACTTTAAGAAACCTGTTAAAAGTTTATCAGGCGTACTTATTGTTTGGCTAGTATGTTCCCTTGATTCTGGCGCACTTTCAGGTTCTCTCCCTTTTCAGTTTTTCAGGACGAAGTATTTACTTAAGAAACTTTTGGCTAATTGTTTTCTTGTACTTTTATTTCCATGGCACAAACTTTGACGGTTTATTTTTCAACGAGCAAGAAAAAAGTAATTTCAGATTTTTTGCGGAAAAACTCCGTCGTTCCTATATCCAATAAAGCTATAAACATACTGGAACACCCATTTGAACCTCGGAATTCTAAACTAACTTAGAAACAAAGCGCACTAAGGTACATAAGAAAAAGTTTTCTGATTTTCTTACCACTACCCTAGAGAGTCCTGCGGTCTTAAATCTATCTTAAGGTCGGATTTGACTTCTAATTTTGACTTATTCATGTTTGAATGGGGGTTCTAAATCCGCTACCCACATCCCTTTTGTGATCAATGAAAAATTCTGAGAATACAGAGCGAAAGAAAATTTGGTAAAACAATTTTCCGTAGCCGTGAAAACAATTCGCTCTTTGTGAAATATTTGTTGGTGAATGAAGTTAAACGTTCAGAAGGTTGCGGGGTTACTGTAGAATTTTAAGTTACTTGTGGGACATCCAGAATACCTTTACAGCGTCCTATGTCGGGTTCGAATTTTATAAGCTTATAAAATCTCCGTTCAAATATTCTGTGTTTGTGAATGGGATTAGCTTTTTATATTCAACACGATTTGTACCTTTTTTTAGTTGAATTTTAAAAAGACTCGAGTATTTTGAACTAATAAGTACCTAAGTCAAAATAAAATGTGATAATGTTGCCAGTCAAACGGAAGACCGTACAAAACGACATCAATTAATCATCAATATCAATCAAACAAATGTATTTCCTTTGTGAAAAACAGAAAAAGATTCTTTGATGCCTGTAAAAGGTTTTGAAAAGCATTACAATAACATAAAGCTAAGCATCATTTTGTATTTACATTATTTATGTCTAGTGCCAAGGTTGATCCAATCAGAAAGTGCGTAGTTCAATGTCAACCCTTTTTATTTTCCCACAAATCCATCATAGGTAGGCAGTGTTTTGGTTTGTCAGGCCATCATTTTTCAGCGAGAATGACATACGACGCTGGATTCATTTTCATACACGAATACCCCTCAATGTTTGTACCATTATCTTATATCATGTTTTAAGCAAATAAAGATTTATTTTTTCTGGTTATTTACAATGGCTTTGATGTGATGTTATAAATGAACAATATACCGTATATATTATTTATGTTGAGTACGGTTATTATTCCCACATTTCAGAAGAAAAATGCAAATATCAAATGAGGTATCAGTTGACTGACAGGTGACACCTTTATCGGTTTATTTTTGGGAATTCGAATTTATTTTTATTTATTCTTTTAATGCTTCAGTACAAATGTGTAAAAGGCGAACTTAAATGCTTTAGGCATACATATACTGGCCCTTAGAAAAAGCCCTAGTGACAATGCGATGTTAAAACATGGAAGAATCAACAGAATGTTTACTGCCCACATAATATACCGCCTCTCCTTTAAGTTTTTATTTCAAATATGGAAATCTCGAACAAAATCACAGGCAAGGTGATTGCATGCAAACATTTGTATCTCTCGGGTCCTACCTATACATTATTTGGAAGATAGTGCTAAGTTTGCGCAACTAGGGCATGAAATCGATCATCGTGACCGAGGAAACTTTAAAATCCATTTAACTTGGGCATGTCCACACTGTTCTATCGGCTGTCACGTTATCTAATGTAACTTCAAATACATTTACTGTTGACAGACACCATTAATCACCGAAGATTGTATTGAAGGCAATTATGGTTCTACTATATCGAGGACAAGTACAAATTGATGATTCCCTACAGACATTTAAAGCTTATTAAATATAATTTTGTAGAGATTATGCTAATGCCAACGGTTTGTATAAACGTTATATAATTAAATAAAAATTAGCATACCTTTTTGGTAGAATTATGACTTCATTGTTCTATTTGATTGTAACGTAATAATATAATATTATTCAAACTAAAATGCGTTATTAAATTCTTGCGTAATTTGAAAAATTCTATTGAAGTATGGCAACTCTGTTTTAATGAAAATAGCCAGTATCTACAGTAGCCGTCATAAGCGATCTCGCTCTTTAAAAAAAAACATAAAATATTTAATGTTGGTTGAGATATACAGCTTTAAAATTGTCGGCAGACGATGCCGAAATTCAATTTTGTATGTAATTAAAGATAATTTTAATGCGCAATGCGTCAACTCTATATAATTATTGCGAACGGGACAAGAGAATGATTAATTTATAAGGCCTTAATCAACGTTTTCATTATTTATTTAAATGTGCTAATGGTTAACTTTTATAATATTTTACCCTCTGCTTTTGTATTGCTATCTTACAAGAAGAGTCTGACATGATGTAAAGACAATTGCTAGTCCACAAAAAACCTTACACATGATATGAGTTGTGTTGTATGCATAACGTTCTGAGAACAAAGAAAACTTTTTCAGGTATCGTAAAAGAAAATGGGCAATAAATATAAGTTAGAAGTTCTAAGACACCAGACACAGTTACTAAACAAATGTAATAAATACGCCGCGAACAGAAAATATCCCAACAAAAGATGATTAACCGTTAATGATGACGTATTATATTAACAGTCTAATCAATCAGATACTGTTTCATATTATTAAAATGCCGAACAGGGTTTAATAACATGACACAAGTGTACGGCTAATGAATGAATATTAGGTAGATAGGTACTTACTCTTTATACCGCTCGTGAAAACCAGTTATTTGCACTATTGGCAACACTGACGCTAATTTTTATTAACGTTGTCGTTAATTATTATTAGGTTGGCAACATTAAAGAAACTGTCATGGTAAATTGCCTTTTTGAACATTCGAAATTACTTACTTGATACTGGCATAATAGTCGACAACGGCTCAGATGCAAACAAAAAAAAAATAAACCTTCGAAATGACATGTACGAGGGTCAAACTGAAAGTTCTTAGAAAATCAAAAACTGATTACATTAGCCAGTTATTAGTTTTATTATATCTTTTCAAAATATTGTCCATTCACGTCAATACACCGCTGCATGCGATGGAACCACTGGGAAAAGCACTTTGCCCACTCGTCTTTAGGGTTCTCTTCAATGGCATCGCGATACGCAGCCACCGCTTCTTCAGCATTCATAAACCGCTTTCCTTTAAGTTTTTCTTTATTTTTTGGAAATAAATAAAAATCACAAGGGGCGAGGTCGGGGCTATACGGCGGGTGACCCAGTAATTCAACGTTTGATGTCGCCAAATAGTCGATCGTTCGCTTAGCGGTGTGCGACGAGGCGTTGTCGTGGTGAAGGAGGATCCTACTGCGAGGTCGTTTCTCTCGAACTTTTTCCAAGACAAGTGGCAAACAATTGGCAGTGTACCATTCTGCAGAAACTGTTTTTTGATCCTCTAACACAATTGTTGCGAAATGACCTATCCTTCCAAAGAACGAGGCCACCATTTTTTTTCCCGCACTTCGATCTCTCTTCACTTTAGTTGGCAACCTCTCGAAAGGAAACACCCACTGAGCAGATTGTCTTTTGGTTTCAGGATCATAACAGTAAATCCAGCTTTCGTCACCTGTTAGTATGTCGAACACAGCATTTGAGTCACCTCCGTTAAATCTTTCAATCATTTTACGGCACCAATCCACACGATGGAGTTTTTGAGCCTCAGTCAAATTATGAGGTATCCACCGGGCGCAAAGCTTCCTGACTGCTAAATGTTCGTGGAGGATTTTGTGCACTTGACTCATACCGATGCCTAAGCTTGTCCGAATCTGCTGATAGGTCACTCTTTTGTCAGTCTCTATCATACGCCGCACAACACAGATGTTATCTTCAGTCGTCGCCGTAGAAGGCCGTCCCTCACGTAAATCATCAGTGAGATTAGTGCGACCACGTTTAAACTCATTAAACCAGTTGTAAACTGTCGCACGAGATGGGGCTTCATCGTGAAAGGCCAATCGTAGTCTATCATAACTTTCTTGTTGACTTAAATGACATCGAAAGTCATAAAAAATCATTGCACGAAAATTTTCTCGTGTTAAATTCATGTTGACGTGACACAGACAATTTTCAATTTGCCGCCAAATCGTAAAACAAATGACAAATTAATGAAATATATACTCAATAATATTGGCAAAGAGTTCTATTTTCAAATTTTAGTTTTTTTTTTTTATTATATTGTTTATAAGTGGCCAGTTCTAAGAACTTTCAGTTTGACCCTCGTATCTATATCTGATTCTTCTAGAACGTCTTAGAAGTAGTTTGGTTAACGAATACATACTTTTTTGGGCAGCCTACTTTTGTTTTCTTTTACTGAATCTTATATAGGCCAGGATCTATAATGAACGACCAGAAGTTAAATGAGATCTGACAAATTAAGGCAGCACTGGGTTGTTTTAAAATAAATAATTATATCTATATATATATAAAATATTCGTGTCACAGTTTTCGTTCCCATACTCCTCCGAAACGGCTAGACCGATTCTCATGAAATTTTGTGAGCGTATTGAGTAGGTCTGAGAATCGGCCAACATCTATTTTTCATACCACGAAATTCACGCGGACGAAGTCGCGGGCAACAGCTAGTCATTGAATAAGATCCTGACAAAAATAATCAGATTACAACCGAATTTGCAACCATTTTCTTGCAATCTGATAACGTTTACTATGTCTTATTATATTAAATTATGCCTGGATAGTAGATTCAACTAGTTACATTTTCAAGTCAGCTTGTGTATTTATTATAGCAAGATCCATAATCATATATGTATGTATGGATGTATATGTGTATGTGAGTTTGTTTAGGTCAAATCTTGAAATCTTAATTAGAACCACTTTTTATATCCGATTGCAATGAAATTTTGCATACTTAAATAGGTTTGGGGACAGTACAATACTATGGTATTTTTTATTCAAAATCTTGTCTTAAAAATATATTTTTAATATTAACTTATTTATTATAATTTTACATGCACATTCTAATAACACAAAGAATGAACGGATATTGTCCTAAAACGTTACAAACAAAGGTTACTGTTTTTCCAACTTTTTAAATGGTACGGTCTCGTTACTTGAGGATTTTATTAGGGTGAAGCCAACCCATGCAGGAATCGGTGGATATTCAGTAACTTTCTGACTCAATTCAAAGTAAAATTGCTTTAGAAATGCTGAAATTTTACTTGCAATTATATAAGAATCACCATCATCATCGGAAGACGTCCAGTGTTGAACAAAGGCCTCCCCCTTAGAACGACACATTGAACGACAGGTTGCTAATTGCATCCACCGGTTGCCTGCAATTCTGACGATATCGTCGGTACACCTAGTGGGAGGCCTGTCAACGCTGCGTCTTTCGAATAAATAATAATACGTAGACCTAAATAATAGATTTATTTAGGCAATGAATGCGGTATTGCTAGCTTCTACTACACATCCTTTCACCTGTCGGTTTGCAGAGACAGTTGCACCGGCGGTGGTCGCAAGCAGACTGAGTGTTACTGCTTGCGACGAAGGCTGGTGCAACTCGGTCGAAACGTCAAGACAATATTGAAATCTTGTGTCCGCGTTAATTCCTGTGTTGTAGTTATATTTTATTATAATCATGCAACGCGATAGTTTAAAAGTCAGAATACTTGCCATTATTTGACATTATACATACACTCTATCAAACCTCTCAAGACTTACTCGCATATTATACAAACAAATGAGCATCGGAAATACCGTTCCACAGGTAAAAACATAAATTATTTATTTAAGACACGGTGACTAAGAAAAGAATGATTCAGTGTGCAAAAAACGTCTGTCAATTCAAGTGGCCGGTGCTCATCACGGATCTTAAGTCACCCACGATATCTGTTATTATTTCTAGAAAAAACAGGATTAAGTATATCATGACATTTATGAAGGATTTACCGAATAGGTATGTCCATATTAATTTTATCCTGCATTCACTCTAAAACCGCTGCACCGTTTTGATTGTATTTTGTGGAAAAGATAGTTTTAAAACTAAGGAAGTATGTAAGCTTTTATATAAGCGACTATATACTTAAATTGAAGAGCTGACTAACTAGGTGCCAAAACTTATAAGAATTTGGTCATATTCATATTTTTTTAATGAAAATCATTCTTAAGATCCTTAACACAAATAATATTAAAACATTATTTGTTATAATAAAATTAAATATTATTTTTGGGAAACTGCACTGGCTCAGCTGTAAAGAGTCGTAAGTAGGTTCGATTCGATTACTTTATTATGACCTTTGAAATATATCGCTATAACAACACTACTATAACCTATTTCTACCTGATATCTTTTTCTTCTACAATTTACTTGCATTTGTTCGAAATTTTTGGGTATAACTACTTATTCTTATTATTTGATGGCCATGTCTATATAATTTTATTATACCTCCAATCTACATGTCCCACTGTATTCACATGTCTTAACTCTCACTCGTAGGCACAAAAGCGGTCTGATTGAAGTAGGTACTAAACACAAATAGATTGCATGCAATATCCCGACTGTAACCGCTCGGCGCACACTTACACACCTATCTTTGCGCATTGATACATCACGTGGAAACTGTTTGGAGCCAGATCACTATAATCCCTTAAATCGTATTGCAATATACAGAGATACCACAGAGTAGTGAACCGACAGAGAGTACAAACGTATTCTACTATCCACTACTAAACCTGGCAGATAAAGCCTTCTGCCTGGAAAAGCAGCGCCACCTGCTGGTTCCAATTGTGTTTTCAAACCACCTAAGAAACCATGGAACACACAAAATTTCTTCCAAATTGGTTCAGCCGTTTTGGAGTTAGGTGACAGATACACGTATGGAAAATTGAATAAAATGAGACGGTTTAATAAAGTTTATTCCTAAAACGTTTTCGTTGCTATGCGTGTATAAAGTTTCTAGCATAAATTAAATTTTATTGAAAGTTTTAATCGTCCACTTATTAAAATGTAGGTACTTGTAACTTCTAAATAGGGTCGTCGCAATTTTAGGAACTAGGTTACATGTTTAGTCATGTCACTTTAAAAATATATCTTATCTAAATATAGTATGTATCTCTAGCATTATATAAAACAAACTGTAAAGTCCAGTATTCTGTAATACAAGCCTAAGTGAACCTTTGTTTTACAGTTTTAGTTTACAGGAGCTGACGATTAAAAAATATATATGGATAAAAGGACACCTTTAACCCCACACTATAGCCTGACAGAGTTCGTAACCTTTCACAGACATGTTCAGTCGTTCACTCACGAAAGAGCCTGTGGTAAAACCTGTTTACGCTGACTCTTTTGTGGTCGCCCTCGACAAGGCTTTGAGAGCGGACGTCTTAATTCCGGGAACTGATAATACATTTACAACGTTCTAGTATTACAGAGAGATATTTTTGAAGCTTTTTTTGAAAGTATATCAACAATTTTAACTTTTTATACCGTGTCGTGTCTATGTTTATTTCATAGTCTTTTACCAATCAGCCTGTAGCAGTTCCATCAAATTATTGATCCTAAGGATTATAAATTAACAAAAGCAAATTGCTTCTCTTACGTACAAATTGTTTTGTTGTATAAAATGAATACAATACAATAACACTAAGAAGAGGAAGACCATGGAATAAAAGAATGTAATAAAGGCGAAAGTTAGCGTGATAATGTGCCAAAATGTAAAGATTCAGGTATTGAATATAACGGAAATGCGATTGCGTTATCGGAAAAAACCTAGCGCTAAAAATAAGGTAGAATTATTTCAACGCCTCATACCCTATAAATTCATAGGTCATTCCATGATCATCAAAACCATCATCAGTCGAAAGACGTTCACTGCTGAAGAAAGGCCTCCTTAGAACGTGACAATGAACGACAACTTGCCATTTGCATCCAACGGTTATCCATAGGTCATTAAGTTTATATATACTACTCTTACCCCAGAGTTGACAATACTGCCTTAGTGACATGCCATCAGTTTCTACGTATGACAGACAGGATTTGAAGCCTCGCGTCTAATGTGTTATCAGCTTTAGTCACCGTCTAAACCTATTCACGTCAGCCGGGGCTCAGCTGCAATATCCATAAGATTGAACTGTTCAACCGTTCTCGTATCACAACGCACAGAGAGGCAATTCTCGTTACTTCGGTGTAGTCTGGCCTAAATATCAAATTTTGACGTCTGTCACACTAACGTTTCATAGTTTATAGAACTATAGTTTAAAATCACTTCTGCTCAATTTTTTTAGCCTGTAGTAGATGTAAGTATTATTAATAGCATAATAACTGATTTAGCGATTTTTATGATTATTAATGACAGGAGAGAAAAGTAAATAAAAGGAAATTTATTCAAATTGCCCCTGTTGGGTGCCAACTATAGACATTTAGTCTGTCATTGATAGCCCTTAGGGGATATTGCGAAAGCATTAATTTCTTACTCTCCATTCTTATCCAATTGTTACATTCTATCAAACACAAATGTCTCCTAGCAACAAAACTATTCTTTTGTGCCTCCATTTTCTAACGCCCATATTAGCGCACAGATAATGTAACTAATTGATTATTTACAGGAGAACGGCTGTAATGTTAGTTAACGATCGAGCTAATAACCAGTTAGTACATTAGTCGCGTATTATGTATTCTGTTTTAACCGATACCTATATAATTATGTACAGGTATTAAACAATTACTCGTAATAAGTTACTATATCATTCGGCAATTTTAGTGAATTATAAATGAAATTTTGTGCCCTATTTTTATCCCTAACGGTACCCTGTGTGTGTTTAAAACCAACTTATATCTTAGAAAAGCATTGCCAAGCGTCATTGACGCGACGCAATGCTGGCAATATTCCCTTACGCCCAGTTTACCAGTGAATTTATTTTAAGGGCGATATAAAAAATGATGGAAGTTGGTAAAAATATATATCATTCTAAAGACAAGCTCGTTGCAAATATTCAAAGAGAAGATCTAAGTTTTAGCCAAATTCTGAGCCCAATGTGATGAAAATGGAGATTCTTATTTTGTGTGGTTTTCGGTATTTTCATAACCTAATCAAAATCCTTTCGTGATGCCGAATATCAGACCTTTGCAATCGTCCTAGGATCTCGGAATGGTCCGTTTCATCTGATTATTCCGCAATACATAAAGTCTAGTCAAATACCTGATCAATTGTTGTTATTCAAAACGAATTCAGTATTTTCATTTGTTTATTGCGTAACAAAATATTGGAAGGTCTTGTTGATAGGATTTTCGTTTTGATTGTGCAATTGCAGTAAGACATATTGGTGGCAAAGGCTAGTATGACTATATAAGATATCAAGCGTCCATACTACACCTGAAAATCCTATTGTCATAGATCGCCCAAAAGGCCAACTCAGTAGAAGACTAAAATCGGGGCGATATATTCCCTATATACTCATACCTAATTACCTACTAAAACAAATTAGAAGTATAGCCAATTTGGCTGATATTTGATACTGAATAAACTAGAGCTCTAAGGATATCGGGTCCTTGTGATTCCGGAAAAGGTGAATTGGGATTTCGACGCAGACAAAGTCGCAAACATAAGCTAGTTCACTTTGATGCTGAACGATGTTAGTACTACGTACTTGAGTATTGAATTGCGTTAACAGTACTAAAACCGAAGCAACACAAACATTTCTAAGCAGACGGAGTACGCTTCACTCGTGGTTATTTATTTAGGCGACTTCTGAGCACGAGGTCCTGGGTTCGAATCCCGGGTCGGGCAAAGTGTTACTGGGTTTTTCCATTAGGTAATTCTCGGTAGCAGCACGGAGTCTGGATTTGTGCCCGGTTGATGGCAATAGGCTCGCCCCCTATTACGTTGGGACTTAAAAACATAACTGGCGAAATGTGGGTGTACTATATGTGCACCTCTGCCTACCCCTTCGGGGAATACAGGCGTGATGTTATGTATATGTTATTTATTTAGGAACGTAAGTAATAGTGTGTCTACTTTATTCTGTTCACCTATAACTTAATAAAACAACTGGAGACTTTATTGTGATGATCATTATAAAACTATGCTAGTTTATCGAACAATTTGGAGATTGACGAGAGACTAATTGATTGGCGCGGTGGCTAAACGATTGGATTGCTGCGCTAGGGGTTGCAGGATCGATTGCCGCACGGGAAAACAATCGTGTGATCCGCTGATGTTTGTCCCGAGTCTGGGTGTTTGAGTATGTGATATGTCACGTTTGTTAAATGCGTACACGATACAGGAGAAGTTCCTTGTGCGAAGAGACGTTTTCAAAAAATCTGTAAAATTCTTGATGAGGACCAGTAGTGCAAAAGAAATTCTTTAATTATTTTAATTGTATAATATCTGGGTCAAACCCTCTTTGGAAGATAAACATATTATGAACTTGCATTGTATTATTTCTGACAGTTTTATTAGAGTGCAAAGTGTGTCTAAAAGTCTGTCTAGTTTCAGACAGCCTCATTCGTGTTCTCTGGGGGCTTATCCATGTCTTTGCACAGTAGATTCTAAAGACTAAGTCTCAGCACTCGCAAGATGCCGAGCAAGGATAATTTTTTACCGCTACCACCATTTTTATTTTTCTTATTTATAGTTATTGTTAAGCTGCTAAGTAATATATCATGTTATAATATTATTAATCTTAAATGTGTTTAGCGCGTCCATTAGTGCACCTAAATATATACCTATATATTCTTTTTTTTAAGATATACTTTTTGAGACTTCAATATAAAAGGTTCTTAATACAGGCCTCGTTCACTGATATTACGTACGTCACCCGCGTTAGATATCCGTTGTGAATGCTAACCAGACATTTATTAAGACAGCGAGTGACTGCTCCATGTCAACACGGATAATAAAGTAATTAGCTTTTATAACAGGAAAAACAGCCAAGCTGAAGAGTGGTCTAGTCACGTTGCAAATGTACCCCGACAGACGGGCTAAGATCGTCACTCACTCGACCTCGAGTCAACCAAGGCGAACCTGGTGGGATGCTATGGACATTACGGGACGCACGTAGTAAGAAACTGCAAAAGAGAATGGTTTAGAAGAACAGGCTATGCCTTTGCTCAACAGTAGGAAACAAAAGGTTATGAAAAAAACACAAAAATAAACATCCCAACACGGCACATGCAATCCACGGCAAATGCGTAATTTATAATATATTTGAATTGTGTTAAATCATAAGTAAAGCAAAAACACCAAACACAAATAAAATGGTAGGAAATATTTGGGAAATTGTTTCATGAAACGTAAAACACTTCGAATAACCTAAACTAATATTGAAAAAGTTTTTAAAACTCGTGTTATTCTTGTAGCTAGAGGTTAAATCCATGAAACCTAAACGTGTATTTACATATAATTTCGTACTCTTTTTATTGAGGCCCTAGGATTTTATATGGAATGTTGGTAGAAAAATTTTAATAAAGAAAACAAAGCCTTATTTTTATACAGACAAGGAACATTTATTCACACGCTCGCTCCCTTCAGGTTGGTGACTCCAGACCATTGAGAACTAGGCTTTATTGCCATGTTACCCTTGATCGTTAGTCAGTGGTGCTTGAATAACTGAGAAATTAATGATTTATAAAACGCACATTCATATTTGCTTGCGTTTAAATCGGCAAAATTATAAAGTTCAATTTTTAAACTACGCGATAATCAAACTCTAGACCCTTGCACAGAAAGCCGACAACTACACCACTGCACCATATAGTCGTTCGAAACGTTCACAGAACAGGAAATAACTACCGAAATAAACCAGGCTCCAAATTTTTTACACAACAATCAAATCTCCAACAATGTTCAAATCAAGCATGATATTGTTTGCAAAAAAAATCTATAGATGTCCGGTCCAATCATTCTGTCATATAAAAAATGTAGCAAAAAGTAGATCAACAATTCCCATGTAATTGGCGCGCCGAATCATCTGTTTGATTACAATAAAGTTGGTATTCTGAGAATGTCATTTGTTACAGACACAGCCATGTTGGTGAAGGGAATCAAGTCATCCAACGATGACCAATCGTGTGGCACTAAACAGTCTAAAACAATCTCTAACTAACATCTTTACAGTTTCAATCAATATGTTAGACGCATGATTTGAGATTTCATTACAGCTTCTTTTATTTGCCATTTTAATTAACGTTAGTTGATTAACCACAATTGTATTCACCCTATACAAAAATCGTGTATTTAGGCATCAATTTATGTGCAGTTCAAACCTTGGTGTACTATCCAATATCCTGTGCTAACGAGTAAAACGCTCAAGTGCCATTTCAATAGGTCCAAGGTAAATAGTGTAGTGTAGTCGAATGAGGAAAAATTCTAGTAAATAATACCTTTCGTGAGTATCTAGTAATGACTAATAAACGTGTTCGGTAACCGCTTAACTTGCTGCGGGATCAAAATGTGTAGTATTTACGTGACCAGCACTTATTGGCTCCGAGCCTGGCCTTTACTGCATGTGTACGTCCGTAAACATACACACTGCAAGAGGTGATATTAAAACAAAAGGCATTCATGTAATACTTTGTAATAAGCTACGAGTAGAAAGAAATGAAAAATGTATAACTTGCAATGATACTAAAACGAAGTCGGCCATCTTAAAAATACATTTTGCTTACACAGATAGAATGACAAAAGCCACAGTTCTAAGAACACGAAGGAAAACAATTTAAGATTACTTTTTAAAGTACAGCCTTTGTATTTTTAACTTAAGTGTTTGTCAATTATGCGGAAAAAAATAACATAGCGAGGGAACACTGCGTATTAATGAGATTTTTGAACGCGACGCGCACAATTTGCCTCCACAAACACACGCATCCGTGTACCAGGGCTTCATACATTAATAGGGGCTAAAGCAAATTGATACAATATTCGGCCGACCTTTTCGCTCAGTTAACTCCTACGACATGTGTGGAATGATAAGCAGCTAATACCTTCATTACATTTTTTCCTTTATCTTCGAATCAGCTTGATGTTTCTATCGATATAAGAAAGGGAATATTTGGGCCTCTGGCAGTTCGTGGTTAGTCAAAGGTAGCCAACCCACCGCAGCTAGTTTACGTAATTTACCCCAGAAACAGGTTGGAAAAGGACCCGACTCTAGGCGCCATATCTCATGTTGTTTTACTGCGTCTTAGTAACCTATTTATCCGGCTTTAGAGTTTTATTACATCATTCTTATTACGTAGCTGCAGCCTTGTAAGAAAACCATTTGGCAACAGTTCGCCTTAAACTGAACTGCATTCAAATTGCTTAAAACATATTTACTTGCCTTATGTTTAGTGTATAATGTAGACTACTTTTTATGGTGGAAAGGTAGACGCAAGTGAGTGATCCAGATTATTGTTTTGTCTATTATAACTGCAAATGACGCTCTAAATTGAGAGGATTTGCAGAGAAAAAGAAGGCGTATACCCAGCAGTGGTTGATACCGGCCTGATATGATGATGATGATGAACTATAACCGTCTTAAAACGCTTCCATCTCTACCAAACATGCAACAATGGTCATAATTGAATAATATCCAAATGACAACTCTTGTTCGTGTCATCCTTCTGACGAACAACATATTGGGCCAATATCAGCAACAATATTGGCCCAGTATGTGGTCGCCAACATTAGCATAATGCCTATAAAGATTTATTGTTTTTTTCAGACGCTGACCCGGCGAAAGTTTATCCAACTACAGTTTTAAGGTAACATTTATGAATAATATTGGTGGTGGTAATATTAAGAAAAAAATTCCTTTCTGTCACCGAAAAAGTGGATTGTAGAAAGCGACGCGACCTTCTGTTGGCTCATTAAAGCACCGAAATATGAGTGGAAAGACAAGAAAATCCTGGAAAAGGACACCTCTGTATACCCCTTCGGGGATGTGTGTAATGTTGACTTTAGTAATAATAAAACTATTTTATACCAAGTCAACAAACTAAGACGAACACTGTTAAGTTCCTACAGTTCGTTCATTCATCTGCATTTCTCTGGAGCTGTTAAAGTTAACAAAGTTTTACAACGATACGTGACAGTTCGCGCTTAAAGTTCGTTTCGAGTTTTACAAAATTACCATAATTAACTCCCAATATTACGAGCAAGTATTTTGACGACCTGATTAGCGCAGTGGCTAAGTGATTGGACTGCTGCGCTAAGGGTCGCGGGTTCGATTCCCGCACGGGGCAAAACTTTGTGCGAACTACAGATGTTTGTCCCGCGTCTGGGTGCTTGTGTATGTGATATTTCATGTTTGTGAAACGCACCCACGACACAGGAGATATTCCTAGTGTGGGGCGACGTTTTTTTAAAGAAAAAAAAAACTAGGTGTATATTTGTGTTTCGTATGTTATAGAAGCAGTTTTTCATAAATCTTTCTAAGCCAAATTCAAAGTAAGGGCTCCTTCTAGTTAAGCTAAAAAGTAGCCCGACCTTTGGACTAGTTTTAGTACTTTAGTCCGAAGGTAGTTACTTGGCGACTTACAGATCATGGTCTACTATAGTTACTAGACTACCTATCGCTAAACAAACCGTACTGACCTAAACGTTAACCTGTTTTACAAACACAAGTAAATTTTCACAGTAGCTCAAAGTTCACGTAATACCAGGATGCTTATAAACCTATATTTCAACACAAACAGCCTAATTACACTAACTAAAAATATAAATTAGTATTCTATAGTGTTACTTGAGAAAAGTTTAACTTAATAAAATATAACTTCAACTTGGTAGCTCCCGCATTAATAATAACGTTATAACTTCGTTGAACCGGATAACTTTAATGAAACAAAGTGAACATAATTGTATGATTACGTGTTTGCTAGAGAAAAAACTTATAAATTTAATAACTCATATATAATTTATTTTTGTTAGTAAAGAGTTTTGATAGTTTTAGTGTTCTGAGAAAATTAATAAGCTTACAAAACGTTTTTTATTTCTTTGGTTATATAAGTAAATAGTTTGGTCGTGTTTGGAATACTGGGAATTCGCTTGTTTTTTTAGTTGTTAAAGAAACTTGAAGTAAATGCAATAAAACGATTTTTCACGAAATATTACTTGCGTATATGAGGTCGAATTTTTGATAATCAACGCAGAATGGCGGTCGTTCTCTTTCTGTATCAGAAAGATTTACCTCCTTTGGAATGTTATTGGGTCTCTCGAAGGTAACTAGGAGTGGTAAAAATACTTGGTCTAGTTGTCCAGCTGGAAAGTTACAGGCCAGAAGATATATTATATCAGCTAATCGCGGCTCACTGCTGAAAGTAAGCTCTTCAAAAGACCGCTAACCAGCCTGGTTCTGGGCAACCCGCCTTGAACAGACATACAAGAAAATGCTGCCCTTTTTGACAACGTAATATTATCTAATATACGAAAATAACAATTTATTGGCTTAAATAATCAACAAAGGAACTTGTTATTACATTTCTTTTTTAATAAATACACATATTAAACTGTTTGGATATAAAGAGTGGAACCAGAAAACCTTAGCAAGGAATTTACTTTTAGACAAAGTATAAAGGATACTCGAGAAAAATGTTGTCATTTGTTTCTTCTTTTTATAATAATAGAAGCACTTATTATTTTCTATACACTTACAGAAATATTTGAGACGAAAATACTATAAAAGCTGCTGTACAATGGGTGCTAATAGCGAACTCTTATAGACGCTTTTCGGATAAGGAGATAAAAATATACAAAGCTTATAAATAAACTCGTAAATGGTTGCGTGAGTTCTATCTATAGAATAGGTGTTTAAGTTATAACGTGTTTTCTAAAAGATAGATATATAGATCTGTAGTTCAATGCGAGTTACATTACGTGAAATACTAGTTCAGTTTTTATATGTTGGGTTTAGAAATTATATTTTTACGCTTTAGACTCTTCCAAGATACAATCTTTAATGGTAGATTGATTAAGTTTCTGTTTGATTAAGCGCTGACGCATTAATATTTGATGGCCTCGAAGCTTCTGAAGTACAAACTAGACGCGTCATATCGATAAATGAGTCATTTTTTCGAATCTAGATCTAATTTCCACGTCACGTTTGAGGTTATATCAATATGGCCTACTCATACACAACACTCGCTACTCTCTCTCAAGAGTTAAATATAATACATTACAATGTAAAACATGTTCCTATGGACCCTTTTAGTATATTTTTTTAATTATAAGGTAGCCTATATATATCTATATCAAAACTAATAATATACCTATACTTAGTTTACTTTTTCAAACTTAAAAGAAACCATTTTTTTAAGCATCTTCCCCACTTTTTCGCTGTCCACTGGCAAGGTGTCCAAAGAACTGACAGGAGAGCCACGTTAAATGCCAATGCAATTCTTCGACTAAAAAACAGGCTTTCCTTTGGCCATATAAAAAGTCGAATATTATATTTTTTATTGTAAACAGATTGTTGTGACGCAAAAGATATTCTATTAAACATTATTATTGGCTTTTGTTAAGGTTAACTCTATTCAAGAAAAGGGAGTTCTTCTACCTGCAATGGAACACTAAAGGCTCTTCAAAAGAACTACTTCTTATTAATGCTAGGTCTGTATTACAGACAGAACCGCAGCAATAACTTAAACGTAACATATTCTCACGCTCTCACTGCAAGCTGACAATATTTATTCTTTGGGTATCCGATTTCCACGTGTTCCTTTGCTTGCAGCCAACTAATAGAAGACACATGGTTGTATCAGGTTACAATACAAGCACCATGCTTCCTTTACAGAAGCCATTAATGGTAAATTATTTGCTCATTGTAATGAGTATACAGGACACCATGGAGGGAATGATCACCACGCTTCCATGTTTTCTTTCGAAGATACTTTGTAGTCAGATAATTTACGGTCTGACTTCTTTGACATAATAATTATAGTATGTTATACTTTGTTTGCTGTTTCAAAATATTAACTCACATATTACATAGATTGACAAAAATATTGAGATTCTCTTATATATATTGCCAAATTAAATGAGTAAACCTTATACATTCAGAAAGTTACAAAATATATACAAATGAAAAAAACTAAAAATTGTGCATCGAAGTATTCCTCCTCATCGCTATCGACAGGTAGAGTGACCAAAAAGGCCGGCGGCATTGCCACGTTGCATGGCAATGCTAATTCTTTGGCCAAGAAACAAGCCAGAATTTACTTATTTATTACAGAACAGTAAACACGTACAAATATTGTTAAATAAATATTAAATTAAAATATCTGACAGTTTTATCGTTGACGACGTAAATGTTAACATGTTGGACATTCTCATAAATATTATGTTCACACAAGATACACACAGATCTACAATAAAAACCGAGTTGACTTTGCATACTAAAATATAACTTCTTGTCCTGCTGGAACCATAATATATATTTTATTGTGACTACTACTACGTAGATATAACATTCTTAATAAGCACCTTTAAAAAAATATAGTATCCTTAAAACAGTATCAAAAATTAATAATGTTTGCAGATTTTTATCATCCACTTCTTTGTACGACAACGTATTGTTTTAAGGGATTATTAGGATACAATATAGACAACTGCCTCGTTGGCCTAGTGGTTGCTACGCGTGACTGCTGGGCTCGAGGTCCTGGGTTCGAATCCCGGATCAGGCAAAGTGTTACTGGGTTTTTCCATTAGGTAATTTTCAGTAGCAGCACGGAGTCTGGTATTGTGCCCGGTTGATGGCAATAGGCTCACCCCCTATAATACTGGGACCTAAAAAACATAACTGGCGAAATGTGGGTGTACTATATGTGCACCTCTGCCTACCCCTTCTGGGAATACAGGCGTGATGTTATGTTATGTTTATGTTTTTTACGACGTCAAGTTACGGTAAAAACAATTTCTTATTGACAATGTCATTTTTGTGTAAAGTCGTAAAAACCGCTTCTTCTTATCGTATGATAGAAAAATCTCTTAGGTGTGCCATTTTCCTTACAATGTTTTCCTACACCATTTTATATTTTAAAGTTTTGCTTTTTGCTATATATTTTATTTTACTCGATATTGGATCAGTGAGTAGTATTTTCTGTCCTGCCTTATAAAATGACAGCAAGCTCATTGCCTATAACATACCTTGCTCTCTCTCAGCCTATCGCGGTCCACTGCTGGACATAGGCCTCTCCCAAGTTCCGTCAGCACACCCGGTCCTCCGCCTTCCGCATCTATAACATACCTAGACTATTACATATATTTCTAACATACACCTCTATCAAAGGCTACACATTGTCTAATAGATATTTTATCTAGTTAAAACAATTTATTTCTAAGGCGTCAACACACTAGCGATCGTCGAATGTCAATCAACGTCGTGTTGTTAACTCCATGAAACCTCCCGCGCTGCTCGTGTGAAAAGCCCGATAGCTTAAGCTTAACAGCTGGACTGTCTAAGCTGTTGAACCATCCCTAGCACTTCACGTCAACCTATTCTGAGCTCTTCCATCATATTATTAAGCTTAGCTGTAAGCGTTAATAGGCATTCTAGGATTAGCGAACAAAGTAACCTTGAAAAAGAAAATACGAGCTGTCTAAGAAACTGCCCGAGAGTATTAATAAGACAAAGTATAAAGTGAATAACGTTTTTAATATTCGGAATACAAATTTTTCTCGACTGTCCGTTTGTATTAGTTTAAGGTTAAACCTGTTTAATTTTGATAAAATTTATGTGTGGATATCCACATCTTTCTCTTTGTCAAATTGTAATTTAAAGAAACGTCTAGACATATGTGTACAGTACAAATATTGAATCCCGAGAAACGTATAATAAATGTTCTAGTCGAACAAAGTCGAAGGCAAAGTTAGATGTAAATGTTATTACAGTGAAAATATGCTGTATTTTTTTAGAGTTCTATGATTTAGTTGCGTATAAAACTTGCACAGTAGTTTTTTTTTAATTTATGTATTTGTAATATTTTTATGTGAAGCTTAATAACCAGTTACCTGCTGCAACTTATGACATTTTAACCACTAGACGCTAGTTAATGTCAAACCTTTATTACTCTCATAAAAATGTAAGTATAATATTTTGCTGTCCCCAACTAAAATACACCTAAATTAAAAATTATAGGTATAATAAAATTGTACAATAGTTAACACTGCACTCAGGAATAATATACTGTGGGTATCTTTTAACTCCTGTAAGTAATTAAAGCAAGCACTAACGAGTACTATAAATTGTGTTTTTAATTGCATCGTTTTATCTTGTCTATTAAAATTACTCTCCCTTACAGATCTAAAAAAAATAACAAACGGCCGGTCAATCCAGGCATGACACTATTTTTGCGAATAAAATATTTATGGTTTCAAAAAAAAATCACCGCAAAAGGAAGGATTTTGTCTAAAATGGTAAATTTAAAAAAATATACACCAGCCGCGCAGTTTTATTCTATACTATTCACTTTATTAGTCTAAGATTCTACAGCAAGAAACTGGGCTATGCCATTTATCTTTTATCGGCGCTCTATAACTTATTCATACTCATGGAACCGAAGTAAAACATGTAGTCTTAGGGACTGTAACAGTACTGAGAAGTCCAGCGGTGAAATACAAAGCCATTCCGTTTACAGTTTACGAGCAACCATTACCTTTGTCAGACATGACCACTAAACCTAAACTTTAATAATTAATTTTATTTTCTTCGCTTACATAATTATAGGGTGAGTCATAGCTTACACTGTATGTTACTTTACGTGTGCTGATGAAGAATGAGTTTAAAAGTAGAATCGTATCTATTGTTACTCTAGCTATAGTGACAAAAGATACGATTCTACTTTTAAACTCATTAACTCACATAAACAAATAGTATTTTTACGAATGCAGAATGCATAAAACCTTTTTTTCTAAAAATTATATCGCTGCCTGAAAGTAGGTACTTGGCAACTTTTTTAAGTAATTAAGAATATTGACGGTTCTATTAATGGAATAACAAGGATAAAAACACACGCTGACATGCAGGTTCTAAGCGACATCCTATACCTATAATATTCTTTATCTACAATTATAAAAAGCCTGTAAAATTAATACAATTTTTAGTACTCCTTCGGAAATCTTCAATTTAATTAGAACTTAAACCAAGTAATCCTTGTTTGAAATTGGCAGTCTCTCTCACGGGAGACGGAGTTCTGACCTACGCTCAGAGACTCTATAATAAGAAGGGACTTCTATAAAAACAAGTCTGCCTTGTCTGTGTAGTGGTTGCAAAACGCAACGCAACAGCTGGCGTAAAGATCCGAGTTCGATTTCCATTAGTTCATTCTTAGTATTCGCACAAATCTAAACCCCAGTGGCTATGCCTTGCCCCCTATTACATTGAGACCTATAACAGCGAAATTTGGGTGAACTCGCACAATATGTTGTTGTACAGTCAACAGCAAAAGTAGATGATCAAAATCAGAAAGTCAATACTAATGAACGAAGTTCGCGTCAGAACTCTGTGGCGTCGTAGTGATTCAAAAGTATGTGATTGTAAATTATACCAAACATTTACTACTAGTACAGATGCCATATATTCGTGATCACCGTTCATTAGTATTGAATTTCTCATAAACATCGGTGACGATACGTTTTCTCTGTTCGATAATTGTTTCGTTTCTCTAAAGACAATGTATATTTAATTTTGTCGACAAAATAAATGGTGCGCTTTAGTTGAGTGCGCAACAATAGTGAACTTTTAGCGGCCCGTAAATACTGTCTAACTTGTGAACTTGAATAAGTTAGTGATAATGAAAGCATTAATAACCAAGATTGGCAAATGGTGTTTGTAAGTGCGACTGTTTAGCACGAGGTCCTGGGTTCGTATCCCAGGTCGGCCAAAGTGTTACTGGTTTTTTCTTCATTAGGTAATTCTCAGTAGCAGCACGGAGACGGGAATTGGTGCCCTGTTGGTGGCAAGAGGCTCGCCCCTGTTACATAAGGACCGAAAAACATAACTGGCGAAGTGTGGTTGTACTATATGTGCACCTCTGCCTGCCCCTTCGGGGAATACAAGCGTGATGTTATGTTATGTCTATCCTTGTCATATATTACATAAGCTTTGCTCGGGAAACATGTACCTAACTAAATATAAGATAAAAATGATTTCTCTAATGGCTCATTTTTAATTGCGTCAAAATTCCTATACCAAACATATAATCCTATTACTTAATAGTAGAATGTTTAACATTGAACAATAAATGGTAAGCTTGCTTCAAAATAACGAATCTTAGAAATTCCTTTTATTGATAAACAATTCTGTCTATATTTTATTTGTAAAGACGTTACTTACCCAGTATTTTCCATAATTGGATAAAACAACATTTTTGAAGCCGCGCCTTCCTTAAGATAAATCAAAAGAAGCGTAAATAATAACAGACATAACAACGTATATTTAGCACTAAATGCCAACAGCGTCACACATACAATTTAGGTATTTTTGGTCTCAGGACCAAGGAGAACATCCAATGACATATTTTTATATAATAAAGCGCTTGTAATTTAAACTAATATTTTTAGAAAATATCATAATTTACTGCGTATTTGGTGATATTTGTATTAATACTAAATTCACATTTCGTCAAATACTACCAAAAAAACTATGGAAATACTTAATTAATTTCGTATGACATTTAAAATTTTAACATAATTCACATATTTTCCAGATGATTAATTTATTAGGAATATATTTGCATATATTTTAGAGCTTATTATTTGTATAAGAAATAAAATAGTTACATACCCTGTTATGAGGCAGCCACAAATTCAAAATAGAGCGCCATCCATCGTAGTAACTTGGCACTCAATGTGCACCCACCGTGAGAGATGGTATTACCTTTCGCTTTCCTTACGATTTATATTCCAAGAGACTAGAACCTTCCGCGGCGTAATACTCCATTCATATGTTAAGACTGTACGTATATTGTGAAGGTGAAGTGCACCTGTGTCTGATCCCTGATACACGCAAAATAATCAAGTATTCCCGAAATTTATTGACATATATGAAACTAACTAATTAATGAATGACTGCGTCGTTGGTCTAGTGTTCGCTAAGTGCGACTGCTGAGCACGAGGTCCCGGGTTCGAATCCCGGCTCGGGCAAAGTGTTACTGGGTTTTTCTGTTAGGTAATCCTCAGTAGCAGCACGGAGTCTGGATTTGTGCCCGGATTGGCAATACGCTCGGCCCCTACTACATTGGTATCTATAACATAACTGGCGTAATGTGGTATACTCTACAGTCACCCCTGCCTACCCCACTGTCTACCTCTTCGGGGAATACAGGTGTGATGTTATGTAATTTGATATACAAGGGTCCTAGAAATTGCTTTCAGTTACCAAGAAAAGAAACGTTAATAACATTATTACATTTCTACAAGTCAATCAGGCCGTTAAGGGATCGAAATCAGATGATTGCTAATAGAGCTTCAGTCAAGACTTTTACTCAGTCAGCGAACCGGAGAAATACTTCTTCTTTAATCATATATCTTTGGATAGAAATACTTAGTTCCCAAATAATTCATAAATATAATTTCTATTTCATTTCATATGTTGAAAACTTTAAGTCAATCTCTCTATACTAGACAAGTTTTGAGAAGGCAAAGAAAAATACCCATAGCCACTAGCCGGTTGCATATTGAACCAGGAGGCAATACAATTATCAACCTCTTCACCCACGATTTCACCGAATTCCAAGCTCTAATGAGAATTGTGAACATCATAAACTTAATATAAACATCGATCCAAAGTTCCATATGCATTCTTCCTTTGACCGTAATGCGGCATGAAACATGTCCATTGTCCAAGTAAATATTGACTGTTAATATTTACACGATGGAGTTTACATTTAGATAATATATCGAGTACATCTGTAACTACAAACACATCTGGATCGATGTTTATAAAATCTATATTCGATTGGAAAATATTTTATTTGAATGTGTTCCTACTGACGAATGCGAGGCGAGGTCAATGAGAGCATGGTAAGCAGTAGGTTAATTTAGAAGCGCGATTTCGAGAATAATTTGATTAATGTCTACACAAAAACGCACTTTTGGAGTTGAGAGGTGACAAATTATTTGTACTAAACTCAAGTAAATAAAGAATGAGTTCTGACATTTTATTTGAATGATTCGAAAAACTGATTGGCACGGTAAAGCACTTTTCCGTTAATTTGATTTCTGCGCTAAATAACTCGTGTTCAATACAATTTAATACCTTTAATCTGAAGGAAATTAGTCGATTCAAGTCGGGCTTTTTAACAAATGTCACTCGATCTCGCTAACGAAAATTGAAACGTATTTTCTTATAGAATAAAATTAGTGTATGTTTTTGGAAGTAACAGAAACGTTTGATTAAGAGGCCACATAAATTTAGAACATTGCAAATAAATTGTTATGCCACAAGGACCTTGCGCGACACCCTCGACCTAGTGTGAAGGTCAAAGCAAAAAGTTTTAACTTCTGTCACCGACTATTTTATTACAGTGTAAGTGTTTATGGAAATGAATTCGATTTACGAGGCTTATTTTTGCATGCATAAATAAATAGGTGAATAAAACACTTTGCCTCTAAGAGCTTTAATCACAACCTTATTTGTGGTTCCGTAGCCAATTCTGAAATCTGGTCATGTCTACTAGTCTCATTCAAATGGAAAGAGCGCAAACTTAATTTATGCTGTAAATGATAAGCTGTGAAGTTTTCCATGTAAATTCTTATCCTCTTACTGTTTTAAGTTATTGGCAAAATTCAATCAATAGGTGTTAAAGTCTTAAAGGCACAAAGTTATGAAGTAGTTGGCGCCTTACAAACTATTAGGAAGCGACTGCTCGAATATATTTGTCTTGTCTTCATTGTTTCCTGCGTGAAGTGTAACTACGGAACCCTAATTTACGCGTGGTTTAAGGATTTATGCACACACAATGCTTTCTGACAGCTCGGGCTTAGCCCCTCCACCCCTAAGTGATTACTTGAGCTGGAATATAAAACTCGGTCTGATTTGAAGGTTAAAGAGCGTAGTGCAAATAGTAAGGTGATTGGAGCAATATATCTAATTCTACAACTATCTGCGATATGGTGTCAACTTTCGTATCACGAAGACCAGCACTGAACTTACATATTTTATTTTTATTTCTGCGTGTGAGGCCTCATTTTCTTATATGAATTTTTTATAAAAAGATTTTTATAAAAACTTTTACTCTGATTTTACCTATTTTTTTTAACCATAGGTATACTTATAATAACACGGAACACCGTGTCCATTTTGTATGTAGTCTATCGTTATGTAAAAAATCAGTATTAATTCAGGATTTAATCAACGCAAAGCCGTGTTGGGTTAGTACTTATACAAAATAATTAAATATATGTCAAAATAACCTATCGATTGGAAATAATATTTCATAAATCTCTCCTAACTTCATAGTAATAAATTATAACTATGGATCGAATAAGTTTGACAAATAATATGATGTTTATCAATCATAACCCACGCATACATAATTGATTGTAAAACGTCCAATATTTTAGGAGTTTCCAATTTATGTTCCAAGCTAACGAGCGTAATTGAAAGTTTCGATTTGCACCTGATGTTTATTTAAAAAAAACCGTCCACTCTTTTATTCTAGGGTTATATTTTTCTAACTAGCTCACAAGACTTATTCTATGGCATAGATATATTACATACTTATTCGTTAACACTGACATTTTTAGAAACCACTAAAAATAATGTGACAAAGTGGCAATAGGGTCGCTCGTGGAGCTAATACTAAATCTAGTTAAATCTCGGAGGGCAACAACCCTCCCTCCTGATGGAATTTGGGTAATATGATTTAATACTAACATAACATAACGCCTGAATTCCCTGAAGAGGTCGGCAGAGGTACAGTACACCCACGTTTCACCCCACGGAGTTACCTAATAGAAAACAAAGTAACACTAGGCCCGACTAGGGTTTTAAACCCAGGGCCATGATGCTTCAAAGTCAAAAGCTTAGAAAAAACAAGTCATTGTTTACTTGTTCTTTCTATTAGAAGAGTTGGCCTTTACATGGCGTACCTGCCCGTACTCACCTTACATCATAAATACGATTAACAGTACAAACGTCGAGATATCTATCTCAGATCGAATCGCCAGATAACCCGTGAAGTTGGTTTTGCATTACGAAGCTTGACTAATCAAAGTTTTTGTTTGGCTTCGAGTAATAAGTACCGAAACAAATCGAAACTGTCCAATCGGATTGATTTCTTGGTTTCTTAAGGAGACTGCCTGATTGGAAACGACGTTACTGTCGACTTGTTTTCTTATTAAAGTCACAGAAATGAGATTAATAATTAATGAAGTACGTACTGTACTAAAAGGACGCGATAATGCGATTAATGGAAGAGAGAAACTTTTGCACTTAAGCTCTAATGGCGACCCATATTGTCCATTTTTATAATACAAAATACATGGAACACTAACGAGAATAGGTAGGTTGTAGAACAAAAATATATGGACATTGTGTACGTGGCAGTATACAATGTTATTATATACTTCCATGGACAATGTCCTATTATATTCTTGTATACCTTGTAGATTGCTTATTCACACATAATGAAGATAAATGATTTTATTTCTGCAAATAGGTTTTTAAAAAAAACACTTTTACACGTCTTCTTTTTTAAAACTAGATGGCATCGGCATTTCCTAACTGACTACCTCTGAGAAGAAATACCGAAACAAACTCAAAGATGGTATCAATGCGTCATGCAAGCTAGAGATTTTAATTCTCTACCTAACCCAAGATGCAAACCCTACAGAATTAGAGTTTGTCTATATCTAGCAATGAGACTATATGAGTAAGAGTAACTAGTAACTCAGTTGCGACCGAACTGTTTCATCGCTCCTACAGCTGAAGAAGCTTCGTGAACTATTTGGACAAAACTAGTTCTGCAAATAAATATCGTTACACTGAACAGTTTTAGTGAGAAAGAGCTTTAAACTAAACAGAAATAAAAAGACAAGTCGTCTGAATTTAAGTTTAAGTGCTAACCGGTCTAGACTGTAACTATTAAGAGCCATTTCACAAAATTTTGACGTTCGAATTTCGGTAGAATTGTCATGTGTGCGTGACACACCCACACAAAAATAATGCTAACAGTGTAGCGCAAAAAACGAGACGGACAAAAAAATCTTGATCGTTATAACAATATACCTATATTCGAGATTTATGAAAATATTTTGAATTCATTAGTAATTTGATCATATTATTTATTTGTTCCTATTTTTTAAGGCGGTTTTTATATTTTTTATTTCACAATTTTTAGTGATGCCTAGGATTCATCCGCCGTAGACATTTTGAGGATTAGTATTTGAAATCCTTACAAAATGCTCCCTCAAACGATATCTCACACGATATATACTATTAAAGTGGTAGAAGGGGGGACAAGGCACCACCTCCCCCTCTTTCTTTCTAGTTTGTGGCGGCAATTACTTAGGCTATATTACTTGTAACGACAGTTCTGCTATGATTTTATAAGGTTCCATAACAGTTCCATATCTCCAAAGATCATCATCAGATCTACATGAAATTTTAATGGGATTATTTCGAAATAAACTACTTTCCAACAAAAAAAAGAATTTTGCAAATCCGTCTTTAGATGACGGAGTTATGCCCGAACATACATAAAAAATATATTTAAACATCCGAATTGATATCCTTCTCCATTTTAAAGTTTTCAAAATAAATATACAAAGGCGAACTTAATACCTTAGGCATTTATTACCAGTCGACTTTAGAGCGATATGGAGACAAATATTAGGTAGATGCACATATCGATGCATGCGATGTGATTACGTATGGCTCTGAGAAGTGGTCGCTAACGGTTGGCCTTTTGGAAAGGCTCAGAGTCACGAGCTATGGAAAGAACTATGCTCGGGGTTTCTTTGCGCGACAGGATCCGGAATACGGAAATTCGCCAAAGAACTAGAGTCACCGGCATAGCTCGAAGAATATGCAAGTTGAAGTGGCAATGGGCATGCCATATCGCTTGAAGGACCGATAACCGCTGGGGAAGAAAGGTTCTCGAGTGGCGACAACGAACCGGAAGACAGCGTTGGCAGGCCTCCCACCAGGTGGACCGACGATATCGTCAGAATTGCGGCCCAAGCGGTAGATGCAATTGGCAAGCTGTCGTTTATTGTGGCGTTCTAAGGGAGAGGCCTTTTAACAGTGGACGTCTACCGGCTGATGATGATGATCATGACGTTTATCGATACGCAAAATAATAAACATACATATAATACGTTACATACATACATGAAACAAAACAATACATATATATACATAAAGCAATCATTAATTAATTATCTCAACTATTATAACTATTTACAACTTAAATCTAATACAAGATAAAAACAATATATACAAAAATAACAAGTTAAAAAGCATCAAAAAATTCATCCCCATCGATGTCAACCGGTAACGTGCCCAAAAGACTGGCAGCATTGCCACGTGTAGTTTGCGCAAACTCCTAGACCTACCAGGTATGATTGCTTGGCACTTATTCGGAATTGCCGCCATGCCAAATCTCTCGGACCAGTCCATTGTAGCTTAAAGATCGCAGTTGGTTGCACTCATTGTCTAGTACACATCATCAATCCCAGAAGCAGAGTAAGGCTACAAGTTATCGGCATATGGAATACGCACACCGAAGTGATTGGATTATAAGGTTAATAAAGATAGAAAACAGCAATGGGCGGAGAATACCGCTTTGTGGAAGGCCAGATTTTAGCTCACGCCAGGAAGAAGAGGACTCTTCCACATGGACCGACCACTGGCGTTCCCAAAAGTAAGGTATCTATTCCAGCGCTTTAGGAGACGCCAAGAGATGGGATAGGATGTAGACGAGGATATCGCGATTGACTATATTGAAGGTATTGGAAAAATCAACTAGGGCTGTAACTTTAGTATCTTCTATGCCTGCCTTAATGTCGCCAATCGCCTGGCCTGCAACCGGACTGCAAGGGAGACAAGAGGTTATTTTGGTTGACTCTTCGTATATTCTCATGGACATAGGCCTCGAGGAAAGAAAGGATAGAGATTGGTCGGAAGTGACTGGGTAGAGAAGAGCTCGATATTTTAGGTAAAAGGTGAACGAAAGCTTTGCGGTACAAGGAGGGGAAGTATCCGGTAACCAAGGAGCACGATATTATGTGTGTGATTGCTGGAAGAAGATGGTCAAGTATTGTGACGATCATTCCGCGATAGACGTTATCACAGTCTAACGCTATGGATTTGATGGAGGATGATCTTTTTGATTTCTCCCTCAGTGACTGGAGATATGTGCAAGGGATTCATGTTGGGACGCGGGAGACCATCGACGTAAGCAAGTGTCTGAGGTTTGGTCTTTTGTCTAAAGTTGGGCTAGTGAAGAAATGCGAATTGAGATCGTCCAAATCAATGGAATTCAACCGGTCAAATAGTGGTGATTTGCCAATACTGAGAGTTTCAAGGAACTTCCAGAGATCGGCAAAAGTGGAACACAAATAAATGTAATTAAGAATATGGCGGCGTTTGGTATTGGATATTACTTAATTATACCGATTTCGTGCAGCTTTGAAAAGATTCCAGTCCTCATCACGATCTTTCTTGAATTTTCAAAAAGCGCGATCCCTACGTTTTATGGCCAACTTTACACCATTCAAAATCCATGGCGCAGGTGGACGCTTCAGCTTTACCTTTTCAACCGGTGCGTGTATATCATGAAGCTCGATGATTTCCCGGTTAAAACCGCTAACCTAAATTTATTCTATTCTATTCTATTCTATTCTAACCTTTTCGTCGACCGCGGGAGCCTCCATCATAGGTTACCAGTCGATTAGAGAAGCATCTGAACTCAGTTTGCTTACATTGATTCGCGCGAAGCTGTGCATGTACATTGTACAGTACCTTGAGCTTAGGTTTATGAGGTTTAAGGATATACGATAAAAGTATAAGGTCGTGGTGAGAGAATCCAGCGGTGACGAGTCAGCCATGAGAGGAAACCAGGGAAGGATTGAGGGTATTAATGAAATCGAGCCGAGTGTGCTCAGCTACATAGTTGTGGTGAGTGGCTTGAAGCAGTACGACGAGTAGGCTGGCAGAATCGACTATGTGCAGGAGTTTGGAGGATTGGGAGGTATGCGGAGTAAGGAAGTGTTGAAATCTCCCATGATGATGTGGTGTGCATAATATGAACCTATCGATTATAATACAGTTTCGAATGCAGTGGAATCGTTACGGAGGTAAATAGCGGCGCCACCCCTTCCCTTACCGACCTTATAATTGCAAATAAGGACGAACTCGAGCAGGGGGTAGAAAGTAGATAAGATGTGAGGTTTGTGCAAAATTTCCGAAATCCGGTTAGCATGAACGTTGGCTGGGACTATTTTGCGCATTGAGGGGACATTTTTGGCAACATTTTTCGCGCAACTTATAATTCAGTGTGCTGCTACAGAACAGAAACTTACGTCATCAGATATAATATCTGATTGGATGGTTGCTGAATATTAATCAAATAAAATATTTTAAAAGAATTTAATAACATTTTATAATAAACAAAACCGGATGAAAATAATTCGTAGAAAATGAAAACGTTGTGGTCGTAGTATAATAATGGGTTTTTAATAAGAATTTTCGTAATTCAAAATTTGAAAAAAGTGACACAGGTCCTGCCTCTAAGGGCGCTCAGGCCCGACTGATCGTTCTACGTTTGTGCATTGTAATTTATTGTGATTTTGAGTGATATTGAAAATGGTATTATATCTAATTAAATAAAGGAATATTAAAAAACATTGTATTAATAGGTTTCCCAGAGAGCATAGTTCATTATGGCATAATTTTAAAAGTAATAAATACCTTTATTTAAACCAAAAAGTCGCGATAAAATTACTATATAAAACCGTGAAAACCGGTTTAAGTATTTATTTTTTTATCAATTAAAAGTGTTATTAATCGAAAATTTTCCACCGTATGTTACAACAAAAGTATATGTCCTATGCCTACTGTATTTTTTCCATTTAAATTTGTTGATGTAAATGGTAGAATTTGAAGCCCGAAAATGGCTCTGCGATGGATTTTCAGAAAACGTGTTGCGGGAAATAGCTCACCACACAGCAATCAAGTTATATTTTGAAAATCTAATTCTATTTGTAACAATGGGAAAGATTGGTCTACATTCTAAATGTATTTAGAAATTCCTTAGTACTACCTAAGATAGTAAATTTCGCGTCCGAAAATTCAGAAAACTGTCAAAAAATGTGAAATGGCTCTTAATAGAAAAACTGTCTTTGTAACTACTGTTATCGACAGAAATTAATGAACGTCTTCCTCACTTTCTTAATTCTAAATAATTGCTTCCTAATATTCCGATCACAATAAATAATGGCCAAATAACAACAATGGTACAATACCTACATAATTTCTGAAACAGTAGTCTGCCAAATTATTGAGCATACTGAGATAAAAAGGATATTGTTTGACCAGATTCGGAAGATCACGTACCATATCGGGCTCCGCGATAAGCGAGAATATGAGCGCAGATATATATCGACCGTTGGTATTTGTAGATGTACCGTTCATTCGCCTAATGGAGCGTTTGATTATCTACTTAAATGTAGTTAGCTATAAAGGCTTATGCTTGTATAAAATTTTAAGGAATAGTTCAAATGGTGTTGAGTTTCTCTAAGTAAAACTATAAGAAAATGAACCTCTTGTTAGGTTTATTCAACATCTTAAAAATCCTCCCAAAAGCTTTTCTGGGCACAACCTTTCAAAGATTAAAAACTGCCCGAATGTTTCCCACATTATCCTTTGAACTTAGTCGGCTAGGACCTACGTACGCGACTTTCACTGATGGTGACACTAAAGCCCTAAGCCGCAGTCATTGAACTATTATCTAAGTAAATTAGTTTGCCCTCCCATTAACAATATCAACGGTTTCAATGGCCTACCGCTGAAATTACACACATTACATTTACATTTAAGTTGTGGGTCGCTCGCAAGAATGCAAATTGTTCCTTTGCGTTAATGGAGTGCGTTAGTCTCGGAACCATTATCCACCACCGATATTGTTTTTGAATGTTAATGCTCAAGTGCATATTGCTCCTCTAACCCCGTATCAGAGGCTTGGGGAGTTGTTCTGGTAATGGAACTACAACGACGTTGTTTTCATTCGATTTAACCGTTCCGATTACATTCTCCGCAAGACTGCCTTCTAAAGCGCAGTGTATCTACCGCGTGTTACAAAAGTAAATAACGTGGGGTTTTAAAAACAGGGTCACCTGACAATATTTGTCGGTAGGTATAAGTAATTGCAGTAAGTTAAAACTGCAACATCTCATAATAGACAGATAGTGATGTGAACTGATCAACCGATGCTTACTCATAACCTTTCTTAAAGGTTGATTTGAATCTTTCAAATCAAAACACCATCACTCATCGGAAATGTTAACCTACAGAACATCATTGTAAACTTTATTCAGCCTTTAGATGTTGAAATGAGGTCTCCAAAGACACAAATGCAACAGTACTGTAACGATCGGAGAGCTGATAAAAACATAAACACACCTGAACTTAGAAGCCGCCGTCCAACTTTCTTTCCAGAACTTAATAACTATAAACTCGTGAGGCAATATGTGTATTTACTTCCAATAACTTTTAAGTTACTTGTTCTTTGCCGGACAACTTACCTGTTATTAATAATGTTCGTTTTATATTACTTTTCGTTTTTATTAATAATTCTTTGGAGCTTCCGTGGCATTACTGTGTTTATAATATTAATATTAAATAGTTCTTCTTTTGAAACAACTTTATATGGACGATTAGAGAATGTATTATGTTTAAAAAGAAATCATTTGTTTCTATTATAAGATTTTTTTCTGTTTTAAAAACAAGTTACAGGTTTAATATCTATAATTTAATTATTGGGATTTATATCCCTACTAATATTATAAACGCGAAAGTTTGTAAGTAGGGGTGGATGTTTGTTACTCTTTCACGTAAAAACTACTCAATGGATTTTAATGAAATTTCATAGGAGGTAACTGACACCCTGGATTAACACATAGGCTACTTTTTATCCCGAAAAAATGTTGGGGGTAACACCGCGGGGCGCAGCTAGTATGTTATAAATACTTTTTTTTATGCTTTGCTGCCCCCTTACCATGAACTCTTAAAACAGGAAAGTTTACGATGCGAAAGCGAGATGCTATAACGTGCAGTGCAATGCATCTCGCTTCCTTCATGGTAAGAGGGCTGTAAGCACACAGAAATTTTAGAGAACTTACAGTTAATACGTAGGTACAGTAATAAAAAATATTCATAGGTATATGCAGTAGAAAAACAGATACGTACTAAACTAATTAAGTACAGAAACGACATCTAATTACAGGATCATCTGCTGCAAATGTAAGTTTAACTTTTATGTAAGTGAGATTAATATTATTTTATTAAATTCACCTACAAAACTGATCCTTGACTCTTGAGAAAGCATTTAAGTATGTGCCTGTATGTACAAAATTTAAATTATCATCATCAAGGATTATTTAATATTAATGGACTAAATTCAAAACCATTATTATACGGCAAGCTAGCAGAAACATTAATGAATGGCCCCAATACCATTTGTCTCCCACATTTTGCTAGACCATTTTATGGCGAGTTAATTGCCTTGACATTTGTTGACCACGCTTGACCGTTCACCATGACCATGTCATACAAATTCGTAGACAGGTAAATGATATATTAATGAATTCGTATAGATGCTGAATTCCGCGGGCTTGGAAGCTCCACCATAAATAATACACCTTGAGCCACAAGACGATCCGGAACCGCGATGACCCTTGCCCCTACCTTGGCATTTCCCTTCAATTACCTGAATCTTGTTCGATGCTAATCCAATGTTTAATTCTGTTTATCTGAGGATAGTTCCTCAATCAGTCATGTTATCATTCTTTTTATAATTATTGTTATTATTCTGTTTGTAGTTTAATTATGTTATATTTTCATTCGATTGTAAAGTGTTTTTGTTAAGGATGTTTTATGCTGCTTGAATAATGATGATTGATTATAGTTTTTTATTGAAGCCTGTTACTGGGATTTTTACAGAGAATACATATTATCAAGGTATTTATATTTAACTAGCTGCGCCCCGCGGTGTTACCCGCTACAATTTTTTCGGGGTAAAAAGTAGCCTATGTGTTAATCCAGGGTCTCAGCTACCTCCATATGAAAGTTCATTAAAATCCATTTATTAGTTTTTACTTTATCCATAGTCACAAACTTTCGCGTTTATAATATTAGTAGGGATATCATGGTATACTATGATATTGTATGACTACTATAAACTGCTTGTACATTACTTACCAACTGCACTTAAAATAGATAACCTACGAATATTTTGGACATTCTAATACTCATAATGAGTTTGAAATTGAAGTAGGCTCCACCGACTTACGAACCAGAACCGAACAACAAATTACCGAGTAATAGACGAGACGAAACACGTTATAACTTCATCAACAACAAACACATAAGAGAAGCTACTAAACAACCATGATAAGAAACAACTTGGCCACTCTAACTTCACTGCGAACAAAATTAATATTCTTTGACCGCTCTCTTTAAGACGTTATTAAAAAAGTATCTGCCGTTTTCGCGCAATGTGCATGATAATAAGTGAAAATAACTACTTATAAAGAACCTCTTTGTTGTAAATTATGCCTACCGCAGGTTCTATTAAGTTATTTATGTCTTATAACTTAGCTACTTTGGGGTGCGTAACAAAAAAATATCGCGCTATCGTTCTTGAATTAATGAATAAAGACTTACCTATTTACTCTGAAAGAAACCATGTTTATGTTTAGTGTTCTTTATTATCTTTTAAAGCTTTTACTAACTTATTGTTTACTATTATATATTACTATTATAATATAAACATTAAACAATGCTTTTCACGCGATATGATTTGCGCTTCATCGATTTTCTATAGTTTCCTCACCACTCGTGAATCTACTATAATCATCAATAATTTCATGATCATTACACAGGGCATTTTCCTCACATCTAGAACAAATGGATGCTTTGAAAACATTTCCTTCAAATTCATCAATTATTACGGCTTGGCGAAGACACCTCCCCGAAACACGCTACTGAAACATACCAAACAAATTACAGTGCAAACAACTAACTCAACGTAAGGTACTGGATCCAACTTAAAGTGAATACATACCTAGATATAATGCTCTATGTAACTCTACATGTACCTAGTGAAATTCAATTATGTTTTTCCGATAGTGTTTTGTTTTGAAGATGTTTCAAATTGTTTTCCAGTCCATATTTGAAAATTCTTGGCGCACTGTGTTATATTTTACTATCACAACAATGCATGTTGTATACAGTTACCAACTTTGCCGGGTTCTCATACTAGAAATGGAATTTGAAAAGGAATGTCTTACTACGAATCTAAATATTAGAATCGTACAAAATCCTATGTGACTAAATAGCTAATTAATGTAATTATGAGTTGCCTAAACCACTCTTCATTGCAGAATACAGGAATGAAAAAATCAAATACCCGTCTTCCATTGGCATGCTAAGAAAATTCCTTAAAAGGTGTTCGAAGTACTTTAGCAAGTTTATCAAAGTGGTCACGGCTTACGGGTTAAGAGGATTTCAATCTAGGAGCCGCGACCGAATACTTCCTCTAAGCCTTTGATCTAATAAAAAGTTTGCTACAGGTCCTACGTCTCGTAATTTCATCCTAACATTTCTGAAACAGGTCACATTGTTGTGCCATCTAATTTTACACCAGTCTTTAGAACAAAAGTGCGCCTGAATCCGGTAACAAAGCCCATTTTATCCCGTGCTGGTGTATCCAGGATTTCTCCATCTTCGATAAACAAGTATGGTATACGTTTATCTTTTATTTTATGTTCTACATTGTGATACTTACTTAACAGAATATGTTCTTTACTATTATTTGAATTTTATTTCTTTCATAAAACAAGGGTGCTTTGCGAATATTTTGTGTATTACTAGGTGGATGGGCGTTTTCCAATTGTTTATCCTTTGTACACAGGGAGAGAACGCACCCTCTCTTACCTATTTGTTTGTCAAGCACATACAATATACATATTCGCTCTAGTTCGTCGTTAGTAAAAGCAACGTGCATACATGTCATATGAGTATACTATTATCTTGCTTTGATCAGTAATAGCATTATGTTACGACGTACTCAACGCAGACGTCAACATGCTTGCTTAGAGAACTGAAGCGAACTGTAATTATTCCAGAATGTGATTTTGTATAAAATCCGAAGAAAATTATGATATCATTAAACTTGTAAAGATTGGTAATTTAGTTAGATAGTTATACCGCACGAAAATCATAGAAATACAGATATTAAATCAGTGTACTGATATTAATTCAGTATTTTTATGACTGCCTCGTTGGTCTAGTAGTCGCTAATCGCGACTTCTGAGCACGAGGTCCTGGGTTAAAATCCCGGATCGGGCAAAGTGTTACTGGGTTTTTCCATTAGGTGGCAATTCTCAGTGGCAGCACGTAGTCTGGATTTGTGCCCGGTTGATGGCAATAGGCTCGCCCCCTATTACATTGGGACCTAAAAACATAACTGGCGAAATGTGGGTGTACTATATGTACCCCTCTGTCTACCCCTTCGGAGAATACAGGCGTGATGTTATGTTTAAATCAAAATCGTTTTCTACGTTCCTAAACCAGTGAAATCGTTATTGAAATATTCAGCTTATTACAAAATGAATGGTAATTAAAGATCATTATTCCGCGACAGTACTGTGTTATGTCTTCTTCCGTAATTAATCTCTCAACGTATTGTTCGTATTTTATCTTTGAGCTCTCAATCAACATCAATTCGTTCTTCACTAATCATCTTATCGTGTAATACTATGTCGCTAAGAGCATTGAGGATATAATCTTAAGCTGATTTAGGTATTACACGCAAAATTAAGTTAACTAGAACTATGTATCAGATTAATATTGAGTCTATTCACGATTGTGGATGAAGCTTCCGTTATCAATGAATAAATTAACTACTCTACGATGAATATCTTCAGTATTTCTGATTGTTAGATTTTGTTCTAGATATTTACTGCCTCGTTGGTATAGTGGTTGCTAAGCGCGACTGCTGTGCACGAGGTCCTGGGTTTGAATCCCGGGTCGGGCAGTGTTATTGGGTTTTTCCATTAGGTAATTCTCAGTAGCAGCACGGAGTCTAGATTTGTGCCCAGTTGATGGCAATAGGCTCACTCTCTATTACATTGGACATAAAAACATTTTGAGGCAGTTTCTCTTGTTTGTAGGTTCTAGCATACAGTTATTTTGATAAAATCGGATTATCAAGCAATTTCGTGGACTAGAAATGCTAAGTATTAGACAGTCGTGTCTAGCAATATCATTAATGTTGTACCCTAGAGATCCACTTATAATTAAGTCGCTGTGATGAATTTAGTTTTCATTCAACCACAATTTAATCTGGCCTTCACACAGGCAAGTGACACGCGTGCGTATAATCGTTTGACGAAACAGCGATTTCCAATAACCCGTTATTGCAAAAGCTATTATGAATACCTACTGATAACAATATTCTAATTCTCAAAAAACCTCTATAGAAGTCTATAATTAGCTTTAATGACCCCAATCCATATTAAAGCACAATATAAATTTAAAAAAAGTGTGAACGCGAGTTAAGAAATTAAAATGTATGAAGCAAATTGACTCTTAATAGGGTGATAAATAAATGTATCGGCCGCAATACGTAAAATACTGTTAAATTGCCATAAATATTAATAAAAGCAAAGGTTTACGAATGAATCTATCGTAAGATGTCCCAAAATGTTTGTGATTTTGGAGTAAATAGAATCTCGTCTCGTGCAAGCGTTTACACTTGCCAAGATTTATTATTCCATCTAATCCCAACATTAATCCGATTAGATGCTGTATCAAGAACAGCAATATTTCTCTTTTTTTATTATTTGGCAATCCTATAAATCTTGGGTGCCTAGATTAATGTTTTTTCTCGGAAAAGGTGAGTAATTAGTCAATGATTAAAGGAGAATCTTTAGTTAACAGGATGAGTAAGGAAACTAGATCTCGTGCGTGTTTCGGGAAGGTAGGTATTTTTTTAATAAACGTCGCCACAGACTAGAATTTTCTCCAGTATCGTGTGTGCGTTTCATAAACATGAAATATCGAATACACAAACACCCAGACTCGGGACGAACATCTGTGGACCGCACGATTTTTTGTCCGGACGAGAATCGAACCCTGTTCCAATGAGGTCGTCACGTTTACACATAACATAACATCACGCCGGTATTCCCCGAACGAGTAGGCAGAGGCGCACATTTAGTGTCTTCACATTTAAATTAACATTAATGTAGCAATTTTAAGTGCCTATTTAAAAGCATCTGTCAAAGCTTTACCTGTAAATTAAAGTCATCAATAAATATTGATGGATAGGTATATAAATGGCTTACCACCGTCAGATTAGCCTGATATGACAAGCGGCCTAACCTGGACCTATACTAGATATTTTCTGAAAAAAAGACAAATAACCTCTACCTACCCATTAGAGGATAACAGGCACGATTATTTATATAAAGAATACCTAAATTGAAGAACTCGAGGTTAAGGATGGCTTAGCTATACTGCTATCTATAAGTAAAAAAAATATTCTGCTATCTTTTTATAGGACAAAATGGCTGTGTAAAAAAGTTTTCTAGTGAATTGGCCCGTGGGTGGTACTCCAAACACGTTTAACTTATCTAAATATGCTTTGTATAGGTGTCAACGACCTCGCAACCTTTTTTATTACTCACATGACTTTTCTTGCCTCTATAAAATTAATTAGACTAACTAAAAGACCGTGATAAGTCTTGTGATCGTAAATAATAATAATATATTTATTTATCAGGTAACATGACTTAAAAGTGTTATAAACAATGTTTCTTAACCCTATGTCAAATTCTTTTCTTGCACATTGTATGATGGTACAGTGCAAGAAGTTCAAAGTAGGGTTTCTCTCAAAGAACCGTCTACCGACTCCTTTGAGGAGGCATAAATATAGAGATAAATTTATACTTTTATTCCGAAAACCTTGTATAATTATATGCTGCGCATAATATGGTAATCCTACTTCCTACTAATATTATAAATGTGAAAGTTTGTGAGTATGGATGTATGGATGTGTGGATGTTTGTTACTCTTTCACGCATAAACGGCTGGACCGATTTGGTTGAAATTTGATATGTAGATAGGTTATACCCTGGATTAACATATAGGCTACTTTTTATCCCGAAAAAATGTCGCGGGTAACACCGCGGGGCGCAGCTAGTACAAATATAAAACTGAATTTAAAATAAAACTAGCCAACTAAAACTGACTAGATAATTTGAGAAACCTGCTCTGTTTTGCGTCTTAAAATCCGTCAAAAATTATAAATGATCTATAGATTTAGGGTAAAGTTAGTCCATCCTTTTGCAAACTTCTTTGTATTTTTCCAAAAACGTGAAATCTTCCTGAACAGTTTTCTATGGTCTATCTCGAGGGGTGTATAACAGCTCCTTTACCATGAACTTCTAAAGCAGGACATATTCCGTTGTGAAAGTGAGACACCGTTACGTACGGTGTAGTGTAGCATCTTGCTTCCTCAAACCTGTCGTGCTTTAAAAGTTCATAGTAAGGGGGTAGGTCTATGTCATATGCCGGCGGGGTTGGCGGTAGAGTGCTTATAGCGATCCCGCCTCCCCGCCATCATAGGCGCCAGCAGGCATGTGTGGTTTTTAGTGGGTAAACCCTCATGGACTGGCCTTTTCGGTTCATGGGGGGGAGTCCCACATAACCCCGTCGTCTCCCAACGACGGGGTATGCGTAACGCATTTTCCGCACGTTAAAAAAAAAAAAAAAAAAAAAAAAAAGGTCTATGTCATATGACTGTAATATATTTTCTCCTTCATATATAACTAGCTGCGCCCCACGGTGTTACCCGCTACATATTTTCGGGATAAAAAGTAGCCTATGTGTTAATCCAGGGTGTCAGCTACCTCCATATAAAATTTCATTAAAATCCAGTCAGTAGTTTTTACGTGAAAGAGTAACAAACATCCATCCATACTTACAAACTTACGCGTTTATAATATTAGTAGGGACTAAAGGAATAATGTTGAGTATTGTCGAAAATATCGCTGAACAAATACATACGAAAAAAACAATATAATTATGTAAAAGTCAATTAAAATCTTCGAAATACTATTTTTAAGGTTTTACTTACGTGTTTTCATTAGCTGGTGACACAGCGGTCGGGAAACCGACACGTGAGGACAATTGGTTGAAATTACAGATATTCTATATAAATGGTATTGAAACTTTAATGTTAATAATGGCGGGACTTCAAAGAAGGTCAACAATCGTCAAATCATTGAATAGGTACATTAGAATATTGATTAGATGGGTTGTTTAGAGATTATAATTTATTTTCTGCTTTTGACTGTGATTTGCCACCTATAGTTTTTAGGATCTCGCAAAAACTGTCTTTTGCTTTGGGATAAAAAGAACACTACACTACCTAGTCGTGTGACTATTTGTGTAATTTTTGCATGTTTGCCATGCTAAGCTTAAATCTAAATTGATAAAGGAAACTTGAAAAATGATGGACAAGAGCGGGACTCGAACCCGCGACTTTCGCCGTTCCGTGGCGCCGCTATGCAAACTGAGCCATCGGGTCACTGTTGGCAGAGCGGCGCCACAGTCCATTATTTTTTAAGTTACCTTTATCAATTTAAACTATTGGGTTTTTGCGTTAGGTAATTTTCACATATTGAGACTCCGTGCTGCTAAGCACGGAGTCTCAATTTGTGTCTGGTTGATGGCAATAGGCTAGCTCCTAACATTGGCGAAATGTGGGTATATTATGTATAGACAGAGTACCTCTTTGCCAAGTGTGGAACACAAAAAAGGCTAATAAAAATGATAACATATTTGGATATTTTAAAAATAAAACCGCACCTCTACAACAATAAGTCACATAACAAAATCCTGTTTGATGAGGCCAAATAGCTTCACGCAGCCGGTAGTTTTCCACACATCATTTACATTTGCCAGCGGTCATAGCCTTATTCTGCAACTTACATCTATATTTGTTACAAGAAATAAGAAAATTTGTTTTAGATATCATATGGATGGATGGATGGACCGAATAGTCTGAAAAAATGTTTTGAATTTGAATTTGAATATAGACGTATCAATGGCTAAATTTACGTAAAACACAGATGTTAAAGGGAAATTAGGAATGAGTACGATAAACCGAATGCAGAGTGTTCTCCGGCCTAGAATTGATCACCCCCTTTCCTGCCATGGGTGTCGCAAGGGCGAGGGGATTTAGGGAAAATGGGCAGCAGCATCTTTTGTAACTTCACCACCAGTACTGCGATCCCCAAGCCGCTTGCCAAGCGTGGGGATTATGACAACCCCTCCCTTTACCTAAAGGGAGGCCTTTGTTCAACAGTGGACGTCTTCTGGCTGATAACGATGATGACGATAAACAGACGTGAATTTATGAAAAATCTGCTGACAGTGAATGATTTTTGACTTACATACCTTTGTGGTATGACAGGATCATATTCAATGAATACAGTAGTCCCAAACTTAGACTCAAACAAAACATTTTATGTATGTACTACGAATTCAAGCTAGTGGACTAATTTGAACAGATTATGTCGATTTCTTTTATCTTTTCTTGAATGTTTAGCCAAGAAAAAGGACGTAGATACTTATTAGTTCAGTTTGATTACGACAGAACATGGTCTACTTATCCTGCGACATAGTTTCACGCCTGATTAACCACGAGTCCCAACCTAAATCGAAATAATCTTAAGATAATCCGACCTCTACAGATAATATCGGTGTATTTATAATAATTCAGTATTTCTCTTTTAATCTTTATTATAATATTCTTGGTTGACGATCTTTCAATCCTAAAACAGTCAAAACAAGTTTCCAAGTATTTATAATATCCGTCCGTTAAATAGATGTTATTAAATGGTGAATCCTAATAGATAGGCTTAACGGTTTTTATCATAAAAGGATTTTTCATATTATCTATCTATTACGAATTTCGACGAATCAAACATCAAAAGTCATACCTACCTTTATTTTTGTTAATTTAATATATTTTTCTATAGATATTTTAAAATATCAAATCATTTTTAAAATGTTATCCGGTTTGGGCATTAATAACAATTTTAGTATTAAAAGTAGACCAGTTATATAATACCTATCGAAATATACAACCACTTAAAACACTAGAGGCCATAAAATAACACAGATAGAACATAAGTTTAAATATAATGTAATAAAATGTAGAATTAGCATCGAAATGGACAAACGTAGAGAAATTTTGTTGATTCGCTTTGTTCGTTCCGAATAGGCTGTAACGACGAGTTATCAATCATATCTAATATGAATATGACAGAGACAACACTTGACGCGCTAACAAACACACCTACGATCAACTCTCTCAGACAACGAAAGACGTCCTTGTCCCATCATTAAAAAATATATGAATACAGCATCATCTTAAACTGACGTAAAGTACGACAGAATTGGTTTCGCGGTTTTTAGTCTCGATATAAATCAGTATCGGCCGCCCACGCGACAGCCTTGATTTAACATCGATTACAAAGCCTAATGCTAACCCCACAAAGTACCAGTTCACATACGATAGTGTTGTATTGGGCAATTCACGCCCAGCGACCGTAATGACTCAGTTTAGTTTGAGTGAAGTGAACATTTATCATGTTGGCTAGTAAAATATGCGCTGATGAACACATGTAACAAACGATAATGAAGTGTGGCAACACAAATGTTTGACAATTAACGTCATTTGGGCCCGCAATTCGAAGTCAGTGTTGCTACACGCAAATATTTGTGTTTGTAATGTCATTGGTGATTGATAATTGTACGGATAATAATGTTAATAGTTGCTTTTATATAGTCGGTTTAATAGTGTGTATTAGTCCGGTATTTATTACTTTAGTCACGTCACTTGCTTTAGTTATAAAAAACGTTATTGATTTATATAAGTTTGCTGTCGAGTTTGAAATAAAAATATCCATTGCGCCCAAACTAAAACCTGCTTGGAAACGTGTGTGTTGGACATTCAACTGTTGCTGTGTAACCGAAGTGTCTCCCTTATTTTAGAGCCTGGGAACTTAAACTCTTATCCAGATCAACCTTTCTTACAAAATTAAAATCTATTGAAGTTTCTGCCTCGTTGGTCTAGTGGTCGCTAAGCGCGACTGCTGAGAATAATGTCGTGGGCTTAAATACCGGGTCGGGCAGTGTTACTGAATTTTCCATTGAATAATTCCCAGTTGCGACATCGAGTCTGGATGTGTTCGCAGTTGTAGCAATAGGCTCGGCCTCTACTCGGTACATTGGGTATACATGTGTACACCTCTGCTTAACCCTTCGGGAAATACAGGCGTGATGTTATGTTATAAGAAGTTTGCAACAAAACTATTCTGGAATGATTAAGACATTTTTTTTGTAGCCTATTGTTTCCCACTGCTGGGCAAAGGTCTCCCCTTTCTTCCTCCAAACCACTCTATCCATTGCAATATCTGACCACGTGCGTCCCGCATATCTGACCAGATAGTCACACCACCTTCGCCGTAATATAGTATTAAGACATAGTTTATAAATATAGTGTATATGAATGTTAAGTGAAGCAGGTACCAGAACATCAAATTAAACCTAGATAACATTACCTATTATAATTAATAGAGAGGCTAATTTTTTATAACACTTAACGCTAGATTACCACAATAAGCAAAATGTCACGCGTACCCCGATAGCTACATGTGTGCTGTTGTGATTAAAAATACAACGAACAAGTGTTGATCCCTCTGACTAATAAAATATTTACGCAAGGTCTTGTCTCTTTCACTCCGGTCAATATAATGCTTGAGGCAACAGAGACAGAACATCGTCCTAATTTAAAGTTATTAAAGAGTTTGTAGAAAAGAGTGTGTGTTAATTAGTGTTTAATGAATACTGGTTTATGAGAGTGTATTTCTATACTTCATTGCATATTCTCTATGGCTATAGTTCTGAATTTCGTTGATTTAGAAGGCACTTGTTATTTTAAAACTAAATGTCAGATGTAATAAAAATATTATGATTCATACAATATGAATTCAAATGAGATGGACCAAGCCCCTTTGGAATAACCTAAACTAAGCTATTCATCTTCGTAAGTATTATGATAACTTACAAATTGCATCTTAACATACATTATATATAAGCTTAGCCTTACAAAGCACGTTCACAGATTATCATTTAGTTTTCATCTTGATACGCTCTATTGTATGCAGAAATTAAAAATTACTCGCGATAAGCCCTGTAATGTATTGTACTGCACTTTTACCATGATCTCTTAAAGCAGAATATTTTTCGTTGTACAAGCGAGATGCCGTTACGTGCAGTATAGTGCTGCGTCTCGCTTCCACAACGGTAAATGATCTGCTTTAAGAGTTCGTGGTAAGGGGGCTTCTCGTATCTAAATCCATCAGGTTATGTTAATGTATTGTTTTAAAACAATCATAAATTCGTGACCTTACAATCTCATCTTACGGAAATCAATAATTATATTAACAGGCTATTTCGAAACTTGTTACATAATTATATGTTTATGTAGATTCAACTATTTTATCAAGAGAATCGACTTTGTACGTTGACAAAACAAATGAATTCAAACCATTTTTTTTAATCAAAATTAAATAAAAGCTTTAAGATGTATAATGAAAAGAGGTCTTGACATTTAAAAATTACTTGAACGGCTTACAATAAAATACTTCTAATTACAAACTCCTTCAAAGTTTTAGGTTTAACGTTCACAAAAAATCTAATTAAGATTTTCTGCTGCAAAAATCTCGGTCTAATTCGGAATTGGAACACTTCCAATAAATTGCAATAGACTCTTGCCCTATAACATTGGGGCCTAATAACATGCTGTATTCTGGAAATACTGGTCAGCATGGTAATTTTGTCACACCCTGCAAAGTTCTATTGATAAATTAAATGCTAATAGCGAATGGCGGAATACAAAACTTGGAAATTGCGTCAGGTTGAGAATGAATAGGGAAGTAGGGTTTTACCAGTTACAACCAGCTTGGCAACTTGAGAATCATATAGCTACTTTCTTTTTTCTTTGACACTAGTATCACGCATTGACTTAATCTAACTTTTAGAGTGTTCTGACTGCTTTCTTTGAGCGAGACCTAACAATAGGCTTAGTTAAGGTTATAGCTGAAAGCTACAGAAATGCTTTTCGAAAAGATCCGATAAATAGATGGAAGGAATACATATGTAATGAGATAGACGAAGGACTGTTTAGTTATTTTTTTAGATTAAATTATAAGGTCACGTCTTGATCTTTTACCTCATCCTAAGCATGCTAACTGGTAGCTCACCCAGAGCGCAGCCTAGCTAAGTTTATTTACCAAGATGATGCTGTAAATGTCTACGAACCATGCTGACAGGATGGAAAAACAAAAAGCCAATTTACGTTTTGAATCTTCAAATACAGGTTCTACCACTTCGACATTGGACTCGCGAATTAAGCACTTCGTTAACTAAATTCTTTGAAAGAAAACACTTTTTAATTCAAATTAATTGTTAAAGAAACAAAACAGTAATAAAGGAAGCTGATTGGTTTAGGCCAAAGGTAGCGACAGTAGCCGAAAATGGACGGCGGTATTGGCTTTTGCCGTCAAAGTAACTTGTCTGGACAATTCTCGGTGCCCAAGCTTAATAGTTAGGTCGAACTAGGCTGGGGGTCTAAGCTTTACACGTGAATGGTTCGTTCAATTTAATGTTATATGGCAACACATAAAGGGACGTTTGAGCAGAATTTAACAATTAACACAAATTCGATATTTATGTGTACTTTAATACTGACTCAATATATTATTAAGTATATAGAGTTTTGGAACTTGATTTGGTTGGAATTGGGACACCAACTGTTTGGCTATTATTTGCAACATATTTGGTGACCTGATTGACGTAGTGGCTATGCGATTAGACTGCTGCGTTAAGGGTTACGGGTTCGAGTTCCTTGTAAGGACCGACGATTTTTTTTTCTAGAAAAAAGTCAAACCTTCCAATCAGCATTTTTTGTCCACAGTATTTTTTTATGTCCATAACTGACTTCTACAAGATATTAATGTACTCCGAAACAAGTTCCTCGACATTGACACTTATTAACATGTCTAAGTGGACGTTAGTCACTGACACTATTTGGGCACTTCATTATGATTTATGTTTTAACACATTATTTATTGATTGCCTCGTTGGTCTAGTGGTTGCTAAGCGCGATTGCTGAGCACAAGGTCCTGGGTTCGAATCCCGGATCGGGCAAAGTGTTACTGGGTTTTTCCATTAGGTAATTCTCAGTGGCAGCACGGAGTCTGGCTTTGTGCCCGGTTGATGGCAATAGGCTCGCCACCTATTACATTGGGACCGAAAAACAAAACTGGTGAAATGTGAGTGTACTATATGTGCACGTCTGCCTGCCTACCCCTTCGGAAAATACAGGCGTGATGTTATGTTTTAACACATTACTTTAAGAAACTTGACACCATTTTCGTAGCGAAGGCGTCGCTTATATAATTTCATTTTAAAATAATCCGACAAAAGTTTTGGACGATAATATTTACGGTACCGAAATTGAAACGTATCAATTTACGGAGAATTAATTAATTGGATCAAGTAACGTTTGTTCATTGAAGTTATAATAATAGGAAATAATATCAGCGAGTAAAAGAGTCATTGAGCTTTAAGGGTAATGCTTCAATCTTACGGATTTTGTAGATATATCTGCAGACTGCACTAATTGATCAATGTCAATGGTCAAGAGCCTAACATCCATAATATCCTAACATCACGCCTATACTGCCATTAACCGGGCACAAATCAAAACACTGTGCTGCTACTAAGCATTACCTAATGAAAAATCCCAATAACACTGCCCGACCTGAGATTCGAATCCAGGACCTCGTGGTCATCAGTCGCGCTAAGCTACCACTAGACCAACGAGATAGGCAAGAGCCTAATAATACATGTATAAACATGTGACCGCCCAGTCATTGTAACTCAATCATATTTTGAGACAAAACTTCTTATTAGTCTTCTGCTCACTCCTTCTGTGTGTGGGATACACGCAACACGTGTATCCCACGAGTCCAAGATTGTCAAGACAGTTATATCATTTTTTTTAAAAAAAAAAAAACGTCACCCCACACTAGGAATTTCTCCTGTGTCGTGGGTGCGTTTCACAAACATGAAATATCACATACACAAACATCCAGACTCGGGACAAATATCTGTGGGTCGCACAAAATTTTGCCCCGTGCGGGAATCGAACCCGCAACCCTTAGCGCAGCAGTCCAATCACTTAGCCACTGCGCTAATCAGGTCGTCATACACAAAGTATATTGATTCATCAGAAACTGTCGATTAAAAAGCAAAGTCTGTTCGCATTTACAAAATTACTACACAAGTATGAATGAATGAAAATGAAATCTAACATCAAAGAATATCATTATTTATCAATTCAATTGAATTCCCAATAATTCCACAATGAACCGGCATCAAACAACTCTGTCGCGGAGTTTAATTATATCAATCAGGCTTCATTATAACAACCTATTACGATAGCCTTGTTAATCTTCTAATGTTTACGGCTTCATTTAACCAACAGAGCTTCTGATGTTATACTCCTCGCAATGTAACTATTGTTTATAAAGGAGAATCTCTGCCTACCTCCTCGAGTAGGTATTATAGACGTGATTTTATGTAGGTGTTATTGTAAACATAACATAACATCAATCCTGTATTCCCTGAGGGGTAGGCAGAGGTGCACATATAGCACAGCCCCATTTCGCCAGTTATGTTTTTAGGTCCCAATGTAATAGGGGGCGAGCCTATTGCCATCAACCAGGCACGAATCCAGATTTCGTGCTGCCACTGAGAATTACCTAATGGAAAAACCCAGTAACACTTCGCCCGCCCCGGTATTCGAACCCAGGACCTCGTGCTCAGCAGTCCCGCTTAGCGACCACTAGACCAACGAGACAGTCAATGTTATTGTAATTGTTAATTAAATAGAATACAAGAGCTTTATGTCTTAACTGTCAAAAGACCGCTTCAGGTTGAAGTAGTTTTTGATGTAGGTCGAGCTCAGCATAACATAACATCACGCCTGTATTCTCTAAAGGAGGTCCAGGAGATCAAGCGGGTAACACTTACTAGCTCTACCACGAATTTCTCCAAATGATACAAATTAAGAGAATTCTGAAAGAAGTCAGTGGTGTGCCCTAGGAAAGGCCTACATGCAGCAGTGAACTGAGATAGGCGATGTAAGATCTCCATGTAACGCAGTCCTGTGTAACTTGAGTTACTCACTTTCAGAAAGCAATTTAACTAATTGGCTAAACTGCGCTCAAAGAAATAAGTTCTAACTTTAAAATATTAGTATTTTTATAAAAATATAAACCATATACATACATGCTTTTGACCATGAATCATATAAAGGAATCCAAACGACGGGTAAAAAACCGCGAAAATCCTAAAAATAGTTACATTTCAATTGCAATAAACTTATCTATCAATTTAGAACAAAGGGCATATGTTGAGTCCGATTCAACGTTGAGAGCTGCAATTTTATCCTGAATTAATCCATCACGGACCGTAGTTTCGCAAAATCGCAACGTGCCGTCAGCTGTTTCCGAGTTTTCAGCAACTTCCATTGTACCTCTACATCGCTACCTACGACCTGTGGTGTTGCATATGACCGACTTTATTGCGAACAAATGCATTACGATTCAAATTTGACTGTCTGTAATTTGACCGCTCAGTGAAGGCTCATGACTAGTTGGTCAAACTTGCTGTTTGTCAACCAGCATCCAGCGCTGTGAGCTCGTCATAATACTTTCTGACAGAATTCGTATTTAGTTCGGAACATAATTATTGAAGCGCTTAAATAAAGCCGTAACTGTGTTGTGAATATGGTTTAATGTTCTCTAAAACTAGTGAACCAACAAGAGATAGGGTTTTTGCCTGTCAAGTGCTATTTGCGGTCTAAAATCTGATGACCACGAGCATAAATCTTCCTTTGGCGTAGAAAGCCAAGCAATTAGCCAGTACGCCGTACTGCAAAAGAAATCCATTTTAATTAAGTTTAATTATACATAGCTTAGCTAAGTACACAGGTTGATGTGAAATATGTTCACATTCACCTGTGTACTTAGTAATGAAAGCGCTATCAAATCAAATCAGTCTACATGTCACAAACGTCCCATGATGCTGCGAACATCGACACCAATCTGTCTGATAGGATATTGAACTCGACGGACAGGCGAATTGATGATCGGAGTAAGGCGTGAGGCGTTGTATACTCTCTTTTCTATAGTCCTAGTAATCAAAGGTAATTTATCTTAGGACACACGCCTAAACCTATTTATTGAGAGAGTGAAAATAGATAATATAAAAACCAATTTACTACAAAACCATATAATGTATTTTTTCTTTTGTTTCAGTTACCCCTGCCATGTGTCGAACATATAGATGATCTTGGAAGTAGTGACAGATGCGCGAGGATAGCGCTTGCCTCGACCAATGAGAGAGCAGCGCGGTAGCATGGATGGGCCGTAGAATGCGCCTCACTCCGGCGCCGCTATACGTATTCCTTCTCATCTGTACCTGTGGCTATGCTTTTATACCTGGCGTCGATGGTAATTATTCCCAAGATGATACCCAAATCAACGTCTGACTCAGAGGCTCGAATAAAGTAACCCCCTAGAGCAAGCCCGAACCCATGCGATCCCCATTTGTTCGTTTTTAGACGGCCGTAGTTTATGTAACTTATTTTGGATTTGGCCGAATTTCCGCACTGGCAAAAACTGCACTAGAGCAAAAAACACATGGAATTCCAAAATATAAACCAACAATTTGAATTGTACTCGAACAGATTTATTGGTTAATAATTCTTTCTAGTGTCAACCCAATTCAGGATTTTGTAATAGGCGTGTCTGTAGCTTAGATTGATAGGACAGTCGAAAATTTACGAGCAGCTATGTCAGCTAAAATAACAGAATCTAAATCCAATATCATTAGAGGTAAACGTTTACAGCTGAATAAGACGGCTCAATACACCGCTATCTACGATGGAAAGTCGTAAAGATATATGGCCATATTCACAAGGCTTGGCAAGCAGATAACAGAGCGGAATGTTATGCTTACAAATGGAAGCACAGTGTTATATCACGAAAAAATTGGGAGCATCCCTATCTTAAAAACACTGTTTTGCACTCTAGAGTATCACCCGGAATCTTTCGTGGTTTTTCAGACATAATATTTGCACATGCACCAACGATTATTATACCTAAATGGTATAATAATGGTCGTGAATCATAAATGTATCAGTATCGTAGATTTAATGGCGCTTGCTTACCATTAGGATTCAGTCAGGTATTTGGAATTCTACCTGGACTTGGAAAGGTTTCTATCTGAAAACAGGTAGTACCTAATCTGATTTCCTTAATCTTAGTTTTTTCCTTTTTCCGAAAGTGGGAGTGAACTGAAGACAAATAAGTCGGATAACTAATACACCCCTACTTAATTTTTGAAGGTTATGTTTTGAACAAAATCTAAATACGAGTATTAAATTCCCCAGGTCCCGTATCAAACATGGAAGCCCTGGAAGGAGGCAATGTCACCCTGTTCTGCGATTCAACCCCTGACTCCTTCGACGAGTTTATGATCCTAGTGTGGTACAGGAATAATATGCCCATATACAGGTAAGTGATGGATATGACGATGAATAGAATGAGAGCATAGAAAGACTAATAAGGAGATAAATGACTTGTGTGGAGACAGATTGTGGGAGGTCTGTTTCTTCCTCCCAACTATAGCTCTAGAAAGCAGTGAGGGGTTAGTGTTTTTGTGGGGTATGTTATGTATGACGATCAGAAAGTAGTGTTTTATGTAGTACAATTTTAGTTAAGGCCAGGTGAGATGCTAATGTTCACGTTTTTGAGGGGGTGAAGCAGGGGTACATAGCCCCGCCCACTGCGGGGGGACCGGCGAATTTGTCAAACACAATTTACAGTATTTTGAATTAAAGAATTTTAAATTATCACTTAAGAACACAGATGTGACAAAATAATGACTACATTTTGCCTATTTTACGTCCTCTCAGTGAAACTAAATTATTTTGATTTTTTGAGGCATTTTGTACGAGTTGGGTAGAAGTCTACCCAAATAAACAAGTAAAACATAGCGAAATATTCAATTCAAAAATACCCGTTCGTGTATTTTTGACTTAATATTTTGCCTTGTTTCGATTTTCAAGCAAATCGTTCATTCGTCATTATAGTTTTACATAATGTCCGTTACCAAAATGTTAAAATTTACCATTAAGAGTCTTGGTTTTCATCCGACGTCAATCAAAATCCTCATTTACCTCAAGAAAACTATAAGCCATTAAATAATAAACAACATTGAAATAATGTAAGCACCAAGTAACTTTGCAGCAATGATAGCCGAGTGGTATGATCATAAGACTGCCAAGTCAAATGTCGCAAGTTCAAACCCAATGTCTTTTCAAATTCATATGCGTACTATAAATTAGTTTTCAATTGCTAAAAACGTTGAAGGATACCATCTTGAGGAAATTGGCACACCTAAGAGCCGGCGTGTAAAGCCATGTCAGAGGCCTACAGGCGACTGTCTCCAGGTTATTCATCAACAGTACGATAAGAAGAAAACCAAGTGACTTACTTATGATTTTGGAGATCATGACCATTCTTTACCCTATTTTTATACTTACGCATAGTTAGGCTTTTTGACTACTTCAAACAACAAAAGTAAATTACGATCTACTGGGATTTGCGTATACCTTACCCGTCAGAAGTGTCGGCAAAACGCTGATTGTCACTGAAGCCTACGCCTTGAATCCGCGCTACAGCAATGTGCTCGGGATGCTCTTTTCGGTAGCGGAGTAACTTGAGCTCTCTCTCCATGAAGATAGAAAGACGCTACAAGTTACGGAGTAATTGAGAATGCGGTGGAAAGGATGTGGAATTCCGCCAATGAAAGGGGAAGATCTTCCAACCAGGCGGTGGTGTGCCTGGTGGGCCGCGGCGCCCCGCTTCGCAACTCGAAGCGGCTGTATATATAGCTATGCGATTACTTCGCTAGCGCGATGCAGGATTCGCAACGTCACTCGTCCTTCGACGTGTAGGTGTCGCTACAAGGATATGGCAAAGTACAGGAAGGATTTGATCCGGAACAGGGAGTATCATCTTACGGCTAACACCGTCACTTCCAACAGCGTTGGACGTGTTGGATAATATACTCTTTTTAACATCACTTGTGGTGAAATGATTAAAAACAAATGGCGGGAAATCGGGAGTCGGAAGAGAAAAAAGGTAATTTAGTGTGTTGGCTTTAATAGACCGGTTGAAACTAGGCGAATCGGAGAAATGTCCGAGTAAATAGTTCTATGTATGCTTAACTCTTTAGGAATTGAGTCTTGACGACGTTTACCGACTCCCATAGATTTCAGAAACTTCCAGACCGGCTGGATCGCCGTTTTCAACCGAATTATGAATGTGGCGACGTTATGCATCCCTACACACCTTGTTGCAGTGATTGCGGATTGCGACATACTTATCACGATTAAAAGAGTTATGTCTACGTTTTTATTTGGTTTTGGCTGATGCTTTTTGCACCAACATTCTTTTTAAATCGGCAGTAATAAATATGTGTATGTCTATGTTGGCAGCATCCTCTCGAAGGGTCTCGAGGTACATACCACCAAAGCTGCGCTGCAAGAGGATTTTAGGCTTTGCCTTACGAGGGTGGATTTTGTATGATAGGAATATAAGGTCCATTGGTATAAGGTGACCATTTTTATCGACGTGTTGTTGAGAAGAGACGAATATGAAGTCGAGTAGAGAAGGAATACAGTTAGGAAAGTGAAGAGTAGCATTTAAAGGAAGAAGAGATATATTACAGGATAGCAATGTAGATTGGAATGATGAATTCTGTTTGAGGAGACAGGTGTTGAAGTTCCCCAAAATAATATAGTGACCGTAAAACGGAATAACGTACGTAGGAAGATTTTCAAGAGAGGAAATATAATCGATACGCAAGGAAGATATATATAGACTATAATAGGCACCAAGCAGAACCTTGTAAATATATGGCAACACCACCACCACCGCCGCCAGTGCAATCATTTCTGAGGAATTGATATCCAGATAAAGAATAAGATCGAGAACGGTTTTAGCCATCATTCAGCAACAAGTATTGCGTCGATATCTTGTAGTACAGATTTGCTAGGATATCATGATAATGACCCGACATACTTTGGGCATTAATATGGACTACATTAAGATTTTTTTCGGAACATCAGAAAATCCAGACTCGTGTAATTCAACAAGAGATGGAATACTGGAAAAGCTATCGTTGATGCTACATGCTGATACAAAACTATCGCTGTCACTAGTCGCATCACAATCAACCATTCACAAAAAAAAAGGAAATGTAATAATAATATGTATATATATATAAACAAATAAAATATACCTAATGTTAAAATCGAAAATTGATAAAACAAATAGTCCACCCACCAGTTGTGTGTAGAAAATAATGAGAGAAGTACTGAATAACAATTAAGTATTTTTTAGCTCTTCTCTTTTATCTTATTGCTGCTCTTCTATTTAGTCTCGTATTATTGACGTCAGCTCACTATTGGCCTGAAGATGCTTATAGACCTGAGTACTAACATAACAGTGTAAATTGTAGCACTACTGAATCACTACAGCACTGATGTGGACCTGTGCGGACGCGGAACTGTGACATTACTGATATGTGTGAATCGGCTTTTAAACCTTAACTATTTTAATAAGACCTAGGCAAGAATTCATTATTTTTAATGCTTTTTCGAAATTTTCGAAACAGCTAAAATTGAATTTTTTTTTCTATCTCAAAGTATAAGATAAACTGTCTTTATAATTTCGATTTAAGTAAATAGGTATTTTACTTTCGGTCACATCTGCAGCTTACTCTATGGCACATACAAAAATCAAAACGAAATTACGAAGTAGTTTTTATACTTATGCATACCATATTTATTTTATTATTTTGAGGAATATGTATATTTAGTATATTTAAAATGTGGTTTAATTGAAAAATTATTCATTATTAATAATTTTTCAAAATTATTTTTAAAAATAACGCATGTATACCCACCCGTCCAAAGTGTCCTCTGGACACTGACTGACATTGACGTATGCGCCCCGAGTATGCGCAACAGGCCCAGCGGGGGTGCTTCACGCGGGATGGTAGTGAAGATTTCGATTTTTCAAGGTTTTAGTAATGAGGGAATCATTTTATTAAGTCAAATTCAGCGAATTTGCCTAGAAATATCTAGTGTCTTTAGTTGTGTGCAAAAATTTAATGTAAATTCGCAGTAGTTTAGTCGTCAGATTGAAAAATCATTACAAAAAGAGGTAACTTTGGGATTTTTTTCTATCGAGTAAAGTTCATCAGATCGTGTAACTGCCAGCGACTTTCACTAGATCACATCTTTAACTAGTACATATATTTTTTTCAGAACTTAAAACACTACTTTCACTGTCTCAGATGCATTTAAAAAACTCAAAATTGCGGCATTTGAGGGACTACCTAGCCTTAAATGATTTTTTGGTATTTATCTGTAAAAGTAGATATTTTAAGAAAGAAATGACTAATTGTTTAGATGATGAATGGAGCAAGCGTACTCATTTCGCTAAACCCAAGGAAACAGCCGTTTAGTATTGGCAAAACGCTATAACGTCAAGCCAAGTGTTAACCCCATGCTGCACCGAGCCGTGATTTTTATTGGTTTTATTTTCGGATTTAATTTGTGTGCATTAAATATATCCTATTATTTATTTTTTGATTTACATTCAACATTATATATTAGGCTTGTCAAGTATTTTGCCACTGACTTAAAGGGGTTGGGCAAAAAAATATGAAACTACTTACAGGTAATTAATGGAATACAGATTTTTCTATGATGTGGTTTTTAATCAAGAATCGACTTGACCATTAGTAAAGTCACAAGTTGGTGCGACGATCAGGTCGAGCAAATGGTTAATGGGTTTTTCAATTAGGAAATTCTCATTAGCAGCTTTGAGGTTTGGAATTGTGCCCGGCGAAAGGCAATAAACGCTATTGCATGGTGCTTAACACCGCCGTGAAATGTGTATGGACAATAAACTCGACTTACCTCTCAGGTAATTCAAAAATATATATTATATTGACTTGAATCATTTGAATGAACATATAACGCCAATTTGATGGATTAATATAATTAAATTTAAACATAAAGGCTGTCAATTTTAACCCATCGATTAAATTATACCTGTCACTGTCGTTTGCCTACCAGAGAAATGTCAATAGACATCACACGAGTTTAAGTAAAAACATTATCCTCGTTTATGAATAAGGTTTAGAACCTAGGCTAGTCTATTTCAAGTAATTCCAAGAATACGCTATTCAATTATCTACATAATTAAATAAACTATCTAAGAGCAACTTTAGTCATCCGATCAACGAACTCGCACCTATCATTACCTCCCACAGACAATTAAAGGAACACTAAACAGAGACGCAAATAAAAATAGTAGCACTAAAAATACTGTTCGGTCCACATTTTGCAGCGTTGACGGGCTAACAAACTACTTAGACGGTTAGTATTAATATTGTTTGTGTAGAGTTTAAATTAGACATATATTACGAAAATGTTTTTTACAACAACGAAAGAAAATTAATGCAAATAATTTCTATAAACGTGAACAAAAGTGAAGGTTATGATTTCAATCAATCCATAACACGATTTTTATAACCAATTATTTAGTATCGTTATCGTATCGGTAGAGACAGAAGGAAGAAAATTCTTAATTAGAGAAGAATATTTTCTCGGTGTCAAATAAAACAAATAATACATAGTCATATAAAGAGATAGAACTGGCACAAGAACGAATCTTACGGCAGAGAACACACGCTTGGTGAATAAGCTGCTACCATGATGTGCAGTTGGTGCTGTTGAGACCTGGCTTAAGATCTTACTAGATGAGAGGCAAATGGAGGTACTGACTTTTTCTAGACAAGCCCGTTATTTTACCATTAAGAACCGTCGAGGCAATAAAGCTGGAGACGTCCCAGAGATATGACTCTACTGTCTTGGAACCCGTAACGAAATTAATCATAAAATGAAAATTATATTTATGTGTTACAGGAGAAGTAGGAATATAATTTAGTTCCCACTTTCCTCCACAGTAAACGAGGAGTTACTGACTTGCTTCTTTCCCCACAGTTTCGAGATCCCTGACAAGCAATGGTCGGAACCGTCGTTCAACACGAGCGCGCGTCTCTACGCCGACATCCGAGCGCAGCCGACTGCCGTCACCATATCCTCGCTGTCGGAAGACGACCAGGCCTTGTACCACTGCCGCGTGGACTTCAGGCTGTCTCCCACCAGGAACGTGGGCATCAATGTTACTGTCGTTGGTAAGATACTTACTTATTATCTTTTACAAACGTCGGTTTTTCCAAATGCAATTTTAATTGAAATCTGATTACATACAATTACAAGTCCTTTTTAGTTGTACAAAGAACATAAAATGATTTTAATTGTACATTTTTTTAAATAAACTTATTTATAAATTTAGGTATTACTAAATATATCTTCATGTTCCGTAGCATACGCACTTAAAAACAGTACTTTAAAAAAATCAGTGAATTGATTGGCATACGTAGACATTCTTTTAACTTTTATGAACACAATAATGCGCTGAACTATTTGCTCCCGTTCCAAAACTTTCCCAACGTCCCCATCTTCTGTAGTTTAGATAACCTAAAAACTAATATAAGAAGAAACAGCGACACAAGCTCAGAGGTCAAGGTTCCAAAGTTCACTCAAACAATATAATGTGGAAACTGTTTAGCGGGACGTCATAGCCCTTTGAGAAAACGGGCATAACAGATTTAAGTTCACCTGTCTCAACAGACCCATGTCTACTACATCAGTCATAGCGGATTTTAACCGTATTTGAGAGTTCAACGACCTGAGACTCAAAGGAATTTTTAGTGTGTGAGACAATCCTTTTAGGTCGTACATCTTTCATTCCTACAATGAAACATGTAGGCCCTAAAAGGATTGTCCTCGTTTTAGCATTTGTCTGGCTCAAGATATGGCTTTTAGCAGTCGACGGAACTCAGTGACCTTGTCGATTGTGGCACCAAGGCTGGAAATCTGGAGGCATTCGTGTTTGATTAAAAACTAAAAGGATTTGTAACAAAGAAAGAAAAGAGAACGAAATAAATCTTTTATTTGTCAGAATATAGTACATCCTACATGAAATATAAGTTATTATTTCCTATTTACGGGTTCTGGACTCAAACGGAGCCTTTTAATGAGCAGGTGACACGGCAGAGTCGATAGCCGAACTGCATCCCCGAATAAAACCAGCATATATAGTAAATAATAATTATGCACCATTATTATTTTAAACCTGTTGGCAGAAACTTTTTATTTGTTAGTTCGTCACGGCTAAACGCATTACAATTAAAGCTACACAGTATGCTGTGTGACAACATACTTTGTACCTAAAACACGAAGAAGTCTTTATGCAAGTAAAACCGCACCAGCTAACACGTTACTAAAACAGCAAAATCCACCACCTAAATAAAGCCATTTATTTTGCTTTCAACTCGACGCAAACCAAAAAATCACTGGCAAGCCTAGCCTGTGAATTTCGGAGGGAAACCACAACGCGGGCTGCGGTCGCCTCATCAACTGCACTAATGTAGAACTGATTTTCAATAAATCATGATGTTCTCTGTCATTAAACTGATGCTACTGGTTGATCATTACCTACTTATGAGGTAAATGAGAGGTAATTATGGCAAAATATTAATATTGAAAGAATATAAGACTGCGATCAAATCGATTAAATAATTAACTAAGTAATTCAAATTAATGTAGCTTAGTGTAGTGACATCGTTTGTGTGAAAAAATGTGACTTCTCAGTCTGTCTTTCTTTCTGAAAAATCTGCTTACTCATATCAATTATCTCTCAAATTACAAAATCTGCTTACTCATAGGTCATAGTTCATATACCTAGATAATTATGTGATAGAAATTGGTCAGTCAACAAAATAGACATAGTTAACCGCCTAGGGTGCGTAGTCCGTAGTAATTTAGGTATCGCGTCTAATCGCATCCCGATTAGGCAGAGAATAAATTACAAACATGCACACGACAGTTACTTTAGTACTCAAAGTAAGAAACAAATGAAACGACACAAACATAACATGGGTCATAGATTAGGGACGTAGCTCTGTCACTAGTTTTTGCAGCATGATTTATTAGCATAACACACAAGTTAGACTATGTGGTAAAGTTACATAAACCTTTGTTTGACATGCGATAACAGATCCTGTACGCGAGCCCTCGCCCACTCAAACATTTGAAACACTCAACATGTATAATTAGGACTACATTCTCCAAAGAGTGTAGGCAAAGTAACTGGCACCTACATTTAAAAAAACAACATAAAAACATAACATCACGCCTGTATTCCCCGAAGGGGTAGGCAGAGGTGCACATACAGTACACCCACATTTCGCCAGTTATGTTTTTAGGTCCCAAAGTAATAGGGGGCGAGGCTATTGCCATCAACCGGGCACAAATCCAGACCCCGTGCTGCCACTGAGAATTACCTAATGGAAAAACCCAGTAACACTTTGCCCGACCCGGGATTCGAACCCAGGATCTCGTGCTCAGCAGTCGTGCTTGGCGACCACTAGACCAACGAGGCAGTCTTCTAACAACCTACATTTAGTCTGACAATATTAGTTGTAAATTATCTTCTTGTCGTATGGTTGATGAACAACCTGGTATCAGAGTTTAAACCACGTGTAGGCTCTGACATGGCTTTACACACTGTTGGAAATCTCTCACGTGTGCTGGTTTCCACACAATGTTTTCCTTCACCGTTGTTAGCAACAGATAACTCATTTATAGTATGCACATGAATTCGAAAAGACAAGTCTAAGAATAACTTAAGAAATACATTTTTGGACAGAGACCAAGAATTCTAGTTTAGGAAATGAAGTAAATAAGCCTTACATGAGGCTTCAAATTTCTCTGAGAACACGTTGGAAAATATAGGACACGAACCGGATTTGAATAAATATAAAATATACTAAGACACTAATATCACACTTTTGCTAAGAAAAAAAAATGTATTTTTGCAAAAAATAATTCCTTTTCTTTAGCCAATTTGAACAAGTTTTTAAGTAAAGACATTGTTTTCATCTTAATCTATAAACAACCAATAAAATTAATGTTTCTACGCAGCGGGTTTATATTCATCAAAATCGTCAAATATTTTATTAACGTTATTTGACAGTTAGAAATTTATTCATAAACATTTTAGCTATAAGAAGGCTATAATATAAGTTCATTGCAAATATTGCTATCAATAAAAAATAATCCGCGTGTGAAGAGCGATCACACATACCGATATTTTAAATCTTAATGATTTTAATAAACATTTTATATAAATCTAATGGCTTCCGAATAAAATGTGGAATCGTAAAATGTTTAGTATCCACATAGCTGTAAAAATTATAGTTTTTCAAATTTTTTATAACGTTGATATGTTTTTCATTCAAGATGTATTCAAACGTCTGCGTGGAATAAAATTCGTGTATATCCAGCATTAAAGTAGCTGATGTCCACCCTGAAGTTTCATTCTAAACATTGAATGTATTTTGTATATCAGTTGGATAGTTTCGGATGTCTACAAGCAGTTTAAACTCTGACACCAGGTTGATCATCAACCATATGATAAGAAGAATACGTTCTGGATGTTACCCTTCTTATACGTATCAGTATGAGCGAAATATCACTCACAAGGAAACAGGTGATACCGTGGTTTAGAGATCGCTCTGTCAACAAGGATGGTAGCGAGGTTGACCGTCCAGGGAGCACCGGACGTACGGTGTCATCGCTCGTGAAGGCTCTCTACTTGCACCTCAGAATATTCACCAACGTCCAAACAAAATCATATCACACTAATATTATAAAGGCGAATGTTTGTATGTTTGTTACTTCTTCACGCTGAAACGGCTAGACCAATTTTGATAAAATATGGTATGGAAGCGCGAAAAAATTTTGCGGCTAACCGCAAGGGCACAGCTAGTAATATCTTTATGATAGTATAGATATTTTAAATGTTAATCGATAGCTGTAAAACAAATGAGGAACAATAACGACTTATAATGACGCATGTAACATACCTGGCCAAAAACTAAATGTAGAACACAACTTTGTGAAATAGGATGGAAATGGAACCGAAAATGGTTTCTAAGCGGAATGAATAACGACTAATGACCGACAGTTTGACCACCTGTGACATAGTTGTGAATACTAACTTACAACTGAAATAGATCGTAGGTACGTTTAAACACAAAACGCGTTAGTGTAAAATGAAATCCTTACGTATACACTATACATACATGTGAAACTACCTACTATATATAAGTAAGAATGAATGTCTGTATGTTTGTCCTCTATGTGTTCCTAAACTGTTGATCAGATTGTGATGAGACTTTGTAAGGTTCTCCGAGTCAACCCCAGAAGGTTGATGGCCCAAAATACCATATATAACATTGAAAATATATATATATATATATCATTTTCATCCAATATCCACGCGATAAAGTCGCGGGGATCAGCTAGTTCTGTATACCTATTTTCTCAACTCATTCTTCGTTTTCTTATCAACACTTAATACCGAACCCATCGTTATGGGATCTCATATACACATAACTTAAACCGTAAAGAAGGAAAGGGGAAAATAACTGTATAAATCCTTTAATATTTAATTAATAAAAAGTATGTACTCATTAAAAACATCGCATTTTATTTAAAAAGCCAAGATAAGCTAATTAAAACACCATTATTGTATATACAAACTCCCGAAACAAAGACTACAAAAATTCGATCTAAATACGCATAGAAACCAACAGTTCTCGCAAGTAAACTAGTCGCTTGTTCAATATGCCAAGCAGGTGATTAAAGCACTTAAGGAACAGATTCTCACAATCCTGTTACTGACATTAACTAGCATTAATATCATGTCTGGTGCGACAACTTGTTTTTATGACTAGCAATCTTAACGCCTATCGTTAACGAACATTACCTTTTTGCCTGCATAATTTGTAGTGTGACAAGTACTGCTCATATTGGTGCGGTTTACAAGCACTCCTTAACATGATAATGAATCTAAATGTATATCTGTGTCCTCAGCACGGATATTATGCACTTTCGTCACGTATTCGTATCGAGTAAACTATTCGATAGTCAAAAATGTTCGTGCTAAGGGCACTAGTTGTTGGTTGTATCAAAACGGTGTAATATACAAACAATAATTAAATGATAAATGATTTTATTTTTGCAAATAGGTTTCAAAATGACGACCTGATTAGCGCGGTGGCTAAGCGATTGGACTGCTGCGCTAAGGGTTGTGGGTTCGATTCCCGCACGGGGCAAAACTTTGTGCGACCCGCAGATGTTTGTCCCGAGTCTGGGTGTTTGTGTGTGTGATATTTCATGTTTGTGGAACGCACCCACGATACAGGAGAAAATCCTAGTGTGGGGCGACGTTTTATAAAAAACAAAAAAAAAACAAACACTTTTACACGACATTTTTTTTTAAACTAGATGGCATCGGCATTTCCTAACTGACTACCTCTGAGAAGAAATACCGAAATAAACTCAGGGGTCAAGGTCTCTTTTAAAGTCCAGACAAGCTCAATATTTTATGCGAGAACAGTGTAGCTGGTCTGAGAAGTGGTCTTGACCATTATATTCTTCAATTAAGACTGGACAGAAAACTACTTGGACTTAAGTATGAACCTTAAACGTTGTTCAGAGTATCATACCGGCATTAACTTAACCACGTATTAAGCCTATTGACATCAAATGCAAATGACAGTGGCAGGTATTACTAAATCCTTGGTTCAAAATTGTTTTCTTTTTATGAATGGAAAAATTATAGATTTGTTTTTTCTTGTCGTGACGATGTATAGCTTATGACGGAGTAATATAACAATAAGCCAGTTGGCAGATTGGTAGAGTGCAGCTAATTGCACAGAGTGTACCGGGATTATCGTTGTATATTTTCACTAGCCGAAGCTATTTTAACGTAATTGTTTTAGTCATTTACGCTTATTACTTAACTAATTATTTGCAATACTGGATCACGGACTCAATGCTGTTGAAATGTACGACCACTAATCCGAACAAGTTTTGAAACTGGCTTATAATGAATTTAAATTCCCTACCATTACCACTATGAAGCACGATGACAATGATAAAGCAGTATAATCTCTTTCTGATTAGTTTGTTATTTACTTAAAGTTGAAAGTGTAAAGTGAACTTGACAGGAAGTGGTGCGAAGCTCACGTACAAAATTGGAATCTGAGAGCACAGTTCAGTGATAAAGATGTCGGTATAAAAGGCTTTAGAGGACAACGAAATATTGTCAGAAACTTCGTCATTGATAAAAACGAGATTAAAAAGAAAACTTGTATCTATGTGATTGTCGGACGAACATTGTTACTTAGACTTGTATTCTTCCATGTAAAAAAGCTATTGTATAGTCGCCTATTCGCTATTCTATTCATTACAACTAATACATCAAGATCTACTGATGCGGATTTCAGTAATTCTTTTACAACGCCATTTTGCCGTAAAGATTATTACTTAGATACAATTATGTCATGTTTTCAGAATATTGATCTCTGATCGTCCCTACCAATTTATTATTATCATTCGCACCGATGTTGATGTCGTCATTAACGTAATTTAAAAATACTTTAGTCAAAATCTCTGACTGTCCAAGCGCTTCCTAATTTGATCAATCATTATTCTTATTGCTTATTTCATGTCATGTTGATTGAATCACCATAAAATATCGAATCTTCAAGGTACTAAAATTCCAAGACCAGTAAAATTCGTCAAAAAGTGCTTCGTAGAATTAGTTCTGTGAATATTTTACCAATTAGTTCAAAAGCGGGTATATGGTTTGCCTTTTATAAAGGTAGCTAGCTATCTATCAAGGATTAGGAGAACCTAAGTTTTTACAAAGGTCATGTTCTAAGAAGTACTTAGAGAAATTATTTCATACAAACACTCTTCCAATTCTGGTATACCTATTATTGGCAGAGAGTATTTTATCATGGTGTCTATCTCTATACACCCATATTTCACTACTCATCTTAAGCCCAACTTCATAGGTGAGCATTAAAAGCCTAATACTATATTCGTCTGTAACTGAGACTAATGATAGTTATAATTAATCAATAGCACGGATAGCCGAGTGGTATGACCGTTGGACTGCCAAGTCAAAGGACGCAAGTTCACAAGCCGGCACGCACCAATGTCTTATTGAATTCATGTGCTATAAATTATCTAAAATATTATAATAATAAATTAGCTAAAAGTTATCGGTTGCTATAAATGGTGAAAGAAAACATGAAGAAAATGGCACACCTGAGAATTTTTTCAATGGTGTGAAAAGCCATGTTATAGGATTATAGGTGGTTTAAACTCTGATACCTAGTTGTTTATCAACCATACGATAAGAAGAAAAAGCTGCTATTAACAATATAACTAAACAAACTCATACACAATAGACAAATTTTTACATCCAAGTCTTAACCAACGCCAACATCCTCGACTTTACTCCTCATTGACATGACGTCATTAAATCTGTCCAATTACCGTTCATTAGCGGCTCAACATTCACGGACAAACAAATTAATTTAAAATTCATTCGTGGTACTCGTATTTTGTTTTTTGTCGCTTGGACAAGATTACTTAAACGAGTCGAGAGACACGTCATTTTTTGTTAATGAGCTAGTATATTTGTACTTCTGGCTGTCTTCTAGTATTATGATCATCATGCTTAGTTTTGACGACATAAATAAATTTGCTATGAACACCTGGACAAGAGACGCTCAAGATAATAGAGGATGGGCAGAGAAAAAGGGAGGCCATGGGATATACCCAGCAGTGGGAGATACCAGGCTAAAATGATGATGATGCTGCTTGGTTTCCCCAAAAAGGCAAGCACAGATGACCTTTTTGCAATTCTACTTTCCTCCGGATAGTATTGGCTTCATTCACTTTATTAAGTAGTGGTAATATAACTAAGAATAAGTACTACGCCTAGTGATCTAAGTGATTGCCTGAACTTTAATTTGTACCTTTGTCCATACGAATCTAATTTATTAATCACTAGTCTAAAGCTTATTCGTTTGTTTTCTGTGTATTTTGAGCTGTTAGAGATACCTTACTTAATGTGACAAAGTCCGATAACTTCTAACAAGTCGCTAAACTTTTTACAGTTAAACAATTGTCAAACATATTTATAAAAAAGTTTGAAGCCCAGCTTATTACGTAAAACAAATTGTACAGCATTAAAGTTTATACTAAAATTGATCACCTGTTTCGGTTTTATAAATCTTTAGGCGTGTAATAAAACTGTGGCTTTATCTTCCTACACATACCTACTGTAAAAAATTACTTGAAAAGTAAAGCCATCATTTATCTAGTGACGGGCGCTCACACTAAGCGGAGCTGAAAATTGAATACATGAAACCTTTTTGTTTGCGCTGTAGTAACTCTACATTGCTATTTTATTACGTAAAAGATTTATTTTCATTCTTTTTTACGTATACTCCCTCACAATGTGAAAAATACGCAGTTCGGCACTCAAAGCCACGTATTTCAGCGGTTTGGCGAATGGTTGTCATTGTGTTCCTTAGGGACCTATCTTAGGTCCATCTCACGGTTCCACAAAAGCTTCATCGATTTAAAAAGAACGATTTTTTTTTATGAATCGAAGAAATGGAGTACTGAGCTCCTTAGAAATACAAACTCTTAGCTAATCACAATACAATTACTCAAACCGTAAGGTAGTACATTGTTGTTTCTTGACGTTCGGCGGACTGCTGGCACTCGGCTTATTTTGACAAGGGTCACGGGTTTGAGTCTGGCATTATAAATATCACGTAATATTTGTTTTGATTCTTACTGTTTGTGTATGTAAGATTCATTTATGTAAATGACAGAAAGCCTTATAGGAGGAAATCTTAGAGAAAAAAACATTGCTCAATATATATGCGGCAAGAAACCTTTCTTTATAGATCCTTAATGGTCTTAAAGTAAACTAAGTCACTCTTATTCATAAACGAGGATCATACAGGCATTAACTAAACCCCGTATTAATTACTATTGACATATGTATTCTATGATATTCAAACGACAGTTCCGGGTATAATTTAGTCCATGGTTTGGAACATGTATGCTTTGTGTGATATAAGCATAATAACATAGGCATAGCAATGTTGCCTTATTACATATCTATACTAAAGATGATTGTAGTACCAAGTTTGTCTGCATTTCCCGTTTTACTAAAAATACATAAACATAACATCACGCCTGTATTCCCCGAAGGGGTAAGCAGAGGTGCACATACAGTACACCCACATTTCGCCAGTTATGTTTTTAGGTCCCAATGTAATAGGGGGCGAGCCTATTGCCATCAACCGGGCACAAATCCAGCCTCCGTGCTGCTACTGAGAATTACCTAATGGAAAAACCCAGTGACACTTTGCCGGATCCGGGAAAATGAAAATGAAAATCTATTTATGTGATAATTTAAATATTACTAAAAATAACTGATTACTTACGTAAATTTAACTGTCGTAAGACGGTTACAGGCACCCTGGGTACCTTTATCCCTGAGGTAGGTTCGAATCCTGTGTGGTTTTATTGTAGTATGTAATTATTTTTTTAAGTTCAACCTTTACATCCTCTTTGCTAGAAGTATGTATAGTAATTATATTACCTACCTATATCCAAAGCGTTTCCAGCACGTTTGATATTAGTAAACATATGTACACAAAAATACATTTGTTTCCCTCTCGAGTCTGAACGACGCTACACCCTAGGGAAATCGGTTATAAGCTGTGTAATTGATAAAATATCGACGCAGACGTAGGGTTGAATAGTATTCACTGCCGACAGGCAATGCTGTTACTTGGATTGTTTTATTTATAGTAGCTACTTAGCCAGTAACTTTATTTGGGAGTTTATTATGTTCAAGGGTATTTAAATCTTTAAAAAATGAGAATGTGAGTACTTTAACATCATGAAAAACAAAGATTACAAAAATAAAAGGCTACAAAGACAAATTTGGCGACCTGATTAACGCAGTTGCTAAGCACTTAGACTGCTGCGCTAAGGGTTGCGGGTTACATTCCCGCACAGGATAAAATTTTGTGCGATCCACAGATGTTTGATCCGAGTCTGGGTATTTGGGTTTGTTATAATTGTGTAACGCAGCCACGATAGAGAAGAAATTCCCGCACTAGAACCTTATAAGACTATGATTTACAAAAACATAAAAAAACTAACTTCTATACCTAATATTTGACATTTGGTCAACATTGTTATTCAAAAGCCAACGGGTAAAGCAGCTCCAGTATACATAAATAGATCACAAGCTTTTGTTTCATCGTGTGTAAGAATAAAAATAAAAACGAATCAATGTTAAAAGAATGCTTACAATCTGTACATCGTATTGTTACAACCCGCTGGATTTATCATCGCGACAGCTGTTTATTTTGACCTAACATACCACAGAAGTACGGATACATGATGAATGGACTTGTCAGCGTAGCATTAGCGTACAAAAAACTCCACCATCTCTTAATCGGCCGCAAACACAAACATTCGAAACAAATTCATGTAGGGCTGGGGTGACTTTCATCTTTATTTCTCACTAGGTGCGCCCCGTGGTGTTACTCGCTACATTTTTTCGGGGTAGCCTATGTGTTAATCCAGGGTGTCAGCTACCTCCATATGAAATTTCATCAAAATCGGTCTAGCCGCTTGAGCGTGAAAGAGTAACAAACATCCATCTATACTTACAAAGTTTCGTGTTTATAATATTAGTAGGGATTCTTATAAAACTGCGAAAAAATATTCAGCGTCGAATTAGATGAATAACGAGCATCAATTTATTCGTAAACAACTAATTTTATTTACATGAATATTAGGTAAGTCTATATTAAAATTAAAAGAATTAATTTCGAGAATTTGCACCTTAATTATAATATTATGCCTATTCTATGTCGTGTCACATATAATATGTAATCAATTATTGATTACAAATTTTACATATCTAAATATTTATGTTTATCCAACGATAATAACAATTTAGTTTTACATATATGAGGCAACCCTACACCGACTACAATGGGATACATTAGTTCTATTTATAAAAAAGCTTTCAAAGCTATTCCCTAAACCTTTGATATGCACAAAGGAATAAGACCATTCATGTAACAAGGAGATGAACCTGCTTTCATCCGGAAACTGAGTGCACAGGAAATGACAGTATCATATAAATATATGTTAGCGCTAATCTGGAACAACGCGAAGCAACGCATTTGGAAGGAAATACTCGCCGATAATTTTCCAATAGTTTTCGATGAGTTTTGTAACAATAATTAGTTACAATCAAAATGTGACAGCGCGGCATAAAACCTAGTCTTAATTTATATGAAACCCGCGGTGAGCAAGAGTAATGAATGGTCAATACTCCTTCTCTTTGTGAGAAGAGCCCTTTGCAGTAGAACCAACGTAGGCTCGTACTCCATTATTTATTCAACAGGGTTCAACCGCAGGATTCGAAAGAGATAGCCCCCTCAACACTTCTTACACAAAACCTTCATAATTATACTTAGCTTCGTTTCCTTTAAGTGGGTAAAAATATCGTTAGAGATCAGCGGTTTTCTATTCGGGTTCAAACAGCCATACACCGAACACCTGCGTCTTATATTTAAGCCGGATAAATAGCAAACAGACTGGCCCAAACTGATGAAATGTGACCAAAATCACACTTCTTCCTACCTCTCCAAAAAACGAAGCGTAGACATAAACAAAACAAGAATACGAGCCATTAAGACAAAACCTTGGAGAAAAACTCCGTAATGGACGAAACCGGCCGAATCTAGTCCAAAAAGGGTTATTAGATTATAAAGTATGAATTATGTTCATCCGCATACTAATGAGAGCTGGCTCCAGGAAAATTCCATAAACAAGGTCTTCTATGCTAATCTTGGAATGATAAATACGCTGAGATATGATAAACATAATTACTTTAAGTGGATTTAAAAAGGTGACTTGCTCTAGAATTATCCCCCGTATGTGTACACAAGATTGCGGATAAATATCTGTAGACCACATAAGAAAAAATATATAACGTCTAACAATAAAGGTCGTATGATAATCTATTAATATAATGAATCTTGTTACGTTTCCCCTCCAATCTCATCAACAAATCACCAAAAAGTGTCAGTGACAAACAGAGGTACTTCTCAATTTCGTTCGTAAAATACAAATGTGGTGTGAACATAAATTATTAACATCACATACGACAGACATATTTCGCACTTAATTTATTAAAGAAAATGTACATACATCTTTAAACAACCTAATTTATACTGGCACGAGGATAAATAGAACATCGGAGGTTAATTTATTAGTCGCCTCATCACGCTCTCTCTAATGCATACTATCTAAGAGCAAGTGAGAAACAAAAACTTTAAAAATCAAGTTATAGGTGTGCTTGTTGATATGTTGACCCCAGAATAGCAAAAACTAATAAAACAACTCCGTTATTTCCTGAGACTTGCAGCGCGCTCAAATATATTACCAAATCCCTTAACGTTTTTTTCTTTAATAAAATGCAAGTTCCATTCTCTTACATTACATTTATAGCCGCCTGTGTTTTCTCTAGAAATTGTATAAAACTTTATATATAAGAAAACAAACCCATGTTCATTATCATTAGTTATAGTAATCCAAAACTAAATTCTGAATCATAATTACTAACCTCAGAGTACACTAACATGCGCCTTAGATCGTACCAAACTGACTTGCTCACAGTTCCACTGAACGCTAGGCCGTAAAGCTCTCTGAAATATAGCCATAACAGACTGATGTATGCGTGCCATATGTCAGGACAAATCGACCTAATCCCGCTTGGCTCTCTCTTCAAAAGGTCAATACAGACGTTCATTATATTGCTCCCTAATAATATCGAATCATAAGAAATGTCGGGACACGTCGAGTCAATCCTATTTGGCTCTTTCCTCAGTAGACCAATGAAGACGGTTCTCTATTACACTCATATAATATAGAAGATATGTTATAGAAGGTTATGTTATGTTCGCCATTCAGGAAACCTTGGCCATTGAGTCTGTTTCGTATTTCCTTAAGAGGTTATACCAGCCATGCGTTTCAACGGGGCGTAACGAACCCTTTTTCTTAACAATCATGATGCTAAGGATAAAGTTAACCTTAAAGTAATTCAATTTTATATATAATTTAATTCGTCTTTATAATATTTACGAAATACTGACTGACTATGTTTACTTTAGGATGTCAGCAACCTCCATTCCAAATATTATCAAAAAAAATCAGCCGTTTAAGTGTTACGAAGTAGAAACACACTCACAAACTTTCGTCTTTATAATATTAGTGTGAAGTATGATGAACAAAATCCACGTCTTATGAGCAACATTACAGGGAAGTTAGAAGTTACTGATTACTTTTCGACGATAACTTGAGCTAGAAAAGACACACGAAAGTTCTCGATATATTATGTATCTTTTCAATAACAGACCATCATAATCATTTTGAATAGTGAATATAACATTACCTTTTGTCGTTTAATAGATATAATACATACACAACATCACGCCTGTATTCCCCGACGGGGTAGGCAGAGGTGCACGTATAGTACACCCACATTTCGCCAGTTATGTTTTAGGTCCCAAAGTAATAGGGGCGAGCCTATTGCCATCAACCGGGCTCAAATCCAGACTCCGTGCTGCTACAGAGAATTAACTAATGGAAAAATCCAATAACCCTTTGCCCGACCCAGGATTTAAACCCAGTACCTCGTGCTCAGCAGTCGCGCTTAGCTACCACTAGACCACCGAGGCAGTCTAATAGATATTATGTAGTCATTGTTAAACATTACAGTGTTATTTTGTTTTGCAGTGCTTCCGAGCCCACCTTTCTTCATGGACGAGATGAGCAACAAAGTAACAGGCCGCGTGGGCCCGTACCACGACGGAGACACCTTGGTGCTGCGCTGTCTCGTCATTGGAGGTACGTCATGACAATAATGGTACTCTTATAACTGATAGAGTCCCACCCCACTGCAGAACAACGGCCGCAAAAGAGATTTTTGGGGATGAAAGTGTTGTTTGTTCTAAATCTGGTACACTCCGTCAATAAGGTTAACGTCTTCAAGTGTTCTACACACCTCACTGTTAAGTGAATTCGTTTCTTCATTATATATACAAACTTACGTAGGCCTGTGTCCAGACCTCAGTCTATGAGCAATCGGTACAAGTTTCCATGCAGTTTAGTGTTACAAAACCATGGCGTTGTACAGATAAAAATGTAGCCTTCCTAAAAAATCCTCCAAAGAATCCTCCAAAAGAATACATTAGAGATCTGGGCGTCCACGTGTCGTTTATAATTAACATACTACCTTCGTAAGGTTCACCAATTATGTATATGTGACCCGGGGAAAATGGATTAACTCTTTACAAAGACTGTCTTTGTACAATACGTACTTTGTTGTAAACCTATTGTATTGTGACATTTATTGAGGTTTAAAGAGTTTCCAAGTGCGCAAGCTGTATTTGTGGTTCTTATTCTTTGTGAAATAACATTGAGGAGTAAACAGGGCCTCGAGTATCACACTAATATAATACAGGCCAAAGCTAGTGAGTGTGTTTGTATGTTTGTTACCTCTTCTCGCTCAAACGGCTAGACAGATTTCGATGAAATTTCATATGGAGATAGCTGACACCCTGGATTAACACATAGGCTACTTTTATCCCGAAAAAATGTAGCGGGTAACACCGCAGGGCGCAGCTAGTTCATAAGTAGGTTCATAAAACTTTACTTTGCTGACCTATCTTGCTGAGCATGAGGTCTCGAGTTTGAGCCGACTTTTCCATTCAGTAGCAACTATCACAGTCTGGATTTGTGGCCTGTTGATGGCAATAGTAATTCATTGTGGTGTTTTAAGGGGGAGGCCTTTGTTCATCAGTTGGACGTCTTCCGGCTGACGATGATGGCAATGGCTAGCCCCTAATACCTAAACTACTAAATGGTAACTAAACCAGAGAAAACGTTTGCCGGTTTTCGAAGAATTAGGCGTGAAGAGTTTTTTTATAAAACCATTTTAGACTTCTAACTTAAGTTAACACTGATTTCCGAGGATAATCTTGATGCGGATAATATCCACATTCCTTGTTTTTATCAGACCTTGTTTATGAGCCTCTCACAAAACCTGTGCATCATTATCTACAGTCATAATCACCTGTCAATTCGTCGTTAGCTTAAAGCTGTTCTTGCGAAACTATTGGAACATTAAATTGGACTTTACACACACAGAAACACAACATCACGCCTGTATTCCCCAAAGGGGTAGGCAGAGGTGCACATATAGTAGACCACCCACATTTTGCCAGTTATGTTTTACTGGACTTTAATGGGGAACATACCTTGTTTATCAGGGAAACATTATGTGTTAAAAAAATAATGGTGGAACTGCTAAGTTAAATAGCTCGTGCTGTAGTTAGTCCATGGATAGGTGACCTTCGCCTTGCAGTGTCAGTTTCCTGTCCCATCCAAGTGTGCTGCCTCATTGAGATTGATCTCTGGTCGCTAAGCGCGACTGCTGACCAAGAGATCCTGGGCTTGCATCCTGGGTCGAGTAAAGAGTTACTGGGTTCTCAGTAGCACCACGGAATCTGGATTTGTGCCCGGTTGTAGCAATTGCTGAAAATTGTTTTTATGTTTTTTGTCCCGTGCAAGCATCGAACAGTCCAATCCCTTAGCCACTTACTAACTATGACTGAGTAGATATAGACAAAGCACCTATTATTCCGCACAAACTTGTGCGTTACATCTACGGCCAAACTACACTAGTTTTAAGTGAAGCAAAACCGCCAGCGCCGCGGCCATGACCAAAATTCGGTCAGGAACACGTTACTTGCTAACGATACCTCCTACTCTGTCTATACCTTTGGGAGAAAACCTTTAAGTCTCTAGTTCCTTATGTATGGTTTCCAAAGGGTTCTTTGAAGAGGGTGAAAATCAATTTGCTGTTGTGTTTACGTAATTGAAATGAACCAAAACTGTGTTTACTTTCAATCAAATAGTATAAGCAAATTCATCCGTTTGAAATATTTAAAACTTGTTTATTCTCACAAATACGTCCTTTCATCAGTGTGTATCAGCACCGTGCATGCCAAATAGAAACTGTAGATACAATATTAAACCTACTTCATAAAAATATACGAAAATGGCTAGGCAACTCCTACAGCCAGTCCCACTTTTCTTTCAGTCAACACATTTGGATTTATGAAGGGAACCAGCGTCAGGAAGATCCCAACAAAAATGTGGTAAAATGCCTCTAATTTAAAGCCATGTTATGACAACGTCTATAAAGACAAGCGGGCCAGCCTAAACAAGCCTGTAAAACGCGCTCTAAACTTTATATACTTTATTTTATACCACACATGTATATGCCTCCGGAAAATAAAACAAACGCTCGCAACTAAAGTCCACTAGTTAGACTGTGTTAGGCAGAAAACTAAGCAGACCCCCTACCATGAGCTCTTAACGCAGGTTATTTACCGTAGTGGAAGCGAGACGCCGCTACGTGAAAATGTCCTGCTATCCAAGCTCATAGTACCACCGCAGATAAGATAAACTACCAGTCTGTTTAATGTCTTACTTACTCGTCAAAGGTACCTATGTCAAGGACACTAACTATGAGGAAATACAATGGTAGGTTGGCTTCATGCCATTACTTTAGCAGTTACCTTTATAAGGATGTTGGTTGAATGTTGATAATACCAGCCTATAACTGTCCCACTCCAGTGCAAAGGTGTCTTCTCATATAGAGAAGCAACGAGCATTGAGCAGGACAGGGTAGAAATTACGTCAAGGATTTCTTTATACCATAACTATTCTTACATTGGGACCGAAAAACATAACTGGCGGAAGGTGGGTACCTCTGCCTACCTTCGGGGAATACAGGCGTGATGTTATGTTATGTTATAACTATACTTTGTTTATTTACACCCTCTTATTGATAATCGAGGATCATACCGGCATTAACTAAACCCCGTATTAAGTCTATTCATATCTCTATTCTTTGATATCTAAACAACAGTGACAGGTGTAATTTAATCGTTAGTTTAAAATTGTACTTTTTTTTAATAAGGGAGATAATGTCGATGGTAAAAACACTGCTAAAATGCATGATGCCAGTCCAATTTAGTTTCCGAATATTCGTATGACGTATCCATTTCTATGGACAATTCTCATTGTACAATTCTTTGTACAAAGCTCACACACGTTACTGGGAATTTACTTGAAGATACATCATAGTTTATTTACTGTTGTTTACAGTACACGCTTGAATATAACGTACGGAACGTAAATCTAACATAACATAACATCACGCCTGTACTCCCCGAAGGGGTAGGCAGAAGTGCACATATAGTACACCCACATTTTTCGAGTTATGTTTTTAGGTCCCAATGTAATAGCGAGCCTATTGCCATCAACTGGGCACAAATCCAGACTCCGTGCTGCTACTGAGAATTACCTAATGGAAAAACCCAGTAACACTTTTCCGGATCCTTGAAAATGAAAATGAAAATCTATTTATGTGATAATTTAAATATTACTAAAAATAACTGATTGCTTACGTAAATTTAACTGTCGTAAGACGGTTACAGGCACGCTGGGTACCTTTATCCCTGAGATAGGTTCGAATCCTGTGTGGTTTTATTGTAGTATGTATTTTTTTTTAGTTCAACCTTTACATCCTCTTTGCTAGAAGTATGTATCGTAATTATATTACCTACCTATATCCAAAGCGTTTCCATCACACTTAGATTATCACTTTAAAAATACGAACATTAAAATTTATTTACATGATATCTGCACAATTCTTTCATCTTAATGTCCTCTCACTTCGTTGTGGTGTATCGTAACGACATTCTCGCAGGATATACTTAGCTCCATCTTACGGTAATTAACCCAATTGTGGACTTAACGATGTCTGCAGCGAGCACTCTTTCCAAAAGTGTAACTTTCTGCTTTAAGAAATCAATTAAGTAAATACGATTTTATTTTCATCTTACTATTTCATTAATTAATTTAATTAGCCTAGCGAGTACTTCTAGTCTTAACGTTTCAACATTATTAGTCAAATTCAGATATTTCTTGACAGCAATCTACTGAACGATAATTCTTAATCTAAGAAATCTGGATAAATAGTTGATATATCGAAATGAATAGTTTGGAACGCAAACACGGTAATATTCGTGGTAAACTCGTTATTCTTCCCGCATAATAAGACACAGAATTTGATTACAATTAATTAGATCGGTGTAATCTATCTATATCCGACGATATCGTCAGAATTGCGGGCAACCGGATGGATGCATTCGGCAAACTGTCGTTCATTGTGGCGTTCTAAGGGAAAGGCCTTTGTTCAACCGTGGACGTCTTTCGGCTGATGACGATGATGTTGATAATGAATCTATCAATACACCACTTTAATAATTCACAAACGCTAAAAAAACTGGCAAAAATAAATGTATTTTTCATTCACTGTACAACAGACTGAGTTGAACTATCAAACGAATGACCATTATTAACATTCCAGCTAAGTCCATCACTGAAATAAATACATTTATGTTAGGGTCGGGGTCCGTCACAATAACTCAACGGGTAGACCCAACCCTTAACTTTCCACTAGTCAACATTCCATCTGCTGGCTTGTTATCGGTTCATTTTTGCCAACTACCCTTTGTTTCTCTCTGTAACCACGACCAAATTGATGTTTTATGAGTTTGGGACGAAAGATACTTTGTTAGTTACTGTACGACGTACGTAGACCAGTGTTTGCTTTAGACATTGTTAGCCGGATCATGGTCATCGGTTGTATTACGATGTACGTACGGTTTTCTAAATAGGTACCTACTATGTATTATACATAAGCTTGAGTGTAGTTTGGAGGTCAATCTTTATAGGTGTTTGAAGTTTACACGATACACACAAAGGTATATACAACCGTTATTATTTAATTTTCTCTTTAACAGACAACATGGCATTATTAACCTAACTAGCCAGTCCATAAATTTCATTTACGATTTACAAAATTAAGCATGACTTCGTAAACACCGAATCCCATTTAAATATGATACCATTATAATATATCCTAATTGTTGTCATTAAGTGGCTTCTTATGAGCTTAAGTTTTCAACAGGGAGGACATTAAGCGCTTTTTAAATTTAGAATAGAATGAGTCTATTTGGGCATCTGGCTTCACTTAAAAGGACCCTCACTGTAGAAACACTAATCCTAACAGATTTACTCTCTATTAGGGTATGTTAATTTAGGTAACATACACGTTACTAGCCTGTACGAGGCTATTAAATCCGTAGATCAAACTATTTCTGACGTTAAGCAGCGCTTCTTGCACCCAGCCCTTAGATATAAGACCGTTCTTTATATTTCAAGATACCTCCGAGTCTAGAAAATCATGCTTAGCTGTGAGTCCTGTGTCTTTTTCAATTCAGTTTGCTGTCCCATTGGATCCCTAAAACCAAACTATAAGTGAAAAGTATAGGATGTGCACCAGTGTTTTCCCACACACTTATAAATTATAATAGTTATCTCCTGGTTTTGGGTAACCTTCGTTTATGTGCTCCTGACCAAAATTCGGTCACGGCGGCCTGCCTCAGTTGAGACTAGCCAACTACGTAGGATATTATTTTAGTGCACAAATATGCTCGCAAACACAAGTGCACTCCCTATTCCCTCACTCCCATAGTCCGATGGGACGATAGACCGACACGACCGGAAAGATCTGGCGCAAGACCAACGGCCTAACGTGATTTCCGCAGACATTAACTGGCCTGAACAACAAAGACCTCAAACTAATATTGGTGAAACAGCAAAGTTAATCAACACAAAGGGCAAGGCGGACGAAACCCTATAAAGCACAGGTTTCGCTCGGCTCCCTAAAGTATTTCATCGCACTTGAGTAAGTACTTACGCAGCTACTTTGGAAAGCGCTGCTACCTTACTCAATGTATGCTATACAATATACATAACCTTTGCAAATTACTTCGTTTCGATCGTGTTTCCATGTGAAATCTAGGTACCTATGTATTAATACGTGAAGCTAAAACTTTGATCCCTTATTTGATGAAGAGTTTTACGCACATGGAGGAGTAAGTGAGTTGGAGTTAAAGTTTAGGTAAAGAACAATTGCAGAAACTTTGTTTTTTGTGAAGATTGTATACGATTACGGCTGGGCTACTAGCAGTAGATTCCTTAGTGTAACATAACAGGTCTTCACAGAATTTACATGGGCCATCTCAGAAGAATACTCTCAAACAACAATAGAATAATCATATAATTTATCAAAACTGTTTGCATTAACATTGCTGAACATAAAAAGTACCCCAAATACATAACCTCATTTTATGAAGTCGGTTTACAAAAAACTACATATTATAATAATATTTTTGTTGTTAGGTCGCCCCCCGCCCCGCATCAGCTGGTACTCCGGCGACACGCTGGTGGACGCGTCGGACGGCGACAGCGAGATCCCGGCGGTGCGGGAGAACGAGCTGTACCTGCCGCTGACCCGGGACAACGCCGCGGCCCTATCCTGTCGAGCAACCAACACCAAACTCGCGCCGCCGATCGTAGCCAGCTTGGAGATTGAACTCTATCGTAAGTAAATAAGGTTTAATTCGTTTTTAAGTAAAGGCCTTGGATATGTGACCGTTTTTTATGCATCGAGAGTATCTATATCCTTCCATGTTTTAAAGAGCACGTGTTTTTGAGCCGTTCGTATAAGTTCTCTCACCCACCGTGCCATCGAACTATGAATATGCGGAAATGAGAAGGTATAATGTCACAATATCTATTGAGATTTCTTAAGAATTACTGTGATATTCTTCTGTATGTTTATTAATACTATTTTATACGTCCAGAACTATTACGTCCGCGTCCTAGGAATTCCTTTAGCCCGTTATATCTCATGAGTTAGCGTTCCTTTACTCATGTAATATTAAATGCACTAAACCTATAGAATAAGTTCTTTGATAAATGAACGACACAAATTCTAAAACGTGGCTGTAAAATTCCAGGAATTTTGACCGTGGCTCCGTTTTGTTAGGCTTTGAGAGGTCACACCACGTGCATATTTAAAGTTTCGACCAAGTCACGCTTACTACCCACGTTGCCTCGTGAAGCGCCTTCAATTATATCCCAAAATAGTTAGACCTCCCCCAAATATACATGTAAGCTAGTGACGTATTTTGTTGAACTTACAAAATGCACCAGTTATTTTTACCAAAGCGACTGAGACTGAAATAAAGTCCACTTAAACTTAACTCAGACTCAGACTTTGCTGAGTGTGTGCTGAGCGTAAACTTTTGATTTGGTATTAAATATAATATGTAATGATTTCATCAGTACCGGCGTACAACGTGTCGATTCACTGGGTGCGCGGCACGGCGGGGGATGCACTGCGCGCGGGCGGCCCGGCGCTGGCGCATTGCACGGCGCGCGGCTCCTACCCGCAGCCTGAGCTATCCTGGTGGCTCGACCATAAACACCTCACCCATCACAGCAACCAGGTACAGTGGACTCCTTAGAATCTGGTATTTGACTCCAAAAATAAATAAAAAAATGCATTATTTTAGCAAATAAAAACCCTATACATTTTAATGAACTGGATAACTCGACTTCATTTGCTTCGAAATCAATAAATAGTAAGTCAATTGAGTTAGCGAAAGTGTCGCCACAAGTTCTATTGCCATACAAAATCTATGGAGGAATAACCTTTTGACAGCTCACAAAAAGTACATAATATGTCAATTGATTGGTATTGTCAACTATCCAATTATTCCTGTAACCATGGCAACACGTATTCTTGAATAACTTTGGAGAAGTCACTGTTTTTAAGAACCTTGTGTGTGCATTTTGAGTAATACGTCATCACACCTTTATTCCCAAAAATACTTACTTAGGTCTTAAGGCTAGGTCTACTATAACGTCTATAACAAAAAAAACATATTGATCAGCCCTTATATAAACTACAGTGCGATTTGAAAATTACATAGTAGGTAGGTACACACTTTTTAATCCCACCAATAGCCTAGACTTAGACCATCCTTGTACGTATATCCATTTATAACATTTTTCTTGCTACCACGTTTTTTTTCGCATCGGTTGCTAATGGCAACCATTTTTTCCTTTGTCAGCCAGACTTAGTCGACCATGTTTAAATTAATAGTACCGTAAAGTAAAGGTAAGCGCGTCTTAAGAAGTCACCCGACTGTTTACGGTATTCCAATTCTATTGTAAAATTCCTAGACATATTTCAGAATTTATACTTTGAAATCGTGGCGTAAAAATATTTTTATTGAACATCCATTTTATTTCTTTATTTATTTCTCAACACAATACAACTATTATAATATCGTATACTGGTAAAGTGATCTTAACTATGACATGAAGATTATAACCGATCCCACAAGTTTTGATGTTTTGGGAACTCGGTGCCCCAGAGCCCCATGAAATGGGCCTCGTTGGTCTAGTGGTTACAAAACGCGACTGCTGAGCATGAGGCCTAGGCTTCTTATCTCGGTTCGGGCAAAGTGTTATAGAGTTTTTTACACGGAGTTCGGATTTGTATCAATACCGTATCGCGTGTCTCACATCCGTCAATCTTTGCAAATTATAACCTAAAAACAAAAGAACGGTAAACAAACTCACGATCCGTCCATTATGACTAAGAAAAAAGTCGCCTGCGGGAGCTTGGCAAGAAAATACTACCTAAAGGTCTGTTCCCCGTCCCCACTTGTAACATTTCAACGAACATTTCTCCGTGAATGTAACAATTGGCGTGTCAGGTCCAAACCAAGCTCCCGAAGAAGCGGTGTTACGGCAAAATGATACGGGAAAATCTTACAAGTGTGGAGGCAGGTTAACTTACAAAGATACAGGTAATTACTGGGCGTCAATCACGGATGCTGTACCGGCGATTACGGTGCAACTTATAGGTTCATTAAGCAGCATTTGCCAAGTAACCAACACTAACAAAGGATTGCAGAGAAATGCCTTCGCTACACTTTCGTTGTTTTCGTCTTAATTGGGTCGGGGAACCAAAAAGTTGCTACTTGTTTTAGAACGGACAATAAGTGAGGTTGCATTAATTTAACATAATATAAAAAAAAAAATAACAGCATATAACTGTCATTATAAGGGCCTCTTCTAGTATACCTAGAGACGGATTGAGCCATAGATTTTGTATCCAAGTAGTTCCTGAGGATTGAGCATTGATCACCATGCTAGCTCACTGCGGGTTGCCGATTTCAGATCCAGGTTTCGACACGATGTTTTCCGTCACCATTAGTCAGTGGTTTCTTCGAATGTTTAAGAAAATATTTATGATATTAAAAAGTCACATTGATACTTCCCTAGGTTTAGAACCTTGTGCACACACATTCGGTATGTCAACCAATATGCCACCACTTCATTATTTTTTTAAATATATGTATATATATTAATGAGTTTTATTTGTTAATTAAACATTAACGTTTACCACAAAAACCACACATCTCACCGTAAGAGCTCGGTTTTCTATGAATTCTGCTCGATAACTTCTGAAGCCACATAGACAATGATTAAAACCTAGATACATAGCGTTGTTTACCGTTCACCACAGGAAATAAGTTTCGACACTGGTTAGAATGGTACAATTTTATTTAAAAGTCTTTGGAGCTTTATACCGACAAACTAGTAATGTTTTATATGGGCGTATTATAATCCCCTTTTTAAAACTACTTCAGGAAAATATCTTCAAAATGTCATTTTTGTTTCTTCAGCGGATTATGTTAAAAAATTGTCTATATCTGTAATAGCCAGAATTTCGTATCCAACATCCTCCTTCATTCCAGACCTGGTTCAACGCGTCTCTCACGGCGATATCATTCCTGGAACTTAACCCGGCGGTGAGCGACAACGGTGCGACTCTCGCCTGCGTAGCTACCAACCCGGTGATGGCGCCCAACAGGGGCTCCAAGGCTGACGTCATCACACTCAATGTCACTTGTAAGTTATTTAAAAATCTAGATAGTTTTTGCTCGAAGACCTATCCAGAATACAAGTTTATCACTATCCAGCTAATTATCTTCTAATCAATTATTTAGCAGCGAAATATTTATCTCACAGACAATATTGCCGCGTTTTTTCTAGGACATATTGATTCATATTCAACTTTACTTCGGTCATGATGGTCAGTATGTATGAATAAACAAATTGACAGTCAGATTTACGGCAGTTATTAGAAAATTCTAATATCTATTAGTTATACGTTAACAATAATTAACAGGCATTCATAACGTTTAATTACTTTTCCTAATTATTTTTCCGAAAGTTTCCGCCCATGCATTACCCGAGGGGACTTAATTTAAGTGCCATAAAATAATTTGTTATCAAACAACTTTTGGTAGAGATATAACGAACTGTAATTGCTTTATTAATTTAATACATTTGAACTTTTAACAAAAGTTTTTTATGTTGTGTCTAGACATATTTTGTGTAGGCTAAAAAACAATACAATTTGAAATCTACACTTTGCTTTTGTTCGGCCATTATTTTTTAAGGCTTGCCTAGCAACAAAAGGAACAAAGTAATTGGTTTTTTTCTAAAAGTTACTTATACTATCTAGTAATAGGTATTTTAATTTTATGCACATACATGAATAAATCTAAATTCCTACTTTAGAAATCTGACCGTAGATAAATCTAGATTAAAGCTTCATTGTACTCTATTATTGCTTCACATAGACGTAGAGGTAGCCAAAACTTTGAAGAGAATTTTAACCTTGAATTAATGTTGAAAACAGCATCCACAGAGAGAGAATGAGAAAAGATAAATTGGGAAAAGAGACAAACTGGAAGACTTATTTTGTTTATTCTAGAGTGCTTGTAATAAACAACCGTGTTCTAAAGACATCATCTACGAACCCGCGGTGAGATTTGACATTTTCGAGATGACTTGGTGACGTGCTAGATGACTTTCGAGATGTTACTGTTTCAGAATAACATTGCTAGATTTGTTTTAATTTCTGAAATCCTCATTATAGTTTTGTCCCTATTTATCCTAGCGTTCCTATTTACCCCTGTTTAACTGCACATTGACCGCCTCGTTGGTCTAGTGGTTGCTAAGCGCGACTGCTGAGCACGAGGTCCTGGGTTCGAATCCCGGGTCGGGCAAAGTGGGTATTTCCATTAGTTAATACTCAGTTGCAGCACGGAGTCTGGATTTGTGCCCGGTTGATGGCAATAGGCGCGCCCTCTATTACATTGGGACCTATAACATAAATGGGGAAATGTGGGTGTACTATACGTGCAACTCTGCCTACCCCTTAGGGGAATACAGGCGTGAAGTTATGTTTCAGCTGCACTAAGAATTAATTGTTACCGAAATATAGGTATAGGCTTGAGTAGTGCTGTAATAGTGTTGTATGTATTTCCAGATAGTCCAATGGTGGATGTGGCAAGACTGGGTGACGGCAACCTGAACGATGTGGTGGAACTGGACCCTCTGCACCTGGAGTGTGACGTCAGAGCTAACCCTCCAGTTGAGAGGTTCATGTGGTATTTTAATGTGAGTGCTTATTAATCGTAATTATTCTGTCAAAACTTAAGGACCTGGTTGGGGATTTGAATTGGATTGTCTTATGTGAAACGAAGATTTTTTATAAATGTCGCCTCACTCTGGGAATCTCCTGTAATATGGGTGTTTTTACACAAAAATGAAATGTCAATGCCAAACTCGGGACAAGCATCTGCGGATCACACACATTTTTGTCCCGTACCATCAAATCCGCAACCCTAGCGCAGCAGTCCAATCGCTTAGCCTGCGCCATGATTGGCGACGACGACATGATAGTCGTCATTTTAAAGTACATGGTAAATTAAGAGTGGGATACGCTTTAATAGACCAGCTTTTCAAACAAGCAGACTTACCAGTTGGCAAGTAAACTTTGGTTAGCCATTAAAAAATAATGTCTTGTGACGGTTGGGTGCCTTTGTCAAAACTCGTCTAGATCCTTTTACGTATTCATAATATAATTTATGAATTTTTCAGGATATAGAAATAAGGCCAGGTGGCATCTGGGGCGACGCAACCTCCTCGCACAAAATGCTTATTGAAGAAGCGACACGCGCGCACGCCGGCCGGTACGCATGCGCGGCAGAAAACGCGATAGGAGAAACAAGATCGGAATCCATTAGCATCACTGTGTTCTGTGAGTATGTTTTAGATTTGGTAAATAGTCGTTTTGTAATTCTTCATACCTATATTAATTTAAGTTTGCACCTATCCTATCATTTTATTTTTTTTATGTAAATTCAGTACAAACAAAATTCATTACATCATTTATCATTATCATCATTAGGTTTTATATGACCCACTGCTAGGTATAATCCTCATCCCTTGAAAGTTATTATCAATTAAAATCGTCATTAACTATTAGAAACGAATACATAGACATACAAACTGTGTCCTGTTAAACGTCCATCAGCTGTAACGGGGACTAGAAATGTTAAGCTAAAACCTTCACCATTTCTATTTTCCATTCCAGACCCACCGGAATGCACAGGCCACGGCATCAGACTAGTCAAGGAGACTATCCACTGCAACGTCAAAGCCTTACCAGTTCCTGACACATACTTCTGGCACCTGCAGCCCACGGGTTTTGAGGTCCAGCACTTGACCACGGGCTCCCCAATATTACCTCTGGACCAAATCACTGGGCCGTTGGCAGAGACCTTAAGAGCCAGTTGTGAGGCTAGTAATGGAGTAGCGTCGCAAGAAGAAGCCTGTGATAGGACCTTCACCTTTGAGCACTTGAGGCCACAGCAGCCCCAGCAGTGTGACATGGCTTATGAATTTGGGGAGTTCCAAATGAGGTGTGTTCCAGGTAAGAATAGATTCTGTTTTTTTATGTACAATCATGCATGTAATTCCGGTCTCATCATCCGCCCACGCTGGATTTATCAGCATTTGCCAATACTTACTGCTTGTAATTTTTTGTAGTGGAGAACGCGACATACTATGAGGTGTCAGTATGGCGCATGTCTGAGAGCAACGCGTCCCTGGTGCTGGAGCGGCGCGCGAGCATGGGCTTCGGCGGGGGGCGCGCGCTGGCTGCAGGAGTCGGCGGCGCGGGGGGCGCGGCCGGTGGGGTTCCCGGGGGGCGCGGGCCTGCACCCCGCGCGTCCCTGGGCCGCGTGCGGCGTGGGGACGAGGCGGGCGCGCGCGCCTGCAACCGGTACGGCTGCTCCGCGCCGCTCCTGCTGCGCCCCACCGACACGCTGCTCCGGGCCGCCGACCCGCCCTGGTGGCACTGTGAGTCATATGCTTCTTCTGTTACATTATTTTATAAGGGAGTGAGTTTCTAGCAATTTAGTTCAGTAACACTTAGGTATTAACATGAAAAACACCTTTTTTATAAAGTTTTACTGAAATAAGAATTCCTCAGATTACTCTATTTACGAGCACTAGAATACAGAACAGCTTAATTAGACAAAATACTTTTGTACCCTCTTTCTAATTATTTTCTACGGCCAATAGCTAATATACCGTCCATAATAATAACTTTACTCTCAACCTATACACTACGTATTACATTTCTCATAGCCCTTCTACATTTGCACCCCTTGCACCATTTTTGTCATAGGTAAAGCCACCTAGTGGAAATCGTAAGAATCACCTTATCGCAATGTTTCATATGCGTGTTCCACTTCGCGTTATAGATGGCGCTAACAATGCAAGAATAACAAAGGGTGTAGTACCTCTAAACAGTCATGTCCCTTTTCTTATTTTTTCAAATCTAATATTTCTATTCCAAAGTATATACCAAACACTTACTCGGTAAACATTAGGTACTTACAAAGAGAGCAGTAAAAAGTCAAAACTTAACTATAGACCCCATTTTTTAATATTCGATGAGCAAACTAAATTAAATTTATTTATGAACTCTGTAATTGGTCTGAAATAAAGATATTTTATTTTATTTATTATTTAAATCTACTATACTGATCTCTATTCTCCAAACTTTGCAGTTTTCCTAGAGAAAGACGTTGGTATATCGATCGGCGCCGTGATCCTGGTGCTGGTGTTCATGATATCATCAGTGCTGGCCGTGCGGCTGGCGCGGCGCCCGCGGGGCAAGCCGCCCGTCATACAGGTGCTGCAGCTGGACGACGTCGCGCGGAACTACCTGGACAATATAGGAGGTGGGCTCTTGTATAATGGGTTATTGGAAGATAAATCTTCTATAAATACCTCATACAATTCTTCCCTATCTAATTAATTACCTTTAGTACAATGAGGCCTTTTGTGACTGCTCTTAAGTGCTATCTTAGACTTGTCTGAGGGTAGCAGCACTCATGTTGTCTAATCTTCTTGAATAATTGGTAACTTAGAATTCTGGACGTCACACATGCTTTTGCACCAACTTTTGAGCAACTGATAGGCATGTAGCCGTATCTTAGCACCATTATCGAGGACACAAATTAGGGGTATATTGGTGCCCTTAATTTTGAATTTCTCGTCGTTACTACCGCCATAATTATGCTCTAACATGTCCACTGTACTTCCAGAGCACAAGGTGCACGCGTCGTGCAGCCTCCGCTCGTGCAGCAGCGGCTACTCGGACGCCTCCGCGGACTCGGGGCGCCGCAAGCCCTGGGAGCGCTGGGAGCCGCCGCCGCCTGACGTCACGCTCACGCTGCACCGGGAGAGTGCTGTCTGACCAGCGACCACCCACCACACGACTGATCATAGCACAACAGACCGATGAGCCTGGACCGCCATACATTCTAAAGTAGTCCACTCTGACTGCCAACCACGCGACTTACCATATGAAAACTGAAACCTGTTCTTGGAGCTGTCCTTTACTCTGAAGCTCATTAAGTAAGAGTCATTTGAATCCACAATAGTTTAACTAAATATTTAGTTATGCCTCTCCAATCCTGCTGCGACTGTGCGTTGGAGTTGTGGGAACTGCCATTAAGATATACTTAAACGTTTAAACTATCTCGAAACAGAACAAGGATAGAAGTAATATTCAATTCTTTGTTATAAGAAATATTGTTTGTTAGTGAAAAATTGTTACTCACTGAAACATGGGTGGAAGACTTAAAATTATATTATGTTGGCTGACTGTCTACTGTTGTCTCCATCATTTTGTCCAATAATCCTTGACCCTGACAATGCCAATAATTGTCATATCAACCTCAAGCGACGATTCTGTGTTTTCATGTATTGCCATAATTAAATGGACATACCTTGCCATAAACAAAAAACATTTTTAAATGGCTATTCAACGTTTACGTAGTACTAATTAAAAAGAAATATCTAAATGTTAATTTGATGTATAAATAAATTCGGTGATGTCGAAATGTACAGATTTATAAATGTTTCAAACAAACAAAATTTAAATATCACATACAAATGATATAGATATCTATCAGAGTACCTTATAGAGGTATAATATGAACTGTTGCAATGTCTCATTGTAAGCTTATTATGAGGTTTTTGAAACCGTAAATTTATGCTTGACTAATAGATTTGGATCGCATTATATTCAAACCAGAGTGAAAGTTTATTGCATACCCTAAACGATTGACCTAAAATGTCGTATAAAAAAGTGAAAAATAAAATGTATGAATGCTTAACGACATTAAATAGTAGGTATAATTATAATGCGATCTTGGTCAACATTCAATTATTTACGTCCGTATAATTTTAAACGAAATGTGCAAATACGAAAAACGCACGAAAAACTGCCTACTTTGCCAATTTTGTAAATATGTGATGCATAAATAATTTTATAATTAATACTATCTTCAGCCTTGTGCAAAGCAAAAGTGTCTTCTTAAATAGGTTCTTAGAAAAATGCATTTATTTTATGGATAACACTGAAGTATATTCATGTTTTAACCATCCATATCACATAATTTCTGTGCCATGATCCCCAAAAAGGCTCCAACGAATAAAACAGGCTTTAAATTATTAAGTATGATTGTTTATTACTGAAAGCTTATATTTAGACAATTATTATTAAGTAAATCTAATAATAAATATTTAAAACTAATTATTATTGTGTCTATTTATTTACATTAATCATCTGGAATATCACCTCTGCTTTTAGCATTACCGGTTTTAACATTAACTAGTACTCCGGTATTACCACCTTTGATACTCGTTGAAGATCCGTCTGCATTGTTCTGATGATAAACATATCTATACACATGAGGTACACTAGTTGTTTTGTCTTTAAGAGTTTCAGATGGTTTCCATGAATTTTCCCTGAGATTATTGGTGCTCAAACTTATTACCGGACCCTTATCCAATTTTGTAGGTGGTTCCGTAACTTTGTTTGTGTGCAAACCATTCTCTTTCGCAGTATCTTGCTGGTGTGAATCTCCTCTGTTGATAACTGGTGCAACATTATTTGTTTTTACATTCATATTTAACCTTTCTCCGAATTTGTGATGTCCTATTAATGCTGCGAATGAGTTATTGAGAACTGTTGGCATAGGAACGTTTTGTTTTTCACTAACATTACTGGTGTCTTTAGTTTTTTCAATAGCTACCTCCGAGTTTGATTCTTTTGATGGCTCTTCATTTGCTGGCGGGATTTTCTCAGTCGTGATGTCAACCGAATTGTGTGATTTCAATTCGCTAGGTTCCAATGTTGTAGATGTAGACGATGGTCGAGGTGATTCAGACGAAATTTCAACAGGCTGCTCTGACGTTGATGTTTCACTTGTTTCTTCTTTAGTTGGATAAGGGCTGAATTGAGGTGGGGTAGTCCCTGATGTTTGAGATATGCCCATCCTATCATCTAAATCATAGATAGGTTCTGGAGTTTGAGTATTTTCGTTTGCTTTTGGCGTACTTTGGGTGACTGCGTTTAAATGTTGAGGTTTTTGCAAATGCTTCAGTGTAGGAGAATTAATGGGATGATTTTGGAAGGGTAGCCTTAAAATATGTTTGATAGGCAATCGTTGAGGTAACAGCTCCAATTCAGGAGTCCCTATTATCTTTGTCGACATTGGAGGGTAAAACGGGTATCTTACATATTCGTCGGTGTTTATTCTTGCGAAAGAGGTATCTAATGGAGGAATTTGAAATAGATGTCCTCTTTGTATGGTAAATACTTGATGCGGATCATCTGTCAATATGACTTCATCATTCTTTTTCTCAACACAATTGGGAGCAACCGCTTTCTTTTCAGTTATTTCATATTCAGGATTACGATGAACAGCGTTATAGGAATATATTGGCTCAGAAGGTACTTCCAGTTTTACTTTGTCTTCTAAAGGAGTTATTTTCTCATGTTCTGGATCTCTCATTTCAATAACTGGGGCAGTTTGGGTATCTTTTGCTGCCTCATAAGTATCTAATGCTGGTACCATTGGGACAATGGTCTTCTTTAACACATGGTCTTGCTTTTCGCTCAAAATTCCCGAAGATACCAATTTGTTCACTTGGTTTAAAGCTGCAAGCGTGTTGTCGCCTGTTTCGGCGCCGACAGTTGATCCAAACGCATCTAAGTTGACTGGTGCATTTAAAGGAAATGTTAATTCTTCTCCAACAGGCACTTTTATTAAAACGTCATCATATCCAGGTAGTTCGTATAGCTTGTATTCAGTATCCGCCTCCACATCTGGAGAGGTTTCAATATTGATTTCATGTCTTCCGAAGAGAGCGGTCGTGATCAAGTTCTTGATGAATTCGAAGTCCCTTTTTTCTCGTCCATTTGGTAAGGCTGCAGCAAAACTTGCTAGTAGCATGCACTGAAAGATAAGTTTACAATTAATTACCGAGTTGAAATTCCATCAAGAAACAGAACAAACAAGATGTGTCAGGATGCAAACTCTATCATACATTACCAGTGTTTAGGATATTCTAAAATGTAATGAGTAAAAAGATTTATACATAGGTGATCAAAGTTACTCCGCCAGGAGTGTATGGCTGAGAAGCAGAAGAATTAAAGCTTAAAGTAACTACTTAGAGTAATACCAAGAAATCATAAAATAAAATGAAAATAATACTCACGTTGAGAAATAGACGCATATTAAGATACAACAAAGTTCACAATTCATAAACTTCACTCACCCATAACCAGGTGAATACTGATTCTAAAACACCCTGTCCTAGCTTTATATACCCATGGATTAAGGAGAAAGCTCTCATTAAAGGACTTGATTCACTAGTGCAATGATTAGTTAACAACAATGGAGCTAATTATCCAGGTAACGAATAAAGCACATAAAGATGCAAGCCTAATTAGGGTCATTTAGTTAATTATAAGCTTTAATTCTTAGTAACCTTTTGAGTTGAAGATTACCACCTATTTACCTAGAAGTTTGGTGTAACCAAGGATTTCCAGTTGCACTAATGCTTTGAAGAACCTGTGTCATGCCACAAGCATGCTAAGATAAGGTAAGTATTGAAAAATATTATAATCGTGTAGTAGATAGTTTCATAAGAAGATCCAGTATAGAGAAGTCCAGAGTTTTTGCAATAAATAACATTTACAAATCCTTATTATCTGTAAGAATGCTAGTTAGAAGAAGAAGACACTGCTTGAGCCATTAATCTGGCACATCATTCACTTCTCTTCTTCATAAGGAACTTCCTGGTGTCAAAATTTAAACATCATTAACGTATAATATTGTACTTAGAACGCTAGGTACTCCGGTTTGAAACCTTGTTTGTGCCGACTCCAGCACAAGCTTAGATTAATAATCGTTTATTTGCTAGAAATAATGATGTTTATTATTGGAAACAATGTAACCTTAGTCTCACGCGCGCGTCTCAGCGCGGTGTCACGAATGCCTGCACAAGACCAATAATATCAAACAGCCCGCGTCCTGTCTTTGTGATACTATAGAAGTTGTAGAAAAGCACACCTATTTAGGGCTGACTATAGACAATAGGCTTTGTTGGAAAGAGCATATTAATAATGTAAGTAATAAATTAAGAATTATTTTGGCTAAGTTTTCAATAATTAAATATAAACTACCATACCGAACATTGTTACTACTGTACAAATCACTAGCAGAGTCTATAATATCCTATGGACTATCTAGCTACGGTAGAACATATAAAACCTACCTCGATCAAATTTATTCACTTCAATTGCGTATTTTAAAAACCCTTGTCCCAAATAACATAAAAAAGAAATACGAAAATAATTACCATCACCTATTTAAATTTTGCAACATAATTCCCATACATAGTAAAGTCAATATGACACTATTAAAAGAAGAATTCTTCAATTCCAATTTAAAGAAAATAAAAATACCATGCGCGAATCAAAGAAACACTCGCAAAGTCACTAGCGGTGAACTTATTCTTCCAAAATACACAAACTTATATGGAAAAAGAACACTTAAATATGTTATACCCTGGCTCATTAATCAAATACCAGCTTCAGTAAAAACTAAAATAACACAAAACAACCTCAAATATACCCTAAAAAAATACTTCTTACAAAAAAATTGCATTACATAGCCAGCTCAATATGCAAAAAAATGCTTAAATTTTGGAGCAGCCTGTATTTTCATTTCATCACACTCGCACAACTCTTATCCTACACAAGACAGAAACAAAAATCCAACTACCTACTTTATTTGCCTACTTTGGAACTCGTTGATAGTTTTATTCTTAAAAGTACCTACTTATTATTAAAAACTATTTGTGACTAGTTTGTAAGATGATCTAGCATTATGCTTTTGTAAATCGACGATACTAGCGCACAGAAAAACTCGAATGAGTTTATGCTGCGCTACTCCATTTAAAAATGTAATGATGTATTTGTTATAACTAAATAAAAATAAATAAAAATAAATAAAATAACATATTTCGCCTACTGTTTTCGGCATGCAAATACATAGTTTATGGTATTTAATTTTCGTTAAAATAAGCCAAGTGCAGTCTGTTGCGGATAACTATTCTGTCTACGTATGATGTAGTATAATAAAACGCAGGACATTCATATTATAATGTTTATTAAGACTAATGGAAGACAAGAGTTACAATCAGTTAAATGTCGCATAATCATGTCCACTTATTATCTAATTGCCTACTTTAAATATAATAGTTATAATAGGTATACAATATAGGTACTAAGAAGTATGAATGACTAGGTACATTTTAAAATTAAACATGATTCCTAAAAAATAATATATTGTCCAAAATTGAGAAAATTAGATACATATTTAGGTAGGCTACAATTATACTTAAGATAAATTTTAAATATAAATGATTTGTTGGCAGCTATCTCATAGGACAGTCATAACTGCTCATGCTTAACGATGAGTGCATGATAAGTCCTAACAAAAAGTTTGAATGGATTTAAACCTAAATATCATTATAATACCATGAATACAAATTAAAGACTTTTCTTGACGAACTATATGAGCCAAATGATTTACTGTATATTCTGGTTATACTCACGTGTGTATTGGGGAATGCCCGACTAGTTTCGAACTCGAACGGAGCCCTTATTCATGAGTGCCATACCTGTACTGAGTCCGAATAAAACAGCAATGTCTATCCTAGCTTGCTTAAACAATACTTAGGCCCACCTAAGTATAAGTATCCAAATAATTTTCGAAAGAAAGACTGCCGGATGTCACTAAAAATAATATAATAAGTAAAAGTTATCACGTTCCAAATCTGAGATAATTGGGAGTATTCTTCACTTAAGCGCACCACGGCACCTCGGCATCAAACACGTGTCTCGAGGAGTGGATGGCGTGCGCCGCGTGGTGCGGCTGCGGGGAGCCGTGCAGCAGCTCGCACATGAAGCTGATGTAGGTGATGGCCAGCCGGAGCGTCTCGATGCGGGACAGTCGCTTCTCGTACGCGAAGGTTGGCACCTGGATGACAGTTAATATGTAATACCAGCCTGCAACTGCCCTACAGTAACGAAAAGGCGAAAAAAAATTACATATAGATACAATAGACGAATTAAGTTCATTTATAGACTTATTTCGAATCCCAATCAAGAGGACTATGTAAGAGGTAAATATAAAACAAGTCTCTAGCGGCCTTCTGAGAAGATAGTCAATGCAATGACAACCAGAAGCCGGTGAAATAATTAAACCGCGGATTTTGCCTATATGAGCATTGAGTACCTAAGGCATACCCTGTCTAGTGACATTGGTAGATACATAAATAGGACACACACTATATAAGGCACTGTAGCTGTATCTGACCAAACGCATTACAGAATCTAAAAAATTCACATCAAAAACAGGAACTTCTAAATTAGTAGGTACGAACCTTCCTTCGCAACTTATCGAAGGCCTCATTGAGGTTAAACATGCGGCGTCTTTCCCGTATGTTGGCGGCGCGGCGCTGGGCCACGGAGGCGACCCGGCGCCGCGGCTTCTTCCCGCCGGAGGGCACACGCGACCCGCCGCGACCACCGCAGCCCGCCGCCGACCACACTGAACATCACATAGCTAATTAAGTACACCTTCTACTTCTTCATACCTATTTATCGACTTATACTTGGAGGCTAGTATTAAGCTCGTCACCGTAATCAGAAGCCTGTGTTAATAAGCGCAGAGAGATCAGAGGACATTATGAGAAAAGTGTATACACGAGTGGTTTTGGCGTAGAACGGTATAAAATACAAACTCCACACGAAATTCGAATTCATTGTCGTTATCCTTTTTTATACCACAATCTCACTCCTGCACTATCCTAAAGTTGACTGGTAGAAAATGCCTAAGGCATTAAGTCCACCTCGTAATGTCTTGTGTATAAATACATTCATAAAATTTGGATGAGCAATCTATATTTTAGTCTCCAGGTTTTGATATCCCTTGTTATTGACTTTAAATTAATTATCAGTTGCTAAAAACGGTGAAGGAAAACATCGAAAGGAAACCTATACCTGAAAGGTTTTTCAACGGTGTATAAAGCCATGTCAAAAGCCTACAGACGGTTTATATCTGATACCAGGTTGTTCGTCAACCATACGATAAGAAGTAGCTGGACGATCCTTCTAAAGACCGCAAATATTCATTCATGGTTGTGTTATCGCTCAGGTACGTATGTGACGTATAGCAAACGCCTCATTGAGGGTTAAATAAATTCGATAAGCTGATACTTTAATAAGAATGCTGTATATATTTTATTATTATTATTTACCCAGGTCGGCCGGCGGGAACGCCAGGATGTCGGGGTACGGGACGGGTGCCGGCGGCGCGTCCCACAGCGGCCCGTACGGAGACACCTCGCTGCCCTGCACCACACACCAATCAATGCATGATTATATATCATGCTTGTTAAAAGTTAAAAATACATAGTGCAATAAATATATTAGACGAAAGAAAAAAATAATTTTATTGAACACGCATAAGAGTAGCTATCAGAAAAGTTTGGACCAAGGCTAGGTTGGAGCCCTAAACCAATGAACTTATAAAAATATCTTCTTACTAAATAGAAAGAAGTTAAAAAAGTTAAATAAATAACTTCTTCTATTTAGTAAGTAACTTCTTTGTTTGTCAAGACGTGATCTTCAAAACTATGAACTCGATTTCCAAAATACTTTGACCAATATTCAGAATGGACCATGATAAACTTAACAATAATTATTGTGTTAATAATATTTTCAGTTAAGAGTTAGTAACATTCTCAGTTAGACCGTCAGCGAAGGAAAACTAGAATTATTAGAATTCCGTATTTTCCAGAAGCAGTAGGCTCCTCCCAATTACTTGGGTTTTGTAATATTTTACTTAAGTCCTAGAAAAGACATGGATTTTTTTCCACGCACTAAGAACCGGGCTGATTCTGGTGAAGATGAGAATGAGAGTGTTGAGGTGAATATGCTATGATCGTAGCAAAAGTATTACCTATTGTAGTCTCTGCTTTATCCCGAAAACAGGCGTGACTTTATGTATATTATAAAAAAACTTACTTTTTAATAATAAATGGAAGAATAATATGCGAGACGTCAGCCTTTAATATCTAGGTAACTAGATAGAGAATAATACAGAATGAGCTTACCAAAACGTTTAACGTACCTTTCTATAGGGAGAAATTACAAGGTAGGTACATTTACAAAACATTTACAATTAATCAGAATAAAGATATGTACGGTGCCTACTATTAGCTATAGACTGAGGAATAGCCCTATGCCCCATTGATGGCTAACACAATAGGTTCCTGCCCTGCCTTTGTGCAGGTGGTAGGTAGATCTAATAAATATTTTTTAATGTTACATTTACCTACCACCATCTAAGGAAAATTGTAAAATCAACATCAATGTAGAAACACGTAGTTTTTTCAAATGATGATGCAGGATGGTAAGAAGACCAAATCTTAAGACTTACAGTGAATTCATACGTTTATGCTTCTACCAATTCGATTCTAAGGAGGGATTGAGAGTATGATAAGTTTTGTAATAATTAGTAATATAAGTTGATAAGTGAATTCGGTAAAAAAAATGTGCAAAAAATGGGTTTCTAAGTATTTCCTTATGTTCTAAACTTTAGTGAACGTCATTAAGTTACTAACAAGACTGATGAGCACTCTAATAAGATTTTTTTTATTTATTAGTGATTTTCTTCAAGATTAGAATCTCATCAATGCACTTTGAACACTACTTGGCACACCGGTGAACCACGAACAATAGCTTTTCTATTGTGTCTACTGAGTGTCAGTCAACAACTTAATACTGAATGTTTAGAAGACCAACTCGGTACATACTGCTGAGCTGCTCCAAACTTGCGGCGTCTCGCTGCCGTAGGACATCAGCGGGAAATGAATCTTGATACCTTTGCACACACTCCCGGACAAAACTCACACCACCACCGACCGACTGAACACAACCACCCAACTGCTGCCACCAGAGCTCGACCAGGAGCCAGCAAGAATCAAAACGGACTAAATCAAATTATTATATCTTCATGCTATACCCAAATATGAGCATCGCAGTTTTATTAATTTATCTTCCTAATCTAACATAAACCTTACAGTTCAATCATAGAGTCCAAATTCCATTTTACAGTTTCAAAATCTCCCCTAACCATGGCAACGTCAGTTTTCTCGCTTCAGATTGGAGGATCGAGGGGTGAACTAAGGGTGGCTGGCTGTGATTGGACGCAGCAGGTGCAGTAGGCGGGCAGTATCGACTTCTTGTTTCTGAATTTTACTGCAAAATTGCCCTTTTCATGTAAACTATCTTAATGTTAGGCCAGTAAAACTGCTTTATTTTTGACTTTAATAAAACTGTCATAATTTTGTTCTAATCACCAAAAACCAGGTAATGTACAGACCACTCGTCTTCAGATTCTCCTCTTCGTAAGTAATTAGTACCTATACTCTTCCCGGTACAGTTTTCTTAAAAAAATACTCAGCCCTATGAGTTATTAGATCACCTTGCATCATATTTTTAAGATCACGAAACTCATTATAATATGTTTGTCTACTGCTCTTAATTGATGGAATTATTTCAAGCCTTGTTATTCGCTGTAGCTCTCCACAAGTGTAATATTACAGTAATCTGCATCGAGCTCAAGAAACCAGGAACATTTCTTCCCAGTATAACGTGGTAAGTGCTATTTATTTACTTTTAATACTATAATTAGCATACTTAATTACCTTTATTACACAAACCCGCGACTTCATCCGTGTGGACTTATTTTCTCTTTTTCGGGATTAAAATACTTGAGTACTATTCACTCTGAAACTTCATTCTAAGAATTGGTGTAAGATTTTAAACAATCGGATTGATACTGGACAGTAGATTTACCTTACAAAAAAATAAACAAACTTTACTTTTATTATTAGTATAGAAATAAAGAAAATATTCAGTGCCCTATACTCCAATGACTAATGACTAATTGGTAAACGTTGTGAAAATACTCCATGTGTAAGCGTGGTTATCTTTCATGCCAATGAAATAACATTTTCTCTGTATTAAACAAAGGCCACCTAATACTATGCAGTAGACAAGTTACAGGCTGGTAAAACCTAAAAAACTACACTTTTCTTTTTCTTCTGACATGTGAAGTCTATATTTGATTGGCCCTCAGTATTGGCCCATGCCGATACGAAGACGAAGAAGATAATTGCAGACAGTCATCAGTTAGACACCACATAATATACCACTACCATTTTACTCCAACCGCAATGCACCTGCACCAAATAAAACTAATTCGAAACACATTTGCTAATCTGTTATTGATCATATCGTTCTCGTATGATGGGCGTGACGCGTGACGCGGACAGATGGCACATTTGTCGCGCCAAGCATTGTCCAACGCTGCCGAAATTAAGGGTATTTGTCAAAGTTGACGCGAAATTGGTGCAGATCGGGTAAATCCGCAGATCACAGTCACGTTCAACGAGGGGCTACATTGAAATGTTAATTTACACTTGACGAATGTGGTGTCATGGTTTGGGCTCTACGTAACTTTTATTTTAGTAGGCCAGTTTTTTTTATAAAGTTTGGTTTTTGTAATGAAACTTGCCAAATTGCACATACAAGCTTATTGATAGGTGGTTGTGTAATGTGGATTTTAGCAGACACCTGGTTTCAAACAAAGCAATCTAGTAAATTACTGCCGTCTAAGATTAGGTACAGATTACCTATGATTAGGTGATATGATAAAATTCCTAGATTATGTAACTTTATAACCGACTTGTTGTTAAAAAAAGAGGTTCTCAGATGTACCTCGTTTGTTAATCTCGTAGTCGCCCTTATCGTAGTCATAATAAAAAATGTACTAAAAACAGATATCGCCATAACGCATCCGGTATTATTGACCGATGGATCAATTAGGGTGGAAACCTTCGTATCTCTACCAAAATCTCAGGTATTTCACCTCAACCTTACTGCAGACAAGTTAGCGCTAAGCTTCCTAAAACTTTTGTAGGTTTAGCACAAACAAATCTCGATAGCAGAAATATTTAAAGTCAATTTCTAACGAGGGGCTCTTTATCCGCGTCAAATTATGAGATTTAGCAAAACATGTCAACTGATTACACGCTTCAATTACGAGCAGAAGGGGGTTGATATTAAAGCGGGCCTGCGCCCTGCACTGGCCGCACGTGGTGACGCGGAGGGCGCAAAATATGTTTTGATATGATAACTAATGCGTTGTATTGTGATCTAATTGTTGTGGGGTGAAGCAAGTGTTGCATATTGTTTTGGTTTGTGTTTTAATCTTTGTCTGTTCAAATTTTTTTTGGGACAGATACATTGTTTTTAGTGCTTCGGTGATTATTAGTTGATCATCAAACTACGTCCGTAAGCTTACAAGTTATATGGAATAGTTAGGTAAACCCAGAATATAGACGGGGATTTTTCAGCATAAGGTTAAAAATTGTTAATTGACGTTAGGTACTACTTACTTACCTAATCCTAAATTATTAATTATGGGATTTCGTGTTAGATTGAAATACCTACTACATAACCACATATTATCTCAAAGACGTCCACTGTTGAACAAAGGCCTCCCCTTAGAACGCCACAATGGACAACTTGCCCTTTGTATCCAGCAGTTGCCCTCAACTCTGACGATATCGTCGGTCCACCTAGCTATAGCTCCAATAAAGTCATCTTAAAACCAAAATATTCAAGTTATCTGCTTCAGTGAATTTCATTAATAATTTCAATATCAACCCAACTTTTTGTACAATGAGCACACGAGCGTACAATCGGCTTTAGAAAATACGATAATATGATTTTAATAACTCGGAACCGTAGATAATGCTCTCGTTTGGACACACTTCCACGTGGCGCGGACTTCGGAGGGTGAATTTCACATAAGGGATGATATAACTGTATGGCTAGTTACTATAGGTTTAGGTACGAATTAATTACAAGCATTCAAAAGTTAAAAAAGGATAACAAAAATCTACGTAATACGTATTATGTTAGTATGTATGCTGTTATTCCTCAAAATAAGGCAATTTGCGCATCCCGCGTTAGTATTGTCAGACCTATATCGGACATTATTTTTTAGTCAGTTTTAGCAATTTTAGTCAGACGAGCGCGAAAACGTTGTACATATTATGTATCCAGCCCCCCCCCCCCTACCATGAACTCTTAAAACAAGTCAGATTACTAGTGGAAGCGAGACGCTGCTACGTGCAGTGTCATGCAGTGTCTGGCTTCCTCAACGTAAGCTGTCCTCTTTTAAGAGTTCATAGTAAGGGGGCAGTTTGTTTGTTAGGTAGTAATCTTGTCAAAGGTCGGGTTTTGCTAAAAGGAAATTGTTGGGAGCAGTCTAGAAATTAGATTTGTGAAATAGTAAGGCAGTGGTACAGTCAACAGCAAAAGTAGATGATCAAAATCAGAAATTCAATACTAATGAAAGGAGTTCGCGTCAGAACTCTGTGGCGTCGTAGTGATTCAAAAGTATGTGATTGTAAATTATACCAAACATTTACTACTAGTACAGCTGCCATATATTTGTGATCACCGTTCATTAGTATTGAATTTCAGATTTTGATCATCTACTTCTGCTGTTGACTGTACAGTAACATCGTTGTTTTTAGTGGTTAAAATATCCTTTCAGTCAGCAGGCATTACGGCTACTAAAAAAATGTGTACCAATGTAAATAATGCTTATAATATTGCGAAAAAGTTTATTTTGAATCTTAAATATACGTATTTATATTATTCTGTACTGATGTCATCTAAGAAAGGGTAGAGTTGGTGGTCTGCGAGTCGTAAGACAGCTGCGAGCCGGGCCGCGTGTCGCCGTTGTCGTACGCCACCGCTGAGGGTCAGGAGCCATCCTTCACCTTCCCGTTCTCTGTGGCCTTGGTCGTGATGCGCTCCATCACTTCGTGGTTGTAGGTTGAGTGCAGCATCAGGCCTAGGACTCCCGCTCTATAAAGAAAATGTATATCTATTAGACGTTTTTTAATTTTTCCTACACAAAACCGGTACCTTGCGGAAATAATATTTTTGCATGACTAAGATTTTTCAGCAAGATGGACTGATGATGTTGTTGCTGTACAGGGAAAGACCTGGATGCAAAAGACCCAAAACAGGAATCAGTGGCGTTTAGGAAAGGAGGCTTATGCTCAGCACAGTGGGTCATTTAAAAGTTAATGATGATGATGAAGATATTTTATGTATTTTGATGAAAAATGCTCTGACCTTTAGTATTATTATAGAAGTCAGTAATTAAATGTCATTAAAGGAGGTTAGAGATAGTTATGTTACCTACACAGTATTCGAAGTCCAAGATGACAATCATGTAAAAGTAGGGCATGTCGTTCAAAGTGCCTTTGGAGCGGATCTAACCAATATACCTATTTTCAACCTACTACAAAAAAGGAGTAAGTTCTTAATTCGAGTGTATTTTTTACAAGATATAATAATATCACTGTAATAATATAATTAATATTTTGCTATATACCTAGACGCCATAGCCAGTCGTATGCTCCTCTCCTGCTCGACCAGCTCGTCCAGCTTAAGCCACTGGCGCACCCTCTCCATGTCGATCTCCGCGCGGCGCAGCTTCTCCCACTGGTAATGCTTCAGACAGGACTTCTTGGGCGCCCGGCAGAACTCCCCGGTCGGCTTGAATACCTTGCGGACCAGGGGACAGCCGCACACGTCCTGGTCACTGACTTTGGGGTCTTTGAAGTGCTCGGGACACATTACCTGGTGATGTGGACTAAGATTAGTGAATTGGCATCGTCGATATTGGTGACTGGGTGAAGGCAAAGGCAAAATTATTTGGGAAATATAGGGCTATAAGTTTAGGACTAAAAGTTTGCCTATGTCTTCACGCTGCGTCTAAATCTAAATCAAAAATAAATTGTGAATTGAGTTGGCAAAATAGTGACGTCACAATTTGCTATTACCTGACAATATTTTTCGAGGAATAGCCAGTCTTGACAGCTCATGAAAAGTATGTCGATTGATTGGTGGTGTAACTACCCAATTATATTACGTAATGATATTAAAATCACACAAAGCAACCTGCAATTATTTTTGATATCCACTTACCCTCAATCTCTTACAATAAGTAGCATTAATCGGATTATAGTAGTCACAGAACATGCTCTGTCCGTCGATGCGCGTGCGATGCCTGCTGCCGAACGACGCCTGCGCCTCGTACTTGACGAAGCACTTCTCCATGTGCTTCACGGCGGTGCGCGAGTGTATCTCATGGCCGCACGTGATGCAGTACATTGATGTCTCGTCGTCCGCGTCCTGTGCGACAAACGATGAAAATTGTCAATAGGTACTTACAGTTTACAAGTAGTCAGAGTAAGTAAAAATATTCAAAATGTCACTTGCTGATTTAGTTTTAGGCATATTATAATTAATTAAATTTAAATGAAATACGTAGAAATAGATTTTAGGTTTTTTTTACCAAAGTAGATAAAACTTTTTAAAATCAACAAATACTTTAAAAATGTTGTTTGTAAAATGCTACAAGTTTTATAACAAACCTTATCATCAGTATGCACTATAGTAGCATTCTTTGCTCTGGCAACAATGGCGTCTAGATCCGAGTGTTGTGTGTCGAGCGCCCTAAGCGCAGCCTGCGCACGCGCAAGCCCCCCGCGCACCACCTCCAGGGACTTGCGGTTCTTCTGCTCCGCCACGCAGCTCGACAGGGACCACTCCTGGATACGCTGGGGCAGGACCTGGATGAATATACTTCAATTTAGTAAACCTGATTGGCGCAGTGGCTAAGCGATTGGACTACTGCGGTAAAGGTTGCGGGTTCAATTTCAATTTCAATCGGGAGGACGGCTACAAATTATCAACATCTTGAAATCCAGCGCTTCGTTTAACGCAACCTCGATTTTCGACAGAGTCGGGTGACGTTCGAATTACGGACGCAGTGAGCGTAGTGTGTAGAAGTGAACAAATTGAGGGTAGATGAAAAACATCGACAGTATAAATACGGGGACATGACACTCGCATCGTCAGTCTCAGGGGGGTGAAACTTCCATACATTTGCTTCAAACAAATTTTTCATAAGAAAGTGCTGCCATCTGTGTGTTTAGGTACGCTAACTTTGGTCATAGTTTCATCTATTCGCCAATAGATAGAGCTAGTAGATACATTATTATATGTAAAACTAAATATTAATAAATAAGTTTTATTAATTATTATGATTTCAACATGTTTTACACTACAAATCGTTTTTAAATATTATAGCAAAATGAAAAACACATTTTCACTTCAAATAGTATATTTAGAAAAACGAAACGTGCCACACGTCACAAACAGAAGGTAGATTTAAATATTTTTTCGATTACGTTTGTTGTTTCGTGGTGTTATCTGGTGATCTGTTTTGTGCTCTTTTACGACCTAATACTGTGCTTGTTTTCTTGATATCTGCTTTAAAACGTTTGACCCTGCTTCTCCTCTGGACCCTGTGATACGATTGACCTAACGCCGTGGTTACTGTACTTCGACTAAATTAAATTATTTTAACACACATTGTAAAAAAAGGAAATAAATTCTGAAAGAAACTAAGTATTTTGTCATTTCTATCCATTCCATTCATTAATTGATATGGCTAATGATGTCTTTTCTAGTTTAAGATTTTGAAGAATGATTTTCCTTTTATTGCCGAATCATTGTTATTTATTTTGTGAATCCAGTAAATTCTTATGTTAACGTTTCGAAGTCTAGATTCTATACGACAAATAATTATGAAATTGTTATTTTATACACATAAGAATTCATTAATTCCACAAAAAAAATAACGATCATTCTTCAATAAAAGGAATTCATTCTCAAAAAAAGCGCCGTCTGGTGAACGATAGCGTAAGCGGAGCGCACGTTGAGACAAGTGTAGCGCCATCTAGTGAACGATAGAGTAAGCGGAGCGCACGTTGAGACAAGTGTAGCGCCATCTAGCAGTTTGGGTACACTGTTTTTAAAACGAAAACCTCAGTTGCACATCTATCTTGTATTATAGTATATTATCTATGGTCAGTCTGCACGTGACCACGGCCGGTGTAACTCGGTCGAAACGTCAAGTCAAAAAGTCAAGTCAAAAATTAATAAAGTTGTGTTCGCGTGAATTCTCGTGTTGTTATTTTCTATTATATTCATGCAATGCGATAGTTTAAAAGTTAGTAATAATTAGTATGCTGCGGCTCTTAAAACTACCCCGCTTCTGACGCCCGCAGATGCGCGAGGGACACTTCTAGCCTGTGTTGCAAGAGAGAAGTACACCCCTAGCCACTAGCCTGGTAGATCCTGGCGGTGGCGAGCCTCATGCCGCACTGCGCCGAGCAGTACTTGGAGGCGAACTGCGCGGCGCGCGTGCACTGCGGCCCGTAACACTGACGCGCTTCTGACGTCTGCAGGTGCGCGAGGGACTCTTCTGGCTCGTGCTGCTCGCGCTCGTGGTGCTTCTTCTTCACCCTGTTGCTGCTGCTGTGACGGAATGCAGATTATATTAAAAATAATATAAGAGTGAGCCCACTAAAATCATTTTGTAATAAATATCATTTCAATTGGTTTAGTTTTGCAATATTTATGGTTCTATTTAATACATACTATCACTGATGTAATTCATGAATACTGAATAGGTGTTTCCCTTCAGTAGGCAGATATTTACCCAAACTTCGCCGCTCTCGATAAGTATATATGATCACGGATTTTGATCTTATAAAACTCTATATATTATTTTGTTTTCTTGGTATACAAAGTTCTGAAATTATTATCTTAAATTAAATAGATAATTAGTTTATAATTTATTGTAGAATATTTGTGTTAGAGTGGCATTATATTATAGTACTAGCTAAAATGGGGAGAATCAAAACTTAAGGGTGAAAAGAGACCCACAAACAACAAAACAACTGTTCATGGCAATTAGGTGACTAAAAATAGCATAAATTACATAGTATACCTGGATTGTCTGGAAGGCTTTTTACTCTTGATACAAATCCTCATTTTACACTTCAGCTTCAACTTATTGCTGCTCCCATACTTGTACATGTCCTCACAGGCTTCACAACTAAAAGAAAATACACTTATTGTTTTATTCTTAACAAAAGAATTTGTTCATAATATTGTGGGTGGATGGCATAATATTTATATAAAGACAGGTCAAGTACAGGTTATATGCATGAGTGTTATTAGTAGCTCGGATCAACATACTTATTGCTAGGTATGTGACATATACTGACACTCCAGTAAGTAGTTTATTAAACCATTTCATAGTTCTAACTTTGCGGTTGATTGATGAAATTTAATATATGAATTGTTCAATTCAATATGGTGCAGTGATTAGTTTTATTTTGTAGATAAAAATATAAGTTTTACAAGTCCCTACACTACTTCCACAATTTTATAATATTCAAACAATACTAACTGCCCACAATCATTGAGCTGCAAACATCCCGGGCAGTCCCCGCAGCCATCTTTGGTGCTTGGTCTTTTAGATGACTTGTTCTCCGAGTGGTCTTTTTCCTTGCGCTTCTTCTTCCTATCATCTCGAGGAGCTAAGAAAAGAAATGATGATGCTTTGACTCTTTTATTATGGAACCCGAAGTAGAAGTGTGCAATACAGCATGGTTGGGGAATTACTGTGATGTGGGTAGATTACTATTATAGTAAAAAAGATTACTAAGGTGTGCTAATAAATACTTAAAAAACTCCTTCATAAAAAAACAATCTTGATCCTCCATAGGACTCGTTCCTATGGAGGATCAAGATTAGGAACTGCAGAACTAAATTTAACATATTGTATGTGCTATTTTGCAGCTTTAAAAAAATGGAAATCCCTTGTGACTTAATAATTATTTCAGTATAAAGTTTCATACCAACATCCCCATCATTTTCTCTCTTCTGTGGTCTAAACCGTGTCTTAAGAGTAGGATCTTCTTCACGACAGCGGTCACAGAAGTAGTTCTTTATGTATTTGGCTTCTCTCTCCGATATGTTTATGCAATCACCATGATACCACTCTTCGCATGAATCGCAGGCTCTAGGAACAAAAAATATAATCAACTTAAAGCAATGCAATGTAGGGGAGTGTTGGTTCATTATAATAATCGTTATCATAGTAGTCAATGTCTTTTAAATTAATCAATTAGGCAGCTTTTTTACACAGACTGTTTTTAATGATCACATATCTCACATCATGAATCGTGAACTATCCGAAGATCTGCATATGCAGTAGGCTTGGCCAGCTTGGTTTAGAAGAGTGGTGATCTTAGATTGCCGCTCCGGCAGATCAAATTGCTTTGCAATGTCTGCTTTCTGAAAAAAGATAACATTATGAGCAACAATCCCAAAAATCAAATAGTTCCCATGAAATGAATGAGCAAATTCTTACGCTCTGCTTGTATTTTTTATCACCCATGATTTATTTTATGAAATTACACGTTCTAAGACTTTATATAGGTACTCTATTGTATATTGTAAAAATTATTATTGACAATATTCTAAACAACTATAGCAATTCGTACTTCATTGATGTCATTGATTTATTCTGGCCATAGATAAAATTCTATTTCTCATCTGACAGATAATTAAAACCAACAGAGTATGTAATATACATTGTTGTTCATCGTCATTAGCCGGAAGGCCGGAATAATATGAAATATTATAGCAATAGTTTTATTTATGGACATAATTTTACCTTAAGACATTACACCCCCTATTTTTTAATTTATTCTTGCCAAGTTTCTAGTGAGTATCGACAATGGAGCTGGTTAGTTTTAAAACTAAACGCAATCTGTCATGTTAATACTATCGTTACCATAGCAACTATAATTGTTTATATAGTTATTGAGGTTAGATTAGAAAGAAGTTTTTGAAGTTCAATTAATCTAATTGAAAACCATCAAAGGAACTATGGAAGATTTAGATACTCCTCAAATAATCACGCATATTGAGCATAATATTAACCATTCTATATTCGATTGTAAATGGATTCCATGTTCTGCAAAGTTTGTTGTTGTCGGTTCTATGCCGAGGGGTACTGGTACTATTGAACTATTTGAAATCACTTCTGGTGAAATACGTAAAATAAAAGAAATAGAAAGACCGAACTCATTCAAATGTGGAACCTTCGGTGCCAGTAGTGACGTTGAAAGAAGATTAGCAACTGGAGATTTTAAAGGCACACTAGAAATATGGTGAGTTTTTTACTGTATCCAGAAAAAAATGTTGGTTCTATTTACATACATACATACATAAAGTCACGCCTGTTTCCCTAAGGGGTATGCAGAGATTAATTCTATTTATTTTATAATATTGTCCATTTACAGGGATCTAGAGAGAAGCTCCCAAGTATACATAACAAAGGAACATACAGATATAATAAATTCAATAGATGCTATGGGTGGCAATATAGTAAACTGTGGTGCTCCTGAAATTGTCACTGGCAGCCGGGATGGTAACAAAAACCTAGTTATACTTTTTATATGGATTGATTTAACAGTTGGTCTTATGTAAACCTGGAAAATGTAGCATTACTTTATACTTCTATTAAGACTTCTTTGATTATGGAGTACATGTCATTGCTACATGTTGATTCTTACAGGCACAGTCAAAGTATGGGACCCCCGTCAAAGGGGCAAGCCTGTTGCAAACATGCAGCCAATGCAAGGGGAAGCAAAGCGTGACTGCTGGGCTGTTTCATTTGGAAACTCTTTCAATGATGCTGAAAGAATTGTCGTTGCTGGTTATGATAATGGGGACCTCAAGATGTTTGATTTGCGAACTATGTCACTCAGATGGGAATGCAATTTGAAAAATGGGGTATGTTATTTATTCAATGCATTTCATTATATTCAGTAATATCATTTGACAATTTGTTTTGTTCTTTTATATATTCAGTTACAATCTATATATAGTATTATATTAACAGTAATTTATTATAGGTATGCAGCACCGAGTTTGATCGCAGGGATATACCAATGAATAAGTTAGTTGCTACTACTCTAGAAGGAAAGTTCCATGTGTTTGATGTGAGAACTCAAAATCCCGCCAAAGGGTTTGCTCAAGTAAGCTAATGACATTGAAAATTAATGTTCTTTTTTATTAACATACATTTTACTCAACTATAAAATTTACTTACTATATTTTTTAGGTACTTGACAATACAAACAAAAGTGGTACTATCTGGGTAGCGCGTCATGTTCCACAGAATAGGGACATATTTTTAACTTGCGCTGGCAATGGTCAAGTCTCCCTATGGAAATAGTAAGTATATCAATACTAATTGCTTGTTTTACAAATTTTCAAAAATTTTAACCCATTACCTCTAAATTCATTCTCAAACTAGAATTTTCTTACAATCACTATCAATGTTAAGCATTTCTACTACAGGTAGAAATTTCAATTTTTGATGTTAGACAAGGGTGACATGTTATGTTGTACTCAGTATGGTCATCATGGTCAGTATAGTGTCATTATTACTGGTAATGTTTCCCAGCGAATACCCCGAGAAGCGATACCATGTGGACTCCCAAGGCGTGTCGAGCGGCGTGCCAGGCAAGCTGCGACGACTGCAGCGCATGGTCATCAGCACGCAGCCCATCAACGCTCTCGACTGGAACCGCGACCACCTCGGACTCGCCGTCGCCACCGCTTACGACCAATACGTTCGGATTATACTCACTACTAAACTTAATCTACAATAACTGTGCAATATTCAACTTGATGATACTCATGGTATTTAAAATAAATAAAGCACCTTTATTGATTGATCTTCATGCAGATAGTTTGAAGGACAGTAGTCACGATTCTTTCATTTTAATAGTCAATAAATGAAACTATGACGTAGTTAACATGTGTTAATGTGTCGTGCCTTGTCAGGCTTTGTGTTACTATATAAATATATCTGAAAGCTCAGGACGGCCTTCATGAGAATCCATCTTGCAATGTGGGTATGTTGTGGGCAATCCAATCAGGGTAATTAAAATTAAACGTATTGTCTTTGCAACTTAAACGATTTTACTTCTATATTAAAAATAATTCTACAATTGCGTAAATGATAATCACAAAATTACTCTGTTCAGCACTAATCACGTTAATATACTAGGTTTAAGGCGATGGATAGCGATTCGTCGAAAACGTGGTGCGCTGGCGACCGCTCATCAAAGAGTGACCTCTAAGATGGCCGCCCCGCTACCATTGCCTCGACGCTCCGCTAGAGTGACGTTGGCAATCTGTCACTCTTGACAATGACATTCTGACGTCGAGTGACGTTGGCAATCTGTCACTCTTGACAATGACATTCTGACGTCGAGTGACGTTGGCAATCTGTCACTCTTGACAATGACATTCTGACGTGCGCCGACATGGCGCCGACACGGCCAGACTGACATACGACCGTCCTCGGGCGTTATTGTATTCCTGTAACAAACAATGTCTAATCACCGAGACATCTGCTCGTCCATCCTGCTACATTCAGAGCTTTACATGAATTTTCGATTGTAGCGTCAAACATAGAGTCAATCATATTAAGACATTAAAATGAACAAGTGCATCCCTTCAACCAGCCCGTAATGGATCTGGCCCGGACGACACTGCCCTCATCAACTTGTCTACCAACAGCAGTACATCTGGACCGGACGAGTGCATCCCTCCAACCAACCCTATTGGGTATGGCCCGGACGACACTGCCCCTTCGACCAGGATAGACTATAAGGACATTACTTCTAGATCGGACGAGTGCATCCCTCCAACCAACCCCACTGGGTATGGCCCGGACGACACTCTCCTTTCGGCCAGGCAATTCTGGTCTAAATAGAGTTCACAATAACAACCAACAGACTCACGCAGGGCATAAAACATACAGACGACATACCTATGATTGCGGAATATCCTGTTCATCCCTTATTTCGATTTCGTTATCTACATCCCATGTCTCAGGATCAGAGTGTGTGCTGACAGTCTCTGAATTACAGGTAATAGTAGAAGATCCGGCGGATATAGTGTCAGAGCATGCAGTCAAGGTGTCACTATCGTTTGTGGATAATAGGTCATCCCTATCTACATCTTCTGGCGCCGACTCGGCCTCATCATAATTCAAAAGGTTACAAGCGATTTCAAGCAAACCTTCGTGTCCATGAGGTACTGAGCGTAAATTCTCATGGGCATACTTATAAATTCGATGAGAACTACCTAACCTTTTTAGTTCGTACCGATCGTTACTTAGTACCGCCGTTATAACAAATGGACCTTTGAATTTTCTATCCAATTTTGTTTGGTTTCGTTCGCTATTTTTGAGGAAAACGTAATCACCTTTTGAAAAAGCTTTTATTTTTGCTCGGCCCTGATTAAATCGTTTCATTTCGCTTTCTGCTGCCCTTCGGACATTAGCAGATGCGTCATTTCGCACAACTTCGAGGTTAAGTCGTTCTGGTTGACCATGAACTTCTGAGTTTAACTTTGACATACCTAGTGACTGTGCACGAATACCTAACATAAGTTCTGTAGGGGAATACTTCGTTACGGATGATCGGGTGCTGTTAAGCGCGAGTTGAATATTTCCTAGTTCGTCTCGCCACGTCTTATTTGGGTCATTTTCCACAATAGTTAAAAGACTTTTGAGGGTCCGCATAACCCTCTCTACCTGACCATTAGCCCTGCTAGAGCCAGTCGCAATTAAATGGAGATCTATCTTATGTTCGCCGCAGAAATTCTTAAAATCAGAGCTTACGTAGCAACGGCCTTGATCAGCAATGATCCGTTTAGGCGCACCAAAAAGGTAGACTGCTTTTTGCAACGCGTGTACCGCACTCCTAGCATCAAGAGAAGAAGTATGCTCTAGTAAAATGTATTTTGTAAAACCATCGATAATTACCGAACAGTATTCTTTTCGATCGCTCTTCCCGCTAAGCTTTCCCGTAAAGTCAATATGTATTGTATGCCATGGTACCGTGCCTTTGGGGATTGGGTGAAGCTGAACGGGTTGAGCTCCAGATGGACCCTTTGATGCTTTACAAATAATGCACGAGTCGATAAATTTACGCACGCATTTTGACATTTCGGGAAACCAATACTGCTCGTAGAGTTTATCTAAAGTTTTATCCTTTCCTAAATGCTGTAACTCATTATGAACGTGATTTATTAGCGTCCAAATTAAAGACCGGGGAACTACCGGCAACCAGGAAACTATTTTATTACGAACGATTTTCCTATATAGGATACCGTCCCTTACATCATACGTTTGAGCTACAGTATCGGGGAAACTATTACTATCGTGTTTTGAGATAAGGTCTTGTATTTCGCTGTCGCGTTTTTGTTCAACCGAAAGCCAATCCTGATGTAATTCGACATACTGCACTTGCTGTGTCAGCGGGCTTCTATTGACTGTATTATCGTCATGAACATCGGGAAGAGGATTTCGCGAGAAATAATCTGCGTGCTCCATTCCGCGACCTTCACGATAAATAATGTCGAAGTCGTAAGCTTGCAATATAGCCCACCACCTGTGGACGCGAGGAGTGAGATCTTTTTTTGATTTGGATGCCTTGAGAGAATTGCAATCTGTATAGACTTCGAAATGACGACCGTAAAGATAATGACGAAAGTGCTCGACCGCTCGTACAACTGCCAACGTCTCCAGCTCGTACGAGTGGTATCGCGACTCAACATCCGAGGTTCGACGACTATAATACTCCACGACGTGTGGTGTATTTTCTATCCGTTGTATGAGAATCGCCCCGTAGCCATCAGAGCTAGCGTCAGTGTGCAACTCTACTGGCAATTTCGGTTCAAAAATAGTTAGAACTGGCTCAGATGTTAGAATACGTATTATGTCGTTTCGTATTTCTTCATGCTTTTGAGCCCACGTAATAGGTCCTCTTAGTTTTGTTAAAGGGTATAATGGTCCCACGATTCGTGTGAAATTAGGGATGAATTTTCTAAAATACGATGCTAAACCAAGGAACTGCCGGACCTGAGTGGCAGTTTTGGGTTGTGGGGCCTCTACTAACGCTTGTATTTTTCGAGAGTTTGGTCTTACCTCACCAGATTGAAGGGAATATCCTAGATACTCTATTCTTTGGGTCATGAATGTGCATTTTTGGAGGTTGAATGTAAATCCAGCTTCTGTCAAGGCACTTAAACTGTCATCTAGACGCTGCAAACCTTCAGTGATGCCAGTTGAATAGCACAAGACATCATCCATGTATATGAGTGGTTTGTCATTTAAATGGTTCAGAGCCCTAGTTATGCATCTCTGGTATACTGATGGAGCATTCCGCAGCCCGAAGGGCATAGCAAGATACTCGTATTGCCCCTCAGGTGTAACGAATGCGGTCTTTTCTACGGAGTCAGGGTGCATCAAAATTTGATGGAATCCTGATGCCATATCTAAGGAGGAAAAATAGTTAGCCCCAGCGAGCTGGTCTATTTGCTCCTCGATACGTGGTAGAGGGTAATGTTCGGGTCGCGTATTGGAATTTAATTCCCGATAGTCCACACACATCCTATACGAGTTGTCTTTTTTCTCAACTAATAGTATTGGACTAGCAAAAGGGGAGGAACTTTCGCGAATGACCCCAGCATCAAGTAATTCCCGAACCTTTTCCCTGACTATAACTTTTTCCGCCGGCGCTAGACGATAAGGGCATCGTTGTACGGTTTTGTGAGGATCTATTAAATTAATTTGGCATTCGCCTGTCGTGACTCTACGGGAGGGAATACCTTCAGCAAAATAATCAGAATATTTGTTTAAGATCGATATTAGCACTACCCTATCCTCTCCTATCAAATCCGTGTTGATCTTAGTAAAATCCGGCTTATTTGGTTTTAAGTTACAAAAATGGCTCGTTTTCTTAGAAAAGAACGTAAGATTATCATTATCGATTTTAACACACAAACCTTGATCAAAAATATCTCTCCCGACTATGATCGGATCAGAAATAAGCCGCTCAGGAACTACATGAAATGTCAAATTTACTGAGAGCTTATTAATGACTACAACGCTTTGAATTTGAGTGGTACATTGAATATCTTCACCACCTATGCCACTGAGGTAAACAAGATTTTTACGCACAGTACCCGCAAGTTTGTCACAAAAGCTTTCTTTTAAAAGAGAACATGATGACCCACTATCAAATAAAAAAGGGACTCGCTCACCAGAAGATGTCTCTAAGATGCTCCTAGAGGGGCGGTGCTCGCACTGTTGGACCTCCTTGACTGCAGCTCCACTGCCGTTCTTCTTGTTTGGACATAAAGTCGCCACGTGTCCAGGCTGACCACACGTGTAGCAGATCGGTGTCGTCCTTTTCTCCACGGCTCGTGGTAAACTCGAAGTATCTTGCGACTTTGTTCCAATTTCGTCTCGACGTTTCCTACAATCGGCGATACGATGTCCAACTAATCCACAATGGTGACATTTGCCGGTGAATTTCTCCATTACACGGCCACGTTTTGCTTCAGGTTCTTGAACTTCAGTATCCGTGCGTCGCTTAAGTGATACTCCACCAAGTATTCGAAATAACTGTGCTCGAGTCGTTATTGTTTGTGCGTTTAACTCGCGCCGTATCAAGCTGTCTTTTTGACACAACACGGATGTTGCAAATCCAGTAATTACCTTTTCAGGCATCGAACTTTCAGGTATTCGTTCTATGAGATTCCATAGCCGAAGAGCAGATTCGGACGCAGTCTCCTTAGCGCCTATTTGAAAGCGTAACACTTCGTCGAAATAGTCTTGCATAAGTTTAGGTTTTGAAAATCTTGCAATTAGGATTTCTTTAACCGAATCCCATGTAATGGTGTCTAAATTAAGTCGCGTTAAACACGTTGCTGCACGACCTTTCAGCGCCTCCGTTAGCGCCATCACTAAATTAACACCTTCCAGCTTTTTATTTTGCACAATGTAATCTGTGACTTTACACCATCCATCAATGTCAGAGTCGGGCTCATCTGGGTCGAAGTTCAAAAGAATTGTACGATTTGTACTTACAAGCGGTGTTTGTTGGGCTGCTAAAACTCGAGAAAGCAACGCTTCCATGCTGCTCAATAGCTTCTCAGCAGTTCCAAGTTCCGGTTGCCTTGCTTCATTCTGCACTCCATTCGATCCCACTTCTGATGAAAGCTCAGGACGGCCTTCATGAGAATCCATCTTGCAATGTGGGTATGTTGTGGGCAATCCAATCAGGGTAATTAAAATTAAACGTATTGTCTTTGCAACTTAAACGATTTTACTTCTATATTAAAAATAATTCTACAATTGCGTAAATGATAATCACAAAATTACTCTGTTCAGCACTAATCACGTTAATATACTAGGTTTAAGGCGATGGATAGCGATTCGTCGAAAACGTGGTGCGCTGGCGACCGCTCATCAAAGAGTGACCTCTAAGATGGCCGCCCCGCTACCATTGCCTCGACGCTCCGCTAGAGTGACGTTGGCAATCTGTCACTCTTGACAATGACATTCTGACGTCGAGTGACGTTGGCAATCTGTCACTCTTGACAATGACATTCTGACGTCGAGTGACGTTGGCAATCTGTCACTCTTGACAATGACATTCTGACGTGCGCCGACATGGCGCCGACATATCTATTACTAAGTATATTTATTGTTTTGATTACATCGTCAAATAAATAGCACGCTTCAAACTCAATTATGGAGTACTGGTAAATAAAACAACATATCAATTTTCTAACTAAAAAGAGCGATTTATTGTTAGCCCTAGTACTTAGGTACACATTATAAATAAAATAAACACTAGCATTCAGTTCTTATGACCACTAATAAATTTCAAGTTGATTGATCATCCGCGACACTCTAAAGTCGTATCAGGTTCATTGCACCGCGCAGTTAAGAAATCCAGACCATTACTCGCATTGATAACATGGGGAATCTTCTTATCTATTCATAACTTCACACCCTCGACTTTAGAACGTCGCGACGATTATTCAACATAAAAGCGTGACTGACTACATTCTTCACATAACATCTTCATTCTAGTTAAAATAATTCTAATTAATACAAAAATCTTATGAAGGAAACGCAATATTTAACACAGATATTATAACCATTGCTACAAAGATAAACTGTATGGTCCAATATTTCCGTAGCTTTATGGTTCTAAATTATGCAACCATCTAATGAAATAAATTGAAATTATCCGTCATATCATAGCTGACAGCATTCCTACGCTGATTTAAACGACTACATTATATCGACTCTTTCAATAAGCATTCATTTTTTACCAAAATCTTATGATTAGTCTAAAACATTATGTGCAATCCACTTGCATTATGTAGTTGGTACTCTATTTCTTTCGGAAAACACATTTGTAGTTCTTTTGTTTTGTATTTCATCACTCAAAGGCAATAATGTTACGTGTAACCTAACTAGTGAATTCGAATTGTACAAAAACTAAATTTTTATACTCCGTACGTAAGCTAATGTTCACTACTTCTATAAAACTTACATTATTTTTACACTCTCATGTAGATGGACTTATTTAAATTTTGATCTGCTTTTTATAAAGTCAGATTTAAGTTTCAGATACCTTGAGATCGCATTCGAGAACACAACAGTAGCGTATATTGTAAGTTATCTCGATGCTCATTACAATAGATTGCATATTAGACTTCGCCGAAATCCAATATTCAATTTATAGGAACTGACGTCCGGAAGTAAGGCAGATAACACATTAGCAAAGCTAGGCTGTCACAGTAAAACCAAATCGGCTTCTGTAAACATTTTACGAACTTGTTGACTAACTTACTGCGTTACCTGCCAGTGGCCTCAATTTTTGTATCATGCAGTCAACTGCAAATTCTAACCAATATAAAACTCCAAAAGCCTGATACATATAATTAGTCATGGCATGGCATTAAGTCATTCCGTCAACAGCCTTTGTTGACTTATATTCCCCATGACTACACCTTTTTCACAGCATGTTACTGTCAACCATTATTACCACTTTTATAATATAACAGCCAGTTAAACACTTCCCTCAAACACAATTAGTGTCTAAATATAACAATCCACTGTATATTACTATTATAATAGTCGACGCTTATAACTGAACATCAAATTAAAAAGAATAACTGCTTATTTTCTATTATAGTTGTATTTTTGTTGCCTATACTTTAATATAGATGAATTGTCAAATAAGGAATGAGACCATATCGAAATAATATTGAATCTTATCAAACATATACCAACTTACTGTTTGAAACTAACACTGATATAATTCTACCATTAAAGGCTGGCTCGTACTTAAATATTAAACATTTCACACGCTACGGAAAAACCAACATAAATTACTTAACTACCATGTATAGAAATGAACGTACATTGAATATTTACATTTGATTACCTTATATTAATAGGGCTAGTACTACACTATCAAGGCATGTGTTCAATCATAGCATAATGTTTGTATGTCACGGAGCATGGCGGCCGCACTTGGTTGATAGTGTAGTACCTAATAAAAAGCACAGGTGGATCCATAAAAATATTGAGAGGCATGTGCAATCAAAAAATATTATACTCTAGATAAGTTTCAAACGAAACCTCTATTAATTAAATAATTCAGTTCATTCATAATTACAACAATTATTTTATATTATTAAAACCGGCACAGCAATATACAAAGCATTAAATATTTTTTGCAATTTCTTGAATTTTCTTTTTACCGTATCTTACATGTTGAGTTCAACAAATAAATATTATTAGTTTATCGCAAATTTATAATAATTAACCTTAATTTAAACATACAGACACCGTAAACATAGATTTATGAAAGTAACACATTTTGCATACATAGGCTTTATAAATATGTATTTCGCAATTCATAAACTATCAAATAATATTCGATGAAATAATATATTTTATTAAAATTGCGAAATTAGTATAATAAATAATTAAAAGATTTGGAAAATTGAATATATTTGTTATAAATAAATGTATTGTCTAATTGTTTAGTCGATCACATGATGCAAATGTAACGTTTGGTGAAGCCACAGTTTACAGTGAGATTCCGTCCGTACGTGTGTTGCATAGCCAGTAACGCAGTTAGTAAGTATGTACTAACGTAGTCATGTGAACGCCCTCAACGCGTTGAGGATCGCCATAACTAGTTACTAATGGTAACGACGCTAACGTAGCGGAAGCTTGGTGTTGGTCGTCACGAGCTCGAAGCATTATGGCATTCCGTCATGTAATACGTCCGTTAATGCACTTTGTACGCACACGTCAAATAGCCGCTGGCGACCTGCAACAATATTTACATAATATTATTATAATAAGCGCTAACTTTTTTTTTGTTTTCGGGCGGAAACCTTCAAGTCACCCGGCCCCTATGGGGTAGGGACTGGGGAGTGTGAGATTACTACCTCACTAAAACAACCCCGGTGGTCACCATCTGCCCAAACAAGGGAAGTCCCGGGACCTCTAAGAAGACCAACTCCGGAACCCATGCAACGCCTATGTGGCACATCCCCGGAGATAATAAGCGCTAACTAGCTTACATTTGGTATTTTAAACTACACGATACTGCTACATGTGCTAACTATTAATAAGCACCATACAATATATTTAAATTACCTATTAAATGACTACCAACTACTATATTTAACTTCTTATCAATCGATAATTTCCCTAATGCCATTAAAGGATGATTTTAATTAGTACAAAGCAGGGGGAGAAAACCCCAAGGTATTGAAGCGTAGTTTCAAGGAAAAGCTTGCATAGGTATAACAATATAAATAGCATTATGTAAAAACCTGGTGGGTAGGATTTATTTAATGTGGTTAGTTTTATTTTCAATTACCGCGATAACATCTGCTTCCGTTTGAATGTGTGTTCAACCTTTATGAATAATTTATATATTTCAATTCAATGACAATTTGTTTGTTCGTCAGTATCCTGATGTAGGCTTTGAGAACAATAATGTCCTCCTGTCCGTGTGTTATCTTAGATCTATATTTTATTTTGAGTAGAGTATCTAGTATTTACTTAACTATAAGTAGCTTAATTTAAGTAGACTAATGAGTCGCTATCTGGCAGACCTGTCAGAAGAGTCTTATACAATATAATTATATATAATTATAAAATACAAAGCACGCTAATATTTGAAAGGTGTTTTGCTACTTGCCAATTAATGCTTTTCAGAACTAAGCCCTTATAAAATAAACTTACCCACACATCGACAGAAAAGGCAAACTTAGCCAGTTTGCTGCAAGCTCATAGGGTTTTAATTATGAATTGAATTATTAGTATTAGAGGTATGAATTAAGAAAACTCCCATTCCATCTCCCAGTAGTAAGGGGCCACTTATTCAAAGTCTGACCGATTAATAGGCTCACCACATTGCTATTATCCGAAAACCGTCTGCCTATTTATTCGTGGATTACACATACATAATAGTGTATTGATCCCTACAGTGAGTACTGACCTGTGCGTGTGTTGCGAGATTCAGTCGAGGTTGTCCTGAAAGATGAGCCGCACGTAGCCGGGCGAGCCCTGCAGCGGGGCCGCGCAGAACGGGCAGATGGCGTGGAAGCCGTTCGTGCCGTGCGGGATGTCCACGCTGGCCCAGTACCTGGATGACAACAACGCGGAAGTTTGAGAGGATGGACGGATATTTGTTACTGTTTTACGCAAAAATTACTGGATAGATTTTGATAAAACTTGAGTATTAGAGCTTATACATTAGAATAACATGTAGGCTATAACTAATTATAAGAATATTTTCGTATAACACTAAATAACGTGTTTGTTACGCTATTTATGTATTTTTGTGCCAATTTATAACATTACTAGCTATGATATGGCGAGGTATCACCCGCATTACTGCGAATCTAACAGGGGCAGAGCTGGTACTCAATAAACCTATTAAATAATTTTGGTATATAACAGATAAAGTGTGGGTGTACGAACTTGACAGTCCTCTCGGAGGCCATGTGGCCGCAGGGGTTGAAGGCGTATGTGGGCGGGCCGGAGTCCACGTAGAAGGCGGGCTCGATGCCCATGCACACGCGCACCACGCTGCCGGCCGTCAGGCACATGGGGCAGCGCCGCGAGCCCGCGTCCGAGCCCTCCGCGCCCCACGAGTGCTCGCCTGACAACATCATTTTATTTTTATTCATTTATTACAAATAAAATACATTAATATATATATATTTTTTTTAATTAAGTTTCAAGTATACATTGTTATGACATAAATTAACAAGTCTTGCAAACCTCACAATTATGTGTGTTTATTGTTCTTATATTTAACACAAACTCTACAGAAATACCCATAAAATTAAGTCTCAAAAACCCAGATTGCCTAATGTCAGAAAAAAAGACAGTTATCGACTATTACCGAATCATAATTATGGAAAATATTGCAGACAATAGGTAAGACAGACACATGTTATAATTTTATCCAATAGGCAAGAACAAATTTATACATACATTCCTCAATATTATTAACGAAACTGGGTTATGAATCTTTATAAATATCATTTGCAATCTAAAGTAGCAAGTTCTATTCACCTACATTATTAAGTACATTATAAATATTAGAGATAAGTATTGTCACCAATGACAAAACAAAGAGTCATTACTGTCCTGAGATAAACTAAAAAGACTACACAAAAAAAATTTTTGTTAGTACAAGCTTATGGGTTGTTCTTACTTATCCGAACTTTTGTCGAGACCAAAAGTCACTATCAGATTTCTATCTCCAAATCAAGGATTAATCTATACTAGATCGCCCTAAACCCAACATTAAACCGTAATTATGATAAAAATTTTTGCTTTCAGCACTTTTTATCCAGGTATAATATGTTCTTCGAACTCCTCCATCAGCATAATTTTCGTAATAAAGGATAAAGAGTACATACCTTGTACGTGTCCACAGTTGAGGTACACGTAGGGCTGGTTGAGGTCCTGGTGTGCCGTGGACAGCTTGCGCGGGATGACGAGCGTGTTGAGCCCCACGGGGCACTGCGGCCGACCCGCGTTCAGCTCGTCCACTAATGTCTCCAGATCGCGTTTTGTCTGCAACATTCAAGGTACATATATAACACGTATTTTCTAGTAAGTATATTGAAATTGTAGAATAAGTTATAGCCACTTGCTTACTGGCTAGGTAACAGGTAGCACCGGGCAGATAATAATTCAGTTAGCGTTTATCTTCAAAGGCCTCGAAGACTTTCGTTTGTGATTATTTGAGTACTCAAACAACAATATCGTTATAACAAATATATAGGCAAGTACTGGATGGACTACAACAAGTAATCAACCATCGACGTGTGCGTCAACACGCTATACTAAAATAGGAGCCATCCATACAAGGAATTACCTCGCACAATAGTTTTGCGCGTTAACATCGGCCGCCATGTTTATTTGCGTATTGTTTATTAAACGCGATGTTTATTGTAGTTACCGGTAACTTACCGGTGAGTTTTTAAGTCCTTCAGCACTCCTCCATAGCAGTGTCGCGCCACATAAATCTATCATCGTGCCGTCTCTGAGGACGTTTGTCTCTGCTTGACAGGGTAGGCCCTACAAATGGAAAAGAAACCTTATATAGTGTGTGATTTGATGCCTGAAGCGTATACAGAATAAATAAATATTGTCAAGTGAATCGTCTACTTTAAACGTTGAAGGAATACATCTTAGGGTTCCCACGCGTGCTTCAAATTCTAGATGAAATCCAAGAATGTAGTATTGTTTTCAGTGTATTTTATCTATACTAAGCCATGATATAATTATACAAATCACATTACACACATTAGTGTCAACATAGCTATACCGGACACAGGAACTGTACCTGTAGGTCGTGCAAATAATTCTAGATGACAATTTTCTTTTATATTACAATGACTAATAAGAATAAATTTATTTTACCATATTCGTAACAATATTAAATCGACTTAATTACTAGGTAAAACTAAAATAATAATTGTAACAGTCATTGGTATCGTGAACAGTGGTCTCCAAACTAAGCATAGCTTGTATCTTGGACACCAGGAATACTCTAAATACTAAGTTAACAATTATTATTTCACTCTAGTCTATAGTACCTTAATCTAGAAGAGTGATGACTGAAGCGAATCCTTAAAACACCAGACAGGAAGTTAAATATCAGAGTAAGGCAGATGTCCCTGCTACAAAACTTTTTTTTTTACACAAGTGCTATTAAATTAAAAAATCTACTGGCCCATTTTTTTTAAAGACTGCATAGGGGCAGCTGTTATTTTTTTATGTGACCTTTTTATAATATACTAGCACGTGGTTGTAAGTTTTCATTCCATATGGCCAAAGAGTAGGTACGTAGGCAATTTCTGAAGTAACAACACATTAATGGTATGATTTTGTTTGGGCGACAAGCGACAGTATTATCGCATATGTATTTTTGTCTCTTGAGTTGTTTTTGTCGGTCGTTTATTGCGGTACTGTACGGGACAGGTGTTCGACAGTATTTACTGCTCTTTCTTTTATGATCCAATCTGTTATCAATTGGCATGGTACAGCCACATACATATGTTTGTCGCTTTGTTTATTTGTGTACCTATAGCACAAATTGGCACGTGTCGTCGCCAGACGAATTTACCAAGAAATGAAAGCATTACTTTTGATATAGAAACCACGCTACACCGTGTCCAGTTTACCTATAAGCCTACACACTATACGCGGTACAGTTCATATCTTTGCTGCTATTTGTACACAACGGTTTGGTGTTCTTATATACGGTGTGTTGGAAAGTCGTGTGTTACCTTCTGTTGTGCAGAGCGGCTCTCCCTGAGCGAGAACACAGCGCCTCCGACGGAAGTCTCGCGCCACGGGCCGCAGGTGGCGCTCCCCCCACAGAAATCCCCGCGCGGGTGCATAATCAGCACACCGTTTGTCGTCAACCCGTCTATTTCGTGGTTCTCTGTCCATTTCGTCGCTTTTTCCTGAAAATAATGATTCATACAATTTGTGTGATTTCTACATAGAAATACCCCGTTGCTTCCGGTTAGAAAGGTGATTAATTTGAAACGATTACTGTGACTTCTGATCTGATATTATTGTCACTTTTTTGTTTCCGGAGGACGTTACTTATGCTGCTAATAATTATGCTATATTTTATTCAGCTGAAACCACCCCGTAAATATGAGCACCAATGAGATGTTCTAATAAAAAATCCTCTGTAAACGTATTTGGAGTACTATAAAAAACATGACTAGTCTGATAATATTATTGATTGCAATATTCAACAGTAACATGACTAAGCGTTAATTTCCTCGATTAACGATAGAACGCTGTCATCATAATCATTCATCGGAAAAACTGTAGGTGTAGTTGCGCATTACCTATATTTTTTGTTCTTTTTAGTCGTCTATAAACATCCTTAATGTTTCAATATCCTAAATTATATTTGAAAGAATGTAAACTCCAATCGCTCCGTTTTAAATGCTGTTTGCACAGAAACTGCACTGATGACTTCAATGTACTTTAAGTCTGAATATGTTTTATAATTGCTGCAAAAGTCGTGAATGTCCAACATTAGGAGAGCGGTGTAGCTAAACGGAGGCACATTGAGAGCAAATGCCGAGTTAATCGTTGGCATTTGCCTACATACATTTACGTGATGAGGTCGACGTCATAACCGCCTACGTGAGACGTCAGAGGCGTCAAATTTGCGACACAGTTTACTGGGTGCCAGTAAAAGTCAGCTAAGGAGACAATATGAGGGGTCTTCCAACAAATGCTGGGAAGGTTGTACAGTGATTTGCTAATTGCTAATTTTTTTATCACGACGTGCTGTTAACGAATTCTTCACATCAACAACAGAAGTAAAAAAAGCTCACACATTATTATCATGTTATACATAGAGGAATGGTCACATAAAACTTGTCTTACGCCACGGCATTTTGTATACTTCGTAATCTAGATCGAACTAGTTTTTATCTCTCGTTTTACAAAACAGCATCTTGTTTTTCGAGATTTGTCAGGGGAATTTAGATAATATTAAGTTGTTTACCTTTTATTAATATTCAACTAGCACTTACCCCTAAAAATATATTTCTGGAGGAGTCAAATCCGGCAGCGTAGATGCGGCAATTGTTGACGTCGGTGCGGTCTGCTATGATGCGACATGCAAACCGTGATATTGTGCTCTGCAATACTTTGGTGTCGCCGCTTTTGTCGCCAGCCACCGTGTCCATTACCACGAAGTCGATCGGCGATTCCGATGACCTACCAATCTGTGGACAACGTAAAATGTTTCTTTAAAATGTTATTACACTTGACCTTTTGGTTGGAAGGTATGATGTTATGATAATAATTCGATAAAATGTGAGGATATTGGTAATAAAGTATCACTTTGTTGCCAATATTTGATTATAAATCCTGCAGTCAGTAAATGTAAATATTGAACTGAATGATTTACTTAAACAACCAATTGTAATACTTCAATGTGAAGTAAGATCTATCTCCAGTCCAACAATGTGCCTGGCTTTGCAGTGAATTACCTTTTTTACAATATCAATTAGTTTTATTTAAATATACATATATTTACAATAAACTATTACTTATACTAATACATTAAAACTAATAATAAGTATAATATATGCATGATGCAATATACAAATTTAAATAAATCTAAAATTATACATCGAAGTATTTATTCCTCCTCATCGATTGTCAATTTTAATAATCATAAAATTGTATTCCTACTAACTGGTAAATGGAAATTCCCTAATGTAAAAATCATAACATTCTTTAAAAACAACGCTGCTGATAAAATATTTGCTGACGAGAGTGGAAAATCCAAAGTGCCAGATAAATCAAAGGATGATAGGAAGAAATTTCTCATTTGTATAAATTTGAAATGTTATGTAATAACCTCTGAATACAGAACAAAAAGAGTAATAATGACACTGCCTACTGCCTTGTAAGATGGATTTTACCGCACTTGAGATTAACCACGATTTCGACACACAAAAACATCTAGACTAAGGTAATTTCACGGTGACAAGGTTTTTTGCTATTGAAGTGATAAACGAGTAATAAATCATCAGCTACAGTTGCTGTCCAGCCGAGGAGTGTGAAGGCTTCCTTACGTCACTCGTTCCAGAGAGTGACCGTAGCGCTCTGATTGTCAATGGCGAGATTCGCGAGCCTTCTGTCAAGTGCTCTTCCAAATGCATCTTAGAGGCCAAAGGAAATAATTAACGAAAAATAATTCAAACTCAAAGTAACAATATTGCATAAGTAGGAAATTATTGCCCGGTACTTATTTCTCGAGGTCTATTTTACAGAAACCGTGCATTTTATTTAATAACATGGTCTGTCTGCACAAAATATATATTTATAGAAAAAACCGCGTCAGTTAGTTGACAAACCAACACAGTTTCGCATGAAAAAAATAGTAGGATAATTTAAAGCAAGTTTCGAAAACGTGTTCCATTTTTTCCGATACCTAGTATAATTAGGGAGGGAATTCCGTTTTTATCAACATTCCCAACAGTTTTGTTGATTGCCTTGTTGGCCCATTTGTCGTTTGGCAATCATGCGCCTTATTTCTTGAGCCAACTGGGACGTCAGCATCATTTTATTTTTACATCAACACCGGGCATTGTATTTAAACATTCTCGTTAAACCGTCTGACGTTACCTTTAATACTGAAAACGTTCAAGTGATTCTTAATTAATGTTTGTTAAGTTAATTCTCGAAGCAACCTTTTAATTCCCAATTACGAGAATCTCGAAACTCAATTTCACCCGATGTTAGGTAAGACCGAGTTCAATTAACTTATAATAACTTGAGGAGTTTATGAGCATATCGATACGACGCGACGGAAATATGTATTTGAACCGTAGCACCCATTTAGATTATGTGCATTACATACAAATATGTGAGATAAGTGTTGAAGTGTAATGATTTAAATTACAAAGTTATCGACATGTTCACATGCTCGATCACGCACAACTTGTTCAATAAGGTGGCGCGATGGCGGTGTCAAGACAAATGTTAACGGCATTCCTAAGTCTTCATCGGAAATGGTGGCGTTAGAGTTAGTTGGTATGTTTGCAATATTGTAATCGTTGTGGGGGGGTACCAGTACTGGATAACATAAGAATGCAGATTAGCGTGATCGACGCCGCATTGCCGATGTTGGGTAACTTGAAGCAAGCGACGAGGCGTTTGCGTCACGAGACTGACGCGGCACCGCGACCGACCCGACGCCGCCGTCTGCATTATGAACACACGCTGCACTGCATAATGCACTTGTGTAATTAACTTTATGACAATCGATCGGCCTACCTATTTTCAAGGCTGAATATAAAATGTGGAAACTTCTTTGACCTTCTATAAAACATTTCGATTAAGACTTGACTCAGCTAAAACGTAACCGGCATTATAAAATATTCACGTCATCACGCCTCTATTTTCCGAAGTGGTTGGTTATTAAACTTATGAGGCTATTGCCGTCACTCATTTACCAGAATCTTGTGACAGGCAATCAGTCAATAGAGCACGATGCTGCTTAGACCTGTGTTTAATTTATCACGTCTAATTCAATCAGTGTAGATCAGTGTCACTAAACTACTGCGCAACGACAGCTGCGTCTAGGTTTCAATTGAGCAACTCTGAATACATTTTTTCTCTGCAACCACAGAATTGGATCACCGGGCGTGACGAGAGAATGAAGATAGTTGAGATTAAATTTTATCCAGATACCGTCCCGTTACAAACCGTCATTAGCATCCAGTGTGTTAGAACCTTAACACCAAGACTAATCTAATCTGGCCACGGTCTAATATTAACCAAAACAATCGATTATTACATCTTGTGCAAAGAGATAAGAACCCTGTCACGCACGGGTATCGGGCGTGTTTCGAATGGGTATTGTTCTCTAACAGCCTTTAATTGCGTAACCATTTCAAATTTATGTTCAGCAGTAACTATTATTGCTAGCCCACAGGTACCTTTAATAGAAGTAGAAGTGGACTCACATAGGAAAAACATATGTATATTCATTTAAATCGTAGTGGACATTAGAATTATGCAGGTCACAGCTGCCCATAAATATTCCTAGCCGAGAAGTCGTTATACTCGTTACACGTTTCTAATCTTGAACGAATAGTTCTATTATAAATATTTTCTTCTTGACTAAAATAAAGTGTATCAAAAAAATTACCGATGTGTATTTCAATATAACAGTTGAGGGCTATGCCATGAATCGTATCTACAGCAAGATGAAGGATAATGATAGTACGTGCATTTAATTAAATTATAATCCACTACTGATACCTAGTCAGAACTGGCAAAAGTGCAACAAATGCTAGCGGACGTACGACATGAGATACAGGCATTATTTATTACAAACAAGTGTAATATGAGATGTCTGAGCTGTGACATGCTAAGCCCGCTATCGGTAATGTAATGCAGTGGCCGACGTAACTAATATCAGCTGACCGCAGCCAGATAAGTAAGAAAACCCTACATCACCAAACCACAACCACGTTGAGCGATTTTATAATTACAAACGATATATTTGTTCAACAAAGGCAAAATAACCGTACAAAGTTAAAAGGAGGGCGTTAGTAAATGATCTATCTTTCATCTCGCGGGTAATTGCACGCCTACATAAAAGTAGTCAAGACGAATTAAAATTCTACGTGGTACAATTGGCGAGCACAGAAAAGATCCTTTTGAACCGTTTAGTCCTTTAAGGTCCATTGTGTCTGGCGCGTGCTGCATCTCGACGATTGCCATTTCAAAAGGAAATTCGATTTGCTTCTTCTCTAGCTATTTCCTCTATTATTTTTGTAGGTGCTGTCGCTTAAGTCCGGTTCCAGAGACCTTCCAGTGAAATTTCGTTTCGGTTGGGGACTGAATTTCAATTTGCTTTATTGAATAGACTTTATTGCCATAAATAAGTGAATTAATTGTTTTCAATAATGAAGCCGTGTAACGGAGACAATATATATTCCCGCCTTAGAACAAATTCCTAGCTACCGCAGGTGCGAGCTTGTAGCAAGGGCTGCGCTCGGAACCCCGCCTGGCAATTGAAGCCCCCACTCGAAGGCAATTTCCTTTACATTAACTTAATACTGGCGTTATCACTACGCTACGCTTGCTTCACAATCTAATATAACCACAGGGAAGTGATATCATGCACAACATTTGTCTGTCAATGCCACTAGTAGTAGCTGCTAGATGTGTACGAAATAATTGCTTTATTATAATAGATAACGTAATAATACTATTGAGATAAACAAATATTCGATATTTTATTATAAAAAAAGACTTTCAAAAGTTCTCAGTCTTCTCGTTAAGCAGAAAAACCGTTCGCAAAAAAAACAGAATCGAATTTCTCAAAAATATCTTACTTTGGAAAGTACCGTCAGCCGCTAACAGAGCGGCACCATTTACCTGACTGTATTTGTACATTCATCTGCAGTCTGCTTCCTGTTACAAGGCAACAAAAACTCAGGTACAGATTTAACAGTATAAACCAAATATTCAAGTATACATTATATGTTATTTTTTGAAAAATTACTGAGTACTTAGGCTTTGTATTATCTCTACACGTCTGCTGATCTTTTGTCGTGTTTATAGGCTGCTTAGATTTTTTAGATATTGGAGCCTATTTAAACATGGTATTATATGGTTTACTTTTTCTACTGGTCTAGTATAAGTTAACCTTATTTAATACTTTGAATGTTTGCATTTCTGTAAATACGAGATCGATCAGTTTGTGTAGTGTCCGGTTGAGCTCAATTTCATTTCGATTAAACAAAGACGAGAATTCAATATGCATACAAAAGACGAAAGCAATATAAATATTTCAAAACAGTTATTTAAAAACGTGCGTTCAAAATAGTATTTTTAAACAAAATAATTGATGGTATACGTGAGAAATGAGAAAATTGTTCTGATTCGTAAACATAATTACTAACGGCGAATACAAAATAAAATCGTGACCGAAATCAAGATGTATTAAGTGGATTAAGTGTGACAGCGATCGAAAACTAAGCATTCAATTGGCTGACTGTAGGCGGCATGTAGGCGAAAATACGGGGGCTACACATGACTATCTCCAAAATATTCAGTATACATAATTAAACTCGATTATCTGAACAATGAACCTAAATATAAGACGGCATCTAATTAGGTTCTTGCCAAAAAATAAAAACGAATTGTAAAGCCATGTTTTCTTCGTCAACGGTTAGCGAGATAGCAGATACCGCTTATTGAGCCTTGAACCAAGGACACTAAGGCTGCAAAGGTTAGAATAAAGCACTTATTGTAACACCGCTAGCGTAAGCTTTGGGCAATATATATCCCCAGACCAAAAAAAACTATTATCCACGTGCTCCTTGTCCAGAGCCGCGGCGTCAATGTTGTTTGTTTTTATTAGAACCAAAGATTATCAGCTTTACGCGTGTATAAGGAATGATGCGTGTGAATGAAGCAAAGAAGTATGCCAGGATCGTAACAAATGGAAATCCGTGGTCTCTGCCTGCCCTTCAGGGAATCAGGCGTGACTTTGTGTATTATCAGCTAAGTCCTTTTTAGACATAAAGTGGGCGGGATATGCGCACTTATTAACGTTCCAAGGCAATGGATGTAAATTCTATCAAAACAATTTTGCGTTTTCTCCCATATAGCCAAATACGAATGCTGAATGATTTTTAGCGCCCCATATCGTCATATTATGTCATAAGCACTTTGAGGCACGTATTCCGACACATGTTCATGTCAATATGCGAATAACATTACATTTGGTTACCTGGATTTTCACGACATTCTTGCTACGCGAATTTGAGATCAAAACCTTTTGCAATATGGTTTATGTTACCAAACCGAGAGTTGATATTAAAGAGGTTATGAAAACGTGGATGTGGGTAAATGTCCGGAGATCCTGTTGTTGGCGAGACATGCCGCTGGCAGACTGTCAACTGTCAATAGACAGCTTCCCCTACAAGCGAGCATATAACGGAAACCAAAAGACTAGAAAAGGTCGAGTGACAGACGTGAAATGAACAAGATGAAACATGAATTGACTATAAATTACAATACTTTCAAAAAGGCTCGGAATATTAAATAAGTGTTTATTTGTGCGTAAGACATGATGAATTTCCGTGAAGCTCACAAACTGTAGAGTCAAATAAATAAGCAATTTAATAAAAATAAATCATATTAGGCACATAAAATACGAGTAGGGATAACCCAAGAAGGCGGAAGCAGCCTTAGGTTTTTTCGTTCAATAGATGACTGGCAAAGAATGTGTCACAGCATTAAGTTTGGATTTTTTATACCTAATAACCTTGTATAGAACCATCCTAGTTACATCTTTGGATCCTATTCATGCAGTTTCACACATTATTAAGTTCTGTTCAATTTAGAACCTGTATGGTTAATGCCAATTGTATGCTACCTACACAGACATTACGCCGCACTGGCTTGGAACATTCGCCATCCAAACCACTAATCACACAATACATAACTGCAATTGCAAAGTATAGACGGGTTGGTGAGTGGCTGTCTTCTATGCTATTGGTTGGAACTAGTTGCTAATTTGATACCAACTTAGGAAATCAGGACATCCCGTGAACCAGAATAAACCCCAGTCAAGCAACTGTTAAAAAGATTGCTAATATTCGGTCCTCTAATAATTTATGTAAATGCGAAAAGTCGAAAAATGTAAGGAATAACCAAAACTTTTGAAACGCTATCATCGAATTAGTTATAATCATTGGAAATGCAGTCTATGAAGAAGTGCAAATCTTAGATAATCTCATATCATAGTTAATAGAAGTAGCGTACCAATATTGGCATTGGCCAAGAATGATTGCGTTATACAGTAAAACGCAGTAGCCACAGGTATAGATAGATATTGGACGAATTCCGGTGTACAATGAGGTCGTCCCACGCAAAATGGGACATCCTTCGCTCTAGTTGCATGCGTTGCATTGTTCTTTCGCAAGCTAGCGCAGTGTAGAGCATTAATTAATCTAATTTGTTTACACAATGATCGTTATAACTGTAGCATCGCCTTGAATTATTTTCTAATTGAATCAAGATTATCGTAGCGTTCAAGAATTTAAATTGATCAAAATTACGTAGACCGTCTGCAGAAATATGCATACCGTAGCAAAATTCTATACAAAATTATAATTAAATCTTTGATGATAGATACGAGCAAAATATTGATTGTAATAGCATTTTAGTGGTTTTTCACAAAGTTGTTTGTAGATTTACTTTTAGTAGTGATTGGCCCAATGGTCGAAATCCGATCATAATTTAATATAATTAAGTAACTGAAAGTTGTAAGAGTTGTAACACACAATATAGGTAACAACATACATTTTAACTTGATCCTATAGGTATAATAATAATGCATTTGCGGTCCGCATTTTCTCCAAAAGTAAAAATGATAGATCATCAGGATTATCCGAACTGGCCATATATTAAATAAATATTCATTATACAATATTGTGAAAAGGAAAATGTTTTAAAATTAGGTATGCTCATTAAAAAACTAAATTTTAACTCTGATAAATAAATAATAGATAACTAAATTGCTGCCTATATTAAAGTTTATAAAGTTCTAACAAAATACTTTCCATATATTTATGAACCTACATCGATCAAACTAATATCGACAGTGTGGAATTTATTCGCATATTGCCTGCGGGATAACGTCGGGGGAATTCCGACGTGCCTGGCGACTCTTAATATGATTATTGAATCGTATAACTTTCTAGCAAAACATCTGACCTCAAACAGTGTAAAATCTTTTGTTAAGAACATTGCACTAACAACGAGGAAAGTTCATAATTGGATAATGGAATAAATCAAGTAAAAAAACCACTACCTGCGTCATAAAATTTCATCAAATAGTCGTTATATTAAAACTATGTAAAGTTTAAAAGCTGATTTCATGACATTACGCATTTATCCTAAAATCATATGTAATTTATGTTTGTTTGCAAGACGCTAAATTCTTTCCCGTTCACAGCATTGTTTCCGAGCTTGACCTTAAAGAGCCGACGCGACGGCCAGTGCGTAAATTGCCGAACACCGTCTATTCAGTAGAAAAACAAACGGTGTATATACAATACAACAAAACAAATGCCCTATACAAACTAAAATTATCACTACAATGATTCGTAATGAGTAGCCGATTGTTTACCATTGTCCACATATTCGCACATGTTCTAGGCAGGCCATCCCAATTCTCGGCACCATTGTCCTCCCACGAACAAAGGCCATATTCCAAGATGGCTGGCAAGTACAATCTTATCCACGTCCTTACCTAGTGGTCTTTAAAAAAATGGAATGGCCTGTCGTATGGCAATGGTTCTAAAGATGACCCAATTTGGAGACTCCCCAAGGCACCAAATTGCGCCTTTTACGAACGTGGCGTCGCGTTTCAAACCGTGAAAGCATACTGTGATTGCTTTTAAGTTCCGGTATAGGTAGATAGATACACCAAAATGTTTATAAGCGTTTTATTTAATTAAAACTCTATTCTAAATATTGTATATGGTTCTGCATGAGTATATGTATAGATGGATATAAATAATTGAAATCACTGCATCCTTTTCAAAATTATGCTATTTAGAAAAAAGTGATATTATTGGCATCTCAATTAGAATAGTGGGTTATTTATGAAAGCTAACCTTAAACCTCTATAACGTATAGCTTTTGCTATGTTACATTCCATTTCTATCTTATGTATTTTTATATTTTGTATCCATTAATGCAAACAGCTTTACTATTTTCTCATAACGACTAAAAGGTAGACTAAAGATTAGAAAGAGTAAATATTTATGAGAGTGTTGACATATTATTCGATATAAGTACAGTATTAAAATGTTCTATTGGGGAAGTTGATTCAAGTGTCAAGCGGTTTAACCGTCGACCCACAAGGAGGTCAAATGCACAAGCCTAACGGTGCTCTTATAATAGTCTTCGTGTGGTGAATGAATTATGGCCCGTTTCGTTTTTCACGCTATATCGTCCTTAAAATTACGGTGTTCGAACCCAAAGTGAACTAGAAAACGTCTTACACATTTACCTGGTTTACGCTTCACTTTAACAAAAACTGTTTCTTTGTCTAAATAAAATACATGCAAATGATGGACTAAGATAATGATAAAAACGATCAACTGTACATTTACAGCTGGAACTGGTTTTAATAATGAGTAGGTAAACATTTTAAGAATCTCTAGTATATTTAACTTTATCAATACTGCTTATACTACAATCTTTAAAATAACAATCAAACACGTTATTTTGACATTCAATAACGGTATGCAATAGAAAAAAATTGTTACATAATAATATGTTTAATTTGAAAGGAAGATTTTTTCTTAATCGATGGCCGAGGATTTTTTCATCTCTAGTATCATGGCCGCGTTACCAAGTAAGTAAATTAATCTTTAAACATCGTAATATATCTGCCGTGTGCGGTAGTTCGAACTGCAGCTCATAATTGCAGAAATCAAAGCACTTAGCTTCAGCGCTAATCGAATCTACGTATCATAATAGCTCAGTACCATTAAGCAATGTCGAAATGGTCTTTGATTAAATAAATAATAGAATTAAAAGCTCTCACTAAGCGACGCAGAAATCACGTTTTTAATAATAGTATTCAGTTAATACATCGAGGGCATCATTCCATAGGGGCGTATACCCAAAAATGCCATTTTTTTTTATTGCATTTTTGAAATCTAGAAGCGCGAATACACAATCTGGCTTGACACCCATATTTTTAAGTCTTATAGTTTTATTTATATTTAATAAAATATAAAGGGCGTATAACTTAAAACGACAAAAATAATGAAAAATACGTTATTTTTGTCGAGCCATATAGGCGTACAGTAGATAATTATCACTTTTCTTAAGAATTTCTTGGTGCTATTACAATACTTAGTTAAGTTAACCATTACAAAAAGAAAAGAAACCTTAGTCAAGTGTAAAATACAGCTTTTGTGTACTCTTATGTTCGTAAGAGCTGGTATATGATTTAGTATTTACCTCATCTTATGCGATTATCCAGGTCGATTTAAATTGGGTTCAGGTTAGGACTACGAGCTGTTTATTTAATCTTTTCGTTGAATATTGACGTCGTCTCGCGGGGTATTCACTAGCCTTAACGTAAATTAAAATGTAATTATGGCCTATAGCATAAATGGAACCATGTGTGATTCTAAAAGTCCAGTAATTCTACCTTAAAATATTTAACAAACCTTTCTTACTACGTCTATACGCTCCCTGACATACATCAAGACCTATCGCAGCAATTGTTTTTTCCAGCATTGTGTTAAGACCAATTTAAATTTGTTATTAGGCAGTTTCACACTTTTGTGCTTTTGGGCAGTTGTAGTATTCCAGCCGATTGAAATGGGTCTTAATCTCTCTACGCTAAACATTCAACAGTTTTTTTGATAGATAACACTTTGATTTCATACTTCAAAGAAACGGTTACATTACCTAAGAATATTGTGAACCGTCTTCTTAATACGTATTAAGAAGACGGTTCACAATATGCCCCTTATACTATCCAGAACTCTAAAACGTTCTAGAGTTCTAGACAGTATATGGGGCCTTGTTGAGTAGTAACTGGTATCTCAATGGTACCTGACTACATCCTATATAGTGGTACATACTGTACGCAGATATCTAAGCATCCATCCAAGCGAATGCTGGCTAACCATTGTTTTATTTCCCGTAAATACCGCTTTTCAAGAACATCAACTTATAGACGAATAGTCAAAAAATTGTCTTGGAATTAATGTTTTTTGGAATATTGGTGATTTCAGTAAACAACGAGAAAGCATAGTAGAGAACGTAAGTCGAATCGAAGTGGAAGAATACCGTATAAAAGGGGCTCTAAGTTTTACGCCTCCATAGAATTATTGGTGTTTTCATTTGTTTTGTCAAACCATATGGGCGTATTAATTAATTATTTCGAGATATAGGCCACCTAAAAATAATCCAGACGGTTATTAATTTAGTTTAATGAATATCGATTAATTTACCGTCACATTATTTAAGATACAAGTAAGAAAAAAATTATACGCCCCAAAATGTATGGTGAGTTTGAGCAGATACTTGTCTAATATTCGTTACGCCATATAGGCGTAAGGACCAAAAATACCATAAAGACATAAGCTACTTTCACAAAGTTTATACCATGATGTGTGTCACAATAATATATAATTTTCCTAAAAAATTCATTTCGATTCAACATCTCATTAAAAAGTTAGACAGTTTTTTGTTCCTCCTGAAAAGTAGCCAAAATTGGATACGCCCCTATGGAATGATGCCCTCGATATATTGACATAAGTTCTGCAGTTACTTTGGAATAATTACTAACTATGTACTTTAATTACGAGACCGACACAGCCCACATCTGGACATCTTTACGATTTTTATAGATTGTTCTATATCTTTTGTAAATTTCGAAAAACTATCTAACATTTCTTCTTCTTATCGGCACAAGCTAATTGTCATAATATGGAGACAGGTCTTGACATTATGTATATAAAAACCTATAAAGCGGTTCTGATGAAAATAATTAATTCGACCTAAAGCGAACACTGTCGCTAGAATCCTAACAAAGAAGAAAATGGGCTAGAGGCAACCCTACGTATATCATTAATAACATTCCCAATTACGAATATGATCTGGACGACCCTGTTAAGCCAGATCAACAGCATCTTTCGTCTAGACGTACAAGAGATAATAATGAGCTCTCAGCGTCGCGTCTCCTACCTATCTCCTAGGGTCCGATGAACCGTCTCGCCGCTACCCCCTACCTAATGTAAGCCACCCCAACCCAGTGCTAGTACCTATACGGGACTAACCTCCAAAATATTGAGTTGCAATGAAATTGACGAGGATTCAATTAAGATTTGTAAACAGCTGTTATATACAAACATTCTGTATGTATGTTTATTTATTACAAAGTATAGACTAATAACGAACTTACATAAAACTCATTATAGCTACTGTTTGAACCTCAAGACAATCACAGAGCGCATCATTGTATTGTTGACTAAAAACACTACGCAAACAAAGTACGAAATTGGATACAGCACTCCGTTTAACACTGAACGCCGGAAATAAACATATTACTAAAGCATACTTGATAAATAGACTTATGAATTATTCTTACTGCACCAGTTGTTTACACAATGTGGAGACGTATCGTAATTTAAAAAGTTTCCATTTTAAAGCCGTATAGTCTTTTGTAAGCGGTTCGGGAGCGTTTCGGAGTGAAACACTTCATTAAAAGATAAAAGGGAAACTTAAGACTTGGAAGTACTTTGTGTTATAAAGAAAGTTTCGGTCCAAGAACAATATCAAAACAACCTTCTAACTTCCCGTGAGTGAAGTATTGCTTTAATTTTAGTCCATGGGTAAGTTGTGGAATTTTTCTGCGTATAGTGGGACAGTAAAATTCTTCAGGCATAATGGAAAAAGTTTCACACATAAATGCGCTACCAGCGATGATAAGCATAAACTAGACGCTACTAAATTATACTGGCAAGTTATTTGATTTGCTTTGTAATTTTAATGCACCTTTGATTACGTTGCACACGAAACGTGAAACCTTTGCTATGCAACAACAGTTACGTATTATACATAAAATGGTCTGTATTTTAACTCTGCACTAACACTGATATTATTGTAACTGTAAAAGCTATCCAAAAGGAATACTTTCTCCAGTAAAAGCGGGATGTTCCTGGACACTGGCCAAGGCTGCACTCTCAACGATAAAGCCAGAGATTTCCGCAGAGAGCTATTCCGAATAGTAATTAAGTTTCATTGAATTATCATTGATTAATTAAAGGTGTGTTAAAGATACTTTAATAAGTAACACCAGCACATGAACATGTAATTTATACGTCTAGGTGTGGTCACATGGCTTATGCTAGAGCCACAGAACACAAAAAGGAGGTTAGACCAAGATAATTGATTTAACACATCGCGTCGTAGCGAAAGTACAGAACAATAATTATAAACTGTACAATTTAACGTGACATAATATAGAGTAAATTCATGAGAACAAAAACCAGTTTCTCTGTTCGTGATCTTGAAGGCTGCACGAAGATAAAACACTAGTGAAAGTAAGTTAACCAGGGCGGGGTGAACACGTAGCAAATACTCCATGCAATATACATGAGATGGTGCACGACCGTTAGACAAATAACCCAAACTCAGCATGATTTTGCAAGGAACCGTAATAAAACCTAACATCAGCTGACATAATTCAACACAAATGTACGATCAACCGAAAGAATAACGTTTCATCTAATATACATACCATGGATAAATATAACTTGGATTTACTACGAATATGCAAATGAATACATTTACACCGACCGGTTTAATCCCTCTTAAATTAAAAACATCTTGTGCACAACTAAGTTCGTTCATAGTTCCGCCTACGTGTTACTTTGTTAATAATAATGGGTGAAAAGTGGCAAAAAATAGTTCATTGTCATAGATGATACATGGTTACTTTTATGTGTTATATTTGAATAACGGTCCACAAGACCTTATTAACCTCACTTTAGGATGCCAAGATACATATTATAAACTCTATCATCGAACATCCAATGGTGCCGTTCGCGAACAAGTAATAGGTATACTGAGGGTCTAGGTAAATGTTTATCTAGATGTGAGGATAGGCAGTTCATTGCAGATCGCGGTTGTCAAGTCGCGGTATCGATTGCGGCGGGTGTTGCGCGCCGGTCGGCCCGGCGACGTCCTTGGCCCGACCACGCCGTCTCATACTCCCACCCCTTGGCTGACGTCACGCCCCACCCTCGTTGACATGCAGATCGGGTCATCTGTGACGTCACGTGTCACCCCGTTAACGCTATAAACGTGATGCATCATTGAATTTTTACGATAACTGGCGATGAGGGCGCTTGGTGATTGATTTTTTACACCGTTTCTCAATGTAGATATAGAACCTATAAGTTATTTGGAATTAGAATATTTCTGTAGACATGCCAAAACCTTTACGCAAGACTGAATATACGTATAGCTTTACGAAATACAAATTACGTTTTCTGACGTGAAGAGGGTGAAAATTATGAATTTATCATCGCATCCTAAATTTATGAAGCTGGACTGATTCATTTGGCAGCATTCACTTTAATTATGTACCACTAGAACCCAGGCTTTTTTTACATTGAATCAATATTTTTATTGAATTGTGTATTCTGTATGTTTTTTCTCTGCTGTAAAAAGTTAACACATCATCCATTACCGTTATAAATATAACTAAGTGTCTAGAAGATTTTTTATATCTAGTTACATCGAGTTTTGTGATATGATAGACCACTATCATAGCTTTGAAACTGGTAGACGCTAGGGAAATGCTTACTCACTTTTTGTATTTAATCGAGTGATATTTTTTCCAAATGCCTTATAATATAATGAGAATAAATTTGTGGGGCATTAGGTCATTAAACCTGTATAATAGTAGAAGCTTAGCATAGCGCTAGATGATTCCGCGTCGTGCACCGCTTACCTCGAACAAATTATAAAGAAAACATTAGCATATTTATAATAACTAGCTAGACCTATATCTTAGGCCGATGAACTCTAGAAAACTGTAGTAAATACAGCGTTCGTTGAAACCCGGCCAATGACTGATTAATCATGGCAGCCTACCCCGGTAGAGATGCAAAAAGACGATTACTTTGTATGATGTGAACACCCTTCGCATTATGCGATGATAAATTTTATGGAAAGATTTGACGATTGTACAAGCAAAACAATATAGAAGATTATAATCTCGATGATTTACGGAGCAAGTATGGCCTTGTCCAAATCGGTCAATGTTCACAGCTCTGTAGAACGTAGACAATAACAGACATGTAACTACGCAGGAAAGCGACTGTGGAAGCCGCAAATACCTTGTGTGATATTATCTTCTGTCGTAAACATGTTTTTATAGACGGTTCCGAAAAAATATGAAATGCAGATGAAGTATGAACTCAGACTGAGAATGTAAATCAAGTGTTCTGCGGGCCAGTGAATGAATGAGATATCACTCATGACTTTGTATCTATGCGTAAACAATGACGCGATGTATGTTAATGTTTTGGCGCTTCCGGTGCACACTGTGCCACTCCAAGTGGTATAGTATTATTTGGGTGCTCGTTCAGGATTTGACGGCAAGTTTGCGATGTGTTAGCAACAATGGAAATGGCATTCAATCAATTGAACAGGATGTGGTGCTACAGTGCGTCGACCGCGGCGGCAACGAACTTGACGCTCTATAGAAATTAGCAAGAGAGCGGGGTACTTTAAGAGTTCCCTTATATTAAGGTAATACAAAAACTATTACAAACAAATAAAACCGGTAATATTCCTGCTTTGGTATAAGTGAATGGAATAAGTAGTAATTTTGCCTTGTCGAGTTGCAACATTACAATCACAAGAAGATCCGCAAACAAAGGACAATGCGGTAGTTAGTTTAACTACTACCTAGTTAGTAAGTTGTTTATCTGCTTATCTAGCTATGTTTTGTAGTTTAAAAAAGCCAAAATTATTATAAAATGAATCAGCCTATTCATGGTATTGGTAATTGACGATATAATAGGGATCAATAACCTTATCATTGACAAACTATTGAGTATTTTCAGTGGACGTTATCATAGATGCCTACAAGTGTTTTACACGATCTGATAATATGATTGTGTGCCTCCGCATGCGGTCAAAGCATCAATGACGCTTGTAGGGACCAACGCATTGTTCTCCCGGGGGGCACTAACCCATATGCGCCGATTAGATATGAGAGACGCCACGACACGCCGCCGTCGGGTAAACACTCCTCACTTACAACGCAAAACGTAAACAAAACAATTTATAAAAACTTTTTGACGGTTTCGTAAACTTATTATTAATAAGGCACTGGGTGCCTTATTAATAATAAGTGAAACCCAAATTTTACGGACAAATTTTAATAATTCAAATATTACAACTTGAAATAAACTGTCAACATGAACGTAGCTGGTTTTTTGGCACCATACCAACGATTTTCTTTTCGTATATTAACGTTTTAATCGTTACATTCCTCGTGGCATAGTGTCGTGCTACTATTTGCGCATTGCGAATTTTAAAACGCTTCTGAACTGAGGGTAGATTCACACTGGTGTAGATGATATACGCGTCCCCATTTAGCAATCGTGTATCAAGGCCCATTGTTTGTACTGGTGTAGCACATTGTTCTGATGTTTTGTAGTGCAAACAGACAGCGCGTGGTGCCCGATAAGAGGACCCGATGCGAGGGGATCTTGTTATAATTTCGTAACCATAAAGCTGTTTTTGTTCTCCCATGATGTGGCAATGCCTGTTCAAACATTAAACTGTACGTAGGTGCTTACTGCGTACCCATTTACCGAGGCTGTAGAAAGTATTAACGACCAATAACACGTTAGGTATTTATGTATTATAAAACACTGTCAATTATAATATTTTCTGCGCAGTAGTAACTGTCAGCCTACTACGTTGAGTAAGCGTGGACTGTTTACCTCAAGATTAACTTGGAAAAACCATACTTTGAAACCGGACAAACGTAAATCCTGTTGATATGTCTTTAGTCACGTGTCTTAAGTATGTGACAACATTTAATAAAAATCATTATATATTGGACACTAAATATAAATAATTCGATCCTGTTATAATTATTTTAAAGGACAAAGGTCAAACGGACAGGAGACGTGCCCTCTACACTTTAAAAATTAATGTCGGGTGTATCCGGTGGAAACATTTAAAATTTAAAGCTGGTGACTTCGTGTATTGTCTGTTGGCTAATTTTTGCAAGCATCTGTCAGTGTAAATCAGAGGTATTCGGTGCTTACCTGGAACATATCTGTGTCGGGGTCTTCTGTGTATTCGACAATGACCGCTTGACTGCGGCTGAGTGTGTAGGAAATGGAGTGCTGGCTGGCATCGAGGATGGCCTTGCTGCTGTGCGGCGTCTTGACCACATAGTGCTTGGAGCGCCTCACTCCGTTCGCCTGTGGCCGCCGGTACAGCACGAACTTGCTGCGACGCCGACCCCGCTCGCCTGCTGGCAGGTATCCATTGTATCTGGAATAACAAAACCCATTGAATATCTGGGCGATTACAATACATTGCAATAGAGATTTTAAAATTGAGATATTTACAGATATTGAGCTTAACAGGCTTTTAAAAACGTATCCCGAAAATTAAAGGAAAATAAAAGGTGTAGATGAATTAAGCCTGATCAGTATTGTTAGAGGAAAGTATTAAACAATGCACTTAACCTCGTTATAATGTGAGTTAGACCTACTTTCATTACATTAACTTTAGAGAGCAAGTAGGTATGGTAGGCGTAGCTTAAACAATTAAATAGCTGTGCCAAGATTGTGACAAACCCGATCTATGTCATTGAAAGAACCTTCGAGAAAAAATTAAATGTGAGAGTTACTTATGAATAGCACCCGTCACATATTTTCTCATCCTTAGTCCTCCAAACTACAAAGATGTTATCAGGTTAGTATTAGCTCTCGACGGTCACAATTACAACAATAAGTGCTTAGTACTTAGTTATAGCCATTATGCATTAATCGTCGATGGGAAAGGTTAAACTTCCGTGAGAATTTGAATCGAACAATCGACTCGTACCGACTAGTATCTTTCGGCTCTATTCCCACAGCTAAGCATCTAAATATAAACATCGATATAATCGTTGTCATTTCAATTATTTCTTTGAATTTCCTAATGAGTTATTTCAGTTACGTGCATATTTTACATAAGTAATTTATTTATGAATTCAGGTTCATAACTCGACGCAAAATTTCAAGTTCACGTCGTTAGAGCACTAAAATGACGTCAAAGGCCGCGTTATATCATAGTAATTCATAATTAACACACGTCAGTAATTTAATTCGAGTAGTTCACACTGGTGAAGTATTTTTATTAAAGGCAAGAAATCACACAATGTTGACGGCTCGATGCTTGGGAAGCTGCAAGTGCAAACCTTTTGTGTGATGTTATATAAGTCGGCGTAACACACTGTCTGACATAAGATGTTTTTGTTAATGTTTATTCTAGTGAATTCCCATCAGCACGTTTCCGCAAGCAAGCCAAGTGGTTTTCACCTTTGCGGTTTATATAGGTCTGAAATTCTTTTATAATATTATTATCATACTTTTATATATTATAAGAAAATAATTGAAAAGCATCGATATTAGTTTAAACCCACACAATACACTAGGTACACTAAAAACAGTCAATAGCACCAATTATTATAAACATATTTACGTAATTATTTTGAAAAGGTTTTGAATACAATTATTCTTTATTAAGAATCTTAATTATATAGCATTTGATAAAATATCCAAGAAAGATCAATCGAAATATACTTTCTCAGCAGTCAATTTACCTTGACGTTCAAAATAGCGGCAATCAAAACTTCTCCGTCCTACGTTTCACCCCGGGGCAGCTATTGTAAAGGAAAATCGTTACAACTCATATTCAATATAATTAACCGCATTAAGTCCAATAAAGGCCGGGAGCCTACAATTTGTGGTTGCTTGGTCACCGAATACAGAAAAGGTAGATGGGCATAATGGCGTGGCACAAATATAGCCACGTCTATTATATTAATGCGTAAGAAAAACAACTTGGAAATAACCGAAGAGAAAGCAATGAATTACGTCCAAGCCATAAAATGGTTAAATTGAGTAAAAGCACTATTGTTTCCGTTAACAGCATAGGCCAACCATAAATCTGTATGTTTACTTAACCAATCAATAAGTGCGTACTATCTTTATCTAATGTCTATGTGAATAAATGAAACAAATAAAAATAAAGACAATTGAAGTGTTTAAAATAGAATTGTTTACACACCGGTAGGGCCTCGCACGACGATGGAAAATCCTATTAGAAATAAATCGATCATTGCCGACACATGAGTCCCGGACTCCCCCAGCCTTGTAGGCATACTATTACATTACTTTAAGCGGTAAGAAAATAGGGATAGCGTTTCGTTGTGCAACTAATTTGGAGCGACCGTACCAGGAGAATTGAATAATACATCTTAATGATATACACAGTTTGTTGTAGCTCAAAATAGACTTCATATAAACATAATATGTATTTGCACTGCAGTTCGACTATGCTAGCACGAACAGTTTTGTTTATACGAACACATCGCGTTTTAGTTGGTATGCTTGGCGTTCATTTTAACACGCTGAAGAAAAAGCTTGACATAATACAATTACGTATTTAGTTTTTAATGAGGGACTAAACTAGCATTGCAAGAAAATACCTTTATTTCACACATTTGCTACACGACAGCTTTTATAAAACAAAAACCCGGTATATAGGTTAGTGTAATACGTCAATACATAACATACACTGCTTAATAGGAAAACAATCCTAGATTTTAGATCAAAAAAGGGAAAAATCTGTATTGATTCGAGAGTTACGGTTTCCTTGACGGATTACTTCTTATGATGTATGTGTTCGAAGTCCTCTTACCCTATCGTGCGGGGATATCAACCTAAGTTATGAAAATTTTATTACAAGAATCTGTGGGGTATTACAAGCCCACGAGGGGAATGATATATAGAAGCGATTTCTACATTTTTTTATTTGCTCGAGAACCCTTATTTTGTGAAGAAGATTTTTACTGATGCACCTACTGGTTTAATTATATTTATAATCAAAATAGTATAAGACATGAAATTGAGTGTTTCAATGAAAGTACTCCACTGGTAAGTGGAGTCGGAAAAACTACAAACGTGGAGGCTCCTTCATAAAACCAATTAACTATTCAGCATCCCGTGATAATACTGTGCTCGTTATATCACTTAATCAAATCATAAGCATCTATTCATAATTATGTGTACACAAAATAAACGCGAAACTTATAATTGGGTCCATATTTAGATAGTATAGGAGATCACTAGAAAAGGAACATACTTTGTAAACAGAGGCTTAATAAATAAGCAATATTACTTTGAAATAAATAACCTGACAAAATCAACTGTAACAGGTCAGATCTCCGAATGCTCAGTTCCCGGTTAGCTGAGAATAATGTACATTGTACCGTATAGATTTCATAAATATTTCGTTTCCCAAATTCGTTGCAGAACACAAAAGTATTTCATTGCCGTTGCGGAAAACTAATTTCACGCTCGTGTTATTACATTTAAGGCTAAGTAGGCACTCTCGAATTTCCTATAACATTAAGATTATACTAATAATTTACATTTAGATCAGTAGTCATAAAAAGCTGCAGAAAAAAGAGTGTAAAAACAGCACTATTTATTTGTGGAGGAAGGGATGTGGAGTTCCTCCAACGAAAAGGGAAGATCTTCCAACCAGGCGGTGGTGTGCCTGGTGGGCCGCGGCGCCCCACTTCTCAACTTGGGGCGGCTGTGTATATGCTAGCGATCATGCGATTACTTCGCTAGCGCGATGCAGGATTAGCTATGTCACTCGTCCTTCGACGTGTAGATGTCGCTACATATTAAATGATTAATTATACAATAAAACATAATATTATTGATAGCGGATTTTCTTAGTTTACTAAAAATGTCCCGTCTCAGTAGCGAGGTACCTCGCTAATGCACTGCAACTACAACTTTACTGAGATGATATTGATGAATTATGAAGATTGTAATTGTGGGTTCTAAACGTTATTGTTATGGATTATTTTTACTAATAAGTTTAAAAGTATTTTCTAAATTGTAATGTTATCAACTTAAATGTCTACCTAACAATATGAACAACTGTTTAGTAAGGAAAACAATTTTATTTAATAATAATAAAAAGTTCGTAAATAGCCTACATTCTACAGTATAAAATTATGTTCATTACTTCACAAGTAGCAGGCCAAATACTTTGCACGTTTTGTATATCGTGAAAAAACTCGCGCTCGACGCACGTGACCGAATGTTAACTGTGTCCAAATAACTGAAAACAAAGGCCACATTAGCACAAAACATGTGAATTTGTTCGACCTTAGTTCTCAATCAAAACAAACTGAACCAATACACTTTCTAGAAAGTGACGTTTTATTAGTACCTACTTCATAACTTTAGACGATAGTTCTCGAATTACCTTCGATAGTCTGGCAGTATTTGTAAATTGTAATCAAAGTTTTCGTCAAAATGAAGTAATTAAGCATCCGTTACCCGAAAATTGGATTAGAAAACGTATTTTTTGCGCTAGTACTGTATGTACGTGCTAGCTGTTAGCGGTATATTAATATACACACCAGTAAACGGTTATCCACTAAGGCACTAACACAAGCACACAAAGAACTAAACGAAGTTATTCGGTATGCATGACGGCCTGATATCTAATTGAAGACCAAGTACATTTTTGTACATTTCATCGAAGATTTGTAGTCCATTCAATAGTTGAAATTAAAAAAGCCAGTTCTTAGGGTACCTATTTGTTTGGTGTACAGATTGCTTTGCTTTGTTTGCTGACACCCACTATATATATCTAAATATTTTTTATAGATGCTGACTGGGGATCATGAAGTCCTTTATAACCCTATATTTAAAAGTAGTATTACCTGCAAAGCAGGAGACAACGCAGACGCAACCCTATTCAATTTGGAAGTAGTTAAATTGTGTCTGATGTAATAAATAAGCCGAGAAACGCATATAGCTTATGATTTTAACGTAGCATAGTAGCGAAGTTATTTTGGCAGCAACGGGCGCTCGCGCAGACTTACTTCCGAGACGCATCACATCTTTGTCTGCGTGTCTGACGCTAAGAAATTTTCAAACGCATTAAAATTACGTCACATTAGTTTTAAAACACGAACATACTGTAAAATATTTCGTAATCTCGTTTTACTGCTAACAATAAAGAAACTTCTTGTACTTTTTTACAGAAACATTAAAACCCGACATACTAACCTATTAATCTGATAGTTTTGTTGCATTTTATAGGTGTTATTCTGGAGGCGTCGCGGTCGGCTGATGATAATTATAATGATTTCTTTCAAATTCTGAATACGCGAGTAGAATTTTACCAGTCATGTCGGGTATAATATTGAATAAAATCGTTTTGTTCAATGTAATGCCAAAAACATAATATTACAAGTAATAAATGCCTATGCATTTTGAACGTACTCCACCAACATTAGTGCTACAACCATTATAGATCTATTTTAAAGATACCTACCTAATATTCACACATTGTAATCAATTTCATTACGAATGTTTAGTTATATCGTTTCCTCTGGAAAACGAAAGTAAATTGTATTACCAAATCAGGAAGTTAATTTATAAATTAAAACGTGTAAGCATGCATCATCATATTGCAATTGCAACCTTAAATTTTGTTGATATTTAATGAAAATTCCTTTTAAATTTAAACAAATATTTAATTAAATTTTGTTGTTAGGACAGGAAGTCACCGTTGCAGTTTAATACCAAAGGTTTATGGATCGTACACAAGATTAACAATATGTCTATTTCATGTGTCTGGTCTAGGTTTACGGAATATTGCTCGGCTGCTACCACGACCCCAGCACATTGATGAGACTGGTGGTTTTGGCCGAAACGAGACCGGTTACAAACCAATTGGAAGAAGTTCCAACATGGATAATGGACCTCTAAGATTTCTTTATTAAGACGTCGAATTCTTAGTCCCAACGATATTCGAATAAAATCTTCTATTTTCGTTAACAATGTTCTATTACCAATTTCTGTTTAGCCGTATCTTATCGATTTCAAAACAATTGTAGGTCAGCTAGGTTACGTTTTCTATATTCCATTTACAGAGATAGATCAAATTCATGGCCTCCACGCAACAGGAGAAACCAAGCTCTGCGGTCAGCTGGTCTTGAACTCGATTTACTTATAACAATTATTATGAATTCATGTCATGACCGTGATTATGAGAATCCACATGCGTGCGGTATGTAGATTACAGAAAATAAGTACACCGTTTGTTTTGATCACGACGCAACTATTTATATGCTTGTTTGATAGTTATACTTATGTATTGTGTAATTTATTCGGATATGGGGGTCATAGGTCGAATAACATTATCGCTGATACGTAAGTAGTATATTATCAGGATTCAAGGATCCAAAATAACATAATGTCAGAGTCCATTACGGTGTTTTAAATGAAACCGTTCGAGGCATAATCTTATCTTTTTCATATTTATTGAAATATGTGCTATTTTTTTTATGACACATGTAGGTAAATTAATATGTAAGTCTAACATCTTCGATCGCTGCTAAAATTATCATAATAAATGAATACTGATACATTAGTACAGTGCCACGAAAGAGTAAACAGCTCAAAAGGCTTGGTATGTACGTCAAGCTAAGTCCGTAAAGATTAAACAAAACAACACTGTGTCAGTGATGTCATCTAGCTATGCTAAACATTTACGCAGAAGCATGTCTGATTAATACCAAAACCAGATCAAACTTGTACTAATTATAAGTAACCTAATTTCACTATAGTGATTATTGTAAGATTTTTTTTCAGACGCACTTTCATTATAGTCTGAGTTGCGACTAAATTAAGTTTTTCCAGAATTACCAATATCACGGGACAACGATTATAAAAACATTTTAAGTTTTTTTTATTTAGGCCTCTTAGCCTGGTTGATGAAGATGAAAAGTTTATAATAACCTCGTAGCCTAAAATTATTTACTAAACTCAAGTGAAAGATAAAGAAATAAACAAAAACACGCGTCGTCTACAAAAAACAGAAACTTAGTAAATAAACGCAGAAGTGGAATAATGTATTATCATTAAGTACAAAACAACACGGAAGAAAAAGATAAAATGTCTACCTTAATCCAATTATTGTTGTCTCAGTAAGTTTAATGTCCTAGACTTGAATAAAACAACAATAAACTATTCAACAAAGACTTTTTTTTATCTAAAACTACGCAGCTTTGTCATGTCTTTAAGTTCAACAAGATAGTTTTTAATTAATTACCTATTAAAATTAGACGTAATTATCCTCAGACGTTTCATTATTTATAAACAAAGGATTTCTCTGTACTTACTTTATTTATCTTTTTCCTTTATCTTGGAATGTCAACATAATAATATGTAAATGAAATCAATGAACAAATATACTTATTACTTTTCTGTCTATTCTTTTCAGTCTAAATCCAATTCTAATAACACGATTAGATTTTCCTGCAAACTTCAATTTTATTCCAAATTGGCATCCATTTTGTTAGACAATCTGCGCAGTGCCATAAAATTGATGTTTATTTGCTTTGATTCAGTTTTATAGGAATTTTAACTTTCCCCGGTGCGTCTTAAAAGAAAGCATAAAATGTTTTACGCAACAAACATACTATACCTATAATAAATTTAATATTAGGTATGAATATTTATTGCATGTTTTATTTGTCACTTTACAGCTGCAAGCACACATTTCTTGCCTTTTGTTAAAAGTCATGTTGTGACATTGTTTTAAAGAACTGGCCTATTCTTAACACCCACATTATTTATAATTATATTTTTCGTACTCAAGAGCAGTCGTATTATACGATAAAACAATAAAACGTATCAAAGAAACTAGACAGTACACCCCAGAGCCTTCAAACCTGGATCTCCTGACTACAAGACATACACTTTAACTATTAATATTATTAACGGAAATCAGAACATATTGAGCCCGAATGCGTCTGTTGGCCGGCCATAAAATTCGTTCAACTGATGTAATCTTCCTGTATCACAACCATGGACCGTTACTGCTATCAATCACGATGTATTTGTGATTGATACTGTCTGTCGTCTCGTGTATAAGGCTTTTAGAGGGTGACAATCATAAACGACATTAGCTCAAAGGAAAATTACATTATATCTACTCTTGTCATCAAACTAATGGATAATACCGGTTCAATTTTAGTATCAGAATAATATATACTCATAATGTGCTTTGAAATAACCAGGGTTTTGTTATAGCATACAATTATGACAGCGACATATTTATGTTCATCATAAAGGTCACAGACATGCGACACGTTTCACATATCTTTTGGTTCTGGGTTCCGGATTGATGGTTTACAATCAGCATCACTTAATGGGGTAGAGCGGGGATTGATGTATACTGCGGGAGAACGATTGATTGGTTGGGTTCAGTTCTGGGTGATTGACCATTTTTTACATCTAAACCACACAAGCGGATAATAATGGTACCAGCCTATTCCATAAGCCTGTTCTATTGTAGGAAAAAGGTTTATTTTCTTACAGAAGGACCTATATGATATATTAGGTTTCTGTTTATTTACCTTTTAGTTATAACAATTATTCTAACAAAATGCCCCGTCTTCCATGACTAAAACTTGCACCTTCTCTAGACTAGTGGCTAGAGGTGCCCCCCGCGTAAAATGTATATTCTGAATATGCAGTTATACATATAACAAAATGTGAGGGATCTAGGACAGACGCCTAGAAATAAGAAGAAGACTAGATATATATCACATGATTGATCTATTCTGATTGGCAGCTGAATACTTTCAAAGCTTCACAAAAGCTTCGAAAATATATGAATATTAACAATCATATCAATGTAAAAAACAAGCACAAATCGTATAAAGTTTTTGCTATGAAACGAGCGCTGTGATTACTGTATGCAGGCTTCGACGCAGTTATTACAAAATATCCAGATCAAATATGCGAGCTTTTAAGCGAGCGTTACAAAGTAAAAACTATTGTACGGAAAAATATCTCGTTAAAAGTTGCATTGTGTTCTCCGATTGTTTGCTAGCAAAGTCACAGAAAGTACTAGCATTGACTGTCAGTGTTTGATAAATTAGTATGAAAACAAAAGCTTTCTATAATGATAGGAGAAATTAGTTGCATGGCGCAACGTTTATAAAAAAACAAATGCGTATCTAGGTGCAGGATTTGCTCTCACAAGCGCGTCTTCTTGCCTTGTACTCGCACGCCTTGCTTCTACACGTAGATAACCGGACAAAGGATAATACGAAGAATGTACTGATACGACGCAAAGAACCTCAGTTATTTGATCGTGCCTTTGTTTCTATGCTGTCGAAAGCCAAAGGGAATAGTTACATAAAATTGCTCATTAACCTTTCTGTAGTTATATTATTATTTACTTTAATAGTAAGAATAACGAATATAGGAATATTTATACCTTATCTAAGTCCTCATCCCTTAGATCTTCAGACCATGGGAGACAGTTAGAATTCATTATCGTTATAGATGTTAGTCATCGTATATCAAGATTTATGAAGACAAGCTTAATTAAATTTACGAAGAAACGTTAGCATTTGTTCTTGTAACGAATAAAAATAACCTAATTTACCACAGTTAGTTTACCCTAGTTACCTAGGGCCTATTTGCAAATACCAAGACACTGAATCAATCACCCTTTTTTCTACTCGAGGACCAAGGGCCATGCGTTAAGTAGATCGCACCATATTTAACTCAATTTAATTGGAGGACGATTAAAATAGGTTTCTTCCTAACATTGTATTCCGATTTCTGTGATGTGATTAGTTCTCCTTATTGGGTATCTTGTTGAATGTTACAACACGATATTCATCTTTTCCTTATCAAGTGGTTTTTACGAGACGCAACTCAAAGAGACTGCTATACGTTACTGAAGTATAAAGAGTTCATTGCCTTTTACGATCTGATTGGTATCAATATATTCTGATATAGTCGGACAAAGAGACTATTTCATACAAGATTTAAGTAATTCGCAACGTCAAATGCGAATACCTACGTATTTAAAATAAGGAATGTATTGTTTTCAGAATGTCACACGAAAGTAAAACGACGAAACTGTGTTCTGAGCACAGACTAACAAGTAACAGGTTGTTTGACAACATAAGACAATGCTCACCCGAGTATAACGAGTTCTCCATATTTGACGAGGGGCTTTGGCTTCTGTTCCGAGCCGCTCTCGCCAGCTTCCTCCAGTATTGGTGAGTCCGCACTGTCCGCAGCACTGCAACAAAAAAACATTGTTAAAATTATCTTTAAGTAGGTAATAGCTTTTTTTAAATAGTTAATATATTATATACTTAATTGATCAACAGCTGATTAAGAATAATTAATTAATGATTACAATCAGATATCAAGATACAAAATTACAAATCATGTTTTATCAGAAAAAGCATTGTCCGAATCATTACTAACATGGTTACCACCCACAATATTTTATTTAGTACCCATGTACTTCCGCCCAAGTGAGATTTTATTGATATGACGGGTCAAACCTTTGGATCAGGCCGAGAAACTGGTCCGAGACAGCTGTGGGTCAAGATTAGTAGTAAATTATGACCACGCCCGCCAGAACCGGTTGCGGCCGATGCACCGACGCTTACGCAAGCTACATAAACCTAACATTTGTTAAGTACCTCAGTTATTAAACAATAAAACGTTCATAGCCCTCTATTTATGTCTATGAAGTAATTAAGCGGGGACTAACATTTTGCAACTATTAGATTTGCTTTGTTCTCCAGCCTAAAGGCAACTTAGTGTTTTGAGTGCTTTATCGATCGCATCGACGATAAGTTATCGGTGCCTGCCTGCGAACTAGGCCACTCTATCTCTAAACACACTTTCAGCATCGAGGTACCTGCGGATGGCATAGTTTGACTATCGCTTTTGTTGTGACCGATTAGATGGTAATTGTTATTATTATTTTGTAATACGAGGAAGACAAAGGATTTTTTTAGATGGCTTCGGTCATAAAAACGTTACTAATTAAACGAGATGAAGGATAGCAAGGACAGCGCCGGCCTCAGTGGCCCTGATTACGGGCACGGGGTCAAAGCCCTCCGCCTCCAGCCGCCACCCCCTTCTCTCCCGGCTCGACGATAGGACACTCTGCTAATGCCGACCTACAATTACCGACGCCTAACATTTAAATAATATTCTCTGGACGGTCCATTGTCGACGTGGAATATTGAATTATTTTATACAAAGGCGGCGAGGCTTTGAATCATATTGAAAAAAATGCTACTGATTGCATTAAATTACACAGCTGGATAGTCTAGGTAGATCGTATAACGATAGTAAGTGTTCCTTGTTTGAGGCATTACATAAAAACGTGGCATTAGATTCCGTGACAACAACAATTAACTTCATTTGCATGTCTGACTATAATATTTTCTACATATTTCTTCCGCTTGTCTCACCTTTGTCTAGTGATACCATTTTTGATCTTATAGTTTATATGATTTAGTAATTTGAGGAAATCATTAAGACGTAGACAGTTATAATGCAATAGGTGCAATCGTGTAAATGTGTAATCGTAGTATTAATTCTGCGAATTAGTACTATAGAAGTGAATCAGCTCGTCATAAGGGTGACGCCAGCCTGTCGTACCGACTGTTCGGCAAACTAAGCACGTGGCGATAAAAGGCTACGCTGCATCCGGTTTCGTCGCAACACACCAAATGCGGCGAATGTGGGAACGCCGGAAGTTTACGAAGAATCACTTCTACACGACGAGAATTCCTTTGACTCATTTCTTTAAAGACAAATGAATAATATAGCAGGTAATATGACACAGTACATACACCTACGCAACTACACGCTTCACTATCCCGAGCTTCAAACCAGTTCCCTACGCACAGATTCATTGAAGTTGCACTTGAAACAACTAAAACAATGAATGTTGTAACGATATTTTAAAATGTGCAGTTGAGTCCCTTGCGTCTGCACTTTCACCGTTCGCGCAGTCACGATCTCAAGACTAAGCTCTCATGAAGTCAGACTTAGAACACTTTCTACCTCGACCACCCGGTTAGGCTTTGATGCTGATCTGCTAACTAAATTATCATTCATTTGTGTTTAGTTAAAGAATTCCGTCTTCTCCACATCGTGTAATGTATAGGTAATTGTACCATATTTATGATGTTTTTGTGCAAAATTCCTCTGAGGTATTTATATTTCTAGGGTACAGAAAGAGCAATCATAAAAGTACAATATAAACCTTTGTGCATCGCTCTGTAGTCCAGATTGTGTTATAAAGGACATTAAATTGACAAATGTCCTCTATATGAATGGAGATCGTAACACAATGGGCACGCTATAACGGATAAAATATACGTAGGCAAAGGTATTAAAAGTGTAGGTAGAGTAATCAACTGCCAATCGGCAACGGACGATGATCCAACGGTCATTTTTTACAAGAGGCGGAAATTACTTTGAATCAGCGCTCTATCCGGACTCGAAGCGATTTATGTCTGCTTCGGATTTGATGACACAATTTACGTTGAAAATATTTAGATACTATCAATGAATACCGATTTGATAAATGGTAGGTTATAGAAACGATAGATCATAACAATGTAAAAAAAAAAAAAATGTGGATTTACATGTGATGCACGTAATCGACATAAACCAATGTTGATACAATTCTTAGCGTAACCTAACGAGGAATAATGTAATTATATTATAGTCTTTATTAAATTCTGCAACTTCCATAGGTGTGTCTGTCACGATGTATTTACTACTAGCACGTACCAAATATTATGGTTTAGAAACTAAACTTAGTAACTGGAACCAATACAGGATTTCAGACGTCGAAATTCCTCGTTCAAAGTGGGTAGGTAGTATTCAAAGCAACAGCTTTAACTAATAACAAGTAGTTAGAATCCAAATGAGTTCAATCACACATCGATATCACGAAGGCAGAACTTTTGGACGTAATCCAAAAGATCGTGTTATAACGTGTGTAATACCATAAATTCCTGCGGTAAAGCTTCAGTCAGGAAGAAAGTAGGATTTTCATTCCTAGTAACTTGGTCTTAATCAAAGAATTTTGCTTAGATTACGTTCGAAAGGGGATCCAACTACAATATACAACGACAAAAAGTATAATAATTTTATGACATGTAACCTATTATAATATGACCAATTTTATCATGATGATGCATTTATTTTATTCAAATTATTTCCTTATAGCATGGAAAAGCCATTCTCCAAAATGTTGGGTAGGTTCTTAGGTAGTTTTCTAAACATAATAAACGGTGACTTCATAAAGTTTCTTTTGTAGTGGCCTGGGCCACCCATATTCTCAAGTGGGTGTCGACAACGGCGACTAAGGGATTGCATAGTTGTGTTTTACTGTGCATAACATTATCCCATACATTCAATTCTCTATGATCATGACATGATCAAGGGTTCCTTGATTAGGTATAACAATTTTAACTTAAAACTGTTTATATTATTTGAGCCACAAGATCATTGCTTCTATTCTACGACTCAACAACAAAACAAATTCAGGTGGCATCGTCACGTCCGCGTCGGGGGGCGAAGAGCCATTTGAAACCGCAAGGTATTTTTTTTTTAAATTATTTTAAGCAATTGCAATAGTGCAATAGTGAAGTTAAATAATAAAATAATTAAAGGCCCGCCTGGTTAGCTACTTTTAGTTAGGTGTCACTAAAAGACTAGTCAAGCAGTTAGAACTCTCCTAAAGTTAAGTGCTAGAGACAAAAAAATCAACGTCATAGTACAGGTCATAATATTGCAATACTTAAGTGGTAACTTGTTAAGTCTTGCAATATACGGGCATCGATAAACCTAATTAACGTTGCGAACCTACTTGGCTTCAGTTAGCACAAAGAACTTTATTGGTTTTTAGTAGACGTTGAGTGCAATATTATGTAACGACGAATGGACTATCCAAGAAAATGTAAGTTTAATATAATATTAAGTAGGTATATGTTTATAATATAAAATTATAGTACCTATGTCAAGATTCTACTAAGCTTAGTTGCACATGTTAATGGATATGTGGAATGTTGTAATCGAAATATTGTAAGCTATGGATATATGATGGCATGATTATTTGTTTCTAAGACAAAGACGTAACATCACGCCTATACTCCCTGTAAGCAGAGGTAACTGTAAAGTACTTAAACCGACATTTCACCAGTTACGTTATTAGTCCCAATGTAATAAGACAGCGAGCCTATTGCCATCAACTGGGCACTAATCCAGACTCCGTGCTGCTACTGAGAATGACATAATGGAAAAACTAAGTAACCCTTTGCTCAACCCGGGACCTCATACTTAGTAGTGGTGCGTAGCAGGTAATAGACCAACCAGGCAGTCTAGACGAATTGAGAGAACAAGAAATGTTTCTAATGGTCTAATAAAACTTTTCGAGAGTACATTATGGCTTACAGTAAACTAACACTCTCTCAGAAGCTCTATTCCAGCACGGTAAGACGACGCGACCGTACAATTTTTATGTAGTAGATAGGTATACAATTACGTTAACATTGAATTCAATTCCACCGTGCAAGGATGTAATAAAATACGTCGACCGCCTTTCAATAATTTGACAAATCTTAAACTACCTATTTAAGTTTCGAGACTTAGAAAAAATAGCAAGTCCATGCACAGAACTGCCGAAGGAGGCCAAGTGATGCCATGCGGTCACCGAACCGTAACATGTCGGCACTCGCATGCGTCCATGCGCACTCGCCGCATTCGGAGGGGTGACCTTCCGAACAACCAACCAATTTAAATTGACTGGGTGACCATATGAAATCGCTAAATTGACTCCTTAAATCAATAGGATTAAGCAACGCGAAGCGCACGTGCTCATCTTCAACATCAGAATAGAGGGGTGCATTAAATTAATCCTCATATTTAATCATTTAATGCCAACCTGTGCGGATAGCATCGTCTAAATTAAGACTCAAGTTGTTTGAAAGCTCGGGAATAGCACTTTGCCGATAGGAAATGGTAAACGGAGGGTCTCTTTCTATGTCAAGATAAACACATCTGTCGCGCAGGTGTGAGCCAGCACCGGGGTATTTAAGGCAGGTGTTGAACTGCCAGCAGCCTATAATTGTTTAGGTGAACCATTAGAAAATTGTTGCTTTTTGTTAATGAAAAAAATTGAAAAAATACAAAAGGGCATGTTATCAATACACTCATAAATAACAGTAAGTTTTGTTTAGAAAAGGTTAGGTTACTGTTAAGAGTTAAGTAATTCAACATAACACAGAATTATAATTTGCGTATATTCCCCGAAGGAGTAGGCGCAGGTGAACATAAATATGATACCCACATTTCGCCAGTTATGTTATATTTCCCAATGTAATAGAGGGCGAACCTATTACCGTCAACTAATTCAGATTGCGTACTGAATTTGGTGACTTAATTCAGATTCCGTACTGCTACTGAGCCTTTCCTAATAGGAAAACCCAGTGACACGTTGCCCGACCTGGGTTTCAAACCCAGGACCTCATGCTGACGCTCAGAGGTCGCGCTTAGCGAAGTAAACCATCGAAGCAGTTATAACTTTTACAACTTTACAAAAAAGGTGACCTTATTTTCGTGGGATTTACAGTTTTCCTTTTCTTACTGAATGGTTTGACCGTTATAGCTGAGCGACAGACGAACCGAGGGATTTTACATGACTAAGCTTGTAAACCAGTGTCTATTTTCAAGTATTTATTGTATCATTATTTTCGTGAAAATTGGGATATTTACATACGTTATCATAGTAAACTCTATACCTATATTACTCGTTACCTAATAGGTGCGTCTAGACAAAAAACAAAGGCACATTTGCACATTAATGTTTTGGCAAATGAACTGACGTCATTTTTTTGTATTATTCTTAATTTGCGGATTTAATTTTATTATAATACCTTTCAAATTTCAAGTGTGGTCAGTCTGTGGTATTGTATAGTTTAGGAAATGATCATCGTTTTCTATTAGAGGGGGAAGTTTTCGAACTTATTGTTATGAGAAAGGGCGTGTACCAACATGTGGGGTAAGGATCGGGAAACACGCACACGTCTGCTGTCAATCTGTGGGGTCTCTAGCGTGAAACAGGTAACGTCTCGTATCCGCCTTCTCGGAAGTGCCCTCAATTTACTGCCACAAGCATCGCCACGTTAATAAATAACTTACAGTGAATTAAGATTACTCACATATTATTATCGGATTGCAAAATTTGTGTAATGTTTAATGAAACTGGAAGAAATGAGTCACTGCTCTCTCTTTGTTTTAGGTACTGTCTACTATGGAGACTATACGAAAGGTCATACTATACTTATTAAGCTCTTTCAAATCACAATTTCAATTCAAATTGATATAACAATGATCAAATGGAAGATCGTAATGTTTTATTGAGTTTTAAATGTACTGGATTCTGCGGCACATTTAGAGCAATCAACTCGGCGAAAGGGACCGTCCACGGACGCAGCCCTGCCAAGATGAAACTTTAATGAGCGAGGGTTAAAAGAGGGCTTCACGGAAACGTCACAGTGTTGTTCATTGTTACATTCTACAGGTTCCGTAAAAATAAATCTCGAGTGGTTGATAACTTATACTTCAAGTACCTAAACCTCAGATGCGTATAGTTAACAGAAGTAAACAAACAAATTGGCTGATTGTTGCACGCAGTATCTTTTTCCGAGACTGGATGTGCATTCCTTTGTTTGAAAATGGACCATAAAAGTGGACGTGAGCACTCGCTGAGGTCGTCGACAGGCTGAGATAACAACGTAAGAATAACATTAATGGCGGTCTGTACTCTGTACTTGAATGCTCGCGCGAAGTGCGATGCAGTAAAGGCATGCAAGGTCGCAAGTTAGATTACAAGGATCGACGCATAATTTTATAAGTTCCTAAATACGTATTGTTATTGAGGAAGCCGTACAATAACAATTATAATCACGTACTTACTTGTGTATATGTTTACAAACACAACAATAATTGTAATCATTAGTTAAAGTACAATGAGAGCTATATTATACAAAGCAAGCTATTAGCAATACACTACGTAGTATACGAGTATTTGGAACAGATTAGAATTTTAACCTTTACAAAGGTTTTACCTGAACTCTCAACTCGTTAAAAAAATTAATATGTTAAAAATGTCCACAAATCGAGAAACTAGATTGAGGCTCACTTACTTGCATGCTATTTGAAAATAATTAAGCGTGATACTTTAATACCACAAACCGAACCAAGCGTGAGGCGTGGCGTTAAAAAAAACATCATCCCAAAGTTGCTTTTTTTATTTTTTAAGACGTAGTTCTGATTAATCAATCAAATGTGATTATTAAACTGTCTGACCTTGACCCGGTCATAACGTCACGAAATAAGTATCTACTATACGGTAAATGTTTGTTCGACAGTTTTTTTTCATAAAGTATTTTCGTCTATATATTAATTTTAGCTATGATGTTAAAAATCTTGGACAGTGGCCACTGTACGCGATTTTAAAATCACGTTATTCCATGTGATTTACTCGCCATTATTACGTAAAACACAAATTCAGAATAGAGATAAAATGTTTCAATGTTGTTAGTTTAATAGGGAAAATGTATGACCCAAATCCCAACTTGCTATATTATATGCTTTTTATTATTGTTGCCTTGATCTACCTAATTAGTTTTATTTTATTATATAAAAATGTATCCTGTTTTAAGGTAATTTTACAAGGATTTCCTTTAGCTTTGTCTAATAATGCTACATGCCAAATCTTAAGGCTTACACTTCACTTCACTTAGGTACTCATTTGAACCCAAACATCATAATTATTTAATTCAATTCATACTAAAGGTACATTTTTTAAGATATTCTTTTGTTGTTGATGCTATGAACAGTCTTATTTTTATTTAATATATCTGATAAAATATTATTCCAATATTGTTGCGAATATGTTTTTTTTTATAAACAATGGAATTCATACGGTTTAAATTTGTTATAATTAAATTTTATAGGTTTATGAACGGATCAAACTAGAAGAGATAAAAGATTAGATATTATATTATGTACTTTTTTATAGTCATGGCACAATAATACTTAAATGTATAATTATATTCCTGGAAAAAGTCACATACATCACTACATAAGTTATGTGTAGCAAAAGTCACATAAAACTAGTAATTATTTTTAATAAATGCGTAATATACCTAATTCTACTTCTCAATTATTCATTAATATTAGTATCTTATATTTTGTTAACACTAAACTTTTAGAATAGGCTATGATTACCAAACTTTTTGTGTAATAATAAAAAAAATACTAAAATAAAAACATAAATAGGTACCATAAATATTCATTTTTTTAAACAAGTGTTAAGTACATATTTTTATGAATGCTTCAAGATAGTACTGTATTGTCTGATCTTCATGTTAATTGTAACACAAACCTGAATACTTACTGCCCATTGACCAGTGACTACTCTGTTAAATAACAGTTATTCATGTTAATTTCCTGTTGTGTACTTTTTCCATCATTGAAAAGTATGGCAAGCCTTGTTAAATGTTTTTACATAAATATGTGGCTGATTGGACAGGATAAAAGAAAAAAAAGTATTTTAGGAATTTTATTACTAAATTATAAGGTAGGTAGGTTATATGCCGTGTAACTGTAGCAACCCAAGTTGAAATTGTTTTTAAGTAAAATTGACATTAAACTGATAACATATTTTCGAAATTAGAACTCTTAATCTGTCAATGTTCAGAAACCATATTCTAAATATTTTGTGATCGATAATTCAGACAAAAACGCATCGTAAGCGTGTTTTACATGTGAATACGTGCAATAAAGCGCATGGTCCGTCAGTACATTACATAGCATTCAGGCAATCCCACAGAAATTACTAAACTTTTGATATACCAACTGCGAATTCCTATCAAACATAAACAAACAAAAATATATATCTATGTTAAGCTAGCATTGCCTATAGCACACATACAGTTTAGTATGTAGAACGTTTCATCCAGCCATGAAACAAAGCATTATTACAGAAGCCTTTATATCTCTTAATTCTACCTTCTTATTTAAGAATATGCTTAGAATACTAGTGTACACTAAAGCTTACCGTTTTACGACCATGATAGAATCCGTCTCCTCGTTTGTGGACCCTATGATTCGAACTATACTTTACAAACTGCACTAACAATATCGGCAACACCATGAATTTTATTATATCACTATCAATTCAATTTACGAAAATCACACATCGCTAAAAAGCGATCAACACACTTTTCTTCATAATTTCACTAACTTCGAATAATTCGCACTCCACTTTGGTGAACATTGAATCTCATAAACACAAACTAAAACTAAAATGTGTTTTTAGATTACATACATACAACAGCACGAACTTCACGACAGTATGCGTACAGTACCCAACGAAACGAAGTGCGAAGAAAACATTAGATGGTAGCCAACATAACGAGAACAAACAAAGTTAAGTTCTTGTTACACTGTGACCAGATAACATAAAGAATACAATACTAACAATTTGTTTGTTTATAGTTTTAATCAAGTGTTATAAAATTTACTTTTTTATAATTTATACAATATTATTATTTTATAAAGAATTTGCTAGAATAAAACTACTACTAGAATTCAAAGTTTGTGCTTTCAGTGCTGCCAACAATTCAGCTGGGTGATATTCACGGCACTGCGATAGATTAAGGAACTCAGAATTATAACTGTTCTTGAATTAAACTTCATAGTTATGAAACGATACACATTTTTTTTTGTTATTTATGATTAATAAATATTAAGATACAAATTCATTGTGATCTAAATTATAATTTATGATGTCAAACTGTTTTCATAATGATTACAAAAGTTAAATAACGAGAATGTCACTACACAAAAACCCCCGTCTAAAATACAAGGTACTAAAGTTAAAAAAAACATTGAGTAACGCGGGAAGTTCAAATGTTTATTTTATGTGCGTGGTGTCTTTGTTTTGTCGTGTTTATATAGGTATTTATTCATCTACAAAGCGACTTTGTTTTTGTTAAAAATACTACGTGATGTAATGTGTAGGTAAGTTTGTTCTGTGTTATGAGGTAGGTAAAATGCTCCATGAGAATAATTGATAATGGTAAGGCAAAAGTGGGCAAAAGTTGTTACTCATTTTGATAATGCCATAAGCCCGATTTAAACATTGATTAAAATACTTTAGAAGTGTGTTTCAGCCTCGGTTTTAACGCTTTGTTGACAGAGAGAACTAACCATCACGAAAACTCAATTAATTTATACAGTTCGTTTTTATCCGTATGTATTATAATTTTTAAGACTCATTTTAGGCTCAGGATTTAGGTACTGCGCTTGTACTGCGATGCGTTTATCTGTCAAAACAGGTCAGAACCTAATTGCTATCAGCTAATTGACGCTAATCAGATCTTGTAGGTTCGCGTTAAAACTTATTGTACGCTGGATGCCAATAACTGTTCAACTTGGAGTTCCATCCCATAAATATAAAAGTACAGAATGTACGTAATATACAAAATAGTAATTAGTAAGTAGCAATGCTACATACCTACTTTTAAAAACTCACCGTTTAAGGCGCGTCCTTACACTCTGATCCATTAAATAACGCAGATAAATTGAATTAATGATAATACTGCCGTGTCTTGTATTTAAACAAACATATTTAACAGTCTTAATTCTCTCAATAAGCTTGTTTTTTGAATATTTTTTCAACCTTTGCTCTTGAGCTTGGCAATAGAAACCCATAATATAATAATTTAAATATATTAATTTATTTTTATAAATTATGACTAGAATTTACTGTAAAGTCTAATACACACTGCGCGCCGGATCGGTGCCGAATAAAATTGTCAGAAAACAAGTTGCTTCGACTTTGCTTCGAAGAACTGGGACGTACGGTCGTGTCGCGACTTGTCCAATCTGTAGTGCTGTTCGTTTCGTTCCATATCCACTTTATGTCCTTTTGTTAGAAATCGCCGGTATAAATCAAACTCGCGGCTAGATAGTAATGTAGTGAGCAAGGGTCTACGATTCATTTTTATTAGAGGTTTTTGTTAGAAGACTTACACGTGTGTTTTCACCTCATCTCCTTAGTTTTTGTGCAATTATAATATCTATGTGTTTGTTCCCTATGTGAATGTAATTCACTGATTAGAAATCACCTTTTTATTGTTTTAAAATAGCATAAGTGGTTTACGAAAACAATGAAGATAATATTATACAGGTTACGCATGGATGTTGCATACTTAACTACCTTCAAGGTTGGATTAATCAGTCTAATGTCAAGGTTAAACACTGCCTGAATGCATATGATGATGATTACCATAGTTTTGGCCGAGCCAGAAGTATGGTATTCATTATCCACGTCTTAATCAACTATGTAGGTGATTTATAAAACCTTCACGGTATAAAGTCAATAAGTCAAAAATACGTGTAAAGAGAATGGTAGGTAAAACTCAATTAGTAAAAATTATCAGTTATCTGAATTTTTTTATCAATCAGTGTTGTCACTGCAGATCAAATCAATCAAATGCCTCCGTGTCTCCATTTATTATATCTTTTAAGCCCTAAAACGATAAATAGAAGATGTTGTTTATTACCCAATTAGAGATTAAAAAGTACCTATCTAATTTTAATGTTGTGCTGTTTATAAATAACTAGCTGCGCCCCACAGTGTTACCCGCTACATTTTCAGGACAAAAAGTAGCCAATGTATCAATCCAGGGTGTCAGCTTACCTTCATATGAAATGTCATTAAAATCCATTCAGTAGATAGTTTTTACGTGAAACAGTAAACATCCATCCATACTTACAAACTTTCGCGTTTATAATATTATTAGGATATCCTTGCTAATACCTGAAAATAGAATAAGTAAAAAGTCTCAAAACATTGAGAACAACACTAATGTTCCGTTGCATAATGTATGCACTTCACCTCTACGTTTCAAAGATAGACACACAGTCGCACTGTGTACATATCGTCGCTACTATGACGCACCGCGCTTAGTCAACAGAGGCAAAGACGCCACAAAAGAGACTTGACGCCGCAGTAGGAACACAGCATTCTATGCAGGTTTCGACAAGTCTGCGAGTAAATGTATTTATCATTGCGGTGGCGATGTTGTGATGTAATCAAAGATATTAAATGTTTATGACCGCACCGCATTCCGTTAATTCGTGGCATCGCGGATGTTGATATCAATTTGATTGATATGTTCTTGTGAAAATTATGCAAATGTCACTTCTGTGGGTAGCTCTCGATAAATGCCTATAACTATGTTAAAATATGTTTTAGACCAATCAGTCCATATCTTAATTAATAAATATTTTTATTGCAATGTAGGTCGTGATTTTATCCAATTCGAGGAGAATTAAAACTAACGAGTAAACCACTACGTGTCTTAGAAACGTGGACCTGTATACATAGAGGCACTGCATCATCCGGGTCAATATAAAATATTATATAGGGTAGTACTTAATCTTACAATAAGAACAAAGTACTTAAAACAAATCCTTTATTGCTTCAAATATACGTTGTTTAATCTCACAAACTTATCAACAATATAATCTATTTGTTTTCAGGTTTACCGAACCGGCGTCTAAGGCGTTATGTCATAAGACTATTGGTGTATGTCTTCACTATATTATAACAGAAAAGTTAAACAATATAAATAACCTATAGGTATGTGTGCACTCCATTTCTAATCCACCATCTGAAAGCTAGTTCACATCCCTACTCAAAAACAGAATATGAACTCATTTTACTTTGCTATAAAGTCAGCAAAATTAAAGTGCAATATTTACGAAAAATCTATAGTTCATACTGTTCATATTATGTATTGAGCAGGTTCGAAAACCGCCATTCTAAAGGTCATGGCACATTATACCGGCACCACAACGGCACTACTACAACACAGTAATTAACTTGTCATTCAATTTTGAGCATTCAATCGTGTGTAGTATAATATGTTTCATAATGTTAATACGAAAAAGCCAACGGAGGGCAGACAGCGCGCTTGCCGCTACTATACAACTCGCAGTCCGCGTGCTGCAAGCGAGCGGACAGCGGACCATGACGTGCTTATAGCGCGCGGACTGCGAGCTTGTACCTTGCGGACAACGCGTAGCGCGCTGGCAGCTAGCCGTAGCCTAAACTCGAGGCGACGCCGTGCTGCAGCTGTGCAATTGCGGTACCAGTATAATATGCTATAACCTTAAGTCATGAGGTAAGTATCTCATTACCGTCTAACAACGCAATACCGTTAAATCTATCACCCAACAAACACATGACAACATCTACACTACATCTAGGCATGCTACATCATATTTTTACCAAAGCTATAAAGCCTAATACATAATATTATATTTATTTGGCCCTAGCCTACAGATCAGGCTACAGAAAACATATTTATACTTTAAAACTTAATTACGAATACATAGGTGTTAATAACTTAATATACAAACTAGCGAGCTATTATAAATCGTGTTAATTTCAATAAATTAGTAAATTCAGTCTGATAACGTACAGTAACGATTGTATTAATTATCTATGCGTTTTACACCTTTCGCTACAATTCTTTAAAATTGGCAACATGGTAAAATTAAAGTAATAGTAGTTGTTACATTTCACGAATCCACCCTTCTTCTATCCTTCGAGCCTCTCCCTTAAAATACTACAACGAACGACAACTTGCCATTTGCATTTCATGAGTACAGTTTTATAATTAGATTTAAAACATTAAATCAAAAGCTTGTACAAAAAGATACTAATATTAAGAATGTAGTTAATCTTATTTTTTCTGAACTATAAGTTTGTACCTATTCATTTTATTTGATTATGTAGATTCGTCATGAAATACAACAACTATACTTTATCACAATATACATATTCACTAAATAACCTAACAGAACATAATATTTTATAATTAAATATAATTAATACAGCAGCTAAAATATTACTAAAATTTATGAGGAATTAACGAGATCTAAAATTTTATATTCTTGTTTGAATCAGACCTAAAAGACAAAATTCTCTTTTTCGAACGCATTGTTTATAAATGTATTTGCATTTTTTTTTATAATAACTTAATTATCAAATACATAAAAATAACCTTAAGCGAACTTAAATAATAATTATATAATAACTAACAATACCATTAACCAAATATATCTGTTGATCAGTTTTTCACAAGGTTGACATGATTGTAATGGTGACATGATTAATCCATAAAAAGTTTGGTTTTCGGATTCCATAATCAACCATAAATTCTGTTAATTGACTTTACAAAAGTACTGTCATTCTTTCTCATTATATATTTCATTGACAATCTATTTGTCGACCAAAGTTATTATCTCAGATTATTAGGATCTCATCTTATTACTGACGGCTAATTCTGCTGTATACATGCCAGTTGCCACACAAACTAATTAAAAAAAGGACAAACAATACTATAGTTTTTACAACTATAAAATTAGTCTAAGCATGCCGTTGTGTACTTATATTAATTGTATTGTAAACAAGAGAATTAGCCTCAATGCCTTGGTTTCATTCATGTATGTCATATCAAAGTATATCACGAAATTTGAATACGGTCGATAAATTTAGAATCGTAATTTAACTGACGAATTAATAATTTAACGCAGATTGCGTTCTATATTATTTAAGCCCGAGATAGCAAGCGTAAGCTGTTTATAAGTTTGTTAAATCATTTCGTCAATAATATAATGGCAGTGTCATCATTCCTTTTTTCGTTCCGTAATTTCCAGTACTCATACAAACGTTTCATTATTCAAGTTTGCTTGTTTATAATTATTGTACAATTTGATAAGGTAGTCATGATATCGTCTTGACTTTGTATTCTTTTGCAAACTGACTTTTAGACAGGCGGTAAGTTTTTCATGTTTCATATGTGTACCATGCGATAAGGTTGTGAACTGTGTGTCAATCCAATAAAATGAAATGTAACCAATATCAACGGCCATGTGTCCGTAGTAATTTTTTTTTCCAAATTCGAAATATTCCTTACATTTATTGAATTGGATTAACACATCATGTTCATCGGTTCTTGGTGAATTAATTCATCTTTTCTAGTGCTAGTACTAGAAGTCAAATCAAATATATTTCGGCTATTTATTTTGCGGTGGAATATCTGCTATTCTACAGCTACAAGCCTGAAATTGAAGCCTGATATAAGACAGCGTTTTGCTGTCTGACTTTCTAATTCCCTAAGACTGCGACGGGGGGTACTGTAATACCTAAGCATGACTAGCGGCGGCAAGTCCCACGTGAGAAGGACCATTCCCATCGCTACCGTCATCTACGCCTAAACATGGTATATCAATATTCCTCATAGTCGTAATAATCGTCGTCTTGCCCGTTTTGCAGCATTGCGGCGAGAGAAAGCTCTCCACCTACGTCTGTTGGCTCCGCCTCGATTTCATCTTCGTAGTCATCTGCACCATCTGTCGGACGTGAAATATGGGTCACTTGAATTGGTAACTAGAATTTTTAGTAATCATAGTAAATAGCATATAAATTGCTCACAAACTTCTTTCTCGTACACCTAATACACTTAAAAAACACTGACGAATGGGGAACCTCCTTTTAAAATACTGTTAAAATTAGTTTTATAAACTGACCAGCGAGTGCAACGGGTGTGGCCTGCGCATGCGGGGTGCGCGGCGCGGCGGGCGCGGGGGAGGCGGGGGGCGCGGGCGAGGCGGGGGGCGCGTTGTTCTTCTTCTTACGCTTCCGCGGCACGGGCGATGCCGGCACCGCCACTGACGGGGTGGGTGGCTTCGTGCTGCAGCAGATTATACAAATTAATTAGAGATTTAATGCCATATTATAATATTATACAAAAATACCTAAAGAACTGTCGGGCAGTGACATAGATTATCCTGGAATTTATGATATTCTAGTTTAGATGACCAGTTTTACTTGCGCTAGTACACTGATACATTAAAATCACCTTTACCAGAAGTATATATAACTCTGTACAGCTGCTACAACAAATAATAATCATCCACGTTTAAAAGTAGATGCCCCAAATTTTGAGGTTGAAGATAGAATAACGTTATAAAAATTCTTCAAATAGTAATAACACTTAAAGTTGTTACTTACTCAACCACGACGGTTTCCTTAGGTGCCGGAGGTAAAGGCGTGCCAGGATGGTCCAAGCTCTTCAGAATATCGTAATTTATCTTAGAGCTGATCTTTTTCTCAGCTATCATCTTCTCGATGGCTTCCCCAGCAGTAGCAGCATTACACGGAGTCCTCTTCTTGTAGGAACCACGTAGTTTCTTCTTCTTATCTTTATTTTCTTCGCGTTCCTTAGCTCGAAGCTCTTCTTTTACTTAAACATTATACTATAAATTAAGATATTTTTATATAACTTACTACATAATGATGTATTTGTAACACTAAAAAACTAATATGACTTATTAATATTGGAACCTAGTAGGAAAAAGAAAAGAGAAGAAGAGAGGCGTTTCTAGAAAGCTACATATGCTACTTACCACGTGTCCAATGAATAATGCTAGAATGCAATTTGTTAGTTTACAAAGTAAAGTCCAAGACAAGTAATGTGATGATTATTGATTCACTAGTTTGTGCATTAATTTAGTGTGCCTCTACGATCTATTACTTCTAATGCTAGATAAGTAGGTCAGACCAATTATTCCATACATTATGTCTGAGAAGACATCAACTTCACCTACAAATGGATTTGATATATGAGAGGTTTATTTTTCAACGCACAGCATACTTATGGAACCAAACTAGTGTATAGTACATTGTGTTTTTCAACTACTTTATTTGTCATAGAAATGTTATCCTTTGATTAAAAGATATGCGATTTAAACTAATAGGTACCTACTTTTTTGCTCTCTTAAGTATCCAGCATTGATTTTGTTCCACAGCAGGGCCTTATGTCGGACCTCTTCTTCGGTCATGATAAGAGAGTTAATGTAAGCCTCATCTTTCTCTTCGAGAACTAATTCCTCTTCAGTGTGCAAGTCTTTCGTAAACTGCTTTGGTTCTGGTCTCACAAACTTATCAGATTTGTCGTCTTGCTGACTTCCTCCGAGACCTATTACGGCTAAGTCTGGACCTGCAAATAAATGGTACTAATTGGCTTATATTGTTCCACTGCAGTAAATTTTTTCTTCCTTCCATCTTTCTTCTTGTCTCTGCCTACTTCCACTGATTTCAGTTATAAACATGAGTCTAATTAATTAGTTTTCTGTTATTTTATAACGATATTAAATAACCTCAAAACCATTAAAAAGCTTTAAACACAAACGATAATGTATGTTTGTTTATAGAATACATACCAAGTCCCTTTTCCTGCTTCATCTTGTCGCTTTTAATTCCACCTTCTTCCTTAGAAGGCACAGTTTGTACATCCTTGGCTATTTGACCAATGCGGTCTAACGAGTCTTCTACCGCAAACCTTGACGCCTCAGCATCTTCTGAACAGGTTTCGTCTGAAAAAGAAAATACAATATTATTGCGTTGTCACGATGTTACGTGTCGTAGTCAGAAAACTTTTTTGTGCTTAGAATTATAAATCTAGAATAATTTAGTCGGAAATTCACCAAAACAAAATATGTTTAGGATACAAGCAAGTGACGCTTAATATTAACATAATTACTAATTTATTCTGATTAACATGAATTTGTATAGATGCATTTCAAAATGAACTAGTTTGGAACATAACTGGAATTAACGTATAATTTCAGCACTGTTTTTATGGCACTTACGTCGAATGTGGTCAATGCTAAGAAATACTTAATTATGTATATGCAACAGTTTAGTATGGAATATACAGAAACCTAAAATTATGCAGATGTATTGATTAATCAATTAGAAGCAAATTAATTAATTAGACAGTACGATAAACAATCATGATTCAATTTATATCTATCATCTATATACAAAGATAATAAAAATGAGCATAATTTATGCGACAGATCCGTAGTCATTAATATTAATGCCGACACTTCCTGTCCATGTCACCTGTCAATTAATATTTGAAGTAAATAATCAACTATCAACTGGCTTGAAAAATAACTATGGAATCAAAAAGTTGAAGGAGTTATCACATTTTATTAATTAATCATATTGTAAGGGATGTATTGTATGAGGAGAATATCCTCAAGTGACGATACCAAAGTACGTCCGACGTATATCCCGTTCGCTACCGTCTCTCTAGACTGACCAATCTACACCAAGGCATGACGTGTCCCTATGTTACCAATACCGTATGCCAATACAAAAAAGAAGAATAAGCCATAAAAGACATACCAATTCCCAAGACTGCTGTGGACGTGCCGATAACAGCGGCAACCTTCCGTCTCTTATTGCCATCTCTTTCGAGCTGAATTTCAATTTCCTTCTGCAGATCCGTCAGCTCTCTCTCGCCATCTTCATCTTCCATTAACTGGAAAAACAAGCAGTAGACGGTTTCTTATTAACTTTAACAAGAACTGACGACTAATTATTGGTGCAATGTCTTTTTATGAGAAGGGTAAACGTATTGTAACGTAAATCTTCAGGCCTGTATTTCCTGTAAGGCGTCAAAGACCTATATTTCGCTCTATAATATCAGTGACAAACAAATAAAAAAATAATATCATAAGCGGGTAATTATTAAAAAAAATGCACGTAAGAACTTAGAATAACTGAGTACGTACACATAGCATAGGTTTTAAACACTGTTACTATAACTATATAATAAATAAATCGAGCTTATATATTTTATTGTGTTCATGCAGATATACCTAATTCAAGGTAACGATTTCCGTGTTACGCTCGCAAATTTGCATGGACAACTTTATCACTATACCGCATAACAGAACCGACCTTGACCTCAACTATAAGTATATACCCATAGTATATAATAATATTGTAAAAAAAATAATAGGATTTATATAGTTCTCCTAGTAACATCTTGTTCCTGAGTTGTATGAATGTAAATCTTATAGTTTACACCTATGTTTCTTTAAAGCAGCCGGGCAATGTTGCAGACTTGGAAACTGGTTAGGCTAAAATACCCTTACAACCCAAAATATCGAATCCTCCAGTAGTGTCCTAGAAAAACGAACAAATAACAAAATACCTTGACGTGACGATTTCTACTTGCTGGTTTAGAACATGTAATAATTATGTGTATAAAACTAGTTCTGTAAATATGTGGGCTGCTAGAAAGACGAAAATATAATATACTGACAGAAAACTTAATAAATACCTACATAAAACTTTTACTTGTAACTAATTTTAGCCTTTATATTAATCGCATTCATTTTAACGTACCACACAACTATTGTAAACACGTTTTGATATTTCCTACTATGAGAGGTAAATATTTTTTTGCCAACTCTGATTATCAACACGGAAACATGATTGAACTGGTTTCTTTGAAATTTATATTATCAAATTCTTACTTTAGAGGTTATTTAAAATTGCAATTATATCCTCAGTACCTACTCTGTAAATTTTAATGTTCAATAATAAATATTTTGTCCGGATAAGGACATTTTAATATTTCACATAACTCATGTTCTGAGCATGCATGGGGTAAGAAGCCCTGTGCTTTGATACCGGACTTTACCTAGAATTTTACTTTTCGCCTTGGTAGAATACAGAGTGCCCCAGGTGCGTCAGACGTAAGTTTCGCCACTCGTGAAGGTGTTTTTGGTGCAACCTGGCACCAATTTACATGCAAATTGATACGTAGCCGTTATGACGAAATTTAGTTAACATCTGAATCTAAATATAGTGACTTTTATCAGCACTAATATTATAATGCAGGTAGGTATTGTATTTTGTTATAAGTTATTATTTTTAACGTAGAATCTGTCATTAGGTAAATTATTGTCTCTTGCGATATATGTAGAAAGCTATGATAAATCAGATTTATGACCTTTGTAAAAGTTATTTTTTCCAAGGTTACCAAGATCATGCTTAAAAATTATTAGGTAATTTTAATCATGATAAAAAACGACTAGACAAGTCTTGCCAAAGATGGATTAGGAAACTTCGAGAATGTATGTTTCCTGAACAGATACGCTATACAACCCATTCAAAAAGGAAATGGTATCAAAGAATACGGAAATAGGAATAATAAGTCCCTTTCCCAGTGTAGGTAATGAAAGACATACGGTGCATGCACATTGTTAAGTCAAAGTGTTAATAATAATTACTCCAAAATGTGTTAATACCTTCTGTAATCGTTCTTTATCTCTCTTCCTAGCTGCTCTGAACGCTGGAGGGTCCTGTTCTTCTTCCAAGTCTACTGTCATGAACTCTTCAAGAGTGAGGGCACTAGAAGGCGTGTCCCCGAACTCCAGAAGGCGCTTGCGCAGCGTCGATTCGTGAACCTTGACTATTCGTACTACATCGGCTGGGGTTCGGTTAAATTCGTGGAGACGAGCTGCTATTAGCAGAGCTGTAGAGAAAAAAAATACAAAAATAAGATATAAATAATATAGAAAAAGAAGAATTGACTTATTACAAAGAGGTTAAAGTTCAGTTAAGTATCACAGAAAAGGTATAAATCACTTGTCGTTTATTGTGCAAGAATTTGATAACCCTAGTGCACTTTATCAATTTATTTGAATTATATACCTATGTGCTACAAAACAATACGACTGTAGGCATGTGTGATTGCGTGTATTTTACTTAAGAGTCCTTGTAAGCAATGTCCATTTTTACTCAGAGGTATTTTCCTAGAAAACTAGATTATCCAGAAGACGTATTTATTTCTCGGTGTGCAATAAAGAATATTATCTATCCATCTATTTACCTACACCGCAGATAGTTTATTATCATAGTATCTATGCGGAAACGTAAACGTCAACCAAATATTAGGCAAAGGAAATCAAAGTTCGCAGAGACCACGGCCAATTTATTATCCGGTTACTAGACTTCCGTGCAATTTAATACTCTTTGGAATTTGGCGAACAAAAAGTTTAGACTATGACAACATTTCTTAACAATTCGTTCTACTGTTGACGTCGTTACATGCAAACAATTAAAATAAATTAGAATAACTTGCACATGCATGTATCACTATTGTATTGTAGCGACTATAAAACAAGTCTTATGGATCCATAGTAATCGTCAGCGCATTTCATTCATTCTAATCGCGCCTGTAATCGTTTAGTGTAATATATATATAAATTAAATAAAAATAACAATCACGAATTATTCCTTAAATGCAATTGTATACTATTTTTAGATTATAAAATCCGGTATAAAAGCTAAAAGTATCGGTGATGAAGGTCAAACAAATGTGTTGGTAAAAGGAGAAACTTTGTGGTTTGCTGTTGACGGAAGAGCAATATAAGAATAACATCATATGCAATTATTTTTAGTGGCATTTGCGAATTAAATTGATCGTTACATAAAGTCAAGCCTGTTTCTTAGAGGGGCAGCCAGAGACCATCGTTTTAACGACTTTGAATATGTAAAAAATAATTGATTGTACGGCTTATACTAACTCACATTATCAATTATAAGATCAGCCTAGATCAAGATTTCTTAATTTTCATAATCGTAACTCTCACGACCAAGAATTCGTTTTCAATATCTGCACGCGTCAAAATATGAGAGATCTGCAGATATCTATTGATTCAGAGCGTTGGCATTTATGCAAGTGCATATTTCGATACTGGATAAATACATACATAATGAGAAATAACCTTAAGCAGAGTAAAAATAGAATAACATTTCTGCATAGGTAATACTCGTGTTTCGGCTTTTGGCTTTTTAAACTACTGGTATATTAAGTTGCTTAACACACTGGAAACACGTGGCTCACCGGTGGACCATGAACAAGACGTTTTCTGCTGTGCCTACTGCATAGTATTATAATGAGCCTATAATGTCCCACTGCAGGGCAAAGGCGTCTCTACTCTCTTTCCGTCTGTATAGTAACTAATTAATAATGATTTAATAAGTTGAGACTGACCAGCTCCACAAATGCCAGAAGGTCTTCGTCCCGAATGTATGGAGTCCCTCTTCATCCTCTGAACAAGACGTAGTGCAGTCATGCTGACCTCGTGCGACTTGTCACCGAACTGCAGCTGGGACGAGAACCGGAGAATGTACAGACATGGATCTGGAAAAGAAATAATAGGATTTTTATATTTCAAGTAAAGATGGTGAAGATGTTTAAGGATATTTGGTGAACAATCAAAATAAATCTATCCATCTACTTATTGCTCATGCCTGTGCATGTTTGCGCGCCTTTACAGTCAAGAAAATTATGTTTGCACCATTTTTTTATGGAAGCGGCAAACGATTCCCAGCCCAGTCAAATGTTAATGTGTAACCTGATGTGTAACCATATTGCAGCTTTGCTGGTTCCTAGGAGGTAAAGACATGATTTAGGTACCTACGTAAAATGCTTAAATCTATGCCATGTGGCACCAGTTGACAGCTTATGATGTAAGAAAACATCTGGTAACAGGCCAGTTACACGAAAAATATATCTTGCCTCTTCAAAAAAGTTTAAATAAGCCCAAAATAAGGCAGTTATGCCGTTCCTGTGGATGTCTTTAAAAGGTCAAAATCAGTTAATGCGCCGTACAAGCATTTTATGATTCTACATGTAGTGTATGTCTTATCCACATAATCATACTTTTCAAATATCCGGTCACATATCTTTGTTTCAACGGTAATAAATTAACATCCATATCTAAATTTTAACGTAACCGCGTGTATTTTTGACATATAAAACAGCTGATACCCGTAGGCGGTACGATAACCCACTGTACAATCTTTGGTGGGTGTCAACTTACCGTAAAGCCTAACAAGGATATCCGGATACGAATATGAATGGCTTCCTTTAAGATTAAGGCGTTAAGTTGTAACACACGCTTCTACTCTAGTTGAAATATTCTTATAAACCCTTATTTACAGTTCGCTTAATGGATTTTGACTTCTATTGCATAGTAACATAAGAAATAAAAAAACATTACAGCTGCAGTAAGCACTTGGTAAGTATTGTAAATCAGTTTTTTCTTTTAATGGCACACTTGCGCCTACAAAATAGAATTCAATATTGATTAAATTAACAGTAAAATGGTTTGTTTGATTATCTAACGAAATGGAATTTGGTATATTTTCCTTGGTTACATAATTCGTTAACAATCATAAAGTGTACCAACGAATACCTTACATTTTTGCACGAAACTGCAAAATACACAACATTTATTCTGTTTGTACCGTACTAATGAATTTAATTAAACTTAGGCATTAACAAAATCAATAAAACGCAATACGTTATGAAAATCTACAAAATGCTGTGTCAATATTAGGGGCTAATCTATAGACGATTAAAACGTGTAAACAGGCATTAGAAGAATTCTTTGAGGATTTAAAACTAAAATTTTGGCCCCTCTTGTATTCATACATCGACGGTCCTTGACTAATCTTGGAAAGGGTGTAGACGTAGTAAACCAATCAAGCAATGATCGTTGCACTGAATGATATGTGCCAATATCAAATATGTGCATCTAATATGTAGACACGACGGTAAAATTCTGCGGTAGACTAGACGACAGGTAAATATAGATTAATGATCTTTATAAACCACCCGGTGGCAAAACTATCGATGTAAAGTAAGATATTGCGTAGAAACATCATGTATCAAGAGGATCTTACGAAACTTTATTGTATCTCAGATATGTATTAGTAATGATTATGAGCACTCGCTACCTAATCAAATAGTTTAAAAAACAATTATACAGAGTTGCTTTTAAGGTAAGCGCGACGGTTCGAATTTATGAAGCCAGTTCTACATGTCACGAATGTGGCCGCTGGCGATAAACAGCTTGAGGAAGTATATTTAAACGTTAAATAACTTTGAACTTAAGAATACTGGAGCTTTTCCAAAACGGTTTTTTAATTACTATTGGTTCCACATAGACCTTAATTCACTGACAGTAAATACTTTTAACTACCTACCAGTGTCATCAAACCCGGTGGACCATCAATGCAAACAATACGTACAATCATTTAAAAATACTCAACATAAAGTGTTAAATGGATAATTGGCTCTCCATAAGAATAACTTTATACCTGTTATAGGATAGCAATTTAGACAGCGACCTTACAAAAGGCACAGTAATTTCAATATAAAATCTTACGAGTTACGACGTATTGGTTGTTAGGGACAAGGACAAAAAATGGTAACACAAAAAACTAGGTAGATATTAACATTGAAGTGGGTTTTAATTTACATGACACGATCATAAGCTGCAAACTAATAAATTGAATAGGTACGATAATTATCGCCATCGTCGTCTCATCCACATGATATCTCATCTCGCAAATGATTTATCTATATAACCTTCATGAGAGCCAGATACTTGGCGCCAGGGGCCTGTGTATATTTTAATGATAAAACTACACCTTACTCCATCTACCGTTACTAAGATGACCTTCGGTCCGGAAGTGTAATACGTCCAAACAAAAACTATTTAGGTATCTAAAATACCATAATTAAGAAACTCGTTTTACTTAGAACGGTTGTCAGTATTCAGTAGGTTATTACTACTTTTCGTAGAATTACTCCTTGAGAAATATTTAGTCAGGCTGCAATTTTTATTTACCAATCTGCCACTTGACATTTAATTATTTTATTAACAAATCACTTAAACATTTTTTTACTTGCGTTATTATTGACAAAACAATGCAATAAACTTTGATTTAAAAAACACCTGACGTTTAAAAGTGATCGTTTATGATGCGATTTCAAAGTTGAATTGCAACAAAAAATGTAGATGTGAGTCTGAGGGCATATAATATAATGTACTTATATCTAAACAAAAACAATTGTGAACGACCGGTTAAAAGACGGAAAGAAGTTGCAAAGCAGTAATTAATTTACCTCATGAAGACCTCATTTGAATAGTTAGTCAACGTGAAGTTCACGTAAAGTTAAATCAATGACTCTTGTCTACTTAATGGTTATGCTTACTGAGTTACAACAAAAGAACTGTTAATGATTCTCGTTCAACTTCCAACTATTATTTATTTGAAGAAGACCAATTATTCCAGGCGCTTATAAATGGTATGCCTCTGCTGCTCTTTCACACATATTGTGAGATCTCCCTAATCTACGAATCCATAAATCTATATACCAAGTCGCTATCACCAAATAGAACACATAAATATAACGCTATTTAACCAGATACTAAGTATATGACTTCTAAGGAGGTGACAAATATAATGGACTGGGGTAAATTTTAATTTGTTTATCCTGCTTACAGAGATTTATTTCTTCTACACAGGTAAGCTACAATAAGATGCCTTTGTCAACAAACAATCCTTGAAAAATATTAAGGTAAAATCGAGGCCACAAAATAACTAGCATTCCTAAAACTGGTGGAAAGACCTTACTTTTGAATTATACAGCCAAAAGGAAGGATGCGTAACCGAAGACTAAAGCAAATGGGACAAGAAAATTTTAGATTCTAATTGATAGTATAAACTCTAAACACGTAACCATGCGTAGCTAACACGACATTTAAATTGCAATTGTTTTATACAAATTACGAAGTTAGCAATTGGCGCCAAATAAGGTTAACTTTAATGTGTCTTTAATTACAATTGCTTTCATTGACTGCATGCTTATTTGTTTGGTTAAGGCCGGGTTGAACAGGGCACGTGAAATGCGAACCACTTCATTACCTGCATTAATCTATAAAATAAATTGCATTAAATTTAAACCAGTTTGAGGATCTAAAAGAATAAGAATCGTTGTCTTCCACAAAATGTCGAGGACATCTAAAACCAGTATCCCGATAAAAACTAGGCAGCACGTACTGTATTAATGTTGTATATTATTTATTTCTAGTATTATTTCTTTGATAACTGCAAGATATTTGATTCTAGTAGTCGTCAATTTTCGCAAGAATCGGTAAACTTTTCAAATACCTACTAAACATTATCACTAAAGCCTTGACACAGAAGACTTTTTCACGGGAAACACCGCTGTCTACTACGTAAGAGGAAATAACGTTTTATATGCAACCCAAACTCACTAGCCTAGAAAGTACAGTGTTAGTTACCCAACCTTCACCTTACATACAAAGAAGTTTCCGACACGAGCCAAGGACCACCGCCTGATGCATAGCTGATTACCTACACGATACGGAACTGTGCACATGCTACTCAGCCGTGGTAAACTGTATACTGTCGGTATAGTTTTGGATTGCACAACCGTTATAGACGATACCTATCTTCATTTAAAGGCAAATAGAAATGAAATCTTGACCATCATTTAATGAAAACTATCACATTCTATACAGAATACGATGGTTCGATATGGACGTAATTGCAAATACCGAATAGATGTGTCTGGCAGAGGATATGTCGCAGAATCAAAGACTTTAATTTTAGGTACCAGCCTACTAGCTAGTCAGGCTGATGATTATAATAATTAAAGGCAGCGGAATATTGTGAGGAATTAACTAATATTAGTCCTTAGACATCGATCTAAACGGAAGTAAAACTGGTCTCGGGCATAATCAATGGTAGTGTTTGAATTGCATCCACAACAATTTACCAGAATTATAAATACTGTATACTTACTACAATAAGCTTATTATTACATCATCTTGATGACCTTATCATTACAAATCAGTTAAGCATATAACTATCTTCACGTCTCCATTTCACCATTATTTTATACATACGTAGTAAACTTAAAGGTCACTGGCGATTTCTACAATTCGACGATACAAATATTATCAATTTCTAACAGTACGCGGTTGTTAACTAAATGTTACCAGCAACCACGTTATTATATCAAAAATTTGGAAAACTACGTATAAATAGTGCTGAAATAAACCTGATATCGAATCTTTAACATTACGTTAAGACCTAAACTAAGTTCTAAAAGTCTTTATACTAGATACGGAGACCAACATAAATATTGATTTCTTTTACGTAACGCCTGTAAACAATTTCAAGGTGGATTCGTAAAATACGTGGCAAATTAATTAGCAGCGGGACGTGTCGTGGTTGCGTCACAGCCTTTCACAAGATCCACCACCGAGTAGAGACTCCCCATACACAGTCACAAGGAAAAGCTTCATCAAGGACGATCGAAATGCTCGCCAGACCAATCGGAGATCACATGACGTTATCAATACACTGGTCGATAATATATACAGACTATTTCCTGATACGATTTCCTTAGTCTTTCGCAACGTTACTCGTAAAAATGTTTCATATTTGTACCAGAGATCAAAGGCAGATGGAACTTGGAAATCAAATTTAAGATAGAACTTGTATGAAAGAAATTAATTAGGAAGATAGGAAAAGGGTACATTTCCTTTCAAAAGGTTTTGTACGTAAATCTAATAACACCATTGTATATGATAGGGAAATTATTCGCAAGTAAATCAAAGACAATTGAAATTAATATCAATGATAAGGATATTCTATTGTATTTCCAATGTCTTCAGTTAAGTCAATTTAAGGAAAATTACGCAAAACTATTATTGTGGTGCCACACCGACCTTAAGACAATGATTCATAGATCGAGTACTTTTCAGTTTCCCTATAGCCGTTTTATGGCCTTTACTGTTTATCGAGACTATTACGTTACCAGGGAAACGCACACAACAGTTAATGAAAAAGAAAAACAAAGCCAGGCTAGACCGATTGTTAGAGTACTCTTTTATCACAGTGGTAAATCGTGGTTTGTGCAACTCATAATATAACTTAGCAATGAAAGCTCGTGCAATAGTTGAAATAATGGACATAATTGTAAATTATGATGGTAAGGAATTTCTCGTTCACAACTCCTTAGATACGGACCTAACGTAACAAAAAATGTACTTACATAGATATATAGTGATTGGTTTTAAATACCAGTAGTTGAGTGAGTAATTAAAAATCTTCGCAAGTAAAAAGTAACCATGAAGATTCCATTTGTCTTTGACTAGAGCATTCACCTCACAATTCATCAAACATGCAACACACATAATAAGGACATTAACAACAAAAATAGAAAAATACAAAGTCGATTTTATTATTTTAATTAAAGGATCGAAGAAATCACAGAGGCATTGAAGCTCTGTTTATACTGAGGTATTGATTTGACTGTCGTGTTATCAAAGCCTTAAGATCTGAAATTGCGTTTTTGACGACTACTGAGGCGGGAAAACTATAAGTAGGTATTAGTTTCATTAAGCGTAGGTACTAAAGGTAAGAGTAAATATAATTACAGGAAAATTGAAACGTTCCGATTAAGTTGGTAAATACTATTCAGTTGTTTTACTGAACAAAATATCGTTGTATTTGTGATCTGTAACCAGCTAACATAACGGCATTCACGTCTCTACCACCAAACGTGTTTCATTCGAAAACAAAAGCGATCTTGCTCAGCAATAGCATGTATATGGACTGCTTACAGGCAGCGGACACGCGTCTTGAATGCTTATGGCTCAGTATGCCACCCGCGCTAACCTCATTCGTCGCATGAATATGAAGAGTCAATTAAATAAACATAAAAAATCACATAGGTACTTAACGACCTTGACTAGCTTTCAAAATCAAGCTATCGATCCCCGAACCAAATGCCTTTCTGGAAATTGGAAGGTTCGAGAGCATGAACTAGCACCCGTTAATAGGTCAATACTCACCTACTGTTTTTCCGTGATATTTTAAATGCAACTCATACAACACACTTTTTTAAAATTGTAAGCCTGTAATTTTAATCCACCCTTGTAACCTAACCATCATTAAATATGACGACGCCCATTGCATTATCTATACCTAGAAGGTTCGAAAGAACAAACAAGCGAGCATGGCCAATGAGTACATCACGTCTCATAAAAAAAAACACTACGATACGATCAGCATGTATTCGGTTTATTTGACTAATTTCCCACATCTGATAGGGTCCTATTTATTTGCCTTTTTTGTACTAATTGCCCACGTTTTATTTATTATTACTCTTTACAACTATATTTGCAGAACCACTAGAGTCAGATGTTTTGACTGAGTTCCCAATGTACAAAACTTGTTAACAAGTTGTTGTGTGACATTAAACATCAATAACGACGTCGAACTAAATCAAACTTCACTCAGTTTGATTAACAAGTAATTTGTATCAAACAATGCCAACTTTCGCAATCAAGAATATTAATTTTACGGGAAAATTACTACACGGAGCGTAATAGAGCACTGTCTGATTCTAATAAGTGGTCGGAGCAATAAATTGACATTAAAAATGAGGTCAAAACTATAGCAGTACGCAACAATGCCTTTGTCAATAAGCTGGTTTACATTAAACCTGTGAAAAAGGGGACGAAAACTTAAAGACTTGCTGAGTAATGCTGAGAATGCAATGTACACGAGGGACGTAATGTGTAATGTTGGGAAATTGTTGTTTTGCTGCTGGCGACGATCTGGTGAACTGTTATTGTGAATGTCGCAACATATTCACACGATACATAATTAAACAGTTTGAAGTCAATCGTGTGAGACATGCGATCGACTTTTATACATATTTTCATGCTGCTGGGAAGTAAGTTGGTCTTCTTATCTTCAGTTTTACCGATTGGCAGAGACAAAGCATGGGTTTTTTTGGAGCTGTCAAATGTATGGCGTTAATATATATTTTTATAGTATAACTCTACATTTTGCCTAATCAAAGGTTTATAAACAATTTTCTGCATGATCAGAGAATTCGGCGAAATTACATACATAAAGTCACGCCTGTTTCCCAGAGGGGTAAGCAGAGAACTCGGATATTCATTTGCTACGATCCTGGCATACTTCTTTTGCCTCATTCACACGCATCTCATTTCTCATATACACTCATCGGTTAAGGGTACTCCTCACTTGACCCTTTAGCAGAACATCTCCGATTTGGTCAAGGTATGTTCGCCGAGGTCCTACTCTTGCCAATACTCCACTAACAGGAAATGAAATGGCGAAATTACAATAAAGAGGTTTTATACATATAACCATGAAAATCGTTAATATTTTTAATGTAAGAATACTTGCAGTATTAGTCATTTCGCCTCGAAACTCATTCTCAGCATGTACGTGATGATTTTAACATCTGAATCGAACAATTAATTAAACAATCTGTCAGTTATTTGGAACCGAAATACCTGGATTTATGTCATATCTACATTTCGCGATCTGATAAAAACGAGTACAAATCAATAGCTGCATTGATAAACTATGACATCATCTACTTTCTCGGTCCAACTTGGCTGTACTGGAAGCAGGTGTCCCTAGTGGCCTTGCGCAAGAGTGGGCCGCCCGCGCCGGCCGCCGCCGCGCCGGCGATCGTGAGCCGCTTCGTGAGATCAGGCGCAGTCTGTCGAGCGCATTGGCGCGGGCGCATTGATTCAAGTGAAACATACGAAAACAACTGTTCATTGAAGATCGTAATTTTATTGGTTCGTTAACCTGTGTTTTTTAAAGTGTGCTTTTAAAAGTATAGTGCAGTGGTTTCTGGGAGATTAAGTGGTCAAAACCAGTGGTCATGTTGCAAGGACCTGTTCGTTATCCTGAAAGAATGAAATGAAGGGGAGGAGCTACAGGGCGCCCAGTAAGCTTCCAGTGGTGGTGGGGAAAGTACTCCTGCGCTGGCTCTTCACCAAAGCCGACCTCGTGTTCTTTGTTTACCGGTTTGTTATCAATCATACCTATACCAACTTTATTGTATTCACGTCTGTTTGTATACACGCTGGAATTTTATAAATATTAATGTTTTATTTAAATTACTATACGTGATTTCCTAGATTGATACATAGTTGTATTCTAATGATTTTAACGATGTTCTGAAGAAACTACTATTTTATCTCTTGTATGCGTAAATTATTCTTGGTAGTATCTAGAATAACGTCCCTGTTATCACGTTAGTATACAGTTAGTGGCTAATAGATTGACTCGTCGTTGCAAAGGTTCGATAAAGGCAAAAATGGCATATTTCAATTATGTATTTGTAGCCAAAGATTTTTGTTTTGAATCGGACTAAATAGATCTGTATAGAAATCAGTAAAGCTTACACGGGCAATAAATTGCGTGATTATTGGCAATTTTGGTTTAAAATCCCGGCAACACCTAGCAATGTATGGCAATACAAAAATTGTATGGAAATTCGCAAGAATTGCCCAATTTAAGGCCATCTTAATACAGTTTAAACAAGTAATTTTGTTTTCTGGTTTATTTATATCTGCATAACAAAAAATTCTTTATACCATAATTTGTTAGTCACATCACGAACAATCTGGAACCGCTTTTGGTAAATAACCATAATATGAACATCACAATCGTGTTTCACCATCTGATCATAAAAATAAACATAGCAAGCGTGATTACATGTGTGGGAAGTTTTATGTCAGAACCATTACAACTGGACAAAATTGTATTCCAAAAACATAATTCACCTTTTTATAACGATCCATGAATATTTATTAGTTTTACGTAAAAACTAAATTTATTGCATAAGTAATAACAACTGCCAGTCCAGTTGCAAAAATACTATTTGCAACTGAATTAGCTTGGTATATTAAGTTTAACCGACTTAAAAAAAGAGGTTCATATTAATTACGACTTTTTTTAACGATGACGTCGCTTCCTAATGTTAACTGATTACAAGTTACATCCTACACATACGGAACAAAATAACTATTAAGATTTATGTATAGTACTGCCCCATTGCCATGAACTCTAAATGCAGGACAGTTAACGATATGAAAGCGAGATACCGATATGTGAAGTGTAATGCGGCGTCTCGCTTCCACAACGTGTACTGCTTTAATGGCAGTACTCTAAACATGCTATTACCACAGTTCGACGTATAACTTAGATTACCGACACATTCGTTTAGTATGAGTGTCAATGCGTGTCCAATTACAGTTGGATCTTATCAATAAGAAAAATATAGTTCTATTTGAATGTTTAATGTGTTTTATAACGGCCCAGTGGACCCAAGTATTGCTTCGCGTCACGGTTCGATACCTCGAGGTAGTGCAATTAAAACTATTTTAACGTTGGGTTAGATCATTATTAGTAGATGATGATCGTCTTGAGATGATAGTAAAAGGATTGCTCCCAATTAAATGGGGCTTGAAAGCGGATTATGTTTATTACAGCATCTAAAAATCTACATAGATGCACGTTTAAAATCTTTGAAGTCATAGGCAAAGACTTTCTTTATATGGAGTAAGAGGAACGTCAAGCTCAAGATACTAATTGCCAAAACGTAGTCAAAGACGTGTATTTCTTTATCACGAGTCCAATAACTACATTTAGCCATGGTAATGCTCTCAACTTTGTGCTCAAGAATAGAAGGAACCGGTTAACAAACTTTAAGCGAACACAAAAATGTTCATAACATATTTATACCTAGCAAGTTCCGTGGGAGGCTCTATTAATGTAAGAGAGAGAATGCTCTGTGTGGGCTTGATCCAGTATACAAAAGAACCTTCCATTACTGGGAAAATCAGTCACAAGATGCGGAGAAACCAGTGTAGGACTGATAAATAGCAATTAACTCTATTATAACCGCTTAAGCTGAGGGTTGCGGGTTCGATTCCTGCACGGGGCAAAACTTTGTGCGAACCACAGATGTTTGTCTCGAGTCTGGGTGTTAGTGTATGTGATATTTCATGTTTGTGAAACGCACCCACGACACAGGAGAAATTCCTAGTGTGGGGCGACGTAATTTAAAAAAAAAAAAAAAAAAAAACTATTACAAGGGATTTATGATGAGAAGGCCGAAATGTTGGTGTAAATATGTTTAATTACACTCCTCCTACCGCACCATAAACACTTAAAGCAGGATTTTTCAGTGCAGTATAGTGCGTTGTCTCGCTTCACCAACGAAAAATGTCCTGTATCGAGTGTTCATGGTACGGGGGCTGGATTCCTAATAAAGATCCTAATTCCTAAAAAAAATGCTTTTGATAATACACGTTGCACCACCTCGACACCACATCGAGTTCATTGACTGATAAACGTTAATTACGTCAAATTCAATTAAAGTTAGCTTGGACGGTAATTGCCTCAATCATCATTAGCTTATCCTTTTCCATGTTGCGGTCAGGTATTTGTATCAGGATGCAACGCAAACGTACACGGAATTTTCGTCACAAACATGATAAACAGGACCAGTATTAAAAATCAAATTACTGGATGATGCCGATTTAGAAGTTAACCAAGTAGGCTGAATTTCTATGAGTACCTAACGTATGTGCAAATGTGTTCTACAGACCCCTAAAGGAACTAAGACTTTACCTGCATAGTAATACATCCTACCTACTCTAAGTAAGCTACTCCATAAAAAAGTGTCTACCACCAAATAGAGATATAAAAGACTTTTATGTGGGTAAAGGTTTCTAAAATAGAATGAGTTGCCTAATTTGAGTATGTACTTTTAACTGAGTTCAAACCGCAAAACCATGTAACACAGCTGGTAAGCTGGTATTTTTAGCACACTTGCATAACAAAACATTTACAATGAATACTTGAGAAAAATAATTATGTTGTTGGGACAAGGATCGCATATAAAGTACGGTTAATAACAGTATAATATGTTATTCACCCATGAGTAGGCAATGTATGCACACTACTGCCTAGTCTGTTTCAACATGAAAATAATCTTTGTGAAAATTAAAAATTGGATTGAAAATGACGTAGGTATTAATTTGCAGGAAAAATTTTCAAATTTCGAATAAATACACTCTTGTTGCTGAGAAAGACTTATTTTCTTTTTAAAGCTACTGTGACATACGCGCGCTGCATGCATAATATCATTCCCCACGGTGACCAAAAGTATTCATACCCTTTTAATATAGTAGATTAAGTAGAAAGGAATGCCACCCATACCTTGTGTATGGGTATGTTCCTGTCATCATCATTTGCACCTTTGCAATGTTCGGTCAGCTTCCAGACTTACCGGATGCAGTTGGATACCAGAATTCTACATTCCATTTTCCGTGCCTGCTATGTATATAGATATTAGATTCTACCAAACCATAAACCTATCAATAAAATCGTGACTACGTGTTAATCGTTAAATTGCAACACCGCTAACAATATTTCAGGCAATTTGTATGCAATGGATGCCCGATGTCCTCTTCACGATGTGGCCGGTTACAAATTGGAAGGGATACGGTTGCCAGCGAATAAACTAGTGGAGTGCCACAAAAGATTTCATCTATAGTCGTGAAACTCATTTTGATCATATTTTAGATAAAGTTAACCCCGCTCGCGGTCGCGGCTATCAGTTATTAGATGGGTGCGCGTCTAGAGACCCCTTCGTCCTCGAAGAGCATTAAGACGTCATACGGCAGTTACATCCTATCACTAAATAGTCATGCCTGTAACTCGGCAATCTGAATTGTACACAAAATATATAGTGCTAATTTCCTCCTTCTTACTAATATTATAAACGCGAAAGTTTGTGCAGGTATATGGATAAAAAGATATTTGTACCTCTTTACTGCTAAAACTACTGGTTGGATTTTAATTTATTACATTTTAAAACATAGCTTATACATCAGAAAAACACTTTTGTTATAATTTATAACGGTACTACGAGTAGCTAAGCTTCTCTGTTCACCTGCACAGTTGCATTGTGTTTAAGTAAGTTGCTTTTTGACTTTCCCCGAGTTATTTAGGCAACCGATGTTAATTAATTTCGCCGGATTTTCCCATAGCGGTACTGTAGGCACAGGGTCAAACTCGTAAATGCAAATTATATATTGAATACAAAATACGTAGAATACTGCAATCGTTCTTGGGAAAGTAAAAACTCGTGCTCATCGCTGTCGAATGCCGAAATGTTCTTTAGAAGCTCAGGAAGAAGCCCCATATTAGTTTGAGAGAACTTTGTAATTTGTTGGTCTGTCGTTACCGTTCGAGATAACAGATTCTTGTATACGTTTTCGGCTTGTTATATTAAGAATGGACAAAAACAACAACAATCAAGGCAAGAAATTAAATATTTTTGAATGTAGGTAATGATCTTTCCTGTAAGTATGGAAATGATTTATGACTTGAGGCACTAGCTGGTCGCTTTTTAGGTGAATCTTTGCGGTGTCTTCATTGGCGTGTGCCTGTGCGATTTATACTACATACATACATGGCATTAATGCCATAAACCCTAGAACTTTCTAGAGTGCATCGTTAAAATTGACATACATGACATACAGTATAGTAACGAGGTTACATTACTATTTGATAACATGGAATTCAAATAAACATGATTCACCTCTTATCCTCACTAGCTAAGACAAGTCTAGGTTCCCAAATTATGCGTAATTGGGAAGTAGATTCTCGCAATTGCAATGTTACTTTTGTTAAGTTTTATTTATCTGATCGGTTTCTTGTTTAATATGTAGGTATCGTACCGACGTATTTTGAAGATATCAGTCAAAACCAGATCTTAAAACTATCACTCAACATTACTATCATTTCAATCAATCGATACTTTTTAATTCATTTATTTATTTAATCAATTATTTTAAAAGATGTAGGAACAATGTATAGAAGAATCTAAGAAACTGAAATCAAAGAGTGGGATCTAACTAAAATAAATTTTCTCACCTTTTAGACGTATGAATATAACATAACAGAATTAACTTTTTGAATAAACAGTGTGACCTTGCTCCAACGGCTGTATAATTGCTGTAATTACTAAAACATAGATAGGCACTACAGAGTAGGTAATACAAAAGCCTTCCCATGTTCTCGATGTTCATTTTCCCATTAAGACGTTACTTAATGCAAAAAAAAATCGAATGATAGACAATTTAAAATACCTATTATGTGTTGTCACTCGCTAAAATATTTAATAGTAAACCAAATTTTTTCAACTATGTATCGATTTTTATTTATGGGTGGTCCTATCAATTAATTTACTGAGAATCTCGTATTATTTTAATCTTCGTTAAACATAGATGCAATGACTTTATTCGCAAATAAACCAACTCTGATTACTATCCTATCCTTCGCATACCTACTATTTTCTAATTGGCCAAATTGCCTATTAATATAAAATATTTTATTCCAGTTTTGTTTGGTATGCGTGCCATTTACACGTGCGATCCTCGATGAATAGCAGCGTGGACTTTTTTGAAAGCTTGATTGACGAAGATGGGCGTTTTGCAGAGTTAAATTGTCAAGAGCCACAGCGAGGCTATCGACCTCGCCAACGACAAATAGCTCAAGGTACTTCATCATATTTTAAATAAGTATAGTTGTAATGTAAAAGATATTAGTAAACAATCTCCGATAATCAGAAGCATGTCAGTGAATTGAAAAAATTGTTTTCATTTCAATTTAGATAGTGTATCCGAACGCACAATCTGTCACTGCAGCCTCGCCCGGTCCCGCATAAATTTGCGACATTCTCGCATGCGCCATGACCTCGGCTTTTAGTTAGTGTTGCCTCACGAAAATAGACCCTAGTGATTATACTATTAATTATTACAGAAAGATATCGACAGCGAAATAATAAAAACATAACTCTTTCTCCTATATTACAGATTATTAACATAAATGTAGTAATTATAATATGAAGTAAAATTTGTTACCGAAACGATTGTATCTCGAAGATAATAATTAAAATATTATTGGATGATCTGTCATTGCAAAAATAGTATAACATTTTTTTCGTATCGTCATAGGTTACAAGAAATCTTCGATAACCAAATTATTTTAAATATTTACCAAAACGGTATACAAGTTAAAACAATGGAATTTAAAATAAAAATCTCAATTCGAAACATCAAATCGGTACAAATAACAAGAAATAGAATTATACCTTTTTATTTCACGATGTGACAACATTGCCTTTTGCGCTAGCCAGCAAACAAAATGGCTGACGTTTATGCTTAGGAGCTCGCGGCCTAAATGTTTGCGATAGAATTTTAAAAATATTGTGAGATCACATAGTCAGTATGTCGAATTTGTGTTCTAGAATTGTTTCAAAACCTCCGAAAAGGTTACAGGATAGTATGTCTGTTGCGCAAACAAACGCTTGGATGAATGGTGAGCTAGTGAAGCATAGTAAATATTGATTTATTTATGTGTCAGTTGAAATATGTGTTTTAAGTCTTTGAAGAGGTCAACAAATAGGTTAATTACTATTGTTTGGCTTAATTAATGCAATTCTGTGTCATGGATCACAAGATTTAATTTAGCTCGCGACCTGAATTCAGTTACATTGATCGTAACTATTTTTAACTTATCGATATTGACAGTTACCAAATGTTATATGAATGTTTACAGCCGAAAACATCAACAATGGTGGTGGATTATCGTTGTCTCCGCCGCACACAGTGTCGCAACGTGAGACTGGGACCCAGGTATCTCAGTGTTATAGTGGACCGCCGTCCCCCTGTGGATCCGCAAGTGCGACACCTTCCCCCACGACCTCTCCGGCCCCTCCGCCTGGCACCGCCACATTAGACCCCAATTGGCAAGCAACTAAACCCACAGTACGGGAGAGGAATGCAGCTATGTTCAATAACCAACTAATGTCTGATATCACCTTCATAGTCGGAAGCCCTGGTATGTATTACTGGACATCTCTTTCATTTATATAGTTTTATTTTAATCGTGTAATTTCTAATACTATAATAATTTAATATTCATAATTTCAGGACATACTCAAATAATACCAGCTCATAAATATGTATTAGCCACTGCCAGTTCTGTGTTCTATGCTATGTTCTATGGAGGGTTAGCAGAATGCAAGCTAGAGATTGAAGTTCCTGATGTAGAACCATCAGCTTTTTTGACGCTTTTAAAGTGAGTTGTTTAATGCATACATACATATTAAATGTTAGGAATATGTTATCAAAAAATGTATTAATGTTCTATTTCACTTTGTTATAGGTACATTTACTGTGATGAAATACAGCTGGAGGCAGATACTGTACTATCAACACTGTATGTTGCCAAAAAATACATAGTTCCACATCTGGCCAAAGCATGTGTCAACTATTTGGAAACTAGTCTTACAGCTAAGAATGCATGTCTACTTCTCAGCCAGTCCCGATTATTTGAGGAACCTGAACTGATGCAAAGATGCTGGGAAGTGATAGATGCACAGGTATGTGAATCAACTGAGAATCTCGCCACTATGTGTATTGAACCATCATCATCCTACAGCAGTTTATTGATGGAACTATCAGAGTCGTCCAGTCAAATGTTTTCTAGTCCAGAAAGTATGGAAAATGTCCATGGTATTTATAATTAACACAAGTACATTCCTGAACAGTTGTATTACACTATTCTATCTATTTTCATTAGTGATCTTCATGTGACCAATAAGTTATTATTACTATACAAATTTATAAAATTGGATAATTCATGAGATATCTTAGATTTCAAAGGTTTTTCTATTAGACTTTTAAATTAAGATAAATTCTAATTAGTTATTCCAAAGTGTCATGCCATACAAAGTTAACTACTAAAAATATGTTTTGTGCCACAAAATTAAAGCATTTGTATACTCAATTTTAGGTTGTGATTTAGGCTTAAGATAATATATGCTACATATAAACTTTATAAGTATATAGATATTAATATAATTTACATTCCAATATGCTCTCATTGTGTAACTCTAGTCATAATCATAATATATGATTTAGATTAACTGCAATACAGTTTGCTTGAATAAGTATGCAATGGTATGTTGTGTAATGCATGTAATTGTTTAAATGGCAATTTTGTAATATTTGTAATGTAATGGATTATAGATCTTAATAAACTATTGAACAAATTGTATTGCAGTTTCAATATTCCTTCACCTACAATAACACAAATTATTTTATTTTAGGCAGAGATGGCCTTGACATCCGATGGCTTTGTTGATATTGATGTATCAACTTTAGAATCAGTATTAGCAAGAGAAACACTAAATTGCAAGGAGATCAACTTGTTTGAGGCAGCTTTAGCTTGGGCACATGCTGAGTGTTTGAGAAGAGAAATTGATCCTACACCTACAAACAAAAGAGCCATGCTTGGAGGTGCCATATATCTGATAAGGTTTCCTACTATGTCTTTAGAAGAATTTGCAAACAGTGCAGCTCAGATTGGAATCTTAACTCCACAAGAGACAATTGATATATTTTTACATTTTACTGCATCAAGCAAACCACAACTATCTTATCCAATAAAATCAAGAGCAGGACTTAAAGCTCAGGTAATGATTATACTATACTACATTGTTTTAAACTTTTAGTAGAAGAAAATACATTGTATAAAAATATTATCTATTTGCAGATTTGTCACAGGTTCCAGTCCTGTGCCTACAGAAGCAATCAATGGCGGTATCGTGGTAGATGTGATTCTATACAATTTTGTGTAGACAAAAGAATATTTGTCGTCGGATTTGGTCTCTATGGATCGTCGAATGGGGCAGCTGATTATAATGTTAAGATTGAATTAAAACGCGCAGGCAGAGTACTGGCAGAGAATAACACGAAGTTTTTCTCAGATGGATCAAGTAACACATTTCATGTGTACTTTGAAAATCCAATACAGATTGAACCTGAGTGTTTCTATACTGCTTCAGCAATACTAGATGGAAGTGAGCTAAGTTATTTTGGACAAGAAGGTTTAAGCGAAGTGTATATGGGAACAGTGACTTTTCAGTTCCATTGTTCTTCTGAGAGTACTAATGGTACAGGAGTGCAAGGAGGTCAGATACCAGAACTGATTTATTATGGACCTACTGTCAACACTTCAATGGCCAACACAACTACTAATGAGGACTGACAATTGACAAGATCTCGCCCCTTCAATTATTATTCTGTATAGTAATCGGAACACTTAGTACTCTCAATTTTGGATAAAATATCTCAATTAAAATTGTATTATAGGTACTTAACCATTCCCAAATGTTAAATTGTTAAGTTGGAAAACTTTAAAGTTCTTGTGTATAGTGTTGAACTTGAATAGGAAATAAGATACGTACCTTAAGAATGTGATATGGGTGTCGTCAAAGCTCTCTATAAATCTGTAGGTTCTAGACCTATTATGATACAAATTCATTGCAATATATATAATTATTATTAATTATAAAGTTGTTTATATTTCCTTTTACTTCTGAACTTTATAAGTTATTAGATCAAATATCATACTTTCTCTAGCTATGTGAATTTAATTGAAGGAAGAAAGCTTTAATGGGTGTTTAGTACATATCATCACCCCTGTATTTCTCAAAGGAGTATGTAAAGTACATAATCACTATTAACTAACTTATTTTCTTCTATAGCCGTCTAATACCTAGTCAGCCTGAGCATTTGTAGGGTAGATTGATATTATTTTTTATCATTATAAATATTGCGCTTAGATCAATTCAAGTGCTTGATCACTAACTTAAATGTAACTAGTGTCATATATTTTAAGAAAATCTGAGTATCCTGGAGCATATCCTTGGATTGATGAAAAACATTAATATTAAAGAATGTACTTACCAGTTGGTGGTATATTGATACACAATGCTCTTGATAACTTAAAATATGTGCGGCCAACTTGATAACAGCAAATTGGTACTGCATCACTCACATCAATCAATAAATCTGAGACATTTGGTTTAGGAAATTAAAGGTGCTTAAAATATACAATATTTAAAGTTAAACTGACAATATTATGCTTTTACAGTCATTAATATAATAACACCTATTGAGAAAGAGCAAATCAAAACTTGTTATAAGAATATTTACAACTGTTTCATGTCTTTTACATTATATTTCCCCACTTGTTAGATGATAAAGGCATTAAAATAAAGGAGATATTTAGTACCATTTAGTTACAGTAATGTTCACTATTGTAACAAATAAGTACAGTAGACAGTTAGGCGCTAATAGAGTAAGATAAACAAGTCTTATTTAAAAGGATACGAGCTGTGCCTTCAGTTCTGCATGTCATATAAACACAAGCTGCTTGGGTATGGCTTGATGGTCGTCCAATAGTGAGATGGCGAGACAATGCCATCTTGTAGAAGTTACAGGCAATGTCTATGCACTGTTGGTTGAGACGTAGCTGTTGACAAAGAGCTGTGATGCCTTCTCTAGCCTTTCTTAATGTCACCTCTCTGGACTCCTGGCCAATACCAGCATTAAAGGCTGTAGAAGAACATAAACATGAACTGTAATTAATGTAAGTATATGGATAGATCACATAAAGCCATTTATGAATTTATATCAAAGGGAAACTGTGCCTCAATGCATGAATACATTCTGTTGGTTTTACTATTTGGTGTTTTTGCCATTATCACACATATACTATTACAATACATGGTATATCTTGATGTAAATTTTGGTACCAATATAATTACTTATTTTTATTTATAGGAATGATGTAATTTATGGTCATGGAAAGCTAATAAGACAGCAATTACCTCGTCCAAAACCTGTGGCACCTCCTTTGGATTCTGCAGACACGAATTGCCCTATTGTAGAAGCGCCACCGTGCGCGTTCTCTTGAAATTCGATTTCAGCTACAATAATATTGTCTTCAAGCACTGATCCACAGTTTGTGCACACTGCATCACCGCGGGCTGGGTCCACCTCGATATCCGAGGACCCACAGTGTTTGCATTTCTTCCCAGACATTTTCTATAAGCAAATTATAAAACATAAACAATGAACATGTTCTAGGTTAAGTACAAGAAAAAAGTTTACTAAACTTTTCGGTAAACTAAAGTTTTTACTTTAATTCTAAAACCGAGTTTTATTTAAGATTTCAAACAGTATTTCTCTATGTTTTCCTTAGTAAACTAAAAAGAACACGAAACGGATACTTAATAATATTCGCTATGCAGATGGCTGACGAATATTGAGAAAAAAGGGGATGGATTTAAGAAAGAATTACAGAGCTGATATTAACTTACCTTAACTGGAAAATAGCGTTCCCAAGTCTATAAAATATGGTAGAAGTATATCGCCATGTAAATTTAAAAGGAGCAAAAAAGCCAAGTTGAAGGTGCTTACAAAATATACAAAATTTGACAGATCTATTTTGACAATTGAAGTGATGGGGTAGGAATTTTAAAAATGATAATTACTAAATTACTAAAACGTAATAGTATTTAGTTAGTTTATTTTTATTAGTAGTTAAAAGATTTATTAGAAAACGTTTTGTTATTTCAAGAAATTAAAAAAACTGCAGTAATAAAGTGAGGTGAATCGTCGATTAACCAGCACTTTGGAATCATAATTAAAGTTCACGTAATTGTATACCAGTTTCGGACTCTCCTTGTTATATTTTTATCAAGGATGAAAGAATTTAATTTCTTCTTAATTATGTAAAATCTAAATTTGATCACTTACCCTCTTACTTATAAACAATGCTAAAATATGATTTGAGTTAACCACTTTTTAAATCCATTGTCATCTTTGTTCTTTGATAATGTATGAAAAAAAATAAACGACAGTGGCAGGTATAATTTAATCGCATTCACATTTTTTTTAAGTAGGGGAATGGTAGGGGCTATATCACTGTCTACTAAATGGGAACTAGGTCTAAAACATCGGTTATTTGGCTTCTTTATTTTAATTTTTATGTATAGGTCAAGGCAAGTTTTAGTCAAAATCGTCTCATCACATAAACATTATAACGTAGATTAAGAAAAATATTTATTTACTAGTGTTATTTTAATATTAAATGATTATTTTAGAGTGGATATAAAAAATGCAAGTGACTATTAAATGAGTTTCTCTAGTAACTCAAATATTTCATTCGTTTCGTTTTCTGACGTCATTAGGAGGAAGCGTTGCTATTGGCTGAATATCACGCTACTTCGTATTTTTAGACGATGAGGTCACCCTTCAATTTCGTTCGAACTGAAGTATGACAGTACTTCCAAAAAGTAATGATGTTTATGATAAAAGTTGGCGCTTATGTCGTTTAGTTACGAGACACCTCAAATTCTTAGGAGAGAAGGGCATCCCCAAAGCGACGGACTACGTCATCGTTTATTCGTTTGTGTGTGCAAACTGCAATGATGAGTCATCATTGTTGTGTTCTCGTTGGATAATCTTTTTCAATAATCAAGGCGCCTTATTTTGATTCCGCTGCTGTCATTAGTGAACTGTCACAAGAAACTTCGCAGTATTTGATAGTTCGCGGAACTAAAAACTTTGTTTGAAGTTCTAGATCGCATTGATAAGCTTTGTTTGTCGGACAAATTACGTAAATCGTACCTAGTGTTAAACCTTGGCTTAGTGAATTTGAACTGATGACGATGAAGCTAGAAATCAGTGATAGTCAATCAAACCAGTCTGACATTTCCTGCGACGACAGTCAATCTTCGCAGGACTCCTCCACAAATGACTTCGTTTCATCAGTACCAGCCTCTCGATCCTTGCTTACGGTAAGTAACCAAATGGCAGCCCACATTCCTAGACACTTGGTATGACAACAATACACATGTACAACTATTCGTTTTAACACTTTTAAAAGAGTTTGCAAGAGTTTATAACATCTTGGGAAACTAAAGTTCTGTGTACATGTGATCTCTTGTAGCAGATTTTGATTCGATTACCTATATTAGTACACCAAGTGGTTAATAAAATCATTTATATCTAATTCTTAAGGCATTCTAGAGTATAACTCATGAATAAATAAGATGGTGTTGTCAAATATATTCTGAATTCTCAGAATAATTAATATGCATGCTTGCAATTGTAATTATAGCCAGGTTTTCATGTGTAGATTGGGTAATGTTAAAGATATCAAGGAAGACACCATTGAATAAGGATTAAGCGTACATAATAATATTTTAATATGAAGAACAAAATAAATATAAGGAAAACAAATGAATTATGTTCTCAATTCAAAAACATTGCTCCTGCCTGTTGTGTAACAATGTACATATTGTTTATATTGAATTGATATAACTACTTATAAGTACATTAGTAGCAATAAGTTACCTAGACACAGTTTATCTACTGGATGGCTTAGATAGAAATGTTATGTTAAAAATTTGAAACTCAGTGAAGTAATACAATTTATGTTATACTATTAATAATGCAATGGACTTGCTTATGTTCCTAAAAATCCAATAACAATATTCATTATTGCACACCATTAAACACATTTTATACAAGTAAACTTAAATTAGAAAACAGTACAATGGGCGGTCTTATTGCTTAAAGTGTATCTTCCAGATAACTCTAGGAATTAGGATGAATTTCATTGTTTTTACTTTTATATACTACAAAAGTACCTAAAAGGAGTGATAACTGTAGGTAGATCATTGTTAAATATAGTTGTTTTGTCAATTCACTGTGTGGTTTGATAAGTGTCTATATTTTATCTACTGATAAGCAAGCATTACTCACCTTCCTTTAAAATTAGCTACTATGTCATAGTATGCTTTGATTCTGATAAGATTCTTTGAATTTATTTTATGGGCTTTTACACTGCTACACCGAATTACTTCCACATGTTTAAAGTCATAAATAATGTTACTACAACATATATTGTTTTATATTATTATAAAGGGTAATGATGATTAAGTGGAGACTTCTAACTCGGAATAAAGTGTGCCTATTCACCTATTTCATCTTTGAGTTGATTAGAGCAATTTTCTTGATTCACTATATCCCGATATCATCATCTAGTTCTGGCGGCATAGTGGTTGACGGACCTGATTTGTATGCACAAGTTAAACCTAGGCAAAAAATTTGTGACTTAACACCATATTCTATAGTTTCTTACTTATTCTATGAAGCCACTAATGGGAAAGATGGAAATTGTGTTGGGGTTAGCAATCAGATTTATCATTTGCCTTGCAGTGCTATGGCAACCAGCTGATGTTTATTAGTTTTCAAAAAAAATCTCTTAATCCTATTTATTTTATAATATATTGGTGGCATACTCCAGAGTCATATAATATATTTGGTTGTGTTAAAAATAGGTATTTTAGTTGAGTAACCTCAACAATTGGGTAGTTAACACTACCAGTCAATGGACATACTTTTTATGAATTGTCAAAATGCTATTTGTCCATAGATTTTTTTAGCAATAGGAACCTGTGACATAACTAGTTCATAAACTCAAATGACTTAACATTTTTTAAATTATTATTAAATACAAAGCAAACAAAATTCTAATTTACAGTTAATTTAAAAATGTATAGTTTTTTTACAGAAGTAGTGTCTTGAAATTATTAGATGGTGTCAAATACCCAAATATTCTCCTCTCCCCTCTCTCCTCTTGAATCATTTCACTTATCCAACATCATAACACTTAAACTTAGGTATAAGCATAAAAGCATTTTGTTATAAAAGTATGTAGATGTATTATAGGTAACATAAAAATATAATATTTAAGATAATATTCATACATGTCCAATAATAGGAATAAGTACTAAATATGGCGTTAACATAGAATTTTCCTTTCCAATATATTGTTAAGGGAAATTTGTGATTTGTGTTACTGGTTTATAATTGCATTCCAGGAAGTATTTACCTACATACATACGTTTACATTTGGTTTTAGTAGGTAGGTACCTACCTAATAATAAACTCAAATTCGAAATTTGCATGTCAATATTGCCAATCACGTCAAAAACACGAAAAATGTATCTTATTAGAATTTAACAAATATATAAAATATACATTATAAACGAGCGAGTCGACTTCGGAGCAGCGATAAAATTAGCGCGTAATTATAATTACATATTGTGATTGTTAGTTCTTTTGCAGTGTTTTTGTAATGGTAACACGTGTAGGTAAGTGTACCATGTACCAACTTAAACAAAAGAGTTATGATAACAATTTTGTTTTGAACAATGGTGTTTCCTTAATTGCGTAACGACTGATTTAATTTTCCAATGTGTAAATCTCTGTGTATCCTTAATTATGATTTATAATATAAGTATGGGGAAGGTGTGTTTATTGAATGCTGTTGCATTTTTGATTGTAGCAGTTACTTAGTATGTTATACCTAATAAATTTTGTAGGAACAAATACAAATTAATATGTCGCATATTATTTTCACAAACTTAATGTATTTACTCCTTTTAGAGTTACTAGAATACAAAACTATATTTTTCTAGAAAACACAGTTTTTTAGATATTACTGTATGTAAGTACACAGTATTTGTATGTAGGTACTTGAAAATACACAATAGGTATAGGTACCAATTACCCCTCCGGCTTTATCTGCTGTTAATTGTTTTGTTAGTCTTATTGTGGTTTTGTCTTAAACCAGTGTGGTATGATGAGTACAAGTATACATAACAATAATTTATTTATATTTTAAATTGCAAGGCAATATGCTATAACAACGTTAAACAACAATTTAACCATCAACTGGGCTTATTATTTTACGGCACATATACTAAAACGATTTAATTTGTAGTTGTTTCCCAATCTACTGTTTGTTTTGGCAATTAAGTTTCTATTCTATTGCTCACTTTTTTTTCTATTCTAATAATGTAGGTAACTTGTTAATTGGCTAGACTCTGTTTTCCGTATGCATCTATTTTACCAGACTAAAGAACCACATTTAAGATGAGATTTGATAAAACCTCCCAACCACTTACCAGGGACCTAGACTTCAAACAAAATTATTATAGAAATAAATTTTCTGTGTTTCGAATCCTCTGTCCCAGCTAAAATACTTAAACAGCTGCAATAAGTAAAAAAATCGAATGAGTCACAAAATGCATGAATGACCTATATTTACTATTTAATAACTCGTCATAATATGTACAAAAGGTTACTTCCAGGCTCACATGACAGTGACGGAATTATCCGAGAGTCTTACCGAGCTCATAAATTGGTATCACACAGATTAACTATTATTTATTTATTCACGGTCTACGAAACACGTTTTTGTCACTGACGATTGAATTCCAACCACAAAAACGAATGCCATGTTTTACTTCTAGATTGTCTTGTAGCTTCGTTTGAATCGAAACTTGGAAAACGGCAACATAGACTAACTTGTTGTACACGATGGTAAAAACAATATGAACGTATTCTACACTGTTTTTCTGTGGGGATTCCACTAAAAGTAGATATTGTCCTTGCTTATAGGTACCTTAGTTATGTATGTCTTCTGTGCCCTATTTATATATACATAAACTGTTTATCTAATAACTATTTTTGCACACACAAGGTCTTATCTAATACTGAGAAGGCCTGAGTGTTATCCACCACACTTATTCACATCGTATTACTAGGCGTTTTCAATACCTAGTAGCTTAGATTAGCTTTGACACAGTCGATATTAATATTTCTGTTACGATTTTATAAGGTTTAGCCCGGCTAAATAACCCCCTATCTTTGGCTTTACGCTTTTAGCTTACCACCTTCTACCAAGAAGGTAAAATTAGGGTAAATTATACGACAATCGGTACCTAAATGTTACACCTAAATCATTTAATTACTATTTAAACCTTAAATGCCACTGTGCTGAAAACAAGGTTATAGCAGGAAAAGATTGAAGAGTGGCGATGACCGCGCTCAGCGCTGACGTCACTGTTTCGAGGAAAACTCGGGGCACAGGCCCACGCGCCTCAGGCGCATGTCTGCCGACCAATAATATGTGTAACAAGCGGGCGAATATTTAATACACATCACGACACCATTGAGTGTATGTTATACTTTATTATAATATCATTAAGTAACACAAGTCAGCAGAATTGGTTTCAACGGTTTTGCTCGGAGACCTTGATTAGTGACATGTGGAACGAATCAAGGCAATGCAGTATAAAACTAGCAGCCAAACGACACAAATTATGTCTTAGTAGCTTACTTGTTTTGATCTGGAAAACTACATAATATGTAGATGTTTGCTAATTAGAATAAGAAAGCTGGTAATAGCCAATGGAAACAGAATATCATTTCAGATAACCTGCATATGTAGTATCAATCGGCATATATAATAGAATTTTAACATAGGTCCTCTGATTTATAATACATTATTCATATATGCATCTGTTTATATTTGAATGTCTTTCGTCTAGTCTAGAATTACAATAACTTACATGACCTATATTGTGTTAATATAGTAGAATGTCAAATACATACGTGGTACTTACGTCCGAACGGAGCTAAGTGACCCACTTGCCTATTCGTCTCGTAACTTTATTGCTTGTTATGATATAGATAATGACGTGATTTCAATTATATTAATTGTGCTTTATCTACCTATTACTCAGCTTGTGTATATACAACCAACTTTTGCGTCTTTAATAGTTCTTAATAATTTAATTTGACCTTCATTTTGTTTGTGACTAGTTTCTGTAGTTTGGTCGAATATAGTCTACCGATTGTTTTCCTGCTTAATAGGAATTCAGCATCGAATTGTATCACATTAGTGGTCAGTGCGCAAACATTAATTAGCAAGTCAATTAACGCGGGTTCAGGTTGGGCAAGAACCTCACACCTCCACTGTCTCAGATTTATTGTTACTGTAAAGTGATTCCAAGATAGTCTAAATAGATAGTGCAATTTACCTTTGATCGTATTAATGGTGAAGTAAGTTAAGTTGTGTGTGTACAGTGGTAGTGGATAAAGTTTTCGCCGATTGTATCGTATTGGAAAACTTCACACTTAAGCTAAGTTTCTTAAGTGCAAATGAAAGCAAATAGTCGTCAGTCAACTTCTTGTTAAACTGCCTATTCTTGTACACTCATATTGCGTCACATAATGATGGAAATAGGGGAGAACCTATTACAAAATATGGGGTACGATGCCGATGTCGGAACTCTGGTTCTAAGAATTTCCTAAATAAAACACCCAATGGCCCATGGATCCGGAAGATCTTTAAAATGGAGTCTAAGACCTCGTCTGACCCATGTGAGGAATGGAAGGTAATTCTACTTTTCGATGCCTCTTGTATAGTTTGTTCTACTCAGTACATCAGAATATAAAATCAGTGCATATAGACGACGTAACAGTAATATCACGAATATAAATATTTATAAATTAAAAACCCGAAAGCGACAGAACACAACATAAAATAAGTTATGTAAAGATATAGCCGAGAAATACAATAGCGGACGTAAATAATTTCACTCGTAAACAATTTTCATCTTAACTTGACAGCAAGAATTAAATCGTAACATCGCTATCCTGTGAATTGCTGTGTACTATTCAAATTGTGTGCAATAAAATAAATCACTCTGTGTAACTATCTTATCTATATCTTGCAGGTCAGAATTATCGTGGAGTGTTGTTTTTCTCTTGCCGCAAGATACCATTATCTCACTTAATCCGATATATTGCATTTTTTTTGATGATTTGCTAGTTATACAAAATAACGTAACTGTACTTCTGTGAAATAGTCGGTATCGATATGAAATGAGACCACGTTTATTTCGAACTATGACAACATCGACAGTTTTCGTGGAAAACTGTGTTGAACTCGTGGAAGCATACGTTCGCGTGACTGGTAGTCAAGGGCCCGTCCTTGAACTGTCACGTGAGGTTGAACGACTCGCGTTCTTTGTCCAGCCGTTTGAGTATGTACTAATACTAATCAGTCTAGCTAACTGTCCTAGTGAACATTTATTGAATCGTTCAGTTTTTTACACAATGGACCAGCCCGTTACGTAATACTTACTAGAGTACGTCCTCCTTCTTTGCGTTCGTGGATGTGCATGTTTGCATATATCGTATTTCCCGCATTAACACTTTTTGAGAATTAATGTAGCATAATAATAATTATGTCTTTCTCCCGGTTTAAGGCAAAATTATCTTTATGAGCAAAATGTCATAGAAATCGCATTGTATTAAAAGAAGATGAACAAAGCGTAAACTCTCTAGGGAGTGTAGTACAGTTCGACTCCTGCCTGCCAATGACATATTTCTCAAAAGGCAAATTGAAGTGTTTACGTAAACTTAGGTAACTTACTGTAGTGCTATTACACAATATTGTATCATAAGAATAGTCTAGATTGTGAAGCGAGTCCTTGACCGTAGCATTTGTTTCTAAGTTTATTCTCAGAGTTGAACATTCAGGAAGTGCCTTTGTCAAATATTTTTTTAAATAACGTGCGAAAATGTTTAATATATTGACTTACTGAAAGTAAATCATATAAATGTACTCACTTAAACTCTGGTGTTTCTTTTAATACATTGGAATTGTAACCTTTCGCTCTTGGATAGATTTTGGCAAAATTATCACCTGCGATTCATGGTGTCAAGACTACGATGTAGTTTTTCTTTAATCGGCGAACTTAATAAATGTTGTCCCCTTGCCTAGTGAGAGTTGGAAGCTGGTCAGCACGACGACCTTGATCATATGCAAGATGTATTACATAATAATAATACATTACCTCATTAGTTAATGTTGCCATTGCCGAGATGCAACCATGACGTTCATGTTTAGTGTATGACCTTACAGTATTGACTGCAGATTGCTGCTTTGTTGAGGACACATTACATTTAACTCCATAAGACCCCTTATTTTCATTGATCTTATTGAATCAGAAACTTCTTTTAATTCTAATTTATACAGATTGTTTAATTTAGCATCTTTGCAGTTATCTTCATTAATCGAAGCCCATTTGTTGCCATCGAAGCACATTTGCTGTACGACATTTTTGGGAATACCGAAAACTTCGGCAAATTAGGTTTTACTGTTTTGAGGAAAACGATAAATGCTATCGAGTACCTATTTCATATTTTCTGAGTGGTCACCACTCACGCCACGATTTATAGTGAAAATGATAAGCGGCACGCATATTTCTGCTAGAGGCATGACGTAATGTTTATATCAGTCCATCTTATGCAATGACCAATCGTGTGGTTATCAGACGGCGTGGTTCCTTCCGTACGGTACTTCATAGACTATAACAATGCTTGTGTCATAAATAATGGCTCTTATTTGTTTTGAGTATACAATAAAACGTGTGTTTGCTTGATCCCGGTGTAATGTATATCATAATTATACTTTGCCCATGATGTCAAAACTTTACTTAGATACGTTGATCCATATCTCTAGCTCTACTTCTTGTTTCTTCAGTCCAATGTCTAAAGTACAAGTCACCGTATGTATGTATTTTACTATTGCATACGGAATACGTTACAATGTCCTCGTCAACACATATTTTAAATTGACCATTCGTACTTTGAAAGAAAGCTGGCCCGAACTCTCAGAATATTGATGTAATTTCGTTTTAAAACAAGATTGAATTAAACTCATTATTTAGTATATAAACGTTTAATATTTCGATTATTTATTTAGTACATAGTAGTAGCTCCTTGAAAAACAGGTTTTTCACGATACTCAGTGTTTCTGTTAACAAATCCCGTTCTAAATATCTAGCAGCGAATCGATTGGAACTTCGGATAAGTTATTTATTGCTTCAGACAGCTGCAGTTTGCCGCATACAGCAACCTCATTATTTCTGATGGACATTATTACATTAAGGGAATTTAGTAACTGATCATCAGACCCTATTCCAGACTAGTTACTCAATTTATTTTCAAGAATTATACACTGGTGCTATTATTAAATAATAATTGAAACAGTTATTATACTAATGCAATTTCAATCAATTTTGTTTCCTTTGATGATTCATTTGTGTAATTATTGACAATAGTAGCAGTAAACCATTGGCGCCTGCACTTTGTTTGCTATTCATATTACCTACGCACTATCTAAGGATAGCAAATGACCCACTTTACCATGTTTATTCTGCGACAACTTTTGTTTATGTTAAGTTACAGCGCGAAAAGTTCGATTGACTTTGTTACTATTTATTTCTGTTTCTTACGAACGATACGAAAAATTGGAAATTCCTGATTATTTGTCACCTTATCCCGTGCCAACTTATACAATTTAATTGCATAAAAATATTTACTTCCACTGTCATGGAAAAACTATTCATTGAATCATTGGAACCAACTGAACTTCATTCAAAGAACCGTAAAAAATGTATTTGGCTCGGTTAGCGAATTGTTCAAATGCTTGGACATAAGACGTTTTAGCTTCGCTGTGTTGTTTGCGCGTGCGCCGTACGCTCGCTTGGCATCATACAAAACCGGCCACAAGCGCGCCAACTGACTCAGTCTGATATAAAACACACTAGCTACGCGTACGTCTACAGTTTGTTGAAGCCTTCACATGACTCATGCTCTTATCATATTGTGAATTGACACGCTGTGAATTTAGCGAACTCTTTACATAGTGAACTTAAAAATTTGAAGCTCTAAGTGGATAGTTAGTTTGGACTATTTTTGTGGAAAGTTGTCTTCATGTCTCAGCAGGTGCCTTATCACCTCTACAGCAGCGAGCAAGACGACAGTCTGATGTTCGCTACGATGTTTGATTACCAGGCAGACGGATATAAGAAGCCGATGGTGAGTTATAAAGCCATATTTTCGGTCCTGGCGTAATACTGAAGTCAAAAGTTTAGTGCGCCACTTCGTGAACTGACTTTGTAAACAACTTTCTCAAGTTGGGGGACAGTTAGTATTATGCGTGTGTGGTGCAATCTTTTACTTTTAATCGTCAGTGAAACTTCAATGTATAAATATTTATTATTACAACCATATTATATTTGATTAACCTTGAATTAATATAACACTTCACTATAATAATTGTGGGCCCATACTCATTGGAATGTATTTTACATTATGATTTTATTCAATTAAATTGACTTTTACGCAATTTCTAAAACAATACTGGTACTGTTGTGACACTAATAATAAGGTACCTGTCCTGTCACTTGAACTCGCTTAGACGCGATTAGGTTGTTTATTGTGCGAAAAGGACAAACTGACAAAGACTAGAACTAACGAGACATGGATCTAGATTTATTCTATTCTGAACGTTTTTTCTTTAAAATGTCTTTCAACGTTTCTAATTCAGTATTTTAGAAATAAATTTAGTTTAGTTTGGTTTTTATTCGTTGAGAGAATTTTCTAGAAATTCTTGTCCGCAAACTTAACACCTGCGATACAATAGCTACATTTAACAATAATCAGCTTAACGTCATTAGCACTTCCAGGAGTTGTTTGTCTGTTATTCGTATGTTACAATAATTTATTCCTATTATTAGACAATGACGTAACCTACCGCACTGTACTATACTCGTCCACAATTACAGTATATTATTATAATAAGATTTTTTAATTACCGCCTTCCAAAGTTCGCTTTGATCATAACAGATGGCGCTACTAACAACACCCGCGCAAACTTTATCTCTGTGAGAACACACGTTGCGATAACCGAAGAGATAAATGTACATTATTATGTATTCATACTTATTATTAGTGATAATAATCGCTCTTATAATCAAATGTAAGTAAATAAACCAAGAGTAAAATAAATATGTAAATCGCGCTATTTTCACTGTAACGACTAGATTTTCTTCTTATCACTGCGTACCTGACGTCACATATGGTCCGACGGAGTGACGTCATCGGGTGACGTCATGCTTGCCCCACTGCGCAGTGGTGCGCGCCGTCTTGAGAAGTTCCACGAATTGGTATCGCTACCTGAACCATTATTATTATAATGTAACGACCGTACAGTTTTTATATTATTTTATTGATCACTTATTGTAATTATTAAGGCGATTAAAGATATTGCGTTTTTGAAATATCACCTACTGAATATAAGGAGGATATTGAAAGAAAGTATCGTTTTGGGATTTACGCTGCGTGATGAGTTCCTTGATGAGACTAGAGTCACGTATACCTGCGGCCACGATAGGTACCTACGCCGGTTTTTTGACCTCAATTAAATGTCTTTTCCAATAGTGACTCATCTAATCACGTACTCAAGTAGGTATTTCTTAATATTCTTTCTTCTTGCATAAGACATTCTTTATGACTTTTACTTGATTTTTATGTTTTGTAATTGTAATTATGAAATCATTTTATGAATTAAATTTCCCACACTACAAAAACAGGACAAAACAAATAAAAACATGCCACTTTAATGACGTCATACGTTAGACTTGTTTGCTTTCAATTTGCATGAATGAAATCCTTGGATTTCCCCAATAACTTATTTCAACTCAGGCGTACCTATACATTTCCTACCGACACATCAAACCTACATACTCTAGGTTTAAGTACTATTTACTAAGCAACTTTACTATATGTATACTATGCGTATACTGTAATCTATTCCTTGTCTTGCATGAGATTATCAACAAAGGCGTGGCGCAAGCGCAACGCAACCTAAGTGGGGATAACAACCCCTCCTCTTTCTGCCACAACCTCCATTTAGGTTGCAGTACTCTCCACCCCTGTCATCCTTTAAAATATCTTCGTCTGCGCATTTAATAAACAACAGATCTTTTAGGATTCGATAAACGAGACTATCAGTTGCGCAACCACAACCGGATTTGCCAGGCGGCGGCGCAGGCGCAGCGGTGATGGTAACCTTTGCGAAGCGAAAACGTCAAGTCCGGCTGACTTGACCCACTTTGCGCGCTTGTGAAATTTCTCCTGCGCCTGACTGCTTCCAAGAACACGTCCGTTGGGGAATCCCCACACGCTAGAACGCAATACGCCACGATTTACCTGCCTTACACAAGTTTAATTGTAATTACAGCATTTACCGTTACTCTATGGTTAAAAAGGATATTTGAACTTCAATTGTTGACCTATTTGTTTGACGTAAGCGTATCGTTCTAACAATGATACCGTAACAGATGCATTGTCTATTGAAATATAAACAGATTTTAACTAACTGCTGACCTTGTTAGCTCAGCAGATGTATTATATTGACGGACACCTATTAACCGTTGTGGTCAATACGGGCCGGATGTGGACAATTTGTTTTAATTGTAGTGAACTCGAAATCAACCTTAGTTGATTTGTCAAGGAAATCTACTGTCTGGGCTTTCTTGTGAGTGTTTGGTTACACAAGTTATATTATTTTATTTTGGTATAGGTATAGTTTATTTGGTTTTTTCAATATGTTTACTGGCTAATTTTAAAGTAAAGAAAATTAATGTTTAAAATTTGCTTGTAAGATTTAGAACTTTGACACCACGTCTATTAGACAAGTTTTCCATGATCCGAATGACCATAGACTAAAACCAGTTTGACATTTGAATTTTTTCTCCAGGAATGCGTAAAACCGCCTATTATCTAGTTCATCGTAGTATAGCGGATTACTATAGATATCGCCGTGTTACCACGGATTAGATAATCTTCATTATACATGTTTTGTGTTCGTAGAATAGCGTGAATCATCGGAAGTAGGTAAAGCCATATTTTTTTATACGGACATGACAAATACTTTACTATTACTACTTGGCAATAACTGCTAGTTTATAAGAATATTTTAGCTTTTAGTATGTATAAACATAGATTGGTGGCTATAGTTTCAAATGAGAAAATTCTTGCTTTATTTAATTATTTGGTTGAAAATTTAGCATATTATTAGATTTTGTCTCTCTTGTATATTTGAATAATTTAGCATAATATTAATCGTCTATTTAAGTGATACGTCTTACATAACGATGATATTTGCTTTTAAAGATATATTAATTGACCCACAGGCAGTCAGGCATAACCAATGGATAAATTCTTACTTTTTTGTCCCTCTTTTGTGAGTAGTCTGAGTTCTATTAATGTAGTTTATGGTCCTTTGTGATGCAATAGTTCTTATGTTCTTAACTGCAGTGAGCTCTGATGCAATTATTCAACATGTAAAAAATTCGCGGGCCGCACACCTGCGGCTTATGACGTCACCCGTAAAGCACGCGGCGGTACCGTCTCGCGTCTGTGAAACTTATTGTCTATGTGCAACAATTTTAATAGAAAATTACCTTATAAAGAGGCATTTTTTTTCTATTTCTTGACTTAGACTTTATAATTGTTCTGTAGTTTACATATTTATCATACACTGCAGACTTGTTATACAACATTAAAAGCCTTTGTTATTTCTTGTAATGCAGTTCTTGTCATTAGCTTGTTAATGCACGGCGCAGCAAACTTATAATAAGATATATCCCAGTGATAGCTGTACTATACAAAACGAGCTTTTATGCAGTTGCACAAGTAGCCACAATAAACTCCGAAGCTGACTTCTTTATTACCTTTAAAAGATAACACGGCCAGCGTTATCCATTTTGACCCATTACATAAAGTGTTTTCCATTGTCTTCTGGCGTTCATTGCTTTCGAACTGTGCTGCTTACAAATCTTACAAAGGGAACAATATGTACAGATAGTAAAAACGATCCGCTGGATAGCGTTCTCTACAAATTGGTTTTGTGTTCCCTACCTTTGGATTCTAAGATAAATTTATGTGTTTTTACCAACATTTGTTTTCGTTACTTTCTTTTGGTCTTTAACAATGTTTATTTTATCTCGTTAGTCTTACATTTTACATGTACTTATCGTTAAGTCTAGACTACAGCCAATGTAACAATGACTTGCAAATAAAGCCGTAAAGTACAGCCATGAATTTTTAAGTCAAGGCGACTTTACAAATGAATGTAGATTTTATCGTTATAGCTTTTATTTATATTGTTTCCATGTATTACAAAAGTTAAATAGCTTTATTATTAAGTCTTGCTTTGGAACAAATTAATTAACTTTTAACTGTCACGTACTTCTACGTTTTGGTTAAACAAAATCGACCTACGTAAAATCTTTGTCAGGTGTGTTCATACTTTGAAAATTAGCCATAATTTGTGTCGTGTCAACAAAAATCTGGTACTTAGTGCTATGAAAAATGGCTTTTCAGACGTATTTTTATATCACTCGCGGTCTTTAATATTACTTCAGAAATCTTCTGGTAATGTATTTTTCTATCATATATCTTCATCCAGTGTTTCCCCACAAAATGCTTCTCTTCCAACCGATTAGCTATCTCGGTCACATTAAGTTGTTCGAGCATGGTTGCTGTCACCGCGGTGCTAAGTCATGCGGCCGGGTCCCGGCGCGCCATAACCAACCTCCCACGTTGTACAATGTCATGTTGACGTTTATCCATATCAAAAGCGTCATAAACTCCAATATTTGTCTGCAATAGAAATGTGTATTTGTCGTGTGAAATAGAAGCAGCAAAGATTTTGAAAGCAGAGCAGTAAATACTTGACATTTTTATAAATTATGCATACTTAGAGTTTAGAATGAAATAGGTCTATTATACCATTTAAATAATAAAATATAAGTGTATATTGACTATAAAATTCTTATAAGTACGAGCGTGTAGCACTTCCTATCTGTAATAACTGCGAATGTATACCTAAGTGCACTTAAACAGCTCAAATGATTTTCTCTGAACTTTTATTGCTACAAGTACTGTGAAAGTTCCAAGAATGTGTCATAAATATTTATTTTATTCCTAGAATCGACAGAAAACAGTATCTACAAAACGTACAAAACTGCATGTCGCATGAGAAAGTATGTACAAGGTCGCCAATATTATTTATTCATTTAAACTCTTGGAATTTATTTTTATGTCTTTTCCTACTAATTAACATTAGATTAAGATTGCATTGTTAAATAGTTGTGATTATCACGAATACTGTTATTAGAAATGGTGCTTGTTCATCCAAAGAGATTGCTGTTAACGATAAGACAACCTAATACTATTGTTTTCAACACTTTTATTAGCTTGAATTTGTAAGTAACTATGTAGCCATACCTACTATTGGAATCCAATAATAGCTAGGACCCAGTATTTTTACCCGTGGTGCTTGGCGACTGGGCTTATCACAGTTGTGGATTCCTTATTATGCTTTTGGCATATTAGTCTTTGTGTCTCCCGCTTGCTTTAGAGGGAGGTGGAAACTAAATTTATATTCCTACTCTTCTTATATATTCTTTTATGATTAATTTCGCTACGGGTTCCAAGAAAGACGCAATTCTTTGGGACGCTTCGAGCTTCATTGCCGTGATGGTTCTTAATGGTTTTTATTGTCCTGGCTTACAGGAGTTGCAATTATGGGTACGAATGGTGGGCTTGCCGCGAAAGTAAAAAGTAACTAGCAGGCGTACCTATTTGAAGAAATACTTTTAATCAAAAATTTTAAATAAGAATGGTAATTTAGAAAAAAAAGAGGATATCGTGCTCTTATTTCAAAATATATGTAAGGTAATTCAAGTTATTTTAAATAACAATACGTTTCAACCTTATATGCTAAATGTCCCACTGTTATAATATCCATAAAACGTCGTGACGTTTTTGACAATAAATTAATAAGGCTAAACTGAAATTATGCGTCTCTAACGATAGAGAATTAAACTTCTATTATTTACTAAAGTCTATTAATTAATAAACATTTACAAGAGCTAAACGTCCAAAGCTGAACAGGAAAACGTTTTTGTCTTTAATAGTAATTTACTGCAAATAAGTAGATACAAATAAAGTTATTTTAGTTACAGACATAACTGTTATTATCCGTTTGATATTGAAATTTCCTGTTTGTTTGCTCATCGTTTTATTATAGAAAATATGATACGAACAAGGACCTTTATGTATATGTGTTTTATGCCCCTTATTCATATAAGTTTGTCATCATTTATGATCGAATAAAACTCAAGTGATTGTCAAATTCTTTTCCGTTTAGATTTATAGCTTGTGAGTTACAGGTAATATATTTAAATTTTAATGAGAATGTATTGTAGAAGTAAATAATGTTCCAAATAAATGACGTGTATTAATGTCTAACACATTCCTAATGTAAATTAATTCAAAAACCCGCGGTTGATTGATGCGCCCCATCGTGCCTTTAGTTGCGGCTACTTACGGTTAAAACCTCCAGCACGCAATCAGAACTGAACTTAAAAAATAAAAGAATTTATAATAGGCTCCTGCAGTTTTGTTATACTCTCGACTTCTAAACTATTGTTTACGGTAACTGTCGGGTTTGTCCGACAATACAGCTTTCATCAAACACAATTGGATGACAATGTGCTGTCATAAAAGGTTGAGATTGCTATTTACAAATACCGCCGCAAAAGCTTACCACTTAAACCGTTCCCTGGAACTGTTTTGGAAAAGAAGTGTAACGGAGAAACAATATAATTGCATCGAATTCTGTACCGGGATCCGTTAGAGGTAGTTAAGGATCCCGGCTGTTGACCACGGGGACCAATGAGTCACCCGTTCGGCTCGCACGGCATTCCGCCGGACATTCTGTCCATACCGTTTATTTATCTTGATCACGGGATTATGAAGCTAGCTTGCCTCTACAATTAAACATTTACATAAGTGCAGTAAGGTAAGTTTTATAAATTCTAAACAAAGGATTCCCTGTATAAATTAGCGAGCTTAATTTTCTTTGTTTCACGAAGCAATAATAATTACGTCACAATAATAAGCATGGAGCTGATATTTACAACAGCTGTAGAGTCCTTGTTCCGATTATGGGCAAGAATCGTGCTTACCGCCTCGTAGATTACTGACATTTTCCACGTTTCCGCCTCGAGTGCCTTATTAAAAGATGTCATACTTATCGCAGGCATGAACTAATTGCATTAGATCATTGTTATACATATTTACGCAGGATTTGACCATTTACAGATCAGAAATTATTTATGATTGATGGAAATTTAACCTATGTGAGACACCGTGAGACAAATTACTTCGGCGGTAAGATATAGGACCTGCATACAAGCATAATTTCCGATGAATGTCGGCAGTTTGTTATAACAAAGAGGCATTAATTTAATATAATTATATCGCCAGGTTAATGTTTTTACTTGAAACTAAAAACAATAGACTGCTAGGTAGTAGCTATTTTGCTAAACACAATATCAAAATGGGCTTGAAGCCTATGTTGTAGCAAACCATTTATGATTATGAGTATCTATAATTTGCGATTGTGGATATCTTCATCGACTTGAAAGTAACTATTTCAACCCTCGAAGGCTCGTCGAATAATAGGGCTATGAATTGTACGCAGTGTGCTCACGCCCACAACCAAATTCGTGATAGACGGCACAATAGGTGCACAACCAATACGGACGCCATTATTTAATGAACCCTCGTCAGATGAAAAGGTCAAATTATTTGAAAAGATTAATCTCGTAATTTATGTTGGCCTAACGCGTCCCGACAGATTCCTCCAGACGGACTGAGTTATATGACATTGATTTTGTATTTTACGTAACGCACAAAGAAATATGGGACTCGTCTTTTAGGGTTCCATTGACTAATGCTAAAAGCTGAAGCCACATGATGGGTACTATATCTGGCCGAAGTTTATATAAATTGTAATCAATACTTTTGTACATAAGTAGAGGATCGATATATTGTTACTGTTAATAGTGTTTTATTCAATGGTAGAAGTTGTCGGTGTTGAAATTGCGGTAATGATCGCTTCTCCATGTAATATAGTCTACTGTTAGATGGAAATTGTCTATTCCAGAAATCGTGAAACTCAAGCCAATTTTATCAATTACTTGTGATGATAAATGGGTGATATAATTATGAAGGCTCTTCAAACAACTGGTAATCTATTGGAATTTGTGTCACCGCCTAAAGCACACTAGAATTCAGTTGTATGATTTGTTGATCCTAGATACGGAACTCATAAGCCAATGCGCATCAAAAACATGTCATGCATTTTTTTGAACGTGTCCTACAACCTCGTTTGTTACGGAATAGCTTTTTTGTGCCCTCAATGTTTTGATCGGTATTGTCCTGCTTTCTCGACGTACCTTACTCAACGGGCCGGGTTAATATTAATCAAAGAACGTAATTCTCCAATGTGGTATAAATTGTCGGGCGGATAATTTGCACGGGCATGCCAGTTTACCGAGAGTAATGTACTCGTAAATGTTTACGACTGGGGCTGCGTTTTCAATGTTATTTAAATCATTTTTTTGAGATTCCTCCGGCGCTGTTGTATAGGTTCTACCATTACGGATCATCGATGATAAATATTTTACTTTTATGGCATTCCATTGAATTTGTGCAAAAATTTTATCGTCGCGACCTTGGAAGCGTGTTAATGTTGCTTGCAATATGAGTGTGTACGACTCTTAAAATGTATATTTTATGATTAGTTAAAAAGTTGAAGATGTGTTTTCCCTTTTTGAAATTGTCGTATTTGATTGTTATTTGTTAGCCACTTATTTCGTGGAACACTTCGAGTGTTTTTCCAATAAACAAATTGTTTTCATAATATGTGGTGTCGGTAAATAACCAAATTAATGGGTTTCGAATGGCTGCTTGGTTGCCGCAATTCTTCGAATCCAATTTTGTATTTTACTACACCTACGCAGTTCTTAATTCTGCATTTACAGAAGGTCACATGTCATGTCGTTACTGGATTCTACTTCTTTATTTGTTTTTTTTCATTTGCCAGTTGTGTATGTATGGCGTATCACAGCTTTGTTCAATTTTGTTTATATATTTTCTTTTAAAACGTTTTTTTCTACACGTCATAAGTACCTACACGAAATTAGCTACTATGGAAATCTATTCTTCTATACATATGACGTACGATACTGTACAACTTTGCAGATCGTTGACCTACCGCGGATGGGTAATCAAACTTAATACGTCAAATGCTCGTGACCTCATGATCACCTTGAGCAAGATCAAAGGATCTATTTTCTTTATTCCCAATTGTTTTGTACAATTTAAAATTAAAATCATTTTTTTCCTCAATCTTTCTCTTTCGTATCTTTTCAATGTTGATTACAGGTACGCACTGTTCGCTGCTTGTGCGCTGTTATGAAAACGATTCCTTGCATGCATCTATGGTTTTATTACTTTGCACTGTCCTGCATTAGCGCGATATTGATGATCATTTTATGAACAGTTTCAATAACGAGTATCTTCTCGTCATCATAAATGCTGGACTATAGGCCGAAGAAAAGCTGGGATCCTTTTCTTAGAAACGTGATTTTTCTTTTGCGTTGCAATAGAAAGAACAGTACCTACATTTCAGGAAAAAGTTATGCATGTTACAGTTATTAGTTACTGCCTATCTATAATCGAAAACATAAGGAACAGCAGTAGTAACCCAGCGGCGGCAAGTCGGCTGCTCGTGCTCGACATGCGCGCTCTAATTCAATTATTCCGTTTATGTAGCGCGCCGATCGCGTTGCATATTGAATTTCTGGCCGACGCACCTCCAGCCCAATTAGGAGGACACTAAAAAGGTTCTGCGTTTGTTTGTGCCTCATTGTTCTCTTCGGTATCTGGGCTGCCGCCATAGTTTTGCAACTGACAAGTCTCTGTTTCCTCGTCTTTTTAAGGAAACGAAAGTTGTTGATTTTCTGCAACGCGCCGAGGTACCTTGCAGTTGTGAAATTGTGCGTAGGTGCGGTGCATAATGCGCGGGGGCCCGTCTGGTCGGTGGCGGCGGTGGCTGCGTCGCCGGTACCGGGTGCCGAGGGGCGGCCGGTGGTGTTTACGATGCACCGGTGCGGCGGCGCCGAGTGGGGCGTAGGCGTCGCCGGGGGGCGTCGCGCCAGGCTTATCAGACGGTGGCGGGGCCGGCGTGCGAGCCTCACTCCACGTTCTGCCGCTGACCGCGCGTGTCGTGCACGCTCGCTGACACCGGTTTTAGATAACAAAAACCTTTGTCCAGCCGAGGCAATAATATTTACACACTGCGTGCTTTGCGCCGCGTAGTTTCTGAGGGGTTTTCCGACGCCGGCCGACAACTGTCAGCCGATTGTTTTCGTTGCGCGCACGCGGGAATCGCGCTTGCTTGTATCAAGTTACGACAAGTTTTTTGAAGTTTTTAATGAAGTTTCCTGTTGCATTGTGAAGTGCCTTATTTGGATTGCAGTTAGAGGAAATCGGTAAGTGTTAATCTGTCTTTCTTGTGACATGATGTCGTAGTGCAGTAGGGAAATTCCCTTGACGTTCATATACAATTACTTCCTATACCACAAATGATTTGGTTTCGACTTATCTGTTCTTATCATCGTTTTCATTATTGGTTGGGCATTCACCACTAATCGACGAATAGACATTAACGAAGCATATTATAAAACGTTACTGAACTGTCAGTGTCGTTATGATCGTTTGTAGTTTTGCGTAGACTGTTATCGTGAGGTAGAATCGTTGTCGAGATGGTGGTCGCAGCATGTTGAAGGATCAACACGGCTGCGGCGCGGCGGCGACGCGAGCGCGCATGTGACGCCGCGACGCTGCGCGCGCGCACCGTGTCATCGTTCGCGGTCAGTTGAACGAACCCTCCGCCGACCGACGTCAACCTTGCCATAATCGCGATTATTTGCATCGCCATTGTACCCACTGTGGGTTGTAAGTGAGCCTCTAATTGTCTCACCGTGTGCGCGGATGAACCCTGAAGCATCAGATCAATACAGAATACATTACGTCGTAGCCGTACGGTTGTTGACATTGCAATTTTTTTACTTTGACGTTTGGGTAAAGTAAATAAGGTCGTATTACAATCATGATAAGAAAACTGTAGAACATTGTTTGATTTCTATTTTATCAGCACGTCTGCTGATATTTTTGTTGAATGTCTGAAGTATGGTAGCTAATGTTGCTATCGTAAAAAAATGTTAGCTTCTTCTTAATTAAATCACGTTTCATTTAATAAGATAAGGCTTAATTGTTGTGCCTTATTATTTTTTACGCAAGTAATAACAAAAGGAATAATGATTGAATATAATTTATTTATGATAGACAATAAAACTAAACTCGATGAACATATTTCATTGCTATTCAAAGGACTGTACTTTGTGATATTTTAAATGATAAGATAAAACACTAGGAAATAAGGTCGAATCTATTGACGATAAAGATAGTGGTTAGGTGGTTACCTTCCACTCCCTTTACATAATATAATATTACAAAATATAACGATAAACTATAATTATGTTTCTCATAAATCTAAGGGGGCAAATCATTAATAATTTAAAACATATCTTCTACCCTCATATCTTACGCATTCAACGTTTTCCCCACTAAAGTGATACGACATTTCTGACAGTTCATAATTGAAACTAGATCATGAGTACATAATTATTTAGAATATAAAAAAGAGAATTGGCCTTCGAAAATAAATAAATAAAAAATACGGTATCGTAAAAGGTACTTAATGTGTTAACAAAACCTTGATTGAGTAGAACCTATTAGCATAAAATAAATATTTATCAAAGTAATTTAAGACAAATGTACGTATATACGCACAACAGAGCATCCTGTTGCGCTATTCAAATTAGTCTTATACAGGAGGCATTATTCTCCTCGCTGCCATAAAAATGTATAAAAATCTATTTTATGCGGGCTTATTATTCGTCGTGTGTCGTTTAAATGCGCCTTGCCTTGATGAGAACTATAAAGAATATCAACAGTGCCATGTAGGTATACTTTTATTACTTCGTCTCGTATAACAAACGTAACTTTTTCTGTGCTGAAACTTTACAGACGAAGACTTTAAAGTTGAAATCATGAATGTAGAGAAAGTTAAAAGTAATCGTACAGTACTGTAGTTTCTGAAAAGAAAATACTTTTCCAGGACAAAGAACTGAACACTTCTGAAGTCTCTTTTTAGTTACTTCTCTGGTCACACGAATATATTTTCCTAACACACAGAATGTGTTGAACACAAGTTATGACATACTAATTGGTTAACTGTCTGCATTGTGATACACGGATATGAAGTACGTTTGACAAAACCTTGGGCTTCTGCCAAGCTGATGTCAGTTACACGATTGTACACTTTGCCTGAATATGTATTGTAACGAGTAAACGCTGTATCTACACATCACATCTGAAATTACGAAGAGAACATTATGAAGAGAAATCGGGGAAGTTAATTAAGAATAGTATTGTCAATTATAAAACACGTATTTTCCTAATATGTGTTTAATAGGTTTGCGTCAAGAAAATTTTGTTTATATGAATGTTTAAATAAAGTTAAATAATGCGAAAGATTTTTAGGTTATTATTTATACAAAATTGATCGTAAAGACCATAAGTCCAGCCATCCATCAAATCTAATCTATCCATACAAGAATAGATTACCTACACGTTTCCAAATCTTGAGAAGTCTATCTGTTGTGTATAGAAACTGACGTCTTAGGAAATTAATGACAATATTTAATTACTGTTGATCAATTTAATTTTTTTCTAAGTACACATTTAGCTGTATCAGTCAACCGAGAGTCGGTTAAAAGCAGAAAATGCCTATCAAACGGCTGACAGATGGTAACCCTATTTGTGTAGAACAGCAATTGTGAAATATTTTGCGATAAGTGCAAGTGTTTGTGCAGCTAAGTGTTCGTGGAAGGGCGATAAGCATAGTGGCCGGTGTAGGCAGGCGATTGGGATGCCGCTATCTGCACTGATAAACGGAGCTGCCCAGTCGAGCCGGGAATTGAGACACAAGCCAAACACTGTCCAAGTGTCCACTGCTTAGACATTGTAACTTGTAAATGAAGGAATGCTTACTTAGTCAATGAATTAAAATGCTTTCGTTTACAATGTCTATTTTTAATAAAACAACAGCTATGATGACATACCATAGTTACTATTATTCCCGGTACTGTAAAAATTCAGTCAGTCAGATCATTTCGGAATTTTTGTTGTAACATTTTGAAACTTACACACCTTTGTATGTAGAAGTATAAAAACTCGTTTTTCCTTGAACGCAACAAAATACGTTGTGACGTCATATGATGGGCGTACAATTATCTCGTCGAGTCTCGGGTGGTGCTAGGCGGTGCCAGGGCCACACTGAAGTGGCGGCCTTTCCGCACCCAACTGATAAACCGAAATGCTTTCAACTGCGCACGCGCAGCTGAGGCCATTTTGTAACAGATTAACGGGATCCCCCGATGCCTGTTTTAACACAGAGATTTCAGTTCAATCGCAGTTTTATTAGGTTGAATTTATTAAGTATGGAACTTTATTATTTATACTTTAATTAACAGCATTTATTATCTTACTAAGAAAATAGAGAAAACTAAATACTGCTCTTAATGCTACTGGCTGTATTTATCTATATAATCTTTATTGCCATCAGTTGTTTGGCGGTGCAACGTCTTTTGTTTAATATTGCAGGTAATAAAGCATTTTGTTAGTCCGCAATGGAAGGCCAGAGTGTGCCTCAAAAGAAATTAGCATAAGTGCCGCCAAACACAGCAAGCTTCAAGACAATGGCTTTGTCTGTCTATCCGTCCGCACGTCGCCTTCTATAACTGTTTCGTTATGTTTTACAATGTTATTTTAAATGTTCACCGACAAAGTGAAATAGTGGTTTTACACTTGCAATTCCAAAAACGCTCACTATGTCGTTAAACGTTAAGAGTAGCGTAAACTTTGTTCTTAACGTTGGCTGTGCCTCCAGCACGTTTATTACTGACCGCCTGTTACCGGTTGAAAGTTAATGCCTACATTGACTTCATACTCTTTATCTGCTTCACCTAACCTTTTAGTATGCATTTTATTTTAAATGCCATATCCACATAAGGAGTTGCTTTATTATCGCGTTCCGAATCTTTAATTCTACGTTTGTATCATGTTGTTTCCACAATTCGAGTTGAAACGTTTTAATAATGAGAATTTGTGCCACATTGATACTTCGATGTGCCGAATATGCCAACGTTTATTGTATTTTGGACGGAGCATACTTATTTTTAACGAGAGTAAAGAAGCTATTGAACTTTTGAATTACTTAAGTAATTCAGCGACGATTTCTTTGATGGCAATGTAGGCGACGCAATTAAAAAATGAATAAAACAAGGATTCCACTCGCGTAGGCGTCGCCGTCGACGGTCCCAAGTCGACAGTCGCGACGCGCTGACGGGTACCGAGGATCCTGCACTAATAATACGACGCAATAATTTAATTTACCTCTCCATTAACATTCTCTCGCTTCAGAAATATGCAGTATTTTATAAAATATATATTGTACGTTAAAATGTTATCTTACAAATGATAGGATATAAAAGATAATTATATAAAATGACATGCAAAAACAATTTATCTATCAGGATGTTTATCACATCAGCCAAAATAATAATAAACCCATTTTATTATATTGATTTAGTCGGCGTTAATTTAGCTATTGCGTCACTACTTCCAGCTAATTAAATCAAGATAATGCACATAAGTGTAGGTAATGGTACCGCGTGAAGAATCACAATAAACATTAGCGCGGCGATATAATTTGCATTGCCATTTAACGCGTTAGGATTATACCTCTTTGTTCTACCGCGTTCGTGCAGCTGCCTGTTCCTTATCGGCGCAGAACAATAAATACCGATTTAAAACAGTTCTCACTCTAGATAACCCGTTATGCCCTTCTGCAATATTCAATCATTATTAACTACCTAGTCTTTGTCCAAAATACTTTGAAACAAAGGATGGCCCAACATTCTGAGAAGTTACCAAATATAATTTAGTAATGGGAACATACAGTATTTTGTAGCGATTATATTTATAAAAAAAAGAGTTGAGTTTTTTCGACAAGTGTGCGGTTAGCCGTCGGGCGGCGCGCCGCGCGGAATGCTTGCCATTTCCGGACGATATCCGGTCCTTGGTTCGGCGCCATACGTAGCGCTTTAGATAAACCTTATCTTCTTGTTTAATGTCACCAATATTATAACTTCATTACTACAAGACTTTATGTAGTGTCTATGTCTTCATTTGTACAAAGGTGCTTGGTCATTTTATTTAAAAATATAATGTCCCAGGTTACTGCCATTAATATTGTTGTACCTACTTGTTATGTAATTTTTCTTACCTTTTCAGTCTTCCTATATATTCTATTTAGTTTTTGTCTTGATGAATGTCCTTTCCTTTTCTCGCAGTTTTCGTAACCCAAGCCTATTTTCACGTAACTTACGTAAATCGATTCGTGTAATCCATATTTTTTTATTTTCTCCAATGTCGCGCGATGATTCATAGTTTAGAATGAATCATTCAACGTAATCGAGTTTTTGAATTGAGCCGACGACGGCGAATGTAAATGCGCGATCGTAGTGACCCGCGATAGAGAGCGAGTGACGGTGAGTCACGCGGGTTTTCCGAGAAACACAGAATGGAACAGTTTTCGTGAAAACGAAGGTCGACTCCGGTCGAGCAGTCGCTTTAATGACCACCTCTTTTGTGCCAACAGACTAATTTTCTTTGTAGGTTCATATTACTTGGTAAAGTAGGTACCTAGATATTGAATTGGGTAGAAGTTTTCATTAACATTATTTGTAACCCTTTGTCCTTTAAAGTCTGTAGGGCAGGGCATGTATGAAGGGTGCACATGAAAAGCGACAGTGCATCGATCGCGTCGCGACGAACGCTAATTTTTTGCTGCTAACTCGAGGTTTATTCATTGCTGCCTAGGTTCGACTTCACTTTCCGTGGCTGAAGTGTTCGCGGCAATGGTTTTGGTTTAAGCGTTAGTTTCGTACAATAAAGGTAAAGTGAAGGGACGCTGGCGCGGTGCCAGGGCGTCGATTTATTTTATTATTCGCTTGGTGGCGGTCAATGTCGCGACAGCCCGTCGTCGGCGGCGCCATACATCGGTTGCATGTGTTGCTCTTATTATTTTTACAGTTTAAACTTTGTTACATGTCTATAGCGTTTGCTTCAATCTAATGTGGTCAGATAATGTTATTGTTAATGTTCACCGATTTAGCTGCATTGGTTTTTACGATGCGACCAGATTATCGTGACATATCTAAACCACATGCACAACAGTTAGTTATGTGGTTTAGATTTATCAGCGGAGCGTTATTTATTAACTCCAGTAATGATCTAACGGAACCTTGACGCTTACCTTTCCTTTCCGAACGAACAATTTATCCAAGGGTATTTGATTCTTATTTGTAATTTTTCAGTGGTATCTTTGGAGGTCCCGATACAATTATGATTGTACAATATAACTAAATTAATGTTACCTTACTTTATTTAAGTATACATACAACAATATTTATAATATTTATGTATTAAATTGCTGGAGGTCCATCCATTCAATTTAATTATGTGCTCCAAATTATGATGATCACCAACAGTAACGCAACACAAGCAGTTCTTTATTTTATTTAGAATCAGTTCAAGGAATTTTCTAACTCGCCGGAGCGTCGCTATTAGTATGAGCAATTAGCGTTCCGTTAATGAGCTCCCAGACAACCGACCAGATACGAGTAGACGGCTGTAGCAACACATCCTGACGGCTGGCCGAACACTTAAGTTGATGGGGTAATAGGCTGGGAGGGCTTTATGGCGTTCGTGGACGATGCCAATGAGTTCCGTATCTCCTTGGAATTGGGGTCAGTTTTCGAGCAGCCCCAAAGTTTATGACAGAGCCTGTAAATTCTAATTTCATATAACGTAATAAGTGCAGTATTTTCCTGGCTACGATTAGCTTCGAGAGCACAGACATGTCAGGTATTACGTGGCTAATAACTCCTTTTATCTTGCTGTGGCATCTTTAGGTCAATGCTCAAGTTCTACTCTGTGCAACTAAGCAATCTCAGTTGTTTTCTGATTAGCTTGCGCAGTCTTTATAATGATGTTTAAGTTAAAAGTATTTTGTTTATGTTAGAACTTATTCTTTAAGGCTAGATGTCCTATAAAATAAAAATTACATTTATTTGCATTACATGTCTTTCAAGAAATTTCAATCTGTAATGTGTTTTTTTTCTCGATTGAGTGAAACTAGTAATGGTATTCTAATTTCTCTAACAATTTTAATGTTCTCCGATATATTTACTTTTCGAAAAGACTATCTAGGAACAGCTGTAGCCTCGATAACATTGATGACCAAATATTGTGTGCGGTGGGCGTGCCTCACCTGTCGTATCACGCGGCCGCCACGTGCGCGCGCGCATGTTCTATGTACGCGATTCGCATACAGATCCCTAGCCTCGTAGTGGCGGATTTACGATATATAGGCCAAGATTTTGTAGCCCCCACTCGGCGTTTATTGAAATACAATTTAGACAAAAATGCTTAGTTATTTCTTGTTTTCTTTTGATAATATACTCTGAACCAATAAGATAAAATATTGAATCCAGTTTTAAAACATGAAAAAGAAAATGTTTGAACCTAAACATGCCTTCGCAAATGTCTAGGACACATTGTATCAGTAAGCTTATCACGATATTAGACAATATTATCTACGGGGACATCTAACTCATAACGACACCATCATACTAAAGAAACAACAATACTAGCTTATTGTAAGGCGGTGCCGTTTAAGTTGGACGCAAGTGGTTTCCGAATACTAATTCCGTACTCCATCGGGTCATACACCTCCGCTTTATTATTGTCGAAACGAAATTGACAAGATGTGCGACTTATTTTTTAAGTTATAGGTACTTGCTACCCATTCTTGTTTTGCTAAGATTCTATTTTTAGTTTGTTTACCTTGTACCTTTGTGTTTGTAAGACTGTTTATTTAAGCATTATCTGACCTCTTTGTTTGACCTCTTTCTCACACTCATTTCTGGACTGATGTAAGGCTTCTGCAAGTTCTTATACATCTTTCGAATTGCTCCCGCAATTAACCATTTGCCGAGACCAAATGCTAGGAATTTCTGTTTTATTTTTTTAATTTAATGACCTAATTAACTTCCATTTCAATCACTTTTGCTGTCACAACAGAAGCAAACTTCTGTTTCCAATCGATTACTCTGCACGATTACCAAATCATGTTTTTATTTGTTGTGTACAATAAAACGTGGAACAGTGTGCAGATGTAGTATCGGGCAACGTTCCCGGAAAGCTCAGCGAGCCTCGCCTCTGATAGGGAGCTAAATAAAACTGTGACGACGTGTTCGGGAAACATCGCGACACTACGCTTCCAATGAGGAAAATATAAACAAATGAAATTATAGTTTTCTTTGAAATGTTTACGCTTGATAGCACCGATAACAGTTCTAGCTAATTATCTATAAGGAAAGTGATATGACAGGTTTAGCTAAATAATGATGACTTAACATTTTCGGAAAGTTAACTTCGGCTTAGCTTAATCCTTTAAGTCATTAGATGATTCATTTTTTTATCCTAAAACATTCTAAATGTAATTAAATCGAGAAAATAATGAATTAGATTAGACAATATAATACCAGTTTTCTGAACTCAGTAGGACGAGTGGGAAATTCATGATTGTATATTGAGGTCATTGTGCTGGACAGTTTTCCGTGAAACACTAATCGGCATGAGAACATTACACAAACGATTAGATATATGTATATTGCATTACGTGGGCGGGTACACGTGCGGATAACGGTTTGTCTTATCAGCCATGCTTACGAACCTCACCCAGTTGTGTGGAACAAAAGAAAATCACTGTCGCAACCAACACGAGTGTCGACATACTATGCGAATATATTGCGCATGTAATTGATAAACATTTGCTCCATGTAAGAGTTATAGAGACTTATAAGCAGAACTTGAAAAAAGTTTAAAGTTTAAAAAGTGCATGCACTCCTTCTTATAAACTTAAGCCATGTCAAATATAATACTGCTCAGCGCGTGCCATAAGCTTAAAGGAATACAACGTTTTCGCTCCAACTCCAAGTATTATTATAAAAGACTTAAGAAAATGGTCAAAACACCGCAATCAGTCAAGTAACAAGAACAAATTTCGTGTCATTAGAATAATGGTTAAGTGTAACAAAACATTAGAGAAGCGCTGTACGTCGATACGTCACAACTAGATATAGTGGTGATCTCATAGCGTGGTAGCACGGCTGATACGGTGCGCTACGCGAGCGCTCTGCGCACCCTTAAGGGCTACGCAGCCGCAACGCGTACGACAATTCCAAGAAAATTTGACTAAGCCCCAGTTTACTATACACGCAGCTATGACGCACTCCACTGTAGGTCAAGGCAACTAATTTCTTTATGTGACACCAATATGTAATCGGAGGTCAAAATACATAGACCTCATTGGAGAAACTCAAGTTCTTAGTACATAATTATTCATCCCTGATCTAATATATCATACATACAACATACATCATAATATGTCGTATGAGTTTCAATATGTTAAAATTACGAAATCCTTTGTAGTTACCATGAAGACAAACTTTGAAATCCAGTAGAAAGAGAAATGCTGACAAGGATCATGCACCCGAAAACTAACATTACTGTGGCTAACAAGCAAGAATGTGATAATAAAGCGTTGGTTAATTGTTAGGTAAAGCACCGTGACCAATTAACGGACATGTTACCAGCAGCTATATACAATGCGCGCGCGCATTTGAGACGAATTTCATTTAAGCAATTGTAGTAATTGACCGGGCACAGCGCCTTCCGGAGCAGTTTGCCGCCTGCTTTGTCTCCTCACTACTTGCACTGATGCACGAGGTCGGGGCATCGTGTTGTACGTTGATTTATGTATCTATAGGTAATTTATTAATCGAGTCTCGTTGTGAATCCTGCTCAGAGGAATCTTAACAAACTAATGAATGACCATATTTGGTCACCAATAAGCATATAAAATGATTTCTGCACTTTTACAAGTGCTCCTTATAAGGTAGTTTTGACGCGCGTCTATGGCTGTAATGAGCGCCGCCCACGGGTCCACCGCGTCCTTGCGACAAGGTCCGACAAGCCTCCCGCCCACCAGCGGCGTCATCGGGCTCGCATTATAAATCTACTAGTTAATCGATACTATATTAAGCTCTGAATACCGTAGTCGTAACAGTCGGTCAAGATGAGATTTAAACATTTGAAATTAGACTTCTGGCCTGGCCTTAAACAACCGAGTTTCTTTTAGAGCTGTTCCAATGCTTGGAAGTGCTTTGTTTTGAGTAAAAACGTTACCTCAGATAAGTAACATCGCCGAGTGCGATGCGAAATGATGCGAAATATTTCCGGAGTTAGAGGAGTATTCTATTAATAAATGATTCGACGTCGCTCGTGGGCGAAGATTTCGGGCGAGCGTGCGCGGGCGCGGCGTTCAGTAGCGCGCGATCCGCCGCGGCCGGCCGCCGTACGCGCGCGCAACGAACGAACGACCCGCGCTTCCCGCGCACACGATACTCCACGCGATACATCGCGACATACGACCTACGATCCGCCCCTAAATATACGTGAACGCCAACCCCTACACGAAACTCCTGTATAATCTCATCTGACTGGTGCATCGACGGATCGACCTCACGTAGTTAAGACCTACTGCACTTTTGCGAGGGCGGATTATAACGAACAAATCGACTAACAAACTCGAACCGCACGAAGGTGTCGCGTCGCAAAAAGCGCAACACAATAGAGTAAGCGTCTAATTATAAACGTGGTTGAGTGAACACAGCAAGATGCAGAACATTGATCCTCTGGAGATCGCCAACATCCTCGCCACGGAGCTGTGGTGCCAGCAGGTATACCGCCCACTGTGGCCTTATTGTAAACCAGGTGGAACCCACCGATGTGCCCCATATTCCAAACTCTTGCAGGTTAAGAAGTAATTTAGTTCACGTTCCATTTAAAGGTGTCAAAAATGTTGAATATATGCATTCAAGCTCCTAAGATTTCACGGTACAATTAAGTACAACTAGAACAACAGTAATTTATGTAAATAAATCCTTATCACAAGTAATTTGCAAGGCGGGTAACGAGTCCAGTACGTTTCTCACTAGAGCATCAGTTTTAAGGTGACAGATTTATTGGTTCGCTTTCAACGCACATGCCATTAGCGTACACATTTTACTAACGTACACTAATTCACGAGATAAACAAAATCAAGGAATAAAAAGGAGCATTAATTATTTTTAATTGCGGAAGAATGTTAAAAAAATAATATGTAAACAATATTGTTATTTTGTTATGTTGTTCGATACATGTGTTGTGAAAATATTTTGCTGATAAATTGCGATCGGAATGTGGAAGCAACTACCGATCGATCATAACAATAAATATTGCATAACGAATATAACAATTTCACAATGAAATATTACAAACTTGCAAATACTATCAGTTGGTAATAAAATATCGAAATAATTTAACTTTTAGCTATTGGTGATTGGGTTTGGGATCATTATTATTTTGATGTTGATGCACATTTAGCTACTCAAATACGTAATCCGTTGTTTGAGTCTTTAAAAGTTGGCGACGCTGATGTTTAAGTTTCTTTGTCTTACGTCTTATGGACAACTCGTGTTGTAGACCTGTAGTCCTTTAGGCTGAGTGGCAGTCAGAGTTCATCAATGTTTATTATCCATCATTACCCTATGTAGGTGACGTGATAAACCTACTTTATGTAATGTATTTAAGGCGTATCTTCCAAAATTCTCTCGGTCACACATTCCAATTCTGTGCACGTTTTGTTTGCAGTGCCCGACTGCCTAATTGAGATCCTATTTGGATTTTTTGCAAATACGATTTCAAGGAGTATGGTGATCTGTAATGTTTGTTGTGTCTTGATTTTATATTCTTATGGGTATATTGTATTGTTTCAGTTGGCAAACCTCGAGGGCCTCCAGTCGGGGGTCCCGACCCGCACCACGGCGACCATCACGCCCACGCAGCTGCGGAACTTCGAGCAGACTTACATCGAGCTGACGAACTGCCGCAGCGAGCCCACCACACACGCCGGCTTTGTACCACCCTCAGTCACGCACGCCAACAACTACGGTAAATAATAATTTTACAATTGATTTAGTATTCAAAATGGGGCATAGCATTTTAGCATCGAGATTTACGCAATTGAAATTCAAGTCAATATTATCTATCTCTCAGATCTCTAAATCATTTATGTTAGTTTTCAATTCAATGCACTTTCTTTTTGGTTGCAAAGGATGTGACAGACACGTTTCGAGGGAACCATTAAAGGGTACCTAATAGTTAAAGAGTTTCACAGTAACAAATTCTTAATTTGTTATTTCAGGCATCCTGAATCAGGTGGGGTACTGCGACTCGGGCCCGACGACGGCGCTGCATGTGTCGCCGGGCCCGCTCTCCGCCAGCGGCGACAGCAGCAGTAGTCCCGGCCTGCCCACTCCTAAGCGACGCAACATGGGCGGCCGGAGACCTACCAAGACACCTACCGACCTTTCACCAGAAGAAGAAGAACGCAGGAAGGTTAGAAGAGAGAGGAACAAAATGGCCGCCGCTCGCTGCCGTAAACGCAGACTCGACCATACCAACGAGCTTCAAGAGGAGACCGATAAGCTCGAAGAGAAGAAGCAGTCGCTGCAGGAGGAGATCCGCAAGTTGAACCACGACCGGGAACAACTAGAGTCGATCCTGCAGAGCCACATGCTGTCGTGTCCGCTAGGCAAGCGCTCGGCCAGCCCGGCCGACGTCAAGCCCTTCCAGGAATACGCCTACCCCGAGCTGCCCGAGGACGGCGTGCGCGTCAAGGTGGAGGTGGTGGAGCCCGCGCCCGTAGACCCCGTGCTAGGGTTGGATAATATATTTACTTCGCCGGCGAACGACAAAAAGTGAGTACTATATGTAAAGTACAAACCTTTGTCTAAATAGTAATAATAATATATGAATAGTTAAACATCAATTTATCTTTAATTTTATTTTACGATTTATGTAGATATTAACAAAGTCCTATGTATTTTCTAGAATTATGCTGTCGGCGGCCAACCCAGCCGTGGTGACGAGTGCTGCGCATGCGTCGCTGGCCACACCACCTGTGCTCTCGCGCCCCAACAGACCCAACTCCCTCCAGGTGCCTCTCAGCTTAACCCCAGCACAGGTATATAACTAACCCAGTGTTATAAAATAATAGATGTTTACTCAAAAAATAAATAATGGATTAGTGATGATGATGCTAATATTAGATAAGTCTTATCACTTTTTATTATGAGACTGGTTTTCCCTGACTTTATAAGAGTCAACTTAGAGGCTTTGTTTGATAATGATGACCAGTCTGTAAATAATATACTTAGGCAATGCCGCCCTTATTAACATTAACCCAGAACTAGTATTAATAAATGTTCTTCTATTCCAGTTACACAACAACAAAGCGATGGGCAACAACAACAAAATAGCGGGCATAGAGATAAGCACGCCCAGCAACGGCATCCCGTTCAACTTCGACAGCCTGATGGAGGGCGGCACGGGGCTGACGCCGGTGCACCCCCACCCGCACCCGTGCGCGCAGCAGCAGCGCGCCGCGCCCGACGTGGCCTCGCCCGACGCGCACACCAGCCTCGTCAGCCTCTGAGCGCCGCTCGTCGAGCTGCCCGCGCGGCCCGAGCGGCTCGAGCTGCCTGACCGGCTCGAGCTGCCCGAACGGCTCGAGCTGCCCGAGCGGCTCGAGCTGCTCGAGCTGGTCGCGCGCGCGCTCGGCGACGCCCTGTAGAGCGCCGTAAGTGTGACGTCACGCCGGACGGCCGTCTGACGCGCCGCGGCGCCGCCACCTGAACCTAGTTCTGAAGACTACGCAACTCTTATTTATTGGATGCATGTACTCTCTCGGCGGTGCCGAAGCTACTCTCCTTCGTCTGTCTCTCCTCTCCCGTTCGGTCTACTGTGAGGCGATCGGATCTTTCTGATTCTCTTTATTTATTGAGAGCTATATTTTAAGTAACATACTTGCTCATTTGTGCTTTGTATTTATATCGTAGTCTTGTTAATATTAGTGACGGCTTAGCGTCGCCGGCCTACTGAAGTCAATTTACGAGCTGTTTTTTAACATTCTAAAGAAAAAAATATTTTTATAAATAGATGTGTATTTCTCCAGAAATAATATTGTGATCGAAAAAAATAAAACAGAGTTTTATTTGAAGCATTTCAGGGATTTATTTCGTGTTGTGCTTAATGTCTAGCGAGGCTAGAATACTCGGTGCGTTTGTATTGTAAGGAAACTATTGTAAAAGATCACTTTTACACTGATCACTTGAAAATATTTCGGCACAAAATGTATTTATTGATCGATCCTCAAAGTATCTTGTCATAATAAACCTCGTGCCATTAACTACGTCTACTCTCAGGAATACAATAATTACGAGTACGAAATATTTAGTTAACCATAAACTAACAGCAATATTACTTAAAGAATAATTAATATATTGAATGTAAGTTAGCTCAATGTTGATGTAACGTCTTACCGTTCCATTGGATTAGGTACTGGTAGTGTAAAATTATTGTTAAGCCTTTTGTGATACGTCCAGTGATTAGCAGTCGCGGGCCAGCGCTGCGCCGGCGCAACTTGTGTTGTGTGTATTGTAGACTCATGCCATTACAAGATTGTCGTTGAACGTACATACATGCTGCACTGACTGCATTTTTATACTCACATTGTCTAATGTTAACTACATTTAAAAGATATTTCCTAATTACAGTAATTGTTACAGCAAATATTGAAGTCAATTAAATTTATATAATATTTATGGTATGATAATAATGATGGACCCGTGGCATGAGTTTTCTAGAATGTCTTTATTGGTATTGTTATACCGCTGGAATAAAAAATAAATTAGTTTAAGGCAATAATTAGTGTAAGGGCACTTAACGATTTAATTATATATTATATGCATAACTTAGACCAAATTATTACTTCATGTGCTTTATCGTAGTTGTAATTAAAATCTAAGCCAAATATTGAGTTTATTTCGTTACTTTAGGTTTAGTTATTCCCGTTAAAGTATTATTGTCTACGCGCAGAGAGCGAAGAGTATTTATTTAGTACCTACGACTTAACGTATGAACCATCACTGATTATATTTAGCGCAATAGTGCGATACATTGCCTAAGGTTTTATAAGCGACATTTTTGCTATGAACTTATTACTCATTCGAAATATTATTACGCATAATATGAACATCTAGGTTTGTAAGAGATGTAATTTTTTCTAGACGATTTTTCTTAACGCAATTGTAGAATACTTTTGTATTTTTTCATGGAATTAGCAAAGCAATATATTTGATAAAATTATTGGAATTTATATGCAGATGTAGTAAAATATATATGTAAATCTGAAAATATAAATTTGTTTACATACACCTGAACTTGGCTTTTTATTGTTTTAATTACATACCTTTACAGATTCCTTGTGACGAATATTACAAGTGGTGATTAAGAAGTGACAAAATATTTGAACTGGTGATTAAGAAGTGACTACTGGGAGGAGTTTCTATAAACTTTTCTCACTCTCTCTCTTGAAATTATGATCTCTTTGTCAGAAAAGGAGCAACAGATATTTAATTTTGCTATACCTAATTATGCAACACTAATAGTTGATTTTATAATCTTGACTCATCGATAATTACGTCATACTTACATCAACACTATTTGTTTACAATAAGCAAAACACACTGCACTTTTTTTACTCGGGTAGGTCAAGGTGGTGAATAATTCTGATTGCTTCGCTAGCTTTATTTTTACCTATACTTTACATAAGTACCTACTGAATTACCACATACATACAGATTTTTAAAAGCTAAAATCAAGCCTACTATCGAACACCCACCCAGAAGACCAAATCCACTCTAGTTTACTTTATTCAATAAGCATAATGTATAGTTATAACACATATTGTATCCTCTTTTCGCCCAGATAACATAATATGTACACTTCACCCGTCTTTAAGCCTATTTTAGCTAGCAACAATCATTACGTCTTAGCCTGTATGTATCTAGTTTGTAAATAAAATTGTGTAAATATGTTTTTGGTCTAATAAACTATTAGTTATTATTATTACGCTACGTCTCCCGCCGGCGACGGAAATGGTTCCTGATGGCCATGTAGATGTAAAACAGTATCTCCAGCACACTCATGCAGCTGCAGCCCATGAATAAACCGAACACTCCACCCAGGTTGGCTGGAACCGTACAATGTTATTATAATTTAGAGGATAACGGTGTGAGTTTCACATTTATAAGTATAATAATCGTTATTAGTTATGTTATTTACGAAGATAGGATGTGTAACTGTTTGTTTATCCTAAATAAATAAATATCTTAAATCCTAAAAATAATCCTAATACAAATAAGTCCACTTGGAACTTAGATTATTTGTACTCTGCTCAGTGACGAATTAAAGGTTGACGGTGCCCTAGGCAAGCATCACAGAGTCGTCTCGATATCCTAAGTAGGTGGAGTAAGTACTGGGACTACGATATACGCAAAATGACTCGCAACGGTGGGACCCGGAAGGCCGAAGATCGAGCTCAGTGGCATGCTTTAGGAGAGGCCTATGTCCAGCAGTGGACGGAGATAGGCTGATGATGAAGTAGGTACTTAGCTTTAAAATATTTTTTGACGTAAATCTGCCGCGCGCCCCTTTGTACCCTAGCGCGTGCCTTGTTAATCTGCCACTGACTTGTTACAAGTAAAGTGTGATATCGACTGTGAATCTGAAAAACCCATAAGATTAACTTGCATATTTGTCAGTGATACCAATGCTTATACTTACATACTAAACTGATAATAGACATGACAGTCTCCTGCTTTTGCTTCGTGTACACCGGAGTGGTGAAGAAGAAATGCATCACACTGGTGCTCGTGTTGAACACCAAACCGGCGCTGCGGGAGAATAAAGAAGAATTTATAGTACCCCTTCTACCTAAGTCTGTTGAATAACCAAATGTATGTGAGTGAAAAAAAAAGCGTCTCGCCACACTAAGAATTTCTAGTGTATCGTGGGTGCAAATTTTACAAACACCCAGACTCGGGACAAACATCTGTGGATCGCACATTATTTGTCTCATGTGGGTATCGAGCCTGCAAACCCTGCGCAATGGAATGCGCAGCAGTCCAAGCGCTCGGCCACTGCGCTAGTTAGTCGTAGATGTTTTAAGGGTGCTGGTAGAGCCTCCACTAGTTGTGATACGCAAGTCCCAGTCTAAGTACATTCAGCTCTATGGCTATCTTATTCCTAACTCGTGTGATGTAGTAGAAAACTATGCTAGGTACGAACTATGGATTCCTGAGCATGTACGGCAGAGCTTTGAAGTTCCCCACGATGACCTCGGCCCGGTACCGGCGGGAGACGCAGTCACGTGGACAGTCGCACTGCTGCGCGGAGAGCCAGTTGAACATGTCCTCTGGAAGGCATAGTATATCTTTATAATTTCGTGTGTAAAGCAGTAAACAAGTATGTCGAGGCGTCATTGATGGAGTGCAACAATTGTAGCATATAGTTTAAGTATATATTCACCGGTGAAGATTCTAAAGTACGCCCAGCTAATCGAGCGCGGTCGACCTTGCTACCATCCAGTTGCTCAACCAATCTCGACACTAAACCATGACCTGTTTCAACCAGCCACCAGAAAAATTGCCAACCCCACACAAATAATAAATGGTCTGTTAAGTCGATCCTCAGAGGCACAACGCAGAAGACTGGGCTCTGTGGCGTAGCTTGGGTGAGGCCTATGTCCAACAATAAATGTCTTATGACAATTAGCTCATACCAATACGAAGACGGTACTACGGACTAACTTTTGACAGAAATAATGCAGGGTATGCTGGTGACTCTGCAGGCCGCGTCAGTCCTGATGTTGGGCAGGTAGGAGAGGTAGCAGCCGCAAGCCTTGCGCACCGCCTGCACGTAGCACACGTGGTCGCAGTCCGAGTTGTGGTACATCCTGAAGAACGGCAGTGTGTGCTCGTCCTCGAAGAAGCAATTGCGACTGAAAGATATTTTAATAATAGGTATTTTAATAATAATAGTAACTAACTAAGTTAAATAAGCTGTCGTTCATTGTGGCGTTCTAAGGGGGAGGCCTTTGTTCAACAGTGGAGTTTGAAGCGGAAGCGGTTGATGATGATGATGAAATTAATTTAATTAAGTTTTTTTTAAAAAAAAACAAAACAAACAAACAAATTAAATAAGATACTGCGGACTGACACGGTGTGAATATAGTTACGTACACATGAATGAAGAGTTTCAGGTATCTAATGCGTTGCCCCTAATCCCAATAAGTTTAATATAATATTTAATGTCATAGTGTGGCCGACGGTACCTCCAGACAGGCAGCGACTGAACTTCATCAGAACAATACGTGTATGTGGTGTGTAGGATGTGATACGACTCCCCGTTGGGGTCCACGATGCTGGTCTCATCGTCCGCCGGGAACTCCGTCCAGTCGTTGTACATCACCTGAACAAATATACTGTAGTACAGTGATCCTCGCATGTTTTGATCAACTAAACAAAATATGAGATAGAAAAGAGGTCATCAGAATAAGTCTTATGGAAAGCATGCAAGTATCAGAACCAAGAAGAGTGGATTATTCGATATAAGGTCCTGGGTTCGAATCACGGGTCGGGGATGGTAATACTGGGCTTTTCCATTAGGTAATTCCAAGTAGCAGCACGGAGGCTGGACTCGTGCCTGGTAAATGGCAATAGGCTCACCCCTTATTACATTAGGCCTACAAATATAACTGACGAAATGTGGGTGTAATAATTACCTTTTCTTACCCCTTTTGGGGAATACAGGCGTGATCTTATGTTAGATTAAAAGCATTAAATGTATCCTCAACTCCACCTTTAAAAATCATTATCAATAAAAACTTCAGCTAATTCATGTACATGATAGATACACAAGTCCTATAGTTAATTTAGGAGAGTCTTACATTCAGGGACCGTGCCAATATTATATTTTGAACACTCCTCACCCGAATAGCTCCTGCATTGAGGAGAGTGCCTGTAACCGCGTCGTCCTCATTATAGTCAGTGACCACGGTCAGTGCGTTGAACACACCCACGGCATTCACAGTGCGATTGACAAAATTATGATTCACTGTATTCCTGGAAAGAGTTAATTAGTTGAATTCCGAATCTTGGTTATCCATGTAGTGTATCTAACTAGTGACTTCCCATTAGACAAATCATCATCATAATCAGCCGGAAGACGTCCACTGTTGTCCCTTAGAACGCCTAATAAGATAATGAGAAAATTCAGAGACGCATCTGCACTTGTTTGCGCAAACATTTGTGCATATATCTGGTGCATACCTAATCGCAGTTGAGAGTGGTTACTGTTATCTAAGTCGGGAAGATTTATCTCATCACACTTTACGCTAATATCATACAGATTAATGTTTGTGAGTGTGTTTGTATGCTTGTTAGTTCGGTACGCTCAAATATCTGGACCAAAAAATGATGACCAATTTTGAAAAAAAATTGATATGGCGGTAGTACATAAAAAAATGTGGTAGGTAACACCGCGGGGCGCAGCTAGTTATAAGGGTTAGCTAACTGACAGACCTCTTTCCATTAAAGTAGTACACATTATTGAAAGCGCAACAGTAGCCGTGCGTGGTTAGAATAGGTTTGAATAGCGTTGCACAGTTTGGGTACAGCTTAGTTTCCAAGTAACAGCGCTGCAGGAACCTGTCGCAGCTTTGTGGCAAGGTACTCAGCACTTCGGGAATCTGTGAGACAAGAAAAAGACATTTATCGCCCTAACTGTGTAGATGTTATTGAATTTTATAACAATAAAATAATGATGTTTTTACACGTATTGTTAATACTTACAGTGTATCGATTTATGTCCAGCAGACCCTGCAAGTGTTGGAGGTTGTTTTCATCCAACTGATTCATAATCTCGTAGAAACCTAATAACATCGGCAGTGTAGCTTTCAAGTTGATTGTTAAGTTACCCTCACTGTAATGAACAAGTAATCGATTAATGGTGTTGATCGCGTAAGATTCAGGTAATGTATAGCTCAAATAATCAGTCAAATTTTTGGTGGATCTTCGTGAATATGCTAGACCATATTGCTTCATTATGTACATGAGTCATAACGGTGACGTGATCAGGCATTATAAAAATGTTCTCCTGACCGAATTTCGGCCACGGCGGCCTTTCTCAGCTGACTGACTAGCCAACTACGCAGGAGATATTAAAGTACACAAGTATGCGAACAAACACAGGTGCACTTGCTATTCCCTCACTCATTGTCACATGGGACGGTAGACCGACACGACCGGAGAGAGTTCAGGCGATGTACGCTGTACCATACATTAAAACAACTAATATCAGAAGTAGTTTTTTCTCTTAACCTTAAGACGCCAAAACATTACAGCAATCCTTCGAATCCTTTATATACTAAGATAGTCTCTTAGTTTCTTTCTTCTTGACAAAGACTTTCTCCTGATACTTTACTTTTCGATCTCTTGAACAACAAACCTGTTACTGCAGGCTTGAACCTTTGAAATTTGGAACACCCGACATCCCAAATGGAATTGCCAATTTTTAATAATAGAAAACTCACACCAAACTCCTGTTAAAATACTTCAAGGAAGAGATGGTCATCTGGTTGGGCGAGCACAGCGTGATGGACGGGTAGGGCAGGTGCTTCACCGGCTCGAACTGGCTCTCGATGGTCACTCTTGTCGGCATCTCGGCGAAGCGGTTGTATAGCAGGAGGGTGAGCATGGACGACATGGCCAACACCGTTATCATGTTTATGGCCCAAAAACATCTGAGGGAACGGTGTTTATCAGAATTAAGTAATATTTCGTTGGTATGTAATAATGATTTCAGTTTAAAAGCTTTTCTGAGGCATGTGAGTTTCCTGAGTAAAAATAAGTATGCCTAATAGCAAATCTGGTCTAGCGAGACCATTAAAAAACAAGACCAATGTTAATCCACTTGTAAGTAAGCGTAGTGATCGAAGCTTGTTCTTTCTCTGCATGAGAGATAGACGACGACTTCTTTTTGCAGGTACCCAAATGGCTTTGTTATTTTTAGTTGCTGATAAGACCGGGATTTTTGTTGAGGTTCAAGCGTTTTCAATTAATGTATAGTTACGAGGCTTGGTTTATAAAAAAACGATGACTTTCCCTTCCCACACTTCGTATGTGCCATGACTTAGGAAAACTATAAATTATATCTGTTTTATAGTAGGCCAGAGGTACTTGAGTGGAAAATTGGAGGACCGCAGTCTGTTATTTGTTTTAAGCTCGGATAAGCTTGCAGATGAAGATTCTGGATATTGCCGGTAAGATCAGCAACCTTCAATTTTTTTAATTGCCCGTCCAAGAGGATTTGCTAAGGAAATACCAAGTAGGTATATATATATTAAATGAAATGTTTTGGAGCCTTTTTAATGATTATTTTATTGTTGTAAGTTCTCATTGACGAAACTTGGTAAAACCTTGCACAAGCAGATAATACGTTTGGAACATACCTTGATATGATGTCCGGGTATAAATAGAAGTATTTAAGTCCTACTATTGTGCTTTGTAAGCAGTATGTGCGTAGAAGACGCTTGCAGTTTTCCATAGTGTTTACAAAAAACTACTCAATGCCTTTTAATAATCAAACTTTACAATTCTAAGTAGGTAATAGGAATGCTACTTTTGTAGTTCCTCGCTACTCCAATAGCTTTTAAAGCGTAAAAATGTTTTGTTATCAGTAATTAAACTAATAAATACTTATTAATCAGTATAATCATGTCGGAAATTCTACAACCCTGTAAATACAGTCACGTTACGCTTATTAATATGAATAATTAAATATTTTAATCTCTCAATCTACAGTGAACAAACAGCTGCATTCAATGTTACATTCGAATTGTATGCCATTTACCACCAACCTAATTATTTAGAAAGTAACTATAGCTTATGTTATGCACGGTACTCTATTAATTTCGGGTTCAAGTTGGTCTGAAAAATATTTATAAATAATTATCATCAACGAATCTCTAGCTGACTGCGGGTTGGTTAATTTCAAATAATTAAATCTAGGTTTCCTCACGATGTTTTCCGTCACCGTTAGTCAGGAAGCACACATTCAAACTCCACGCGGACGAAGTCACAGGCGAAAGTTAGTGATTGATATAGGAGGTAGGCTTTTCTTTTGTAGTCACCCACACCTTTTGTACTAGCCTCATAGGTAAATAAAAGAATATTTTGGAAAAATGTATAAAGTGATTTATTGAGAAACTCTCATTACATATCTTCGTAATAGGTAACAATGATCTAAGGTTTTGGTGACATTTTCAAACAATACGTAGAATATTTATATCATATACATAGAATCTTTGTTATAGAATTAAATAGATGGTGCATAACATCAGTCATTAAACACAACACAGACATTTCGTTATAACTCGTGAGTGACATGAATAATAGCCAAGTTCTAACAGACAATATAATTAGAAAATAACAATTTTTATACGAAAACTTTGATTTTATATGAGCAACTCTGCATCTAAAAGTAATCGCTTACTGTAGAACAACGAGAATGTATTATTGAGTATTACTGATTCAGATTTTTTTTTCTTTTCATCTTGCATGGTTTATGTGTATAGTACAGTCAACATCATAAATAGCTGAACATTTTTTTTACATACCATTTATTAAAGAACAACTTGTTATATTGCAAAAAGTCTTAAATATTCTCAGATCGTCATTTAGACATTAGAAAACAATAACAAAAATTGATGTTTGTTTCCTTCAATTATTTGTGAACATGTTAAGCTATTTATGGTGCTGACTGTACACAGCAGTGGCGACAGGGCTGACAGGTGAAGTTTTAATAGTCTCTCGTATTAAATATAGCGAAATTGCCATGTTCGAAAGTGAAGCCGGTAGAAATCGTCGTCATATTGACTATTAGCCAAGGATACATAAACTAAATGCTTATCATATAAAAATATTGTAATGTTCAGATACACGTAAACTTGTTAATTTAAACAATAATAATTTAGATATTATTCTTTAAATACGTATTTATATTTTATATCAGTGAAAACTGTTATAGGTATGCCAGTATCGTAGCAAATGGAAATCAGTGGTATCTGCCTACCCCTCAGGGAAACAGGCGTGACTTTATGTATGTATGTATGTATAACTGTTACATTGGATTATTGGATTTATATATACTCGTATGGCGACATAATAAACTGTCGAAATCTAATTATCTAAACATTTCAAGATGCAAATTAAGTAAAGATGAACACTTAATACAATAAATCCCACTAGTGTGGTGTGCGACATTTATAATACACAGAAAACACACACAATATCAAATATCTCCACGCATGATTATAAGACATTAAATGGCTCTTTTAAAAACTGGTACGGTCATATATATATTATATTATATTACCTATATAAGCGATTTGGCTTAGAGCTGTAAGCTTATATCGTTGTTTAAATAAATAAATATAGTCTGAAAATGTATCTACGGGAAGAAAGTGATCATTTCTTTCAAGGAATCTTTTCAGAAATTAAATATATTTTTGCAAACATTGAAATATCCCCAAAACAATCATATTTTTAACGATCCGATTAGCACAGTGGCTAAGCGAGTGGACTGTAGCACTAAGGGTTTCAGGTCCGATTCCCGCACGGGACAAACAATTGTGTGACCCGCAGATGTTTGTCCCGAGTCTTGGCGTTTGTGTATGTGATATTTCATGTCTGTGAAACGCACCCACGATACAGGGGACATACCTTGGGTGGGGCGAAGTTTTTTTTTAAATGCACATTTATCTCCTAGGACTAATTGTAACAAATAGTTCATATGACGCGCCGTGCTTGTAAGACGAGAGGTCATTACAATCAGCAATAAAATAAACAAACTCTCACCCTTATAATAATACCTTCTCTTCCGTCGCGGGCACAAAAAAGTAGGGTATTTTCACACTAAAATCTAATTAATATTTTATAAATTGGAAATATTATCTTGCTTATATTATAAATATTATAATTTTAATTTGCGTGGGTACATATTTTGTTTGTTTAGACTCATGGGTCTCATGGTATTGTATATAAGAGAACAGGTACGATTTTTGGCTTTCATGAAATGGGTAGACCTAACAAGAATAACTTGGGTATGATGAAAGTCAAGTCGATAAATATATAGAAATATATATATAAGTACAGTTGCTCACTCGAAACTTGATTATTGTTGAGACAGAAAAACGTATTTACCTTAGACAAGCCATAGTTAATATATTTATTTGTTTTAATAACGAAAGTTAATTGAAATGGACTTCGTATTTATTAAATTGATGACTTTTATACAAAAAAAATATATTTTTGTGCAATTTTTTTTATTAAATAGCAGCTTCAAAGAGACTTGAAAAGATTGACTATTTCTATGATTGCATTTTTTAATATATACTGGATGAAGTTTGACTATTATATATGGTTGCATTATTTTTTACTTTTCTATTATTTATTTATCAAATATATGAATTAATGTATTAATCAGTTGAAATATATCTGGAAAATGTCTATAATTGGTCGTCTTAAAGCCTATATTGATGGAGCCTAGTGGCATAACATATTAAATAGAATTTGAGCCACAAAACTGAGCAACTCTATTGTTCGTACAAATTCAAACATTGTTTAGATAAAATATGAAATTATTCATTAACAATATAATATCCTTTTCATATAACTTTCAATATATATTTTTTTACGATATATTATATTATTATTCATTAAGATACTTTAATTAATATCAAAACACTTATTGCTTAAAAAAATAATCACCACATTGGCTTTAAATAGAAAATAAACATATATACTCCTATTTAATTTGTTTAGAAACGTAGTAAACGTACATTCGTTAAGAAATACCATTTGACGAGTATATCAATTATATTAGAAGTGTATGTGGTACATAATTTATATTTGCATGGATACAGTACATAATATTTCTCAAGATAACTGTTTATATGACTTTTGGGTTAATTTTAGCAATGCTAAGCTTGAATCTAAATTGGAAAAGAGATTTGATAAATGATGGATACGAACGGTCATTTTCATCATTTTTTAAATTACCTGTGTTAATTTAGACTAATTGTTTATTATATAACTGTTTTTTTATACGAAAACATTAACTAAACAAAATTACGGTGGAACTTTCATTGTAAATAATCCACCGTCAAAAAAATTGTAGTTTTCATACCAGACAGATCTGGATAATACTTTTCCTACTTTTGCTTACATGCATTAAAATAGCTTTTATACCATATAATTTTCTTTAGCAAAACCTTCTATATGCTAATAATAAGAAAATATTTTCGTTAACACATGTTTTAGAATAATTCGTTTTTCAAAATAATTTGTGCATAGACAAACGAAAAGAAATGATAACTCTTTATTTATTTGTAGACAATTTACTTAGCTAACAAGTGGGGCATGCCGCTCAAACCCAAACATGGGTAAATATATATAATAATATAATTTTTATATAAATATTTCTCATTAAATTTCAGCTTTATCACCTAACCCGTACAAGCAAACTACGATTTTTCTTCACATACAAGAAGTTACTTACTAAAAGTCCCATTGGGCAAAACCTTTTAGAATTCATCATTTGAAGTCGTTTTCTATGATGTAATTTAACAAATAGTATTTTTAAACAAGTCGTTTTTTGGTTTCATTTGTTTTATGTATATTTTGTTATTTTAGTAACTTTTCAGTAATATTGTAAATATATATTTATAATGGCTTGTTTTCTTTTTATATACTTCAACATCTATAGGTAAAAGGAATCTTTTAATCACAATACACTCGTGTAAGGAGCTTATATTTTCCAGCTACTTGGAAGTCTATCTCAATTTGAACATCTTAATTATACTTTCACATGCGTATAAAAAGATTTCTCCAGAACATACCAATTTGGTGTTATTTCTTCGAATTTATTCCATATATATGTACATATCTATAATTGTTCCGCATATAAGCAAATATTTAATCTATTTGCCTACTACTAAAGTTATATATTAGGTACATAAATCATTTACGCATACCAGGACTTATATCCTTTTCAAAACGTGGTATTGTAAGATATATTTATATGATTTTTATATTTTATATAAACTTTATTTCGCTTAACATCATAAACATATTCTATTAATTATTTAAAAACATCAAAATATGTTAGTGCGTGATAGCTTTGAATTGACTAAGTCCGATTAAAGAAAACTTTTTTTTAAATTAACATAAGTATATATTTTATAAGATTTTACAATATACTTCAAAAACTGTAACTTGTATTTATAAGTTTGGAAAGTACCTAGACTATAAGAAATATTAACTGTAATTATTGATTGCTGAATTATTCCTGAAATATAAATAATTAATTCGATAAAAACTGCCGAAGCTAAATGTTTCAAGATTCTGAGTAACTATGTAATGATGGTTAAACTTTACAACAATCCAATTGATGAGCAAACAATGGCTTCATATGAATTACATTACAAAATTGTTAGTTTTCTTATAAATTTATATATAAAGAGTATATTCAAGACATACTAGAATAAATGTCTATATATATATTATTCAGGGTATAATATAATATATGAATATTCAATAAATATCCTTTCTATCATTATTCTATCTCACATGTATTGTGCGCTCCAAGTCTTCATCATCGTTATAAATACTACAAAACGTCAACGTTCAAACTTTTGAAAACGATAAAGTAACACCTAAAGTACTCTCAAAACAAGCAATAGTAGATAGAGTTGCCATTAAAAAAACACCGTATCCAAACGTTACAATTCCCGTTCAACACACATTATATGGGTAATACAAGCTTCGTAATATAATGGAGAATTATATTTGAGATTCGATCCCCGTAACACGGCCCTGTGTACTCTCAGTCGGGATCGTGTGCGCCCTGTGCTGTTGACATCGATCTGTTAGGACAGTCGAGGTCTATGGACACAGGAGTGAATATTCCCGTCGAGGGCAAGGCAAACCACGTGCTGACAACAAAAGCGACACGCACCGGATGTGACGCGGGCTGCGGGGGCGGGGCGGGCGGGCACTGCCCGGGGCTGGCTCAGGGCGCGACCACCGCGCACTACGTCACGGAGCGTCAGGAGTCCAGCAACACGTGCCAGCGCTGCACCTGGGGGTGGAGCGCTAGCTTATACACATGTCTACATACTGATGATGTTTCTGCAACGTAACGCGGCGTCGAGGCCGTAGGTACTAGTACCATGAAATATATAACAGAGTAAGCGAGCATGCCCGAGATCTCACACATCTCTCAGCGCTTCTAAGCAAACATGAGGCTGAAAAACCTGGATTGTTACATAAATAGGATCTTTATCATCTAGTGATTCTAAAGGTATATACCTGTCAGTATCTATCAGTGTCGCTGACCTCTATAATACACTGGACTGGCTATACCTTACAAAATGACAGTTATTCCTTGTGCCGATTTGAAGCGCTATAATTCTTTGTACGGTGAAATAATTAGATTGCAAAAGTCAGTAGTCATCATGTTATACTTAACTAGTTTTAATTTCACGTGCAAACATTGCCCGTCAACGCCAAAATGGCGATTTTCAAATAGGCGCAACGTATGAGTAGCGATCGCCAGTCCAGTATAATATAAGTCAGTGACCAGTGTAGCTGGTCACCTGTTCGCCCTGCCGCTCGCACAGCTCCTGCCAGTGGCGCTCCTCCTCGCGGCCGGAGGGGCTGTGTCCGAGCGAGAACCAGCCGACCATCTCGTTCCTCTTCACGCTGCGCCGCCACCACACCGATACCATCAGCGTCACCTCCGTCAGTTGGAACAGAGCTACCTGTACACAGATCAGTGATAGCTATGATGAGCAATATTAAACTTATTTGTAGGTTTAAAAATTACAAAGTTTTTAAGCATACTCCTCGCTTACTCGATACCTATACATCAGTTATTTTTTAGGGAGTGAAGTCGGAGATGCGTATTTTTCTTGCGGATTTTGTCAGGCAACTTATTATTTACGATTTATATGTATATACGCCGCGCGCCGGTTTTACTAACGTGAGTCAAGCGGGAATATATAATAAATATGGATATCACTCAGGATGTAGGCTGAATATAAGTGGTAGCTAGATAGAATAAGTTGGACTATAGTGGAAGTTTATGAGAGTTTAGAAGATCCTACTTCCAGCTATCTGTGAAAAAATAATGATGCACTAAAAGTGTACCTGGAATATGAAGAGCTCCTTATAGAGCGGGTTGGACTGCGCGCGCCGAGTGGTGGACTTACAGCGACCCATCTCCATGCCCAGCGAGCTGATGAGGCACAGCTTAACGTACGTGTCCGGCGCCTTGTTTGGCGACAACTTGCGGAAGTGGGTGCCTTTGATCACCTAGGGGACAGAGGATGCTTACAGAAAAGTAGAATAATTTAAAAGTGCTGTAATGTTAGTTGAAGACTATTGAAGAGGAGGGCTACTAGGTCGTTGACTGCCACACAGCAGACACAAAAAAACTATTGTTCGCGGTCACCGGTGACCGCGGTGGCGTTCAAAGAACACAAAGTATAGCAGGTTATGTGCTTATCAACCTTAAATGAACTATACTAGAGTCTAGACGCATATACATACATTACTATTGCAGATAATATTTTACATTTCATCTTATTAATTTGTCCCTCCAGAGGTTATTTGGAAGACATTGCTTTGTGCGATAAGCGATAAGACCGTGATATAATCAACTATTTCACGCACTTGTATAGTTGTTTAATTGATGTCCATATAAATGTTTATTATTTTTTATAAATAAATACATCCTCAGGTATTAAAGTATCTGCATATACTTTGTCTATACTAGTACTGTGTACTACTTTACCCCAAGGATTTTAAAGTCGTCCTTTTGGTATTATCAAATATCTAATATAGTTAACCCATTGGTATACATTTCAATGCTGTCGACTTTATTTTTATGGTTTGTTTGTAAGTAGGGGATAATATTTTAAACTTTTTATGTTATTTGAAAATTCTTTCACCAATATTAAGTATTGATCTTCAAGGTGAGTATAGGCTAGGTACTTAAATTTTGGAAAAGACACGAGTCGCAGTCTAATGCTCGTGTACAATAAAGAGAAACGTACTTCAACAGACAGATGTCCGGTGGTAGAGTTGTACTGCAGTCCGAGCAGTAATTCCGGTGCAGAACGAGTGCTGCAGCAGGAGGAGGCGGAGTCCGAGCGCGCCAGGCTGCAGGCCTCTGCCCCTGGCCCGACCGCGCCCGGCGTCGTCACCGTCGCTATGGACGACGGGCTCGCCAGCACGCCGGTCATGGAGTTCAGATCTAACTTCGGGATCTAGGGAAAGAAATTATAAGTATTTAAACATAACATAACATAACATCACGCCTGTATTCCCCGAAGGGGTAGGCAGAGGTGCACATACAGTACACCCACATTTCGCGAGTTAGGTTTTTAGGTCCCAATGTAATAGGGGGCGAGCCTATTGCCATCAACCGGGCATGATGTTCCGTTATGTTTTTTAATAGGGATCCACAACTGAGATGGAACATATCTCAGGTTGGAGGTGAACAGTATTTCCTAAAAATACCTTATTAAGTTGCAAGCTAGGCTGGTGGTGCTGCCTGGGCATCAGCTGCAGCCACAAGCTGTTCTCCAGCTCAAGGTTGAGCGTGGCAAAGCTGACAGCTGCCTCTCCCAGCAGCCGTTGACGGCGCATGCGCTCGCAACCGTATATGCGTATACGCAGACCGAGACCGTATACATCCTCTGTTGGTGGTAATGAGTCGCTTTATATTACATTTATATTTGCTATTGGACAAAGATTAATACATATTTATAAAAAAAATGTAAAATAGAATATGTTATATATATTAATATACATCTAAAGGAATGTCCGAAGTGCTGAAATAGATCTAGATATACTTTTGTGACTATACTTTTGCAAGTTGCCATTTAAATTATAAACTGTTTTCATTGTCTACCTTTGATCACCTATGTTATCTAGTATACTCGACTTCATAGTAGTTGCAGTTCATATAACTGTACAAATAATGTATATTACCGATTGTGTAAATAGTTCCTAAAATAGCTATTACATACTGATGGAGTTTATCTAATAATAGAATAAACATAGCTTCATGGAAATTTACTTAATTCTCGAATTTTGTACAATACCATCATCGATAGATATACATACAAATTAGGGAAATATAGTATATAACAATGTTGCGTAGTGTATGACGTCAGAAGTTTACCTGGATTAATCTTGTGAAACACGAAACTCTCCATGTACTGAGGATTTTCGCCATTTCTTATCTTCGATTTGTATTTTTGTTTCTTCATCGGCAATAAAACGACTCGAACCTGGCAAGAATAAAAAAGATTAATAGTTGCAACTAATCTTGCTCTATTGTGATTGAAAATACTTGATTACGAGTATTTTCTTTTATTAAAATTTTATTACAGATTGAATAAAAATTTCAAATGTCACAACCATTGTATTATCATCCACAGCCTTAGAGCATTTAACAAATGCTCTAAGTCCACAGCCCATCTTCACCAACTGTTGGGTTACTGGGTGTGCCTACCCATCCTTGGATAGATGACCGGCTTTATACATCGAGATAATTCCGCGCCTCGGAGTTCTCTCACCAGTTGTGTCAATTCTTCATCCCATAAAAAATTAAGTGGGACTAAAGAGCGCACCTGCGTGAGTACCAGCTATAACTCCTGCATAGTTTGCTAGTCTCAGTCTTTATTAGAGATTGGCGCCTGTGAAATTTAGTTAGAAGGCTATTGCTATTACTTCGAGAACCCTATAATATCTTCTGTGCAGTTGGCTAGTCTCGGCCCTAGAGATTGGCCCCTGTGAAATTTGGTTAGACGGCTATTGTTACCTGGCTTTGCAGTATTTGTCCCTGGTTCCTCAGCGGCAGTGTCCGCGCCTGCAGGATGTGCACGGTCATGCTGCGCACCGGCGCGTCGTACAGCAGCGTCAGCTCCAGCGAGCCACGCTCTTGAGAACTGCTGCTCTCGCCACAGAGGAGCGACGTGTCCTGATAATATGAATGGTAAGTGTGGTTAAAGTACTTTTGTTCTAAAATCAAATTGGGCTACATGCAATAAATTTTGAGTTTAGGTACATATGCATAGGATTTTTCTCCTCTTTTTGGAGAAAGGAACAGCCAATGATCATTAAAGGTTAATATTATTTATTTTGTGCTAAAATAATAATTATTTATTGTCCCCAATATTAAGATTGGTCTAGACCTGTCTAGAGGCTGAGTCATTGGAATGCCGAATTAAGGGTTTCAGTCCAAAATTTCACACACGAAACAAATATTTGTGGATCACACACCGGCTGTTTATTCACAATATCTATCCACCTGACTGTGTGACCAGTGAAAAAAATAACCCACGATACAGATAGTCTAAAAGTGGGGCAACATTTATACAAAAAATACATACAGAAGAACATAGTATCTTATTTTTCGAAATGGATTAAAGAAAACACCGTAAGGTTAGGATACTCACGTTGTGTGCAATAACATCGCTGTCGACGCTGCTCTGCGCCTCCAGCGTGTGTATGTACTCGGCCCTCTGCACCACCTCATCGATCCTGGTCTCCCTAAGGGTCGTCTCCCGCAGCTTCGACTCTACCAGTTCGACGTCCAGCTTCGGCGCCGACACGTTCTCGTTCTTCTCCTCGTAGTGGCATTCCACTTCTTCCTTTTCCTGGTTTCGGGTTGTTTGTAAGACTCTTATTAGGTAATTGTACTTCGGATGGAAGAAAATCTTTGATAGTTTTGATGGATGGTTTTTCATTTAGAAGTCAGGTTTTTTAACTAAGTTACCCTTAGCTTAGTTAGAAAACTATCAAAATGGCGTATGTAAGGAATAGGGATCCCACATTAAGACACCGTGGCAATTAAATTCTCGATTGCTTGATTTCTGTCCGATTCCCGACGAGGTAATGACTTAAAATATTAGACTTTTAAAACGCACGAACACACGCAAAATTGAAAAAGAAAAATATTAAGACACGACCACAAAAAAGAGAAACAATTTCGCATGCTCAAATAAAGTGAATCTAAAATGCTAACTAGTAAATATAAAAAGACTACGCTCCTCTAGAATACAGCGCATATCAAGATGGTAATCAGTTAATGAATATCTTATTTGCAATTCATGAATACCGCGCAAGTGGCTAGGGAATTTTCCTTTTCTCTAGGAATTTCATCTGAGAGCACTGTTTTGATACGAGCTTTACTCTGTACGGAGAAGATGGTAATGCGATCTTGTTCAAGTAATCGTCGCCGTTATATTACCGTTCAGTATGCTGCTGTTGCTCCAATACCAAATCTGTGCTATATTTATAGTCCAGACGGTGAAGTCTCGCACATTTAGTGCCGATGCACTCAGGATACCAGGATAATGCGCAGTTGGATGTTAAATTATGTAAATTATTGTAATCCGTTAATATATCCGGTATGACGATCGGTTCAAATATCCGAGTTGGCCTACATACGATGTTGATATAGTTTTACTACCAGCGAAATGTATCATCGCGATGAGTCACTTTCATGAGTAATGTTTTGGATGGATCCGAAATTTTCTAAATATGAAATACAAAAGGTAATAAAATTTAAGCATGATACTAGCCATAGTAGCGGGAAATATAAATCAAATGTCGAACGGTCTACTGTCTCACCTGTTGTATGCGCAAACGCAGCTCTTCATCCGAGTCGGACGCCTCGAATGTGAATATTCGTTCAGGGTAATGGTTCGGTTTCGACAAAGCATCTATAACAACACAGACGTACGGACAACGTCAATCGATATGTAATATTGCCCTAACCGGAACTAAACTACCAAACTAACTGTCGTAGCTAAGTACCTACCGTCCTCTACACATCTATAATGTAAACAAACACCTAGGTATAACAAGAAATAAATAAAGTTATACGAGACCTTCATGACGCACTCGGCGCCCTTGACGGTACATTAAACACTACATGAACGTAAGTTCTTCTATTCTACACAATAATGGTTCCACAAATGACTTCGCTCTATAACGAAATCGATATGTTAATAATTAATCACAAAATCAATAGGCATAGGTTTATATATAAAGGTGAAGGACTTCATGTCTATACATAGAACTTATAGGAACATATTATATTGTGATTGTTTTAACATCTATTGTGTTAGCAACAAAGAAAACTGTCGTACCGTACTAATGAAATATGATTAGACATACAGTAGCTTATCAACACAAAAGCAAAACAAAGGGGTCGTCCTTACCGAACTGAGCATTGTCGAGCGGCAGGCAGGGCACAGCGATGCGCGGGTTCACAGTGTGGATGTCATCGCAACACTTGCGGCTGAACACCGCCGAGTAGCACCAGCGCCTGCCCAGGAATAGCAACACCACCAGCACCACCACGGCGAACGCCGCTACCGCGCTTATGTACGCAGTCGCCTCCACTGTGGCACACGACAACACTTAGCCTGCACTCCACAACATGCAACACGGCCTTGTGACAAAGATGTTTACCATTAGAAGGGTTGGTGACGCCGATGTTGGCCACCATCCTCGTTCACTGGGAGCCCGACGGGCGCATCGCTGCGCGCTTCTATTTCCAACTTCCACCTATTTAACTCCTACTAATCTCCCGCAATACTCCGTTTAATATCTTCGTTGAATATGCGACATAAAGTGAACTGAAGAAAATAATTGGGACGTGTTGGCACGGTCGGGCTGTCAAAGCGGTGCACATGCGCGGTGCGCGAGGGGCACGTCGGGGCGTGTGGAATATTCTACGCGGCTATAGGACGAACTACAAAGGACCCCGCTTACAGGTGTAGCTATGGAGCTACATAAATACCTTCGTATAGCCGGAGCAGGCTGTCGTCAAGGCCGAGGGCGGCACGTGCCCTCGCACCGACCCTTCCTTCGCACTTATAGAATTATACCTTCACGTTGTTACCGACTAAATAAATTCAATGTCTGTGGGCAGTTAACATTGCGTGAGTAATATCTACATAATAAATTATTGGGACTAGCTACTAAGGAGTAATAAATTACAGCAAACACCACCATTACTAAGTAAAATACTATCTCTACTTACTTAGATTAAATGTATTAAACCTACCTAGTAGCCTTCGGTACTCATCTACGCATTAAGGATATCATACTTCTACATATACTTTTCATACATCCATACACGTGTAGTTAGTGAGTACATTACTCCAATGTTGCAATTAGGACTTTGGAGATGTGCCAAAACTGCGGAAGCTACAGAGCAATACGTCGCCCTCACTTACACTGGAGGATTCGTAAATATACATAAACAAAGCATTTATTGTATTCAATGCTTTCAGTAAATTAAACAGTATCTAGGTTAGTTTTATTCGTTGAGCAATGTTATTTGGTTGGTAATGTATTTCAAGCATACTTACTTATAATTCTATTTGAAAATCTACAGTATAAAATATGGCGTTAACATTTATTTGTAGTCATTTTTACTGGACGATGGCTATTGAGTGAGCCACTTAGCTGGAGTTATAAAACATATATTGTAAGTAGGTTTCATGAAAATACAGCTCCATTACCCTGGGCATAAAACTAAGAAACTAATTCGATATATCAAACCACTTAGTTGTAGATTCGAATTGGCTATGGGTAGACCTTGGTTCATCAATCGATGTGGAGAAACTACTTTATGCACTGCAGTTTTATTTATCCTCATAGTCTATGTAACATGTGTCTTTTAGCTTTTAATAGGTTGATGGGTACTCAAAAAGCACCAATATGCAAGTACATAACTAATTTGAGAAGTATCAAAGTTCCCACCCCTATCTTTAGTTTTATTTATCGTAGTACTGATACATAGAAAAGGTTAAATATTGATAGCTGGCCAAAAATAGCCAGAAGCTCAAGGGACAGGCCTTCGCCCAACAATGAAACCGGGAATTAAGATGTTTTTTTAAATGGTACCTCTATAGGATGGATTCGAGTTCATAGAAATAGACACCTAACTAGAATTTCTCTTCTATTCTTGTGTAGGTTATATCATTGTTAAAAGAAATCCTAGATTTTATCAAATAACATATCACTTATATGTTAAATATTTTTATAATTGGATTCATTTGTATCGAATAACGACTAATTCACCATCAGCTTTTATGTGACCCACTGCTGGGCATAAGCGATAAATATCGATTAATAATTGCCTACTAGTATTTGACCATATTGTTGCTAAATCTATTCTACGCTTCTAGGCTTCCTTTACCTTCTCTATTACTTCAACGGTTATTAGATCATATATATTATAGATATTTAACTTTGCTTTTGTGTTCACGAGTCCTTAAACTGAGCAGTGCTCTATTTATCTATATCTGATACAAACGTCCGAGTATTTGAACAATTACTTTTCTCCAAAATGTGCAAGTTGTGAAGCTGAGTATTAACCCAAAATAGGTTCACATTCTCACTGATTAATATATAGGTATTTAGTTGGCTCCCAGTACCTTTAATAATTCTATTATTTCGTTCAATATGGGCGTGGTCATCTTGTATTTGCAAGTATTGATTTGTGTATGAGTTGACAACGATGTTGTTATAAAAGTATAGTGTAGGGCAAAATAATAATAATAAATCAACAATGAAACAACACATTAATATTTTGAAAATGTTTTTTTTATTAACACTTACATTTTTACAGCGCTCCTAGCCAACAGAGTAATACTATAAAATGAATCGGTGTAAAGAACTGTCGAACGCAAAACAATGTTAGTTCTACAGTGTACGATAAACAAACCGCTTACAAAGATCAGATCATTACAATAATATCATCAACGACTATTGTCAGTGAGATGTACATCGTTCTCATCAAACAAGCACAGAAGGTCACCCTAAAGAAACGAACTTCATTTAAATCTATAAACATTTCATATAATTTAGATTTTATTAGTCGCTATAATGTTATATTTTACTTTTGTAACCATTATAATAATGTTATATGTATTCGTTACGAAAAATTGAAATGATCGCTCCACTTGGTCCTCGGCGGATGCGGGTCCGTCCCCCCTCTCGCCCCCTCCCCGCGCCGCTCGCCGCCGGCGCGGCTTCGCCTGCTAGCCTAGCCGAGGCCGCACAAGGGCCAAGTGGCGACTAAAACAAGATGACTCTATCATAACTGTATAATTTTAAAAATTTCTAATTACGCATCCCTACGTTTTGTTATTATCTTTTAATTAAGAAATAAAATCTTACGTAATTACCATGAGCAGCCTATTTTAATAAATTTGACGAAATTCGCTAATAATCAGATTATTTTAGAAAAGAAAAGCGTCGGTTCCGGGCCGGGCGGCCGGCCGACTGACGAGAGACGAACGAACAATAGTCGACGGCAGTGCTGTATGAACGTGTCGGCGGTGCGGCGCGCGCGCACCGCCCCCCGCGCCTCTAAGCGTTCGCGACTGTGTATGCTTTATTTATCTACGTTTACAATTGAAAATACGGCATCAAAATTTCAACTACCTACCTAACAGTAAGCAGTAGTACACTAAAACTCAGGCACTCCACATCGACCTCTCATACACCATGCACCCGATCGAATCGTCAACTAAACTTTTTTCACTCGAAAAATTCAACTTAAATCTAATTCACTTAAATTATAATAATAATAATGGCTTCTTAACTGTTAATTTTACAACAAATGCGTTTCGTTGGCCGCCGAGCACGGAGCGCGGCGGGCGTCATACTTCTGCCCACTCGATTCACGAACGATGAACTACCGCTAAACGATAATTTATTACTTATTACATAAGTATGTGAAAAACAATTTATTAGTATTACTTTTAATCTATCTTATAATGTCATCAGTGTCACTGAGGGGCGTACTACTGTAACATGAAATCCGAGTCGGCGGCCGCTTGCGCGTGACGTCGAGATGTGCGCCGGCCGAGCGGGCCGCACGCACGTCCGACCGGGGCGGGCGGCCGGCGGCGAGCGGCCGGCCGCCGGGGGCCCGGGCCCACGGGCCGCCGGCCGGGCAGGCCGGGCGGGCCCGCCGGCCCGGGCGACCCTGCGCCGCGCTCGCCGCCGACGGAGCGCGCGCCACTAACTAATAAAATGTCAGAGATTCAACAAATATTCGAAATGATTCTTCAAATTGTCGCATGACAATCGAGATACTCGAACGTTTTAAACGATCTCGATACAAAAATAACATGATTCACGATTTTAAAATAATATGTGGTTAATCTTTTTTATATCATCACAAATACCAAACTCCATTCTCCACTGTGCATATATACATACATAGTTCATTAGAAACAATAATAGTGAATGTGCGGTGGCGAGGGGCGGGCGCGGGCCCGACCGGCGCCAGCGCAGCCGCATCCTCTCGGTCACGTTACGCAATGAAACGAACATCATAACTATATATAACACTCGACAGGTACATACACAGGTGCCCCTGTGCGGAGCGATGCGGTAACAAGCGGTGAGAAGCGTACACGACAGCGATTACACATATACCGGAACGGCACCGCAAACCTCTGTCAGTCTGATATAAGAACACAAATGAACTTTATGTACGCAGTAACTAACTGATGCACGACGGTGTGGACAGTGGTCGGTGCTGTTTAGTAGTAAGTCTCTTGTTCGAGCCAGCCGCCGGGGTTGCGGCGCAGGTAGAAGCGTCGAATCTCGTCGTAGATGAAGATCGACAGCATGAATGGAATGGCAGGCAGCCACCACACGAACCTGCACAAATAAGTGCATCGTGTCAACACATTGCGAACAATTTCCTTTAAAGTACCCAATTACTTCATATTAGGTATAATTATACAACTTGTAGTTCTACTCACTTGAGTGGGTACATCCTCAATCCCTTGTCCATTCCGGGTGTGTAGGAAAGGAACGCAGCGAGCGCAGTTTCAAAGATGAGGCCGAAGTTGAGAGCCCAGTTGCGCATGCCCTGGTGGATAATGGAGTTACGGCGCGTCTTGCAAATGATCAAGTCGGCCCATTGCACCACCACGATGGAGACGAAGAAAGCGGTGTGGCATGTGAACTCGAGGGCCTTGCGGTCGCGGTACGTCTGTAATATGGTCAAGAAGGATTAGGAATTGATTAAGTGAAGATATGATAGCAGAAACAATGTTACTTCAATAAAGCATCGATTATTGAGTCGAAGTTACGGATTTTGTCGTACTCTCTGCCATCGGCTTTATTTTATTTGGATTTTTTTTTTTGGAAATCTGATATGAAGCCTGGTTCTGCCGTCTTAAGTTTATTTAACATAAATTCAATTGGATAATGTGAAATAACGCACCCATTCCTGTCCATAGGAGTCAGTCAGATCGTTGATGGCCTTGGAATCCCATTGCTTTCTGATACCGAAGAGATACATCGGCAAGAAGCCGTTCTCAGCCATGATGACGAAGTACACGAAGAAGCCGGCAGCGGCTTGGATCATGCCGATTTGGCCGTACGCCATCGAAATAAGCCTGTATACATGCGGACACATGTCACATAGTGAACTCACAGAATGTTGCATTGAAGTTACTCTTAACGTTGTATCAAAAAATAAATATAAATTAATATTTATTGGCCAATCAAAAGAGAAGTATTTCGAAGTTAGTAATTATAGTTTTTAATCTTCAAAAGGGGTCAAATTAATTTTATTTTGATTAGAAGGCAATCTATTAAGCTTTCAGTTCTATCCATATCGATAGATTTAAGCATGACAAATGAGACTTTGGTATAGAAACCAATTTGTTAATATAATTGTTTATATCTAACTATAATTGTTAAAATTTTGAACGAATTAGTCTTGAATATAATATTAAGTCTTATTTATCAAAGTTGTTTGTAGATTAATTAATGCCTCAGAAATCAGAATATTAAACATACCATTATATTCCAATTTAAAAGAAATATTCTATTTTTCGAGTCATTAATTCTAATTGTAAGGGGTTAGGGGTTGCACAACAATCCATTGAAATACCACGAGCATGCGAATTTGTTAAATCTATTTGGCGAAGAAAGCGTAGCAAATCCTATTGAATGTGTTAATAAAAATGTAATAAAATAAGCGAGAATATAAAAAAGAAAATACATAAAGGTATAGATAGCGAAATAAACGGCCTAACCATGGTGTACTTTGTAAGTGGAGCTCGGAAGCGTTATTAGCGGTGTGATCTTCGCAGAGCAACGTGCTTCAACTATGTCAATATATTACGTAATATAAACTATAAACATAATATACAAGAATAAAATATAATAAAAACATATGTTACAATATAAAGATGGCTCCACGTCGCCTAAGGCATTCCTTCAAAAAAATAATACGTTTGTTTAAATTAGTCATGAATCATTCACCACCACTATGTTCTACAATGGCTACACGTAAACTCACACACAATTAATAACCACTAGTGCGCTTTCTATGACAGGGCTAAACATGTTTCTAATTTGTTTACTAAACGTGCATCTTTTCGACACAGCATTGCATCGCTAACTTGAATAATTGAATTTCTAATATTGAAATATGGAAGAGTGAAGATTATAGAGTTATAATATAGAAAGTACTAGTTCTAGAGACTTCTAAGCGTTATTTTTATTATAGATCTAGAAAAATTTAAACAGGTCTTTACAAATTAATTTTCTATGAAGAATTCGGTATATTTATTTTGTATTATGTACTTTCAAGCGTGGTAACTAGGTATGTTTGTTATCGGTATAAGGATCTAATTTAGATTACGTCAGGTCGACAGCCAATTACTTTACGATGGACGAGGGAACAATTAAGGGTGGGGATCGGGTTGTCATAATCACTCTTCCACATCCAGTTACAAATGGTACTGTTGAACCACAAGTAGCCGCACCACTCAAATATTTTAATCTCACCAATCTTGTAGATGGTTTGCACAAGTTATAAAGGTGGGCTAGTCGTTGAGTTAACACCCAAATGAGAATCTAGTAAGCGTCGGCGCACGCGTGGTGACGCGGCGGCCGGTGGCGGAGTGGGGTGCGGGGCCAACCTTCTGTTGACGAGGTTGTCGCGGTAAGGGTCCCGTGGCTGCCGCTTCATGATATCGGACTCGGGCGCCTCGTACGCCAATGATATAGCAGGCACCTTTGGTAACACAAGCAATCAGGACAAACCAACACTTGCGCGACGAGCACGCATCGACTTATACATAATAAATATACGTACACACACCCCTCGGCTACGCCGCAACCTATATCTACAACTAGCATTATTAGAAATATATTTATCAAAAAATTACATAAAACTATTCATCGTTTACTTAAAATATTACGCATAAATTAGCTAGCAAATATAAAAGTGGAAAAATTGGCGTGATTAGAATTCAAAAATTACGGTAGTCAGTACTATCCTTGAGGAGACATAAAATACAATCTGAAATACTACACTAGTGATAGAAGTTACAAATATAAGCCCTAGCAGCATGTTGAGATATTCATTTCATGTAAGTATAATACAAAGTGTTGCACTACCTGAGGGTTTATAGATAGATACGTAGACGTTTGTGTGATATCATATGAGTTATGCGGTGTGATGAAGCCTGTTGCGTACGTGTGAGAAGAATACCGAATGATTCGATGTCACTTGTGATATAGATACCGTGTCATGGGGTCATGAAAGGTAACAAATGAGAAAGTCAAAATACAATAAATATAGAATAAATAGATAGTCAGTAATTATTGTAAAGGCGTCAAGGTGTGTTCAACATGCACGATAGACAAATGACAGAGACAGGGAGACACCAAACTTACCTTAGCACGAGACCACATTAATATAGCAGAAAACATTAATAAAACGACAACTCAACAATGGAACAATGCGTTTGGCTCGTAAGCACGACGCGATGTGTCGAACACGTTGTTCCATCACCACATCAAGCTACATAGATAAAGAAAGTAGGAGATACGTTAGTATAGAAAAATATATAAAAAGACATCGCAAGGCATACATTAGGAGCGGTGCGACTCTCGCCTTCAATATCCACACACAGAGAGATCTAGAATCGTGTACCTACAGGACAGCGTCCACACACTGCAGGCAACAACCAAACCTCAATATTGAAGACTATCGTACACGTGGTAGCAAGCAAGTAGCAGATAGAATAATATCTTTGAACGAGTCACGTCACTCGTGATGTTTTACCTCTCGTTAACGAGTTTATCAGTGAAAGGGTTACGCGGCTGTCGCTTCATAATGTCAGATTCGGCCTCCTCGTAAGCCAGGGAAATGGCGGGCACCTACACAAACACTAGCGATGTGAGCGACCGGCGAGCCGAACGCGGGCCGAGCGCGACACGCGCCCGAGCCGCGCCGGCCGGCTGCGCTCACGCACTCGCACGAAAGCGTGGTGCATCATTGTCACATGTGTACAACATCGAACATTTAGCAACAACATTCCAAACAGACGCCACGACTGAAACCTTCCTCGTCACATAGGTGTCGACACGAAGCAGGTAGCGTATGCTTGCAACTACATGTCACGCTTATAACTAACACAAACATAAATTAACACAAAAAATGTAGATCATGAGATGACTTCAGTTGTGGCAGACGGGTCTTTTGTAAATTAAAATGTCAAAAATAAACCGAATGGATGGATGAGAATGTCATGTTTTTTTTTAATATTACAATGTCGGATGATCGTTACCGAATTGAATTGATGGAGATGTGGTGAGATGACAATGACTGTGGTAACATCAGTGTGTTGTGTTTGTCTTAGCTGTAGAAAATTTACTGTATACCTTTACAGGACTTGGAATACTTTCCGTCAGGCTATTCACGACTACTAGTATTTTGACAATGTCATTAGTCAATCGTTCAGGGATCAAGTCCGGGATTAGTACACAAAACAAGATACATCTACATTATCATCCCCTCATAGCTACTGACACTCCCGGCTCTCCTAACAGGAACATAATATACAACACGTATTAGTACGTACATAGCCTTTTAGTAGGTACATAGCCTATTACTTCGTCTGCTTTATATTAGTAGAATCATGCATGACTCTACATTTTTATTACACTGTAACACAATATTGCTATTTACGCAACCATAACGAACGGATCTTATATTTTTAGAAACAATAATTACAAAATCTATTATTAATTGAATAAATTGGTATACAATTTGTGTCGTTATGATTATGTAAATAAGCTCCACATTAGATAAACACCCACTCGTCACGATATCGAGACAACAGCGACGTTATTAGCTGAAAACCAGTTAGGAGTTATATGGCAACACATGTATGTAACTTAATAAAGACCTCTCATTGACTAGTTTGTCGCAAAATGGGTTCCTAGGTGGACGTTTCATAATGTCCGCTTCAGCCGCCTCGTAAGCCAGCGCGATCGCTGGCACCTATGTCAATCACTAATTTAAAATAACAGTAACATAATACCAGCTCCATATATCTTCTGCTGTAATATCTAAGTAAAATATGCTTCTATTTTCATTCAACAGTTCTCGTTAATCATTGCCAATATTACTTGAAAATTATTTATTATTTTTTGCTATGAACGAGAGCTGTTAATGAAACAAGTAACAGTTATTTAATTATCATTTTACAAAAATAGTTATATTCTATGCTACATTGTAGGAGTGAATTTGTTGTTTTAGTAATTCTCTATTAGTCTCATAGCTACAAATTAACATTGTATCAGAAGTATTTCTTAGTATGAACACGAACAGACTAAATTGAATCCTCATACAATGTAACACCATTGATTACATATTAAGTCGTAATACTTTAGGAATAAAGTCGAACTTACCATGTCAGTTCCAAGATCGATGCAAAGGATGGTGACAGTGCCAAGAGGCAGTGGGATATCACACAGGATGAAGGCAAGGAAGGGCGAGATTTCAGGGATGTTGGAGGTCAGGGTGTACGCAATAGATTTTTTCAAGTTGTCAAAGATCAGTCGGCCTTCCTCCACGCCAGTGACGATCGAAGCGAAGTTGTCATCAAGCAGGATCATGTCGGCAGCCTATAAAATTATGAATGAATTAATATTGGCAACATTTTTTTATATCTATCTTTTTATATTCATCAAGCGAGTTTCAAAGCAATGACTATGTTTCCCGACTTACTTGCTTAGACACGTCAGAGCCGGCGATACCCATGGCAACACCGATGTCAGCCTTCTTCAGAGCAGGCGAGTCGTTCACACCGTCACCAGTCACGGCCACAATGGCTCCAAGACGCTGGCAACCTTCCACAATGATCAGCTTCTGCTGAGGTGAAGTACGGGCAAACACGATCTCCGTGTGGAATCTAGTTGAATCGAAAAGTACTGATGAGTTTTAAACGAAATTTTGATATGTATTAAATACATAGAAAATATAATCAGAATTTATATGTCTGATCGTGCCATAGGAGAGCCCTATGTCCAACAGTGGACTGATATAGGCTGATGATGACGATGATGTCTGTCAGATGCAGGGAAAATACCAAAAATGTACTTGGTTATTACTTACTTGAGAATCTCATCAAGTTGATCAGAGTTAAGTTCCCTCAGCTCAGTTCCGTGGACGACGGCGGCCTTAGCCTCACGTGGGTTCACTTCAGATACAGGAATGTTAAGACGAGCAGCAATGTCCTCGACAGTCTCGTTGCCTTCAGAGATGATTCCTACAGACTTAGCGATAGCCTTGGCAGTGATAGGGTGGTCACCAGTTACCATGATAACCTGGAATGTGTGTATAAGAATTAATGTGATATACCTAAAGATCTGATTTGATTTATAAGACAAATTTGAGACGTTTACTGTACCTTGATACCAGCAGATCGGCACTTAGCAACAGCGTCAGGTACAGCGGCACGTGGAGGGTCAATCATACTCATAAGACCAACGAAGCGAAGGTTGTCCAATGGGAAGTTAGGGTCATCAGTGTTGAACTTGTAGCCAATGGGGTACTTGTCAGATGGCAGTTGGAGATCGCAGAAACCAAGCACACGTTCGCCAAGACCTCCGAGTTCCAAGTAAGCATTGTTGAATGCCTCCTTCATTTCTTCGTCCAGAACCTGATAGATGAAACGATAGCAACATAATATATAATGATACGATGTGGAGACAGTTACGTCACGTTATCAAATTATTATAGTAGATTTACCTTTTCCTTGCCGCCGATGAAGATAGTGCTGCAACGTTCCAGAATCCTTTCGGGCGCGCCCTTCATGACAAGCAGATGGCGAGGGTCACTGGGATCATCGCTCTCATGAATCGAAACCTGATACTTGTTGGTTGAGTTGAAGGGAATCTCGCAGGCCTTCTTGTTACGCTTCCTGATTGACAATACATCTCCAAGAGCCAGTTCCATGCACTTCAGCAGAGCAGCTTCAGAAGCATCGCCAGCAACTTCTTTCTTCAGAATTGGGACACCATCCTGACCACCCTTGAATTCAGCTCGGTTGCAAAGAGTGGCAATTTTAGCAAGAGCCTTGAATCCGGGGCTAGTGCGGTCTGAGAAAAAAATACGAATTATTTGGGTATTTGCTTAAAAATGTTATCATATATCATAGATCAGGTTGTATAAGTACATACCATATTGGACTCCAGACTGATCCTCGGTGGTGTCAGCTTCAATGATCTGGTTGTCGAACCACATGTGGGCGACAGTCATCCTGTTCTGGGTTAGGGTACCAGTCTTATCCGAGCAGATGGTTGAAGTAGATCCGAGGGTCTCGACGGCCTCCAGATTCTTAACCAGGCAGTTCTTGGAAGCCATTCGCTTGGCAGTCAAAGTCAGACACACGGTTACCGTAGCAAGTAGACCTTCTGGCACGTTGGCTACGATGATACCTGAAGAAATAAGATGGTTGTGATTCTTGTACCTATCATGACGTAAGAAAACAATGAACTAGAGAAATTATAAAAAATATTTACCAATAAGGAAGATGACAGCATCCAGCCAATGGTAGCCAAGGATGAAGGCAATGACGAAGAAGGTGACGCCAAGGAACACAGCCACGCCGGTAATCAAGTGAATGAAATGATGGATTTCCTTTGCGATGGGGGTCTCGCCAGTGTCCAAACCCGAAGCCAGGCCAGCGATACGACCCATCACCTATAATAAAATACAAGTTAAGGAAATACGTAAAACATTATACTACATTCTATAATCGCACATTTCTAGAACATTTCACTTACGGTATTATCTCCACAGCAGATGACAATGCCCTTCGCCGTTCCTTCGACCGCGTTGGTAGAGAAGAATGCCAAGTTCTTAGTTTCCAGTGGGTTTTCATGAGTAAATTCGGCTCCACGCGACTGCGGCTCAGATTCACCGGTTAAACTCGAGTTGTCAACTTTAAAGCCTCGCGCCTCAATGATACGGACATCAGCAGGGATACGGTCACCGAATTTCACCTGCGGGTAACATATGACTTTACAGTTGATCTTTGTATGACGAAATTATGCGTTTCTATATAAAGTAGTACGTACCTCAACAATATCGCCGAGTACCAAGTCTTCAGCACGGAGCGTCAACTTCTCACCCTCACGAATGACAGTAGCGAACTGAGGTACCATATTCTTAAACGATTCCATGATTTTAGATGACTTGCTTTCCTGATAGTATGAGAAAATACCCGTAACAATCACGACAGCCGCCAATACGATTCCGAGGTACAAGTTGTCATCAGCAGGTTCTTCAACGGTACTAGCCTGGAGATTAAATAAGTCAGTGTCAAAAATGATATCTCCACTTAAATTATTTTAAGTGTATCGTCGTAGTTATTCTAATTAACTGACCTGGATTCCGTATGCAATAAAGCAAAGGATAGCACCAATCCACAATAATAACGCGAATCCACCGAACAGATTTTTACAAAACTTCACCCATTCAGGCGTCTGTTTTGGCGGCGTGAGTGCGTTTGGACCGTCTCTTTCAAGGTTCTCTTTCGCTTTTGCGTGACTAAGGCCCTGTAAAAAAAGATAATTATAATATATGCACTTTAAGTTCAAAGTTTAAGTCTTTAACTTTGTTTATATGACGACTTACATTTTCTGGGTGTGTCTGAAATCTTTGGTAGAGTTCCTCCGGTGTTACTTTGTGATAATCGATGTCCAACTCCTGTTTGAGATCATCTAAGTCTCCTGCTTTCCGTTTTTTCGCGGGGGGTTTTCGGCGTGTCTGAAATATTCCGCAACAAACAATGTTAATATGTGACATTGGCAGGTTACGAAACTATAATAAAACACTAGGTTTTATTTAATAAACATAGTTTCGCTTTATCATAAGAAGTGAAACAGGAAATTCAAAATGCAATGCGAAATAAAAATGCATTGAAAACCATGCAATACTTTGATTATGTTGACTGCTGCTTGTCTTGCGACTGTTGCGTCAATGGTCACTTAGCAAGATTAAATGAAAGATGGTAATGTAAATATAAACCTTGTACTGTCCGTCAGCAGTTCTATTATCGTCCTTAACGGGTCCAATGGTGGCGACGCGGTACGAGTCGGTACGGCCATGCTGCAAACACAACTAGGGGCTAGACACATTCTACAAGGCGGCCCTATGGGCCATGCACTTATGGATGAAAGGTGGCAGTGACCAGCATCGATATCACATGTTATCATACAAATCTTTAATTATGAACAAGTGATGCTCTTGTAATCTTAAGGAAACTGTTACATGGAATATCGACACTCGTAACAAAACATGTATAAAATGGATAAGAAGAGACTTGATTTCATAACTTTCAATAGTAAATTAATCAAGTCACTTATAATTAAAAACAAATCAAAATGGCAATATGTAAGTTGATGTTAAAACGGACAAAAGGTAGCTCTAATACCAATTGCATCTAATAATGATTGTGCTAACTATGATGTCATAAGCTACAATTTGTAAGGGCGTGTAGATAATAATCCAATAAAAGTACCATTTGAAAAGCATTCAATACCAAAGCATTCAACGACAACGTATGTAGCATAACCTTGCCAAACGTGTACTCTATAGAGCTAGGGACCAACGGCTCAATGGCACTCAATTGGTCTGAACTAGTTGCGCGTGCGAACCTGAGCGCAAATGTAAGGACACCGCACAGGCGTACACCTATATGCATGGATGACTCCACACACATCGCAACCGCCAGGGATATAAAAGGCAATTTCGATGCTGCAACTGATTGATACTCACATTATCCATACTGTTCTGAGTTTATTAATCACTTCAGGAGTTACAGTCTTTTTGTTAGTTCCTTATAGTTAACTGTCTACACTGTCACTGGATAATAGACGAGATAAAAGATTATAAGTGCCTGGATATGGGCTCTTACGTAACGAACGAGTGTTCTATATGCGCTAAAGGGGAGTAATGTCACAGAGTCTAAATGCGTCCGCGGTGCCGTAAACAAGCCAGCCGTCGCCGTCGATAATTGATGAACGTTTTCATAGCAAGCCTCATTAAACCGCGCCCTGAATTCCCGTGAAGGTTATCGCGAGAATAACTAGCACAACAGGCTGTGAAATGCACTCGTGCCGTGAAATTCTGGGATTAATAGCTCGTTTAATTAAGAAAACCTTAGTAAACTGAGAAATTCAACTTCTGTTGAGGGCGGGGGGTACATAAAATGTCGTCAAGTTCGATTGATGTTGGCAGAGGGCGATATCAATGTAACCATGGGACCACCGGTAATATTTTGATAATAATCGAATATTCATAAGTGTTTTCGAGTTGGCTCTTGCCTTTCACCGCATGGTGCAAGGTAGGAGCCACACTGGACTGACATGCGGCAAAGGCGACGGCGGCGGTGCGGCGGCGTGTCCCGAGTTACATAAGCGGCGCGCACATCGGGCATGCGCACTGCGGACCAACCCCCTCTCGCTACCCTCGACATAAATAGCTAAAAGACAAGGTTGCCACCCCGGGGCCCCGTCGACCGCATTTATAATCTCTATAAAGGTTAAACCGGAATATCTGATGGAAAATCGAAACTGGTTCTAACAAAAATAAAACAGCAACTGTCTGCAAGGGGAAGATTAACCCACTTTAAAAATTTGAATCAAAAATACAGGTTAAACGTTCATCTAAGTATATTCTTTCAACATATTTTATGTTTACAGAATTTAACGAATAATTTGGAATACTTTGGAATCTCATAAGCAATTTATTTTCTTAATCTTGTTACGACTAACTAAGGTCTTGAAGTGTAGTAAGGTCGAGAATACATTTTATATGTAAGTTTATTAACACTTGCACTTTAACACCGAGATAATAAATGTAAAAATATATTAAACGTGCACGAAATTATAGCGATACAGTATCTTAGCAAATGCCACACAAATGTCATGTCACAGTGACAGCCGGCGTGAGATTCACTGCCACGGCCACAAAACTGCTTTGCACCGAAAATTCGTGGTTACTATTGTAGTAGATGCGTGACTGGTGAATGAGACAATTATTTTTAACATTAATGAAGCGATGTGACGCGCCTCCGGATCCCCGTGACGCCGCGTATTCGCCTAACGTTGCCAAATCACTATTATTATCTGAATCCCACTTTCGCGCGGCCTATCTAGACATCTAACGATCTAGCATAAAGAACAATAACTCGAAGCAGGGCGTGGGCGCGTTGGACCGACCGTTTTAAATTCCGGAGATCTTAAAAAAACGGTAAATTCATTTTATCGTCGACCGTGCACTAGTATATTTTGATTGATAGTCGAGCTAAAATCAATATTTTTTTAATATGCTTTTAGTGAAAATCCAAACAAGTTCTCAAGATAATAACGAAATTAATCTAAGCATTTCCGGAAGCCGGGTTACTAAATGTGATTTAATATGTAAAAATTATGACTTTAGTAACGCTTGATCTGCATTAGTAAGTCTATAGTGGTTTATTGTTACTAATATTTATTAAAATAAGTAATTGATGATAAATATTAAACCACGTTGTTGTTTAAAAATTTGTTCCAGTGATAACGTTAATACTGACGAAATAATATAAATGAAAGAACACTAAAGATTAGAAACCGAATACGAAGTAACTTGACTATTATAAAATAGTATTTGGTTATGCAATATCTAGGTCCTAATAGGACGAAGGAACGAGAATGTCTGCTATGAGTTGAAGTACAACTTAATTATTTGGCTACCACCAACGATGTTGATGGGTCCGGTGCAGCGTATCGAATGGGACTACGACAATGTGGCCGTGGCATCGAGTGGTCTAGTAATCGAGTAACAATTAATTACAGCCGAGTCCATTTGGCACGTAATGTTCAACAATACATTTATTAAGATGTACGAGATATACATCGCGGCTGTAAGAGTTATTAGCTTAATTCCCATAGTACGCTTCTTTACATTTATTTCTCAGCGTTGGTCTTTTATGGATATTGATTTTTCATATCCGGAAGAAAAACTTGATCCAAATTTTTTTGGACGCGTTTATTACTTAATATTTTCTTCAAGTATTTGAAGGATTAATAAAAGGCAAACCGATTCCGAGGACTGCATTCTTGGTTTTGAATTCAATTTACCTGAGTTAGTTTCCGACGGCATTACTTAAATTTCAATGAGAACTTTCATACATTAAGTAACTTAAAAGCATTAGGAAACACCTTCAAGGACTACGTCTAGCATCCTAATTGATGCATGCTGTCGTCATAAAGGATAAAGGAAATACTCCAATAGAGCGACGGTACTCTATGCGATTTAAATGACATAATGACAAGGCAATTTTCTAATAAACCTTCGGTACTCTTATAGCTGTCGTGTCCGAAGCACGGTTGGCTCCCGCGACAACCTGTTAGCCACTTCCTTCAGAACACCTAGAGAGGAATAGTCTTTGCCTTGGTCTTATTAGATCACGCGCTCAAGACATGATGTTTCTTTTAGAATTTGGGGCGGATTACGTAGGAAGACACTCAATTTTGGCGAGTTCGAAGTGAAAATCGATATTTTCAGAAAAGTATTTTAAGTACTCATTTGAGTATAATAAAATTGTAGTTATCGATTTTTGTTGGCGCATAGAATATTGACGGAAAGTTCCCTTTTCTATACTTTTAATGCCGCACTTTTTTATAAACGTGCCTAATTGAATCAAGGGAAAAATTACCGACGTAGAGAACCAACACGAAACAAAGAAAACCTTTGACGCTTTTTAAAAGATAATTTTGGAATTGCCGAATGTGTTTCAATTTCAATGATAGTCAATTTTTTTTAAGTTAAATTACCATAAGTTTAAGGATATTGCAAGATGTATAAGATTTTTGGATTATTACTAAAATATTAAGAAATGTATCACGAAACTATGACTAAGGTAATCCTCAAATGTGCAATAGAGCAAGAATAAAAGAAAATGTTGAAAATAATCCAGGATGTATCAAGGAAATGGTTCGGTTCTGGCATATGAGGGACTGAGCGGAGTGTCCCGCTCTTCGCACAGATCGATACGGCCAGTTACGCAACCCGACCGGCGCCGTCTCCGACACATTGCTCTCCTTTGATGGCCCGAATTTTGCAATTAATTAGGTATATTCTTAAATAAACGATTTAGAAACATATTATATCTACGGATTAATAAAATCCAATGCATACATATATCTAAGATGAACAAAGGAATTAAAGCGATTGAAAGAAAAAAATCGAAGTTTTGACGACTACGTGCATAAGATATGGGGCCCGTTGGTTTTCTAGCGGAACAAAGGCGATGTAACGTGCAAATGCATTCTTGAAGTAAGACTGTACAGGTGCATGAGACAAGGATCGCAAGCACTGTCCTCTAGCAGCCGAGCACCGCGCCTGCAGCCGGGGACTCCTTCGTTACCTTTCCGCACTCACTGTTTGCGACATGCACTTACACCTTCACGAAAGCACTTCTCGCCGACTCAGCACGCTACTGTAAAGGCTAAGGCAAGCACTACTGCAAGCACCGCACTCACCTCGCCCATTTTCGCTAGTCTTTATGAAAAGGCGGATAAAAAGGAACAAGCCGCCTCTTGGTCTCGCCTCTTGCCCTCAACGGAATGGGGTGGGTCGTCGCTAGTTCTGCAACAACGGGGACCGTTACGGTTTTCTCGTTCCAACGAAAAAACTTAAAAAGTGTGCGTTTCCACGTAGTCTCGTCGCACGGCACTGGCTATGTCATCTTTGTACGAAACTAAAACCCGGTATGAAAGAGGTGCGCGGATGGCGGAGGCGCGTAGGGCGCGACGTTCGGCGGCCTGCTTCGGGCGGCGACTGATGGTGGGGCCGGCGCGTATCGAGCCGACGGCGCACTGACGTCACACTGCGTCACGACGCCAGCGCCGCCGCTGCCCAGCGTCGCGCGCACCCCGCTTGCGCGCAGCGCCCTCTACCACCGTTACCGCCCCTTTCGTAACCTTCCACAACCGGTACGTTGACAGCCCCTACAGATCGACAAGCTTTCCGTAGAAGCACGATTCTATCTACCAAATATTTGTACAAATTCAGAGTTGCTAAAATCACTTTTTAGTAAAATTCCACATTACCATGTACCGTTTACGTAAGCTGACCCTTATAATGCCACTACATGAAAGTTCTTATACACGGCGTTAATAAATTTTTATGAGCATTTGTTGGTAGGGTGGTGAGCGGAGGCGGATAGAAGGCCGTCTCGGCGGGCGGCGCGCCCAGCCCTAATACTATATTGAGTACTTATTGACAAACGGTCTTATCTCGAGGACGAATTCTTAACGGAAAGTAATTTTCTAAATAAATAAATGCGTAAGGAATGTTTAACGTATGGTTAATGTACAGACGAGATTTTTTAAAGTTTTAAATACACATAGGTACACCACTGGAATATATTTCGGTAACCAATAAATTTTATGGCGAGTGAATACATTTGCGTCCGGTTTATTGCATTCATATTATGATAATGTCATAACCTCCATAGGTATATAAATAGGTTCTAGACGTACATGAATGTTTTATAGTCTGAGGCAAAGGTCCTCATTTTGAAAATCATTTCTTCTTGAAACGGACGCGGTATACCGTATCTCGGTCGTAAACTAAAGAATTAACCATTCGTTTTAATCAATGTCTTTAGAGCATTTCTAAAATGTTTTATATTTTGATCGAAAATATATACAACTTGCTTTATAGTCTCTTTTGAAAAACTCGGTTAAATAAAATCAGAAAACGTATAAACCGTGTTGGTAACTATTGCATTGGTGATAAACTATGTCGAAGAACAAAACGTGAAAACTTTATTGATGGCGTAGAACAACGATGCATTTACGAAGCTAATTTTAGATAATCGATAAAGTAAATTGCCCTCTTTGCCGCATATTCGTTATACCGTATGCAAGTAATGATCGATTCCGTGCGACTTGGAAACCAGGACGAGCAATGAATAACGCAGTTTCACCGAAGTAGCTGCTGAATAAATGATTGACGCGCTATAAATAAATATGGATAGGTATTGTATATAAATCATCATATAGAAATCTGACTGGAAGATCAGAAATCTATATCGCAGTACATCAAAGGCGGATGCCAAAAATAACTTACGAGCTTTTATTAATAATCATATGTGGCATAAAATTATATTAACACGAGAATAGCGTTGTCATCTGAAGCTAAGGCTCTACCTTAGATACCAACAAATAAATATAAGATCATTATTTAAACTAAGGTAATGAGGTAGTAATATAATTTAACCTACCTACAGTATAGAAATATATTTCAAATAATATTTTTTAGTAAGACAATAAATGGATAATGTGAAATTAACAAAGATAAATATAGTCAAGTAGTAATCTATTTCAGTGTAATCAAGCCTACGCTACTTTAAAATAGATAATGAACATAGTTCAGTAACTTTTGTACAAGTATACTTTTAACAACATAAATTGTAAAATATGGGTATAAAGCAAACATTATTCTCTTTGTAGAAATGTTTTACTTACGGTTTTTATGATCAAACGTACTCGAACTATGTACAACCGGCAGGAATTTATATTTTTTGGTAGTATTTATAAATGGTTCTAACTTTGTACTATTACAGACAAAAAAGTAGATAACATAATTCAGTAAAGTACATAATTCTATTGCACTATTACGTCACTAGTCTAGTGCGAGTTACACACGTTACGAGATATAGCTAAAAAACACTATGTAATTCAAACTAAAACGAGACATCGAAACGTGTTTGCAAAAAAACTACGCTTATTCTTACAGAAACGTTACGATTCATCGTAGCACTTAGAACTGTAAACTGCGATCGTTATGTTTTCTCGTAGCATGTGTAGCCCTTTGCATATTTCAAATTAATCCATCTATTCTGCAAAAGCTAACAATGTTCAATACTAAATCGAAGCGAGTTCTCTTACGTCATAAATCTTCCATTACACGATTACCGTAATTAACAATTCATTCATTTGTTATGCTACGAGTCTACGACTCAGTTTTTAGAGTTTTCGACTCAGACACGCTACTATAATAACGTTTGTAAGTGCGTTACTACTCGTGTTCCAACATTTAATGTAGGCATGGCCTCGCTTTTCAGACTGACAAAGTAGTAAATGTTTAATGCGTACAAAACTAGACGTTTTTTATGAGTCCTACGTACTACTATCTAGAGGAAAAAAGGCTAACTTTTCATAGGTGGAAGTCAAGTGGTTACCACGGAATACGTTTCCGCTACTCAGAGGGCGCCACCTGTCAGATATTAATTTCCGGTACTTGACGCTGCTTGCCCTGGCGTAATTTCACGTCAGCAAATATAGATACATCGCTGCTGCTGTATAGCCGGTGACCAGCGACTCCACCCCCACTTGAGCACGCTAAAGCCCTCCGACGCGATTAGCTTTTTTATAGAAGCAACATAGCTTGACCTACGACACTTTGAAAATTACGTTCAAATTTTCCTTAGAGATCGGGAAAAGATGGAAATGCGATTTTATGTTACATTACCCTTGTGGAAAACTTCGATTGCAAACCATTTATGCGTTGAAGCAATCGTGGGTAGGTACAATTTATTCACAATCTCCTGCAGTCTATGCGTTTTATTGTAACAAGGAGGCCTGTTACAATAAAACACAAAGTTGCACACTTTTCAATTTCACCGTCCGTCGTGCCCCGCCTGTGCGCGTATTTTTCATTTTACTAGCTGGATGTGAAACAAAAGGACTTTCCACTCATTGTTTCAGTTGATCTAGAATTGTTAGCATTTCAACAGTTTTTATGCGTAATTGCCGAGGATTAATTAAATTCAGAAGAGCTCTACCATAATATGGAAACTTTAGTACCAACGTAACCGACTTTTTAAATAACTAAAGCATGAATTTATTTAGGCTTTATATAATAGTCTATGTAGGTACCCAGAAAACTCTTTGTGCTATAACAGTGAGGCCGTTAGCAACATGTCCAGGTAAAATGTAACATCGATCGATATAATTGCAATGTGTCAGCTGAATAATACAGTACGCATGCACCGTTCGGTCGGGGGGTGCCCAGGCATAGGTCAGTTACCTACTCCGTGCCTTTCTGTCACGCCACGCCACCGGCAAGGGGTTGTATTAATATATAATGCACTTTCAACGATTTTCTTTCCGAACAAACGGCCTTTAAAGTGTATTTTTGATTTCGTACCTTGGTTATACAATAACGTTTTAGTAATATAATGACTTAGTCTTTACGTAATACAAAGGCGTTAGTTTAATATGTTACAATGTAATAATGACAAAAAAATTGTACCGAGTAGTTTTCCTGTCAAAGGGCAGAGAAAATCATCTGACTAATAAAACCTTAGATGTTATATAGATCTCGAAGAAGTACGTTTTTAGAGGTATCGTTAAATATATACCTATAGATTAGATATATGAAACAGTATTATGTTAATTAACACAATCTGTTTCAAAATATTCTAAACCTATAGAAACATGTTATTGGTATACATAAATTAAAAGCATATATGATGTATAACGGTAGACCATTAGTATTTAAGTTGGTCTTGGCCATTCCTTCGTCGCAAAGGACTGGCTGATATGAAAATTCGTCGTAGAGCGGTCGGCGGGCGGGGTGTCAGTGAGGGGTGCTCGCTCGCGGGGGCGGAGGGTGCACGGAGGCTCTATTTGGGTCACCCCGGGCGTCATTCTCCACGATCAATAGTGGAGTCGGCGCGCGCCGACTGCTGTCTCGCTCGCGCGCCGCCGGTTACCTAACGCGTCTCGCACACTGCCCCACCAACATTAATTATTTTCCAAATCGCCTATATATGGAAACTATTTAGATAATACTGAAGACCACCGATATGAACACAAAAGAGACCGTAGAGATCACAAATACACAAATAGGTACTTATTACGTACTTACTCAAAACAGGAGATCTAAGTGAATGTACTCACATCTCATGTCTAGTACTTTCCACCAGTTTCAGCTCGAGTGGTTACGTAACTCAGGACAAAATATATGAAATGCTATATATAGGACTACTGTGAAGATTTATATCAGGCAATGGTGGTTTTTAAATGGGCAATCTCAAGATATTCAGTGGCCATCTTGAAGTAGAAAGATGATGCAATAAATTGCCAGTCAGCGCTATCACAAACGGCTCATAATTTTATAACTACGCTGAAAGCTTATAATGAGTCGTTCCGAGCCGAGGAGCGGGCTGAAGTGGGCACATAAATAATACTGACGAGTTCAGCCGATGAAGCGGTGAATGCTAACTAGTAGCAAGATGTTCATCTCCGGTGAGAAAATTGAACCCCTCTACGAGGGTATCGAGTTTTGTATGTCGACTTACGTAAGTAATTCTATAAGGCAACGTTACGTTATTGTACGTAAAAACATGCCTATATTAAGACTGTATCTATATAATGTTTCCAAAATAATGGACAAACAAACAGATATACATTGGTGAATTTAGATCATAAGCATTTGCATGTCATCTGGATTATTGGAAAAACTTTTTACATTAAGCTCGGATGGTAAACTTCTTTGTGAGATAGGTACCAACGAAATATTTCGTGTCCATTCTAAGGGTTTAGGAATCAATCATAAAGCTGAAATGACTTGTATGATATTTTCATAACCAAAAGCAACATATCCTTCACGAACATAGTAAATCATCTATTGTTAGGCAAAATACCTAGACCGCAATCCGTGTTTCAGAAATAGCTCGCTTGAGAGTGGGTACGGCGTCGGGATATAAGGTAAACTTTCGTATATAGGTAACTAGGTGACGTGTGCCGTAAAATATATTCGTTGGCCAAATGTGCCCATAAAACCCCTAAAGTTATTGTAAACCACTTCACAAGCAGAATCTGAAGAGATTGTGGTTAACGGGACTTCAAGGAGAAACTTTGAACTACAAATATCTAAAATGTACTGTACTTTGCCCATTTCGTTTTGTGTGAGGTCGTAATGTTAACTCTAAGTAAAAACATGTACGTAGTCCTACCGTAGGAATACCCCGTGTAATGTGTGAAAGGATTGACGGACATTAATTATATGTACAGTGACACCCAGTCACAATGAATTAAACTTCAATGACATAAAAGTAAATACCGACCAAGTAGTATTTGTTTATGGTAAAAGAGATGCAGATGTTACACAATAATATCAATATAAACTAATTTAGCCAAACATTGAAATAAAGAAGTCCATTGAATTCTCTCTTCAGCTCGTAAAGGCATACATACATAAAAACAAACATCTCACTAAAGATCTGCTTCTTACTAATACATGAAATGTTTATTTTCCCACTCAACTGAAGCTATGATTGTTAGCACAAATGAGATCTTGTAAAAAAAGTATTTACTTCCCAAATTACTCGACATTACACACAACAGTTGGCAGAATTATCCCATCGTATTGATTGGTTAATTCTTATTTTGTTAGGAAAGATTGCAATCTGGATCTAAATAGTTTAAATAACGAGTGCGTTTAAATCAATTCCGAAAATGTTTAAGGTTTTTATTCATTTCTTTAAAAAAATGTTGACCTATAACTAAGTCTGTATCAATAAAAACAAGAAATGCAAAGGAATAAATAATGCTATTAACTGCACATTTAACTCTCGCTGTCATCACAGCCGGTTGCGCAGTTGGCAGGACCTACATTACAGCAATTCTATCGTACAGACTTCTTTATTGCCTTAAAGAAAACCAGATTTACGAATATTATTTCCATCGATGTACCTACTGTTGTTCATCGTTGTTTTTACAACTATGTGGAGCTGGACCTTGAATTTAACTAGATTTGCGTGAGTAAAACCGTGCATGCTGGCGACCGCCGTCTTACCTAACAACACAATTAGAATAAAATACCAATATCCTAAGGTAAGGCGACTTCCAAGCGACCTGACGATTACAGGCGATGTCCGTAATCATTGGGTTCCTGACTGCGTACATCTATTTTCAGAACAGAAATTGTTTTAAGAATAACCTATTGTCTTCCTTGAACGACGTACCACGATTATACCTATACCAAAGCAACTGTTCTTAGGTATGCTTTTTAAGGTAAAAACCATTTTTATAGTAGCCAGGTAAGGTAACCACCAATATGAAAGGTATACAACAAAAAAAACGACATGAAATATCCACGCATGTGGTGTTACCGTTTCTAATAAGACACGCCCATAGTGAGATAAGATAGGTATTTTATAAAACATAAGGAAATCCCTTAAATCTGACCCGAGCAATAGACTAATAGCTAGGATTGAGATGACAAAGGATAGCTGAGAGGCGCGAGTATTAAAGGAGGAAAGAAAAAAGGTGGAATTATAGTTTACGAAACTAATGCTGCACCCGAATTTTAATGGTACAGGTAAATTATTTTAGAGCAACTACCAAGAGCTTGTTTCCCAAGCAAAAATTCAACGCTCCAATAAAGCCTAATAAAGTGGCAAAAATTTACATGCAGCAATAAAATACAAGTCCAGAATTCCTTAGGGTATAATTAAAAACTATACATATGTAGTACATATGTAACTATACTGTACACAGGTACAGTGTAGAAATACAACCACGGTACCCAGGGGAAAAAAAGATGTGTCGTAATATAAGCTTCAAAAATATACTATTGCTTTTATATGGACGCTTCGCGTGTACGTTCACCATGTGGAAGATGCACAAACTTGAAATGGCCGTGAACTTGTATAGAATAACTACAAATTATCTCAAAGAAGAAAGGAAATTGATACTTAACCGTAGCTAAGGGCAGGCTATGGCTGAGCTGCTATCGATCAACAGCAACGTCAATATTTCAATATAAGATTTTCATACAACGTGTGTGCAGAATAAAGTAACGCGTTTATTACGACAACGTGACTCTATACAATTCGCACATAATAAAGTCATTAGCGAGATCACGAGATGTTAACTTTTTAGAACAACAAAAACTCAAAGTAGATATGGGTTAGCCGCATTAATCTTGTGATACGGTAAATGTTGCGAGAGATAAAAGGGTTTTTCATCCCGGCTTTACATCTATAAAATATTTAAGAAGCCTTAAAAATAGGTCGCAGATCTGTGGCGAGAAGATCTTAATTTGCTAACGCGACAAAGGGGGGGGGGGGATAGTTTTACCTTACCTCTAGGCTAGTCAGGACGAGGTCGAAGTGAATAAACCGTCGAGTCGAGTCAATTTCCGATATTAGATTTGCCTACAGGCAGAAGTGAGGCGACGGTATTCCGAGTCTGCTTTATCTTACCAAGAGCATTAGTTGAATGGCGTTTTCAATCAAGTTGGCATTCTGATCGATACGACTAAGACTGATTGAATAAAGTCGAGGATGTAGATATTATTTATTTAACTATTCGATTGTAAAATGTTTGCATAGCTATTTTCATATTTAATGACAAACGTGTGGACCGAGACAAGGGTCCACTGAGTTTCAATGTACTACTTCAGTAACATGACGAGCGCATGACACCTAATATAAAAATAATACCAGAAGGAAATATTTTCAATGAATGTTCAATACATATATATCTAACTCATAACGACATAACTGTATAGATACGAAATATACAACTGTCGGGGAGCGACATAAAACTCGATAAATAAATTCCTGAATCACGTTATGTCCCGAATGGGGTTTCTACAAATCTCGAAGCCAATGACATTGGCTCGCAGCGAAAATGTAGAAATGTATGATAAAATTTCACCAGATTAGGTTGGTGAGGGGAAAATTTGAATACATCCGGAACATGCCAGCGCCTCGACAAAGAATGTGTCTCTGATTAGTAAGATGCGTATTCCATGAAATTCAGTCAGTTAAATTATTGTAAATATTATATGAGCTGGTATAAACATGTAACGTCACAGTCGTTGCTACGGCCGTGCTGTTGATTCACTCGGCTCAGCGTACAGGCTGAAGGTGAAGACGAAGGAAGTTTATTGCAATATGTACTAGATAATATTTATAGTTCTCTGTAACTATTCTAAAAATTGCACACGTCTCGACTCCACTCACCATTGGTTTGCTTTGAAGAGCAACATTTTAACAAGGTTCATCGGTGGTATTTTGGTAGCATGATAAACGCAATATTTACAGAAACAGCAGATTTATTTGAGCCATAAATTAAAAACCACCACTGATATTTAAAATATTGGTTACACGGACAAATTTTAGGACTTAACAGCTCTTTCAGTGCTTTTAAAAGTACTATTTATTTATGTGAACCATGAGTAATGGATTAGTTAACCACGAAGCCGGTTAACTGTAGGTGTTGAATTGTTTTATGTTACAATACATTGGGTGACATTTGAGAAGTGCGGCGGGAGGGTCGGTCTGCATTAACATTCAGTGGATTAGGAAGCAGGGTACGACGCGCAGACAAAACCTTTTAGATCTAAAACAAAAAGGTACGCTTCATTGCGTAATGTCATACTGTGGACTGTAATCTGAAACTTTTATGCTGAAGGGACATTTGGAAACGTAAACGTCTGCCGAACACTAATCTGTCGAGATAATATTGGCGACGTTTTGTTTTTTTACTCTATTGGGATTGTTCCAGTTGTTTTTGTTTGCAAGCTAATATCTTTATTTTTTATTACACATACTATAGAGTATAGACCTTTTTCGTGGTTTCAATTTGTTTAATCATTAATTTTACTAATCTTATTAAAATTTACTTAGTCGTTATGACGGGATTTAAAAATAATCAAAATATAAACTTAGGCATTTGTTACATGTATCCCACCAAACAAAAATATACAAATGCAAAAATTATTACTTTATGTACAAGTACCAAACAGATCGACCTCAGTTCCCTAACCAGATATTAAACGTGGAAAACTACCCGCTTCTGGGCCATTAAGTTTAATGAACGATGCATACTAACAGTTTTATGTGGAATCGTTTTAACTGTATGGTTTCTCCAAAGAATATTCCACGCCCTTCCCGTGAGTGTCGTTAATTTCTAAGTATTTCCTAATCTACCACTGCAGCAGATTCTGACGTACACGTTCAGCAATGACGTACGTACATTGGTGTACATAATAGTTTCACATCCCAGTGTTGCGTAACACTCATTGACATCGCACTAATTAGCTAATCCTGGCATTGACGACAGGGTCGGGAGTGTGCTAAACTGCCTCCATCGTATTTCGCGAATCAGTTGGGTGTTAAGTGCACGTGAGAATTGCCGCGCTCCATATAACTCAATTATGAGCATGACGGCACCTTATAGGCACATCACCTTTATATTGTAGTAGCACCATAATTTTATATGGCCTAATATAATCATTTGGAGCAGAAATGTATGATTGTAAAAAAACGGTAAAAGCAAGAGAAGTTAATACACCTATATTGCCCTCATTTTGGAATAGTACGTGCGAATAGTAACAAATAAGGATTTCACTATTCGCTCCATTGCTTTGAACTGTAGATGGGTCTGAAGTGGATTCCAGGGGATCGTCGTGTGCATATGAGAGTATTAGCCGAATCTAAACGATTATCCGTTGACTGTTACTGGCTAACGCCGGTGAGATCCACTCGAGGCGGTCCGCACCGGTGGGCCTGGTCAGTCCCCGCGCGACTTCCGTTCACTAGTCCACTTAAATCAGTTCAATGCACCACGTTTTAGAAACATAAACGATATTGTTATGCACATACGAATATAATATAATGGTGTTACTATAACCAAAGAAAAATGCCATTTATTGTACGTACAATTTTTATTAATCGAAAAAGTAAGTAAATAATCCAAAAATTATGAAATGGTTTCATGTAATGAATGTGCGATTACGTAAAGCCACTCATCCGTAGAGCACAAGTATAGCATACTAATATCGTCAGAGGGATATTGTATACTAATGGGAAGAGTAAGTAGCGCGAAATGAAATTATATAATATATGTTGTATACACTTCTACAGTACTCAATACTCAATCATTTATTGCATTCCATATGTTACAGAGATGGTAGAAAAAAAATGTAAAAGATCAATACTGTTCTTAATGCATCCTATAAGCACATAATCATCGAAAAATAATGCAAAATTTAGCGATAGTAGTACGGAAACATTCGTAATCATAGTCCGTAGAAAAGTTTCGTAAAAATAAAGCTTTCATCGATGAATAAACATGTAAAAGAGAACCACTTTACTCAACTGCTAACAAGAAATAATAAATTCAATAATCCTAACGTTTAGAGCTGCAAACGTGTAATCAGAAATCACACATAGTTACACCGTGAACGATAATAAATGAGAGAAATTAAATTGAAAGTTTAGGAATAAAGCAAAAGTTTCAGGTAAGTTCGTTCCCCATTACTGTGTAATCTGCTAGAGCCGGCCCAATTGGGCGTGGGCGTGGCGTATGAATGAATTTCACGCGGCACTCAGACTTAACGTGATCACTGGTGCCTTGTGCACTGGATTTTATTAGTAATTCAGTTAAAAAGCAGAACTTGCTGGACAGAATTATTTGGAAACGGCTGCCGGATAATTCTCTTAGTGCATTAAGCAAAGTGGATCCGCTCTTTTTATAAACGTGCTTAATTCCTTTTGGAAGCGTAGGGTATTAGGTGAGGCATTGTGTTTTTTAAAAAGAAAGAAAGAAAGTTCTTGTGTGAGTGAGGTGATTGCTAATAATAATGATAACTGTTTCAACGAAGGTAGATTACAAAGGATTTTAGGAGAAATGCGTTTAGTCAGTAAAACTACGGCTGTTTACGTAGTCGCTTCCATTCAATATGAGGCTTTGGCCTAATGGATTTTTCTTGCCACTTCCAAGTTTTTAATTTTGCAAGAAGTAGCTAAAATATAGTCGGTAATTAATTAGCATAATTTTCATCAACGCCACCAGTGCGATCAAATGAGATTTATATAAAGCTCCTCTGCTGCTTTGCAGAATTGCAGATTTAATTTTTCGTAGAGCTTTGCTGCAGTCTCAGCGGATTTTAAATGAGTGAAATAGTTGGGAATCGGCGTTAAATGAATATGTACGAATAGAAAACACATACTAACGCGAGGGACTGTATAAATTAGAACTTGCCAGAAACATCATTTAATTATTTCTATTTATACAATCAATTCGTATTGGACACATGAAAAGATAAAGTACATCCTTAACTATTTGTTTCCTTAAAATCGTTATAAATATGTTATGCAGAAAACATTTGCAGGCACTATAAGCTGTCAAACGATGGAACGAATAGATAAAAGTGGCAGGTGTTTATTTTCCAGTCATTTGTGAAATAGCAGTTGGTTTTTTAACACCCTAGTCACGCAAACGAGTAATCAGTTAATTCATTGTAGTTTTTAATACTACGTAGTACAATTTTTGTTTAGCTTTGACAGATTAATCTTTTGGCAGGAGATTAGTTCGTAAGACGATCATGATTACAATAGAAATTGTATTTATTGTAATAATGATCTATTGTCAAGCATAAATACATGTTTAGTTATTATCACTATTACGTACCAAAGTTTTTGGGCTTAAGAGCGCACATCTTGTTACCGCAGAGTAACATAAGATTCCTATATCAGAAGATATTTGGCTTCGAATTCTTTTCAGTGCTTAGAAAGTGTCTAAAAGTAAGAAAGTGATCCTACTTTTGCAACCGGATATCTTGCCGAGCATTCGGACTGCATTCGCATTTTACCACCGGACATTTAGGTGCACGTCCGGACATATCACAATGTAAGGATGGAGTAGTGACTCCAACCTTACATTGTGATATATACGAAGCGTCGTACAAAGTAGATTTACTATTACTATTCTTTGTGAGGACGCTACAATGCAATTTTGTATTACTCTTTTAAAGGCGAGAGCGCTAGAATTTCAAACACGTCTGCGCTTTCCGTCAGGTACAGGCTGCGGTCAAAAGTCTTTTTGAAATAAAAATAAATGGAACTCTTACAACCAGTATATACAATGTTTTATTTATTACAGATAAAAACAACCTGGTTCTTTTTACGGAAACATTTTTCTCCTCAGTTCAGTTCTGCACGTTCGTACTGGGATACTCGTGTCTATTTTTTTATGCAAAAACTCAGTTACTTCGTGCTTTCCGTTGGTTTCATGTTAACGCGAAACTACGAATATACTTGAACGAGTTAATGTTTCTCACTTTTATGTAGGTAGTCTGGGAAAAGAAATAGCCCTCTGGTATAAAACTTACTGTCACGCTAAATGATTTAGGTATCATTATGAGCCGCACCGGCGGGATAGCAACGTTTGCGAGAAATTGGATGTGGGCGTCGTAAAGCGCTAGTTGTATGTCGCGTTATCTCTCTGCTTTTAAATTAATTAATCCGTGTAACAATGGACTTCCACTTATCAAAATATAAAGGACGGAACATTGTTACATTCCTTATGTTAAGAATAGGTTGCTATACGTGTAGCAGTCATGAATCACGACAAAAGTCCCAGTTTAAAAAAATGTACATTTGTGCTAATGCACCTTAATATTGTAGCGGAACATCGCTGAAGGTAAACATTACATAACAACAATAAATCTTGTAACACAATATGCGAGCTTGCATTGAAGCATCACAATAAAGCGGGTTTACATACATACGTTGTCAGGCACACGCATTAGTCATACAATCACAAGACTGGATGGCGAGCACACTGCAGTTAGAGCTGGATTTAATTTTGGCCTTTGAACCTATTCAACGGCGTAATCTGCGTACCTAGACTGAGTCAGAGGAAAAGAACTGTTTAGGTTTGTTAATTTAAATTAGCCGAATTATCTAGTGAGGATGGGAGGCAGACGACCTTTGAAGCATTAACTTGTCACAAACAGTGAATTAACCTGAATTAACCAGAAAATGGAATCGATGGTCGTGTGGATATAAAATGAAATAATGAGAACTGGCTTTTGATTAAAGTGAGGGATAGATAAGCATCGTAAAAAATTACCAATTGGAAAGATAATATGCGTTAAAAATCTAATCATATGAAATATGTTTTTTTTTTTGTATCCTGTACATTATTCCCACAGATTCTAAGAAAATAGGACGGGGGCTAAAAAGAGACCGTGAGAATCCACGAGCGTGTTGGCTAGACAACACGAAAAACCCTCTGGGAAAAACCTGAAAAGGGGTAATAAATTAATGGTGGAAATCGGGGGCACAAAAGGAAGAAAAATGACTCATTGTAAAGCCAATATTAATAAAAAACACACGTATTTGAGTATACATTTCAACATTAAGCAGTGTGGATCATCTTTCGTAGGATTAATTACTCCATGATGTAAAGGATGCCAAGAGCAAATAGGTTTCTATATTTAACTAATGTTTTCCAGTTGTTTGACGGTTGAACAAACATAAAACTGACGACTTTCAATACACACTTACTAATAATGCTAGGTAAAACGAATGTTGCAAGGACAACTTAGCATCACAATACTTGCAATATATGAAATCGAACTTTATTTTAAAGAAGATGAAGTTATTAAATATTTTAGCGCCTTACGATATGAGAAAGGCTACAAGTGAAACACTCATGCTTCAATGTTGTAAATGAAAAATATTTTTATGTTGTACATAAAATTAACGACAAAGTTGGCACCACCTCTGCTTTTTCATACAGAGTGCCTCGACTTTAAGTCACATAAAAATTTATTAGAGCATTATCCTTCATATGAATCAAAGTTTATGACACAAAGACAATTAAATGACAAACAGATGCATATTGTATGAGTCTGAATGCAGGCAGCAATAACCGGAGTGAATAAATGAGATGGCTATTCAAAAGAGATTGAATTCATTTTCTTGCGCGGTGCAGTTGAATCTAGACAGAACTGATGCGAATCATTCAGTAAGGGCTACTTCTCTGAGTCACTAAACTGACTTACAATTCTCTAGATGTATCTAGACGTCGAATTCATATATTTTACTGCTATTACCTAGGTATTGTGAATGTTTAAATACAGTAGGTACCACAGAATCGTAAAAAATAATAACTTAACAGAACATTAGCCATATAGCTAATTATATCCACAAGCTAACTAAAATAAACCATAGTATCCCATTTATATAAACTTCCACTAGTAAATTTATGTGCCTTGTTCTTAGAATTTCTTTGAACAGCGTAGTTCGTTTACTCGCTTGTCAATCAATATAATATGTATGTATATGAAACCTAAAATAGAATAACTGCTATTCATTTAAGCCTAAAATCAATGAAGTAACATTGATCACCTTCCTTCTCTGTTTAACTGAGAACTAGAACATCAGGCTACTAAATTCTAAATAGCTTCAGGATTCCTTCTTAGAAAATGGGCGTATACCCGCATGTCGCGTGTGACGAAATAAGGGATTTGTGCCTAGCTGAACGTGCACACGTAATGTTGTCTTCAACACGACCCACAAACATAATTACGTTCAGTATGGACTTTTACGTTAGTTTGTATATACTTAAACCACATGTCATACTTAGGTTAGACTATTAAAAAGGTCCGCCAAATAAAACAATACAACTGGCGTCGTAATGCGCTTGGAAAGTTTAAATTCTACCAAGGTAATTTACTTTAATATACATCTATTTTTACCACACCATGCCCGCTTCAGATTTGATGGAGATGACATCAGATGGTCCAAGGCAGCAGAAGACATTAGTCATTAGGGTATGAGGGAGAATATCTCACTGAGGAGAAAATGGAATAAAAGCGAGAAAAGCTTTTACTACTTTCATAATACACACGTAGTACCAGCTGGAATAAATAAAAATAAACCGTTGTGAACGTTCATAGTTCTAATATCTGTTTAATAAAAATAAAAATGCGGTCTCTCAATTGTATCCTCAACCTGCACAGTGCAATAAAATAAGACCACGAATTGCAAAAGAGGGCGGGTTATAGTATACTTTATTAACTTTGAAATATTTGCAGAAAATGTTTTTGCTTTACGCATTAATGAAAAGATTACAGTGGCGTAGTAAATGAAAATTTCCACATTGATATGATTATAAAATTCGGTGCTGTTTTTTTACGTCATATTCAATGACGTTAAAATAATGGTTTGACTCGTTACACAGCATCGTTTCCAATCCCTGCGGTCTCACCATTTGCAACTTTGTCTTGAACAAATTGAATTTCCATTGCTATCTTCTACATATACCATGTCACGAGTACATTTTCAGCGTATATTCCATTTACTGATATTGCAATTGTGCGGAACGCGAAGCGTGGGCGTCATGTCAGGGTATCACGTCACTCAATTCCGTAATGGATGTACTGAGTGGCTCTTTATATTCAATTTTCTATTTAAAATGAAAGCATGAAGCCCTACAAGGTCTCAAATGTTGCGACAGTGTTCTCGTTGTAGAGAAAGAAATTAATTAACGTCATGTATCGATCTCATGAATCTGTAGTACCTACATACTAATAAAATAATGTAAAAGGTTTATATAATTGATTCAGGTATTTCTATACCAATTCACTATTAATCCACAATTTTCAATATTTCAATTAAATCATTAGACGACCAACATCACAACATTCATTGAAAGAGGAGAAAGCTACCAAATATAAACCTTCTTACGTTCGGATCTTCATCAATATTTTCCAGAAACCCCAACATAAGATTCGGATTTTTAATGGTTATAAGTTGACATCATTTATTTAACTAAGTATTACGTACGTTTCAATACGAGGAATAGATACAACGTAAAAATGTTCCAAGCTTCATAAATAATACATACATTCAGCGGAATCGTAAGAACGTTCTACAGAAATAAATACTAACCCTCATTCCCCCTGCAGTAATAATAGGGGGTAACTACCTCATGGCCTAAGGCAGACATGCTGGCGCGTCACTATTATCAGACACGATATTATAACAGCGTTTTAACGTAGCTAATGTACAGTATGCGTAATGATATTAAACTATATGTATAATCCTTCTACTAATAGAAATGTTTATATATTTGTACATTTATTACTCAAACACACCAGACATTTATACAGAATTACAGAGTAAAATGTATCCTTGGTTGGCTCGTACTGTATATTCTAGTAGGATACGAAAATACTAAGTCAAATCTCGGGTATATTGATATTAATAAAGTATTTCGTTTTATTCCACTGAAACAATCCAGTAAATTCTTGTTTAGCCTAATAATTAACTTCTTGAACAAAGGAAGGCGTGGCGTGGCTTCTATGTTAGTAATGGTTACAGCTTATCAGTTGCCAATGATGATGGTATTGGTAATTAGGAGTAGTTAGGGCAATACTCTAGCTAACAGTATCATTAAACAAAACTATTTCCTTTTGAAGATTCAACAAAGATAACGCCCATAATAGCTGGTCTGGAATATTCATCATATTTGACAACTATTGAAAGACACGATAATTTATCAATATCCACTTTATTTATTTCAAGTGGTGTTTTCTGTATGCTGAGTACCCTGGGCATAATAAATAAACGACACAGCTATTAGATGTCGTTAAAGTTAAAGTTGTAGATTTACTACGATACTGAATCATGATCCACAATTAGGTCATTATCTTGTTAAAAAAATAATAAATGATCTATCATTTGTATTTATTAACCGACTCCGTAAAAAGAGGTTCTGTTTCTTGAAATGTATTAAAGCATAATACAAATCCTCCTTTAGCTAAACCTCAATCTCAAGGATGTTTCTTTATATTCAACAGCGAAATCCACAAGGAAATCAAAGTTAGGTAACACTCCCGTTAGTTCTATTGAAACGACACAATACTCAGCAGATTTTTTGTAGCCTATTTGTAAAGTAGGTCGATAAAGTTTTCGAAACCAATATAGAAGTATAATCAATGAAATCTTGCAGTCTACGAGTCTGCGGGCGCGTCGCGTAGTTATATAACATTCAGCAGTCCTGTCTAATCAATACGGCGGCGAGCACTTGATGCTAGGGCCAATGTACGGGGGAAACTCGAAGCGCTCTACTCTACGATATCTTGGCTACCATCTTGGCACAGACTCTGCCTGACGTTAGCGTTCTTCATTTGACGTTTAAACTTCATATGACACGTGTAAATGTGATCGTTTAGATTTGTGCCTTCGATATCGAAAATTGATTTCGGGTGTGCCAAAATGTATGTTATTCCCAAAGTTGTATTGTTCATTACTCTTTTATTATTAACGAAAACAGGCAACGGTGACTGTTTTTATTAAACGTGATACTAACTTATTCAACTGTATTATAACCTCAAAATATTAAGGAATTTTGCCAGTTTTTATACTTATATACAAGAATTAAGGTTCCACAGCTCCCTAAGGATATAAAATGTTGTCATTAGGTTATATCTCGGGGAAAGAGAAAAATGCCGACTACACTAAATACCTATCTCCGGGAGGTCACGGAGAGGAAGTAGGGCCGCGCCCACAAGTTTTACAATGCGAATAAAATACCTACTATTGCCTATTAAATCCTACGGTGGGTACGGTATGGTACTAAAGGAAGATAGGATTATTCACGAACTGCCGGTTCAGCGCGTTACGATTTGAATAAAAACCTATTTTCCAACCGAATAAATACTTTGCCTAAATACGTCTCAGTAACCATGAAATAGATCTTTTAAGGTTAATATAATCATTGCTAAGCCAATTTAAGTACATGAGCACGATAAAAATGGAGGAATACTAGTAATAATACAGGGGCAATGTTCGGATGAAAAATGTCATGGTACATTTTATTACTTGGCAATACTTCTTTGGCACAAATAGGCCGCAAATCAAATATTATATTATATCCTCTGTGAGAATATAAAATGTAAAATACTGTTAAAAGACTAATGCACTGAACTTAACGATATTAGAATAGAATTCGCTTTTTTAAAGGTTGTGTGCTTGAAAGCGGAAATTCCGGAGTCAATTTCAATTGAGAGGCCACACCGTATTATGTGATAAAACGTCGTTTTTTTTATTTTTGCTGTAGCATAGGATTTGCGCTTAGAAAAAGCTAACGATCACGGAAATATAGGAAGCTTATTCGTTGATCAAGACTAAACGACCTAAACCTCTACGCCTTCACGTCAGGAACACTCAGCATTGTATAGAATCAATACTATGTTCAGTTAAACAGAGCAGTCGGAGCCCTTGCTTCAACCTGCTGACTAATCAATTTGTTTATCCCAAAATAATAATAAGAGAATTAATAATGTTTTAACAATTGCCTCTGCCATAATATTCTGCATTAAAATAACTGACAGTTACGTCTAATAACCATTTTCGCAGGAGGTAATGTACACATTATGTGCCTACATCACATAAGAAAAGCAAAACATATTCAGTCTGCTAAGTATATAACACACATGAAACAAAAGTGAATAATAAGGTAACAGAGAGCACTTTTCCCATGGAAATTGGGCGCCATAAACTCATATTACACGCGCACTTACTCTTATAGTATAGAGCTGAGATCGCTTACGTTACGTTATGTTCTTATGTTCTAGTAAGTCTTGTTTAATAAGAGATTTATTATAAAACACGACATTAGCAACTGAAGATATATAGTTATAATGTGCTCCGGTTCACGATTTTTACCCGTATTTGTTATCTTATGCAGTAAAATGACAAATGAAAAGCTTTTTTTGTTATTAAATGGGAAATACGATTGAAAACCACAACAAAAACAAGGTAATCAGTAACTTATTCAGTTCTTCTCATCTCTTTCTTTTCAGTAACTCAAGAGACAAGTCACAATAACGTAAAAAGCCAGAATCTCGTACAAACATACATAACTTGCTGATAAGCACACGTAGTTTCTTCAAGTAAGGCGGACTCTGGCAAGCGGCCAACAAAAAGGTAGGACGAAAAATAAAACTACCTACATACCTAACTTATATTGCTCCTCTACCTATGTTAACATGATGAAACCAAGTGACGTTGGAAAATTGAACTACAAATAAGTATGTCAATGACTGGTACGCACGTGAGCCGAGCAGTCCATTGCGAAAGGATACCCTGAATTTCGTTTCAAGGACTTTTCTTCAGCTACGCCAGTCATAAACACGACTTCATTGGAATACCGTCACGCGATTACCCACATGACCTTTCTTAGAACTAATAAAAGTTTGACATAAGAAAAACAAGGTGTCAACGGTTGAAATTCTTTAGAGGAATCAAATATTAGTAATATTTCATTTCGTTGGCGTCTTAGTGACAGCTTATGAATACTTACTGAAGAGCCATTACTGACTCCAGAAAATCGATATCTAAAGTAAACAGATATTGAAAACGGTCGATTACTAAAGCTCCTAATGGCAATGTTCATTTACATATAAATTGTCAATTTCGCTAAGGAAAAAAGAACTGATGGACTCGATTCTGTCTTTGTCAGTTTTGTTAAATAAACAGATGAGTGATTAGCAAACTCTTTATTGCATGCCACAAAGAATATAGTAATTAGTTCAGTTTTATTTTACACACTTTTAATCCTTTAAAATGTAAAAGGAGATACTTATAAAATGATTTTGAGGATCTTTGCGACACTATCAATAAATTAATTGGCATGGCATTGGCATATTTTTTGTACAAAGAACATTATCAAAAAATATCATACAAGATGCGCATGACATTATTCTGTACCATTGCTTAGCTTGTCAACTTGTCTCCAAAATAAAAGGGTTTTGTGACTGAGGAACAAACAGACAGAGCCGAGGTCATTGTGTAAGAGTTCCGTTTTGCCAACTTTGGTACAGAATACAAAAAAAATACTGTCCATTTCACGCTACGAGTATCCTCGAACCCGTATAATCTGATAATAAAAATGTTTGCCGAAATAGAAAGACGGAATGGTCCCAGTGGTATGTCGGATACGTAATCCCATCTGATTTATATATACATACCGTACTATATTTTGCACTTATATTCAATCGGAAAGAGAAACATAAAAGCTTTGAACAAATATCGTTTGATTACAATCAGTTTCTAGGGCTGTATGCCAAGGCCGCAAGAAATAACCCTTAAATTTGGAAATATGGCCTAGACGGTCTATAAATATAGCAATATGATTCATGCGACATGAAATTTGTTAAGTCTGAATAAGCGTAAGTAGGTATACCCTAAAACCTCAGCGATAGGCACACAGTAACCTTTCCAGTTTTATGGACAATATCTATCAGGTACGATTATACGAACCAACGCAATGCGACTACTGTGTTCTACATAGGATATGACGAATACAGACATCATTATTATGTTTATTTTTATGCGGACCATGTAAGTATGTGTGTGGCTCTGAATGCTTAGTACAACCATAAGATATGAGTACAAAAACAACCGTTCCTATTATGCAGCTTCATCATCATCAGCCTATCTCAGTCCACTGCTGGACATTAATATGCAGCTTAAAAAAACAAAATTCAATTCAGTCCCCATTCATGAAAAGAATTATTCACGTAAGTAAAAAATACACGACAAAATAACGACATTGTCACTCACGGAGAAAACTACTGAATGTTTCATGTGGAACTTGTAGATACAGTTTATCCATAGGGGTTACTTCTACGTGCAAGTATGACAACGTACGCGGGTGTTGCTACTTGCATAATGAAATAGTATCATTTGAATAACATCGTTGGGTCTCGCGGCCCTATCTAGGGAACAGGGGAACATCGCACAGAAGAATGTTCTAGAACAAACGTAATTTGAAATAGCTTAGGTTGCTTACAAATAACATTATTTAACCTAATATTGCCTTCGTTTCATTTCCTAATATTTAACTCAAATTAAATGCTGGTTCTAGGAAAATGTATGAAAGTAAGCGTCCCCTTATTCATCTTCAACAAGATACCGCTCGACAAGTTTCCAATTAAATGTTTTCGCGACGAGAATGTTGTGCAACACTTGACTTCAGCAGGGTCGTTGTTAACAATGGATACGAATGGCGTAGTTCTAAAGCCCCACTAACACTATTGTACTCTAAGCAATATTACGAGGATAAAATACTTGCAAGCTGCTACCTTGCTATCCAAGCTTTTAGATTGTACAATAATTTACTTTAATTGGACATGGCCTACACCTGAAAATCGTTACTTTTTATCACATTACTTAATATATCATTTCAGATATTTATACCTGAGATAAAATGAAGATGATACCGATAACAATTATCTAGTAAGCTTTAGGAGATCGTCATTAATTTGCCATGATATCAATAGCCCACTTTTATGTCGGCACTCCCCTAAGAAAAATTAATCGTGAAAGTAAACTGACCTTCACGCGCTTAATTGGTTCCGCTTTTCCACATCATGATGAGCTATTTAATCTTCGTAAACAAAACCTTAATTGAAGTCAGTTTTACGATATAGGATTCCACGTAATATTGTCAAATGGTACATTTACTTTGCAGTCTATGTATAGATCTAGGACATACGCTCAGCCTTATGTAACTTGGCTTTGCCAGATATTACCTTCCTACCTGAAACCTAGGTCAACCTAGGATTACACTAGAAACTACTTTGTTTGTTCTGATACTATTTACAGGGTACTGTTACTTTTATGTTAACGGATTTCGGTAGGTATAATCCTATTTTAAAAATGTAGTCTACCACTATTTTTCCGATTATCCTTTTACCTCCATACTATACGCCATACGCCTCAGTTTTATGAAAATGCTACAATCTCTAATTTAAATTTAACCATTATCTTTATTCCTCCATTTAGAACAAGCAAATAAACGAATAAATAGCAGTTAATATAAATAAAACGTAACTACTTTCTCTTGAAAACTCATTATTTTGATATAATTGACGAGCTTTAGATGACATGTCAACGGATGATCATGGCGCATGGTCGTATCCATCCCGTATCCATCTTATTGATCCGGAGACAGGGTGACTAGATTTGCTTGAGAAAAGGGTGACCTATTTTAACGGGTTTTAACGGAACTAGACAGACGTTTTAAAGTGGCTGGGAATTGGATTGTGGTTTTAGGTTACACATACTCGTAAGGGAATTGAGTCATACATAGGAACGGTACGCAAGAGGAGCACAATATTAGTTTCTAGTCGGTAGGACGTGTAAAGTATACAAGTAACTTTTGTGAGACGTGACATTCATATTCAAGCTTATAAAAATATGCCCTGAAACTTTAAGTCTGTAGTCTGTACCTACTATTAAGTCGCGATAATGTTATGAATGATTGAAACTAAAGTTTCAAAAATTCTTTCTTTACCCATTACAAAACGTTTTTGTCGTGAAATCAAACGATAGTTTTGTACAACTTCGCCACTATGCTTTAAGTGCATAATGTCGCGTGCCAGACACTGAGCACAGTCAATTTGCAGTAAATCACCCAAGAGGTCAGGAATGACGTGAATCGCGCTACATGAACGATGCTCTAGAATCTCTTAAGGTCTCGTATTAAGCCTATTTCATATCTAAGGCTAGTGACTAAAATCGGTCAGCAAAATGCCATACGACCTTTAAATTTCAGACTTACAAACTGACTGACACAAATTAAAATCACGAGCGGCTAACGAACAATCGATCCCTGCGCAACCAGTTCCATAACTGCCTAATTGATTTAGCTTTTACGCTTCAAATATTGAGCGGCATCGCACAGCCCAGCCATATACGCCATTACGTAAACTCGTAATAAAACAGAGTGTAATCTCTTGTTAAAAAGAAAATCTAGCTAATGAATCGCTGGTGCCGTAATTCTAGATTAACTTACACTAATAGGTACTTTATTTACACCGACATTTCTCTGGCTTATTGCCAGGATGCGCGTCACGTAACGGTACTGATCGTGCACTTATTGAATAACGGATGTAGAATACCAGGTACTCAGAAAAATTACTAATTGGTCACAATTAATAAACGTTGCGTTTAGACATTTATAGCTCTACCATTCCTCACACATTACAAAAAGTAAAATAATGCGCGTAATCGACCATCAAACGATACAATTATTTTTTTAAATACTACCGTAAAATTGCCAAGTGTCAAGTGCACAATAATTATAATTATTAAATAGTTGAATTATTATTATTACATAGTTGAAATCTCAATAATTCCGTCAAAATAATTAATGACAGTCATAAAAGTTGGAAGCAGTTCAAACATGCTTATTTGTACGGCTCAGTTTATGAATCGCGTAAACAGAAATCGGTAACAATTTGGCGCCAGTGCATCTAAGTTATGAAACTTGCAGCGCGACCTGACCCGATCGATGGCGACCTCTTTAGCGACCAATGCACCAAGTTAACTGCCCGGGAAAACCGTAGCGTGTGCTTTGTTACATTACAAAAATAAGCTGCCTCGATTTAAATCGTGCCGTATATGCATCGCTGATCTAGTTTAAAACTGACTACCTAAATTCGACTGCCTATAGAATTGCACGAGAATACAATTGTGTTTCTGCACTGGAAAAATATGGCCGAATTTAGGACCCGCCCATATCGACGGTAGGTTCTATATATAGGCATTATGTTATTATTGGAATGACATATTTCTGCTACAGCATATTTAAAACATAGGTATGTACTATACTAGTGTCACAGTGGTATTCGCTCGTTATGGATGTATGTAAGTATCGAAAATTGCTTAATTTAGAAATTACTTATGGTACTAATTAAAAAATAATGATCGTGTGGAATAAGGCATTACTTATTTTTTTAATGTAGTAGATTTGTGTAGGTAGACGAAGCCTCGAATATTTTTACATCTATGCTTATATTTTTGAGTACGGGTTCCAATTACACAAAACGTCAAAAGAATCTATATAATTGCTCTGAAAAGTTAAACGACCGTCGTCTATATAAATACGAACATTTTCCTTTTGCTGTCGTATGAAATAAAAAACCCTTGAGAATTTTCCGGACAAGACTTATCGTTGTAATCCTATACAAAGTCAAGCTAGATGGATGGAGACTTCGTCATTTCGCAAAGTAAAGGAAGGATGTCACGAGCGAGCAAATATAAAAAAAAACGATGCAAAATATGTTCAGTTCTTTTAGTAACATTTGTTCCATTTGAAGATGAGTTAGCATTACTTGCAAATATTATCAAATCAATAACTGGTATGTTGGCCACGAGATGAGAATATTTATGACTTCGTCCGAAATATTATAATTTGCCAAGACGAAGCTACAAGAAGAATATTGGCACAATAAGAGCATGGGGTCAACGTTAAGAACATTTAAGGCCTAAAAAAGGAAGCAGTCTCGAAATTTTGATGGATATGTGAAATCATCGGGTCGTAATGCTTGTCCATGGCAGTATTCTTCAAGACATGGCCGGTATACGCAGGATAAATAGCAATATACCCGCTACCTAGGTACACGCGCTTTATCGTTGTGTGTGATAGTACGTTTATTTAATAGACTTTAATTTGAATGACAGTTTTCTTTCAGTGTTCTTCTATCCTTGTAAAAGACTCTACAGCAAAATAGGGATTTAAATCTTCATCTTATCAGCCTATACTTATTATATCCATGCGTATTAGGACCTTCTAGAACCATTACTGAGGAAAAGACGGTTACTTCCGCAGTCCATATCTTAGCGTTAACAAAGAGTGTCATTCCAGACTTTATGAGGTACTCTCACAAAACATTTTATCTCGAGGTGTTTGCGCACAATGAGTAAGTTTAAGTGCGAAATCTGATATCAACCATCGACAATTTTATGGAAATGTACGCACATTTATGAATCCTTGACTTCTTTTTGTATGAGCAAATCTAACCAACTTCTAAAAGCTGTAAAACTTGTATATAATTAACCTCAAAGAGTACGTTCAGGGCTGAAAAAGTTCAGCTAGTCGTTTCATGTCATTAGCTTTAAATATTCTTTGAAAGTACTACGGCTATAGAAAGCACTAATAGCTGCACATCACGAACGTTAGCACCTCCGATATAGTCAACCTTACGTACAGTCCTTGAAGATATCGAACAAGCAATAAACTTTCGATATTGATACCTTAACGCAGTGGAAAAGAAGAAAATATTAGATCAACTGACAACACGAGTTCTAAGTAATAAAAGTACTTTTTACGACACAAGTTGGGGTGTATTTCTTCCGTTGACATGCTAGCTGTATAAAATATATGGCTTAGTAGACAATACATAGCTATAGAATCGTTAATTGTATAGTAAGTATATTGTTGACCTAACTACGAAATAATTGGAACAGTAGCTTAATTAAAAATGGGCAAGTGGGAGGACTCCGTGCAATATTACTCTCTTTGTGTTCACTGTAGCTGCCGGAGGATAAATTTATTAACAGCTTTTTTTTAATAATACTTTTATAATTAATAAAGTAATATAGAAAAATATCCTAATATAAAACAGAATTTGTCTTAATAGAACACTAGCTGCTAAATACCCCTTTTTATTAAGAGCCTATTTCATAAATACAGGCCTTATGCATAATATTTTTTGTCGTCGAGGACCCTATCTTGGCAAGGTTGACGCACGCAATGTAGTCTACCCCTTTGTAATTCACATAACTGCAAAGTTTCGATACATACGTCGCTACCTTACGTAATAAATCCAAGCTGTTACCACGCCCGTACTTGCTTCTGAGCTTTTTCAGCTCCCTTGAAAAAGTAATAATCGTACAAGCTACGGTAAAACGTCTGTTGCTAACCGACCCTCCAGACGTTTCCCTAAATAGTATTCGTATTAACTTCAAATTAGGAAAATCTCTTATGAAATATTTAACTACCTCAGAAGGGTGACCTTCAGTATTAAAAAGTTCTTCGGCCGTGGAAATTTCACCCTAAAGTGGCTATCATTATGTTTCCAGTAACAATGTTCGACGGGTCTCGAGCCGAGATAAATATTCACGCCTCGCTTGCGATATTCTGAAGTCGACAACGCCCGGGGTAGTCCTCAGGCAATGTACGAATGAAAAATAATAAGCAGCGAATATTTTGGTGAATAACGCAATTTACTGAACAAAAGGCGAAGCCTTCAATCTCTTTTTCATAGTGACTGTATTGAGCGTGGTTTTAATACCTACTTAGCAGTCAGTTGGCAAACGGATTTTCATCGTTAGTCAATATACATATATTTGTACAGACCTTTTATTAGATATTACTAAAATAGAAGGTTCTTCTACTACATTTACGATATAGAACAGGATATACCTACGTTTTTACATACTATTGAATTTCATATATTAAAGTATTAGAATTTTCAACTAATTACTGGATTCTTTCAGATTCTAGATCAAACAACTTCAAATATGTATAAAGCTATATAATGACAGCGTATTTAACACCAACAGATGATTTAATTAATGGCACAATCTGTCTGTTGTTTCGTCGGGCACTAACGAGGTAGCCGCCGACAGCGGTGTAATTAAAACGCTTCAAAAGGCGCGCGACGTTACATAGCTATCATTTAGATACTCCTGAATAATATCCTCATTAGAACAAGGAGTTACACAACGTCTGCGACAATCGCCACCCACGACAGCGCAAGAGTTATGAGGACACGCTCTCAATCCCGACATCCTGTGGGAAGTGCGGCTACTTGCGTCAGCATCGTGCAGGACCTTAGCCTAACTCTTGTAGTTAGCCTGTTGTAGACGATAACTCAGACGATTGCAAGTAAGATATATGACAATCATTGTAAAGGCCAACTAATTCGCCATCAAACACTTATGAGCCCATAGTATACCGACATACTATTAAATAGTAAATGTAAATTTCTCGTATAACATGCAACTCACACTGGCTGAAAACGAGTTTGCATCTAATGAATTTACCCTAGAGATCTCTGTGAATTGAATCGAGTTATCTCTAAAAGGGTTTCCGTTTTGACGTGCCCCATATTCGCAAGGCTGTTTTCTAATTTCACAGCCGACTGCCTATTACGGGCGCTAAAAGATACGAGTTCTGTGTTATATGGAGGCAAGAAAAGTTTCCGGAATTAGCAGAAACTTATTCGCTAACAGGAATAAGTACGTACAATAGATTATAAACTAAGTTCGCTGATGGAGCTGCTGCCATCGAAATGTGTTTTCAGTGCCACTGGGCATTACATGGTGTGTGGAAAAATCTTTTGAATAGGCGAGTACGTCCACTAATGATGCTAAAAAATGAGACGCACGGACTATTGAGGCGTACTCATTCAGGCTATAATGCGAATGGCACAATGATAGAATGGGTGCGGAAGGTCAACTATTCATGTGTTAGCCGGCAATCCCAACCGGTTGGTATCCATCAATTCATTCACATGAGGAAGATGTTACCTTACAATTTGCTAATTTCATAGAAGTGAATGATTATTCTCAGTAATGAAATAATCATGTTAGATCGCTATCATTGGTTTAACTAATGCAAATGCATTATTCGATCATAAATTCGTTGCTTATGTAATGCGACGACAGGTTTTTTAAATCTCCTTCCTTTAGGAGCTCACGTTGATGGAAAAATCGATATTCATTTTCTATTCAACTTCCTTTATGATCTATATGGTAATATAACTAAAAAAAGGTAATGTAAATTCAACAAAAATAATATAGATATTATTATACGATATTTAGGGCGGTACCAAATTTCATCAGTATTTTTCCACTATCATAGCTAGCGTACGTGGGTATCCAGTGGAGTATTTTGCCTACGGATGTGTTGGTAACCTTGGTCGAAGATGAGCTCGTCTTGGAGCGCGTGCTGTGTCCTTTGACACAAATGCGGATGCGCTCAATTGGCGAGGCGGCCGTTATCGAACCGCGTTAAACACCACGCAAGGCTGCACTCCCTCACTTTTGCAATGTTTCACTAAATCAATGGTGGGAACAGCAGGCCAGACAAAGAGATTTTATCTTCAAAGTTCATTAACTTAATGTTAGTATTTTTATAATTTTTTGTAGGTTAAAACATTAAATTATTTAAAGATCATAATAACTTTACGCCTTTTTTCTGAAGACGTTTAGTACCTACTTCTTTAACTTGTATTTTTCCTGTGAAAGTAGCTAATAAACATAGCTCCTATATCCGACATAATAATATCTGACGCTACTGCCATCTACTGGCTAGTAATTGGATGGTAACCTTTTCTATTTTACTATCTGACAAGTCTCCCAGGTAAGGAAGTACCAAGGAAAGGAGGAAAAAGTATATAATCAGACCAGATCTTATACTTGTACTTATAAGTACCAACTACCTACATAATATGTGATTTATATATAGTTTTATCTCCTATAAGTGAACTATTTCGTAATTATGAAGGAATTCAAGTATGTAACACAACTGTTACTATTAACCAATAAGATTTATCAGGTGTATGGAGAATTAAGAAGGCTAACTGAGAAAAATACCTTTTGCAATCCAATTGGTGCCTCATCTAAGTGCTTGGCTGAAAGCCCAATACAATCCCCAGTAACTACATTTTGTATAGGACAACAAATTTCTGAGTCTAGGTGTAAGTGCACACTAGTTTTGATCTGATACAGAAACCAAAAACGTAAAAAGAGGACTTTTCTTCTCATGGAGTCAATGGCAAAATTAAATTTTAGCGGCCCAAAACTCCAAAGATGGCATGAGCCACACCCGTTTGGAATGGTCATAAGACCAGTAACACAAAATTCATGGGACAGCATAAAATGTACATGATATCTACCCATGTTAGTACCTAAACTCCAAAAAGAATGGTCTTATTCTTAATTAAGTGTTCATTTTTATAATTGGCAGTTATGTTGAATATCTTTTCTTCTTTTCTATTTTCTTATAATTAAGGGTAGATTATTGTTACTAATAAGCCTTTTAAAATGCTGCATTGGTTGTAATGTTTGCTAAGTTATAAGCAAATATTTAATACACAATTTTTTTTTACTAATAAGAAGATACATCTTAGTTATACCACAAAAAGATGTTAATATCTCAAAAACATAGGTATGCAATTATACATATTACTTCAATAACTTTCATGATATCAGGTTGCCTCTTTTATCATGCCACTTAATCATTATAAGATCAATGGTATCGGAGCTTATAACACACCCACCATATACATAAAAGGAACCCATATTAAATTACAGCACTGTCTAGTGCACAACTTACAACATTATGTAAGTACTAAGCTTAATTATTCATAATCTTGAATATCAGCCATGTTTTGTTTTTTATATTAGTATGCTTTTATTGATATAGGTACCTATTTTATTGTCCCACAAAGTCATGTAGATACAAGAGTATAATTAACTCATTAATTAAATTATGTCACAGAAATATAGGTAAGTACAAAGTAGTTTCAAATTCATGAATTTGTGTATAGGGAACTGGAAATGTACTTAAATAAAAACGTAGTAGGTTTTTTTGTCTAATTTGATTATGACATCCTGCTAAAAAATATATTACAAGTCCAAAAAACACATTTGTTTTTAATTGAACTCGATGTATTTCGTTAATTAAATAAGCCGGTTTACTTTTCTGTGCGCATAATTAACTATGAAATATTTTATGAATTAAAAATGATTTATCATTGCATCAAACAACGATATACGTATTAAAGAACAACCTAGCATTCTATTAAGGAATAGAATGGTCGTTTTCATTGAAAACTTATTGGAAAAACGTTGAAATTTAGATTGAAAAGAAATCAACGGCAGGGGCGTGGTCTTCTTCAGTTATTTGTATGGTGTATAGCTAAAGTTTCACCTCAACTTTACGTTTATTACATATCTCATTACCTGAAATGTTTATACAGTAAAAAAGACCCGCCAAAGAGGCCCTAAACTAGGGAAATAACAAAATACTTACGTCCAGGGACTCCTTAGACGCCATCTTTCACACACAAACAAATTAATCTGACGTTTCTCCCAAAATCGATAACATATACTTTTTTTTGTATTTTTGATCTGGTCACTTGCACCTTTAAGTCAAGTGCTATTTTATTTTCCAAAATACTGCACTATATATCACTTCACTTTTTATATTTATTTAATCGCGTTAAATCAGTAATAAGGTTTCTAGTTTCATTCGGATACGCATTACGGATTAAAAGATAAATGTGGCGAAAACGGGAGAGCGAGGCTTCTGGTGTACCCTGGGGAAGGCTGATGTGAGGAAACGATAATCTTCAATGCATTATTGATGTTATTTCCTTCATAATGAAGAATCTATAGAAATCCTTAAAATAATTATTATTTTATTAAATTCACAGGATTCGTCTTCTTGTTCCTGTCCAATCACTGAAAGTCGAACATCAGCCTTTTAATATTTTTCTCTGTACACAAGATTTATGCTTAAAACTAAAAATCATAATTGTAATCCTTCCATGATGCCAGTATTCTGGGCACGTTACCTTTTTTTTATTGTTACCTATCCATATATCATAATAGTCCTACTTCTTGGGACTATTATGGCTGTTCTTTTATAGGGAAGTTACTATTTATTTATTTACCAATTGTGTCTTTTCCTAGCTGATTAAGTTCCTAAGTTTTAAGTTCTTAACGGGCTCTTCGTGTTGGACCTGTGTCCCCACGTAAGCCTTTAAATGACCGGATATCATCTACATAGTTGATAGCCCGAGTAATAAATTGAGATACTTAAGTATAATGTCTTTAGCTGGTGTCTCCATCTGCGTTTTGAAGCTGTGTACCTACGTCAGAGTTAAATAAAAACCGGGTATCTTCCTCATGGTGTATCGTACGAGTAAACAGTCGAACTCTGTTTTTTTGTATAAGCGTTGTATAATTATGAAAGCCAAAGTGGAAATATATATTAGTAGAATGGTAGATTTAGTAAAAGCTGCATTATGATGTTTTTGGAAATGACCAAAAACTAAATCGAAGGTATTTTACTAGGTACAAACATAATCAACTAAAGAAAGTCCAAAGAAAGAAATCATAGATTTTGTAATAATGTTAAAAAATATATAAAGATGTAGAAGTGAGAGACTCTCGATGCTCAATTATTCAAAAGGAATAGAAAAATTAAGATCAAATTTAAGACAATCGACTCATAAAATTTTTATCACTCTTATTCACCGCTAATGGTTCCGAGATTACAGGCATACTTAAATGGATATCATTTATGTATATTTAATGTTGTAATTATAGTTCTTTTAAATAGAAATAAGATATGATGTTTTGTCAATTATTAATTTAAGTAGGTAAAAATATTAAAGATGACATTTAGTTTTGTGATAAGAAGAATCTTAGTGTCTTATTTTGGTAATTATATAGAAATAGTAATTGGAAATAGAATTGTTAATTTCTATCTTTCTAATAGTAATTAGTTGCTGTTTTGTCAAAGTAATGGACAACACTGACTGTCAACTTACGGAATGAACAAACGTCAGTCAGTCATCAATTTGTAAATGTCAGACAACATAACAAATAGGTAAAAGGTAAACCTATACTTATTGAAAGCGGTAAATAAATGATGTATTCGTGTCATTAAGAAAACTAAATTATAACTGTAATAACGTGGTAAATATGACTTTTTACTTAATATGTCAATATAATATTTTAAACATGCTTTTACCGGTACTTATCTGTTTATAAATCATCGACGCCTTATCGTTTCTTCTCCTGCAATGCAAGTGATTACTCGTCGATATTGTTTTTATTCTTTTTTTTTTCGTGAGTGTTGTTACTTAAAAAGGAAAGCACTTTTTGCGTAAACAATTAAAGCCTGCATCTTAAATTGTGTACGTTTTTGCTTATGTTTATTACGTAAAAATACTAAACATAGTTTACGTTAAAAATGTATGCTAATACTGTATTTATTGCAGGTTTCAATATGAGGATCAGAAGATTGTCAGCTGTGTTTTGGACAACGTGTATAATAGCATTTGTTTTTATACTATATGTGGTAACTGATTTAAGTTTTAAGCTACCTAGTATAAAACCGGCTGTGCAAGATCTTGACGATGTAAGTTCTTAATACATCGTTTTTTAATTGTAGATTAGCTGTGTTAACATTTTTTTATATTTGATTTTTCTGTCTACTCTAATGTTTGTTAGTTTTACATTACTTTAATCTCTAATAGGTTACCGGAACTACAACAGTGAGTTTATAATTTTGTTATACCTACTTGGAAGTAGTTGATTGTTTGACAGATATGATATATATCACGCACTGCACATGAAAATATCTAATAAATTCATAAAAATCCATTTCCATGATGTCTTAACTTCTTTGCTGTATTGGTTCATGGATACTAACATTTCCCCCTTTTCCTTCTTCACAGTGTTTTGAATTGATTATTTTTCATGGGATTCTGATCATTATAATCTTAATTTTAAATTTGTTATTAATATATCATCCGGGCATAACACTAAAAATACATAATTATATCATAACAATTTTTTTTTCAATAAACTCATTGGAATATGTATGATTTTTCATTTATTTTTATTATTTACTGTTTGTCTATTAAGTTTTTACGCACTATGATTTTCCTTAACATTAAACTTTGCATTGAAAACTAATCACATGTAAGTGTTAATGTTCAATATAACTAACAAAGTATTGTTATAATACTTTATATATATTATAAAGTTTTCTAACATTTTCAGACTAAATGGTCATCATTTGAAACAAAGTTGCGGCACATTGAAAATGAGTTGAACCAGCATCATGCAGTGGTTGGAGAAATTAAGTCTGCCGTGGACCAGATTGTGGAGCAGTCACAGGAGTACCATCCTCCACAGAGGAGGCCCAAGGACATGTACAAGGAGGATAAAGAGCCAAAGGACTTCAAGGCAGTGGGGGATGAGCCCCCGATGATGCTTGTTAATTTTAATCAGTCAGCCTGCCCATTACAGCCACAGGAGGTTCCTAAAACAGATATACAGGTATGAGCTCATTATTAAGAAACATAAAATACATAAGATACAGAGGTAATTCTTATCAGACATTAACATATTTAAAAACCTTGATAATTGTTATGTTATCATACAGTATGCATCTGTATAATCTTATAGTGGCAATTTCCCCTATATTGTTTTAGGATTAACTAAAAATAATATCAGACACTGTTGTATTTCAGTCATGTTTCAAACTCATAATTCATTTAGAGCTTAAAGAAAAATTGTAAAATATTCAAATGTTTGGATCAAATGTTTAGAGTGTATTAGTAGACACTAACTGGCAGTTTGACTGATTCACTCTCAACTGGCTATAAAGACTGTTAAAGTAAAAAAAGACAGTGTAGACTTCAACAATTGATTAGGTATAAAACAAAAACTGCTGAGGTACACTTTTTATTAGTCTTTGATATTAAACCCACCTGGGTTGAAGACCTCTTCACACTCGTTGCTCACGCGACGAAGATTGTGACTACTCGTTAAATAGATAACAGAGCAATGTTAAATTACACATACTATGTATTATTTTAATCATACTATCCATATCCCTGATAAATATCAGAACTGTCAATAGATTATTGAACAGAAGTTTAAGTAGGTAATTAATTTCTTTTGAACTTTAATTTGATTATTCTATATCCATAGTATGTATATCTTCAGACCTGTACCCTCGCGAGTAGGCAGTGTGTCTTAACTTGTGTACTTTAACTTATAACACTCATGTCGCCTTAAAAGTAAGGAAGCAAGCCTATATAACTATCCATATAATATTATATTAGTAAGTGGTGCCTTAATACTAAAAATACTTATAACTACCTTACCTGCATTGTTATTTGCTTGAGTTCAAACCTAACACCTTACGCATGCGCATGTTACGCGAGCTGTGCGCGACTAAGCCAAGACAACAGTTCTAAAGTATATTTAATTTATAATTGTTATAATGATTCACTCACGAGTTTTAGGATGCTCATTAGTTTCGTGATTCTATCTGTGAGTGGTGAAATACTGATTTCTAGATTAATACAACATTTCTAGACTAATTCACCTGTATAACGTTACTGCCTCGTTGGTCTAGTGGTCGCTAATTGCGACTGCTGAGCACGAGATTCTGGGTTCTAATCCGGCCTCGGACAATGTGTTATTGGGGTTTTCGACGGTGCGGAAGCTATGTCTGAGGCCTAAAGGCGGTTTAAACTCTGACACCAGGTTGTTCATCGACCATACGATAAGAAGAAGATGGCTCTCCACACTGTTGAATAATTTCTCAGGTGTTTATTTATTTAACCAACTTACGCTAACAAAATTGTAAACATATAAGTTGTATGTTAAGATATAATATAAATGAACATATTTATACTATAAGGAAAATACATTTTTTTCAATAGTGCTTGGTGTCGCAATACTATCGAGGTAACGACGGGCTATATCTAGGAGTCTCGGTTCCGGTGTGCCGGTTTCCTTCACGGTTTTTGGCAACTGATAACTAAATTTATAATACGCACATTATTTCGAAAAACCATTGGTGCGTGTCGGGAGTTGAACTTGCGATCTTTGATTTCGCCGTCTAACGGTTATACCACTCGGCTATCAGTGCTGTGACGAAGTAACACTACTTTATATTGCAGATGTTATCACTGTATGACCGGATCATGTTTGAAGACGTTGACGGCGGAGTATGGAAGCAGGGCTGGGAAATTGAATACAAAGACGATCAATGGAGTAAGAAGAATAAACTCAAAGTTTTTATAGTGCCACACTCCCATAATGACCCAGGTAAGATTTAATCATCACATTTTACCACTCACATTTACATCACAATTTGTACGTTATCTGATAAGTTTCGCGATCACTAATGGCAAGTATAGAAATAAAATGAAAACAGTAAATCAAAGAACAACAGTAGTAGTCGTACTTTACGATTATGTGGTCATATTTTACAGATTGATCTTTTAAAGAAAACTTTCTTATGATAGATTGTTGTGGAAGCGACATTAGTTGAGATCAGACTACCTAACTGTTAACCTACTGCATCGCACGATTATAATAAAATTAAATGATGACACTAAAAAATAATACGAACTTTAAGATGTCGTCCTTTTAATTTTGGCTTGACGTTTCGAGCGGATTTTCCGACCGGAGTCATGGTGATTGATTTTATTTGGCTAGAATCTATCTCCTAGCTCTTTAGAATCTATCTCTTATATATTTAAATGAATTGCTGTACGTTAGTCACGCTTAAACTCGAGAACAGCTGGACCGACTTGGCAAATTTTCGTCTTGAAATATTCGTGAAAGTCTAGGAAGGTTTAAACGGTGAGAAGTTCGATCGAAGGCTATCTGAAAATGAATTTAGAAAATGGTTTATCTGCGAGATCTTTTCGCAGATAATGGTTTATTTACGCATTGCCGTGCCCTTTATACTTCGTCAGAGATTTTTATGCACCCTTTTACAACACATTTGTTAGTCCAATCTAAGTCGCGCAACTAATCGAAGGACACTGCTTATCACGCTGCCTGTTACCCAATAAAGATTAGAGTTTACGATCATTTTGTACGTATATGTTGTGTGGGCCTATACATTACCATTATTGACGCCTCCATTATTGAGTTGCTAACAACGGTACACAGTACAGCATCACTGAACATCGACAATACAAAACATATGACATTACGCCTGTTTTTGCCCAAAGGGGTAGGCAGATGTGTATAGTACACCCGCATTTTGCTTGTAATGTTATATCATAAATCAACTAACATACTGCCGGGCTGATATAATATGTTCACAGGCTGACTGTCCGCGAAGTTTATATGTATGTCACTAGGCGGGGAAAGGGTTGCCCATCTGATAGGTACGCGATCTACTTCATAACAATCTATGATGGCATTTATATTTTTTTTAAATACGATATAGATCGTGCAGTGGACTACGTAGTGAAAATGATTAGGCGTGTACCACTATAATTAATAGGTTACACGAGGAAAATTTAATTATTTTTTTATGTCGCATATAATAATAGCCGCACGACGTGTTCCACAAAACGTGAAAAAACCTAAGTTTATCTAAGCACATTCTGCATTAATACTTCGTAGCAAAACAATTTCATATCAAGAATTGTTGATATAACATTGCAGGATGGATAAAGACATTCGAGAATTACTACAAATCGCAAACACGTGCGATATTTAACAATATGGTGGAGAAGTTGTCTGAGGGTATCGGTAGAAAGTTTATATGGGCGGAGATCAGCTACCTCTCGCTGTGGTGGAACAGCGACGCGACTGATAAGGATAAGACTGCATTCCAGAAGTAAGTATGCGGGTCAAGCTGCGAGTTGATTATATGCGTCTTAGTAACAATGCGGTAATGTTTACAGTATGTAAGAATGTCTTAAAGAGATATATGCGTTACTCTGATCCCGAATACCTAACCGACTACAGGGCAGACATAAAAACTTAAAATTGTAAATAAAAAGAGTATATTTATATCTTGTAAGGTTTGCGTTTCGGGTTTTTTATCTAGCGGCCAAGTAAAAACTTGACCACTTAAAAACCTCGCGATCTTTCGATTTCATTCTTGACGGTGTTTTAAACACCAAACATTAATTAGACGTCACCCTTAAGACGTAAATACTAAAAGGGAACTTGAAATTCGATGGATGCGAGCAGTGACACGGTGGCTCCGTTGGCAGAGCGGCGCCACGATACGCGAAAGTCGCGGGATCGAGTCCCGCTCATGTCCATCATTTTTCAAGTTTCCTTTATCAATTTAGACGAAACATTAAATCAAATACTTAGTTCTTTATGTAATAATAAACATTATTTTTACAGGCTACTTAAATCTGGAAAGATAGAAATAGTCACAGGCGGTTGGGTAATGAATGATGAAGCGAATTCCCATTGGTTATCTACAGTTCAGCAGCTAAAGACTGGCCATCAATGGTTGATTGACAACCTAGGTTACATTCCAAAGAATGCCTGGTCTATCGACCCCTTCGGGTACTCCAGCTCCCAACCCTATCTGCTGAAATTGTCTGGAATGGAAAACTCCGTTATACAGAGAGTGCATTACAGGGTTAAAAAAGAATTGGCTTCGAATAAACAGCTGGAGTTTAAGTGGCGACAACTATGGGGTAATATTCCTTTAAAGTAATTGTTATATATTATAATTTACTTTTCATGAACATCAAGAGTGTTTTCAATTGTTTTATATCTGAAGTGATCTTCAGACATGACAATTAAGAAGATCAGTTTTAATGAACAAACCTGTATCCTTTTTCATTCTTATTATTGACATTTTATAGCCGTATTAAAGTATTTTCTTTAGTTTCTTGTATTTAGTTCGCAGTACTTATAATATATAAAAAAAGTAGTTTATATAACTAATATTAATGGTAATTTTCAGATGGTATTGGTAAAACAGATATGTTTACTCATATGATGCCATTTTATTCTTACGATGTTCCGCACTCCTGTGGGCCGGATCCAAAGGTGAATATCAATTAATTTCTACATATTAATCATCTTTACCGTTATCATGAAAGGCAGTTGTAATAGTTAATATCTTTGTTCGTCATAGCAAGTAATTTCAGATCAGAATGTCCATGTTATTGTTATTGAATGGTTTATTATAAAATATTAATAATATAAACAATGTAGTATAGTTGCAAATAAACAGTGCCTATATTAATACAATGAGTAATGCAGTGCAGAATGCCTTGTATACGATTTTGTTATGCATCGATTATATTTTTACCATAGGCCCAATCATAGGTACTTCTTCTATTTTTCGTCGTATCTGCTAGATTTAATTGTCATTTGGAAATAGATCATGGTACGGTATAGAAAGCGCTCAGTATAACTGGTAACCATCGCAATTGCTTCCAGATTTGCTGTCAATTTGATTTTAAGAGGCTCCCAGGCAATGGAGTTACCTGCCCTTGGGGAGTCGCGCCGCGCAAAATCATTGAGAAAAATGTTCAAGAAAGGTTAAACTTTATATTATTATGTCACATAGACCGTTTGATTGATTCCCGTAATGTGAACATGTCTGTGTTCTGTTAATAATCATGATATAGACTTATTTATTTATCAACCACTTACATCTATCATCACAGGTAATATAACCTAATACAATATATATCATTTGAATTATGGTTAGTATAAATATTTGATTTTCCTATTTATTACCTAACTAGCTGCGCCCTGCGGTGTTTCCTGCTACATTTTTTCGGGATAAAAAGTAGCCTATTTGTTAATCCAGGATGTCAGCCACCTCCATATGCAATTTTATTTCAATCCATTCAGTAGTTTTTACGTGAAAGAGTAACAAACATCCATCCTTACTTACAAACTTTCGCGTTTATAATATTAGTAGAGATATATAAGAATAAGGTATAGGTTAATATCATAATACCTATGTAACCTATTTCATATATTTTTCTTATATTTCCTTTAGGGCATCAGTGATTCTCGATCAATGGCGCAAGAAGGCTCAGCTGTACAGGAGCAACGTGGTAATGTTCCCGCTCGGAGACGACTTCAGATACGACCGCGCGAACGAGTGGGACAACCAGTACCAGAACTACGAGATACTCATCGATTACATCAATAATAACGACGCCTGGAATGCCGAGGTAATCATCATCATCTCAGCCTGGTATCACCCACTGCTGGGTATAGGCCTCCCTTTTTCTCCGCCAATCCTGTCTATCTTGAGCGTTTCTTGCCCAGGTTCTTACCGAATTTGTTTCATGTCGCTATCCCAACATGCTTTATGATTTACCCTAGATGCGTTATAAGGTAACAATACATGACATAAATACCTACAGTCTCATCGGACTATGAGAGTAAGGGAATAGGAAGTGCACTTGTGTTTACGCGCATGCTTCTGCACAATAATGATATAATTGAGATATCATTGATCCATGACCGATATTCGATCAGGAGGAAAAGGAAATTACATGACAAAAAATCAGGCAGAAGTATAGTCAACAACAAAAGTAACTTAACATTTTTAAAAATACAGAACATTTTGGTACTCTTATAACTTGAAACTATAGTTCGAATTGATAGATATTGATGTATATTTCTTTTCTAACTAGTTATGCAGCTTCTGTTGTTGACCGTACACTATATCGTGATATAATCTTATCATCAAACACAGTCCGACTTTGTGCCAGTGACCATGTCTCTGTACCTTCAGCTACGATAACTACGAGGTTTTCAGCTCATCTCGCAGCCATCCAAAATATGTTTTAGGTTACAAGAAATAGGGAGCAAACCTCTTGCTATATACCCGGCTCGGTAATTAAACCAGGGCTCCAACTTCGACATTCGACAAACAATTGACAATGTTTACTAATAACTTGTGATCTCATAATTACGTGGACCTTAATTACAGGTCCGCTTATCTTTGAATGATTACATCTATTGATACTCGAGCGTAATCAGGATGACGTTAATTATCTACATCGTTGACTATAATATTTATTATCGGTCCCAATGATAAGTCGGAAAAAGAATAGATAATTAGTAGGATAATAGTGTGATTAATTTATTCTTTTTCCGGCTGATATTACACCTTAAGAAAATAAAATACAATATTCTTTATTGCACACCATTAAACAGATTTTAAACAAGATAACTGAAATTAGAAAGAGTACAATGGGCGGTCTTATTGCTAAAACCAATATCATCCAGACTGCCTCGTTGGTCTAGTGGTTGATAAGCGTGACTGTTGAGCACGAGGTCCTGGGTTCCAATCCCGGGTCGGGCAAAGTGTTACTGGGTTTTTCCATTAGGTAATTCTCAGTAGCAGCACGGAGTCGGATTTGTGCCTGGTTGATGCTGGGCTCGCCCCCTATTACATTGGGACCTAAAAAACATAACTGGCGAAATGTGTGTGTACTATATGTGCATCTCTGCCTACCCCTTCGGGGAATACAGGCGTGATGTTATGGTATGTTTAATATCTTCCAGATAATGTTAGGATCTTTTTCTTATCGTATGGTTGATGAACAACCTGGTGTCAAAGTTCAAACCGCCTGTAGGTCTCTGGCATGGCTTTACACTCCATAGTTACTTATAGTTATATATCGTATACGTCGTTCCAGGTACAATTCGGCACTCTCCAAGATTACTTCAAAGCACTTCACACGGAAGTAAAGATGACCGACTTCCCGGTGCTGTCGGGCGACTTCTTCACGTACGCCGACAGGAACCATCACTACTGGAGCGGTTACTACACATCCAGGCCATTCTATAAGAATATGGACAGGGTTCTACTGGCCTACGTGAGGTTAGTTCAGAGATTTGCAGTCTTGCGTTTTGAAAGGAATTAAAGAGTCATTCTTTTGTGCACCTTTTAAGAGATATGTAAAAAGACGATTCGAGCAAGCCCTTTGATGAGTGTTTTCTCCTCTATTGTGGTTTATTTACTAGTTTTTTTTTAATAAAAATTTTCCCATTCTCAAATTTACACTAACATTAAACTTAACATTAGAAAATGGGCTGAAAAACCTGTGAATTGTACAATACTAGCTTTCGCCCGCTTTACATATATAATATTAGTATGAATTTGTCCTTTAAGATCTCTCTAATAATAATAAGTAAAAAAAAATCTTATTATACACTTTTCTGTAACCTTCTTCTAAATAGGGCAGCAGAAATAATATCAGCGCAGGCGACGTCGTCCCGCTCCGTGACGAACATAATGTCGCTGCAGCTGCGCGACCGTGTGGAGCAGGCGCGCCGCATGCTGGCCCTGTTCCAGCACCACGACGGCATCACCGGCACCTCCAGGGACGAGGTGCGCGAGGACTACGCCAAGAAGTAAGAACATACCATACATACCATGCCTCGGGACAAACTCGAAACCGGCGAGCCGTAAAACAGTGTCGCCTAGCCGTAGCCGAGTCGACGTAGAAGTCTTCATTGGGTTTGCCCATCGCCACGAGTTAAATTATTACGGTTTGGGTCTGGATGTGTGCCCGGTTGATGGCCTTAGACCCTCTATTTCATTGACAATGAAACATGACCGGTGAAATCTGGGTATATTATACACTTTTACCTACACTACTCTACTATACACTATAACCGTATACCGTTGAGTGCCGGGCTAGAATAGCATCTCTCCATTTCGTCCCGTGGGCGTCGTAGGAGGCGACTGAAGGAAAATCCAGAAGATGAGCAGCAGCGTCTTTGGTAATCATGCTGCCAGTACTGAAATTCCCAAGCCGCCAAGCGTTGGTATTATGTCACCTCGCCCCCTTGAGGGGGGGCATTGTTCAACAGTGGACGTGTTCCGGCTGATGATGATGTTATAACCGTCCAATTGTTCCAGAATGCTGACAGCTATAAAGTACAGTCAGTCAGCGATCCAGCAGGCCGCGTATTACCTCCTCAAACAGCCGCCGATTTTGGATCAGACGCAGGATGATATATACTTCGACGTGGACGACATCTGGCGGACGCACGACGAGATACCGACCAGAATCACGATAGCCTTGGATGTGGTGTCGCCTTCCAGAAAGATCGTCCTGTACAACGCCCTCGCGTTCAGGAGATATGATGTACTGACCGTGTTGGTCTCCTCGCCTCATGTTGAAGTGAGTTTGCTATTTATTTATTAACCTTTTTTCATATTGATCTGCACGGCTAATGTCGGCAGCTGACAATGCAGTTCGCGCTGCGGAGTTAACTCGCTATGAAGAAAAACCTAATTTCCTTCTGCTTTTCTTTTATCCACTCTTATCGGTCATGTGTGTGTAGACAGACTAGTAATTCCTAGCAAGTCGCTCGTCACGTGACCACCGTCTGGGTTTACCGCGATGTCGTAGTTTTGTGGGACTCAGTCAGTATTAATTTTAACCCTTAAGCCAGACATGCGGCAGACATGTCCAGCCCAGTTCTAGTGAAACTTGGTAAGTTTGTAGGTAATCTCAGAGTAATTAAAAAATAATTAAATATAATCAAACTATTTTGAAAAAAGCATAGTTTATAATTGGCTCCAGTATAGCTCATGCAATCTTTACCACTATTCCAATTTATATACGGCTCAATATCGTATGTAGACCGCCCAGTTACCTGGCGATTGTTATAATATAACGTTATATTTCAGGTGTTCGACTCGGAAGGCAACCCCATAATGTCACAGATCTCTCCGGTGGTGGCGGGCGACAAGCGGCTGGCCTTCGCGGCCAACAAGTACCAGCTGTCGTTCCCCGTCACTGTCGAACCGCTCGCCCTCACCGTCTACACCGTGTCGCTCAGGGACCAAATGAGCATCAACAAGTTAGTTGCTCACATTATTATAATATGTTATACTAACTGCGCGGTGTTACCCGCTACATTTTTCGGGATAAAAAGCCTATATGTTAATCCAGGGTTTCAGCTATTTTCATACTAAATTTTATCAAAATTGGGCTAGCAGTTTGAGCGTGAAGAGGTAACAAACACATCTCTTTTTCTAAATTGATAAAGGAAACTTGAAATATCATAGACACGAGCGAGACTTGAACCCGCGACTTTCCACTCTTGTCCATCATTTTTCTGCAATTTAGATTTAAGCCTAGCATGGAAACATGCAAAAAAAAGTACAATGAGTCATATATCTCTTTTTGTTTGGGACAAGCCCACCACGAGACACGATCTATCATTGCAACTCCTATAAACCAGGAGATACAATGTTTATCATTAAGAACCATCAAAGCAATGAATTTAATCTTATCTAATCCGCCGTGGCCGAAATTCGGTCAGAGAACATTATTTATTGTACTATTGCTATTTATCTTCTCAGATACACATCGTACGCCCACATCCGAGTGTACAACGCGGACTACTGGACGGTGGACCTGCCGAAGATGTTCCCGGTGGAGCAGCCGTCGGCGCGGCTCAACGAGGACATCAGCCTGCAGGCCGGGAACGGCACGCGCGTCGTCACCAACCTTAACGGACTCATCAAGGCGGTTGTATCCCCTGATGGGACCACTGTTCCTGTACATATGGATTATGCTAAGTAAGTATTTATTATAAATATGTATTTAAATACCGATAGTTTCCATCATTTTTCAACATTCTTTTATTAATTTGAATTTAATCAAAATCATATTTTTTCGAAGCCTGACTTCACCCATTGCTGGGTATAATATAATTTTAGCATGGGTAAAATGTTAAAAAGATTAAAATCATGTATATACTTTCAACGCGCTTTTTCCTGGTAAAACCTAGCTTACGTAACCTTCCCAATTTGGGCGTTTAATCTTATCCCGCACTAAATGTGAACTGGTCCAACCAAGTAGTGATTTGGCTCTGTAGTTATGTAGAAAGCACTGACCAGTAACTATGTGACTGTGTAGCCTCGTAGCACTGTACCGCTGTAGCCGTGTAGCTTTGTAATCGCGTAGCAATGTACCAGCTCCTCTGACGTAAGCATTCTCCGCCAGGTACGACAGCGAGCGCGGCAAGGACAGTAACAGCGGCGCGTACCTGTTCATCCCGTCGGGCCCGGCCACGGACTTCCGGCCCGAGCCCTACCCGGAGCTGGTGGTGGTGGAGGGGCGCTACAAGGCCACGCTCTACACGGCGCACACCTCCCCCAAGGCCGCTGACCTCGTCATCGCGGTGAGTCGCTGTTCATGCCAGTTACTAGACGGCGAGACTAGTGTCATTGAATCGAAATTTTATGTTTTCTTTGGGCTGCTGCTATATAACAGACTTAATGAGGTAGCAAATATCTAAACTCTGAACTATAATAGTGAGTGTAAAATGTCTCACAAACAGGTCCTACAAAGTATGTTCTATGAAGATACAGAGATATTACTAATTGTGTTAAAATAGTACTTTTTATATAGTCTTTAATTATAATAAATTAAATATTGCTGGTGGGAATTGCTTACTGAAAAAATGCAAAAACACTTTTGCCTTACCCGGGATTTGAACTCAGACCCTTTCACTTATAAACGATACTAAAATGTGTTTCGAGATAACCACTTCTTATATTTTAAAAATATTATAAACACATAATAACATAATTAAAATATAATAGTTTAGCATGCCTTATGGTTACGGATATGGAGGATATAGTTATAAGAACTTTACTATAGTAATTTTGTAAGAACTATTTATTGCACACATATTCGCAAAGAAATTTATTTATCCATATAGATTATTGGTGGTACCCGAACATAATATTCTTTTCATTTTGCTTGACACCTTAATTCCCTTAGTAATCCACTTAATCTGATTATAGTTTTTCAGTTTTGCCTTCCTTGTTTTTTTTGGGTAACACTTGCAAAAGATTTTGTTAAAGTAATTGAGAAACGTGTTGATACCTACGAGATTTTTATTTGTAATTTGAAAGCTCTTTTTAAAGATTAATTAATTATACTATTCACGAAGTGTGTGCGTCGTGATGTCACATAGTCGCCCACGAAACCGGCGATACACATCACCCTTTGGCCATTAAAGTGGGTAGCTCTAGCCCATGAAGTCCACTGATGATAAAATATCGCTACGTCATCAAGATAATAACGACTTATCGTTGTATTTAGATCACGGTGTACTACAACCCCTCGCTGCCGCACAGTGAGGTGGAGATCAGCAACACGCTGCTGATAGACCCGCAGGTGGACGACCTCGAGCTTGCCCTCCGGTTCCGCACCGCCATCAAGAACGGGGACACGTTCTACACCGATATCAATGGCATGCAGGTGGGATACATTCACTAATATCATTATACAGTATGCACCCTTCGTTTTGAATTAGTACAAAAAGTTTAAGGGCTTATTGGGATCGTTATTGTTATTATACATGTGAAGTCATATTTAAAAGAAAACATAAAGCCAAGTTATTTACTTTTCTTCATTTAAATGTCTGTTTAAGTTATATAATAATTTAGAATCCTAAAATGTTTAAATACTTTTTTTTAAGAAAAATAAATTTGACAGCCATTTTAACGTTTAAGACATTTATTTCTCGAAAGAAGAATACATTCCTCCACTTATTACAGAAAAATACAATTTTTATATAATCGCGAGACGCGGGCAGGCCTATAATATTTGTTTTTGCTACAAGACTTGCTTTTCTATCTCTCATTAGTCCATAAACAAGACTGTTAAAGTAGGTAGCTCTAACCTAGCCAGTGCTCCACAGATGATAAAACGTCGCTACTTCGACAAGCTCCCTCTACAAGCGAACTTCTACCCGCTGCCGGCGGCCGCGTACATTGAGGACGAGAACATGCGCTTCACCCTGCTCACGTCCACCCCGCTCGGGATGGCCGCACTGCAGTCAGGACAGATCGAGGTATGCCAATTTCAACCTTATATCTATAATATTAAAGTTGAAATTTGTATAGTAATAGTAGTAGCTACAAAATTAAATTCTCGATTAGGTTTGACGACGACGAATATTTTCAGATAATTAAATTTTAACTTTATTGTGGTAACATTAAGGTATGTTATTATGCGTCGTGCTAGGGCTATTGGCTCACAATCGATAGGTTATATATATATTATATATATATTATATATATATTATATATATATTATATATATATTATATATATATTATATATATATTATATATATATATAGGATCCTAAAATATACATAATATTATGTGTGTGTATCTAAATCCTCTATCTACGAACATACAGAGTTGTGAAAATTGATTTTTAAATACGATTACAAATACATTACTTTTATCCTTATTTCCGTATTGTAGGTGATGCAAGATAGAAGACTGAGTCGCGATGACAACAGAGGGCTCGTGCAAGGCGTCCTCGACAACATACGGACACGACACACGTTCAAGATCATCATAGAGAATGCTAGGAAATCCTGCGTGGTGAGTTCTTGTCTTTTTTATTTGATCCATAGAACATTTTCTATTGAAAGTAAGTGAAGATGGCTGAATGTTTGTGACTCCTTTACGCTTAAACCACTGGACGGACTTTGATGAAACTTTTGAGAAGTATAGCATAATATTAGAATAACACTCGGGTAACAATTTATAATGATGCTAGTTACGCTTCGCAGTTTCACCTGCAAATGCAAATTTAACGCGAGTAAAATCCCTACGATTTTACCGCGGTTAGTCTTGTGATCGGTGGCACGTTGACACCCCGTGCTTTGGAAGGAACATTAAGCTGTTGGTCTTGCGTCTAATCTTCCTCCGATTCTGTCAGTCTACCGTCTTATAGGACTGAATATGTAGTGCACCTGTGTTTGCGCGCATACTTGTGCAGTACCTATAATATAGCGTATATAGCGTGGAATGATGTCCCCCCCTCCCCCTCTCCCCGCAGAAGCCGGCGGCGGAGCGTGCTTCGGGGCAGCTGTCGCTGGGCGCGCACGTGTCGCAGCAGCTGCAGCTGCAGCCGCTCGTGGCCATGCACTACACGGCGCGCGAGGACTCCTCGCAGGCCGGCTACTCGCGCGCGCGAGTCAACCACGCCGACCTCGTGCTGGCCTCCTACCACTCGCACGTGTCCGCTAAGGTACCGCCGCCTAGCTATATTATACATGAACCAAATATTTTGGGAAAAATTCACAGTTAAATTTATATGAAGAAGGAGTGCAGAAAGGTAATGGTGATGGAAGTTTGTCTTTACCTAATGATATCAAAACACTTTAAAATAATTCCTATTTGAAATGTTTAAAACCGCTGGAGGGTACTTGATAGTTATGCTGACATATTAATAAAAATACAAATTCAAACATAAATTTTTTTTTTAACATGTTTTGATGAATTAGAACGCAAATATTTTTGCGTTAGTAACTTAATTAGTTTTAAACCGTATCAAATAAATACAAATATAATGATGTATGTTTTAACAGAATAAAGACGGTACCGTACTGCGCGGCATGGGGATCACGTTGCAGCGAGTGCATCTCGACACGTGCTATGGCAGCAGCGGTGTGAGCTTGTGGTACCACGAGGGAACAGGACAGGTGAGTTAGACACGTGTCATGGAGAGAAGGGACATGTGTATGTGTTGTGATGGGAAGTTTGCAAAGTATTGCCATGTAATGGTAACTTATTTCAGTTCCAAATCCTATCCTAGTACGTGCTTATGAAAAGTTAGGTTAGGTTTAGGACTGCCTCGTTGGTCTAGTGGTCGCTAAGCGCGACTGTTGAGCACAAGGTCCTGGGTTCGAATCCCGGGTCAGGCAGTGTCACTGACTTTACCATTAGGTCATTCTCAGTGGCAGCACGGAGTCTGGATTTGTGCCCGGTTGATGGCAATAGGCTCGCCTCACTTGCTCACATTGGGACTTAAAAACATAACTGGCGAAATCTGGGTGTACTATATGTGCACCTCTACCTCTTTGGGGAATACAGGCGTGATGTTATGTGTGATGTGAAACGTTAGGATGCTACCTCCAGCTACTCCTCTCACACATTATTGTTACAGATTCAGATAACGGACCTCTTGGACGTGTCACCTGACAAAATATACGACAGCTCCCTGACGTATGTGACGGTGCGCAACCGGATACCCGGCGGCGTGGTCACCTTGTGTCCGATGGAAGTGAAAGCATTTTTCATTAACGAAACACTAAAGAAATACAACTTTTAATAGTATTCTCAATTGGTTGCGTGAATTTTCTTAAGCCGGAGACTTTGTTGAGATTGTCAAAGTTAACTAAACGATGTTCTAATTTAATTTGATATATAATAGGCTGTTACCTATCGGAAGTTAGCTGCAAGTGGTTAGTAGTACTCGTTTTGTAGGTTTTATAGGATGGGGAAAACACCAGACACAATTTGTTTGACATACTTACTTGCGCAGTTTTGAATTCAGGCCTTACTTTAGTATTCATAAATGGCCGTTGTATGTAAGACTCTAAATATTGTTTTGTTTTAATATTAAATGGAATTAGGACCGTTTAGCAGTATTGTTCACAATGTACGTTTAAATTGATATATATAAGTCTCGGTTTTTGGTATCGGCCTATATGTCACGGTATATAATTATTACCTACAAGATGTTTTACATAGATTCGACATTGAGTTACTGATATATAGGTTTTTCTGGTTATTTAGAAAAAGCTAGATCACATCGTTTTACCAGTTTAGTTCTACTTTGAGACTTGCTACGTTATGGCTTATATCCATATTAATAAGGTTCAAATTTACATGACAAGAACCTTAGCATTTGCAAATCGTTAGATAAATACGTTTTTAATTATTTTTTTAATAGATAAATAATAATTGTACTATTCGGCATCTTTGCCGTATATTATCAATGCACAAAAGTTTTATTTTTATTTTAGGTCAATTATTTTTAATTGTCTAAATTACTAAATTATAATAAGTGGCCATTAGCGTTATTCGCCACAACTGACTGAATGAGTACTGATTAACTGGTTTATTTTTATTTGGGAATTATAAATGTAATTTATTTATATATCTGATATGATGATTTCTATGTTTATATGTTTTGAAATGAATTTGTTTTTCTTCTCTTCGTGAATTAGATTTGAGTGAGAAATTTTATTTATTATATACACATAATGTAATATGTAATCGCAATTGTTATACTGCCATGTTGAAAGTGTTCCAACGTTCAACATTATACTATAAAACGGTTGCTATTAGATGGCTAGTGATAAGTCTTGTATATATCTGCACGTCTATACTTAATTGTCACCAGTAATGTAGTCAACCATGATATGGATCATATGTATTTAAATTAATGCATTAACTTTAGTAGGGGTAGTGAGTAAAGATCGGTCCGTCGGCGTTTAAATATATATATATATTAATATTATATAATTGTTTCTGTGTTTGTAAAACATTATTTGCAATAACATGTTTGTTTTCATGAGATACTCATCTTACGGGCTTTATACCACAGCTTATAAATTAATAATAATACAACTTTATCCTCAGCCACCTGTAGCCCATTGATAAATACCTTATAGACTAAAATTTATATACATATACTTAAAATAATTGTTAGTATATAAAGACTTAATATTATGTTAGTGAGACACTTCGTAGCACTACGGATTTTTGCGTTCCGATGGCCCTTGTCAGCGGAAGCAACAGAACACCACACACACACAGATTAATGACTGAGCATCTAAAGATAATAACCAATAGGTCCTTGATGTACTTATTCCTTATTCTATGCTTAAGGATCGTATTATATAAAATGATCGTATTATAATATTTTAGTGGTATATACAGAATTTTCTAGTAGTAAAGAATAATATCAAAGTTAGTTGGTCATTGCAAAACCAGGCCTAAGGTGAGTATTCCTGAAACCAATGTTGTCATCATACATTTCGTGCAAATAATATATTCCGTCTACTACAGTAACGTGCCGCACTATTACATGAGATCTCAATATGTGAATTCAGCATAAATAAGTATTTAAGGCGATATCACTGTTCTATTATAATACGTACCACATGTATTTATAAATTTCCTTCCAATCATACCTATGTAAAATATTAGTGAGATTTGTATTATAATGTTTTATTATACATGTAAATTTATTTCATAATGATGTTGTAAATATAGTTTGTGTTAACATTATCTTTTGGTTTCCTTCTACAAATACGAGTAAATGAGTTCGAACACCTTTATATGTGTAAGTAGGAACAAAAGTATAGTCAGTTTGTAGCGACATCTACACGTCGAAGGACGCATGACGTTGCTAATCCTTTATCGCGCTAGCGAAGTAATCACCTTCGCTAGCAATATACACAGCCGCCCCGAGTTGAGTAGCGGGGCACCGCGGCACACCAGGCATACCACCGTCTGGTCGGAAGGTCTTCCCTTTTCGTTGGAGGAACTCCACAACCCTTCCTCCACAAGTTTGATTGATTTAGTTAGCAGCGGCACATGTTGGCAATTTATCAAATATTAAGCTTGCTGCAGTTGGTTTTTAGGTGAATGACGGTTTATTTTACACAGACACTTCAGAGCTTCGAATAGCACGTTCAACCTCGGCTGATATCCGTAGATCTTTGACAGTCGTTATGAGTAATAGAAACTCGAGACAATCAGATAAGCTGTCGCTATGTCAAGAAATGGTATTCACCTGCACCAAGTCAAGCACGTATCCGAATCTAACAAATAAAGGTTCGTGTAAAGATAAAAAAGCAATTTATTTAAGAATTCATTTATTCAAAACTTAACATGGTAACAATATTATGTCGTTACTATCACAAACATAAGATAACAAGTAAAGCTTAAAACTGTTTCGATATAAATATACTTGTGTATATTTAACTGCGAATAAAAGCAAACGTAAACAAATACCTGGGTACCTCTATTTGGCAGTAACTAGAAATAAATAAAGCTTAAATGATGCCTGGCGCACCACTTCCACAACAAAACGCGGCCTTGTGTAAATTGCTATGAGGTTCGGACAGGCGAATGCAAGTTCATAATACTGACAAGTATACATGTTTTAGAGGTTTGTACGTAATCAAATAACCTATGTTCCTGTAAAATAAATACATAAACAAATACTTTAGCAACGATAATAATCGTGCAGATTAAAGGTAACCTGTTTCTGTAAGTTTAAATTATAATAGTATCTAAGTCCACAGCAATATGACTAATGAAAATTCATAATTATTACGAGATACCACGGATGGGTTACATTAGTATGGAGGTTAGACTATAGACTATTCTATGGTAACAATTGACACATTATGCAGTAATATTTCGGATGCAGCATGTATAAAGACGGCATTAAAACTAAGCCTGCTTACTATCAAAATTACGGTATATTTGAGTTTCAGAGCCGCTGCTACTCAGCCTACTTCCATAAATATGACGTCATCAGTGAAACAACCAGATGACTACATCACCATCCGATTTTACTTAATATTTTGACAATTATTTTTATCTACTGGGTATGATAAATTGAGTTTGCAATTTCATATCACAATTTACGTATCAAATACTTAGTACAGTACCTAAGAGTACCGTCTACTGAATGAAGAACGAAACGTATGTGAAGTCTTACAATTTCATTACGCAGATTATTTTCGGCCCATATAGTTTATTCTTTGTACTGATATATTCAAATCCGGGATGAACGAATGATATTCGTAATAACATAGCTCAATCGAACATTGTTTGAACAATTCTATACTGTATAAGTGCCCTTTAGACTATCTGTTGTCCAAATCAAAATCTACAATATCGTAAAACAGAAATATTTATTTCTACTATGTATGTACAAGTACATAGTTTTCATTGTTATTATGACACAATTTATATTGTTTTATTATGCGTATAACTGTAATTTAACTAATCTATCGGTAATTTGTCTTATTAAAGTAAACGACATTCCTCACATTAGTAGTTCCTTCACTAATAAATACATTATTATCTCGTTCTTATGTAAAAATCTGAAATGTTGAGCTAGTATTGCTCTTTGGAATACATAATACATTGTTATATTTATAGTTAGTGACAGATGGTAACACTTGCCTGTATATCATGTGGCTATGAACGGACAAAATAATGTTAGGGTACAATATAAATTATTTTAAGGTACCTTAATCAAATCTGTGCACAATATATTCATTCCTACATACAATTTAAGGTCTCTTTATTCTAATAAGAACGTATAATACTTCGTTGCGCGTGTTAAAACATTTGGTAACTTAATTGACATAATAATATCCTAATTTAATCTGTAAGTACCATTACCAGTTCTCCCGCAAATATGTGAGAACGTAGAAATTTATTTAAATTATATATTTACGGTAAGTATTCGACCACCTCCACTTTTACAAATCGCTGGAAGACGCGTCAGCCAGTTCCACTAAATTAATCGTACTAAATATCTAATCACTAAATGACTCAAGAATTATTATGAATAAAATCACATCCACTATTTTGGACACATTGGAAATTACGAAAATTAACTAACAATTTCCGGTTACCGTAGAACCTTCTTACATAATACATGCTTAAGTAAATATTCGTGATTTGTCTACAACCTAGATATCGTTTTCTCGTCGACTACGACGGAGTTGCAAGCGAAGTCGACGGTGAACGACGGTAGTACTGAGTTGACTAGAGTGCGGCATTCCTCCATGACGGCCGGTACCAATTCATACGTAAGGTCCTTCTCCCTGAAACAAATGCACAAAACGTTGTAAAGGGAAATACTAAATTCGGTGTATTGTACAGACTTGTAACGGGTAACACTTAGTGTTTGCTTGACAAAATGTGTTATTTTAGGAAGCCTGTCTGGAGGTTAGGATGACGATTGGTCTTTCCAGTCGCTAGAAAGAGTGAAAATTTTTTGCATGTTTCGAACGCTCTATCCTGAATATAATAAAATAAAGTATAGCACAGGGCAAGCTTTATTATATTTTCAAGAGTATTTTCTATAATATTATTTACTATTTACCAGTTTTACTCACATGTTTTCACAGGAATGCCAGATTTTCAAACAGAGCCCTAAGCCATGAGCTAGTAGACCTCTACAATACAATAATGATTCTCATTTATCTTACCCTTTCCGCTTGACGAGTGCGTCTGCAGCGACGAGTCCATTCAAGCAGTTGGCGATGGCTTCCAGACTGAGACAGTATGGATGCGCGCGCGCAGACTCCACGCGCTGCTGCACTAACTTCAGAGCTAGCTTGTGCTCACAGCTCGTGTGCTACGTACACGAAAAGTGGTTAAGAAAATTGTAGAATTTTCGAGACTGCAGGAGGTGCACTGCCGTATTTTATAGAACACTCACGATGTTATGATGGTTACATATTATCTGAGTACCTATATCTATATATGTTATATAATATGTAGAAGAGGCTTTGACCTGCAGTGGGACAGTTTTTTTTATTATTTATTTTATTAAATGCTTCAGTACAGTTGTGGTCAAGGCAGACTTAATGCTTTAGGCATTTTCTACCAGTCGAACCACACAGTTTTATTCAGATTTTTTAGTTTTGTACTACTGTCAGTTTGATACTTTACAACGCCTAACCCGATCTAAGGATGATTAAAGATTACTTAAATTAGGATTTAAGCTATCTTTAATTTTTTCTCAAAGTACGATCTTGGCTATCACTTCTGTGCAACCGCCATTTAATTATATAACTAGGCAAAGGTTCTGTTGGCGTAGTATATAAGACTATAATTACCTCAGTGAGTAGGTCCGCGCACGTGAGCAGCGTGGTGAGCGCGGGCCACGCGGCCCAGCGCAGCAGGCCCTGCAGCTTGCGGCCGCCGCCTACAGAGTACTCGCGGCCCGCGTCGGATATGACGCTGTTCTGGACGCAGTACTCCAACGCTCGGTTGAATGTCTGCAACACACAGTAGGTACCTTAAACTAGGTGATCTTAGGAGAAGTAGGCGTAATTTCATGTATCTATTATCAGCATCAGCCGGAAGATGTTAAATGTTGAACAAAGGCCTTCTCTATAGAACGCCGCAATCAACTACAGCTGGCCATTTGCAGCCACCGGCTGTCCTCAACTCTGACGATATCGTCGATCCACCATGTGGGAGGCCTGCCAACTCTGCGTCTTCTATGTATGTATCATACATACAGGAAGCCACACTTTTAATTTACATACATAAATAGCCTGTAGTCCCCGAAGGGTTTGTGTTGTTCTTATTCGTCAGGTGTCTACAGGCGCCATATTGCTATATATACTATACCGATACCTCACAATAAGTGGCGAGCATCATCAAATGCACACTGGTTTTTCCTGTTGTTGTCATGTACCAATATCAGGCAATAGGCTCCCAGCTTATAAAAGTAGCACAAGCCTAACTACACTTTTACAAACTATTATAATATCGATTGAATCCTACGTCATTGTTCACGGTTCATCGTTATATATTTTACTTACGTCAACCTCTTCCGTTTCTATGTGAAAGAATTCGTGGCTGAGCAGTTTTCGTACGCGGTGGTAATCGGCTTGCAGAATATCTGGAAATAAATAATATACTTATCATCATCATCATCATCAGGCGGAAGACGTCCACTGTTGAACAAGGGCCTCCCCCTTAGAACTATATACTTATATGGAAGCTCATTTAATGTCGTGACCGAATTTTAGTTACGGCGGCCAAACTTAACGTAGACTAGCGAACTACGCAAGAGATACCTATTGTATTCATGATTATTTTTATATTTTCCCACACTCATCCGATGTGATTTATATGTCTGGAGAGATCTGACACACTTGCTAACTTAGTAACGCATCTGAATCGGTCAACCATCCAAAGATAGACACTGCTGCTGTCAAGCGCTGCTTATCCTTGCAATTCACAGATGTGCGCGGTACGTAAAAATAAAACTAGAACTATAATGAAATAATAATTTGAGAAGGTCGGAAGTATGGCTCCCTTACCCCTGGTCACCGGCTCGCGCTGTACTATGAGGAACACGATCGCCGGGGGCACGATGTAGTGCAGCACAGGGTTCACGTACAGCTGCAGCTGCACTATAGGTACTGCCACCACCATAGTGGCCGCCTGCAGGATATGGCCTGATGACAGGAGATAATAAATATCCATTAAAAAAAAAGACAAAATCATCCCCTATTTTTTCACCTTGGAAGAAGTCATTTTTTTTCTATAAACACGACGTATATACTTCCTAATAAATTAATTCAAGTCTGTTAAGTTCGCTAAGTTCATAATACGTAAAACGACTTAATTGAATACAACTTAATAATAAAACTACTTAAGATCTCGGTAGCTAGGTGGAACGTTGCTTTTTTTTATTAACTTGTTGATTGTAGAATGACATTCAGACAATAGTAATGTATACTGATTCAAGTAACGACAGAGCTCAGAGGCACGGAAACAAAAACTGCCTTGAACGTGATCTTTGAACCCTTAACAATAACGTTTATAATTACTTAGTTAAATTTAGTAGCAGTTCCGACAACATTATTCATATATTTCAGACTAAAAGCCAAATAGTAAGCAACAATAATAATATGTACCTTTCATTTTCTTTTTATCATCATTAGACAGATCCGTCAGCACTCCCGATATAAGCCTTAATCTTCTGTCCTTATCTAACCTCATCATTTTCCTGTGCACCACTAGGATCCTCTCCACACTGCTTCGCACATCGTTCTCAAACACCGACCCGCCCAAATTCCTCAGTTCCTGGACCATCCAACCCACTTCTTGTACAACTTCCTCAAATTCTAACAGTTCGTTGTTCATCACACTCTGCATTAACACTAATGATAGAAGATTCGAGATAGTTGCCACTGTGTTCTTCTGTTGGAGGCTGATGACGTAGTCTGCGATGTTTTGGACTTTCTTAAACTGGTCGGGAGTGAGCTGCTGCAAGTCGATTGGCTTGAGCGTTTCTCTGGAGTGCGTGGTGTCGTTCTGTAGGTACTCTCTTACTGATAGTGGCGAGCCGAGGTTTATGTATATGTTGCCAAAGTGGTCGTTCAAACTGTGTAGCGCTTTTAGGAAGCCCTGAAATTAAAATTAATGTTAATTAGAATTCAGTTATATGCATCTGCATTTTATACTGAACGTTTATGGTTATATTTTAACTATGATGATCCTACTGCAGGGCAAAGGCCTCCCTTTAATTGTTTTTCCTCCCTATGAGCTACTATGGTCTTTACCCTAGTTATAAGATAATACGAAATAGGCACACGAGTTTGTATTTGTCATAACTTTACAAATGTTGCTCGACAAAAAAATTTAAAGCCCTAATGGTAGGTAACCACACTAGTCAATTCAATACATGTTAGATAAAGATCCTTTACAGGTGTTTATCTGACATTTCGATAATTTTTCGTCCTTCACTTGGATATGAATGTTTAGTACCTATCTATCTGAGATAGGTACTCTATGAATATTGATTCAAGTGAATATTTGCTGGCACAAAATCTCACGTTTGAATTAACTTTTAATAGAAATGCGTGACACAATCCAATCGAAATATAATAAGTTATTTCTCAGCTAAAATCTTAGACTTCAATCATCCAAATCATCCAATGGTTAAAAAATAAATTTATTCTTATCCATCAAGAGAGCCAATTGCCAAATGTAGGTAAACACAACGTCACATTTACAAACTAAATGAATTATATAATGCAATACGAAATGCGGCCCTGGAAAGTCATTCACACCTAATCATCTGAGGACTAAGCACCAACGTGTAATTATTTTTAAATGTAGTAGCTTTTAAACCTACACTGCCAAACACGAGCAGGTCATCTTATGGGCGTCACGTCCCCGAGCTTAGGGAAGAATGAAGCTGATGAGAGTATGGTGGGTCACGTGACCACATGTCTTAAGGTGGGTCCAGATCTGCCCAGAGCCGCTTACCACCTGCGCGCGACATGTTAATGAAATGTGGAGAGATCTGGGCACACATTTAGAAATTCAGGGCAAAAGGTAAACAATGGCAAGTTGCAGATTGACGACCATAATAAGGCTATGGCTAGTTTGCCTTCTTTGGACCAACGTCAATATTTATCAAACTCAGATCCGTGACTACGTCACACCACGTCGGTACACAACGTTTGGAAATGTGATCATAGCTAATTATCACACTACTAAAATGAACAAAATCTTACGTTTCACAAGTCTGAGTAAATACCTTTTGATTCACGGTGACAATACATTATCACGTTTATGCCTATACTTAGCTTATCGCGTAATCGCTACAATCTTGTTGGTAGGCTCATTTTAAATTTAAATGCGATAATTATCATAATAACAATAAGATTAGGTATACAAGGGCCATATTTATAACTATGGGTACCTAGCTACTGCGCAGATCAAATAAATAATCGTTCACGATTTCCATCTTCTTAAGTACTTAAGTGGGTGGTAGCTTATAGTGCACTATAAACCATTGGCCAGTATTGTTTAGACGTATACAGGAAATTAAATTATGCAAGGAGGTCGGCAATTAGAAAAGTATGTCATAGACGCGTCAATGTAGAGTTCTGTGCCTATTGCATAAGCGAGCAGGTAACAGGTTATATGACGTAACATTATTAACACTTGGCTGTACGTTTAGTGCCGATTGTCATTTACTTTTTATCGTATGATATAATAGTGATGGCTGACAACTTCGTGGATAAGATTTTGGTATTCTTTGCTAACAGCCTTGTTAATCCTGTACCTACGCCACAAATATCTACATAATTATTATCTATTTGTAATATTATTATTATTTAAAAAACGACGCCTCTCACTAGGAGTATTTCCTGTATCGCGGATGCGTTTTACAAACAGAAAAATATCACAAACACATATGTACACGGCACAAACATCTGCGCAACCTATAGCGCAGCAGTCCATTCGCTTAGCTACTGCGCTAATCAGGTCGTTTTATTTCACCTTAATGTCTATATGTTTAGGATCCTTATTTATTTATTTAAAGATATCAATCAAATGCTGTAGCTATAGGATTTGATTAATATTATTTTATGTCGAAAACTATTACCTATTTACTGCATACAACCAGTAGAGGCAAGCAATGGGGCAAACATATAGGCTCATTTCATTTGGTTTCAGAATAGCTATTTTTTTTTTAACTGCCTGTGTTGTCCCACTGTAGGGCAAAGGCCTCCCTTTCATTCTTCCACATTATTCGGTCTTGTGCTAAGGTAAATGAGTAATTAATATTACATGTCCTCTACCTTTACGCTTCAAAATATGAAAACACCTAATAAACAGTTATCTTACAACTGTCAAATGAAACTATATACCTTCACCTACACACAAAATATGGTTCATAGAAATATACGACACAGGTGGTCGTATATCGATTTAAAGATAATTTAATGTTCCGCACGCGTACACAAACACCTTGTTGATACGTTATCGTTTACACAACTCGGGTCAAGGTGTTTCGACGCATTGGTTAATGTAGCCGAAATAACTTCGGTCACTTCCTGTTTGCAAACCCTTGGGCAATCTAAAGTGGCGACTGATAAAGGGTTTTTTTATCCAACTGTATTTATATTGCGGGATAGAGACAGTGTTTAACGACCCGGCTGGCGCAGTGGATTAATGCTGTGGATCATAGGTCAAAATGATTTTATTTTTTTAAATAGGTTTCACAATGTTTACACTAAATTTTTTAACTAGATAGAGTCGATTTTTAAGATGAAGTTAATATTATTTTGTGACGAGTCCGCGCGAGGATATTAATTCTTGCCTGAATGACGCCCCAAAAAACGCATCCCACGTTGCTAGAGAAACGAGTGTGGGGCAAAGTCAAAATAATGCAAAAATCCTGCTCATAAAAATATTTGTCCCAGTTTCATGTTAGAATGCGGTTAGCGCGGAATATATACGAGAAGATCCGTAACAATCTGATGATGTAATATGAAAGTTCTCACACATAGGATTTTTATCTAAAAACTCATACCGTGTTTGTAACACCAATAGGTAGGTTAACTATACTAGTAAAATTTGTAACCTTGTATATTTAGGTGTAAGAAGCAAGTAATTTTCTAAACTAACTAACAAATCTTTAAAATGTACTGTTAGGATGGACAAAGAAAATGATGGATAAATCCAGGGAAAGACACGAATATTATACACGCAGGCGAGGCCTTGGGCTGAACCTACTTGTAGAAATATAAGGGAATCAGTAAAACTCACCCCAGTAGACTCCTTAGGTTTGGGCACTCCGAGATGTTCGTAGGCGAAGAGTGAGTGTTCCATGAGCCGGTCGTAGCTGATGTTCACGGGGACTATGGTGACGTCACTCACCTCGTGCGAGAAGAACGGGACCAACGTCATCGATAACATACCTGTTGATCATACGGAATTGTATTTGGGAAATTGTAGTGATATAGGATCTGCCCCCTTACCACGACGAACGCTTAAAACAGGGCCCGGAGAAAACGGATACCGTTGAGAAAGCGAGATGCTCTGCACCTAGCGGCCTCTCGCTAGCACAACGATAAATGTCCTGCTTTAAGAGGTCACAATAAGGGGGTTGAAGAGGAAACTGCATGATTCCAAGAACACAAGAATTTCAAAAGAAAAGATCACTGTATTACTATAATATAGTGATTTTGTAAGGAAAGAGATCGATATATATTGTTACGTGTGCGAAAAAGAGATGAGCTAAAGGTGACCTAATTAGCCAAATTTGTACGTACCGTTTTCGAAAACGTATCTAACTCATTTCCTTTATAATATCAATGGCGTAACATTTTGACTGCCTAGTTGGTCTAGTGGTTGCTAAGCGCGACAGTTGAACACGAGGTCCTAGGTTCGAATCCCGGGTCGGGCAGTGTTACTGGGTTTTCCCATTATTTTTATTTTATTTATTTATATACAATACATACATTTTACATGGATAGATACAATGACACCTGAGGTCCCAGAAAGGGTAAATAGAGCTTTGCAGCTCCAAGCTTGGTATACAATGTGTTTTTTTTGATATCCCATAACTCTAGGGTATGATTGAGACCATATCAAAGAATCAACTGGCATATGAATTATGTTTCAATCATCCTTTTTTTTGTTTTTTTTTTTTCATACAAAATAATTCGACTAAGGCACGATTGTTATTGTAACACACCCTTACGTGAAATATGACAACTCGCACTTTTTTAGCTTTAAATATGAATGAATTACTCGTATTTATCAATGAAACTTGATACCTAGACACATCGAGGCCGGCCGAGCGTCTATTTTGTACGGTAAGCAAAAAAAATTAGGATTGATGATATCTCCGAAACTATGCATTTTTGGACCACATATTCTAGGAGTTTTAGTATTATTTTTACCTACAGAATATAACCTTAGAGTTATGGGATATCAAAAAAAACACGTTGTATAACACAATCACTAAATATATTGAGGTACTGGCTGCATTTAAAACTACATTACATAGACAAACATAAGACACGCATGTCTTACCTCCATAATTATGTGAGAATAGTGCAAACACTACATTATGTTAACAACGAAGTACCAGTAAATAGTTTTAACTATTGTATGCGCACAAACACTTGCGATGTAGGTGGGTATATTACAGTAGGTAATCACTATAAACGGATTAGCGGATTAGAATTTATTTGATGCCGATCATAATTTATAATGTGTTAGGTGTTCAGTTACGTCACCAACGTACCAGGTACCTACCGAAATTTAAATAAAGGTTTAACTTAGGCGATGGCCACACGGTATAGACGTAAGACGACGAAGACGCGTCGCAGACAGGGTGCAGACCTTGGCCGCTCTCATTTAGTTTCATACAAAATGTATAGTAACGTCGCAACGCTAAACATAGAGACGAGACAGGGTGCAGACACTACGCCCTACGGTAAAACATTTGCAAGGGCGGGAACGCAGGTGCGGACGGAGCGAGGCACGGGTATCGGAACCACTGTCCTTCGTCCCCGTCTTTGTGTTTTAAAAAGTCGCGACGGCGCCCCATTTCTGTGTAGCTAACGCCTTAGGCTTGTCGATAGACTGATGAATGTGATAGTCAAATTACTAATTAACATACCTCATAGGTGGATAATTAATTAGATATCTACGTTTATCCATTGATGAATTTAAGCCACTAAATTGTATTTTTAGGCATAGTGAATCTGTTAAATACTCATTACAATTAATAGGCGGATTGAAAGGGGTTACCATTACCACAGCTATTACTAAATCCTTTCTTTACTGAACTATTGTCTATACTATTTACCGGACTGCACTTGAAGAGGAGTATGTGCTTACTATTAACGACTGTATGTTATGTGTGTGTGTCTCTATGTGTGTAGTCTTCACTGATAGTTAATTTACAAAGGTCTAAGATTTGTCTTATTGATAAAAGTAGGTACTGATGATACTGGATTCTGTGGTCTCTTACCATATTTAGGAGGCATACTCTTATTGCTCCTACTCCGTGTGCCTTCAAGGAAGAACTCGATAGGTGCGCAGTGCTTGGCAACGACAGTGCGCACGTACTGTTTGAGGGTAGCCGCGTACAGCGGATCGCCGGCCAGCGTGCGGCGAATGTAGAACGCACACGTTTCCCTCATGCGGCGCCCTATCACCGCCATTGAGTAGAAATCTGGAAATACAGCCCTATTGAACTGCTATTGTAACCAACTACTTACATTTTTAAGTAAAAGCTGCCTTTAAGACATGGTTTCAAACAACGGATATAGCTTATACATAAACAACGGTTCACTATTGCTATGGACTATGTATGGATTTAAAAGAGGTTTGATAGTGCTAAGTATGCTTAATAAATAAATGTAGACACTATAGTTAAGTGAAGAAATATCACATTTGTTTGACACAGAAGAATTAACTACAATTAATTAATATTATGCTTATGCACTTAGCACATAAGTGCGACAAGTTGAACGTCCTACTTACAAACACAAAATAAATACTATAAAAACAATTTTACTTTGGTCTTAACATAATGGCAACAGATAAATCAACTGCTTGCATGATACAAACTTGGTTCTTAGTTTTATCTACCTAATTAATTTCTAATCTAAGTATTACAAGATTGTGTTGCTGAGGAGGTTGTTACGCCGTTTCTTCTACCCAACTATAGCACTAGGAAGCAATGGCAGGTGGGTGCTTTATAGCCTTTATGTAATGACGTCATTAATAAGTCTACTATTAATAAATATTTAATAAAATCTTCATTGTATAAGCTTATAATATAATTAAAAAATATAGGTAAACCCCAACACAAAAAAAGGATTTAATATCCACCGGCCGGCACAGATCTTCATAAATAGGTAAGACCCATTTCAATCACATCAGCTTTAAAACAATAAAACTGCATCATAATCAGTACATTAATTGTTTAGGAGCTATAATGCCACTGACAGATACATCAAACCTGCCTTTAGGCTGCCTGCTATAACACTCCTATTTTGTGTCAGGGTTATAAAGGAATGAACATACCCATGCCGGCAGCCACCGCTGGGAAGTCTATGTCATAGTGGTAGCACAGGTACGTCATGAGGCAGAAGTCTGCATAACTCCTATGTGTGGGCAGGAAGAGTACTGGATTCTTCCCCATTGTTGATTTTAGCTAAAATCATGTCTGTATGTTAACTTAACTACTAGCTTTACTTAGTGTTAACAAAGTATGGCCAAATAATACTTAATAGATCAAAAAATTAAATACATTTTCATAATTTTAGAAATCTGAATCCCTTACAGAATTTTTAATGTTAAAGCATATTTATTATTATGCTAAAACCAAACAATCAATCAATTTTTTATTCTTATTAGTAAAGTATAATATTTAAAATATTATTTTATCAACACAAATTTAAATAGTTCTCACATTCAATACTGCAGCCTCATTGACAAACATTTTTATCTTCATCATGAATGAGATCTTCAAGAACACCACCCCCATCCATCGGATGACATGCACCTTCTTATCTAAACCCATCTCTTCAAGATAACTCTGTACATCTTGATGTAACTTCTCTTTCTTTGCACCGGTTCTTGAACATTCCTAAAGATGTTAAAACAATACAATTAACATTTATTGTTGCCTTGCTTCACACTTCTAAGCTAAGGCTAGCTTTTAGATTGCATTTTCTTAGAAGAAATATTATATTGCAGCAGGTCACTCAAACATTTCATGTTGTAGTGAGAATTAGGCTCTCCAATATAAAACTTCTGACGTCTACTTTAATCACATATAGTAGGTGACTACAAGATAAATAGATGGGATAGAGAACAGCAGTCTTAAAGTTTAATATAGCCGAATTTTTCGGTGAAAACTCATTGTGAATTATATAATAGAACGGTAGTAGTCGTTGTTATTAAATATACTTACAGATTCTATAATGGAGTCCAAATAAACGGAGCTGGCAACGATGTCTTTTAGGTCTTGTGGAGAGCAGTACCTGTCCATTATCAAAGTTCGTTGTGGGTGCCAATTTCGAGACATAAAACTAAATATTCCCGACTGAGTTCTCCTCGGCTCTAATATGTCAACAAAATCTACTTGTTCACACATTTTCACTGTTGTTTTAACGAATTTTATCACAGAAATTCAACACATTGTTCAATTACTATTGAAATGATAGGTTAAGCCATGAATTATAGCATATTATTCGTCAAATATGGCAATTAATAGTCAATTATATGCGGTATTAAACGTTTTGTATTTTACGAGAAATAAATAGTTTTATAAATAATATCGCTCCGATCTACAAGCCGACCGCTCACTGTCCCGATGAAATAATTACTGACATTTCACATTGACAACTAAAATGACAGCTAACATTACAGTTTTGACAGCAAGCAGCATTCACAAACTATAGAGGCTACTAAAATCTCTTCTACATCTTTTCATGGGGTTCACGACCGTTTTGGGTCATTTGTCTGCTTATGATGTTTTGTGAACAGTTCGGAGATAAATCTATTAAAATTGAAACAAGTGATTATAAAATGTGTCGTAGTCAGGTTGCAGGTTCTAACCCCGTCAAGTATCAAGGAGTATCGCCGCACACAGTGCTACTACTGCGGTGAGGTCGGCCACCTTGCCAAGTCATGTGCCAGGGTCCCGCATTGCACAGTGAGGGGAAGGATTTGGCATCCCCTGAGCAGAGTCCCCGGCCACTGGGTTGGAGGACCCACCTCATTGCATTGGCCTCCACCCCGAAGTTCTGTACCCCGCCACACCTCTGGCTAATAGTAAAGTAAATCATCATAAGAGAACTTGAAATTAATGATATATAGTAGGCAACCCAGTGCGCCCAAGCGTGACGAGGTTACGCGTGTTTGTTCCTTCTCGGTCGGAAAAGACCTTTTCCCTGCTATAAGTATGTAGAAAGGTTGATATTATGCTCTGGCTTTAGTAACTATGTAGTTTAATTATTAAGTTTTATGGATATAAATTAAAGGAACGTACACCCCGTCTAAATAAAGGTCATACAATTAATTAATAAAAACTAGTTTTTCATACTACTGGTTTTTATTTCATGTAGAAATTTATTCAAAATCTTATACCTACACATTTAGCACCAAGATATTTTCAATAATAAAGTCTCCGATATTTTTCAAAAAAATATTGTACATTTAAAAATATAACCAGATTTTTTTTAAACAATATATTTCCAAACTTGATTATGGCACGAACTCGAATAGAATTAGTAAAAATATATCAATAAAGTAATTTAGTCAACTTAAAGTATTGCCAATATATAAAATACACATTTCAAAACTCTTTAGGAGAACATATGGAAAATTCTTGGCCAAGTGTTTAATCCCTGTAAACACACCAGGCAAAACAAATATGTATTCATATTATATTTGTCACCTGCCTGTAACCATGTTACATATTATAAAACTTTATTTTTTCTTAACCTAGTGCAAAAAAATATTTTTATTCATAATAAGTATAATACTACATCGTAATCAGCAAATTAATATCACAATTGTTAGCAACTAAACATCTTACGAGAATTGGCTCAACATTTTGCCCGTGTTATCTACGTAACCAACTGTATTGCGACACAGATGTTTTAGAACGTGGCCAAAAAGGAACTAATCCTATGGAAAAGCAGACAAAATTGATAGTTTTTTATAGTTCCAAGAAGAAAGTCTCACATTCTCCATTCACTTTCATAAACATCCGTGTCTGTCGGTACAGAAACTAAACAAACACTTATTATTTTTTAAATCCTACCCTAAACAACACCATGTCTCTTAAACTTATACAGAATCTTTGGTTGCAAAGATCCATTATTCTTAATAGCTATAGCTATAATATTATGAGGATTTGGCCAAAACATTTAGGCTTGCTTCCTACTAAGTTTGCTTACACACTAAACGGAATCTTTTACAAATAAAAAAATAAGGTTTAGAGCATATAAACTGGAGTTAGCGATATGCTAGGGTTTTGTTTGTTTTTGTAAGAGAATTAATAAAATAACGCACACTTTAAAACGTTGCTACAATAGGAATTCGTATAATGCCTAGGAGTAAATTAGCAGGACTAAGTACAAAACGTAAATATGTAATACTATTTAGTTTATCACTATTATTTGATCGGTTAGCAATATACACGAGATTTCTTCTTTATTTCATTATTTTATTTAATTGACTCCAAAAATACGCTGACCTATACGATGGGCAGAATAAACTCTTATATGTAAACTCCTGTTTAATTGCTCTATGGTCCAAGAGTAAAACAACACGATCTACAAAAATATCACATTTATCAGACGTCACATGGAGATAGATATAGGACTAGCACGTTCGCTGCCGGGGACGAATACTCGGTCTATACGCTACTACTCATCGTTTTAATACATACAATAACAATTTATAATCGTTACTACTTTGTGACAGGAGACACTAAATACACGTGGACACATAATATCATTATGATAATAACAATAGCACGGGTAGTTGCACAATTCATGGCCGAGTACGAAAACGCTTTATCTCTGTTTGCCGAAAACGACATAATACTATTTATATATAGGCGGAAACGAACGTGTTAGTGGGATTTAAATAAGTTTATGTTAAAAATATATTTTTAAATACAAGCTTTTAAATCAGCTAGGCTCAAGGTACTTGTAAAGAGGAATTAAACAAGCCCAAACACGAGGGGGTGCGTCATTTCGTTACAGTGTTCCTATGACCACCTTTGACTCCATCATCAGACCAGCTTAAAAGTACCATAATATTGTATTGTCACCTAACCCACATATGTATGCAAAATTTCATTTCAATACGATGTCACAAAGTGGTTCTAATTTAGATTGCAAGATTTGACCTAAACAAACTCACATACATGCTTACATACATACAAACATTGCAAGTTAAATAAAGGCTTGTAAAAAACACAAGATCTCGGGATACCATCAATTATAATAAGTGGAATATTTCCACTGTATCGATTTTATCGAGACAACGATAGTACAAACTTACAAAGTACAAAAATACCTTTACAGTTCTTGGACAACTGCTTAATATGGCCTTACCCTGACGACCTCTGTATAATGGTGTCAGGGGAACGATACCATAAACACCATGCTAGATAGGCGGGTTGGTGATAGCAGTTGATACGACATTCTAGGTATAAACGCTTTTAGGATACGTAATTTATAAAAATTATTGTATTTCATTATTGAATGGATGCCTCTATCCCTCCACATAAAAAGGTCCTTTCCGTTTCCGATTTCCTTAAGAAAAAGTGGGGGGCTGTAGTTTATTGGGACTGCAAGCCGGTGCAGAAATCTTACTTCTTCTTCGGTTTTTTAACGTCTTCATTAGGTACAAGTTTCAGGCCTTCCAGCATAGGTGTAATGTTATCGACTATTTCTCTGCACCTCTCATCGTCGATGTTTTGCGAGTCAAAGCCGTGGTATGTGCCTAATTCACGGCATTTTTTTATATACATGCGCCATTTGGCGTCTTTTTCGAGGCACAGTGGGTTGCCAACGATTATAACTTTTGCTTTGGCTCTTGTTATAGCAACGTTGAAACGCTAGACAAACAAAAAAAAGGATTATTAATAGTCTATAGACAATGGTAAAATACGTTGAAAATCTGGACGAATGCAAGGTTGAAAGCGTATTGATACGAAATTTGTATGGTGTTATTAAAAAAAACAATAATCAATCTTATAAGGTAATACAGGAAGCTTACTTTGTCGTCTACCAGGAATCCGAGCTGGAACTTAGCATCGTGGTCGAGCAAGTTGCAGTTTGCGCGAACTGTAGATATAATGATGATTCTCTTCTCTTTTCCCTGGTATGCTTCTACAGTCCCCACTTCGATTCTATCATAGCCTATATCGCTAAGTAACTTCTTTATTTGGTACACCTAAAACAACATTAATAATTAAATAGATAAAAAAATAAATTAACTAAAAACTGTGGAAAGGCTACTAAAATTACATTACAGATAAGTAATTTAGTCATATCAACTAATCGCCCGTCCATTGTTGAATGTAGGTAACCTCTTCCCCCTAAAGAGTGAAATTTAGTCTTAGTATCAATAAAAAAGAATTCAGATGATCATAATATTTTATACTAAAATCGGAGTGTCTGTTTTTATGATGAAAAAGCTTTTTACTTCATGCGTATGATAGTATAGCGATACAGTCATTTGACGACAGCGATAGATAGACGGATTTTTACAGGACTATCACTGGCAGATAGCTCACGTTATAAGGTCTGGTAAAGGGTACTTTGAATTTCAGACATATTTCGGGTTTTGCAGGTAAAACAGCGAAACACAAGAAGTTCGTGGGTTAAAGCTTTTCCACGACGACAGGGCGGATTTTGACGGGACTTTCACTGGTAAACAGCTGATGTTAAAAATAAGTTTTTCCGCGGGAAAAAAATAAAACCCATAAAATTGTTTGCAAAATGAATTTCAAATAAGTAAATCTGCTTACTGCTGTTACGTACAGATCATTTTAATCGAATCCGCGAAGTCGCTGGTCACAGGCATAAATGAGTAAAGTTATCGTTCCTAGTGACGTTCTAAGAGGGAGGCCTTAGTTTAGCAGTGGACGTCTTTCGGATGAAGTAAAGTTACAATCAAAGAACTGCTGTAACTGAATTGTTTACTACCAGTCTCTCACCTGTCTGATGTAAGGAGTAACAACACCAATGTCCTGCATCAGCACGTTGTGTACAATTACCAACCGCTTTACATATAGTTGCACTATTTCACACTCCATCATGTTGAAGTAACTGAAATAAAAAACAATTTGTAATAACTAAATATGCGAGGTTTAAGTGCGTTTTCAGAAGTATATTAAATAAAAACTTTAAAACATTGTATTGTATAATAGCAAAGTTACAAGTAAGAACTCTATTAAAAATTGGTATGATGTGGGGTTTGGGGTTCATTTTATGTGGTATCAGCGTTCAAAAAGTATACTCCATGCAACGGTACGTAACTAATTAGAATAAAATAGGCAAGCTCTTCGTTTTCTTACCTAGGTGATTTGCCAATCTTCTGTTCTTTGGATAGAACACCATGGAACACTACAGCACGGCTGTGCTCATGCTCCCCTAAAATATCGACGTTACTAATGGTGTCCTCTTTGGCCAATGCCTGTAAATCACATATTCCACAATTATAAAATAGAAGGGGAGGTTAGACAACAGTTCACATATGGTATATATGAGGATATTATAAATTAGTTTGTCTTATTCCCAAAGTCATGTTGGTATTGGATACTAACCCGAAGCTGTCCCTTGTAGAATAGTTTATCAGGTATCTCCAGAATGTCGGGGTTGGACCGGAAGTTGTTCTTCAGCATGACAACGTAGTTGGGATCGTTGCGTATATCGCTATACAGTGGGGACGAGGACTTCTTCAAGCGCTCCATCAATGACGTCCCTGTAACAATACTAATTGTTTAAAATCTTCTTCTGTTTAGATACTAACTCGTAGTCGCTTTGAACACGACGAATTTGATTAGTTTTTACCCACGACGGAACTATATGCGTTTAGGGCTCACCCTAAACGCATACACCTTCTTCCTAACTAACTCTCAACTTAGTTTGTGTTCTCAAGTATGACTATAATCGACGTAGGATTTAAAAAAAAAAAAAAATAGTTTTTTGTTTCATGTAGTACAATATATGGTAATGTATGCAAATAACCATAAAATCACAGCGGTTACTAATACCATACAATCTTGACACACCGCTTTTCATCTATAATATATGCTTCGTCGTATATTCCGGATAATATTATCGTTAAGACATGATAAATAGTAATGAAATAAAATGCATGTATTTACTGATATTTGCAAACAAAAATATTTTGACTGGCCTACATGGCAGGTCGTACCTAGTCCAATCCTTGCAGCATTACTCGATAAGACGACGGGCCCCAGCTGTTGCGGGTCCCCGGCCAGCACCAGCGTGCCGGTGGTGGTAAGCATGCCGCAGATGGGGATGAGGCACGACGGCTCGCTGGCCTGCGCCGCCTCGTCGATGAACAGGTGCGTGATGTGGTGCGGGAACTTTTTCAACACCATGCTTCTGCACGAAAGATTACATACATACTATAATTGATGGTTTATTGTTCACATAATAGTTATAAATCCTTATACACAATATCGGGTATTTAAAGGATGGCGGCGGTTTTATCAACGTTTCAGTACGTAGTATTTACCTGGCAAACTTTGCAGCGTGCGAGAGTGTGGTGACAACAATATTGTAAGACATAAAATCATCAATGTCAACATTCTCGAAATTCTGCCGACACGTGCCATTGGAAAATCTGCCAAGGCATTCTGGCAATGATTCCCTGAAATATCACATGACAACAATAAGGCATTTTGTTCTAAAACTGATTACTTTTATAGCAAAAAATGTTCTTAGATATAACTCGTTAGAGTTTTAATCATGTAATGCGTACGTACCAATTCCTGAACTTGGAGCTGGCTCGGAGAATCAGTCGCTCTTCAGAAAACATGTGAGTGTACCTAATAATCATAGTGGCCACATGATCAGCCGCCATATTAGAATCTGTGCACACCATGATGCGGTTCCTTGGGTTAACCATCACCAGCTGAAAACGATATCTGTGTCACTTTGTGAAGTAACAAAGCTAATCTTTTTTTTGGAGGGAAGTAAGGAAAATCGTAGTTATTATTATTTCGTTGGCAAGACGAGATTGACAAAAGACGGGATATTTCATACAGAATTAACTATTGTTTCATAAAAACGATTTACACCATTTACTGTAGCTAGCCTTTGAATTGGTAAGATCATATTATAGTCATCAGCATCATCAGCCGGAAGAAGCCAATGTTGAACAAAGGTCTCCCCCTTAGAACGCCATATTATAGTATACCACGAAAATATAGAAAAACCTTAGTCTCACCTGCAGTACAGCCTCAACGATGGTTACAGTCTTGCCGGTACCGGGCGGCCCGTGTAGGAGGTAGGGCGCGGTCCCCGAAGTGCCTGACACTATACGCTCTACAGCACAACGCTGTTCCAAGTTCCCCTCCACCAATGGGTTGAAGAAACTGACACAATGAATTAATTGTTTCAATTTAAAATGATCTGACATGAATTCTTAAACAATGGTTAACTGATCAAGGGTTTCAAACGTTACTAAAACCAACGTGGAATCTAATCTATGTTGTATGGTAACTAAAAAGGAAACCTATGGATGAAGGCCCTGGTAATAATTCAGTTGTAGGATACCTAAATGTATGGTAACAAACATGTAGCTTCACGTAACCACTGTTCTTATTAATGCATTGTAAAACATTTAAATCCATCATAAGTTAGTAGCATAACAAATACATATGACAAAATAGCAGATAAGGTTATTTGCTAATTGGTTATTAAGGATGTTAAGAGCCAGGGAAAAACATACATTAATGCAGTTCAGAGTAAGTTAGACCGACTTAAACTAGTTAATATTAACACGATACTCCAAAAACGTCACAATTAAAAAAAAAATTACTTAACATAAATGTAAAAATGCACAAAAATCACCAAATATTAGGAGTTAATGATATTAGGTTATTGAAGGCAGGAGTAGCCATACTTGAACACAGGTAAGTAATTAGCAACGTACAGCACATGAATAGTTCCTTCACTGACCTAACGTTGCCTGTGCACCAAAGCGAATCTCGTACCGAATCTGAACCTGATCGAAAGTTTACGTTAATTATTTACATACTGCACTGTTACAATATTATTACTATCGTATTAGTGATATGGTCTCTTACTAAAACAATGTTTAAAGTCAATATTACAGATACGTAATGTTTACGTTGTTCTATTTATTATACAAATCTAATAACATCGTGTGCCTATCCAATTATCGCTTTCTAGTAACACAACTTTTAGTTATTTGCATTAACCTATCTTACGTAAAGTATTGTCATGTTTACTACTATTACTAAAACAAGTTCATGTTGTTCTATATTTAAATGAATATCCTATGGTATAGTAAGTTTTTTATCTTTTCTTTCAGAACAATTCAAAACTGTTCAGAAGAAAAACCAAAAGTGATCATGGTTTTTTTGGTTGGTCACCCATGTTTTGCAATTGTTTTTTTTTTTCATTTAAAACATATGCAATTGTCGTTGGATCGTTAAGAACTATTGCCTTTTCACCCTCCAACAAAATTCTAACCAAATTCCAGGTAATCCAACTGAATATCCACGAGTATTTAGACATTTGTACTTACTCGATGATCGGCTGCACTGCGTTCATTTTCTTGTTTTCCTGAGGGAAGACCCTCGGCTCGTGGCCCTTAGCCTTCACCGAGTGCACCGCCTGGTGCATCCGCTCCAGCGGGATGCGCGACATAAAGAAACGCACATCGAATAACCCTTCGGCAGTGTAGTACTCTGAGAACCTATAATTTATTATACATTTAGTAGGCGCTAATCGGTTTAGTAGGCACTAAACAACATCTTTAAATGTTATAGATAAATTACACCCAACAGAACAAATGATTATACTCATCACACAAAGATTTGTCCTGGGTAGGAATAGAAATAACGACCTCCGGTTTAGCAGTCAGGGTCACTAACCATTAGACCAACAGGCCAGTCGGTCCATTGTATATGTAGGTATTTTAAAATATAAAGCGGAAGTTTTGGATATCTTTTAAAAAGTATTGTGCGAGGGAAAGCGAGTCTTGTCAGATTTTTAATAAAAAATTAAATAAACATTTCAATGAGTTGAAGACAACATTTAACCTTTGAAGGACTACTAGTCATTATAAGTAAATAATATGATACAAAGTAACATTAATGATACAAAGTATTGATGGTATGTACTTACACTTGGTTTAAACCGCCGATTAGTGCCACATTCTCATTTATTTCTTTGACAACAGCTTCAAACATAACTTCTTCATTGTTATGTGGCTTTATGTATAAAATATCTCCTACAAATACAAAAAAAATAATTCGATTTTCCTGGAAGTAAGTAATACTCGGTGGCGTTGCTGAAATCACCATCTCACTGGCTACAGCGATAGAAACAAATTTGGGAATATAGGTCTTACTAAAAATATAATGAAATTATAAGTGTCAAACACTATACAATTTGATAAAATAGCAATAACTAACTACCTCTCTCCGACTAACGGTGATGGAAAACATCAAGAGGTAATCTGGATTTAATTATCTGAAACCGCCAAACCGCCACTGCAATAGGCGCTAGCTAACCAGCTAGCGTGGTGATCAATGCTCAATCCTTCTCTATAAGAGAAGAGGCCTTTGCCCTGAAGTGGGACGGTTAATACCTCTCCGACAAGACAGTAGGCAGTCAGCTTTGAATATTTCCAATGATTCCCAGTTCTTTTGTGACCACTTTTGCCCTTAATTATGACTTTATCTATCATGTATAATCAAGGGCCCTAAATATGTAACTTTTATGTTTAGTAATTATTTATTTATTCCATTCATCTATCATTATTTAATAATTAATAGTATTCGATTCAAGACTTAACAATAATAATAATACTAACCTATAATCAAAGAAGGTCTCTTTTCGCCGAGGCCGGGTACTTCTAGCACATAGCAGGTGCCATAAGACATATGATGCTGCCTTTTGATGGTAATACCAGACATGTTGTAATTCTGTAACATTTAGTTGTTGTAAGCAATCCCCGTAAGACATACTATATTAAGTTTTGAAGATACATCAATCCATACAAATCATAAAATGCCTTTGCTTTTTAGTGATGATAAGCCAAATGTACCAAAACATGTTAACGAAGCATAACAAAGATAAATACAAAGGCTCGAATATATTCAATAACAGAGCCAATTACAGACAATTTACTTTACATGAATACTTACTAACCTTTATATTGTTTCGAATGACAGTTTCTTCGTACCATAAAAGATTGTGGAAAAATTTAATATAATTATCTTTGGTAACGCCCGTGAAGAATATTTGCCTGGAAATGAATAAGTTTAAAATTAAAATAATAAAGAAAATTTGAAAAATGATGGCCGCGAACGGGTTTCGAACCCGCGATATTCGCCGATCCGTGGCGTAGCTCTCCCAACTGAGTTAACTAAGCTGGCTACGAGCGAGATTCGAACCCGCGATCTTCGCCAACCCGTGGCGCAACTCTCTGAACTATTGTGTATCCTATGTCGAAATGATAAACCTAAAAGCATTAGAATGATTTTTGTACTTATTTATTTATTAAATATTCTTACAATAAAACTTATTTAATTATATTATGCATACACTATATATGTACTAGCATAATGCCCCATAAAACTCTATACACACAATAAAACATGACTAGACTTAGATACTAAATACATACAGTACGGATGGGTAAAGTATGGGAAACTTACATAATATCAGCACATAGCTCTTTTTCAGCCTCGTCTGCGAACTCTGTTACCTTCAAGGAGTTAGCAAATATCTTCTTGGAGTTCTTTGGTACAAGGAACAAGTCCGAACATTGTCTGTTGAGAGAAAATATTCAATACATTCGTGCAACAAACTATTAGTATCATTGTTTAAACCTAAAAACTAAAGGAAAAAACAAAAAAGAGTTAACTTTTTATAATATTTAAGATTTAGTTAAACTCATAATATTGTGTAGAATTGTTATCTTACAAATTGTTGAACATTGCCAGTCGTATTTGTAAGCTGATCTAGATTGAAAAACTGAAGGTCGTTCTTAGCTAGACATAACACAAGTATTGTTTTAGTAATGATATTTACTTACTCAACCATGTTGGATTTATAAATGTTTTTTGCCCACACAGTTTTTCCTGCATATGGACTTATTACTTTGTCGTGCTGTGTTTGGCTGCCTTCGACGTAAACCACCTAAAATGTGTTATTGAGATTCAGTAAGTATATTCTTACTCTTTGATTTTGAGGATTTTTTTAACACTCTGTATACCGAAACTAGGTATTCAATCATAAAGGAAAGTTAAACAAGTCTCCCAAAAGTCTTTTACGGTGATAAACCAAAATGAATCATAATCTCACTGTAAATATTTAAATGTTTACAGTAAAATATTGTTAGGTTTTTCGCCTAGTACCTATGTAGCTTGGTAAAATTTAATTATTTATTAATATGCCGATGACATAATTATATAATGCACGCGAATAGTAGGCTAAAGTAAAAGGAAGTTTTGCTAGGAATTAATTGTAAAGTGCACTTTTAAATCACATTTTACCAAACACGTATCGTACCATAGGTGTTTAAGCTTCTTAGACTCTAGACAAGTCTACAATCATCATTACGCTAACGTGATGAAGTAAATTGTACTACAATTATGAATAGGAAATCGTAAACATAACAGCAGTAGGCTCGCCCCTATTCAAAATAACTTATGAATTAAGTTACAAATATAGTTGTAAAATATTAAAAATATAATTATTTGAAATAACTTATGTGGCGAAATGTGGATGCACTGTGCACCTCTGCCTACCCCTTCGAGAAATACAGGCGTGATGACATGTTTAATAGTGAAGCGTGCTATCCTTATTCCGAGTAAAATGTATCCCCCTGTACTAAGCACGAGCCAGCCAGATGGCGCCTGCCAATGATCTAAAGCAAGACCCTAAATATTTAAATAATAAAAGCGATCCAGCTGCCTTTTTGTATTCCCCACCTAGCAACACACAAAGCCGAGTTACGAACCCTACAGGGGGTTTTCCAGATTCCCCTAGTCGGATTACTGTTTGAGGTATTGGCTTTAAATTATCATGGTCCTGCCAATATGCCCTCTGTGAAACTTATCTAAATAAGCACTTTTAAGAACTAAAATTACATGAAGAACTATTAAAAATACTTAGGAGACTATAAATCTAACTTTAAGCAAATAAGGTATCTAAGAACTTAAAACGACCTACTCTATGTGATTTTGATGTAATACTTAGTACCTTTAATAGGTAGGTATGCACCTATAGCTAGAATGAAGTCTGAACTTCCGAGCCGACGATCGATTGAAGGACTGTTATAGTCGTGGCTAAATCAATACCTATTATTTATTTACGTCCATGCAGTTGTTCTTTATGGTCTCAGTACCTACCTATACGTTATTTAGTACTTACAAAGCTTTATGGAAGTAGTAATCACAAACAATTTTAAAATTATCATATTTTGTATTCCGATTTGTTTATCTAGAGCGTCTCCAGACCACTTTGTTTTTCGAGTACAGCAATTAGTGTATAAACTCTTGAAGATATTTAATAATACATAGTAAAAAACTTCATAAATAGTAGCCGCAAAAATACATAGATGCATCTAAATGCAGAAATAAGCAAAAAGTAGAAAAGTTACCTATTATACAGACTTACATAGATAGCTAACGTTCGTAATATTGATCGATGACCACTTATATGAACCCTTGGCTTGTGTTGTTAGGGTGCCTAGAATCAATACTTATTACTTATTTAACTCCTTAGTGCATGCACTGTACGAGCATTGTACGAGACAAGTTAATGATGTTACTCACTGCGCCCATTTTGTATTTTAGGTTGGAGCACTGGTTTTCAAGCAGGCACCAATTATTTTAGAAATGGGCTCGCCGTTCTTGTCTCTAAAGTAGTCGCTAAGAAATTAGTTTTATGTCTATTAAAGTCCCGTAAATATACAGGTATTTGGAAATAATCTAATCTAAGCCCTATATTTGCATACGTTCACAAAATAATAATGGTCATGTCACCGTTGTAAAATGGGAGACCTATTGAATTCGGCGAAACACTTTCGCATTTTGTACTACGCAGTGGTTAAAGGTAATAATAGCCATTACTGTATGCGGCGATAACAACATGTTAGCAAAAAATCTTTTGTATAGTTTAACCCCAATGTAACCCATTGAATGAATTAATACTTCTTATTATAAAATCCTAACAAAAGGGTCACCTTATTAGAATGGGACTTAAAACAGGCTTATGGATTTGCTTGCATATTATATTGAAACACAATTCGGAAATAAAAGGTGCTCGAAAGCTGAACATTATTACTGGTCATACCAGTTTATCCACAAGATAATCTACTGCTAAATTTACAGGAACACAATGTGCCCATTATTTGCACATTGAATGGCCTTACAAAAGATTTCAAGCGGTCATTGGTCAGTTACATCGAGCCGGACCCCACAGCCAGACCAAATCAAAACTGCAATTATTAGTCGCGTCGCGGTCGTCTCGCTCTCTGAACTATATTGAAATATGTGTCTTGTTAAGGGACATCGAGACGACTGAGAGGGAATTTGCTAGCGGATGATATCGTCACGAACTAAATTGCCGATAACTGTTTTAGTTATTTTGATGCACTTATAAAGTTTTGAATAGTATGCAAAAGTAGAAGATTACAACAGCTATTTACTTTGAGATTAGCTTATTTTAAACGAATATACTTTCAAACCAAAATAAATGCAAAATAATTAGATTAGTGAGCAGTTGTTTACTTTTTAGAGCAATTAAAATAATTTGAATTTAAACGACACATCATCATCTAAAGGGGATGCTTTTGTTCGATAGTGGACGTCTTCCTGCTGATGATGATGATGACGCACATGGCATAAGGAGTTGCATCTGGCAACAATGGCAAGGGAAAAAAAAGGTAATTACGTCAACGACAAGAGCTTAGCTATTTATTTAAGATAAATATGGAAGAGCTAAATATTTAAAGTGACCTGTCACTTTAACACGACTTATCCGAAATTCGTAGACTTCGAGTTCACATTTTTACCACATTACTAAAAAATAGGACTTGATGCTGCAGGGCCGCTGTAAAGTTAGCCTGTTTAGGAAACTAGATGTAAAACGTTCATAACACTTCGAGACATTTCCGTAAGAACACGCCAAAACAGTTGTGATAACACCTTCTCCTTGCTTTTTTCCTCCCTCTCGTCTCATAAGACTGTAAGTTTGAGGGTATAGAAATTGCACCACTGCTTGCGGCTATGTGCACTCACTTGTGTTGGTAGGTACCTACGTATATGTCCTTTAAATAATACCCCCTAGGACGTCAGCTAACCTCAGTGTAGAACTTAAGATGACAGCGCTACACGTAACCGAAATAGGTACGATCCGGAGGACATAATTTATAAAATAATAGTAACGGCCGCACATGCATTTACTTTACAAAATTTCAGCGATGCTTGAGATAAATTATTTACTAACGTTGTAATTATCGATAAATAGTGACGCAACCTTTAATATGCTAATTCTTTCGTAAAGTGAAGCTGATCTGAATAGACACTTGGGCAATAACAATACCGAGGAATTGACTGCCACTTCACTGGTTGACATAGTACATAGGTCTTTCTTGTTAGTCATAATCCTCCAGGCTGCTTGCGAAATAAAATTAAATTCTTCGCATCATAATTACGAGTTGAACGAACGCACCGATGAGTGAAAAGAGCAATGTATAGAAAAATACCGATATTTAAATATTGGAAAGATGGATTTTTACGCGCCACGGGTTCATACAAATTATGCTAGAATATGGCATGACAATATAAAACAGGGAAAGAAAAAGAGCAATAAACACATGCGACTCTTACCGAAATTCGAAACAAACTAAGATGACAATAAGTTCGGCCTAGCTTGTAGACAACAATCGAAAAGGATACACGTACCTTTAGTTTACCTGCCTTGCGATCCCTAACAGTTTTTTGTACCAAGGGATAAAGTACCATACAAAAACAATGTCCACGTGGCTTTAATGATATTTTAAACACTAAATTTGGCCCGGATCTAATAACATGATATTTATTGATAAATAGCACTTTAATTGCCTATTAAAAATATTTTTAGCCATAATAATTATGTAGCTAAAATAAGGATATAAATAGGTAATTATATACCTACACGTTAATTTGTTTACACAATAGTTATATTGTAATAATATTACCTATTGGATTGACACACCTAAACGCCAGCCCACACCGGTAACTAAAGCGTAAGTAAGTTAAGTTTTTTCATACTTTACAATGTGGCTAGCGGTGTGAAACATCTTCAACGAAACTTTACGAAATTAGCTTCGAAGTATGGCCTGAGGTTATTTGGCATATGGCATGAAGAAAACTTAAAGGAAGTGGTTTTAATACACCGTCTCCCTGTACAATGTACATAATTACATACAACCATCTGTTGTTACCGTTACAGCAATACAAAAAAACATATGAGTTATTGTAACCATTGCTAAGTGTTATGTGAGGAGGTACAGTCAACTCAATAATGTGTTCTGCTGTAAGTTATGTTTCGGTAATTCAAAACGTTCGCGTACTCAGCGACCCTAACGCTTGATTGAGTCGTCAAAGGTTTGCCGCTTGGTACCTTTGACGACTCAATCAAACACTACGGACTGGTGTCCTGCTTCATAGAATTTATAAGGTTGATTAGACAAAATGATTATGTCCGGCATGGGAGCTAATTAACTATTACCTAACAGTTAATACCAACGTGAATTCTTGTCAGACTGTTGTCTAAGTGCGATAACATAATGAACGCATTAAGCCTGGGCCGCCTGGTACATTTTGTCGCTTCCCGCGTGATAATATTAATGACCCTGTCCTTTCACATAATACATCTATTGTACGATACACTGATGTGATTATTTTCCGTGTAACATGTTATGCCATTACAGCCAGATCCGGATGCAGGCATAGCTCACTACCGGTTTTTAATATCAGAAATACAGTATAAGATGTAAATATATGACAAATGAATTTCATAGCCGGAACGGAATAAACAGTGCCCGAGATCATCCCTAGCCTACGTTATCTAGACACGGTTGATGAGTAAAGGTCAAATAAAATTATACGGTAATGTATGTTAACCCGACTTTTGTTACCTCATTACTCCGTTGTTTATGAACCGATTAGTGAAAATTATTTTTTCATGTGAAAGAATTTTCTTCTCGATGGGACCTCCTTTGATGATGAACTTTCGAGATAAGAACTCCTTATAAGATCATATAAAAACGTCGTCAATTTGTTGGGGGGAGGAGTAGGCGTACGTCGCCCCCCCGCCCCACTTTATAAGATATAAGTATATCGTGTGAGGTCGTTAAAGGGCTTTTATCGAAATATATCAAATATTGGTCTCACAAAAGTCTGTAGGGAGATGACTCTTATTATAACATCGTCATGATAAAAAATCATGAAAAGAATAAATAAAAAACGACTTTAAAAACTCACGAACTCAAAGGCGAAAATATATATATATTTGATTCACTTGGCTTTACATAAGCAAAGTGAAAGTCGGTGCCAAATCTGAACACTCAATAACTAATTCAGAGAAACATGTACTTTATATGAGAATGGTCTCATAAGTGCTTTGTTATTAGTTTCAATGCTAAAACTATTAGCAAAGCGAACGCATAGGATTTGGCGCCGACTTCAACTTTGCTCATGTGAAGTGAAAAAATAGATATTTTTTTACTTTTGAGTTCATGTTTTTGAAGGCGTTTTTTATTTTCTTATTAAATAAGAAACAATTATAAATTAAATATTAGTATACTTTAAGTTAGTATCATCATCATCATCAGCCTGAAGACGTCCACTGCTGAACAAAGGCCTCCCCCTTAGAACGCCACAAAGAATAAAGTTAGTATAGTTTTGTTGAATTATTTAATTTAAATAAAAAAAAATCAAAGTAAATTGGTATCGTAGGCCACATTGATAAAACAATGTGATTAGTACAGTGTGCAATTTCAGTTCTTAGGTTTAGGGTTTGATCCACGCATACAAGTTAATGCTTTTATGATAAAGAAGAATTAATAATGTGGGAAGAAGAAAAACAAAAGAAAATATTTTTCATAGATTAAATTGAATAAACATTTGTTTAAAGGTCTTAAGGTAATAATTCGATTACAATTCTATAACTTACCATTTCCCTCATAATGATAACACTTTCATTGGTATCTTTCTTTTGGAAGTAGAATATTATTGGTGTCTCATATTGTCCAATTTGAGAGGAACTGAATTTCACAACAATTTCTTCTAGAAGTTTATTTCCTGTAAGGCAAAGACATATGAAATATTTCAGCCCATGCTAGTCTATAACATCCCCTCTCCTTGCTTCTGAGGTAGAGGCCACTTTAAGATACTTGCAGTTTTTAAATCATGTAAATATTGTTGAACTTTTTAGTTTTGTTTCCTCTGAACTAAAACCCAACCTATTTAATGTATTATTATTTTATTTTATTAAATTAGAACAAAGCCATCCCCTTAGAACACCATATTTAACACACAACAAATGCTTTAGTTCAACATTCAATGTCTTGCGTCTGATGATGATTAAATTAGAAAAATCTGTTTTAGTTACGATGTAAAGTGTATAACTTTGTCAACTTACTTGGTGGCAGAACTTTTGGTGTACAACCAATTTTAAAACTATGATCATTCATAGTAAAGTTAAAGTGTGAATGCACCAGTTGGATGAAGGCAATGTATATGTATGATGTGCGACTATCATTACATATACGAAACTTGAATGTCACTTCTTCACCGGGTCTTGCCTGTCAAAGTAATAGCAATTTAATATCAGCATGTAATTTTTTCACTGCTGGAAGAAATCTTTTTTCACAGTAGAGCATTGCATAAAACAATTAATGACAAACTTGTGGCCAAGTTTTCTAACTGTGGGACCACAATTTCTTATAAGCTAATTAAGTTTATTATTTTATTTTAAGTAAATCTAATAAGACTCCTATTGGATAAATAAATAATCAATGGATAAAAAAGTATTAAATACTCAATATTTATTTGTAACAAACAATAATTTATTTTTTCTGTCTCTTTGGTCTGACTATATTGTTATAAAGAGTAACTTAGGCTACATATAATTTTAAAAATATTAGGGAAAAAAATAAAAATGCGACTGAAATCGCAGGTAACAAATTGTTTAACTTACTGAAATATTGATTTTGCCTTTTTTGTGGTCCATGACGAATGAAAAACTTGATAGTACATCGCACGATACTGTTGCTAATCCTTTTTTATGTTGGACAAATTGCGATCTGTTGAATAAAAAAAATATTATAATTTCTTAAGGATAAATTTGATTATTTATATCACAAGAATTTAATGTTTGTTTTGTATATCGCCATAGATTAACAAAACAAAAAACACCCGAAACAAAACAATGTTATCTAAACAAACAAAGACTTACTTGTTTTGTGCAAATTGTTTTAAACATCTATTTTTCACGTGTAATTCTGTGATAAAGTGTTCTGGCTTGACTTCCTTCTCACAACACACCTCGCATTCCATTTTGAAATTCTTTTTTTTAAACTATCTGTATCAATAAATATTTTCGGCACTAATTTAATGTTTGAAAAAGAAGCAAATTATCTTGATTTCAAACTACAAAATTGACTAAAGGTCACAAAATTTGAAAAGGTAAGCTTTTTTATTGAAGCCGAGCTTATCTAATGCACTCATAATTAAATCAAAGGTAAAAACAAAATAATGGAGAAACGAATGAAAGCTTGGCTTGCCGGTAACGGGTAAACTGATACTGGGCTAACTGAAAGTGTTGCCAGATTATGTTTATAAACGGATCGCTGTGAAACAGTTGCTCCCTACCAGCAGTTAGCAGCCCAGTCGAGAAAGTATATTCATTTGGTAAAGCTATTTTAACTGTTATTTTTAACGAATCTGGGAAATTGTGAAATGTATTGAAAGGTAGCAAGTTATGATTATTTATAAAGTACGTTTATCTACAAGATCAAACTTTATACGGTAGCTCTTTGTACGTGATAGTAAAAAATCTGCTAGATATTCAATGACTATATGCTATTTATTCTTTAATAATTGTTTTGACATTACGATGGAATTGTTAATAAAACATAGTTCTCTACTTAGCATACCTGTCCTGTCCTGTTTAGTTTGTTATATTTCTGGCTAATTTATGCCAAAATCGAAAAATGTATCTTTTTGCACTAAACGGTGTTAATTAGATTATTTTAACCGTGGTGTGAGTAATTAAGATAGATTGTGAAGCGTATTGTTTAAGGTGTTATACAAATCTTAATATAAGGTGCAATAGACGAATAAAATAATGCCATTTAAAACGCTGATACACATAGATTGCTACTTTTTACGATTATCTGAAAATTAAACTATGTATTAAGTACGTCGAGGGGCCATCCACATCCACAAAACTACATATTGCTAAGAGCTCAGTTTTATTTTTAATTACTTCTAAATAATAACAATTGTTAAAGCAAACATATCCCAAGCTTTGTGACGCTAAAATCAAAGAGGTAGTCGACGATGACCTGGCAAAAAAATTCTTGGTAATAACAAATCCGTTGAATTTCGTCAGAGATGTTCCTGGATCCCATTAAAAGACGAAATCCAGCTGCACAAAGGAAGATTCGCTTTTTCAATTAAAACAATTAGAATTAAAGTGAATGCTCGATTTCGTGAAAAAAAATGTGATTTCTGATATTCATTTTCTCCAAAACAATATATAATGGAAATCTTTTATTTGTACATAACTTTATAAACAATATATTTGGTTAGGCCCATAGAAACCAACAATCACCACATAGTTAGAACTCAGATAAAATAAAAAGTTTGAAACTAGTTGAGCAGTGTAACCAGTCCATTATATTATTAAATGTATAAATAATTGCACTTTAATGTTTGAATAAATTAATGTTACTTAATACATAAACGGCAAATGAAATAATTTTAGGCATAAGCTTTGTTTCATGAAAAACATTATTCAAATAACGAAATATAAGTTAACGTTTATAACGTTAGCGTTATAGCGCTATTTTCACAACGTTATAGGACTTAATTATTAATTTAGTTGCAAAATAATATTGTTGATTAATTTCGATCTAAAGTATTTGTCGCTCGAGTAAGTTCTATTCCCAACCTATTTCAATATTAATTTAGTTGTACGCAGAGATAACAAAGTGTACTCTATGGTTGGTGAGCGGTACCTCACAACTAGGTATTGATTTTACTGCGACGATATTTTTATTTTTAGTCTGGTAAACTTAATTGATAAGGCGTTTTTGCTAGACGCCGGGGATTTTCGCTCGATAGTTTATAGAGGGCACAGGTACGAGATGATAGACAATTGATATATAGATATAGGTAGGTACCTACTACAATACCTACTGTAGATAAGATACATAGTTACTTTATTTTGTAGAGGATTACCAATTACACTTTTCCTTCGTCACAAACTTTGTGTTTGTTAGAATCTCAATTGAATTGAGATAATCTGATAATAGATTGAGTAAAAGTTCTTATTTTTGTTATGTTTAAAACTCGTTTCGTAAATAGATAGACTAAATCAATATAGTTTTGTTGATTTAGTCTATACTATATTAGGAGAAATACTTTGATGCATAATTTTTAGTTTAAATTTTTTCTTTCTCTATGATGGCGAGGAGGCGGGATCGCTATTAGCTCTATTCCGCCAGCCCCGCCGGCGGGTGCTGACAGTCCTGAAAAGGGCGGACCATCGACTTTCGTGTCCCCCTAGAGGATGAAGGGGGCTGCAGGTCTTCCACGAAGGCTAGTACAATGCAGAGGTGGTTCTCCCAACCCATCCCCTCACCGTCTTCTCTTTTCACACAGCGCTTAGCGAAGAGACTTTATAAGGCCGATGTAGAAACGAACGCACACTTGTTCAGGACATACTGTCAGGGATTCTACTCGTGCCGGCTCTGGACTTAATGTAAGAAGAGTTCGCTGGATGGCATCCGTGTTAAGTACAATAACATATACAGACTCGTAATCAGATTAGCACCTTATTGTAGCGCCTCCAGAATGTTTGCAGAGGCAAGACTGAACACGTGTAATGCCACCCATAGAAGTCGAATCCCTAGGTTTATGGCCCGGGATGGTACGTGCCATAACAGAATAATTAAGGAACTCGCTGATAGGTTGTGGGCAACTTGTACAAGTTCCATGTTTTAAAAATGGTTAAAGATAGGTGCGTAACCAAATGTAATGTATTTAAGTTAACTTTTAATTAATTTTAGTTTAGAATTTAAAAAAATAATTTGTATTATTTGTATCTCGATATTTCTTCTCGGGCTATCTACCATGTAGAACATACCCGGTCTTTTAAAAGGCATACTTGGGGACACAGGTTCAACACGCAGAGGCCCGTTGAGAATTATGATGTGAAAGGTAATGGGACACCAGCTAGAGACAACAAAGCAGCCATGAAAAGTACCCAGAAGGTACAGGACTATTGAGAAAAAAATTATATTAAAATGATTTGGTCTACTGTGTTGGGATGTTTGGTGGAATTGTTTTTTTTAGTTTATATACTGAATAAAAACGGCGCCTGCCTTTCGACATAAAATATGCAGTAGCTGTGACTCGCCGCTAGATGGACCCCCTAAACAGTCGCTATTATAGGCGACAGGAAGCAACATCGGTGTGAGTGGCTAGGGGTGTAGAGCGAGCGGCCCCGGTTTCACCATCGCGCGTCTCGAAGACTCGGAGCGGGTTTCCCCGTCATTACGCCATTAGACACTTCCGCCCCCGAGCATATAGCTCTGGCGACCCGTCTCTGACCAGCCAACAAAGACAAGAAAGAGCTGAGAGTCCTACGGGCGCCTCTGAAGAACTTCGCCGCTAAATAAGCACCAGTTATCAACTGCGCTGTGCCTCTCAAAACCACGAAATTGTGTACTGACATTACACGATCACGCCTTATATCTTCCGAAAAATTGGCAGAGGGGTAGTACAGTATTCTCACATTTCGCCAGTTCTTTAATAGGTACCAAATTAATCTGCTGCTACTAAGAGTTTCCTAATGGAAAAGCCTAATAACACCTAAATACGAGGATTCAATAATCAAACCTCATGTAACGTAGTCGTGCTATAGATGCGACAACAAGGTAATCACAGTTCTTTGTCTGAACAGATGCAAAATGCTTATCCAAGTGTTGGCCGGATGCGTTACTTTATCTCGAGTGCTCTAGACCGCGCACAATGCATCAGATCAGAAATAGTCGACTTATATAATGTAGATATGAAAACAAAGTAGGAATTTAATAGTTTTAACGACACGCTGTTAATTTTTTTATTTGGCCTCTTGCAAATTTGCGCGTTGAACCTAAAACTGGTTGACTGGACTAATATAAAATACATGTTGTATTCCTTTTATATTATGTATATTTTTTGACGAAAGTATCGGATGATTTGGATACTCAAACAGGCAGCAAGAAAATTAATTTGCCAAACTTATTTGTTTTTCTTAAAAAAGTACTTTTTCAAGCAAACACAATGTAAAGTCTCATGCTGCTGAGATTTTTTATCAGCCTGTATTGTCCCACTGCATGGCAAGTGCTTCCTTTTCGAATTACTTAATGGAAAAACCTAATAACACTTTGCTCGAGCCTAGCTACCGCGCTTAGCGACCAGTAGACCAGCGTTGCATATAAATTTATATGGGATAGTGTAATAAAACTTTACATATGCTCTAATAAATAAAGTATTTATTCATCGGATATCGTATAAAATTATTATAAACTGAGATCACAATTAGGAATGTTAATCATAAAGTATAAAAGCGTAACAGTGACTAGAAATGAGATCATAAAGTCAAATTATAATGGGTCCATATTACAGGCTATTTCCGAGTTTAATTGCGGGCTCCTTCGAAGATGAATTTGGTGTCGTCGAGTTGTGCTTTGGAGTCGCTTCGTCGCCCACTGAAGGGGATGATCTGCCACGGCCAGGGGTTCTCCAGCCGGTACTCGAGCCCGGTGCACACGCCAGCACCCTTGTGGCAGTAGTAGCCGGGGGCGCACTTCTTTCCGTACATGTCGAATTCGCGTTTCTCAGTGCACTGCTCACGAGGGCCCTGTGGAAGATAATAAAGCTTAGCTTAACAACAGGGCAAGTGAAGTCGATGGATTCCCTGGTATAATAAATAACAGTACCTGGACTTACTTTATAAGGAGTTAAGGACAACTCAGCTTCTAAGTTATATAAATATTAACTTAACATCTATTAAACATAACATCACACCTGTATTCCCCGAAGGGGTAGGCAGAGGTGCACATATAGTACACCCACATTTACCCAGTTATGTTTTTAAGTCCCAATGTAATAGGGGGCGAGCCTATTGCCATCAACCGGGCACAAATCCAGACACTGAGAATGACGTAATGGAAAAACCCAGTAACACTTTGCCCGACCCGGGATTCGAACCCAAGACCTCGTGCTCAGCAGTCGCGCTTAGCGACCACTAGACCATCGAGGCAGTCTACATCTACTAGCTACTGATAATTGATCGGACTCTAAAAACGACCCGAGTATTTTTTTTCAGGGAATACCTAATAGCATCCTATTCCATACCGGTCTAAATACTATAAATTGGAGGTCTTATAAGGTTATTCAAATGTAGACGCACCCTGTAGCAGTCAGGTCGTTTGCCGCAGACTTCGTTGGTGTAAGTACCGAACTTGCATATCTTGTACGTCTTGTTTCCTTTCCGAATCGGACATTCCTCATTGCTCGCCATCCAGTGATTTGATTCCTCGCAGACCGGACATTCAATTAGTACACTATAAAGAAAATAAATTACATTCACTTGACGCCAATTTACATACAAAGAGGGCTCAGAAGTGATGCAGCGAAGAGGTTTAAAAATTCAAGGCTATAAATTATTAATTCTCAAAATATAATATACCTAGCTACTAAAGAATACTTGAATAAAAAAACACTGATGTGTGTTTAAAGATTATCCATTGATTATGCGGGTTAGTGCATTACTTATTCGTTTCAAAAATTGATATTTTTAATCAGGCAACAATTCGTATAGTATTGGGGGGTTTTTATTCCTCTGTTGGGACTAATTAGTTGTGCCTAATGAGTAATTTCTTATCTATTAGTAAGTAATAAAGATAATAATACAAAACGAGTCAATTAAGTTTTCTACAATATTTAGAGCTCACAATTTCATTAGTTTGTTGTATTCAGTGTTATAAACATTTAAACAAAATCGTTTTGATTGCTCGCCCTTGTTCATCAAATTACATTATGGCTATTCTGTTGGTCTTTAAGTTATGTGTACAATAAAGAATTAAGAAAGATATTAAAACTAGAGGTTGGAAAATAATCGTTAAATACATGTTTGAAATTGCTGAAATGCTCTTAAGATATAGAGTCTAACAGGATATTTATTGTGTAACGGGAGGAGCCTACTATGTTATATCCAGTTGCCATCGTATCATACCCTTCAACTGCTAAAGGTTCCTCTCTAACGACGAAGTTCCTATTGTCGGCGGGTCCCCGGTAGTGCGCCAGGCACGAGGCGAGGGCAACCGCCATGAACAGCACCAGCGAATGCATTTTGTCGGAGAGTTCTGAAATCAATCGTTGGAGTATTTATTTTATTTCTTTATCAGCCTACTTACACAATATTATAAGTTATAGGCTTGTACTGTTAGAAGATGTAGACTTAGTAAGAAGCTAAATCCTTTTTTTTTTTTTTTTTTTTTCAAACTTGTCTCTCGCAGTTAGCTCTGAGGGGCGAGACCTAATAAAAGGCCTCCAGCCAGGGAGCTAAATCCTGCTTTAAGTCGACATTTTATAGTAGAATCACTATGGAGTAGTTGCTTGAAACCACCACGATACACAGAATTCCAACTCAAATGTCATAGGTTGAATTCTAGTGTTTTATACTTAATCTTAATTACTTGAAATACTTCTAAAAATATGTACCTATTGTAAGTAAGTATTACTTTGTGGTGTTCATTAAATAAGTATTGATGGTACTTATTAAGCAATTAGTTACTTAGTTTTCCAAATAGTAAGCATCGTATTTTTCTTCCCAAATCCATTGTTAATCTGTTACTAATGAAGAATTTAATTAAACCTGACTGTTTATAACTCTTGTAATCTAAGTAAATATTACCTAATTCGTTAGCTTTGAGAAACATAAAACCATCTTAAACCACCTTCCCGTTCCGTGCAAAATTAATCGTGTTAATCCTCATATCAAGGCTCAACAAATAATTTAAACTTTTACCTCTGTAATGACAAACATCCCAAAAATACAATATGAACTCTTAACTCCAAGACCGCCGCATGATTCGTCAACATGTATATTAACTTACAAACAAATTAATCACTGGCTATTAATGTAAATCTATTACAGTTATTTTTATAGATCTCGTGCTCTCAGCATGAATGAGTAATGACGCAGTCTACTAGTAGAAATAGAGTATTCATAATACACGTAGACACAGTGGGCGAATGTGTCTGGCCTAGGATTCCTCGTTATGTATTGTAAGGAAAACAAGTGCCTGCCAGCTTTTGGGGCATGGTACCAATCGACTGCGATGAGGTGGAATACTACAAAGCATAATTTTTAATTTATTTCATTTAATTTGATATATTTAATCATGTAGGTATACAAGTAATAGTTTCTTATAAATAAGTGCCTGTAAACCTCAATTATTACTAGGATCAATTATTTTACAGTGTGCTGCATTCTAACATCTAAATGTCGTCGGTGAATAGGTAAGCCTAGCTTAGACTTAAGACACAACTGCTAAGTTAATTTTAATTACTTTTTTAGGGGTACCTTTTCTGTACTAAAATACAGATAGAGCAGTCACCTAGGAAGTAGGAACTACTTCCTAGGTGACTGCTCTATCTGTATTTTTTGTGTCCTAATGACATCAAAATTACACCCCCAATTAAGTCTTTCGCAGTTTATCTAAAACTATAGCTGAACCACACGCGTATAAAGGCTGAAATCTTCAAAGCATTACATACCTACTTGGTTCTGGTAAATTGTATCGTTTTCTATTAATAATTAAAATGTGCATTGTTTTTGCTACGTGCAGATATGAATTAGATATGTATCTTTAAAGTTCACGTGATTGCAAAATATTCAGAATACGTCACGTGCATTGAGTTTTCGCATATCCCCATTTACATCACCCTCGAGCTTCCGAATCCCAACCAATCAGTACTCTCATCGCGAAGCTATTTGCGAAACATTCTAAGAAGAATCATAACAATACTTCAGTGCCTACACGCCTCCCACTTTTGTGTTCAGATTAAAATTATGATAGAGTCACGTGTTTCCGTTAAATATTTGTAAATACATACAAGTCGTGGTAATCCTCACGTATGCATGTGTATTTTTGACAGTTTCAGTTTTTACTAAGGTTTCTTGCAATATTATGTTCCTATAAGTCCCTGTAAGTTTGGGAATGCACTCAATTTACATTGTGGTTGGTAGAGAAATTCGCGAAATTCGCTTTTATAGTAGGTGCTTGCATAATAATTCTTAGCTGGTTGACGACTCATGTTTAATTGTTTTTTGTTTCTCTTCTTCGTACCGGGGTTAACCGCCCTGGGAACGTCAGACGTGCTTAAGTCAGTACCATCACTCGTGGAATCACTCTACTTGCATATTAGTATCCTGTTGTACTTAATCAGATATTAGTTTAATACTGTTATATAAAATAGTGCTACGGAGAAGATCTCTATCAAGAAATGTTTAATTACTTCTTTGTTTTAGCTTGTTGCCTATAAAATATGGCAAATATAATTATCACAACGTAAATCCGATTTACGAGTCAGTGACATAGAATTAAATTTAAAAATAAACGTCATTGCAGAGTGACGTGGGTGCAGCTCGAATTGAGAAATCGGTGCGAATGTTCGTGAACGTATAATATTGCTGGCTATGTATTATAGTTGCGGTGCGGCGAGTGGTCGAAGAAAGCAATGCTTCAGCAAGCTATATTTTGGTGGTTTAAAGTCGGTTTGTCGCGGAGTAGATGTACGTCTGCGCGTGCGCCGCCCGCCCAAACGTCCGGCGTCCGATTGCTAAATGCGCATTCATGTGACACACTTCGAAGAATACAGAAGCAACTCGCCAATACAAACTTTATTTACGTTAAAAATAATCGTAAAGAGACTTTGATTCCTAAAGTATCGGTGGTGTTCAAATAAAAAACTTAGTGCTTTTCTAATTATTTTGTTAAAGTAATATTTAAGTTTAAAATGGGAATGATATCGCGAGTGCGAGGTCGCATTAGGAGTGATTCTTTCTCGAAGATTCACACGATCAAATCCAAGGATAAACTTGCCAATATCGGTAAGTACAAAACTTACTTCATCTGAGTCATTCAAGCCACATTTAATATTGCTCAAAACAATAGATTCTTGGATGGCGAAAAAATTAATACTCATCAATAAAAAAGATAATAATAGAAATTACACCTATAACATACTAAACTAAGTTTCACAATGGTGTACTTAAATGAGCTTTGCAAACACTAAGCAAATTGCAGTAGATTCTAACAGACCTACGAAGCTACGAGAGAATGTACAGTCTACAATAATGAAATATTCGTAGATAGCGGTTTATGGTCCTCGTTATACACTATTACAAAGTCAACCTTTATTTTCATTCCTCATATTTATTTCTGTTTTTTTGGTGAGTCATTTGTTTATTGTTAAATCCACGAGTATTTAACATGCGGAATAAATGTGTGAAGGCTGGCCTGCCGCATCTAGAACTGTCTTATTTCGTAAAACTAGAACTTTATTCTTTTCATCTGACTCTGGTATGAGGACCAAAGGATAAATTTTAGTTAATTACTATAGATGACCAGCTATTATTTTAAGCGTAGTCAGAATAAGGTCGTATTTAAATAATTGTATTTAAAATAAATACTTTCAAAAATCACTGGCCACCTAACTAATAATTTTAGAAATATTTAAAAATTATGGGAAAGATTTTTTAATCGACTCTCTGTTGTTTTAAAATAAACAAGAAAGAAAATAGCAGCCCTATAAAAATCATTGACCTACTGATGGTAGACAGTTTTTTATTTCATGTAAATCATACAAGCGTTTGATTATAATTGTTATTGCTTCTGCCTTTTGTGTTTCGTAGTAAACATTGTAGTTTCGTTCAATTTGATTGTTCTCCAAGTTTTGTTTTGACAATTTTATTTACAAACTGCGCGTTTGATTGGAATAATTATTTTCTACGTTAAAAATGTTAGTATCATAATCATAACCTAGATTTATTTTTAGTTAGTGCAATGAGAGGTTCCTGTATCTAGGTAGTAGGCACTGAAAATTCCTCTAAAGACTCGTCGTAAAATTTTACGACTAGGTAGAAGTATTTTTACTTTTAGAAATTAACGATTTGGCGAAATTTGGTACAAGGTAACGCTGATGACGAGTGGCAGAAATTTTCAAATTGGTCTTTAATTTTCCTTTCGCTGAAGAAGAAGTCCCGACAGTTTGTACTCCAGCATCTCACTGGATCGTAATTGTATCTTAAATAACGAGTGTAAATATAATGTGGCAGTGCGGTGACCGCCGCCTTGTGGTTTATGACCGCTAAGCGTTCGCTGACCGCACTACGTGTGTATGCACCAGCAAGCATATCGTTGCCTTATTTTTGCATCCAGAATGTGGCTTTAATGTGTGCTTGTTTAGGATTCTTTTTTGTTAAACCGTTAAAATAAATGTCAATCATTGAATTGACATCCGTTCGTCGCATTTCAAGTAACCAAGAACAGTCATTTTTATATAGAGACTACTAATGAGAAAAAATAAAAAGACAGAGTAGTCTAAAATTATTAGCTGTAATTGGACCAGAAAACGCAATGAAAACGAAACTATATCTTTTGCACCAAAATGTAATTCTTGCCTAAGTAATAAAAATATTGAAATGTTAAGAAACATTAATTACGCATTTCTTTTGCGAAATCATAAGTTTTTCCCTTTGATCCTGAAATGATTGTTACTGGAACAATTCGAGTTTTGAAAACTTTTTAAAAACCATACAAGGTATGGTGACGCAAAACATAGCAACGTGACTGGTTCAGGGGGAAACTCTTTAAGAAAAATATTTTGCAACGCCTTATTTTTCAGTGGCGTGGCGTCAATGATTTTATATTTTTAGAACGTTAATAATATTGTTTACTGCGTACCGACTGGCTTGTTACATTTCTTTCTTATTCTTCGCGTTTTTACGAGGCTTCATCTGGGGTTAGGTTTGTAGACGTACCGAAATAATGATTTTGAAATCTTATTGAAGTTATTCTTGTAATTATGGCAAAATCGTGCCTTTTTTGAGTTAATATAATTATTTTACACTATCAATCAATCCGTGTGATGATTCAAATATTATTCTTTGTCCTACTTACGTTATGATATGAGTTTTACAATAACGATAGTTCCTATATAATATTACCATATAAATAGACAATTTGAGCGTGGAAATTGACATGATAAATAGGCGCTCCTATTGCTATCAAATCATGTCTATCATTATGATTGGAAACATTAGTACTGTTCTAACATTATGATAGATTTTACTTGTCATCGTAACTACCTTCCCATATGTGCATAGCTTTGATTTCTTTTCAGTATGGCTTCTATCATTGGTGTTGCTCCTGCCCTACTGGGCACCGCGGGGGCTCCTGGTCGCGCTCGGAGGAGCATGGCTGATGGCCGCGTACACCTGCCTGGTGGTACCTGTGCTCATCTCCGCCAACTACAAGTACCCAGCGAGGTGGTACCCTGCCGTGGTCAAACTCGCTCAAGGTAAGAACTGTATACTATTAATACTTAGGTACCACTCGTTTTTAATTATTCTGGTCAGTTGAAATGGGTATGTTAAGGCAAGACTTCAGAAAATACTAGTGAATCGATCTTTATAAAATTAAGGAAGAGAAAAGGAGCGGATTGAGCAGCTTGCTTAGCAATATCACCAGCAGTAAAATGGTCCTCGTAAAAGAAAGCATATGTACCTATAACGTAGGTGGGTGCCCTGTTCATAAATAAACAAGACGCAAATAAAAAGCACGCAAAATGCACATTGTAATAACACACGCGGTGCCACATATCATAAACACTTGTTTGTATACCAACGACAAAGATGCTCTAAATAATAGCTGTCTAGTGTCTAGGCCTAGATCGAGGTAAAAGTAAACAGAAATCTGTAACGCAAATAATTTGGCATAAACATCGGGGTGTGCCAATCTCCCGACCTATGCTCCGCCCACTCTCTACTTCCAAGTTTTATCAACCGCCATTGACAGTAAAGACAGATCCACATTCCAAAATTTTGTGACGTGTGAAATGCATAATGGAGTGCAACAAAACACGATTGAATCACTTGTGGATCTAAGTGACGTGACTAAAAATGTTATCAGTGATTGTTCTGGCCATTAAACATCGAGCAAAAAGAAAATCTCTCAGTAAGTATTTATATAATCATAGCGGTACTGTATATAAGGTGTTATTTCTTTTAATAATAACTTAAATTACGTATGAAATCAACATCTCTAATAAAATTCTGCCCGGAAAAGCAGCGCTACCTACCGGTGCTCCAATTGTGTTTTTAAACCATCCAGTCACAGAGTCACAGAATTTCATCGAAATCGGCCTAGCCGTTTAGGAGGAGTTCTAAGGTGACAAATACACACACAGAAGAATTATATATTAAGATAAACAAACCGAAGAACAAACAACTCTCTAGTGGGATGGTTAAAAGTGGTAAAGGCGATAAGCTTTTGAATTTGTTTGTAAGATTTTAAGATTTATCTATGTTTGCCTAGGCCAATAAAATGTATCCGGCTTCGAGTTATTTCTATGATTATAGAATCAGATTTTGTAGTGTTATTGTTGTAATCATGAGTTTATATTTATGTAGGAAAGTCAGGTCATTGTCGAGAAGAAACTGAATGGGTCGACGGAAGCTGGCCGCCGGCCAGGGTGCGTGCGTCATTCTCGTTTACTTGTACTTTTCTGCGTCTAAACAACACATGTCTTGTATACAGACGCTCCCAATGATTTAATATTTCAAACCAAAGAAAGGCAGGTTCGGGTTGCCCCTCTGCGTTTTGTGTTCCGAGATTGAAGTAATAAATCTATCTAAATAAATCTCACGTCTTAGAACTCTTTGTGCGCACTTAAACTTTCAGCCAAAGTACTGCTACTTTGAGCAAGATCTTTGAGCTGTTAACAACGCTATATATTCTTCTCCAACGCAAGGTGAACCAATTGCGACATGTGAAAGCTAACAGAAATATTTCTGTTCGAGCCCTGCGTCGTGTCATGAACGACTGTCAACACATCGTGTTTATTATTTACAAAATTAAAACGCGAAATTTGTTTTGCAAGAAGCAGATGGTGCGCACATTTGAGAAAAATATAATTACACTATACACACATTGTTTTCGTCTTACTAAATCTAAACGTAAAACGCATTAACCGATAAAATCAACAAAGTTGACTTGCCAAATGTTATTCTGATTTTCTAATGGCATCCGCAACACAGGAAATCCTCATTAACTGAATCGTAGAACTGATGGCTACCAAGATACTTGATTAACTGATTATAAACACACCAATAACTAGAACCAATCGCACATTAGAAACACAAAAGTAATAGCACAACTCAGACTGCTCTTTTGGACGACGAACTACTGGATTACGACTACACTACGTGGTAAACTAACTGACCACTGGTCTTCGGTGTGTCTTGCTGATAAAAGCTAAAAGCCTGCCCCTTAAGTCATGGGTTGGGGATGATATTTATTACTTCTAAGTAATTCGTAAGGATTAAAACAGATTAGTATGAATATGGACCCTACAACCCAAAGCTTTCAAAGCACTATTTATTAGAATTGGATTCGGATTATAGGATTGATAATGCTAATGACTTTCATAGAAATCTTATACGTTAAACAAAGGATCGTTTCGTAAGTCTTCTTGTCCAAAATCATACTCAGTTTCCAAAGCATGATATTCCTAGCATTAAATTCAGATGTTCTAAGAAACTTTAACTTTTTGTATTCACTTACCAGATGACTTGTGTTAGAAGGTGGTAGTTGTTGGTGAAGCGATGTTCTGAACTGACTACCCTTACTTTATGGGGGTCCTTTTATACTAAACATCTCACTATCTGAGGACAGTTTCATACAATAACACCATGAATTAAGTAGCAAGTATTAAATCAGTGCATTTTGCTAATTCAATTTAGTTGACGCTGCCTCGTTGGTCTAGTAGTCCGCTTAACGCGACTGCTGAGCATGAGGTCAAGAGTTCAAATTCCGGGATGGATTTGTGTTGTGCCCGGTTGATAGCAATAGACTCGCCCCCTATTACATTAGGACCAATATCATAAATAAATACGGGTGTACACTACAGTCACCTCTGCCTACCCCTTCGAGGAAAACAGGCGTGACGTTATGTCATCTGCTAAACACACACACACACACAAACCCCTCGATATTATAATGGGTTGTGCCTTGTGACTGTTGTTAATAGGCTTTTCTGTACTTCGGATTTTTCCAAATTCCAATAAAAATACTACCTATGTAGGTTCCGCTTAAGATATTGATCAAGGAGCAACCATAATAATTTTATACAGGGTTCATATTTGATAGCTTTCATGTAGGATACGAATATGAAAAAACCTTATACAGATAATTTATTTAAACAAGACGTTTGATCCTTCAAATTAATATTATATTTAATGGCGACATCTCGGATATTCGGTCCATATTTACCTCTTTCTTTTAAAGCAAGTCAAATGTAGTAAATAAAGTAGATATCATTTAAGAAAAAATATGTTAATGAGGAAAATGTTCTTAGCACAGTCAAGCGCTAACTTGACGGGGCCAACAAGATGTGACAGCCACTGGACACCCTCCCACGCAGATTTTGCAAAGTACAATCTAGGACCGGTTGCTATACTGATTTTTCGAAATTATTTTATATTTAAAATGTACGTATTTCTATAATTTTCCATTTATTGAGACGTTCCATTAAGTTTCAATACTCTCAACATGTCTCTACAGTATATTTAGGCTTAGCTGTCTTTAAACCATGATTTCACCTGTAAGGAATCAGGGGAGTTATTTCCATTGAAATGAACTTAGGTATTAATACAAGGTACATAATAAGTGTTTCTTTATTTTCTAGAATTGGCGAAAAAGCTGCGGGCTCCTGTGTCCCGTGTCCTCGGCATAGTTAAGGCTGTGTACGCGCCGGTAGAACGCGCTGAGATGCTTTTCCTGCAGATGAACAACCTATCAACTATGATTGGACAGGTAGGCATAGGTTATTTTTTCTTAATTCAAGCAGAATCGTTTTATGCCCTACACTAAGGTATACTGAATATCTTAAATATAAATAGGCGACTCAGGTTCGCTTATTTTGCGCTTACACGTACACTTTGAGTTAAAATAACTAATCCCTGGGCAGTTTACCCTTTCTCAGATTGTGTCCCAGTATTATAATTATTTATGTGCATTGCCCAGATTCTAAAGCTCTATTTTGTTTTCAGTTGCTGATGTTCACAGCATGCGATCGGTTACTCGTATCTCATGGCAGATTGACCTGTCTCTACTCTTTAATGTTCTACAACGTGGTGACCTACTCTGTCAGCTACGTCCGTGAGATCTGTACCAAAGAAGACTGGTCACCGTACGTTAATGTCACTCGCCACTCCCGAGTGAAGCACCTCGCCATGTCAGCGACCAAGATAGTTTTGGAATGGACGAAAGCAGTCACCTTTATTGTTACCATCACATTTGTTCTTCTTGCTCTAGGACTGGAACAGGGTTTGGAGCATTACAAACCCACAGCTCTATACACCGCTATAACTGGAACGTATTATTTGTTAACGGAAAGAACTTTCTTAGAACTCTGGCCTATTGGACTAGCCGCTTTAAAGCTAGAGGGCCTAGAAGGCATGGAGGCACTGTATTTCGGTGCCTGTGCTAAAGCTATAGTGACAGGGTTAGCCCTGCCCTTAGTGCCGGCTCTAGTGTGGTATGAGCGGTGGAGGCTAGCCGCTTTACTGATGTACGTGTGTGTCTTCATTCACGGAAAACATAGGCTAGGAGAAGCCCTTAACAAGTTGCAGGAAGCACAAGGTTCACTAGCTAAGTTCAGGCGGGCGACGCCGGAAGAATTAGCGACCCTCGAAGATGTGTGTGCTGTGTGCTTGGGGACCATGAAATCGGCGCGGGTCACGCCGTGCGCACACTTCTTCCACGCAGACTGTTTGAGGAAATGCCTCGCCGCCTCGGACAGATGTCCAATATGTGTCAGAACATACGTTTTCTGTTGATCATGGGCTGGTGACTTTCGGATAAGACTGCTAGTAACAAAATTATATATCGCCATTTCTAATTCGTGGAAATGGGAGTGTATTCGATAAAGGTGATAACTAAGGATTAAGATGATTATTATAGTAAGTACTTAGATGGTCTACAATTAGACCGCTGTTGAGATCGATCTAATAATATGTTTTAATATTTACAAACAACGTTTTATAGACGAATTCTGAAAAACCCCATATTGTTATTGCATTGTATAATCAAAAAGGAAAGAATATTGCCTCACTTTTCCGTATTTTTAGGGGATTGCCAAACACAATTTTAAGTATGATGTTTGAAAACCCTCGACTGGAACAGTTACATATAATTTTAGAATGTCATTCGCTGTCTATATAGGTAATATTATGTTTAGGTATGTCGTGTTATCGTTGTTGCTTACTGCACCACGGGTTCCAAGAGTTAGCACTGCTAGCAAGGAGACTAATTAAGTATAAAGAAGAATAGGGGAGGTGATGTCCATGTTAAATGTTGATAAATGTAGCACCCTCATAGAACGCGCCTCATGTAGCTAGTAGGTGTTTAGTTAGCTACCCACGCATTCTTTGGGTCCAAGTTTGTATTAATGTTCTATAAAATAAATTGAAGTTCGATGTGATCTTTGGTTTTTATTTCACACTAGCTTCTGTCCGCGGCTTCACTTACGATAAGTAGCCCTTTCTCTGGTCGTAAACTTTCTACATGCCAAATTTCATCAAAATCCATCCAGCAGTTTAGTCGTGAAGGCGTAACAGACAGACAGAGTTACTTTCACATTTGAAGTAATATTAGTATGGATAATGTATTTATTTTTCAGCCATTTAAGATTTTCGTAGTGCTGTAAATGACTTAGATAAATTTGGCTCACAACACAAATAAGTTAAACCGAAAAGCAGCAGCAGTTTCTGAGCAAGTATATATCTACAGTAACTGCTACCGTAGCCGCGCAAACAGTAAAACATTATGCACCCGGTGAAAAATTGAGTACATTATAACGTGTACATTTCAGTGTTACCATTCAACAGACCAAAGTACCAGCATCTGTTTGGCGCAATGCGACGATCCTTTCGCGCACGTGTGAGGGAGACAGGATACGAGATGCAGTCAGTAAATAGCCTTTTTAATTGGTTTACGCGAACTTGCAGAAAGGGGGAGCAAATCATCGATCTGGCAGCGCAACAGTTAGCAGTAAAGTATTGCACTCGATGATCGATCAGTGTAGCTGTCGTCTTGTGGTGTAGGTGTAAAAAATCCTTCTAGAATAGCCGTACATATACCATAACTACTTGTTGTAGAACAGTAACTATAAAGTATAAAAACTCAATACACGCCTGTTTCCCTGAGGGGTAGGCAAAGACCACGGATAAAAACTTAGTACTTCCCATATAATTATCTTAATTTCAGAACTAAATTATTTTTTTTTGGCAGGGTTAATAATGTTTCCTCCCAAAATGTACCCTCCAATGTAAGGTTGAAATTTGAATTTATGGGATTTATAGGTAGGACCTCAGAATATAGAAAAAACGGTAGGACTTTCTTTTCTGTGATCTAAAGCTACGAAGGTAAAAGTGCAAAACATATCATAGGTATTTTGATCTGTCCTCGTTGGGCATATTATTATACGTATTGTACCTACCTATTAAGAAAATCATTATGATATAATAAATTAAGGGGTGCCCACAGCATTATAAACTGTTAAAATTCACATCTTACTGCGATCTACATGCACAAAGTTACTGATTCTGCCAAAATAATGCTGTATTTTTGGAGCCATTGTTATGATTATCCATATAAACCATAAAACCCACGGTTAGGCCAAAGCATTAACGGGCTGATACTTAACGACCATTAACGTGAACATTAAAATTTGATCTGTAAACTGTGAGCTATTTTAGTAGCAGTGTGTATAAAACAAAACACCCGCTCAAACCGAGATCAAGTAGCAAATGGATGGTGGCGTTGCCATGACATCATGAGCTTACGTCACGTAAACAAAAGTGTCAAATGTTCGGAGGTTACGTAGTCGGACTTCATCACATACAGCCGTCTCTCTTACATATAAGCTATGCTGTGTATGTTTTCCTGCTGTCTCTTTCCTGACCGCGCACGTATGCTTTGAGCTCCGAATCTAAAATGGCTTTAGGTGTCAGTCAGCGCGGCATGCGTGGTGGAACTACTGTGTGATAGTGTTCGCTCCTATACGAATATTTATAAAGTATTTTGTAAAGTAAAAACATTTATATGAATGAAAATGTGAATGCTTTGCTGAAATCATACCAATAACGTCTTCGAACGGATATTATTGCGGACAAGGTAGGCATTTTATAGAATCATTTTAAAATATAACAGGAAATCCGAAAAGCTTTGAGAGCAGGGAAACAATGAGATCGTATTCCTTTAGAACAGCAGTTGGTATATTTGCTATCGTGCGTAAATTCGATAGGATTTTTTGATATTATCCTTACTAAAACTAAGTTTCTTGTTAGTTTATTGATATCGAAAAACATAAAAAGTACATAAGTATCACAAACTTTAAATAGGTATATTGTTTATAAAAGTAAAACTTTTGCTTAATCTCAAAAAGGATACCTAAAAACTTTTTAATATAAAAATTAAATTATAATCGATCCTAAATCCTTCCATCTAAACTCTACTTAAGGACGAATGACTATGTCTCCCTACACATTTGTCACTCTGGGTACATTAATGAGAACTTAAAATACCATTCGACACGATATTGAGGATAAACTTGGGAAAAAGAAAAGGACAAAAAAGTAACCATAGAGGTGTCCATTATGTGGTCATTTTTGTTACATATTTTCCCTTATAACTGTAGTCTTACGGAGATAGAAGGCCGTGGCTACTCATCCTTGTTCCGAAGTGCTCTCATCCTTGACCTCGGGGCTCCGGAGACGGCGACACGCTGCCGCAGAGCCTGACGTAATAAATTAAGGCTCACAATGTACCACTATTGATTGGTTAAAGGAGGTTTCATTATTTTCATCCTAAGGAATATACAATCCATTATCTATTTCGCCTCCATAAGTTCCCTAAAGACTCAAATAAACAATTTATAAGTAAGTCATTTTTTTACTGCAGTACCTTACTTTAGATTTTAATAGTAATAAAAAAACTAAACTTAAAACTACCAATCGCTGAAAACTATGAGATCCAGTTGACAATTAAATAATAACAAATAGACAGGAATATAAAAGCAAGCCTTGCACAACAGATTAATTGTATATCTACCATATTCATTATCTTGTTTGCTCTAGTTCTAGCTAGCCTCCGCTTCTCTTTTCCTAGACAAAGTATACCAAATTTCGAAAATTTGTGCTTCCCACGTTTGTTTTGATATCGATATAAAACTGAGCAGTAGTGTAATGTAGCAGGAAAATTATTATTTTATTCTGTTCCATACTGTTTTCAATATTGTTTGTTTGGTTTGAATTAGTTTTTCGAATTTCCTTCTATGTCGTGGTTAAGGTAAGTAATACATTAATCATGTTTTGTACTGAGTACTTTTAAGAATTGTACTTAGAATAGAAAAAAAAAATTATGTGTCCTGGAATATATCTTGCTTACGAGCAAAAGTGATTGATCCTTAGACAGGGCAGCGGAAACTACGGTATTTGTAACAACCGTTTCTCGAGAACATTTTCGATCTTAAAAACACAATGTTAGCTGAAGACTTTCCTCTCCAGGAAATACGCAGCCTCATAAACTGTTTTATCATTCTTCGTGGACGTGTAACTTCGAATACCTATACCTTGTTTTTTATTTTAACCTTAGTATAAAACAAATGTTAATATCACTGTATCTTGGTTCAGGTTTTAATATTATGTTTACAAATAATGTTATCAAACAGTCAGCGGCACATATTTTTTATCTTATCTTGCACATTAAAGTAATGAAGGCGAATGCAACAGTTGATTGAAATGTACTCGAACAAAATCGTTTAAAATATATAGTTTGTAGGTGATTTATTATACTGGTGAGCACAAATGCCGCATAACACGTGCCCCTGCGCAGAAGCATGATGTAGCTATAAGAAACAGAATATTAAATGAGAGCATTGCGTCATGCACGTAACAAGATTACGAGGCGATGTATTTTTTTAAATGATGGAATTATGTCACCGTTAATATTAAATTATTTTTCTAATTTACAATATGTCGGAAAGTTCAGATTGAGCCTCTATTAGCTTTTAGGGAATACCTCAAAGAACTGAAAAAGCTGTTAGACTTTATCTTTGTAAGTCACATGTTACACCTTGGCCATATCCTTACTAACACTATGTCTAAGTCACCAATGACTTGCCCAGAAACCTTTTTAAGCCTGCTACTACAAACGCTTTATAAAGAGAGGATTTAATGTCCTGTTTACGATAACTAATTCGCTTAACCCTTCCACTGTCCAGTGCACCACATATGGTACACAGCGATTGTTTAAAAAACTATTGTGTCTTTCTTTCTTAGTGGACAGTCAACGTGTATACTTTTCTAAATTCAATTCAAACAACACCTCATAGCCACACAACGTGCTCGAAGCCTTGAACACGCCATTTGTATTCTGGCATCACGGATTCGTTCTACGACGGTATGCGAACCTGCCAGGAGACGCATGGACAGTGAATTGCAATTTATGTACTGACAGTTAGTGCATGTTATTTGCGAAATGCTAATGGACTGTATTTTTAAACTGACTCTCGAGCTATAGTTGGACTATATCGTTTCGGTTTTATGATGCTATCAATCCATCAGATGGACCAAAAATCTGAGTGTTAGTTTACCTCAGCATTGCTCTCGAGATTTTGGGATAAGAAACATTTAAGTACATGTTAATTTCTTTGAATACCTATTTATTGTTACCTGTTAGTGTACATGTTGTAAATATTATTTTGTATAACCAAGTTATACAAACTTGGTTGGGATATTGACGTATCAAGGTAGTTTATTTTGAAATTGCAATTAAGAAGCACTTTGAAGATGCTTGAAGCCCATCTCCCTTATACTCTGCCCAAAATAACGACAGGAAACAAGGAATAAAAAAAAGTAAAAGATTGGATAGGTCACTGCCAAAAATGTATGCGTGACCTTATAGGTCCTTCCAAATCTTCGATGATGAATGCAATCCATTTGCTAAACGGAAACATGACGTGACGTAGACTCTAGCCCCCTTACCATGAACTCATAAAAGTTAGTTGACGATGTGGAAGCGAGACGCAGCTACGCGGCCTGTAATACGGCGTCTCTTATTACCAACGTACTTCATCTATTGTTTGTCCTTTAGAACCTAGGGTCCAGAGTCCAGACAGTCTACTTAGTAAATGAAGATGTTCACGACTAATAAATACATAATCGATCAAATATCAATATTCTAAAAACCGAATAAAGTTATCACATTATAAAAGCATGTCATATGAAATAGTTAAACGTAATGTTAATTTAATTATCCGATGAGTCAATAATGTCATAATTCATGGGTACTGTTTAGATAATTAAAATTAACCATTGGGTGATGTAATCACTCACATATTGGTAGACTTAGACGAAAATATAACTGTCCATGAATAAGATCGTGAATATTTATTAGGTTTATACATCCTTGCGTGTTAATACGTACGTTTGATAAATCAATAGTATGACGATTGAGAAGTTACCAGAGATCATATAAGAGCAATTTAGTTGGTATATGTTATATCACGATTCCTTTTGGCTTTTTCTTCATTTATCACATTCAACAGTCTCGTATAATACCATTAGTATATGTTTTAATTGTTAACTTATAGTTTCTTTAGTCTCTACGTTAATGACAGCCAGAAAGTTCTACAGTAATAGGCTAACAGAGTGACCAAGCCTCAGTTACACGGTGCCCGGTGGTAGGCGTTGCCAACACACTCATCTTTTCGTCTTCTTGTTCTATATATTAGAGGTTATTCCTCCCTACGACATCGACATCTCAGTATATATTATCCTACTACTCATAGATAAGCCTTCGCACAATTCGTCATTATATAATTTCTTCTTTAGTCCTCACATATTTACTAGGTATAATATATAATATTATATATAGTTATTTACATCCTTTCAATACAGTAATGCCTGTATATACGAGATAGGTAGTAGTGCTGGTATAGTACACCCACATTTCGCCAGTTATGTTATAGATCCTATCCTCTCTCGAATTAAACTAATATTATTAAATGTGATTCGGCCTTGTGTTACAGAGTGCGCATTATTCTCACCTAGAATTTAGTAGAGGTTCCTCGAGGGAAATTATTCATTATTAATGTTATTGCGTTTGAGTTATAGATAGTAATGTGTTGATCATGACGACTCTACCTGTCAGGATGTCACGCATTTGGTCCCTGAAGGGATGGGCAGAGTTATTTTGTCAAGTTTTTATAAGGACGATGGAATAATTCGAAAACTGTTGTTTACTAACGTGTCCATGGTATCTCAACTGTTAATAATTATCTCGGCTTAGAATTTGGTGCAGTCTCCACGGGCAAGAATACCGGGCGGTCCATGCCGATAAGTTAGGAGGATCCGAGTCGTTGTACCAGGCCAATACAAATAATAACGTCTCACGATAATTAAAGCCACACAATAAGCCAATACGTAAATAAAGAGGACAAAGAGACACAATTGATTAAAGATCGTAATTACACTTTTGTTTCAACAAGAGATAATTGTTAGCATGCAAATATATCTCAGACGCGGATTAAAGTTGTTAACTTAACGCCCAGTGTACGTAATTCTTAAATATAGATTTTAAGCTTTGTGAACTGCGTGTACAGTATACAGTGCCATAGTAACGAAATCCACTACATCCGACGGAGGTGACCTCGCGCGAGTATTGAACCAAGACCGCGATAGAGTACAAAAAACTTTGAACATTAGGTACAAGATAAGGGCTTAACGAATTTATTGTTGATTTCATATAGATAATTTATATTGCCAAGAACTTTTGAAGGCTCGATTGACACTGGCTGAGTGTTCTGCTCTATGATTTGGGCAGTAGGATTGGTCCACACGAGAAAAGGGCCGATTCTTTAGTCTAAGATTAGTAAACCACTATCTAATGTTTTTAGTAATTAATTCAGTTTCAATATTGCGCCCGCGATTATAATATAATAATAATATGATTCTTTATTTCTCTCACGTGTACCCCATGATTTAAAACTAATTCTAGATCTCAATTAGAACATATTGCGAGAGCTGGTGCCTATTGTAGGTTTTATAAAAACCTGTATTACTGGTTACCAGGATTATATTTAATACTAGGGTAGCTATAAACATACCCATGATAAATAGGTTAACGTTAGATTTTAGAATGGTTGCCAGCTGTAGTAGGTGTTATTTGCTCCAGTTTTTCTTATCTAAGTACACCGACTGAAACGGAATTGCAACTCCGTGACAAACCATATATCAGTATCATGGTTTTTATCATAGTAGCGTTCCTAGAAGTAGTGTAGGTATTTGAAAACAATATAAATATGTTCGAGGTTATACTCAATTGTAATACTAACTTAAATGTGAAGGTGAACAATATAACACTACATAGAGTTATATTGGTAGTACAATGCTTGTCTGTTTTATATTCTTTTACAACTAAACTATGGAACTAATAATATCGAGACAGTCACCAATAAAAGTGTTATAATTTGAAATGAGCTAACTATGTCTTGGAAAGGAAGCGGTTTTAGAGGAAGAAGCGGGCGAAAGGCACTTGTAACTCTCTCTGATTGTTACATTTGTGGAACCTATTTATACCTATATGTATAGAATACATCGGTCTTATTCTTGACAATTTTTTCAGTAGTTTAAAAACGCTGCGCGCTGGTAGGGCAAAGCTACATCCCTACGAATATTATAAACACGAAAGTTTGTAAGTATGGATAGACGTTTGTTACTCTTTCACGTAAAAACTACCGAATGGATTTTAATGAAATTTCATATGGAGGTAGCTGACACCCTGGATTAACACAGAGGCTACTTTTTATCGCTAAAAAATGTAGCGGGTAACACCGCCGGGCGCAGCTATTGAACTTATAAATACGTATCGTGCTTCAATGAATATGTTGCGTCTCTTTCGTTTCGGTATGAGACGGTAAACAACATACTGAGTTATGACTTTATTCAAAGCTATAACTAATAATATTTGGCATCTCTTATAAGTATTTCCTGTAACTATTATAGATGATATCTATGTTTGCTCCATGACTACATAGGTCAGTCCTCTAACCATGAACTCTTAAAGCAGAACAGTTAACGATGTAAAAGCGAGACTCCGCTACATGCTGTGTAATGCTGAGTCCCGCTTCCACAACGTAAACTGTCTTGTTTTAAGAGTTCGTGGTAAAGGGGCAGTACTTCAGCGCCCTTGGATCTCACACTATAACATTAATTCTGACATTCTGACTAATGTCCCTACAAATAACATTAACGTATACAAGCTGGATAGGAAAATAGTTGTGTGGATTGTGACTACGGAACACAGCAGGAAAAGAAGAGTTTATTTTTAATCTCAACGTAACTGCATAACTAATTATCATTTATATTGAGCTTGAAATTAAGACATCTTATTTAATTACCATAGCTTCTGTTGTTAGGTAATAAATGATCAAAACTATACGTATTCAAACATGACGTGGCTGCATAATATTCAGATTTCAGTGCCAAACTTAACTGCATAATACTTTGATATCTGAGTTCAGTCAATTATAAATACGTAGTAAAATAGTAAAATAACCCGTCCGGTTGCTCATTAAGTAGGTTTCAGTTTATGTATTAGAACTCATATCAACGGTTTTGGCCTTAAAGCCTCTTCAAGTATTTTATTGAAAATTCCGCCTTCAAAATATTTCTAACCGCGTCGACTTTACAGCGTTTGGGTCTCCTTGGGCAGTTTCCACGTTGTAAATTCAGTTACTTTGTCGGCTAATAATTTTCCGTTACACATTGCACTACTACAAAGTTAGAAAATGTACAGAACTGGTGTTTTACTAATTATTGCAACCGACATATTGCTTGGTTATATAGTTTCATTTCCAGACTACAAAAGCGATTCAGCGTAATATCAATCCATACCTTGATGTAGAGATTCTTCAGCCAGTCAGCAAAATTGTAGCGGGAATATGAAATCTGACCGATAGATTTGAACGATTCGATTTTAAATTCGCGAAGTGAGCTACTATGTTAAAACAGAGTAAATACAAGTGAACAACATTATAGAACTGAGATTAGTACTGTAGATGAGTATCACACTAATAGGTATTATAAAGGCGAAAGTGTGAAGTGAAATTTGTGAGTATGTTTGATACTCTTCATGCTCAAATGACTAATTTTGATGCAATTTTGTATGGAGGTAGCTGACACCCTGAATTAACACATAGGCTACTTTTTATCCCGAAAAAATGTAGCGGGTAACCCCGCGGGGCGCAGCTAATAATGAATTCACAAAACTAATTTGAATGCAGACTAAACTACGTAAATATCTACAGTCTATAGGTACCTACCTATTAGGTATCTGGTGAACATAAATAACCCACAACTATGCGCTTACAGTCGATACTCATTACTCCGCCTTATTGCCTCGCGAGCTTTAATAGGTGTACTTGTGTAAATTAATTACCTGCGTACAAACATGAAGGATGAGTGGTTTTAAACTTAGGTCACTACTATGCAAATTGAAGGAAGAATAGTATGTATAATTGTGGATTGCTTTTGAAAACTCTTTTTTTATCTATGGATCGAACTGAAGAATTCACATTCGGTAGGTAGAGACGCGATTTCGAGACTTGAAATAAATACATGGTAAGTTGTCGTTTATTTTGGCGTTGTAAGGGGGGCGGGCTTTGGTCAACAATGGACGTCTTCTGGCTGATGATGATGATGACTAGTCCACCCCACACCCCAGATAAAGTCCTCAACAGACGGACAAACTAATTCTAATTTGACCAATATACAAGTCAATAATGGATACCGAAACTACACTCTACGAAACAAATTATACTTTTGTCCTACTTCCAGAACATTTATTTGATGTTATTGTTACCAACTTACCAGGGATACATAAAATAGTTTTGGTCATAAATTATTCCGTCCAGGGACGACTGATCCAATATACTAATTGACCTGTATCAGTCGTGACAAACGACCGGTCTACGTTGGCATAATTAACAAAATTAGCCCGTCAGCGCCTGGTGTATCACGAATTTATACCAAGTCAACAATGATACCCACTAAGTTACGACTTTCAAGATTTTTAGGACACTTTAAGAACCATTTCGATGAAGACCGATTATAAAAAAAGGCCGCACGAAAAAATTATGTTCAGTTTATACGAAAGTATAGGGACTAACAAACATAAACAAAAAAAATATTATTTGAGAACCTCCTCCTTTTTGAAGTCGGTTGAAAATAATTAATATCAATGTAGCTAAGTAACCATCGCCTATAGCTAGGAATAGGTATTTCTTCTTATCGATCCTCTAAGAAGGACGTCTACCACTTGAGCTAAATTCTCAAGATGCCTTGATTGAAGATAAGTACTCTACTATTGACCGGATTAATTCCCGTGTTGTTATTTTCTATTATAATCATGCTACGCGATAGTTTAAAAGTTAGTACTGACCGGAGCTGAATACACAAACAAAAACATTTAGATGTTGGACGTTGGTGTTAAAGTTTTTGTCTGGGAGTGGAAAATTAGACTTTGGGAAGAGCTCATGTACTTGTGCATTTAATTTAAGTATTGTAATTCCAAATTTGAATATGACCGGTTCAACGATGTCATCGTAACATAACAAATAGAAAGAGGGTTCGCATTTCATATAAAATGTTCAACTAAGTATATGAATTGTTACTTCTTACAGATTTACTATAACCATGGAATGAAGCAAAGATGACGATCCTTCTCTACGATTACTTTGATTTGGAGGAGAGGCCTTCCAAGCACCTCAGTGCGTGGAAAGGTAAGGTATACCTTATTTTATTTATTTATATAATATAATTATGTATCTATAGATAGACAACACCTATACCTATATCATAAACAAACAAAGCAACCAGCGTTGCCAAGAAGAGGCTGTTGATTTTTAATTTAGGCTCACTTTGGTCGGCATATATAGTTAATGCGTGGGAATTAAAAGTCCTTTAAAAACTGTATGCTTCTAATAAATATGGAATAAATTTCTATCTTGATTAGTACCTAGTTTTTGTAAGAGACGACGTTTATATGATAAACAGTTTGTAAGTTTGTACGTTACGATAAGTAGTGAAACATTATTTACAAAATGAGCAACTTTTTGTTTGAATTGATTATTAAATCTGTTTTGGTTCAGCTACAAAAGCAAAAAAACAACATTAAGCAGACGATTACGAAAACTATCGCTGTCTGCAGGTATATCCTATATTCAAAAAATCTGATAAAATAAATTAACTAAGGATTTAGTCTGCTTCTAAAGTTCAATCTTTATCCTATATTATGATCAGGAAAACTTATAATATTTGAACTCAATTAACAATGTAGATGCGTTGACCAAATAGGTATGTACAAAACGCACTGTTTATCGGATACACCAAATTCATTATGAAATTATAGTCTAATCGTAAAACCAATCAACCGGATAACAAGTGCGTCAAGTATGTACTCATCGTTTATCGTTTGGTCTGTCACTATGACCTCACGCCACATAGCCACACCTTTTAAGGCCGATTGAATTTTAAACTCTTTGTCAACTTTGTATTTCACAACAATCAAAAAGAAGTAGCTGTTTGAATAAAAGTGAGTCATAGGATATTAGGGAAAAAGAAAGGCACAGGATATTTATATTCTTCTCTCTAACTAAGTCCAGGTGCATTTATAGATGGATCGTCTTTTAAAAAAATAGGCTTGCCCAGGGTGTAATCTGTTTCTTAAATCGAATAATCTTTTGTATCCTAAGAACATTATATCTTAATTATTCAACTGTCAATCCTAACGATAGAATCTGTTAATATTAAGTTTCATTCATAAAAGTGCGCGATCACTACCGTGTATGCTTACTATAATTGATACACACTTTCCTGTTCCAGCATGGCATCTAATACTATACATATTCGCTGCTGTTTTCGGGATAGCGAATTATGTGTTTCTACAACAGACGATGGAATTGGTTGACCACAACTGTGTGTTGTTTCCTCGACAACTCGAATTTCACTTAGTAACTGTAATGCAAAATGAAACAAATGAATTCACTAAGAATATTACTGAAGATGCTCAATCTAATGTGACCGTCCTTGCTGCTAATGCTAATGATGAAGATGATGTTAAGGAGAAAAGAGAAACTAAAGATAATGAAATACTTGATTTTACTGAGGCACCGACAACTGATGGGAGCGGGAATGTATTAACCGGTAAGTTGATAGTTAGTTTGGAATAAAACTTAGTGGTCAGTAAAATGAAGTCAATGTCTTTATAATTATTGAGCCTATGTTTCAAAATAATATTAAATCCAGGAATTTATTGCTTCCAGTGATCTTAGTTTAGCTCCTGCCTTTTAAAAGCTTGTAAATCTACGTGTCAAAAGTGAATTCGTGTAGTAAAAAATACTTACATAAATATTCCCGTATATCTAATGTGTTTGTATCTAATTGAACTTAAGTTTTATAGCTCCATATCTTTGCAGTTGATGCGAATACACGCAGTGTTATAGAAACAATAGAATTAGGTCTTATGGTTAGTACGGTAAATACGTTTTTTGTTGTGCACACATTTATTTATTGTATTTTATAAAGCCACATGCGTTTTTATTATTTGTTTGTTTAGCAAAAGACGTTATTTAAGTACGTAGGTACGTGAAATTACGTTTTGTCTGAGTTCAAAAACGATTATGGTCCTAAGTTACTGCCTTGTGAGACCTTCTTATTTTCTTGCAATAAATTAGTATTTATTATAATGATTTGCCGACTGGTTTTTGTATTTTCTTTCAAACATACCTATTTTTATTAACTTCTTTTTAATAGTTTGTCTATAGTGTAACAGGAATACGCCTCTATTGGATTAGACATGGTTCTTAACATATTGTATACATAGGTATAAAATGTTTACTTATATCTCTTTTTTATTTTTCTAATTCACAGTTTATTTAATTTTTATACATGGTGCTCATTTATATTGTCAGCTTTTAGTATCGACGTTTGATTATTTATAATAATTATCAACAGAGTGTAAGTTGACCAACATTTTTGTTTAGGGGCTACAAAACGTCTTGCTGGTAAACCCTGGATTATTTATATCTCCATAACTATCCCTGCGAAAATGAAACCGAAAAGTACAGTTGGTCTAATTTGACTTCTTTTTTGTTTGGCCTAAAATAGTGTTGTTATACTAATTGTAAGGCAAAATTCACTAACGCTTGTTTTTTTTGTGTTTAAAAATATCTCTAGCGCTAGATAAATTATAAATTAATTTGGTTTTTTTAATGTTTAGTTTCACAATTGTTTTGGTTGTTTGATTTCGTCTTTAAATACTTGCACGGTTTTGTTTTTTACCTCATAGAATCCTCTCTCTATCCCAGGACTTTTAGTATAGGTAATACTGTCGGCGGGCTTTTGACATATTAGCAGAGCTAAAGGTTGTGCAACGAAGTTTACATAAAAATGTTATTTCTTTTATTATTTCAGAGCATTTAGCATTAGACACGTCACGGACCCTGTTCGAAACGGACAGTGACTGTGAGTTTGCCGAGTACATGCCTCTGCTGTCCACCGTGTTCGCAGCCGTTTGGATCACAATGTTCACCATGTGCCCGCGAGGAGGGCGGGCTAGGACTGGGTAAGATATTACGGACATCATTCCTGTTCACTTCAGTCAGACTTAGTCAAGTCTTTTGAAGCTTAGAAGTCACCCTAATATCCGTCTATTAAAACAAGGAAATAATTATAAATGATTGAAGATGACTTCATGTCTGTGAAACGCACCCACGATACAGGAGAAATACCTAGCGTGGGGCGACGTATTACAAAAAATAACTCATACATAAATACTATAATGACAACCCTCTTTTCTGGAGGGGTAGACGAAGGTGTACTATATTTTGCTCAGTTATGTTATAGGACCCCAGTAATAAAAATCTAACAATACCGCCCGACCTGGAAATGGACACTAAGACATCCAACTTAACCGTTGCGTTTAGAATCATCAGACATGACGCAATCGTCATTATAAATAATTAGTCATAATAATTTGTCAAATCCTTGAGACGAATTGAAATTAATTAACAAGACAGTGATGTTGTGTTTGGGTGCCCTAGTTGGCTAATCTCCAACGAGGTTACAATGCGGATTATCTCGAAAATCTTGTAAACGATGGCATATATTAATGACAGCTGATTTTAAGCTTACATCTGACTCCTTGGATGATATAAAGAAAGGCCGTTATTATCAGCGTTATTTCAAATCCCGGGTCGGGCAAAGTGTATTAGGTAATTCTCAGTAGCAGCACGGAGTCTGGATTTGTGCCCGGTTGATGGCAATCGGCTCGCCCCCTATTACATTGGGACCTAAAAACATAACTGGCGAAATGTGGGTATACTATATGTATACCTCTGCCTACGCCTTCGGGGAATACAGGCGTGATGTTATGTTTATGTTTTATGTTATTATCAGCTTAATTCCTCAACAGTCGTTGGTCTGCCGTAAGAAATCCACTAATATGAAGACTACTGACATCTTGTACAAAACCCGCTGGCCAGACCTTGGCTTGAGTACACAATCGTAGCCGACAAAGTTTTATTCAGTAACATGCAGTAGGACTTAGGACCTATGGCAGTAGGAAAATTAAATTAAAGGTTCTTCACTTTGAACTAAGTATAGACATCAACAATGTCTAGGCAAAAAGATTAAATTGTGCAATATTTGGCAGAAAATGATATTGTCGTCAGGTATTGAACCTACAACCTCCTCAATGACATTTAGCTATATGTCCTGCAGCCCTGTAGCATGTTCGTCATCAATAAAGCCTTGGTTGCTAGTTAACAATTGCAATTTCGCGTTAACTGAGTCCAACTCATACTCATGTAATTTGTAAAGCCTATTTACATGTCAAAAACGAAATTAACTTCCGGCATACAGACAGCCCTAAACATCTTTGTCCACGTTAAATGCTAACAAAACATGGTGGTTAGTCACACAAAAGTGACTAGAAAGCAACATTATTTTTTCAAGATTCGTCGCACACTCGCACACTTAGGTTTTTAATTATATTATCATACATCATAATATTGTTATGTAATGTTATTCTTTTGTCCACCAGTCTGCAACAACCATGGCGTATCCTGGCTCCAGCGCTGTTGTTCGCGCTGGTGATGGTGGGTCTCACTGGTTACAGCTTCACACTCACCAACGGCGGCCTGCATACGTTTTGTGGAGCCTTCAATAATTTTACAAATTCTACCACGTATGTAATTTTATTATAACAAAATATCTTACTGTAGAATAGTCATCATCTCAAAAAACACACGGATCATCTTATCAATACGAGGGGCGATAGGTTTAGCGATTCAGAATAAACACTTAAATGTTAAATGAAGTAAATTGCACCCTGTAACTTTTAAACCTACTATGTACATAGTTGTTCTTCGGTGGACCCTTTTCTTGAGCGCGGATGGAACACAACGTGGAGCTTCGGCGGGCGTGTCGCAGCCACCCGCGCCACGTGCGCCGGCGTGCTGGCCAGCTGGGCCTGCGCTGCTGCACTGCTGCTGGCGCGCTGCCTGGCCGCACCTGACTTTGTCGTCAGGCGCACTGATGTCTACCTCACTAAGGATCCCCAACAGGTACCTAAATCTTATAAATCAAGCACAACGCAGGTATGGTCCATATTAAAATCTATTTAAACGGATATACGCGTTAAAATGGATACTTGTTATCTGATTGAATTATTTTGCGGTATTGTGCTACTGCGGTACTGTGCCTACCGCGACGCCTTTTGACGTTGTGTGGCATCCACTCTGTATTGGTTTTTGGCCACATATCGTCTGACATGCGGCAGATGTGGGCAGTCCAGTTCCACTTCAAACTAGCGGCTTTATGTCCAACATCAACGATTTGTGTTTGGGACCGCAGTGTTGTTCCGTATGCGGTCAGTCGGCCTGACCCCCAGAATGCTGCGCTCCATGGCCCGTTGGCATACCCATAGTTTAGACTTTATTTCTGAATGGTTAAGGACCAGGTCTGCGCCCCGTAAGAATTTATTTATGACAAATTGTATTGGGCATTTGTAATATGAGCAATTCTCTTAAGTTCTATAATTATTTTCAGAAGTTTGTTGCGGTTCCGTAATGCACCTATAAGGATTTTAATAATAATTTAATTTGTTTGTTACAGAAAGTAATTCCCCACCTCTTGAAATCACAGAAATATCATCAAAAATCAAACCAGAATTCTCCAAGTAAACGCGACAACGGATCGATTCGGTCGGAGCCAACAATAACTACAGAACTGGTGACCGCATCAGTAGAGCAAGGCTATGACTCTGTTCCTACCTCACTAATGGTGACTCCCGTAAAGACGCCACGCAACACCGAAGACATTGAAATGATGTACACATCGCAAGAACGCGTTAACAACCAGTGATATAGCTTAGTTATTATCTGACTTAGACGTATTGACTGTTCAGAACAAAATATTGTGAATTAATAAAAGGCTAATCTTAAATCGTATTGTTTTTATTAATTCTGTATCTGACTGTTTGTCTTCTTTATCTGATAACTGTTTTTGACTTCTTCAAACTCGCTTGCAACTTCTTTAAATGTCCACAAAATGGTTGAAATCCCATTGCTAGCAATTTAGATATGTGTGGTCGTTTCCTACTACAATAAGCCAAGAGTAAGTAATGTCGTTAAATAATAATTAATAAAGCGTTCAGTTGTAAATTCCCGATGCGCTTATAGTCGCTATAAACTACAAGCGTCAACACTCACACTGATTTCACACCATCGTGCCAGCAGCTATACTTTAGACTAAAATTAAGTAAATTTTCAATTACCTATTTATTTGTATAGATATGTAATTAATATAAAATTTTGCCTTGCCTTACCTTGCCCTGCTGGTAGCCTTAAATATTAAACACAAATGTGGCAAATTTTAATCATTCAACATTTTATTATACCACTACCTCGTTGGTCTAGTAATTGCTAAGCGCAACTGCTGAACACTAGGGTCCTGGGTTTGAATCCCTGGTCGGGCAAAGTGCTATTGGGTTTTTCCGTTCGGTAATTCTCAGTAGCAGCACGGAGTCTGGATTTGTGACCGGTTGATGGAAATAGGCTAGGCCCTTATTACATTGGAACCTAAAAACATAACTGGCGTATTGCGGGTGTAACTACCCCTTCGGGGAATACAGGCGTCATGTGTGATAATGTTATGTTATTATACAAAACATAAACTAAATCTTGAAAAAAGAAATGGTTCCTTCGCGTTGCTAGGCTACAAGTAATTGTCATAAATTAATTACTAAGTCTAAACGTCGATTATATTTTTTTGTCATTTTTATTACCAAGAGCCATGCATTCTGTTAAAACCTTCTTGCTTGTCAAAACACCACGTTATCATGGCTGGAAAAATAAGATGAAATGTCAAAGTCAGTCAAAAGAAAATTAATGACATTATAATTTTTACCATCTGATTCAAACAAAAAATTGTGAAGTGGAAAAACCATCTAATGTAAAATATTTTGAGATCGAAGAGAATTTAAAATAAAATATTTCAAAAATGATATTGTGCAAGGTAAACCGGCTTTTATACAAACCAAATTTTGTTAGACCTTTAATGAGATTTACGCATGATGATTATGCGAAGGTGTTATATCCTTTAGAAAGTAGGAAACTACTAAAAGTTAGTGGCCCAGAATCCTCGGCCTTTCTTCAGGGTCTTATTACAAACGATATGAATCATTTTGCTGATGGAGCCCAATCCATGTATGCCATGTTTCTAAATGGCAAGGGAAGAATTTTATATGACACACTAATTCATAAATGGATAGACGATAGTGTTTTCTTAATAGAATGTGACAAAAGTGTCATTCAATTACTAAAAAAACATCTTAAGATGTATAAGCTAAAGAGGCAAGTGCATGTTGGAGATATAAGTTCACTATTTAAAGTATGGGCATTGATACTACCCTATAATACAGATGTAGAAGTTTTAAATGACATTCATTGTAATATAAATGTATTCAAAGATCCACGTCTCTCAGAACTTGGTTATAGACTCATAACTACCAATAATGTTGACCAATTTGATTTACAAGAAGTGGTGGGGAAAGATACTGTCATGGAAAGTAATGAAAATGGGTATAAATATTTGAGGTACAAGTTAGGAATAAGCGAGGGAGCTGATGACCTGTTCCCTGGGACTAGTTTACCCCAAGAAGCTAACTGTGACTATCTCCATGGTGTAAGTTTCCAGAAGGGCTGCTATATTGGACAAGAGTTGTTGGCTCGTGTCCAACATACGGGTGTCGTAAGGAAAAGGATGATGCCCCTTAAATTCAATAATACAACGAAGGCTGAAGGCCTTGAGAGAGATGCAGAAATACTTGCTGTTGATGATGGAACAACTGCTATTGGAAAACTGAAAAGTTATGCATATGATTATGGGTTGGGTTTAATAAGAATTAAAGAGGCTCTAGATGCTAAGTCGCTTAGTGTTGGACCATACAATATTAACATAGCCAAGCCATCCTGGTGGCCTGTTGAAGCATCTAGAGAGAAAATAAATGTAATTAAACCTCAACGTGAACAAAATGAAAATATTTAGTCCCTACTATAACAATACTTAGGTAATAAATATTGCATTAATTACTTGCTCATAATATCTAACTGGGTTGGAGAAAGAAAGGGGAGGCCTTTGCCCAGCAGTTGGAAACAAAATAGGCTATGAAAAAAAAAAAAAATTTATCTAGCCAAATAGTAGAGGTCAATAGAAGGACACTAAACTTAAAATATGGCTTTTTGTTACAAAGGTTATTTGATTTATAAAATTTACAGAACATGCTTAAATATTTCTTTGAATGTAATTATGTATTTTAGTAATAATTCAAAATATTTGGTTCTGAAAAATGTTTAGCATAATTAATATAATTAGATCAATGTAGCATTTGTTAATTTTGTTTTAGTAACATCATGGAAGGTTCAACATCAAAAGAGGTGGAGCAGTTGGAGTACGATTTTATATGTTCCATATGTGGAATTAAGGAAAAGTTTGACTATAAAGGAACAAAGCCCCCATTTTCTCGCAATATAATATTAAAATACCCTAGCTATGTCATGAAAGACCCCTTTAACCCACCAGGAAAAGGTGAAATATTGATCCTTGGATCCGATTGTGCAGTGTGTGGATTAACAGTTTGTATAAACAAAAAGTGCAGTTTATTTTACTTAAAAACGTTTTGTATTACTTGTGCTAATAAATTAAATGAAACATTTCCTGTTGAAATAAAACACAAATTAGCAGAGATTAATATAAAGTAATATTTTCGTATTTTTTTGTTTTATTTATCCTATCGATCACCAGGGCCCTGAAATCCCATCACAATTTTTTTACTGCAGGAGCTCATACGGACTGTCCGGTCCGCACTGCGGGCACTGCAACCACAATTATATACGTAGTATTCATTTCTATGCGCACTGCGATGCGACTACCCTCCGCAGACCGCCCCGGTTGGTCCGAGAGTTAGAGCCGACGGCCATTTAAAATATGGTTTACAGCTGTTAGTAATTTTTAGTTTAAAACAATGTTCTTAAACATTGCTTTTGGGCTTTAAATACTAATTCTTTGTTAGTGGAATATTTTTATTAATTCTTGTCAACATAATATTAATAATCGAGGAATTTATTATGTTACTTGTTATAGTTCTATTAAATTATTAATTATAGAGTCAAAATTACCACCACATTATAAAGTTATAGTAACATGTAGTTAAAAGTTTGTGTGTACATATTATGGGTATTTTTTTATTGTCTTACTTTAACCCTTAAGTGCATAGTTTATCAAAAATGATAACAGACTTTTTTATGCGGATAACTTCCAAACAAATTATATTTAAATAACAAAACGTTTCTGAACGTTTATTTATGCGTCATTCTTATAATCTGTGAGCATGACAAAACGCTAGCTGGGCTGTGATTGGTTGAATTTGATATTACAAACTGCAAGGTCGTAACACTTGCCTAAGTACGAATTCGAATATTTATATCGGGTTATATCCAATAAAAAACAAGTGTATTTTTCTCAAAAAAAAAAACTTTCTGAAAGGTAAGGATCTATATTTTGTTATGGCGTTTTTATTTTACAAAAAATATTCAAGGCATGTTACTAATTTTGCTTTGGAATGTTGTTATCAAAAATGATAATCTATGCATTACCGGTATATTTTTTTCTTACTATGGATGTTTATGAATATTTTTTCAATGCATGATTTTTGAAGTAAATTATATGTGTTTTGGTGTTGGGTTGCATGGTTTCAATATGGTTTTAGATCGCTATTGAAAAACATGGAAGATAGAAATATCGAAACACTGTTGTGGCAACTCGAGAATGGCGACATCTCTGAAGATGAAGCAGACATCGATGAAGATGCTTTAGATTATTATGACGGTGTGAATGAGTTGATCGAAGACCTTGAAGATAGAGAACAGGAAGTAGAAGAAGTACAAACGGACTCGAATGATAATTTAGACTGTGATCCCCCAGTTATTTCTGACGATTTGCCTCGAAATGAATCAAGGTCTACTTATACTCAAGTAAGAAATTTAGTTTGGAAAAAGACAAATATGTCTTTGGTTGAACAAGCTTTTACGTTTCTTGGCGTCACTGACTACCCTCAACATATTTTAGATTTATCCACTCCATACCAATTTTTTTCTTATTTTTTTGACGAAAACCTACAAGAAGTAATCGTTGCCGAGACGAACAAATATGCTGTACAAATGAATCCAAATTTCTCCGATCCCATCAACTCATTGGAACTTCGAAAATACCTTGGCATCTTGATATACACTTCAGTGTACCATTACCCCAGCATCAGATCTTATTGGGCAAGAGCTGTACAATTCCATCCAATTTCAGACACAATGACGGTAAACAGATTCGAAAAGATTCGCCAAATAATACACTTCAACGACAATAGCACCCACCTATCTCCTGACCATCCTAAGCACGACCGATTACATAAAATACGTACAGTAGTTGACCATTTCAATAACCGATTCATGTCAGTTCCGTTTGACCATCGCCTATCACTGGATGAACAGATGTGCTCAACCAAGATAGGTCATTTTATGAAGCAATATTTGCCAAAAAAGCCTCACAAATGGGGATTCAAATTATACGTGCTTTGTTGCACCATGGGCTACGCCTATACTTTTGAAATTTATTCAGGGTATCATAATCTCCAAAGGCTACCTAATGAACCCGACTTAGGAGTAGTTTCAAACACAGTCATACGTTTGCTTCGACCAGTACCGAGGAATGTAAATCATATTATATTTTTCGATAACTTCTATACGAATTTGTCACTATTCCATTACTTATTCAATGAAGGAATTTACTGCTTGGGCACAGTACAGAAAAATAGACTGGGAAAAACATGCAAACTACCTGAGAAGAAAGACATTCTCAAACCATCAGTACCGAGAGGGTCGTACGATGAAAATGTTACTACATTTGATGGGGTTGAATTTTCTGCCACCAGTTGGAAGGATAATAAACAGGTGCTATTGCTCTCGACGTATGTTGGCTCAGAACCTATAGATACAATAAAAAGATACGACAAAAAGCTAAAGAAGAGCATTGCTATAACTTGCCCAAAAGCTATACGCGAATATAACGCGAATATGGGTGGCGTTGACACAATGGATAGTTATTTGGGTAGATATAGAATTAGAATGAAATCCAAAAAATGGACTCATAGACTCTTTTATCACATGTTGGATATGGCAGTAATCAATAGCTGGATTTTGTACAAAAAAACTTTGCTGAAGAAGGACACAAATCCTAAGAATATTTTAAAACTGGCTGATTACAGGACGGAACTAGCGGAAACTTTGTGTAAATATGGCAGCACCACATCACAAAATAAAAGAGGCCGCCCAAGTCTCAATAAAACAGAAGTTCCTGCAAAACAGAAGAGACCAAAGCTGGGTGCCCAAACGTTACCGCCTGACGACGTACGTTTTGACGGTGTTGGGCATGAAAAATCTTATGGTTCCAAAAGGAACCAGTGTAAATATGCTCATTGCAAAAAACTCACGTCAGTCATGTGTGAGAAATGCCATATATCACTCTGTGATAACCGCAATAATAACTGTTTCAGGGCTTTCCATACAATTTAATCATATTTTTTAATGTGCTTACTGCATAATTTATCAAAAATGATAACAACCTATTTTCAATAATAAATATAGTTTAAATATTTCAATTATTTTTTTAAATATTTTTCCCGTATTTTAAACCCCTCATTTCATAATATAATATTTTTTTTACGACAATATAAAAAATCATGCATTTAAGGGTTAATGTAGTTAGTGTAATAGGTAGGTAGTAAAATAAGAGGTATGAAATAAAAGGCTTACTTATAAAATACTGTTTACTTTGGCTTTCCAGTCCGATTTACAGTATTTTTATTAATTTTCACAAATTGTATTCAATAACACAGTTATATTCAACTGAAACTCTAGTTCCAGTAACACATTTCATTATAATACACAAATTCAAAGCCATAAAACGAAATGGGGTACAATGTGACCACGGTAAGTACCACAAAACGCTTGCGATCATCTTACGCCACACCACGTTAGAAACAAATTATAATCTTAAAATTAATAAAGATAATTACAGCATAGTTATATTAAGTTGTATATATTAATAAGCTCTAAAAACAGGACAAACTTAAATACACGTTTTGTCTTATGTTCCAGTCACTTCAATCAGATAGATAGCACCACATTACTTTCATAACCCCTTATAAACTGTCCAGTGACTGTCCATCTCATGCTACCAACTCGGTGTCATAAACACAATACGTGAAATATCAAATCTATAACAATTATAGGTACACCAATAAAATACAAATTATTATGAAAAAATTAGACATAGTCTACTGAATAATTCGTATTTAGTCGAATATTATAGCTTGCTTTCGATAGCAAAATCCACATGCACATGGTACACGCGGAGACTGATATTCGAGAGATTATCATTACATACAATACATTGGTGAGTTACATACGACATTTATTTTCATTTAATCATCTAGACAACTAAATTTGTGATGGACTATATAGCGTAAATATGTCATGCTAGTGTGTACTATAAAGATATAAAATGGACAGGTTCCTTCTTAACTTCTGCGAGTAAATTGTAGTTATATACATTCATACGAACCGTACTTCCTACGTATTGTGAGATTATTTGATTTACATTTATTAATTATTTAAAATCTTATTGACCTGGGCAGTGTGTGTGAATCTGTGTTGCCACCTACTAGAATATATTGTAAGTATACATAAGACTACTTATGATAGCGGTTAAAATGGAATAGAGGTTCAAATTCTTCAGAAATATATATTTGAGATAAAACGTTTTATAGACATAGAAGAAGTAATTTGTAGATCTGTCTATCAAATGATACTGGCCTAATTTTTTAAAGATCTGCCAAACAAAACAAAAGTACGCGCCTTGGACGGGTATTTTTTGGATCATCATGTCGTTCAGCATTTTCATACTTAGACACTATAAGCAGGGTGGAGTATTCCTTTGACTTATTAGATTATAATATTTAAGATAAATTAACGCAATGTTCACAGCCTAAATGTACATACTTATAATTTTGATATACAAATCAATTTTGCGACAGTCATACACATAAACACCATATAATTACAGACACTAAGTAAGAAATGCACGTCAGTTGAAAGCTACAATTAGTCTACGAGTTTGAAGACATAACATACCGAAGTTGCAAGTACATGCACTTCACATTACGATGAGCGGAGACATTTACACATTAAATATTTATATAAAAACTGGAGGATGTAAAACATATTCATTTTGCTTAATTAAAGAAAATCCTTGATAAGTAATAGGCCAAGGAATTTCTTCGATAAACCACCAACCAGAAATAATACACCTAACGATATTGAATCGACAAAACTATTTTAACATAATAATCTGTCGAATAAGAGACGACGCCGCAATACTTAATACATTTTCTTCTGACCGTAGTATTCCTGATTGTATAACCTATTTCATACAGTTAGAAACATTGTATCTACTTCAGATAAGTATAACAATAGGAATGCTACAGTCACGTTCGTAATAGCCGCCAACAAGAACGGGTACCGTCTTACAAATTAAATAAATAAAAGCACAAGGCATCACAATTTGTAATTCTTCAAAACAGCTTTTGTTTAGAAAAAATACTAAGAGATAGTTTAAAAAGACGATGCAGTCATTTCAATTATAAAACAAAACATTAATAATAAGTTCATACACATTCGACCACTTCATACTTGACTGACTTTATACCGAGCTATTAGATCAATGTATTGTTATCATCTATAAGCATTGTCTAAGTCTATGGTCGCACCTTCTCAGACTATTGCACGTGACAAGGCGACATGGCAAATTCTTTGTGATGTGGCTTCATGTAGCAAGTATTTTGAATCGATATTTTTGGTCATGCAACAATATAAGAGTAAAATAATTAAATAAGGTTTATTGTAAGTAAAATTTAAATACATAATCATATTTTATTAATTACAATCAATTTCAAATGAACTCATACTATCAATGTTACAAGCACAAAGTTCTTTTCTATAAGGCGGTATAAAATGCAGCGCTATCCAATGTCTTATTGGCAGCTTTTCCGTTCAATGCCACAATTTCATAATACTTTTTTGGCTGGTTCACGTGCTTGAAAATGAATTATTGTTGTTTTCGTTTTACATGTGCCGAGGAAGCGACCGAAGTAATTTAAATACACAACAACAAAGAATAATGTGAGCGAGATCGATATCGATAAACGCAGTTGATGCGATTTGTGCAGCGCTAACACTAAATGGCGCGGGCGATGTGTGGGTATATGGGGTGTTCCCACTCCCGCGCTTCAGTTTATACCCATTGCCATGTCGACATGTCGCGTCCAGTACTTGTCTGATAAAATTGTACAAAAAAAGATCATTAAAAAGTATCCTAACGAGTGACCAACTTTATGGCCCGAGACTATTACTAAAAACTCTCTTATGTTGACTAGCTTCATCGCTTCCTATAGTTTCACCGTCGTCTCGTAGTTAAGGCCATAAATATGAACACAGTGGACAGTAATTAATGACTTATTTTGCTAGCGCAGGTATTGCGGTCTAGTCTGTGTTAGCCTGTACGTGACACATATCAATAAAAAAAATCTAGAGACTGACACAGACTAGACGAGCTCATGTAATCCTTGATAGACCGAGAGTATGAGTCCCAAAGGCTTGTGATGATACGTTTGGAATGTATTCTAAACATCGATGTTAGATATTAACTTCAACTCTATTTCCTACATGAAGCGCAAGTTGAAGACAATCATGTCACTGTATTCTTTCAAATTCCTAACTAAATAAAAATTATTTAATATACTTACTGAAACGCAACGATCACAATCTATGTATATACATTTAACTTACACATAATATTAGAAACAACCGAAATAGTAATTTTTCTCACATCATTTGCACACTCAAATGAGATGTCAATTTAAAATTAATCAATATATATTCATATGACAGTCTATGCAACGCATTCAAATAGATACATATTATATACACGTTACAAATATGTGTAAAATAAGTGTATATAACTGTAAAATATATCTTGTCGGCGGGGATCAACACAAATCAAAGGTTTCACCAATAAAAAAAGAGGGTTCACGTAGACCACCCGCGACAGACTCAAGAGTGATAGTTAGTGTACACAAAGTTGCTTACTACAGTTTAAATATTAACAAAAAGTTAAAGAAAGCGTATGATAGTGTACGTTGACTCCCTTGCAGGAAGTTTACAATTATCTCATTTGTTTTAAACCATACAAAGCAACGTTGTCTAAAATCAAACTACTACGTACGTCGCGCAATTTGACGCATGTTTATAGGCCTCATTCGTCGAACAGCAGTGACTTTTAGACCATCGTCACCATCGATGTCCAGTAAACTATAATGTCACAAGCTCACGTAACTCCTTAAAATTAAAGATCGATGTGACGAGTACGGTCGTCTGATCCTTTGCGCGAATACTACGACAGTTCGTAACATAAAATTCAAATACCACAATCGACCCCAGACACCAGATTCGCTAAACTTCAGAGACCGGCAGAATTGATGACACGAAGCACGATGGTGAGCAGGGCTCGGGCCGCCGCGCCGCACGGCTAGGGCTCGGCGGGCGGGTGCGGGGGGTGCGGCGGCTGCGGGGGGGGCGGCGCGTGCGGGGGGTGCGGCGCCGGCGGCGAGTGCGCCTGCGCAGCCGCGGCCGTGGCCAGTGCGTCCAGCGCGTCTAGCGCATGCGCCAAGTGTGTGAGCGCGGGCGCGCGCGGGGCCGCGGCCTCGTCCGGCTCCGAATCGGGCTCGGCAGGCTCGGAGGCCGCGTCGTCCCCGGAGCTGCCCGAGCCGGACGCGCCGCGCGTCGCCGTGCTCGGCCCACCCGCACACCCGCTTTCGGGCTCCGAGCTTTCTTCTTCTGTAACATCGTGTCGGTAAAAGCTTAACGGATGTCGGATGGAAACGCTAATTTCGATACCAATTGCTTTCATTCGTATATCCAGTAAAATAATAATTATATGGTAGGTATTAGATATACAATCTTCGATCAATAATGTACTACATTTCCGATCAGCACTTCAAAAACTCGTCGCGGGCCAGCAGTAAGTAACAAGCGTCGGTTACCTGTGGCATGCTGCAGGCGCAGGCGCAACGCTCGCGTGGCCCGCAGCAGGTCGCGGGCCAGTGCGGGCGCGAGCGGCGCACGCGCTGCCAGGAGCGCGAGCGCGCGCGCCGGAGCCAGCAGCGCACGGAGGGGAGCCCGCGCCCCGCACAGCGCGCCCGCTAATGCCTCGGCAGCGCCCGCCGGCCCGCCACCGCCCAGCTGGGTAAAAAGCAGGTGGTACTCATTATTATACAGGTATACAACTACATGGGGCTCGTAACTATATCATACAATATATAAAATGTAGATCGTTGTTTTTGTGCACAAACTTGGGTACTAATATAAATCAATATACCTTCGGATAGTAGTGCTGCATGAACTGGTATATGACGGGGTCCTCCAGCGACTCGCGTTCGTCGAGCAGCACGGCGTCCACATACTCGGTTGCGACACTGCACTCCAACAGCATTTCCTCCAACTTTGAATCAGCCTGGGGACAGTTAATTATATGATATTACAGATAGCGAAGATATGTATCCTCGTGATAAAGTCCTCTAAAAATCGGTTGATTAAAGTGTAATTAATACGTCGCTGTACTCACCGGCGAGGCGGCCACGTCCCTCCAGAAGGCGGCGAAGTAGTTGAAGCGCAGCGGTACCGCCTCCAGCGCGCACAGCGCAGACAGCAGCACCAGCTGCTCCGACATGCAGCGCTGGCTGCGGGCCACGCGGCAGCACGTGTCTGAATAAAATATTTACCACGTTTAGTAAAACGTCTATACGCGACAGGTTGACATGGCAACCGGGGTATGAAGTGAGGCGTGGGGGCGGGGACACCCCACATACCCGCCCATCGCCCGCGCCATTAATCTTAGAGCTGCACAAGTCCGCACCGACCGCATTTATCGATATCGATCTCGCTTACATTGTTCTTAGTTGCTGTATATTAAAATTATTACTCCAGCCGCTTCATCGTCACGTGTACAAAATAATCCTTCTGGCGTAGTCTGTTTCATTCTCAACCACGAGAATTACCTAGAAAAGTATAAGAAATTGTGACATTGAACGTCGGCGTCGACACTAGATACGCCTGCATTTTACACCGGCTTATCGAAAAGAATATTGATAGTGTAAGTTAATTTGATATTGGTGTGATGAATAAAATATTATATAAGGTATATTTGAATTTTACTTATAGTAAACTTTGTTTGATTAAATTTGCTCTTATTTTAACAGGCAAAAAAACTTTTTAGGCAAAAAATAAATTGTCGATAAAATCTATCTAGTACGTGATGCCACATCACTAAGATTGCTATGTCAACCTGTCGCGTACTTATATTATATATAAGTATATATACAGATTATTTGATTTTCGTAATGATGTTTACCGCCAAGTTAAATAACTATTGCCGGGAATTAGGTAGTATGGCAGCTCTCAGTGCAGCTGCCCGATACGCAGCTTTTATAATGAAGGTAGCTCACCTATGAACTTGTGGTAGGGCCTGTAGGCGGCGGCCAGGCGCAGGGCAGCCGCGCGCGCGCCGCACGCATGCGCCGGCCGGGCCCGCGCGCCGCACTGCGCGCCCGCCGCCAGCGGCACTAGCGCGCCCAGCGCCGCGCCGCCGCCGATGGTCAGCACCTCGCGCAGCACGCCTGCGGGCACGGTCGGTCAGCGGGGGGCTCACGGCCGCACGGCCGGACCCGGCGCAAACTACTCACCCAGCGCGGCGTCCCGCAGGTGGTTGTGCCGGTGGTGCAGGTTGAGCATGGTGAGCAAGCGGCGCGCGCACTCGTGCCAGTCCTTGCAGGCCAGCAGCAGCGCGCGCGCCTCCTTGGCGTCGCGGCGCGTGCGCAGCGTGCGGCACAGCGCGCGCGCCCAGCGCAGCGCGGCCGTGAGCTCGGCGCGCACGGCGCCGCCGCTGCCCGCGCCGCCCGTGCTGCCGCCCTCCACGTACACCGCGTGCAGGCTGTGCAGGGCCTGCCACGTGCGAGCGAGACATATTATATTATGTTGCTGCTCGCGTTTTGTAATAAAATCCGGTCATTTTCTTATGTGACAACAGACACGGACCGATCCCTAGAGTACCTAATTCAGATTCAGTCATTATAATCATAAAAAAAAAATAGATAGCAAAAGTACCAAAACCAACAAATAAGACTTGTGTAACATAAAACAATGTTTTCTAAATATGGTTCATACTTCAAAGGTCATCTGCAGTCCCCCATTATACACGACATACAGCCTGTCGTCTTCGTTCTCGACGAGAGTGCAGAACGCAGATATGAGCGTCGTCCAACACGTCCTGCCGTTTAAACCTGTGGAATTTATCAACGGCTTTAATTTACAAAGAAATAAATTTTTCACGAATGTAAAAACAAATGAATAATAGAGAGAGACTATAACATAAATATAAATTATTATAATTTTTATTCATAAAAGTTAGGGCAGGCTGCATTTTTTTAACCGTCGCCCCACACTAGCAATTTCTCATGTATGTGGATACGTTTCACAAACACGAAATATCACATACCCAAATACCCAGACTTGAGGCAAACATCTGCGGATCACACAAATTGCCTCGTGCGGGAATCGAACCCACTGCGCCGTTTAGGCCAAAAACTATCAAAATGAGAAAACTATGCTTCTGATAAAAGTTATCTGGCGATTTAAAAAATAGTATATGAAATTAAACTAAACTTAAAATACACAACAAAATTTAAATAAATAGAAAGAACTTACAACTATTTGTATCACCTCTTATATATATACAATTTCTGAACAAAGCTTGTGTATATGTAGAAGGCAATAAACCTCTCATTCATAAACGATGATAATGCCTGTCTTTATTTAAGCCCTTCTTAAGTCTATCGACATATCTATGCTTTTACATGCACGTATAGCAATAATTGAACAGGTAATATTTAATCTATGGTTTAAAATTATCATTTTTTTATAAATAAGAGAGTAAGTGTTAAAATTGTTAAGTTGAATTGTCAAGATACCTATGTGCTCACCCTGTAAATAAGCGGAGAGCGTACTCCGCCTAAAGGCCGCGGCCTCGCGCCCGTCGGCAGACTCGCTGCCGCTGCTGGCCCCGTTGCCGCTGCCGTTGCCGCTGCTGGTGCTGCCATTGTTGCCGTTGCCGCCGCGAGCAGCCAAGATACGAGCGAGCCTGAATAAGGCAAATGGTTACAAGTTACTCTATCTAACTAATATAGGGTATGTGCTTAAGTTGAGATTAGGAATACAAGTCTCCTTCGTTGCTCATGCTAGATAAGTCGCTTGAGGCGGCCATCGGGTAAACCGGACGAATTGCTATAGTCTCACTACCCATTTAATGGTACTAATAAAGAAAGGCAAAGTGTATGCTTTTGAAATTGTAATGAAAAGAACTTCTCTGCTAACACTTTGGAAATTGCAGGCGTAATTGTACGTGATTCAGCAACTTCGCGCATTAATGTAGAATATACATTAAAACAATTACCATAAACACAGACATACGCAGGTCATAATCATCATTAAGAATATTTAACTTATTTTTCTATCAAAAATAAAAGTTAATATAATAGACACAGACCTGAGCAGCTCATCAGCAGCGCCGGGGTAGAGGTGCGCGTGCGGTGCGATGTTCCTAAAGGCCCAGTGTATGTTCTGGTGCTGCGCTAGCGAGCGCGCGAAGGCGCTGGAGCGGCGGCAGCACAGCCGCAGCAGCGCGTAGTACGGCGGCAGCATCGCGCGGTTGTAGGCCACCACCTCGCCGTCCTCGTGGTCCGCACTGACACAAGCATTACATTCAAACCATGTCCAACACACGTAAGGTACATAAATCATACAGAAAGTAGCTCAGTAAATAAATTCATATATTTACAATAAAAAAATGTCCCACAAAGTTTGGTTATGATTATAATCCCATCAAATATAATTATTAAAACTCTTATTAACACTCACAATAATAAAAAAGCTGTGTTAGAGATGGATAAAATTTATATTTTAGAACATTATATATTTTAGAATATAGGTCTATATTTCCTATATTGCATTAAAATGAAAATTAAATCAATACTTATTGAATAAAAAGTACTAATATAAATAAAAATACAAAAAGAGATACATCAGGGGACACCCGGGTTTGAACCGGGGACCTCTCGATCTGCAGTCGAATGCTCTACCACTGAGCTATATCCCCGATGACAGTTCAGTTGAAATAACTTATCTGTTCATTTTAAAAGATAATAAACCAAATACAGTGATTTACATCTCAGACATACGGAAAGTATAGATTTATTTCTGATATCCTTTGATAATTTTAATTTATATTCGTGAAAATATTGTTTTAGGACAGAAAAATTCAGACAACTTTCAGATATCATTAAATTCTAAATTTGATGCGAAACGCATCCACTATACAGTAGACAGTGTGGAATATGTAGTAATAGGGACTCACAGTATATAGTTGAAGGCGATATGTTTGATGAGCCGCTGGTTGGCCACGGCCAGCTGCACGTTCTCGGGGCAGTCCACGGACACGGCGTGCCAGAAGGTCAGCAGCGCCTGCTTGTTGGGGTGCACCGCCACCGACGGCTCGGAGATGGCCGGGTGGTACAGCTCCCACAGGTCCGTGAAGTACTGCCCGAACTGAACACAACACTCACATTTGTTTACACTAATAAACATTGGGTAGTTAACACTATTAAATAAAAATACCGAGGCACTACTTTAAAAAAAAAGCTTGATTTTAAACTTTAAGACCTGATTAATTTAAAGTTAAATTTAAATTGCTTTGCGATCAATAAATGGTGAATTGAGTTGGCTAAATAGTGACGACTTCATCTGCTTTTATCATACATAATCTATGGTGTAATAGCGTTTCGACATTTCATAAAATAAAACGTTCTCGTCTAATTTCGATAACACGCGACTGTATTATTTTGAATTCTATATATCAAGGCATGCTCACCATTAGTTTCTCAACTCTGCTGACGACACAGTAAGACATGACACCGAAGTAAGCGGTCAGCTTCATAGTGCCGTGAACCGCAATGTCCGTATACTTGCGCGCCGCCTTCAGCTTGCCCAGCAGCATCGTGTACACCTGCCCGAGGGGAATGAGGAGTGATACCGACAAACAGAGTAGATATAGTATTACCCACAGGAATATAAATAACAAGTATGTTTAATAGCGTCGATGTTACTGCAGAGTGAATGCACTCTGTCGTCGTGAAGTCCTTGCGTACCTGATGCAAGGTGTGGTGCGCGGTGTCGGGCAGCTTGGCGTGCGGCGCGTGCGGCGCGTGCGGCGGCGGCGCGGGCGCGGCCGGGCGCGCGCGCGCGTAGCCGGCGCGGAAGTGCTGCGAGGGCACCAGCGCCACCAGCAGCAGCGCGGCCGCCGCCCGCACGCGCGCCGCGCCCGCGCCCAGCAGCTGCGCCTCCAGCCAGCGCTCCGCCGTGCGCAGCGCCCACGCGTGCGCCGCCTTGTTGCGCGGCACCTGGCGACGGACAAGCACTTTCACTACTTTACGTTTCATCTAATTGTAAGCGTTCGAGCGACGACTATGTAGCCATTTCCCACTACATGATGGTCAGCCTCTAGTCCATTTATATGGAAATTAAAAGTTTTTTACGTAGAACCGAAAACTAATATATTAATTATTAAAGTTTTTCGAATACACAGAATTGTTTTATACATATCAGGTGTGTTACCTGCAACGCGAGCCACTCGAGCGCAGCATGCGGGCACACATCAGCCACATCCCACAGACGAGCCAGCACGAGCTGCGTAAAGCACGGCAGGCCACCCGCTGCACCCGCGCCGCCGCCGCTGCCCTCCACCAACAACGTCAGCAGTTTAAAAAACGGGCCACAACTCTGAAAATATAATTATTTCAATGAGTATAAAAATGAAATTCAAGATACTAAAATACCTACATTATACAAAAGTAAATTCAAAAAATATAATTTGTCTTGCCTCAGAATGTTTCGCGATGGCCTGAAAGATCATGCTGACAATCTTTTGCGCGAGCGGCTCGTTCCACCGACACAGTGCGAATATTAGCGAGCGCGTCTGTTGCAGGTTCAGACAGTCCCGCGTCTGCTGGTAGATAAACGGGAACCCCTGTTCGATTAAGAAAAAATGTTTTAATGGTACATCTAAAAGAAAAACTATAACAATTATCTAACGCGAAACTTGAAGCCACCTCGTAGTGCGTGTAAAATACGTCTTACGTCCTACGACGTCCTGGCAGTGAGTACAATATATAATAAGTACCTTGGCATGCAGCAGCGCGCGCGCGTCGGGCTCCAGCAGCGCGAGGTGCCCGGCGGCGTCCCGCGAGCGCTCCACCAGGCCGGCGACGAGCGCCACCATCTTGTCGAGCGCGCCGGGCCGCAGCTTGTCTCCGCCGCTCTCAGCCGGCCCGCCGCCGCTGCCGCTGCCGCCTGCCTCTTCAGTTGGGGAGTCCGTCTGTCACGAAATCTACCATGAGTTTGCTATATACCCACCACCCCGTATATATCACCGAGGAGTAAACATAGTTGTAGGCTTCTTTGATACCCTGTACGATCAGATTAGAATACAGTTCAGTTTTAATTTACTACGATTACACCATACGGACACCACCAGGCAGCTTGTTCAGGAGTAAGCCAAAAAAGAAAAACTTCCTATGACGTCTTAGATGTGACACATATGGTCCGCCGTTACGTTTCGTAATCCAGGCCATCGAATATCCGAAATAAAAATGTTTTCGAAACATTTTTCGGACAGGGGGGAGTCTCAATGAGTCACCTTATAACAGGTTTTCGCCCATCCGAAACGACACATAAATCTAACTAAACACTATTGGAAAATTCTCACAATTTAGTTCCCACAATTCACATTCCTAACATGCCTTATCAAAACAAACAGTAACTACTTACCGTGGTGGAGTTCTGTCCGAGGTAGAAGTTGACCATGCTGGATATGGCGTTGATCCGCAGCATGAACTTGCCCTCCTCCTCGCCCATCTTGCTGAACTCGTACAGCAAGCTGAAGTACTCCGTCAGGTGGCGCAGGTGGGAGCGAGCACCGTTCTCCATCTTACAATATACAACAGTAACCTTCAAATACTTGCTTCATTGATTTGAAATGAAGTTACACCTATACCAGGGGTCGACAACCTGCGACTCCCCAGCCACATGCGGCTCTTTGGATGTGAAGCTGCGGCTCTTTAGTTCTATACGCAAATATTAAGTATTTTATAAAAAAAGAACTTTATTTATGCAAGTACTATTTATAGCTGGCAAAAAAAAATTGTAGCTCTTAAAAAAATTGAAGTATTGTAAATTGTAATTTTTGACTCTTCCGACTAAAAAGGTTGCCGAGCTCTGACCTAGACCAAGTAAGATATCTCTAGCTTTGACTTCATTCTTGTCTGACGAGCTAATAATATCCTAAATTAATGTGAAGCTTTAGGAATGCTGCTGAATTAGCTGAACGAGTCGAAACGAAATCTCGACAAAGATTGATTTATCTACTCATATAGTTATAGTTTTGTCAAACATTGTAGGCAAAGTGTAGTAATGTGTGTAATATATACTGCGCCCTTACCATGAACTCTTAAAGCAGGATAGTATACATTATGAAAGCAAGACACCGCATCACACTGCACGTAGAGGCGTCTCGCTTCCACGTCGGAAAATCTCCTGCTTTAAGAGTTCATGATAAGGGAGCTGATTTATTAAAATAAACCTCCATTGTCATATAAAATGTACTTACCAATGATAACAACATTCTTATAAACCTAGTAACACAACTCGCTTCGCCCAGCTTGCTATTATCCTCGCCTTCTTCCATACCCTGCAGGTATAAGGCACAGTGACTAGATCTGAAACAATACACCATCGTTATTATTCCAATTTTGATAATTCGAAAAATGGTGATTAAAAAACTTTAATTATAAATGTTTCACGTACCTGAGCCTTTGTATAACATGCATACAAAGTCTTTGAAACATTTGCCGGACCATCTGATTCGGACATTTTATTAAAACCTGCAACAAAGACATTACATTGAGTGTCTTACAATTTGAATATAACCTAAGTGATAAAAAGCTTATAAAAATGAACAAATTTATCTGTATGTATAATCTGTATATATTATATGATAATAGTAAAAACAAATAATTACCATTTTTCTACGTAAACTAAAAATTGCATATTTTATCTATGTACTTACTTGCATAGGCCACCAAGTATCGTCGGCCATGTGACTAAGAAACCATTCTGAGGCCGCCGCAGACGCGTTGAACTGCTTCGTGACCAACTCAACCCATGACACCATCGTAGGCTGTGCATAACAAGAAAAACATAAACATAATATTCTTCTTCTTCTTCGTCGGGCATCCCCGAATACACCCGTGAGTATAACCGGAATATACAGTAAATAATATGGATAACACTCACAAAAGTTATTATAGTAAAGTATATAACTTTTTAATATTTTTCTACGGTAGATAAAAAAATGGTAAGTTTCCATACCTTTTCCTTTGCATGAATGAAGGTCTCAATAAAGAATGACGTGGACAGCCGCGCGGCGACTTCCGTGACTTCCGGCCTTAGAGTCATCAGTGACTGTGGCACGGAGCTGCACATCTGACCCATGAATCTAGATAAATCAAGAAAATGTTCTATCATAACTAACGGCAAACTATATTTACTAAGCAGCGTATGATGTATACAGTATACAACCTAAAGAAACATACAAACTAACAGAATAACAAAAATAATATAACAACCTAAAAATAATAAAAGCTTGTAAAAAACACTTACGTAAAATACGCATGTTGGAAAATATTCTTGTCGTGTAAGAACTGCATGTTGTCGTCCCATATCCACTTGAGCAGGTCGGGCGGCAGGCGCACGGCAGGCGACGCGTCACTGCTGCGCCGCTCCACCGACGAGCATGGACTGGCTTCCTCCGCGGTTGATGACTGGACACAACATTTTACTTACACTTACAATTATTATTATATTTTAAGATTTCAGTTGATAGCTTAAGTGGTGTAAAATACGCATATTGTCTAACTTTTAACTTCACCAAAATATATAATTAAAAATTTAGTTTTTTTTCAGTAGAACTTAGTGTTTATAAACAAAAAAAAACATAATATCATCGAAATAAATTCGGAGGGAAACACAAACACTACTTTTCACGTCGGTTCGCTATCATTCTCAATACTGGTTATTTTATTTTCGACTTTATTACACTAAACTTAAAGTTGATATTGGTTTGACAGACAAAGAATAAATCACTTAACCGCCACTTCTCATTTGTAAACTAATAAGGGGAATGTTTTTATATTTACTATGTTATCTGTTTAGTACATACCTGTGCCTCTTCCTGTTGCCCGCAGTCGGAGCCCCGCTGGCTGCGAGGCGGACTCCACTCGTAGAACAACATGTACGCGCTGTTCGTCTTCTCGAACGAGAAATCCATGAACTTGTCCGTCACCGAGTCGTACGTTTTACTCTATAATTATAAGGATGAGATTAATACGGAAGATCTTTGTTCCTAATGTATAGGCAAAGTATCAGATAGTAAGGTAGCATCGGTAGTGCAAATACGAAGTCGAGATTCTCGCATGATATAATCGTGTCGGCTTGCTAATCTCTACATCTTAACTGATTCATATCAGTTGTTTCTGTCAGCACCTCGCAACTCTAAACTCCGACACGCACTAAGGACTCTTTTAATTTATGGGCGTACTATAAATTACTTATCAGTTGCTGACACACCTAAGAAATTTTTACAACGGAGTGTAAAGCCGATTTAAATACATATATTATTAATGTAAAACATAATCAATCTTCCCTGCACAAATTTACACACAAGACAGTAGTGCGGGAGAAATGGAGGCGCCTGGTGAAGCACGCCACTGCTAAATAACGAACGCTCTGTCAAGAGCAATACGAAAGAGAAACAGATAGATTTAAACCAGTTTGTTATAATGCTTATGAGCTAACCGTCATCTCTCCCCCGAAGCACTCGGAGGCGAGGAGCGCGGGGTCGAAGGTCTTGACCTCAGCGTCGTTGAACAGCAGCCAGCGGTCGTGGTGCTCGTGCTCGCGGTCACGGATGAAGGAGTAGTAGTGGCCGCCGTCCGCCGTGCCCGTGTGGACCGTCACGCCTATCAGCTCATACCTACGTAACATACATATGATATATACTTCACACGGAACACAATGCAGGTAAGTTGGAACTTTAAAGGTATTCAACACGATTCCCAAAAATATAAGAGAATTACCAACTCATTATTTTAAAAATAAATTAAAATTATGGCTCATTGAAAACTGTTTTTACACCATAGATGAATTTATTAAGAACACAAAATTGCAGCTGTACTGACATGAGTAAATGCATACATTAACTTAATAATACATAAATAAAATAGTGATTGATTTTAAAATTGAGAACTAAAACATTTTTGTTCCAAATAAACGATTTTTATTTTTATTTTTTTATTTGCACACCAGTTGTCTGGTACAATATGATAGAACTTAAAATGAAATTGTCAACTTATTACTTATATTCTTGCATATAAATATTTCGTGCCCAACGGGGTCCATATTGATCTTTTACAAAAAAATTTTTTACCATCTCTGTAACATATGGAATGCAATAAATGATTGAGTATTCTATTCTAAAGTATGTTTATTTCACCGTTTATTGTAATAGGCTTCATAAAAGTACACTGAGTTTTATAATGTAAACAGAATGGCACAATATCTTACTCATAATGCTCCTCAAATTCCGAGTTGTCTTCAATTTCTGCTGTGGGACTAGCATCACCGTCCTTTTTCTCGGCAACTTTTTTCTTCTCCTCTGTAAGACAAATACATTATTATGATTCCCGATCAACATATTAAATGGTTTCATCAAATTACATACATTGATGAAGGGACAAGGCGAGTTATATGAAAAAAATTTATGCATTTGTCAGCTGCTTGTGCCTTTGTATCATGTTGTCCTATTCTGCTCTATATTATTTTTTAAATAAAAACTCTTTGTCTGTTTCGTTGTGTTTGACAGACATAAAAATACTCAGACTCCGAAACATTAGAAGAAAATATTTTGTGGTGTGTTTCCAAGCCCTTAGAACAGTAAATCAATAACGTGTTGACTTCACAAATTAGAAGTTCTACTAATACTAGCTGATTTATAAATAGTTATGAAAGTGTGTTTAGTGGTCTGGGAAATACTGTGTGGTGACAATACCTTGGTATTGCGCCGGCATGAGATGCTTCTCGACGTAGCCGGACATGTCCAGCCTCATGGGGAACGAGAAGTGCGTGTTGACCTTTTCTTTGAGCATGGTCAACATGTTGAATGTATACCGCATGGTGTTGAAGCACAGGATGCGCGGGAGCTTCTTAAAACACGCCCTATAAAAATCATAAATTTGTGTCACTATCACTTTAAAATGCTATATATAAGTCATTTAAACAGTATATTTTTTTTATATTACGATGTTATGCCCCACATATATTTCTCAATGGCTCGAGATAAAGCCATCAAGAATCTTAACGTGGATTACGCAAATGTTACAATATAATGATTTTTGACATAATTATATAATATTCGAGAGAGCAATTAGACTGTCTAATTTGACTCCAAAGCTGACGCACTTCTTTTTTCGTTGTAAATTGTAGTGTATTTTGTTTAGCATCAATGTTGATGTTACATTACTTGCAGAATATGTAGTCTGTACGTAACGTGTGACGTCATACCTCTTCTCGGCGCGCACTTTGGCCGCGCACTGCGAGCACGTGTAGCAGTTGTCGCCCTCCAGCGTGTCCTTGACGGTGACCTCGTCCAGGCTCTGGTGCAGGTTTCTCATGTCGGCCACCTGGCAGCGCACCGTATAGAACTCTTCCAGCGTTCTGGACACGTGCGGGCAGTCCTGTCGGAAATGTACGCGGGTTCATATAATACTTGTAATAAAGACACGTAGTTACATAGCTCAGTCGATCTGCGATGTCAAGCAGCGTTTGCCTCGGTAAGCCTTTAGATGGGTTACTGTTTACTTTTGCATATTGAGACTCCTTTGTGTTTTAGGTACGTTCCTTTAGGAAGTGTGGATATAGAAAGAGCATCTTTTTGCGCAAATCTTGTACACTATATTATATTATGGTTAGTTTTAATTTTGAATGATCTAAATTAGTTCAGAATATTGACGAACACTTACCAGCGACACAACATTGTTGCTGAGCACTCCACAGAACAGCGTCTTGACGAGTTTCTTGAGCTCGGGCGTCATCTCCTCGAGCTTGGAGACCAGGTCTATGAAGAACTCGGCCATGTCTTTCTGTTCGCCCGTGTTCAGCGGCTGGTGGTCCATCTGGTACACCTTGCAGAAGCTTCGAGGGTTGTAGGCTTTGCGTTCACTTTCCTGTTGGTCAAATTGTTTGTTGGGATTTATTTTATTTATATTGGATTAACAAATTGGGCAACGTAAACAAGAACTACTAAGCAGGTACGTAAACAAGAACTATTTAGTATATACTAAGGAGTTGAGTTTTGAAATATTTTAAGTCTTTTCCAATACCCTGGCAAGTATAACTTTTTATTGTGTAAAATCTCCCTGTTGAATAAGACTGTAATTTGAACTGTTCCTTGCCAGTAGTAAATCATATAAATATTACACAGGTCGATTGTTAAACTATTCCAGCTACTTGGAAATTATAATTAAGTAAGTTGTAATTTAGTATTTACAGTATTGATAACGGTTACGTGTAAGCATATGCAGGTATAGGTATATAAGGACCATGAGGTAGGCGAACATCCTCTGCATCTCGTGCAGCGTGGGCGCGTGCCGGCTGGCGGCGGGGTCTGCGGCCAGCAGCGCGGCGCGGGCCTGCGGCATCATGTACAGGTGCTGCATGCACGACGCCATGTAGCACGTGGCGCCCAGGTTGGTGAGCCCCACGTAGCCGCACTCCGAGCGGGACTCCTCGGCCGGCCAGTAGTCCCACGGGTACGACGACTGCGGGCCTGCACACGGACGGCCAACACAAGTTATGATGAGCAGCAAAATGTGCTTGTAGAACACGTTTTATCATATCGCTTCAAATATATCCCGGAAAACGTCCACTGTTGAACAAACGCCTTCCCCTTAGTTAAGGGAGGGGGGCGTTGCCATGATCCCCGCGGTTGGCAAGCGGCTTGGGGATCGCAGTATTGGTGGTGAAGTTACGGAAGACGCTGCTGCCAATCGTCTAGACTTTGCCTTAGTCGCCTCTTACGGGAAAGGGAAATGGGGAGGTCCGTTCTAGACCGGACATCAACTACCATTCGGCAGTACAAAATATCACATATAATCACGTCATGCATATATTAACTCTATACGACAGCCCCGCCTCACCCGGCTTGTGGTGGTCCATGAGCTTGTTGTGCAACACCATGTAGTTGTCGGGCGCGGCCCGCACCAGCTCCACCAGCAGGTCGTAGGCGGCGGCGCGGGACTTCTGCGACTTGCACTTAGGCAAGTTGCGGTTGTCGGGGTTGGGCACGTCGAACAGGAACCCGAACACCTGGCGAGTTAAAACAAAGAGTTATTCTATTATTAAGTAACCTAAATGTCCACTTTAGCATACGACCAAATTAAGTGGAAGAATGAAAGGGAGGCCTTTGCCCTGCAGTGAGACAACACAGGCTGTTAAAAAAAACCTAACACTTATTTAATTTAATTTAAAATATAACATAAATTTATTATACTATAGGCGATAACAATCACGCAGTAGGATCTTAAAAAGCAGCAAACTTTTCTGCGACAGATCGAACAGATGGACAGATAAATTGGACACATGCCTACAGTGTCTAGTGGCAGAAGATGGAGAAAAATAAAAGGAAGGAAGACCTTTGACCTGTAATCGGACAGTACCGGCTATATTAACCCTTTCCCAGTGTAATGACCCACCGATGGGGCATAGCTATGTTTTACTATTGTGTCTGCTTCACGCACAGTCAAAATGTTAAAATAGTCATATAACCTGCCTCATTGATATGCTAAAATATTATAACAAGTTCCTTGCGTCATTATTTTTGTCTCTAAACTCACCATTTCCAAGGTCCTAGTGCCCTGGTCCGACATCTTGAACTGTAGCGGGTGTTTCAGTAGGTGTGTGAGTAAGCTTAGCTGACCATAGAGTCCGTCGTCAGGAGTACACGGCTCTGTCCTCCGTTCTATAATCTCACGTTTTTCTAACGACGAGTGAATTTGTTCACAGAGCTCGTTCAGATCGGGGGCGCCACTGTCTTCTGAAGTTGCACCCTCTAGGGAGTTCAAAAGTATATCAATATGAGATTAGTTAAGTTTAGGTTTCGCAACTCTTTTGTAAAATATACATACATACATAACATCACGCCTGAGGCAGAGGTGCACATATATAGTACACTCACATTTCGCCAGTTATGTTATAGGTCGCAATGTAATAGGGGGCGAGCCTATTGCCATCAACCGGGCACAAATCCAGACTCTGTGCTGCTACTGAGAATTACCTAATGGAAAAACCCAGTAACACTTTACCTGACCCGGGATTCGAACCCAGGATCTCGTGCTCAGCAGTCGCGCTTAGCAACCACTAGACCAACGAGGCAGTCTTTCTTACGTATAAATGCAAACATTTAAGGAGCGCGTCACTACGCTAACGAGTTTAATATCATAATAACAGGATTACAGGTTACCTTTGAAGAAGTCTTCTGGCAGGCCATCTATTAGTCTACAAACGAGCCAGAAGTAGTCTCGACACGCCGGCCCGTACGGTTCCTTGCCTTCTTCAGCATGATGGTGTACAACCTGCAACATTGTATTTGTTCAAGTAGATTCTTATGAGCTAAAAGGGAACTCAAAAAGAAGATTCCGAAATACTCAGATATACCTGACAACGCAAATTAATGTAATGTTTGTTATGATATTGAAATTACACCGAAGTCATATTATCATACGATAATTATCGTCTTATTGGGCTTTCGTATCCTTTTTTAACAGAACCAATCATCCAATAGGTATTCAGGGTATTGGAAGCTCCTCATATGAATGAACAGCAGTAGCATGCGACATACGTCATGGTGGGTGTGGTGGTGCAGGTGGTGGTGGGGGCGCATGTCAGCGGCGCGCGGCAGGTGCTCCAGCAGCAGCTGCAGCAGCGGGGCCAGCACGGCCACCTCGCCGCCCGCGCACAGCCGGTACAGCGCGCTGCCCGCCTCGCGCCGCACCTGTTCCACATGCTTGGCATTATACTCACGTGACTGGGTAAATTGAGATGTATATTTCTACCCTTCATATAAGATAAATCATGTAATACAATGTGGTTGAATAAAAGGAGTACGATGAATTTTTCCTGACTTGAACTTCCTTGCAATCATATATCAGCTCTGAAATCCAAGACTATTTAACAATAAATAATTTATCTGCTATTTTACCAGATTATTATAACAATAGCACTTGGTGTGTGGTTACAACGCACGCTTAATGCGTGTCACTATTTTTTTTTTTTAAACTTCTTACAAGCTTACCCCTTCGTCTCCTCGTAACACCTTACAACCGAGTCCTGCGCAGATTCAAGTATTAGTGAATACCGAATTCCCTGTGTACCGGGTAGTAGTGTACTAACCGCGGGGTCGGCGTCGTCCAGCAGCAGGCGCGGCGCGGCCCTGCGCAGCGACCAGGCCAGCGCCACCGCGTCCCCGCCGCCCCGCGCCCACCACACGCACATGCGCATGGCGTGCTGCACCACCTGCACACGACACAACACTCACATTCGTCCTAAGAGGCATAATAATAATCGTCTATAGGACGATAGAAGACGTTCATAAAAACGTATAGTCACGGTTGAAAAGTACTAACTGTCAACGTCACCACTACACTTTTCGGATGTCGGGAAATAATATACTCATGACAAATATAATAATATACTTATAATGACTAATATAGGTACTTATGATTCGGCCCAACCCTTGATGAAATAGTGGGTTTCAAAAGCGATTAAAAAGCTAACTATACTTTTTTACACACTTGTAGAATTCGAAAATCATTTAAAACCCATACAAAAAACTAAAAGAATCAGCACTATACCTGTGCTCTTCCCCAGAATCCAGTTTTGTAAGTGGTGGGTTCCTTGAGTGTGGCAGCCTCACACAGTATCGATATCAACCGCTCTGTGGTCTCCTCCACGCTCATCAACGATAGTAATGACTGCGAACAATCGAAACGAAATTGTCTCATAATATTCGTTAAACCTATAAAAACAGTGGTAAATGAATACAATATATGATTGCGTTAGCTTGAAATTAAATGTTTTGAGTGCACCTGCTAGATCACATACAATCAACCGCAAATCGATTCTTTCCTCATAAACTAAATGCCAAGAAAAGTTTAAAGGCAATGGGATATTTTGGCCAGCAACCTGGAAACATATAAGTTCAGAAGCAGACACAATAATAAGTCATTTTTCGTATTTTTAAAGGGTTAAAATACCAAAGAATGTAAGGGTTATAAGGTCGGTGTTGGGCTGCCATACCGGGTGCAATTTGGGCGTCATCGCTGGGTCGGACGACGGCAGCGTGCCGATTCTGCACAGCAACTGCAGCAACAACGCGAGGCAGTCTTGTCGCCACTCACTGTCGTCATTCCTTTGTAATACACCTGCAAAGTAACGTAAACAAACCTTCGAATAAACAATGGTAAAACAAATTTCTGTTACATTGTACCTAAAATGAGTCAAGTACAATAGGTTTTATAGTATTTTGTAATATAGTAAATGAATGTGTCGAAGGGAACTCACCTGACATCATTATATCATACAGCAGTCTTAAACCTCCCTTCTTAATAAACAATTCATTCCAATTCTCCACTGCAGCCTTCTCTTCCTCACTCTTCTCATTAGTCACCAGAGGGCTCAGCGTGCTAACGGTATTCTCTTTCACATTCGGTGGACCAGAGTTACTTGAGCTTAGTTTATCAATAATATGTAATGAGTACATGAGTTTCTGTGGACTGGTCGGGTCCAACAATTCCGGAAGCTTGCTTTCTATCGGGTTTTGGAAAGCTTCTAGAAGCGTAGGGTTCAATGGCACGGCTTGTAGAATGTCCCACACGCGACGGGATAAAAGTTGAGCTTTCGTGTGGGCTACGGGTTCCTGTAAAGTAGGTAAAGGCTTTATGTTTCCATTAGATTGTTTCGTTGCGAAATATACATGTTTATAATAGGGGGGCAATTTACAAGTGAGCTTACCCTATTCGCTCCGGGCTCCTTCATTTGCCCGAGCGCCTGCATCAATGTGAATAGGTGGTGAAAGTAGGTGGGGTCTAACAGCAGCAGCGTGGGCAGCCGCGTGCGCGCGGGGGCGGGCTGAGCCGACGGCCACTCCGCCCACGCGCCACGCCCACCCACACCCACCGACACGAACACCAGCTACAACAACACACTTTAGTATAGAATACTGAAGATATATAATAACTTTATACATATAAAAATAAATGCATCAGTCTTACCTGGTTGTCCTTAAATCCCATGTCATACAACGTCCTCTCATCGTAGTCTATGGTCAACTCTTGTCCCTGCGTTATCATACGCAGCGGGCCATCCGTCGATAACGCCGTTACTCCTTCTTCGCCTTGAATCTGTTAAACAATTCGAACATAAATAACAAACCCGTCAGTTCAGATATTGAGTTTCCATCAGGTCGACGACCCTGATATTGTGGCAACATAGATGATAAAATTGTTTATGATACACAAAACTCGTTCTGTGGATTTGCTACGACTAGACAGGTCAAAGTATATATATATATAGAAAGTGAACCGTATGTACCTGCTTCTCCCACCAGACGTGCACGTGCGCGCGCAGATGCGCGACCAGGTCGGAGTGGTGCAGCGCAAGCGACGCACGCGGGCCGGCGCCGGCGGGCTGCAGCGTGACGCGCACGGAGCCGCCCCCTCCCCCGCACCCCTCCCACGCGCCCGACTCCGCCAGCGCCCAGCGCCGCAGGTGGTACGCGTACCTGCGCCGCAATCACCAGTCACACACTGTACGCTAGCCATCCTCCCCGCAATGCCAAACTTCAATTTAGAAGCAGGTGACAATCTTTACGAGGCCCAATTTTATAAGATTTTATATAATATGCATGAACACGACAATTCGACATAAATAATTATAAGTTTCCATTTCCACGGCAATGTACGTATACGCAGATGTTACGTATATTTGAAAAACGACCATAAAAGAGAAGTCACCTATTCTTTCCTCTATACGTTACAATTATTTAAATTAATATGATCGGTAAACGATTCCAAAAATACGATTTTTAAGTTAGAGTTACTGATGATAACGCAAATTGAAAGTAAAATAATAATAAAAACACAAACCTCCTTTTAAAAGTATCAAGATGTGTTTTCAGCAGCAGCAGCGCCCTCTGTATGCACTGCAGCGCGGCCTCTTCAGTCATGTGCTCATATATATTCTGTTTGTCAATGGTTTTTTCTTCCTTGACGTCTTGTTCGCATGCCATCTGTGACGATGACGTGCCTTCGCCGTCCTGCTTTTTAGTGATGAGTCTTTCGGCAGCGGAGGACAAGTGGAACATGCACTTAGCCACGAAATCGTCTTCCTGTTGCAGTTGCTGCCCCATGTAATAGCTGTTTAAGTATTGTATTGCGCCCATTGATACATCTGTAACAGAGGTTTCATATTATTACTAAAAGGCCCGGCAGACGTTGTCCTGCCTGAAAATTTAAAAGATACCCGAACGCAGCGCGTCCTGCCGGGTTCAATTGTGTATCTAAACCAAGGACCCACAACACACACAAAAATATTCATCAACACGAGTGACATAGTACAGAAGAATTATAGGACAAGACCCAGTTTGGTTGCTTCGCTGATATTGACTGATAAGCATTTTGTTATTATTATACTTATTGTGTAAAATAATGTACCCGTGCTGTTAGCCCGAAGTGCTATCTTCCACAGATGGTCCATGGCAAGCGTGTGTGGGTGGGCAGCGTCCCGGGAATCCCCTGTACCTAACGCCATACGGGCTAGGTTGCACAGCTGCTGGTACAGACTCAGGCCCATTATGCTAATAGTCTGCAAAAAACATACAAAGACGTAAATATCCACCGGCCAATCCCTATTATCGTAAAATATCTCTTGTGCATACGATTAAAACTATGTGTAAATTCAATAAGAACGATATTCATATATAGAATATATTATATTTTTATTATCAGTAGAAAAATGTTTTAGCTGTTTCGAACATACGTGAAAATCAACCTAAATCCTCTACACATAAGAAGTGTATACAGTATAGTAATATATACATAGCCAGTTCCAGAATTTCCTTACCTCAGGATCGAGTGTAGGCATCTTCTCAACATACAGGAATCTCAATGCATCGAGGCCCAGTGCATGCTGATCAGGAGACTTGGTATGAGACAGCAGCCATGAGTACAGACAATCCGCGCACTCGCTGCTGCCGCGAACCACGAGGCACTGCCACAGCTCTTCCACTTGCTCCACGGTTAATCTGGGAAAAAATAGCCGGTAAAAATTCAGATATGATCTTAAACTAACTAAATAATAAAATGTTGGCAATACTGACAGTACTACCTCATGTTATCATGTGGCTCAAGTCATGTTATGCCACAGGTGGTCCGGCCTATATTGGAATTTCATACAGACCTGAAGTGTTGCGGCGAGCCGACGGGCGAGAAGATGGCGGTGAGGAAGTGCAGGCGCACGGTGAGCTCCGTGATGTGCGCGTAGTGCGGCGCGTCGCACACCGGCCGCGGCTGCGCCATGTAGTGCCGCAGGTCCTCCAGGAACAGCCGCATCATGCCGCGCTCGCGCTCCGCCCACATCACCACCTGGCACACACGCGATTGTGACGCACTCGTATAATTGCCGGCACGAGTCGTGAGCACAAACTTCACCAGCGCAGTAGTTAATTTTTGGGTCTCTTTGGCGGGATGAAGAAGGCGGGGGCACCGAGACTTCACGCGAGTGGTTCTATCACTTCGACTGTCGATGCTCGTTGGTTATCGGACTCCCACGCGTCATTGGTCTACTGTACACTTTCGTGCAATTTTAGTGACTAACACTTGTAACTAACTTCAGTCTGATCAACATATTGCATGTACATAGAGTATTAGGTAATTGAAATAAGAAGATATAATAATATTTAATTACCTGATGCATATCCATACCGCGAAGTTGTTGAAATGATGAAAATAACTTCGGTAACAATCGAAGTGAGACTGCGACAGATCTAAGAACAAACAACTGTAATTAGAATACATTTGTAGTTATGTTTGCACTTCACTAGCCCGAAGACTTAGTTTTGCTGATAATGTCTAAAATATTTATATTAATTTCTTACCTGTGGTTGGCAAGGTTGTCAAGGCATCCCTCAATGAACTTTATCCTTATGAACTTGTCCGTACTGAAACACAGCAAGGCGCAAAGTGCCTTCTCTGCTTCAAGCGCTAAGCCCTCGCCCAGTTGTTCCTAGGTAACATAAAAATATTGTCAAAACATATGTTTTTGCTGTTACATTTTTTTTTTAAATATAATTACATAAAACATATTAAATATAACACAATTAGTGGTTATTTAGCAGGCCCTACAGCAGCGTGTTGCCCAGTCGGACACGTGTCACGTATGTTGTGGTTCACTATGTCATACAACTCACAATGGCGCCGTCCTGCAGCAGGTCCCACAGCAGCGTGTTCCCCGGCCGGCAGACGTCATCTACGTCGCAGGCTAGTGCAGGAGACGCTCCACGTGCTCGCTTACCGCTGGCAGCAGCTGCAGCGGCTGCACCTTGGTACTCCGTTAAGCACTGGGCCTAAACAAAGATATATCCATTGCTGTGTAAAGAAATCTTTAGTCATTGATGCAATTTCTTCAGGGATGAGTGTTTACTATGATTATCAAAGTGTAATCATATACTGGTCTGTTACCTGTGCAGCAAGCCTGGCCAGCTCCTCCTCGCAGGCGGAGTCGTCCTCGTCCAGGTCGGCGAGGTGCGGGTGGGAGTGCGGCGACAGTGCTGACGACGCGCTGCCCTCTTCCTCCTCACCAGCGCCACCGCGGCGCTTATAGCTCTCCATGAGGCGTAGTTCCATTAGACGCCTAATAAATAATAATATTATACTAGCCTATAATAGCAAATATGAGAATCTCATTAGAGAATTTATGTCAATAATTATATCGTCTTATGTTGACGTCTTCCTGCTGATGAAACATCATCATCATCGGCCGGTAGACGTCCATTGTTGAACAAAGGCCTCTCCCTTACAGCACAAAAAAAATACCCTTAACTAGACAAAATACGACCACTCATTTTAGCTCACAAATATCTAGACAGTCATACTAAGACACAGTATAACAAAACTAGTATCATAATTTGTTACTGTATATGTATAATTATTATGTTATTTAAACTCCAAGTTTATGTGTTATAACACTCACCTGGCGTCAACATTGTCACAGATCAGCTGACAATGAGCAGTGTCACTGCCCGACGACTCTTCCTCTACTTCGGACACCGACTCCGCCAAATCAGCTGTCTTCAATTGTGTTGCTGCTAAACAATGCACACCGTTATGTTTCCCAACAAAACACTTATAGTTGTAGTAAGTTAAACATTACACAGTTTTTTGTTGAAACTAAATAATAGTAAAATTGTGCCATGGACCATGCACTCACGGAAATGCTTGGGTTTGCCTGGCTTGTGTCGCTTCTTATAGAATTTCTTCTTACGCGGGCGCAACAGTTCCTCTGCCCCGCTACTAGCGCTGCCACTGCTCCCCGCACGTTTGTTGCGTCTATTATGACAAAAAGGAAAATAAATAAATAGAACTAGAATAATATATGACCTAACATAATACTATTCAATACGAAAACACTTACTTTTGGCAAGACTTAAGTGTAGGACATTCCTTCTTGGTGAGTTCTTCTCCTTCGCGCAGCCACTCTTGCTCTGCTGAAAGTGAACAGTAATATTGTATACAGCATTTTGTTAAACAATGTCATAATATTAGAGGTATATGTTTACCAGTCAGATCACGCTGATGTTTACTTTGTTTGCGCGGCGTCGGTCCAGCCTCCTCGCCCGACGTGCTCAGCTCCTCGCACTGAGGACAAAAACATGGGATTAGGATCGTTAGGCAGAATATAATCTTGCTTAGAAAATAGAGATGTTTATTGTCATGTGACTAATAGAGTTTTACCAAGTACTCCCTTACTTATGAAAATTGTTACTCTCGTTTGCTTATCAAAGAATAGTGATGTCAAGAGGTGTTTAAATCAATCGACGTTTCTTCAATATTAATAAATTAGAGGGATAATCTTTAGTATAAGTGTGTCAGTAGTGATAACTCACAGGATCGTCATCGGAGTTGGTCTGATCCATGCTGACGCTGGCCTCGGAGGAGGAGTTGTGGTGCGGCTTGCAGGAGGGCTGCGGCGGGCGCAGCGGGGGCTCGTCGGCCGGCGCAGGCGTGCCCGCGCCCGCGCCGCGCGACCACATGGCGCGCATCAGCGCCGACGCCAGGTACAGGCTCTGTGCGGGGAGATAGCTTTAGACCTTGTTTTCTTTCCGGTTTCGATGAACCCCGCCACACTTACGTTTCTTACATCTTCGGCATGTTTACAAACATTACAAACAAACAAAGACAATTAAGATAAAGAAAAGAAAACATTGTAGAACACTGAAATTTTAAACAACAGATAAATTATATTATTTTATATCAATATCTTCTATGACATAATTATGCCGTTTTCACCTGTTCAGTATGTTCTTTAGGTGGGAGCGAGCACAGCAAGCTGTATAGATGCGCGCAGGGTTTAGGAGCCAGTGCCCTGATGAAGCCGGGCAGCAGGTCGTACACCTGGCGCCCGCAGTGCTTCAGCTGCGCGGCGGCCCACACCAGCTCCACGTGCTCAGGGTTAACCCGGCCTTCCACCGCCAGGAACTTCAGGATCATATGAGATTGCTTTATCACCTGTAGGGAAATTAATAACATAATGCTTAGCAAATAATACATATTTTCAATTTGCTTTATAGTCGCTTGTAAATTTCGAATACATAGTTAAGGTGTTTAAAGAAATCTTGACATATCCATTGTAGCAGTATAATATAATACACAATTAAAATAATTGTAAATAAGAAGTACATTTACACAATAACAAAAATTGTACTACATTTGCAAACAGCTTCTTACTCTTTAAGTCTATACATACCTCCACATGCAAATTAGGTCCAAACAGATGCTCAATGATGTTATTGTTAGTCAGCCAGGTTGCAAGCTGCTGGCCGGCTACCTCCGCGTCCGCGGCCGGCTCGCCCGCGCACAGCTCGTTGTGCGCCGCGATGTGCGCGTTTATCTGCGCCACGCCCGCCAGGCGCATCGTGAGGGTACTGCTGTTGAAGTACTTGAAAGCCAGGGCTAGCCCATCCGCGTCGAAAGCTAGGGGTGCGTCTAATGGTTCTTTAGCTGCCCCCCACATAAAATCTGTTGAAAGAACGGAAAGTTATTTTTATTACTGCTTTACACTATATACTATCTGGTATGTTCATTATACTAGAAATTAAAGCGTTATCTTATATTAGTATAAGTAGCATTTCAAATCTCTGTAGAAAAATATCAGACATATACACAGAATTTATTAACTAACCTGCCATAGACTTCACTGCAGGAACTCTTAAATCCTTATCCTCTAAGCTGCACATGTACTTCAATATCTTGCTTCTTAATGGCATGAAGAGTTGTGCCACTGCCCTAAAGTTCAGCCATAATTTGAGGTTGCCCACAGCTGCCACTATAGCATGAGCTATGGAAAGTGGTAGTGACCCCGGTGTTGCACACTCAAACACAGATGTCATGGCACAAACTCCCCCCAACTTGCAGAACAGACTGACATTGCGAAGCAAGTATGCTGGTATCTCAGTATCATGCAAGTCACAATATGAACTTAGATTTGATATTTCTTGAGCAGACAGGTCATCTAAACGACTCAGTGCAGAGTGTTTACATGCTAAGTACAGAGGGAAGTTAAGCAAGAATACTTTAGACACAATGTGCATGAGCTTTTCTTTTTGCTGCATGGACCATACTTCAGTGTCTTCAGTTGGAGCAGGAGGTGTCTCAGCATTTTTGGACTCCTCTGCTGTATCAGGTGGGGGAGTAAGATCATCTGGTTCAGCTGGAGATTCCTTTTCTTCATTGTTCTTCTCTTCAGTAGTGGGAGAACTTTCAACCTCAGGCTTTTGTTTGTCTTGTGCATTTTCAGGTGCTGGTGCGGTTTTAGCTGACTCTATTAGTTCATCTTTAAGCTGCTTCAGTTGACACACAGATAGACACAGTATACTCTGCACTACAAGATAGAACCTTTCAAAATTCTTCACATCCCGATAGCAACACATACATTGCCTAAAACAAAGTATAAAATAACAATATGTACTACTACTTTGCCAAGACAATATCTATTGAATTTATATTCTACCTTTTATTACTTTTTTACAATATAAGAAAAATTACTTAAGAAATCTTTACTAGTGAAATTATAATAAAACCATGCCTTCCTACACAAATAACAATGAATAGACATGTATTTTAAGGGCTCTAACAAAGCACAGTAGTTACCCACTTGGATTGTCAGATTCCTACCAGCTGTAAAATATAAAATCTTGAAGTAAAATTAAGTATAGTGATTATATTACCTTTGGGGCCATGAGAGAATATAGTTTAGCACTGTCTCCAGCTCAGATTGAGTTATTGTTGGATATTGGGATACATCGTCGGTAAGTCTGGATTCACCTAAAATCACAGTGGAACAATATCACAGCTGCTTACCATAACTAAGATTAAATTAATATACACGATATGTTACCGTAAGTACAATATTTTTGAATAAATAGGATATATGGAACACACAAATGGACTGCTAAATTTCGAAACAATGTAACTTACAATTTACTAAAAGCTGTGAAAACTCCGAACAAACATCACACATTCTTAATGTTTTATGTCAAGATTAAGCGAAATATTATTGCAATATAATCGCAAAGGTTATTTCAAGTGAATTATTGATCATTATTGATATTTTTCGTATCAGAAAACGAATACTGCCATAAAATGTCACGGTATCCGTTCCACCATTGTTGACGATTGTTGTCAAAACTACGTTTTGTTGTCATTTCTATTACAACTATAAATTTTAATTTATAGTTAATTTATTCAGTTGTAAAAGTTATAAGACCAATAATTCTAAGTCAATAACTATCCTCAAGTCATAAATATACCTTTAGAACTGTTAACCCTGTATAAAATGGATCGATTTTATATAAATGAGTGAACCTTAGTTAATAATCGACTAACTGAAATACATGAATTAATTAGAATTAATAATTCAAATCCTTGACGTACGTCGAGTACAACTTTTAATCAGATTCTGGTGGGAACTTTGAGAAAGGACGCATCGGAAGTTCCCGCCAGAATCCTTTTATCGATATAAAAGTGAAGTGTTACACAGTAGTGTTTTGGAAAAAAATTAAACTTGACTTAAAGGTCCAAGTGACCAGGTCATTAAAATACAAAAAAAATTAAACCTAAATTGACACTGACACTATTAACATTAGATGACATCTAATGTCATGTCAATTTGATTGTTTGTCGGTAAAGTTCAGCAGTCGAAGAATAAGCTATGGGTTGATGGGGTGTTGTTGTTGATTTAATTAAAAGAAATGGTTCAGTTACTGTATATTGTTGCTAGCTTACATGTTTTGCTATGCCCATTTACAAAAGTAGAAGAGAGTTTCAATATTCAAGCCACACACGACATTTTATATCATCGGCATAACCTCTCACAGGTGTCTAGTAGTTCTAATTTTGGATTCATAAGTCGCTTCCTATAGACATACATAAACTACATTTTTTTTCCAGTATGATCATAATGAGTTCCCGGGAGTTGTACCGCGCACATTTGTTGGGCCGCTAATAATTTCAGCTATTTCTGCACCTCTGGTGTCAATATTTCATCTTTCTGGAATCAACAAATTTTGGATGCAATATGTAGGTTAGTGGGTAATTGTAATTTTAGATCCCATACTAGTTTGTTTTGTTTAGGCTGCATTGAATAAAATGTTACTCATAATTGCTGTACCATCTCATAAAAATATGTATACTCCACTCCTAAGGTGATTCAAAATCCAATTAAACATTATAATTAAATTTATTGGCCTATATCCTATTTACCACCACACAAGTGCTAGATTTACAACAGATTATAAACATAAGGAAATTTTACTTCAAAGTACTTAAGATAGTGATGACAGGACCTAAACAACATTTAAGTCCTATATTACATACATTTGAAATAAAAATATTTCTTTGTTTGCAGTGCGTCTAGCTCTGGCAATATCAGTGATAGGAGCATGGAGCCGAGTAAGAAATGCTCTACAAAAGCAATTTGGCAGCACATATGCCTGGTGGTACACACTCATCACTGTCACACAGTACCACTTCATGTTCTACATGAGCCGGCCATTACCTAACATCATGGTGTTACCTCTTGGTAAGTTACTGAATATTACAAGAAAGCTTAAATAAAAGAAGACACAAGTGGGTCTAAGACAAATAGCTCAGCCAATCCGTGGTTACTGTTCCATTCAGTTTATTATTATTAAAGTTAACAAAATTTTCAAATATATTACCAACCCTGCGAATGTTAAATCTGGCTTACAACATGGTTGGAAGTCTGGTACATTACTAAACATGTGAAATGTTATAGTCAGCTAGGTTTTCACATACATACAAATTATGTGATTATTTTTTGTTAATTTAATTTTTATAGCACCAGATTGTAACAGAAAGATTGCTGATGCTCGGGGAGTTTGAAGCATGGTTTCTTCTACCCAGCTGTAGCACTAGAAAGTGGTGATGAATGGGTCTTTTGGGGGCTGTCTTTATTTGATGTTCAAAAGTACTATTCATTAGTCTAATTTGAATAAATGTTTTTTTTATCTTTTTTACCCAATTTGTCTTCAATGGCCAAAGGGGTATACAGGCCTCTATGTCCTTTTGCTACCAGAAGTCAATACATTCCTAATAATTTCGCTTTAATAATGTTTCAGTACTCCTGGCATTTGAGGGCTGGATTTTAGGCAAGCACAAACAATTCCTGATGACTGCTGGGGCATCTATAGTCATATTCAGAGCAGAGCTGGCCATGCTGTTTGGATTGTTCCTTATAATAGACTTGTATTTTAAGAAGATTGACTTTAAAACGTAAGTTGTTTTTATTTCTTGTGGAGTTTTATTTTCTTGTATAAACATTAAGTACATGAATTAATGTTACTATGTAAGGTTACATAATATATTTTAAATGTTTAGTATATGATATATTGTGTAAAGAAGGTGCATTAAACATCACATCACTATGTCATGTGATGTTTAATTACTGCAATATTGTAATGTAAATGTTGCAATACCTATTGATTTTTTTTAAATTGCTCACTTGAATTTTCTTCACAGTTTATTCAAGATAGTGGTACCTACTGGTGTAGGGCTGGTGGCCCTGACAGTGGTAGTAGACTCGATATTCTGGCGCCGGCTGCTGTGGCCCGAGGCTGAAGTATTCTGGTTCAATACCATCATGAACAAAAGCTCTAACTGGGGTGTATCCTTTTATACAGCAAATCACTTTTATAGTTGCATTTTTTTCACACATAATTCTAATAATCATAGCAATAATAATATTTTAAAAATATTACATAAAAAATGGAGGTGCAAAATTTATTCAAAACTATACCATGAAATACCTTTGTACCCATACCGTACCTTTGTACCAATACCCATGAGGCCTTTGCCCTGCAGTGGGACGATCATGGCTGAAATAATAATACCATATATATATTTTTGGGTATTTTTATAACACGTAAATTTATGAACTATGCAAAAATAAGATAGGTTGTATAAATCAAAATTTTAAAATATAACCTAACTGTATATTTTTATATAATATGGAATGTGCATGTGATTCAAATATGAGTCCTTATGAGCCGTATGTTTTTATAACAATCTTTTTGCTTAAGAATTTTTATACCTATATCAATTTTTCTTTATATTATCGATATTTGAGGTTCATTTTATTTTACAATAATGATCTAAGGTATCGTATAAAAAATGACATGCATATTCCCTATTACTTGGAAATTTTCCTGTAAAGGAACAGCTACCTTTACAGGAAAATTTCAAGTGTTCAAATAAACAGTCATAGAAGATCCTCAACTCTAATACAGACCTCTCCATTTCTGTGGTACTTTTATTCAGCCCTACCCCGAGGGTTGGGCCCCAGCCTAGTGCTTATCCCGGTGGGGCTATATTTAGACAGGCGGTTGATACAGTACGCCGCACCAGCCATCGTATATATATTGTTTTATTCCATCCTACCACATAAAGAACTTAGGTTCATAATATATGTCTTCCCATTGCTCAATATGGCGTCTGCCGCCGCTTGTTCCTATATGTAAGTATGAATTCTAGGATGTACTTTCTTAGTAAAAGTAGTACCTGCCTAAACAAATTAAACTATTTTTTCAAAATGTTTCGTTAATTAATGTCGGAAATAGAACATCTTATATGTTTGTGTATTTATTCATAAAAATGATAATAGCCTTGTGTATTAGAAAAAAACAGTTTTTGTCCTTTTAAACTTTCTTCTAATAATTATAATTTCATTTTTGCATTTGGCTCATGAAATATTGGTATCTTTTCAGATATGTTAGACGAACTAAAGCACCTATTTACGAGTTGCTCTTTTGGGGATCAATTATTGTGATCCTTGGTAATATCGTCATATCATTAGCGTTTGTTCTGGTGGCCATGACAAACTACCCGGGCGGGGTGGCGATCACTAGGTAAAAATATACATAATTTATCATGATAGGTATACACTATTCAACTATTTTAACTGATGTTTCATTTTCTAGGTTCCACAAACTTTTGAAGAACGAACCATTTGTCCACGTTCATATCTGTAATTTAGCCGCGCAAACTGGAGTGACTCGGTACACACAAATCAACGATCGATGGCAGTACAGCAAAAATGAATCGTTGCCACCAGATCAACTGCAAGACTACACCCATCTACTTGTTGAGGCTAAAAGTAAATATTCATCCAATCTAAAAACTTTTGCACAGACTCACGTCATCTTAGACAGTATAGAATCGTTCTCTCAAGTTGCCATGAATTATAGACTAATGCCTCCAGTGAGGATAAAAACAAAACCAGCACTGTTCATACTTGAAAGAAAAGATTTCCGTGAATTTCCACACGGCCATAATGTCGATTTTTCTGATAGTTCTCCAATAGCGATTGGAGAAATTGTTTCCAGTGATGAAACTCTTTTAAATGTTGTTAATTATGAGAACTTTGAAGAAAACGGATCTACAGAATCTTTGTATGATACAACAACTGAGAATATTGAAGAAGAAACTGTTGAACTAAATGTACCAGAAGCTCAAAGTACTATTGAACATTTAGAACACAATATTGAAACACCAATTAAGGAAGAAGTTGAAACAAGTGTAGATGAAATTGTGTTAGAAAAAGAGTCAATCATCCAAGAAGATATTAAAAGTGAAGATGATACTGGTCCAAAATTAGCGAAAGCTAAAAAATCGTTAGATGAATTAAAGACTCTCAGACAAGAAAGAAAAAAGAAAGCTATCGAGAAAATTAAAACGGAAACTCGAAAGGAAGTTGTGGAATCAGCCAAAGAAAAACTTAAGGAAATAATGAAACGTCATAAACATATCGCTGACGAACTATCCGAGAGTATCATATCAGATATTACAGTTGAACTGGAAGAAAAAGACGGTAGAGGAGACATACCAGAGAATGAGATTGTTACAGAAACAAATCAAGTAGAAGTTGAAGAAGTTGTTGATGAACCTAAAGTCAAAGAGGAAGAAAAAATAGATAAGGTAGGAGATATTACATTAGATGTCGCCGATGTAACAAATCGTAGTAACGAAAAAATCGACTCGATCGTAGAAGAAGTGATCGTAAGACTTATAGATAGAAAAATTTACGACGACAAGACGAAGCCGGAAGATATTAAACCCGAGGATAGGCTAATGATACAAAAAATAGTTGAAGAAGTTCTGTCTGAAAAATTGAATTACACAAAAACTGTAAATAAGTGAGTGTGTGGTTTTAAAACCCATTCGTCCTGCTTTGTTTGAACTTGATCTCTCTGTATTTGAAAAGAAAAACTAACAATACCTACCTTGTAGGGTCTCGGTACTACAGGATATTGTGCCTTCGATGTTACTGTTCTATTATTTATTTTATTCTTGTTGAAAGTGGGCGAATTTTTTGCATTTTGGTTTTTGTTTTGACGTAAGTGATTATAAGATGCATTTTTTTAATGATATTTATCAAGATTGTTGCCCCAATTTTTTCTAGTCAAGATACTAAGTACGAATTTTTTAAAAGCAATCGATAAGTATGTAATTATTTTTCATGGCACATTACAATTAGAAACACGGAAGAAGTTACAGTCTTATTGTAGCATATCCAAAGTCTACGTTTATTTTCTGTTTGAAAATCAGTTTGAATGATAAATAAATAAAAAATATAATCATTTTAACAAATTGTTTTTTTGCAAGTATTTCTTTATTGAAGCTAAAGCTATGTTTGCAATCCGCAATTGAATAAGCCACATACATATTTTCTTTTACGACGTCCCTAGATGATGGCCGAATTACCGTATAATATACCATTCGCGGAAGATACTTCCGGGATAGAAGCTTGTCTATCCAATGTGTCTCACCTACTCCTGTTCTGTAGACTAATTACTCATGAATCAGAATTGCAGGAAAGTGTAAAAAAAGAATGACCATAATAATTTTATCAAGATATTTTATTTACCCAGTTTTACGTAGGTACAAATATAATCAACATTAATACGAGTGTATTGAACATATATCTAGTCAGTCTAATAAGGCATACAAAGTAAACACAGTTCACTAAAATACACAGGTACCGACGAAGTACATAAGTACACAGAATATTAAACATGTACAATAGTTAGGTTGTGGCATAACTTTAGTATGTCCGTAACACTAATTACACTAGATATGCAATTTGTTCACATTAGATACATGATCGAGATCTATTACGGAAATAAGCGATGTTTATGCCAATGGTTAGCGCAAATCAATGAGAGTCAAAACTAAATTATGTTGGTTCCACATAAACATTGAAATATAGTTACTATAACGACGCTTCAGTAGACGCGTACTATTTGAAACACAAGTGTACTAGTACACGGTGGGCTAAAAATAGACTCATAGATATAGGGTATTAAATTATAATGTCGGTTTCTTTCCCAAAAATTGATTCCGTTAACTAATACTATACAAAAAAATGTCATACGAGTTAACTCTGCTCAAAAACGATTAATTATAATTTATACATATGAAACTTCTTCTTCAGACACTGCGGAATTTGACAGTGTTCTGTCACTGTAAAATATTTGAATTAAAAGTTGATTTACCAATTTAGACTTGCTTGATCTTCTGAAAAGTTATTTGATCATGAGATATTATTTGGCGCAGTAATATCCCGCCTAGGGGATTCTCTTTGTGTCGAAGAACGAGTAACTCTGAAAGAATTTTGTAGGAGATTCCCACGAGCTGCATCACATCACATTCAGAATACAGGACGAAAATTACTATTAACTAATTCGCTTACTTACTTATTCAGATTCATTAGAAAACTTAATTGCTGTTTAGTTGTTTTGAGACATATTTAGTGTTTCGGTAGTCGGATTTTTCACACTAGTTCCATATTTACTAATTCCATTGCAAAGTTAACTCAGATGTCAGTTTTGTGAATAGTGATAGTAAAGAGAAGCAAAATTAGGCCAAAAATCCGACCCTTAAAAATTTAATACTCTATGTCTATGAAAGTCGATTTTCAACCCACCGTGCTACTGCAAACTGTTTCCATGAAAGCAACAATAAAAACATACAGCCAAATGGAGAACCTACTTCTTTTTTTGAAGTCGGTTAAAAATACAATAAAATTTGAAGAATCATACATGATCTGTTTACCTTATGGTAAATTTAAATATAGCACAACATAGCCTTAATGAATACTTTGAAAACATTTCACTGCAGTAATTATCAGAATATAATGTATTTATCTTGAGAAACTGAAGTAGAATAAGAGGAAACATGTTCACTTACGTTATAACATTAAAAATAGACGATTACTTCGTAATAGGTTCTTTTGTATATCACTTCACAGGAATGTTTAATAGTTACCTGTAGGATCATTTTATTTATATTTTACAAATAAAAACCATTTACTTTTTCAATTATTTTAAAAAGTTTAAATTCTTACAAAACATTCTTACTTCAATAGCACATTTATAAAAAAAATGAACAATAAAAAATAATATTGTTAAAAAATAGCTTGTTTTAGGATGTCTACACTTGGTCATTTTGTTACTAATCATATAGGTTAGATAACGTTGAACTAAATATACAGTGTGATTATATTTATGATTTGCAGGGCTGTGCCAGGCGATAAAGATGTGTAAAAACATGTATAAATCTTAATTTTTTTGTATTGATTTTAACACGTTAGCAACAGAAAGCACTAAATACAATCATTATACAGTAGACAAAACGTGTATTTATAGGTGTTGATAAATATTTCAATGTTGTACTGTGCCGCAATGTGCAACGGTAATGTTATATGTACCTGTACAAAATTTCTTTACAACTAGGATCGGTTTAGATCTTTTAATGTGTGTCAGATGCTCTAGTGTAAAATGCAGTTTTTAAAGCCGATAATTTCGTTGATTTTCTGGTAATTCTGCCCCGCCTATTTAAAAATAAATTGTTCATTTGTTACTTGTACCTTTAACTTTGACTGTAGCAAACGTGTCAAATACAAGAATAATGGCCAAATGCAACTCCTAAACGTAACATTGACTGATAGTATATACACAAATATATTTGACCAAGATACGATTCTTATGCGTCTAAGAGCATTCTCCAGTCGAACCTGCCTGAACTGGAGTTGATGGATGGAGGGCAGGGAGGGCAGACCACCTCCCAGGGGTTGTCCTTCATGGCCGCGAAGGCACAGTACGGCACTCTGAGGAGGTTGCTGTGTATCTTGTACGGAGGATAGTCGGTTTTGTTCTCGCCGAGCCGCTTCAAGGAAATCGCCATCATGTCTAGTGTTGCGGCGTGTCCGACGAATATTACGTTGCCACCTGTAAATGTTAACATACAGCTGTGTTTATTTAACAGTGAACTTGACAAACCTCTTATTTGCGCGTGAATTATACCTGAACCATAATAATTGGCTAGTCTACTACGCACCTTCTTTCTCGGTGTCCTTGATAGCCGACTGCATTGTCAGCTCCCCTCGTTTGTAATACTCTTCCAATGTTTCAGGGGTGTTAATCTCGACTTCCACATAAGGTTTGTACCTGTAAATTATATGTCATGTTAATAGTTACAATAACTTACAATTGGTCCCGATTTTTGGTAGAGCGATAAGGCGACATTTTACTCTGATAGAAAGGTATTTTATACGACACAAAAATGCCATAAGCAGTAAGTCCGAAAGCAATAGGGTTTTCCAAAATCACGGACGTATTCACCTACCTAAGTGACGACGATGACGATTGAGGTTTTATACAAAAAAAGCAGTTGGTCTTAAAGTTATGCCTCAACAACACTCACTGTAGGTCAACATTGAGTCCAGCCTTGTAAAGCTCGATGGGTGTCATGAATGGCGCCATGCCCTTCGACAGATGCCACATCTTGTACTCGAACAGTCCGGGCTCCACCTTAATCTTGATTGACGGGTCCGCTTGTAACCCTGCAGGCGAATAACGGGTGAACAGACATTAAAAAATTACATAAATGGTGCTTCCAACCGAAATGTGGAGTAATATTTTGTATTTATTAAGTTTTCGTAAGTAGGTATTTCCTTAAAAAATTTTCGAAAAAGTGGGAGGAGGTTTTAACGACTGTATGAAACTATCGAGCATGATATAAAAAAATAAGTGTGCTCTGATTTCAATCAATTTCTCTGAAGGTAATTATGGCAGTGTGCTTTTAAAAGACCATGTAGTAGTTAAATCAACTGTACGAGGTATCTGAGCCAGCATACCTTCAAGCATCGCTTGCGCAGTCTCCACACAGCGCAGCGAGGCGGAGGCGTACACGTGCGCCAATGACACACCGGCCAGGCGTAGCCCCTCCCCTACCAGCTGCGCCTGTAGGCGGCCCACGCGCGTCAGCGGCGTGTCCTTAGCGTACGAATCCTTGCCGCCCAACCTATTATTAAAAAGATAAAAATAAAACATAACATCACGCCTGTATAAAATATTCATACGACCGAAGGGGTAAGCGGAGGTGCACATATAGTATACCCACATTTCGCCAGTTATGGCGTAGTTATTTTAGGTCCCAATGTAATATGGGGCGAGCCTATTGCAATTAACCGGGCACAAGTCCAGACTCCGTGCTGCTACTAAGTATTACCTAATGGAAAAACCCAGTAACACTTTGCCCGACCCGGGATTCGAAACCAGGACCTCGTGCTCAGCAATCGCGCTTAGTAACCACTAGACCAACGTAGCGGTCATCAAAATACAAGTATTTTAAATAGTAGGTATTACTAGACTGCCCCCAAAAACTTCCGATCGCACATCCTTCACCACTTTCTAATGCTATAGCTAGAAAAAAGAAACGGTGCAACGAACTGCCCAAAGTAAAATCCTGTCTAAAACCATACATTTTGTTTTCACTGTTCTAACCTGATTGTATTGTATCGAAGAGATTTAAACAAACAATGAATATTTTAGTTTTACAATAGATTATATAATGTATGATCTACTTTTATACAAAATAATTAATGAACCTAGTAACGTTGGTTTACATAAACAATACAATGTATATTAAAAAAAGTCACTGAAGTTAAATTACCTATATTGTTGTTCAAAGACTAAGAATTGTTATCATACAAAACCTCATGTAGGCACATTATTATACATACCTATACATGTAGCATCTATTACGTTTTTAGGAAATCGATTCTTACGACTGCTTTGTTTGTTCTTTATAAATAAATTCAATCAAACTTTAAATAATTGTGTATGATACGCGTAATCAGAAATGCACGTAGATACTGTGTTCAGGAACAGCATAATATTAAAATATGTAATGATCTGTATTGATTGTTAGAAAGAGTTTCCATTTATTAAACAGTTGACAACAGTGAATCGTAATACCATAAAATCTTATTTAAACTTTTTAACTTAATCACCTCTTTGCGAGTAAGACTCCTTTTATATTAAATGATTTGATTTGATACAAATATAATACCTATTTATAAATCGGTTCAAGGCTCAGTTCTTATGAAACATTTCATTCAATCAATTATCGCCCCGTAATTAGTCATGATGACTTGACACACGTGCAGCAAAGCAATTATTATAGGTTTTAATAATAATAAAAGATAGTACCTACTAGACTTATATTAAGTGCTTGGCGTTTTTTGCCAGTGAATAAGAAGTGTGGAAGAATTATAAAAGTTTGTTATAGGGTCGGATTCGAATGCATTACGTTTCATGTTGAAACCTTGGAGAGATACCAACGTTCACACATTCAAGCTGCCTGTTGAATTAAAAACTGGGTGCGCATCTATATGTTCGTTCGCCATAAATTATGTGCATATAACATGCATACAAGATATACATACATTAATTCTTTGTTTCTTGAAACGTTAAAAGTACGTACCTTTCCCCTAACTTCAGGGGCAAATTCAAGTCCTTGCGGGTGTAAGTGCCATTTTCATCGAAACAGAACGGCACCCACTGTCCGTACGTGAGGTCCACCCTTTCGCCGTGACGCATTGAGAACACCCAGCGACGGCCCTTGTCTTTCGTCGCTTTCGGCTGAAATATATTTATAACATTTGAGCTGGCAGCTTGACCGAATACCTCAGGAGAACACCCTTGATCGATCTTACTGTAAATTTAACAAATAATATAGGTCGGGTTCCTTGGATAGCTGCCCTTATTGTAATCAACTTATGGTGGCAAACTTTATCTATGCCCCTTATCTAATCTTAAGTATTTGAGTCATAAATACTCCTGCGACTTAGCTTTCGCAGGATACCAGGTTTTGCAATGCTGTATTTATTTTAGTATACATTGTAGCTATACATACCTATATATAGACGGTGAAATGATTTAAAGTAGTATAGTCAAGATGGCAATCGTAAAACAAAAGATCTGGTTTGCCTAACGGCTCAAATGCACTTTTGAATAAAAAGTTGCGTGCGTGACTCATCCTAGTCAACAGTAAGCATGGAGAGTTGGAGACAACCAATCCGTTATCGCATGCGTTTTCCAAATGATCGGACTGACGTCCATTCTTTATCAACAAAACAACATTTTGCAGCCAAATGCTAGTCACATCGTAATCGCATTACTAGACAGACCTTATCAAAACAGGAAGAAGGGCGGGCGCTAGAAAAGTATTTAAGTACGCTCTGATGTACAAAAGTAAATCCTGGCTGGAGGCCTTTTATTAAGTCTCGCTAAAAACCCGGTTAAGCAGTAAGAGCTTCAGAGCTAACTGCGAGAGACAAGTTCGAAAAAAAAACAAATGTACAAAAGTAAAAATAAAATAGTTCGTTTGATTCGTCAGCGCCGGAGTGGATAAAATAAATCTTCGCCTGGTGTGATGACGATCAATAATGATACTGGAACCCTGTTAAATGGTGTTGGTAATAATAAGTTCGTCCTTGACCTTTATTTGAATTGAAGGGTAGGCCCCTTATTCATCGCTCCCTCTCGAGGGAGGCATACACGAAGGGTAACTTAACAGCACAGAGATACAATTTATAATTAAATAAAATGGACCATTGAAATTCTAAATTAATGTTGTCAGATCTTCGACGTTGGTAAAGCACATAATAAACAATTGTTACTAACCTCAGGAGTACTATCTGATTGGTTGTTTCTCCAGTCAATTGGGATGCCTAAAGGAGAAATTATACCTGTTAATTCCAAAATAATAATTTAGTATAAAGCTAATTGGTGTATATGTAGATTTCTATAGTACTTAGCAGGATTCATTGGTTCTCAACTAGTGTAAATCAAATTCATTAATTAATTAAGTAAGTACAACTGTAGGGAAATGTGTTGGTGGTTAGAAAGGTTTAAAGACTTCGCGGCCACCAAAAAGTCTGGTCATGAGGTCATAGACTGTATTATGTTAGTCTGGATAGACATACAGTTTGCAGATTATCTTAACTTTATAGTCCAAAAGCAATAAATAAATGTCAAGTGTCATATTCGATAATTATTTAATGTCCGTTGATACTGCAATCTACTGATATATTTGGATTCTCTTTTCATCGATAGTATTACAACAAAAACACTGCATTATTTATAAGTAGTAAATGAGACCCAGCAATGCTTGGTATTATTCCAGTCTGCAATATTTGAAGAAGAACATCGACTTAAACCAGTTTTGTTGAAATTTTGTGAAATGAGAACGCTATACCTAACTTACCCTGCGTTACATTTATGATGCCGCCTGTCCTATCAGTCTGCACGGTGTTCCAGTATTTGCTCCACTCCTGGTAACTCTCTTCAGATTTCTCATGGCCGAGCTGCGTAGCGTCTTCGTGAGGGTAATTTGTAGCCATCTCTCCGTCTGTGTTCGAATCTGATTCAGATTTGCAGTCCGAACCTGCGACATAGAGACACAATAAAATAAGAGAAGAATATTTTAAAGAGTTCACACTCATTGTATTTTGGCCACATCCGAAGTATCCGTTCGTATAATCAAAACAAACGCCGTTCACTACTCATTTTATCAATACACTCCTATGTTTATAAAATCCTTTACTTGTATTATCTGAAATTGGACCAAATAGAAACAATATTTGATGATGATTTGATGTAACACGTACAGTCGTTGCCCCAAAGTGTTGGGAATTAAATTACGTTAATAGTTATTGATGCAAACATCGAATATGCAATAAGTTGTTTAGATATTCGATCGTAAGTGAGTTTAGTAAAAGATTGCATTTGACCATTTCATCCAAGATGATTGGTTATATATTATTTAGGTTATACTCACGTATGTATTCGGGAATTACCGAGTAGTTTTGAGTTCAGACGGAGGATTCATGAGCTGGTTACCCGGCAGAGCACGAGCCGAGCTGCTGCCGTCTACCGGATCATAAATAAGGGCTTTATTGAAGTTCGAAACCACTAAGGCATTCCCGAATATACACGTGATTATAACCGGAATATATAGTAAATAACATGGATAACAATAACGAAAGTTATTATAGTAAGATGTATTACAACTTATCATTTTCCCGTTTCAATTTAACTAATATAATTATAATAATATATGTATGAGATATTCACCGAAACTTATTGTTCTACAAATATTTTATGTCCAGCACCATTTTTTATTTAGTTATTATATTTCTTTGTTATATTTAAACAAACGCGCGTCAAAGACTCGTTGCATGATATTTTATGACTGTACCAGAGTGTGTTTATACTTCCTGCTATTCAAACGACGTATAAAGCCATACAATAATAATAATATGGTGGGTTTAAGATTATTAATTACAAGAATATTCTCACATAAATTAATTTCTACTTACATATTTTCTTTCAATAAAATTTCGCTTTAGTTTTCTTTGCCTAACATAATTTGTATTCTTTGTTAATGTGGAATGTTAGAGAACAAAAGAAATGTATAGATATCTACTCACCCGAGTTTATTCACCCCTCTAAACTATGTTAGGTACTGACAAACTGCACAACACTTTTGTGAACGACGATACAAATATTATAGACAAAGATACTGGCAAAAGCAATGACTATACTATCATAACACTAGTTCAGACGCATTGACAATGTTCATAATATTGTACTAACAAAGTTTCTTAACCGTTTGGAGGCTGCGACCGGCAGAACCAATTCGGTATCGGTTTTACTAGGGGCACAAAAAACACTAGGAGCAAAAAAAGTCCAAAAGGATCGACGCTCTACGCTAAATGAAGTAATTTCAACTCTATTATATAAACTATACAGTATATTTTTAATTTTACTTTTGTAATAATATAGTTTAATTACATAAATCGTTATCACATATATTATTAGTAAACAATATTGCGTCTACGAAGCATATACATAAATTAACATCACGTGCTTTCATAACTATTATGTTAAAAGATACAAACCTAACACACTGTATACAACCAAAATAAAAACAACACGTGTAAGGGTTAGCGGCAAATATTCTTCCTCCTTTCGGTAAACTAGGTATATTAATAATAATACTACGTAATAGTAATAAGTACGTAAGTGTATTAAGTTAGGAATTATGGACTCACCGTTGTTGCCAAGTGAAATGGCGCGGTGTAGAGTCCAAGCGTCGGACTCAGCAGTACGTCGCGTGAACACGGCCGGCAAGCAACCACTGACTCCTAAAACAATTTTACAAACGCTTGTCGACACAGATGGAGAATACTAAACACGAGCCGTTGGGATACGAATTTGTAAACCGTCATGCAGCGTCGACGTAATGTATAGTAATAGTACAAATATCTGTAACATCTCCTTTTATCGAATGCTGTAGGTAGCTGCTCTAGAGAATGGTGTTTTACAAGCCGTAATAAAAGTTTATTCTTGTGTAGACATACAAAGGAATCCTCGGCTTTTTTTATATTACTACAATATTTAGATCTGTTGTTTTCTAAACACAATAGAAGGACATAGGCTATTTTCCATAATATTATGAGTTTGTTTTAATATAATATAATATAAAATATCTTCAAAGGATATAATATATACTTATCCTATTTTTATGCAAGAAGTTATTATTTAGTTGTTACCAAGTTAATTTCTTGCAGTACAAGATAACTATTTATTATTAAAATATTCTACTTAATACATATATAGAAATAGATTACTTCAATTAATGAAATATGGGACAACCCTATAAATATTGTAATCACAACAATAATTTACCTAAATTACCCTTTGTATCTAAAATATCAGTAGTTAAATACAACTAACCTACCAGCACAAAACGGTCTATAGAGTATATCAGTACTTATTGATAAATTACGTGACCCAAAACAATAATTTTGACTCTGGTTTCACTTATAAAAGTATTATAAGTTGTTAGAATAAAAAAGTTGTTGGAGATGTTTACCTACATAAACTAACAAAGACGCAATGATCAATAGATAAACAATGACTAAACTATAATAAATCACAGTACAATTAGAGCATACATAATTAATTATTTCTACTTACAAATGTAGGTATAGTAATTAACACTTTATAGTATTACACAACATACGACACTAACCTCCAATTTTCAAGTTCAACAATTGCATAGTTCTGATAATTTGATTCATCGTTGACGTCACGTGATAAATGATAACGCAAATCACTCGGATTAGGCTATGCAAACACCAATTAAGCACAGAAGGGAATAACAACGTAACTATCACTCCAATTAAAATACTATTTGTGCCACAAAGGAACAAAATAATCGCTCACTGTTATATCCAAACAGCTGACAATACTTAGCTCCGATTGGCTAACAGTTATCAAGGATACTCTATTTCAGCACATTTTAAGGGCGAGTATACAATGAGGTAACTGTTACTACGCGGTGTATTGTTTAAAAACAGCCTACTTTTAATTTACTTCTATATGGAGTGTGCTGTTAAGTGTTTCCAATAAGAGTACCTATATAGATGATGTAATGCGTCCGCTATTGATAAACTAATGTCTACCTTTACTTCCTATATGTATCTATTTACATATTTAGACACAATACCGTACAAATATGTGCTAGAATTTGCAAAGGAAACAGATAAGTGAGTACCATAATATCAATACTTGAAATCTATTTACATATTATACAACATAATACTGCTACTGCCTGAACACAAATGAGGTCAATACTGTATAGGTATGAATAGTTAAATATATTGTGATTTAAAATAGGATGGTTACATTTGCACACCGACCTGTGAGCCAGGAGGTGCCGTACACCCATCCGTCCGTGGAGTTGTCAAATTCTTTCTCCTCGATATAAATATAATCGCCGAGCACCAGTTCGAGCTCGTCGTTCGCTTTTGGCGCGTAATCTTGTGTCACTTTATGTACCTAAAGAGAGGATTTAATGTGTGAGTAACTTATAATACAGGCTTTATAATTAGGTATAATCTCAGCACTTATCATATAATAAACAGACGACACTATCAGTTATAAAACCATTATAAATTAGATAATAAACTCAATCGAATTGTGCGTACTAAACACTTCAAAATTATATATACGGTATCATCACAAAAAAACATTAAATTTTGTCAAACAGTGATAGCTAACATTTGACCTTTTAAAACCACTTCAATATAGAAACCTGTTATAAGCATGTTATAATGGTCCGCTCATCATATCGCAAGCATCTATCATTGATCATACCGCAAGCAATTAATAATATTCACCTGATGGTTAGCAAATCTTGGGTCCCTAGAGTAAAGTCGTAGCTCCCAGCTGGAATGGTCGGAGGGTTGCATGTCGTCCACCAAACTCTTTAACTCGTCGTAAGCAGCCACGTCGAAGTGGTACGCGAGGGTTATGTGCAGCGACTTCACGTGAGCCTCCAAATTTATCGCTGGATGAGTGAAAAACTTATGAGTTATGGGCCCAACAAAAAGGAAATCACTTGTTTGATATTACAATCGAATTAGTTCATACTCATATTTATATTGAGTGAAAAATAACAGAAGCTGTATTTAATTAGAACTATTAATAAATAGTGTGATCTAATATCATAAAAAGTATAACGTAAGATAAGAGAAAGATAGAAAAGCCATGTTCAGCAGTAGGCTGAAATAGGCTGACAATGATGATGAAGAAAATAAAATGCAGCGTAATAGAATACTTATAACATAGGTAATATAATATTATAGAAAGTATCTACGCATATAGATTTGCATTAAACATCGTTATCATTGATTTCTATTCTATACATATGTATCAGAGAGCCTATATCACATCACGCCTGTCACACAGAGGGGTAGGCCAAAGATTTTAATTTGCTACGGTACTCAAATTTTATCTTCTAAAATCACAATATCTTCCAACTTGAAACATCTGCGGATCACACAAATTTTCGTAGGTACCGTGCGAGAATTGAACCCACAACCTCAAGCGCAGCAGTCCAATCATGTGTATGTGTCAATGTCCTATAAGGACTTCGTCCAAAAACATGCATTCTAAGTTCAATTTATAACCTACACTAGTATTACCTACAAGCTTTGTATCTAAGCTATCTATAAAACATTCCTTATTATATCAGACTGCACAAGACGGTCGAAGAAGCATGTTAGCACAACTTATGCAGTAGTCTGACATTGACACTACTTTGGCCTTGGCCGATAATCTTGGTAATATGTATCGGTTAGGTATCTTATAACCAGCTACATGTATTTATAATTCTCGTAGCCATAATACCTGCATTTTTATCAGATTTTATACTTTAAACTTCTGAGTTTAAAGTAGAAAATTCATCATTATCTTTGTTTTTCTAGTATGTAGAATAGATATGTCGTAAATTTAATTAGGTACACTACAAAGGGTGCGTAAAAGAAGCCCCTCTAAGTAGTGAATTACAGTAGTCTGTATTTATATCTGTCCCTGAGCAATCGGTACGCCTGACTCAAGCTGATTAGCTAATCCATTGCGGAGTAAGCTACGGTGAGTCAATGTTTCAATCAGTTTACATTTTACAAGGTTACTCTTCGATCAATAATATACAAGGTGAAGGATCGCGAATATAACCATACCGCTTAACTGGCCGGAAACCTAAACGTATACATATGTATGAAATCAAAATTCATAGAAGCACAATGCAAGTTAACGTAATGTTGGCTTCTATTGGAGCATACTAACTTCAAATAAGAACACAATATATGTCGGGCCGTTTTTGAAGCGCCGATCGGGAATCTACTACATTATTGATCGAAGGGTCTATAATATATAATTCAATTTAGGCTATACTTAGATATATTTATTTACTACTTTACGCACAAAGGCGGACTTAATGGCAAAGGCATTTTCTACCACTGAACCTAAGGGCCCTATCTCATTAAGACATCATGGCGGCGCCACCAACGGGTGATTTGGTTGCCGTCAACATATTGGTTGCGTAACCAAGTTGATATCAGGTGAGGTACCCGTCAAAAATTCCTACTGAGATAGGGCCTTTAGGATGATCTAGAGTCAAAATAGAGGTACAGTCGTTTTGTAAGACTACAATAAAAAAGATTATTAATAATCACATACTTACACCGAAACCTTTCAAGTCGAACTGCGTAATCGTTTCCAGTGCCTAGCCGAATGCGAAACAGCAGACGATATAAACAACGGGTTGGTGGAAGCTGTCCAAGCAGTGGGGTTCAGTTCTCAGGACCCCACGCCGAAAAATACCTCATAAGCTCTCCAATGAAACTATTAAAGTAATAGAAGCCCGGAATGAGATAAGATTGCAATCTTCAGCTGATGTGTCGGAATACGGCCATCTCCATAGGCGAATTTCTAACTCCACGCATCACAATCTGCGTTCGTTTAATACTGCCCGTATAGAGGACGCAATTGAGCGGAACCAGGGCTTCAAAGTGTTCGCGAGGAATTCCTCTTTTGGGAAAAGCCAAATGACGAAGCTGAAGATCGACGATGGCAGTATCATCTCATCGAAACCGGAGATATTGAGAGAGCGAGAGAGGTTTTACGGACAGCTGTATACCTCCACAAGGAAACCCGTTGTCTTTGTGGCTCAGGACTCTAGAGCTAAAATGACCCGGCACTACACTGAGTACATCACAGGCATCAGCCTGTACGAGATTAGAGTGGCTCCGAAACAGCGTAAAAATAACAAGGCGCGGGTGGAAAACCGTCCTCTAGAAGCTCTTCAATTCCGTCATACTCGAGGGTACTACGCCAGAAGCATAGCACGGGAGTGTTTTGGTGCTCTTCTTCAAAAAAGGTGACACCACCTTGTTGAAGAATTATAGATCCATCTAGCTTCTGAGCCATGTGTATAAGCTGTTTTCTAGAGTCATTACTAACCGTCTCAAACGCAGGCTTGATGACTTCTAGCCTACCGAACAAGCCGGCTTCCGATAAAGCTTTAGTACCATGGACCACATCCACACGCTCCGCCGTTGAAGTGTTTGTTTAGTAATGCCACCATGTCAATCCGAGCACGGAACCAATTGGAAAAATAAAACGGAAAATTGCAGCGTGGTGTGAGACAGGGAGACGTTATTTCTCCGAAACTGTTCACAAATGTGTTGGAGGAAGTTTTCAAGCTCTTGGACTGGAACGGGTTCGTATCAACATCCATGGCGAATACATCACTGACCTTCGTTTTGCCGATGATATAGTTATCATGGCGGAGTCGCTGGAGGAGTTCAATACTATGCTGTATATTCAGCGACCTCAGTATCGTTTCCCAATAGGTGGGTCTTAAAATGAACATGCACAAGACGAAGATGTCCAATGTCCATATCGCACCTGTACCGGTTATCGTTGGGAACGATACTCTCGAAGTTGTCGATTACTACATCTACTTAGGACAAATGTTTCAGTTATCCAACTTCGACAAAGAGGTCGCCCGAAGAATCCGACTCGGATGGGCAGCGTTCGGGAAACTACGCGACATCTCGTCCAAAATTCCGCAGTGTCGCACGTCTTTGACTAGTGTGTGTTGCCAGTGATTACGTATGGCTCTGAGACGTGGTCACTAACGGTTGGCCTTTTGGAGAGGCTGACAGTCACTCAACGAGCTATGGAGAGAGCTATGCTCGGAATACGGAAATTCGCCAAAGAACTAGAGTCACCGACATAGCTCGAAGAATATGCAAGTTAAAGTGGCAATGAGCAGGCCATATTGCTCCAAGAACCGATAACCGCTGGGGAAGAAAAGTTCTCAAGTGGCGACCACGAACCGGAAGACGCAGCGTTGGCAGGCCTCCCACCAGGTGGACCGACGATATCGTCAGAATTGCGGGCAACTGGTGGATGCAATTGGCAAGCTGTCGTTCATTGTGGCGTTCTAAGGGGGATGCCTTTGTTCAACAGTGGACGTCTTCCGACTGATGATGATGACATACTTACATACATCAACCATTTCTATATTAATTTGCTATGTAATAATAAATGAACTAAAAGCCCAGAGAGTAAAGTAGCATAACATAAATAATAATTACCTTAAAAGCGCGTTGGGCATGCTTAAGGTGTCTTCTACTTCTCTAGCCTACAAATAGGTGATAAATAAAATATTAAATTAAAATAAGGTTAAATAAAGAAGAAGCATGAGGAGACTTAAAACTAAAGAAGCATATGAGTGAAAAGCATTCAAAAAAACTGTATTAACTAAATAAATCAAACCACCTCAAAAAATAACTAAAAACTGTCTGCCAAAAGTATTGTAGTAAACCCTTTGAGCACCAGTGTGGTCAACAGGTGTCCCCTAAACAATACTTTTTGTAATGTGTCTACCACACGGCAGTCAATGTGTTAATAACCTTATTTTTCTTTTTATATCAAAGGGTTATAATAATATGAATGTATCTATATTGCAATAAGCAAAGCATTATTTTAGCAACATAGAACAACAAGTAAAATATTTCATTTAATATTTCCATTACATTAAAAAAAACTCGAAAAAAAGCAAGCTCAACATCTTATTGCATTACATGTTGTTTTGTTAAGTGTTGTAGATACACCAAGAAGTTAAAAAAAATATATACTACAACACCATTAAATATGCTACATTTTGTTGCAATACTATCTAGGATGCTCTTACATTTGATAGGTTTCTCTTGAGGCATGGTACACCATGGAAAGCATGTTCCCAATGCATCCAGATGTTCATAAGTATCCACCATTACACCCACTATAAAATAATGTTAGATGGAATGTTATACTACATAATATACGGATCTAAAATACATAAAGAATACTTAAGTACTACTGTGATGGGGGAAATATAACATACTGGTTAGCAGGACTAAGGAGTCTGCTCTTAAAATATTGTGTTGAGTAGAAATTAAAATAAATCAAAATACTTACAGACGGAGGACACCTGTTTAACATACTGCACAGCAATTCTTTTTAAATAGTCTGCATGTTCGTCTGACACAAACAGTGCCATAAAGTTGTGTGACACATAGGGCTCTAACTTAAGGGGGCAGTTCGGAGGGTCTCCCACTTTCTCAACTACATGCTTTACTACTTTACCCAGCTGCAGTGATGTCTCATCTGGAGCCTGCAATTAAACCTTTTTTTAATATTTTCCTAAGATAGATAACAGAACAATAGCAAATATTTATTTGATTTAGCTATTGATCTATGAGTTTTGCTTTAATTTATATTGTACAGATCTAAATTGTATGGAAAATATTTGGGCCAATTTGTTACAAATTAAATTAAGACAGTAAGTGTGATTTGTGTACTGGAATTATTCAGTGAAAATTACCTTAAAAAATGAAACCAAAGTTATGTGAGGAGGAAAGTTATGAGCTCCATTCCAACCAGAGATAGCCTTAGATTTATCCCAGAACTCAAGCAGCTGACTAAGTAAGGGACCTGTGGGACTTGCATAGAAGATGTACTCTCTGGGCTCATCAGCATCAATGTGAGCATCATTTACATGAGTCAGAAGCCAATCAGATGCTAATTGGACACTGCGGTTACCAGTAGCAGCTAGTGCCTTTAGTCTGAAAATAACCGTGGATTATAGGCACAAAAAATATATACAAAACAGCTGTTAAAAACAGATGAATAATGTTAATCAAATTATTATTTGTTAGTGCTTCATGGCCTTGTATAAAAAAAACTTAGCCGAATAAGATAATAACGACAATAACACACGAACGTTACAATTGAATTACAACCACCCGAAAAAAAGAAAATTAAACTTACGCCCGGTGTCTCGGAAAACCCATTTGCAAGAGAATTTGAAGTGGAGTTGCATCTTGCTTTACTTTACTTGAAGAAGACACCTTACGCGGAGGAATATTAGCCATTTTTACCAAATGACTTCGTACTCTACACCAAACGCGCTGCATAAAAAACAATCCATGAAAACTGAAATTGCCATTAAACAAACATTCACTTCGCAAGATTCACTAAATTTTCTACCTAGTACCGATCAAAATTCATCAAAATTGACTTATACAGACGGGGAGACCAATTATAAAATATACTGATCTCGGCTGTGACGTATAACTTATCACAAAATGTATTATTTTAATCACACATTAAAGTAGCTAGTATCTATGAAAACAACAAAATAAAAAAATTAATTCATTTTATACGATAAAATATTAGCTAAAATTATATGTAATCCTTCGTTGTGTTCTCCTTCTGTTATGTCGATTTTTATATTGGCAATGCTCCATCAAATAATTTTCCAGCGCTTGTCAGTTGTCAAATTCAGTGACAGGATCGTTGAGCTTTAGCCGTTTGACGCGCTTGTCGTTGTCAGTTCGCTTTGAAGTTAGAAGTTTTAAGTTTGACCACGCTTGTTTTACCTTTGATATCAGTTTTAATTCTTCGGATTGCAATATTCTACCTCAGAATTAACTGTGAAGTTTTGCCTAATATAGGAGTTATAAAATGTATCTCAGATATTACTTAAACGAAAATGGGGATAGGCAGTACACGTTATCGGTAAATAATATTTACTATCCTATCTCATAACCTATAACTCATTTACATATTATACATTTTGTAAACTAAAACAATAAATAGAACTTAACAATATCTCTGTAACTTGTACATAGTATTATTAACAATAATCATTTCAGGGTTTCTTAAAATGACATGGTGTCAACTTAATAATATTTTCTAAACACTAACAAAATCCCCATGTGTTATGCCCATGGTTATCGGTATAGTGATTTATCGATGTACTATTTAACACGTTTCCCTACAACTAAATGTTCATGTTTATATTTATTTGGGACAAACAAACAGTTACACATTATATTATCTGAGTAAATAATATAAATAAAGATAATTGTGAATGTGAAACTCGTCGGCGGCCGGCGGTGGGTATTCACTTCGTGGTAATATTAGCCCATCTTTACTAGCAGTGTGTGTAATGAGTCCCTCAATACAGGCTAATTTAAAAAATAATGTGATATATAATAATATAAAATTGTTGACAAGGACAACCTGTAATAAATATTTAAAGAGTTAAATTTTTGTTTTCAGACTATTGATCCATATGGCAAACCTACAATATCAGCACATCCAGGTAATGGCATTCTTAATAATATGGCAAGGAATCAGTTTTTTTTTTTATGGATTCAATGACATGTTTATTACAAGGTTATTTAATCAGTTAATATGTTTCGTAGTCACAGTGATTTGGGGCTTATATTATGTCCAAACGGTTTGCTGCAGCCAAAGCTGTATAACATAGTAATGCTCAGGAAATCTAGTGAACAAAGTACTTTGAACAACATATTCATCTAAAAATGTTTTTTTCTTCCAGCCCGGTTCTCCCCCGAAGACAAATACTCCAGACACCGAATAATAATCAAGAAGAGATTTGGTCTCCTTCTCACACAGCAACCTGAGCCTATACTATAAGATGTTATTAATTTAAGTTATATTATAAGATTACATACTACATAAATATATTTTGTTTTATTAAGTAGTGGTTTCTCATCCATCCAATACCATGAATTACTAGATTTGACATTCTACTTGCTGCACAGATAAATTTCCTTTGAAATAATGATAAGTAGAATCCCTTCCAAGGGTGATATAGCTATTTGCATTCTCAATGCAATCCATTGAACTCATTACACTGGACTGGCTATCCCATACAAAATGATAGTTAAGTTTTTAGGTCCCAATGTAATGGAAGCGAGCCTATTGCCATTAACCGGTCACAAATCCAGACTTCGTGCTGCTACTGAGAATCACTTAATGGGAAAACCCAGTAACATTGCACGACCTGTGATTCGAACCCAGGACCTCTTGCTCAGCAGTCGAGTTTAGCAACTACTAGACCAACGAGGAAGTCATCTTCTCATTTTGTAACATAATATATACGAGTTTAACTTAATAGTCATACACGAAAATTAAATATTATTGAAATATAAAATCATACAATATAATGCTTCGATAAGGCATTTAGGGCTAATTCATGAAAACTGTTCCCACAGAGTACATTATTATATGAGAATCTGTGGCTATGCAATATCAGGGGTAACTGTCAGTCAGTGCAAATGTCATGGGAATTGGGAGTTCAGCTTCAGCATCCAGTATCTACTCGTATTGTTATCGTGAATTTAATTAAACGAAACAATTTGTTTTTATCGTGCTAACTTCAAAATGTCCTATAAAAAAGAGGACTTAAAAGTCTACTGGAACAAGATAAACTATGCTTTCCCGATCCTCAATGATACATTATTCAGCGATTGCAGCAACACAGACTACGATGAAATTCAACAAATCATTGTCGGTCTTGGTATTCAGATTAAAATCCGGGATCTTGTACTTCTCCGTGTTGAGAAATATCTCAGGCAACATGTTGCTCCTTCGTTTTGGTCAAAATTTGTAAAAGTAGAGGAGGATGTAAAAGGATTTCAATTGTTTAAATCTGCTGTGAACGACCTGTATGACTCAGTAACAAACTTCTCGGGAATATTGCAAAGATTAACCATCTTGAACAATGGCTGTGGTGATAACAAACCTATTTACGGTGAAAAAGATATTGTTTCTGGTTTCAAACAACTTGTAAGAGCAACACTTTTATCCCAGTTACCATTAGATTTCCAAGTAATCATTAATAGCTTTTACAAAGTATCATTTAATGTTTTTGATAATGAATATGAAAGTTCCGATATGGGGGAAGATGTAATGTGTTTAGGATGCTTGAATGAATCTTCAGACTGCAATTGTATGTATATTGTTAAGGTATTTCATGATACTAACAGAAAACTCATGGAATTACAATTACTTGAAAGACTAACTGGACAAGTTTTGACCAACTTTATTCAAATGAGAATAGAATCTCACATTCAGAAACTTTGTACGGGAACATTTGATGTGTCACATATAGAGTTCTTGGAAAACTGGCTTGAAACTACTGTTATGTCATGGTTAACCAGAATATATTGTGGTGGTTCATCAAAACCATCTCCTGATGATAAAAATACCTTACAAGCCATATCTAAGTTCAAGCAGAAATTAAGCTACTTTCTTTATCATAGCTATACTAAATTGAGAATTGATCAGTTATTCAATATTATAATAGAATATCCTGACTCACAGCCTGCTGTTGATGATATAAAACTTTGCTTAGAAAAGACTGATCTCAGATCCACTCTGTGTAAGAGCTTACAGAATGCACTTGAAACAAGATTGTTACATCCTGGAGTCAACACACCTGATATATTAACTGCCTATGTAACCACTATAAGGGCTCTGAGACATCTTGATCCATCTGGTGTAATACTGGAAACAGTTACCAAGCCAGTAAGAAATTATTTGAGGAATAGAGATGACACAGTGCGCAGTGTAGTCAGTAGCTTGACTGAGGAGGGAGCAGGTAGTGAGTTAGCTGAAGAACTGGTAAAGTTTGCAGCAGAGGCTGATGGAGACAGTGACAAAGATGAAGCTTGGGATGAATGGAACCCTGACCCTGTTGATGCAGATCCCACTGTAGACTCCAGTGATAGAAGAGCGAATGATATTATATCAATGCTCGTGAATGTATATGGTAGTAAGGAGTTATTTGTTAATGAATATAGAACCCTTTTAGCTGATAGATTGCTGGCACAGAATGCTATAAACACTGAAAAAGAAATAAGATACCTAGAATTATTAAAGCTGAGATTTGGAGAGTCACAACTGCATTTCTGTGAAGTAATGCTCAAAGATATATCAGATTCAAAAAGAATAAATGCTCTCATTCAACAAGACAAGGACATTGAAGTGTTGAACAAAAAGTTTACTTCAAATGCAATGATACTCTCTGCCCAATTTTGGCCTCCATTTAAGGATGAGAGTTTGGAATTACCTGATGAAATAAAACACCACTTAGAAGCTTACACAAAATCATTTGAGGCATTGAAAGGAAACAGAACTTTAAGTTGGAAACCACATCTTGGGAATGTGAACATTGAAATAGAAATTGGAGATAAGAAATTGGATTTAACAGTATCACCATTCAATGCTACACTTATAATGCACTTCCAAGATAAACCAGAATGGACAATAGAAGAACTGCATCAGGTCATGAAGGTCCCCGTTACTATATTGAGAAGGAAAATAACATATTGGCACTCTATGGGGCTTATAACTGAGAAAAGTCCAGACCTTTTTGTTCTAGTGGATGGTTCTGATGGAAACAAGGCAAATGTAGCAACAAATCAAGTCCAGGAGATGATATGTGAAGATGATGAAACAGAGAGTGTGATGGCATCTGCTCATGACCAAAGGGAAGGGGAACTGCAAGTGTTCTGGTCTTATATTGTTGGAATGCTTACTAATTTGGATTGCCTTCCTCTAGACCGTATCCACCAGATGTTAAAGATGTTTGCATCACAAGCTCCAGGCACAGAGTGTAGTCTGCAAGAACTCCGACAGTTTTTGGATACCAAAGTACGAACACACCAGCTTGTCTTACATGGTGGAATGTATAAATTACCTAAGACATAATTTTATAATATGATAATAAACCATGTTTATCAACCCATTTGGTTAATTTTTTCCCCTGAATATTTGTTTATAATTTTATATACTACATACTACAAAGACTGATAATATAAGACTTCTGCGTATTTTCATGGCGATTAAGACCGTGTTTTTAGGCAACACGTTTCACTTTTCTATCAGAATGATCAAATAGACTCACTTGTAAGCTTGAAGGGACTAGTATAGTCGTAAGTTGCCTTAATCAATTCAGTAATATGCGCGACTCATCAGTAAATAATTATATCGTGAAACAGGATCGACACGACATTTGGATACTTGTTAAATAACAATAACAAAATAAACAAGTTAAAAAAGTTTAACAAAACTTTATTTTTACATAAATTTAAATATAAAAATTTGGTTACATTATATAATGTCTGTGGGTTAATATCTGGATTACTTATTATAAGTGACAATTCTTGAAGCTATTTCAATCAACAAATACTAGCAATAATAAATTAGCTGAAATAAGTTATAAGTAATACCACCACATTGTAAATATAACATTTTAATACTTAGTGTTTGCAATATATAATCTTGTGTCAGTCTTAACAACTACAAAAATACTGTTTAAAATTAAAAAGTGGAAATAATCATTCAGATTAATAAATAATAACTATTTTAATGCAATAAAACTAAGAGATACTGAGAAACAATACAGATTCTTCAAAATATATTTTGAATGGAATGCATCAGATTATTTGATGTGTGAGTACCACAGGTAAACTATAAATGCAAGTCGATTGTTACACAATATTATCACCACATTATCTCGATTAACTTGTGTTCAATTATTATTATAAAAGGTATAATGTCAATTTCATTTTTAACGTTATGAGAATGGAATGTAGGTACGTAATTACATTTTATCATTATTAACAATCTCCGTAGACGTAAATAGAAAATATTTAAAAACATAACAATCAAGACCAATATATACAAGAGTAAAAAATACGTTTTATTGTTGATTTAATTAAATTCATTTGGCGCTCAAACAGTACGCTGGAGCATCGCAGAGCGCTAAGTAGGATATATTGTGGAATAATGACGTTAGACAGTCGTATTTTCTTAGTTCAATTTACCTGGTACAAATTTTGAGTACTTTTTGGTCTGATAAACGTCCTCTCTAAACAGAAAATAAATAATAACAACGAATGGGACTCGATTTAAATCTCAATTATGCAAATAAATAGAATTGTATAAACAAACCTACAACAGTTAAAGCTCTACGTCTAGTTTACATATGTACAGAAACACCAATGTAATGTCGAATGGTTGCTGACTAACGACTGTTATTTTACAATAATTTGAAAACATTTACATAAAGATACGCGTCGAAAACGTTTTTAACATTCCAACTCTACAGTCTGCACATTACTTTCAAGCTACAGCAAGCATGTACATTACATTTTAAATGCAAGACTCTACAGATATTAAAAGCTTATAAAATATTAAGTACATGAAAATTCCTTTAAGTCCGTTAAGTAGTAATAATCTCTCGATGGACGAATTAACTTAAGATACAGAGCGGAGACGTTCACAGAACATTTCACGGCGGTCGGACTGCAGGTTCACTGATAGCAGAATAGACCGTGACCGACCGATATCACGATTATGGGAAAAAATAATACTTTCAACATTTAAATCCAAAATGTTCCACGTATCGGAATAAAAAAATAATTTTCGATTTGTTCCATTTTGGAGAGTTAGTCAGGTAAAGTAACAGATCAAGTCGAACATCTTATTGTATGCGTAATACTAAATTTAACAGCTAACGCACCCTATTAGCTTATAGCGACCGGTTACAAAATATGACTGCGACCGCCCGCGACGCTCAAGCACGGCGTTCGCGTACATACCTCGCGAAAGGGTTCTTACTAAATATAAGGCGTCGTAAGCAGCTTGAACGGTTATGTATAATGCAACGGTCACACTTAGCGGGGCTCCTCGGGGGTAAGCGATGTTGTTATAGATTACAACATGGTCATAAAGCGTCATCTGTGACCCAGACATTAGCCAGTGTAACTGATGGACATTTGGAGAAACCCGGTGGCAGCCACGCTACAGTGATGAGTGACGTACGAGGTCCAAGGCAGCTAACGAATTAGTGAGCGGAGTCCGCTGCGGTCGAGCTGAGCTCATCGGTGGCGGCGCGGCGCGGGCGCGGGGCCCGGCGGCCCGGTGGAGCCCGGTGGCCCGGCGGGGCCCGAGCCGGGTGCGCCGGGCCCCGCGCCGCGCCGGGCCGCCGTCAGGCGCTTGCCGGGCCGCGGGGAGGCTGCGTGCGGGCCGTGAGGGCCGGGCGCGCCGGGCCAGCCGCCGTGAGCCGCGCCGGCCCCGGCCCACGAGTTAGCGCCGTGGTCCAGCAGGGCCGCAGCCAAGCGCCCCGTGCCTTGATCTGCGAGCACAGTCCCAATAAGTATCGTGTATAATTAACTCGACAATTATTTTTAGTTCAGAAGTCTAATGCAAAAATATATACGTACAAATACATAAAACATAAAGTTGCTCGTAGGCTCCGTAATAAAAAAAAACAAAATTAACCACCTAAGTTATGTTTCCAAGCCGTGTCTAGTACGAGCGCGGCGGGAGGGGCGCGCGGGCCTGGTGGGGCCGCTATCGTTACCGTTGGCGGGTGGGTGATGGGCGGGCACAGGCTCGCGCATGCGCTCCACGAAGGCCTCGAAGGTGGTGGGCAGCGTGTGGTGCAGCACGAGCGCGTCCAGGCTGCGCGCGCGCTCGGAGTAGGCGTGCTGGTAGAGCGGCATGGTGGCCCGCACGGCGCGCCCGCCGCTGAAGGCCGCGCTGCGCACCAGCGCCGCGCAACAGCTCACGCCGATGATGCACTCCTCCCACAGGGGGCCGAACACGCATACCTGCGGTACGACAACATTCATTAAGACTAAAACATTTCGCAATAACTTCTTATATATAACTACTTACAAACAAATATATTGGTACTATTTGTATAAGTATAGATCTTCCTCTTATCGTATGGTAGATGAACAACCTGGCGTCAGAGATACCCACATGAATTCAAAAACACATAGCTGCGTGCCGAGGTTTGAACTTGCGACCATTGACTTAGCATTCCAACGGCCATCCTACACGGCTATCGGTGCTGTATGGATAATACCAAGTACTCACATCGGGTTTCCTAGAGACAGTGCAGCGCAGCAAGCCGCCGGGCAGCGGGTACAGCACGATGAGCACGTCGCAGAACTGTGTGGGCAGCGTGTCCCGCTTGTACGGCCGCCAGTGCTCGCTCCACACCACGTGCACCTCGTCGTTGCCGAGGTGGCGCGTCTGGATACAATACAGCTCAATCAAATTATTATGTAGTCTATTGGGAAACCTGTTATATGAATCATGACGAGCGTTCAAATATAGGTTTATAAATTGGCGGTTAATCTCAAACCAGCTGTGCCAAAATATCGTGTATCATATTATGTGGGTTTAAAATAAGATCTCGAATCCTGCACAAGTGTCAGAGCCAATACAAATCTCTATTTTCTTACATTTATAGTCTGGTAAGACGGAAAACCATGAAATAAATAAGATGAATGTAGAGTTTACAAATCAGAAGTTGCTTAATAATCAATGTAACTTAATAATATAATATATTTAAAGACCTTATCAGTACTATGGTATAACATTATGCCTTGATTAATATAAGTGCGATAGGATGTAACGCTTGTCTTGACTCAAGGAGTCATGAAATATGTCGATGTCTTCCGAGGAGCGAGAGATTAAAATGCAAAAAATGTAATTCCTGCTTTTTTGATATTGATTAAAAAAAGTGTCTGCTATACGATATAGGGTGATGCAGTGAGTGCCTGCGCGTATACCTTGTTGAGGATGGCGTCGGGCGAGTCGGCGGGCATGCGCGTGGCCACGTGGAACAGCGCCTCCAGCGTGAGCGCGGCCAGGTAGGGCGCGCTCACGCCGCCGCCGCCCCCGCCGCGCAGCCCGCCCGTGAAGCCCACGTGGCTCTCCAGCTCCACCTGACACACAGCCCTCGCTAACTTACGTCGGGAATAATACTATTCTTGACATGGATCGCAAGCTTACATCGGTATACACCGTCAATGTATTTTCTGTTGTCTATCAGGTATTCCGTGTCCCGTGTATAGTAATATTATATACTCTATTCGAGTTTATCCAGTGTTCCATTTCAGTAATTCACATTAGATATTATCTACAAATATAATCAATTATTCATATAAAGATAGTAAAAGATGATGAGATCTTAGTTTGCAATTAAATTGCTTATTAAGGGCCGATTTTACTATCGTCAGATTAATTATATTCGAAGGATAAAATTGTCATTTTGACGAATAATATAAAACTTAATTGTATTACAATCATGCAACGCGATAGTTTAAAAGTTAGATGTATGGAAAAGTCGCTTCGATCTTGCCGATCTTCTTTTTTTAGTAGTTCTACGACACCCAACGGCACGAGATGAGAAGGTGCTAGTCTGGCCCGGCACTCCACGGGAAAATACGCCTATTTATTATATAGGCGTATACATAATGATATACACACATACACAGGAACTAATTGAACGTATCACACACAATCGTACCTCCCAAGCCAGAGCAGCGAGGAACGCCTCGTACGCGGGGCTCCCGCAGCGGTTGGACAGGATTTCGTTGCGGGTTTCTTGACCCTTGCCCACGTATATCACTGCTACTTTGTGAGTTTCGCGACACCTGTTGAAAAGAGTTTACATAACTGGGAGCTATTGTTTAAAAGTCATCGATACTCACGCAGAGAATGCTTGGTCAACTTAACTGCTTGGGAACTAGATTTGCTCAATGCGGTTGCTTTTACTTACATTACTCGGGTGGGACGTAAGTAAATGGGTATCGAACATGAAATACGTTGACTTGAATCTTTAGTATATTTTTGCATGATGTGTGCATACCTCTGCGCGTCCAGGTTGCGCAGCTCGCGCAGCAGGCGGTCGCTGCGGCGCAGCAGGTGCGCGTGCGTGCGGCGCGCGGGGGCCAGCGTGCCCAGCTGCGCGGCCAGCGCGCGACACACGCCGAACGGCGGCGCCGGCGGCTTCGTGCTGCACAGCGGGATCTCCTCCTCTTCGGTGCTGCGCAACATATTTTGAGTCAATAGTATTTGGGTGCGAGCAGATGAAAACGTCTACTTACGAAATAAAAACACATCCTGTGGCTTCAGAAATTCCTTATGTTTTGAAGTTAGTTATATAGTCAGTAGGAAATAAGTATCTAACATAGTTTTATCTTTTAGCGCACCCACAACACTCTGATATCTGAATACAGACATGATGTTTGTGAGAATTGTTCAAATTTTCCCGTGTGAAATTTATTCATTTAATGATTGCTGGTAGTCCCAATAACTTAAGTCATGTAAACAAAAAAATTTGTTTCAAAATATTATACTGAAACCCAGAGTAACTGTGAAATGTCTACACGGAGGAAGTCGCGATCGGAAGCTAGTGAATAACAATAAGAAAATCTCAACGTAGAGGCAGCATAAACATGTTCGTGCAGTAGGGTGTTTGTGTGTGTGATATTTCATGTTTGTGAAACGCACCCACGATGCAGGCGAAATTCCTAGTGAAAAATAACGTTTTTCCTTTAAAAAAATAAAAGGTCTAACCTGTCCCGGGTGGCGAGGTAGTGCCGCTCGTGGTTGCGGTGCGCGACCAGCGAGGCCACCAGCTCGTCCTCGGCGCCGGCGGCCAGCGGGGACGCGCCCGCCTCGTCCAGCCGCCGCGCGCACACCACCTCCGGGGACGTGTGCCCGATGTACGCCAGCACCTAACCACGGTTCGTTTGGTACGAGACAATCTTATTGGCCTTTTTTTGTTTTCCGGGGGAAACATTCAAAAGGCCCCCGGCCCCTGGGGGGTAGGGATCGGGGAGTGTGGGATTTCTCCCTCACTAAAATAACCCGGTCCCGGGACCTCTCAAAAGATCAAGACCGGAACCTCCCCATGCAACGCCTATTAGGCACGACCCTGGGGAATCTTATTGACCTAGTCGAAGTTAACGTCGCCAGTTTGCGTAGCACGCGTTTTGATAAGTAATTAAAGAGAGAGAGATTTATTTTACATACCACTGCCCGATTTACATTGGAGGCTAACTTTAGAAGGGTCATTTACTTTTGCCGCTACTAAGGTACAAAATATTTTACTGATTTCTCTTACGTGATCCAGTTGATGTTTATCCGGTGGGCAGTTCTTAAAGTCTGGTAACAGGTCAGGGGGCAGCGGGGGCGGGAGCGACGATAACGTATTGTCTCTTGGACATTCAGCACTAAAAAATAATCATATGTTAGGGCAAAATATTGTAATCTGCGTTAACACAAAAATAAATAATAGGAATAAGAAAAACCATCTTTCATGACGAATTCATATTGGTTTACACACCTGTCTGGCAATTGAAGAGGTTCTACGGTTTCTGAAGAAGCGACGGATGGATCGTAGTAGAGGGCGGACGCGTCCCAGCAAGCCTTACCGGCGATGTCTCGGAGTAAGACTCGCACTTGACGGTCTGAAGTCATCAAACCTGGTGACCAAATGAAAAATACCTTCATTTGATTGTATTGGTGACTAGTGAATTGTAAATGTATCGGTCAAGTTCATCACGCTCCAAAAACTGAAGAATTTTGCTGATTTATAAAAAAAGCGGTCTAATATTTCACATATTTTGTCGCACATCTATTTGGAAAATACTTTGTGATTGAATTATTAAAAGCCATAATATAGGCCTCATTGATATTTAGAACCATGAAGTGCATTTAATACATAGTTGAGGCTCATGATTTCAGCATAGATTGTCGAAAAGAATAGATTTTTTGGTAGTAAGATACTATAATTATTGTGTCATGTCTCACCTGGCGTGGTAGCGGCAGGTATGTCGAGCGCAGGCAGCTCGATAAGTGATGCGAGCGTAGAATCGCTTAGCCGAAGCATCTGCACGTGGGGCGCGGATAACACAGCCGGGCCAAGCTCGCCGCCCAACGTGGGGCTGTCGTGTTGCTCGCAAACAGACGAGGATACTTGCCAACCGTTCCATAACGGCCAATGGCCCAGGAATAATACCAATTGAGTGCATATCTATGGTAAATAAAATTAATTACACATTATTTAAGAAAAGACTGGACAATCTCAAAAACTTGGTTAACAAATAAAATTGTCACGACTCTGTCAATGTATCGATAGTTGATATGACGAATCATATGTTAACTAAATAAATTGTGTCCTAATTGCTAACGAAATTTACATATGTACGTAAATAGTTATATAGTCTGTGACATAAAAAGATAACCATGAGAGTGTGTGAGACATTTATTTTAGCAAGTAATTTACTGTTACGTAATTATTTAATAAATAGGAAAGGATGAATCGATTCATTAATTTATTTTGTTAAATATCGTTGTACATCTGTTATCGGTTTAATTGTCGATTGCAGAAAATCGGATAATATAATAGGCTGGATAAAATTACCGTTTGAGCCCACAGTTTCACATCTATAGTGGAGGCTGGTGAAGTCTTTGGTCCCAAGTTGTCCAGTTGAATGTTGGGGTCGAAGTCTTCATCCACGGGTAATGAGAGGCCTTCGATGTCAGAACCATTAGTGCCTTTCATTACCGCATATAGCACCTGAAAATTGGTTATTTTAAGACAATGACAAATTGAACAAATATTGTTGTCCTTGTTTACTTTGAGATCGCTATCTCACTCAGTCAAGAAACTTATAATTGACAAGTATTTTTTTATGTTACGGCTGTCAAATATTAACAAAACGATCAAGTATTCATTTTATCTGGATTTGACCTCCGCAAATTAGGTCAGACAATTCAATAATTCGTGCAAATTCGTTAACAAGATCAGGGTGAATGTTGCAAGACCAAATAGGTTGTGTAACCAATGCTAGACTTCAGTTTTGTAGGACGCCGGTGTTTTATTCATTAGCACCTTATTACGTGTAAGTGTGTGAGATAGTGTTGTCATCGGTAAGAGTTTTCATTTAAAACGACATCGCGCGCGGTCTTCAGTACAGTCAGCAGCTGATTCCTGTAGTATTCACTTACTTTTGAAAAATTCTGACATATTCAAAATGCATAAAATTGTGAGTACCTATTTATACGTAATATATATTTGAACACTTCGTTTTAGAGCCTTATAGCTGTAAAGTTATACATTGAATTGGTAATCTTATTCGACTCTCTTGACACTATCAAGAACAATAAGAGAACTTTATATTTGATGGGGGCGAGCAACGGTGGATCAATTGAAAGACCGTCTATCATTTTAATCAAGTTACTATACATATATGTTTACAGATGTTGGTCGCTTTAGCCATGTTCGCCATGGCCGCAGCTGCTCCCCAACAGGCGCCCGCAGAGGCCGTCTACATCCTGAAGCACGACTCTGAGATCACCCCTGAAGGTTACAGCTTCGAGTAAGTTCTATTACTATACATATTGGAGTACTGTTCAAGTTTGCTACATGAAATTTTATTATTTACATTGAATGCGGAGAACCTAAAAATATGGTGCTGCTTGCCAACATATTGTCTTATGTTATATATCTAGTAGTTTTAGACTGTGAAGAGTTAGGTAATTTTGGTGCCAACTGCCACTCATTAACCTAATACAACACCAAAACTACGATGTGTTCTTGTTCCTACTTCTCAAAGTTCACTATAGAAGTCGATTACTAAAAAATGTACTGCTAGAACAAAATAAATGTAGAGCATAATGAAATCTTTAAGATAATATTCCAAAATACTTTGTCGGTAAAATGTATTGTTTTCAACACAAATATACCTATGACCGGAACTGTTAATAGCAAAAAAAAACCTATAAAATTCATATTTGAATTCCCAGTTTCGAGACGAGTGACGGCACGTCTCGCCAGGAGACAGGAACCCTGAAGCAGCTGAGCCCCGAGCAACAGGCGCTCGAGGTCACCGGCAGCTACAAGTACGTGGGCACCGACGGCCTGACATACGTCGTTTCCTTCGTCGCCAACGAGCATGGCTTCCAGCCCCAAGAACATGTCGAACACCAGCAGTAATGATCATCACCAACGTTTGAACTAACTTTTTTAACGTGTTAACTATTGTAATGGGCAAATGTTTGATCAAACATTTTCCATGTTCACCATGTCATGTTAGCGAATTTCAGTATAAAAATGTTTGATCAAACATTTGTTTCACATAAATACAAAATGTTCACTTGTACAGTGTGTGTAGGTTTTACTACGCATACTGATTTTACAGTCGTTATAATTTTTCACAATTTTGTATGTTTTGTATGAATATGTTGTTACCAATATATTTTTATAATAATCAATATTTTATTATTATTACAAAACCAAAACCTTACGAACACTGCATAAATCTAACACTCATCTCAGGTATAAATGTTCTCTAGGGCCATTAGATTAGATGTTCTAAAACTTACAAATCTAGGATCCATTTAAATTGTAGCTTAAATTCTAAAGTTTTTTTACAAGGAGAAAAATATCTACTTATACTTCGTTTATGCTCGTCTGTTTACAATATTGGTGCAGGTAGCATTCGATAAAACGTCAGTGCAACAGAAGAAGAGTAATAATCTAGTCTAGTATATCCACTCACCTTAAATATCATAAGAAGTAACGTCTGCTCCCCATCCTTCTCTTCCATGAGGTAGTTGGGGCCGCACCGCACTGCGAACTCCGCGAGACACAACAGGAGAGACCCGGCCAGCGGCTTGACGGCGTCGCGCGCGCTGCTGGCTGAGATCTGAGCCAGGCACGCGCATATCCACTTGATGATTTTACCTATTGGGACATTGTGCGAATAATAATCATTATATTGAAAAAAACATCACCCCACACTAAGAATTTCTCTTGTATCGTGGGTGTATTGCACAAACACAAACACCCAGACTCGGGACAAACAGCTGTGGATTACACAAATTTGTGTCTCGTGCGGGAATCGAACCCGCAACCTTTAGCGCAACAGTCCAATCACATAACCACTGCGCTAATCAGGTCGTCAATTACTATAATTATGAGGAAGTTTGACCCAGTAGTTATCAGATTTATACGAACAATGTTGCAAGTTTAAACTGTAATTACTATGAATGTGACATTTTCAATGATAAATACCTACATTAAATAGAAATTACACAGACTTACACAAAAGGTAATTACAGGATAACCAACATTCTTCGAGTTTGTATAGTGGAAATATTCAAAGCTGATGCCGGACCTCCAGTAATTGGAGGGGAACAGAAAGAATAAGAAGAATAGTATAGCGTTCTTACCGGCTAGTCCTGGATACTGCTCCACGATGCGGTCCGTATAGTCAGCTAGCACCAACACGCAGTCACTCACAACCTTCGCTATGTTCTTGTTTTTCATCTGCAATTTATATTCTCTATGAACACGGTTTTGGGCTACGTTTATAAGTTAACACATTGTACCTAAAGATGATATTGTCGCTGTACACAGTAAGACCTGGATACAATAGGCCCAGATCAGGAACGAGAGGCGTTATGGGAGAAGGCTGTTGGTCAGCAGTTAGGTAATAATATTAAAATCTAGTGAGAAAGAATATAAGAAGAAAGATTAGTATTTTTTTTAAGACCAACTATACATTATAATAATAATAATAAAAAGTTTTATTTTCAGACTATACGGTCCATAAATTTTGTTAGTATGTTGGTGTTAGTAACAATGGTGCTTAAATAAATAGGTTAGTATTGTTAGTTTTCACAAATAATTTAATTATTGACCCATGACTGTCCTCATCCAGTGTTCCTGAAAGGGACAGTCCATTCTGGCAGCTATCATTTTCAGGATGCTGTTGTCACTACCATGCAAGCGCTGTAGGAAGGAGGCCGCTTTCTTACGCATGATAGCATAAAAATCATCTGTTCGAGCCTCTGCAAACATTCCTGAAGCGCTACAACGCCACGGCAGTCCCAACAGCATCCTAAAAGCATTGTTAAATTGAACACGCAGGACGTTGTAGGCTCGCCGCGTGTATGATTTTTATTTTGATTATACTTGAGCATTAAAGGAAAGGTTCGTATTCCATAGTGTAGTTAAAGATTAATGTGTGACATACCATGAGCATCTGCAGCAGGCACGTGACGTAAGAAGGCAGGCGCTCGCAGTGCGTGCGCGTGGCCAGCAGGTGGCACACGTGCGCCGTGAGTGCGCATGCGCCCGCGCAGCGAGCCGCGCCGCCGCCCTCACGCCGACACACACGCACCACTATGTTTAGCACGTGCTCCTGTACCATGACATAGTATCGTCAAATGTTAAGTTACGTTACTCTACTAGGGTATCTAATTCACATATTTAATGAACGATTCATTAATAAAATAATAGACATCTTATATTACTATTTAAAGATGATGAAAATTAAAGTTAGCCTTACAGGAATTCTATATGGTAATTAAACATTAGTGTAGTACTAAATTGACAAAAGAAACTTGAAAAATGATGGACACGATCGGGACTCGAACTCGCGACTTTCGCCGTATGTGGCGCACATTAGTGTAGTTAATGACGATAGCAAAATGTCTTGATATAAGCCGGCAAAATTGAATTTACTTAGTAATCAAGTCAGCTAAGCTACAGGCTGACTTTTCTTGTATGACGTACCTTGAGGTCGGGACAGGACACGGTGTTATACTGGTGCGGGTAGGGTTGTAACATGGGCGCGTTCATTAGGCCGTCGGGCAGCGAGAGCAATGACCCCAGGAACGTCACAGCTGCCGTGCGCGGACACTGAAACAATTACGACATTAAAGACATTGCTTCTACACTATTAACGTTTTAAATTTGCCTTCGTAAAATTGCTACTAGCATTTCTTACGTAATGTGAGTAGCTTATACGAAAATACAAGGACAATTTTACTCTCTGATCAAAACAAGGTTTGTTTTATATATTCTTCGTTCGTAGAATCCATACCCTTGCTTTATTCGGTAAGTATACTATACAGTATTAAATACATCCTAACAACTGGATGCAAATGGCAAGTTCTCGTTCATTGCGGCGTTCTGAGGGAGAGGCCATTGTACAACAGTGGATGTCTTCCGGCTGGTGATGATGATGATACACATTACACGTTGATATATTATGATTGAAAAAGGGAAGAAATATTCATCCACAAATAACTCACCGAGGGTCCCATATCCGAGGAGTTGAGCACCACAGTGGAGGCGTGCACGAAGTCGAGCAGCAGCAGCGAGTACCCGTCGAGTGCTAGCGACAGGTAACGCGGCGCCGCGTGCTCCACCAGCACGTCCACCACTGAGCGGTCCTCGCCCGTCAGACCTGGGGCCACACACATACACTAGTCGTACCACGAAGATGTACATAGAAATTACACATATATAGGATGAAGACGGTAACTACGGTGCACGAACTTGCTTGGTGCTTTCTTTTTTAAGGCATGGAAATTGCTTTTTGCATACCCCGCCGGCGCCGCTGGGAGTGATAATGTAGGATTCCCGTGAACCGAAAAGGATGGCCCACTAAAAACCTTAACCAGGCCATGCCTGCTGAGGCCTATGATGGCGGGGAGGCGAGATAGCTTTAGTAAATATTTTTTTCCTTTTTAAAAACGTCGCCCCAACATGAAATATCACATACACAAACACCGACTCGGGACAAACATCTATGGTTAGCACAAAGTTTTGCCCCGTGCGGGAATCGAACCCACAACCAATAGCGCACCAGTCCAATCGCTTAGCCACTGCGCTAATCAGGTCGACAGTACTTTATCCCCAACGTAGAGAGCTTACGAGTAGTAGTAATACCCAAGTTTATTGCGCATACCCTAGGCGGTAAGCCTCGTTAGTATCCTGCATTGACATCTTTACACAGGTAAAGCGGTGTTTGTCTCACGGAACTGTATCCGTGAGACAATTAGCCCATACAATGAAACAATCTTTGGAAAATTAAGACTAGCTGCATCTTAACTGATGATTAAGATAATGATAATAATATTATATTATGAATATGCATATTTTAATGCAAATTTAAAATTAATATTTATCAAAACTGGTAAAAACATTAAAAGTATCTACGATGTAAGAAAAAATACGAATATTACGACATAAAATAAAAAAGATTGTATAACTGAAAAAAAAACAGTAATACGTAAATAAAGTAAAGCACTTGTACGACGTACGCATTTTATAAGATTATAATAGAGTACCGTAAAATTAAGAGAGACCAAAAACTTACCATGATGTAGCGCTCGCTGGTAGAGGTGGAGATGTGCCAGGTGCAGGCGATTGTTGCAGGAGGACGGAGCACCCGGGCCCTGCGCCTGCGTCGACTCGCATAGCAGACGCAGCGCAAGCAGCTTGCCCGCCCTGAATAATCGCACACTCAAGTAAATATTGCGACGGAACGAAAGTAAGATCAATGTTAAAAGATAGTTGGCCCCACATCAAAGTCATATTATACCAACACGCTATATACCCTGGTTAATACCAACGGAGTTAAGCGATCCTCCAGTTTATGTCCCCATTCCATTGTTCGGTCTGCACACAGATCACATTATTCCCAACGTCAACTATGTTACTGAGCGCAAATATTTTGTTGATTTCATTAATTTCGAAATTTAAGAAGGCTACTGTAATCGCGCTTGTCACCGGTCCATTGAACGCTTGCTTCATTTAGATTTCACATTGTTATTTAGGCTAATCGAATGTTTGAAAAGATGTTGACTCATCGTAGTTAAACAAATGACACAGAACAATAATCACGTTAGATACAAAACAATAACAAACCTGTGCGAGGGCGGCAGAGCCTCCGCCTCGAGGCACCAGCCCGCCACCAAGTTGAACGGCACATGTATCTCCGTGTTTCCATTTAGAGTCTGATTCGCACTTATCTGTAATAAAAACAACATGTCACCACTGAAATACACAAATTCTTTGGTTTTTAAATACATAGCTAACACTTTTGAAACAAATGAATAACTGCCTCTAAACTGTCATCTTCGAAAGACTTCTGGTGTGGATCGTTGTTGTTATTAAAGATGTTATGTGCATTTTTAAATTCCTTATTAAAATATTATTTGTTTAACGTCTTGAAGTGTCACACACGCTATCAAATTCACATTTCTTCACAAACAATCGTTGAATTTGAACACTTGATATGAAAATACCCACAAAGTAAATTATAAATAATCTATAATATTTGTAAACAACGACCTCTTTTTTTCTGAGCCGTCTCAGGAGTCTCCTTTTTCCTGCTCTTCTTTCGCATTGGCAGTCCTTGAAAACTTTCGATTTGGACAACAGTTCGCACAAACTAAAGAAAACCATTCACAGAACACGGGACCAAGCGACCGCTTAGAAATCATGCAGATGGATAATAAAAGAACAATAAAATGGTATATATAAAAACAATAACAAATCATACAATAGCGGAGATGAATGCGAATGATTTTTGTATTGCACCATCTGCCAAACATCGACAGATATCGACTGATAAGTAACTCCAGCGTGCCCGTATTTGTGATAAATATTAACAGATGGCTAGTTGGGTTTGGAATAACATGATTTCATTATATAAGTATTTATATACGGTACCGGTTCAATTAGAGCATATTTAATGTGTTCAATTCCAGGTAAATATTGTTTAACTACGTCGTGGGTGGGTGTTAGGTAAACGAACTCGATTTAGCAGAATTTTGTACTTGTAGTTTTATATCTGATTACGATTGCTTGGTCGTTATGTCAGATAAAGGAGAAAAAAAGATGTATTAAAATATTACTAACTAACCGCATTCTCCCAAACAATATCCATAACTGACCTTTGTGTAAAATCGTTATTATTATAGAGATATCACTATAATTTCCATAGCAAGCGAGTGCACTGTAGATAAGTTGTTGACTACTACGCAAATATTAGGAAAAAGCTTTGTTTTATGAACACAACGCCACTGTAAAGAGCAGCATTCCCATTGTGTGCAGTACTCATATAAAATACTAAAACTGCTGCATCTATATTCGTCCTGTCATTAATTATAAGATAGGTCCGTACCCCACGAAAGTATTTTTTATCGGTAGTCTTCTGACCGATCTTTCTCAAGTCGTATTGCCGTAGGTTTGCCGGTCGATCCAACTACACATGTGAGAGAATCTTGTGCACATCATCTGCAAAGGTATTGGTGCACTCTAATAGCTTTGGCATAAGATAGGGACGATATTATTCATATTTTAAATCTGGACGGAACAAGTAAAAATTTAATTTAAAATATTTTTATGCTGCATTGGTTTCTAACGGGAAAACGCTTTGTCAAATATTATATTTATGTGTTATTAAAATATGTAGGTTTAGTACGAATTTAGAACGATGACATCATGTTGTTTTAAAAATCAGAAGGAGTCATATCTCTATATTGTTTTAAACTACGTGTTAGTATAACTGCTAGTCAACAAAACGATATTAACTCAGCATCACTTCTGAGCTAGTTAGTTAAAGGAAACACAATCACGACTCAATTCTACCCACCAACGACGCTAATTTATATTTCGGATTCTCTACCTGAGGAAATTCGTCAAGGTTGTTCGTAAAGAAAGTCACTCAGAAAATTACAAAGAAAATCAGTGACAAAAAATGTGACGTAATTAGTAGACTGTCAATTGTTATTTCTGACATCGTGTCAGTAGATGAAACAAATGGTTTTTGTTACTGAAGTAATAAATAGCGAGGAGTGAGTGATGACCACAATATATTTAAATACGCTTTTTTATATAAATTAGGCCAACAAACTATGTATATAATTACCTAATTATCAAATCAAGTAAAAAAACGCAGGTCATGTAGTATTATTGTGATTCTCAATCAGGAATTAATAAACTAGTAACATATGCCATACTAGTAAACCGAAAGAAATAGTCCTTCAACAATGCCGGAAGGGCGACGTAGATTGAGGAAAAGATTATGCGCGACAGAATACATACGCATACGACATGACTCAGTTAATTTAGAAATCTGATGTAAGATAATGTAGCTGTGCCACAAACAGTGATAAACATGTACGAAACATAATATCTTACTCAGCGTATATTATTGTTTCCACAACGTATTAGTACTTTTGAATGCGTCGCATTAGCTAGTGTTTATTGTTTTAGACTGATTTAGTTGTCAATAACGAACATTCTATTGTCTTCGCTTTTCAATGAATTTACTTGCAGAGTTACTTTTTAATTTACGTATGGTCATCTTACTGCAGGACAGAAACCTCCTTGTTCGCTCTTTCTGATTAACGATATCAAACTTTTTGGAATATTCTTATGAAAATACTACATAATATGGATAAAAATATTTCTTGTTAAACAATCCTGTATTGCAGAAAAATAATATTTCGTCAATTGTCGATAAACAACATGGATTTGCTGCGCAAGCGCAGTCTGGTTGGCGTATGTGCTAAAAAATGTGTTATAACAGCGTGCTTACCTTGAGCAGCGTGCAGTTGAGGTGGATGAGATAGTTGTAGAGGTTGGCGTGCGCCTGCGGGTCGCGCAGCAGGTTGGGGTCGCCCAGCGCGGCCAGCATGCGGCGCCACAGCACGGCGGCCACGTCGGGCAGCCAGCCGCGCGCGCGCCCGCCCATCACCACGCCCACGCCCTCCCCGCCCCCGCCCCCGCACCCCAGCGACTCGCTGGACTCGTTCTCCGTCCATTCTGGTATACCGATATCCAATGAACCTACTATCTTCATCCATTAATCTAGACATATATGCAGTGCATTATAATGTTCAAAATTCCGCCACTGCGTCGATAAGGTTGCTTTAATGAGAAGTGATCTAGTACGATAAGATCACAGCCACTTAGCTCGTGTAACCTACGCACGCAAATACTCGACGACTTTGTTGCGTCTCTGGATAACCACACCTTACTAATATTACCTCGTATTAAAACAACCTTATTCGTTTTTAGCTCTTAACTCTTGTTACAGATAGCACATGTAAGAAAAAAATATTCAAAACAATTATTTTGTTATATCCGGTCTTGACACTAATAGAACTTTTAGCATGTTATTATAGCATGTTATATTAATTGAAAAAGATCACACACAGAAAGGTTAGTGGTACACCCCCATGTAGCTTTAACCTGCTCAAACATTACAAGAGTGAAGAGCTAACAGGACACAAACACATAATAATAAAGGTGTACATACCAACGTTACCCCCGTCTGAAGCCAGGTCGATCTGTAAAGGGGAGTCTTTGATGGAGCTGCTCTCTACGCCGCTAGAGGGCGCCGGCGACGGCGAGCGGGAACCTGAAAAGGTTGCTACATTAAACATTGCATAAGACTTAAGTTGTTAGCCCGTAAGTTTAGGGAGTAACTTATGCCGCAGGTAGTATATAAAATTGTATGTTAGTGCAGCAATAAAAAGATAAGGGTAGTTCTAAATAAATTATTTAGTATCAGGATATCTAATTTATGTATCTATTATCATCCTTACTAATATTATAAATGTGAAAGAAATTCTGTCTGTCTGTCTGTTAAGCCTTTGCGACTAAACCGCAGGACGGATTTCATGAAAATTGGCATGTAGAAAGTTTAAGACTCGAGAAAGGGCATAGGCTTAACGCGGGCGAAGCCGCGGGCAAAAGCTAGTCATAAATAAATATATCTCAATTAATGTAACAAACTTACCACTAGCTGAATCTCTCTCTTCGTGTTGTAATGAACTTCGTAACGAATCCAATGAATACCATCTCCTAGGTTTATCGGTTACTGGTTCTTTGGCATCTGATAACAAAAAAACAGTGTTAACGTACATTGCAAATCATTTAATTTTAATTATGTACATACAAGCATATTCTGTCATTATATTGTGTCTATGTGATAAAAAGTGCTTAAAGTAAAGTTATTTACCCATATGCGCTTGCGCATGTTTTGTCAAATAAGGATCGCTGCGACATCTGGTCAGCTGCCGTCGTGTACTACCGGTGTCTTTACGTTGTATTGGCTCGTGGCCCGATTTTGGTGATTTACCTGTAAAGAAACATGGTACAGTAAGGTCGTACATGTTACCCTTAAAGCAGTGTGAAGCAAGTCCAGGCACGTACCGGGCGTCCTGGAGGCGTGCGCGGCGCGGGCGGCGGCGGCGTGCAGCGGCAGCGCGGGGCGCGGCAGCGGCGCGGGCGCAGCGGGCACGCGCCGCCCGCCCCGCCCCCGCTCGCCGCTCATGCTGTCCGACAGGTCCAACGAGTACACGTGCCGAGCTAGCACCCGGGTCAACGTTTCCATTGTTTTCTGGAACAAAATTACAGTTGCATAATGTCATATAAAATCCTTTATTAACTATACGCCTTATTATTGTAGAAATCTTTAAATGAAACATCAAACTATTTAAAACTTCCATTGTCATTATTATGAAATTAACTTCCTTATTGAACTTACCGCCCATTCCTTAATAAGGTCCTCCCAGTGCGTCAGCCGAGAGAGTAGTTCCATGAAGTTCTGCCAAAGTTCAGGCTTCACAGCCACGTTCAGGTTCGCTTTGATCCACGTCACTATCAGGGTTTGGAACAGCGCAGGCGCAAGAAACCCTCCTACAACAAATACGGAGTTTGTGTAATAAATTATTATGAACACGTTCTGATCTTAAATATGAATAAATAAGATACTATACTATATATAAATAAATGTTTACTTACCTAATGATTCTTGTTTCCGCTTAGGCGGCACTTTGGTAAGCACCAGTGACGTTATTTGTAGTAGCACCAGTAACAGTTGTTCCCTGTCAAATTAAATATATGAAAAACGAGTTTGTATTTAGGATTTCAAATTTCAATATAGGTCTCATTAATTCTTCCAACTCTTTACAGCCACCTTTTTATAGCTAAACTGAATTGATTTTAAGAATTAGGTGAAGAACTAAGGGTAAATTTTGGAGCCTTCAAGAAGTACTGTTTATTATTAATACCAAAAAATTGCATCACGAACTAAGTATTAAGCTCTCTTCTCGTTTACTGAATGATGCAGTTTTTATGTCATAAATCCTTGATTCTGAGACTCTTATTAAAAATACTAAAAAGTATTTATTTGTTTACCAAGTGTTGGCATCCATGGCGACGTGCATGACCATATATCTGTAGATGTTGAGCACGCGCTTGCACGTGTCGGTTTGTTCCTCCAGCAGCTGCTGCTGGCTCAGCGCGCCGGGCGGGGCCACCGGCGACGCCGACGCTAGGAACACGGTCGCCGCTTGCGTCATGAAGATTTGTAGCACGTTCTACAAAAATCATGAATTGATGACATTTCACATTGGAAGACTTAAGACTAGATAACTCCAATACCAAAACTTAGTACACCCAACAGAATTGGTTAACTTCTGTTTTTGTAGAGACTAGTATAGCTCATGACCAAGTTTGCGACTATCATGTCGTTATAAGAAAATCTTGAAAGTTAGTTAGTCTTGACAGCATTTTGAGGATATTTCTAAACCATGTTAATTCACCAATCATGCAGTTTAGTAAAAAAGATATTTTATTTACATCAGTCTTACATAGTTTGTGAATAAAACTACGATATTTACTTAAAACAAAAGTTGTTACGCAATGAATATTTAAAGAATTACTATGTACTAAGGTAGTGTGTGTACCTGCAGGCCAGCGCGTACCATGACGTTGTCCCGGCCGACGGCCCCCAGGTAGGAGTCGTTGCGCAGGCGCCGCGGGGGCGCGGCCGGCTCGCCGCCGCCCTGCTGCTCGAACGTGTTCTCCACGAGGAACGGAGGGATCTCCGCTACCTAAAACAATCGATTGCCTAATTTATTATATTTGTAAGTAAAAACGAGACTCCTAATTTGTCTTTTCTGCAAGATTTTAAAAGTCTAGAATAGAACATGTTTTATAGTATACCTAATAAGTAAAGAGCAAGAAAATGATATGTATTTCAACAATAGTTGGATCGTTTTATGCATTTGTATGCTAGTTGAAGTCTTTTGGATAACTTTTAATAGTGTTTCTGCCTTAAAAAGCTCATAAAGTAGGATAAAGGTTGGCAAGCCATCAAGATCGTAAGGACGGACTTTAAAGAGGTACCCAGAAGTACTATGAAGTAATGTCTCTCAAGGAGCACCAAACTCCACCATATGAATAAACAAAGTAATAATTTGATTCTCGAATTATTTATTTGTCATACTTCTCAAATAACACACTAGGACTGATTTAGAGAGCTGTAATATGTATTCGTAAATCATAATAATGTCAAACGGAAACTATAACGCGAGGTGGGTGCCATTAGCGGGCGACTCGGTTTGCGAGAAATCGAGGCAGCCAAGCATGTGACTACGTTAATGTGCCATGAGACCGCCCTCGCCGGCTATAAGTATATATTACTACTTTACTGTTTATGTTTTACCGTTAGCTGCTGCTAGAACATTAACATTTCTTATTGTTCTTAATCGTGGCTTTATAAAGGACATTTTGAACTTTATAAGCTATTAATTCCTGAGTTAACAATAGATAACACTGATACTCTCCATTTGTCTCAAATGATTGTAAAGTGCACTTTAGGTAGTCCAAACTGTAGCTACACCAAACTGCTGACTAGCTCATCTTACTGTTCCTGCTGTTATTATATAGCCCATGTTGACATGTCAGCAAAGAAGTACATTTAAAGAATAGACCAATTTACCAATTTTTTTTTTAAAACTACTAGGCGAATTTTGTTGAAACTTAAGAGCTTTATACCTTATACATCAGAATAACACATAGGCTATAATTTATAACGATACCAGCTGCGAGATACAAATAGAACCCGGATGAAACCGCGGGTCACGTCTATACTTAATAAAGAAGTGAGTACTGACGTTCATCTGTATCCAGTCCTTGTAGAGCGCGATGACGCGTCGCGCGGCGGCGGCGTGCGCGAAGGGCAGCAGGAAGGCCTGCCGCAGCACCTCGATGGTGAAGTCCACGTGCTCGCGCGACGAGCAGCACAGCACGTCGCGCACCACCAGCTCCGAGCTCAGCTCCTCGAACACGCCCGAGCCTGCCCGACAACGTGATGACTGGACATTTTGGTACACAAGGACAAACACGCTATACAATGCCGAAAGCATGAAATTATTTATCTTTAAAAAAAATAGTTACACTTCGATTAGATTCTAGATCTGTGCCTTCTTATTAACTCCTCGTAACATTGAAATCTATATGTACCTACATCCCACATCTAAATGAAGACCTTCATTACCTTTTAAAACTACGAAAATTAACTGTTGGATCTACTGTCTCTGTTGCTGAACCTTTGATGGTTCAGCAACAGAGACAGTATATATGTATATAAATTTAGTACATATATAAATTTAATAATGTTTATTAGATAATTACTCAGTTGTTTATTACATGATATATTCTACTATAACTAGATACTCGAGCATTTCACCCAGCTGACTCTGAAACCACAAACCTGATTCTAAGCTGGGATGCGGAGTGTTAGACGCGGAGTCATGGGACGACGCTCTACTGGAATCTGATGGATGACCCACAGTGAAGGAGGTCTCCTCTTCATGGTGCAGTGACGTCGCCGGCGTGGGCGTGTTGGAGTGTGGCAGGTGCGAGCCCGTGCTCGTCATCGACGACGGCTGCCCACCGTCACTGCCCTGCTTTTTCATGAAATGGGCGTAGCTGGCCACCCACTTGATTAGCGTAACGCGGCATAAGACGTAGTCGTCTTCTAGAATATTGTGCTGTACTGGTAATTCTGTTAAGGAAAAGATGAAGATATAACAGTGAACACAACTTTGTGTGCTTTACGTAAGACCTAGTTTCATTATATTATACAAATTATCCATTTGTCAGTAGGTTTTTACATATATAAAGTGTTATTGTATCTTGAGGGATTGCTGTATGAATCTGGAATTTGCATTAATTGTTCATTTCATCTTTTGTTTTCAGTCATGAACCCTATACTAATGTACCTACAGGTCAGTGGCATGCAATGGATTTTGCTAGCGAAGTTTGAACTCCCAACTTTGAGATTATCGCCTTCAACAATAATCCATTTGGCCGACGGATTAGATAGCACACCTGGCTATCTAAAGATAAATCTGTTCAAATAAGTATAAATACTCACCTAGATTAGGTTTATACAATGAATTCTTAACATTATACTGAGGACATATAACAGGCAAATAATAACTCTTGAATTTCTCCAGTAGAAATGCGAAACATCTCATTGCCTTCGTATGAGACCTGTCTCTCCATTGTATCTTCGTAACTGAAGTGGCCATTCCGTCGAGAAGTATTTCAAAGAAATATTTAGTCTCATTGTCAACGGCCTTTTCGTTAGCAGTCGGCGGCAGCAGTGGTTGTATCTCCACACTCTGTACAGGGTTCAAGGCGTTCGTGTCGTGGAAGATGGAGGCCGACACATTAGCCAGCTTTCCCATAATGCCTGTTGGAGTCTGCTCTACTACAACTTTCTTTGCATTATCTACAGCCGAGTTGAAATTTGGATGGTGCAAAATATCCTCTATAGTAAAATCGCCGGAGCCTTGCGTGTCGTTAGCTGCTATATCGAATGCCTTTGGCTTGAGGGGAGAGCCGCTGGGCAGGATGGTCGGCTCCGGCATGCCGGGCACCAGGGTCGCGAACATTTTGTGAACTTCGTTTGGAGCATTATCACCAAGTGCTTGATACCACAGCAGGAAATATCTATAAGCAAACATTAAATCATATAATTTGAAGGGCTAAACACCTACTTTATTGAATAATAATTATTCTAATTAATACTATTGATACCTTATAGCCTCTGCTCTTAATTTTTGTGAGTTCCCACTATGGAGGAGTTTTGAAAATATTCTTGTCAATGAGTGCAACTGCCATCTTTTTCCAATCAGTTCTGGCAGTAGGCATAATACCTTATCTAGAAGGGACAAAGCCCCTTCTAGCTCTTCTCTGCCTGCTTTGTGGACTAGAACACACAATACATTGTTAATAGGTATTTAAATGAGATAGTGTGAGGTTAACATGAGTGTTACATGAAGCTGGAAACTATGTTGTTTAATATGGTCATTAAAATACTATTATTTTTTCCATTGTTCAACCCATTAGCGACATATCTGGTTATGTGACTCAGACCTTTGTTAGAGATTTAAATGTTATCCTTGTATAAATTTAGTTGGGGTAGGGTATACTTCCTGTTAGTAAATATAATTTGGTATTCCAATGGCGGCAGCATTGTTTACTAGTAAAATGTTATAAATAAAAGATGGTTGAACATCCCATGACTGTACTATTCTTATCGTCCCAATGTCAAGACTATTCCAACATTTAATGATAAGCTGATGGTAATCTAGTGATAAGATAATGACATCTACCAGGATCAATGTGATGCATCAAATTCAAGGCACATGTGAAATGATTACTTAGAGATAATTTAGTTAAATAATGTTTTAATAAATATAATACTGGTGTATTAAATATAATTAAATAACCTTAGTAATAACTGTGGCAATATAAATAACTGGCATTCACAAAAGTAAAGCATTAAAAACATTTGTAAAGATTTCAGCATTGTGTAGTACAATTTTCATTTATTCCTACCATTCTGGTAACTTGTTTGATCATTGACCTTTAAACATTATTTAACTAGTTTATATATAGCAAAAAGATTGATATGTGGTACATGACTGATTGTCTGATGAAACAAAACACCCAAAACTCACCGAGATGAAATGGAAGTTCTGTACCGCAAAAACAGAAAAATAATATTTAAATATGTGTATCTATTGGAAATATCTACACTGAACAAATTAAAATAGCAATACATATTTTGTATGTTATTCAATATTTTACCACATAAAAATAAATAATTTCATGTAGTTCACACATTTTTAGTCAAATTCTTACAAATTAGGTAGAATATTTTTTAAGAAACTAAATTACTGTATCATAATTATTAGATATAATTTATGCTTATCAATAGCTTCACAACACAAAAGTAGCATATTCAAATTATTATTTGTTTTATTTACAATATTCAGTAAAAAGTATGTATATTGTGATAAGTTACCTCTTTGTCGCAAATTGTTTTCGGCTTGAATGAAGTTATCATACAATATAAAGTAGACATGGCTAAAGTTACCATCAAAGTAATTCTTAGCTTCATCTGCGTCAAAGTGTTCTGAAACAAAACATTTTTTTAATTTATAATCCACACATATTTCTTATGAATAAGTTTATTAAATAAATAATGATATGAGACTCAATTCATGTATTGACCTACATAATTTCATATTTTTAATATGAATATAATTTTATTATCAATAACTCAATGGGGATATCTATTTTAGGCATAACTGGTTGGATGTTTACATTTCATTTTATGCCACAAAAATGAGGATCTAGGTGAAATTTACAGTTAACATTAGATTTATAGTTTAGTTAATGTATTACAATTCTAAAGTTGTTCTAGACATACTTAAAAAATATAAATAATTATGTAATATAAGTTTATTTCATGCATGTATTTTAGTTAATTATTAAATTATATACAATTTAATCTATAGTGAATAATAATGGCACTAACCTAAAATTTTGAATGAAAATAAATGTAAGTCATAACTGTACAAATCAGTATTTTTTAAGACAATGGACACAAAATACAGTAATTAAAGACTATTGTAACATTGTTTATTTATTTAAAATCACAATAAAATTGACGTGAAACTATAATACTACTTTCTCGATACAATAAACAGTTGTAAGTTGAGGAGTATCAACTACAGTTATTCTCAACTAATTAGCATGTATGGAATGCGATAGGTGTCGATATTATAGGAGCCTTAAAATACATCACACATTCTTTTAAAACCTAATTGCTGATCTTGGAAGATGAATAAACCTATTATTTGCTTACCCAAAACGATTTTTAGATGTTTTAGTCGGGTTGCTGAATCCTTTTTGGAGTCTTGTATTTTAACTGTCGATTTCTTAACATCCTGATGAGATTTCTTGGTAAACATTTCGGACGTGATTTTAAAGGGTCATAACGTAGATTCTTTTCATTCTTAGAATAAAAAATACAGTAATTTCACATTGTTTTCTTTACGTTTTCACTCCCATTTTGACATTTCACTTACATAAAAATCTCGGTTGACGTAAACACTATGAGTGTGTTCGTTTCACGTTAATGTTAAAAGTACCGTTGCTTTTATAGATAATTTGACATGACTTGATATTTTTTTTGTATATTTAATTAATTTAATACATTTGGTCAAATAACAAATTCAAGAAGAAAATCTAGTTAATGATTTACTTTTTGGGCTATAATTATGGGCTACCGTGAACTGTGACATTTTGTACAATAAAAGGAGCAGGCTTTATGTTTTTCTGATAAAGTTAGTCAAAGGAAATTTAATAAACTGCTTGTTTGAAAAACATCTAATGTGTATTATATGCCATTAATTATGTGCCATTCAACGTGGCAATGCCGCCAGCCTTTTGGGCACCCTACCAGTCGACAGCGATGAGGACGAATACTTTGATACATAATTTTTAGTTTAATTTTTTTTATTTTTTATATATGTGTATTATGGTTTATCTATCGTTACCTCTTCTTATATCTTTACTCTCTGACTCTAGCTCTAGAGCATCCTAAAATTGGTCAGAATACTGTCTTCACTGAGGTTAACGAAGTCTCTCATGTCATTTGTTCCTTCACGATGAAACGAGCCGTGGTGCTTGCCATTGCCATTTGCAAAGGCAATTTAGGAAAGAACATAAATTATTTAAATGTTAATCCCTTGCATCTAAATGTAATAATGTCATAATTTCGGCCACGAAAGCTTATATCTCATCTGAGACTAGCCATGATTATAACTAAGGTACTTAATTATACTAATATTACATGCTATTTATATAGTGTTTACAGATGCACTCTTTGTGTATTCCTGACACAGCCTGACACACATATTCCGATGGGATAAAACAGACCTACGGGCTACGTGCTTTCTGACGTAAAGAGCGGTCGAGGTAAAAACTGTCAAGCTTCACAGCACTGACCGTGGGGTAGCTAGGTATTTTTTATACTGCGGGAATACTATGCAAATACATAGTAATTTAGTAACCCTGCAATGCGACTTCATAGTAAACCGCCATTACACAAAATAGCTACCCCGCATCTGTTAAAAAGTCTGTAAGTGCAGACATCCGACAATAATAAAAAACCTTCAAGACACTCAATTGATAAGCAAAAGTAAAAGCTACGTATGTCCCTGTTTGACTGCTCCCGATTTAATCTGGTTTGAGCCTTGGAAAAACCCGAAACATTTGTGTGATGTTTTATGATTAGCAGAGACCAGTTTTTAATATTGGGTTTGCCCAACGTATTGACTGGGAGAAGTGTGCTAAGGGTTTATGATTAATTTATAGGAAGCTTCGGACGACGCACATACCTATTTTCATCTTATGTAGGCATTTAGATATTATATAGACCGTAGGTAGACAATAGGTAGGCAACTATAGGATATATAAATAAATCGGTCATTGTATTCGTTCGGTTTCATTATCTCTGGGTTGGGAACTCCAGTCTGCGGTGGGCTAATGATAAGGACCTGACGGTGAAGCCTAACAGTGACATAGTCAGACGACAATTTTGTTATAATCTAAAACAAGTCCTGTACAAATAAGAACAATGAGCATAGCGAAATATGTAACTAGCGTAAAATGTTGGTCTAACATGCATTTGTTTTGCACACGATCAAACAAATGAAGGTGCTTCTCCACATTTGATTTGAAACGTAAAAAGTATTCTTTTTTTTATACCAGACAAAGTCAATTAGGTGCTGTGGAAAAAATAAATATTAAAAACTCCTTCGTTTGACCGTTGCATTGTTGCTGTTATCTACTTAATTATTATTATACTTACCTCACAACATGGAATATAATAATAAAATAAAAATAGTATTTATAATATTATTCCTATTCAGGTTTAGCTAAGAGAACCTGTGTAGCGAGCTTACAGATTCTGAGATTCTCATTTCTTAAATAAATGTTTTTTTTCGAGTAGATAGGTAAATATATAAAAAACATAACATACATAACATCACACCTGCCGCCCCGAAGAGGTAGGCAGAGGTGCACATATAGTTTACATACATTTCGCAATTCAGTCATAGATCTCAATTTAATAGGGGCGAACATAATTATTGCCATCACCAGGTCATTGAACTCCGTGCTGCTACAGAGAAATAAGAATTACCTAAATGGAAAAACCCAGTAACGCTTTGCCCGACCCGGGATTCGAACCCGTTTAGCGACGCGATCTATGTAGTAAGTAAACTAAAACGTATTTATTGAAGATAGGTATTTTCTGGTAATATTCTTCGGCTATAAATAATAAAGAGATTAAAATAGGACATGTAGATTGTAGGTTAGTCACAAACAAAGAGTGATATTCGCCGTATTAGGTATTTTTTATCACTTCGGTTCTTTTTAACAAAACTATGAATGGCAAATGTTAGATAATAAACATCTCTCAATGCTCATCTTAACATAATAATTTCAACAGATCATGCAATTATTATCTCGAACATTTCCAGAAATCTTTTGTGGTTCTCCTAACCAAAAACTCGTTTTGTATTTGACATCATACGGTAAGTTGGTCTATTTTGTCGCGTAGGCTTTTTCCACGTCCTTTCCCTAATAAGACAATTGACCACTTATTATTTTTACAGGACAAGAAGCTTATCCCCTTAGGTTATACATAGGTGTAATACTTCCAATATCTACGGTATTTGATCGAGGAACTCGGGGAACCCCCTATAAGTTAAAGGTTTTTTATATTTCAATAACCAATATTGATGACACGTAGGTATGTTTAGGATTTAGGTGATTCCCATTCCCATGGTACAAGTTTGTCAATATTAAGTATTGTTTAACCCATAAAAAGAATTGTTTGCATAGTTGTTAAACTTATATAGGATGATTCGACACTGTAAGTTTCTCTTTTTTATATCTTTTAATATTCTAACTCAAACAGTCAAACATATTCGTACTTTGCGTGATCCAAAGTAATTCAATTGTACGCGTTGTTAGTGGCTTACACTATTCAAAATACATTATACCTGTACCTTTTTTATGTTTGTTTTATACTTTTGCACTGTGGAAAGACATTCTCAAACAAAATCAATCGGGGCAATTCGACAAATTAGTGTCATTTTGCAAATGACGTCAGTCTCCAAGGAGATCATTTATGTCATAACCAGCTTCTACTGAGAACACATCAACGTAGGAGCTGTTAGACTATTTTCTAAGTTACATCAAGAAGGACTTTTCAACAGTATTAGTTTCACAATCATATTATATTGATGCTATTGATATTATTAATAAGGTGAGGCAGCAAAATAATAATCGCCAAACAAATTAAGGCTGTTAACTTTTGTATTAGGCAAGTATGTAACAGAAGATTGTAGAATTGTCTCCTCTAACATTATTAATATTTCTATATTGCCCTGCCATATCCACTGATCTATTCCGAGTAATTTACGTTGATAAGTTACATTTTTTTTATCGTAGGAAACCCGTTTTGATTTGTACGCATGACGTTCGATTATTTGTATATAGCTGCGAACAGTATCTCAGTGCGGCCTAGTCGCTCTCTGGCTGTGTATTTAAGAGCTCGCATTTAATATACTTTAATTTTGTTTTGATAGTGATTCAGTCTAGTCAATAGCACAATAGCGTGTTACTCGGTTGTTGTGGTCACAGAGTGGTTAATTAACGGATTATAAAAAATATTTAAAAATGTGTTCATTAAATATTTTAATTCTCACATGTTTATTGTATAGTGTAACAATAGCAAAAAATATTTCAAGAGAATCCATCGGTTTTCCTGAGCCAGAAGACGATCCAAATTTAGTGAATAAAGATGTGAGTATCAAACTTGTGTAGATAGATCAGATGCAAACCATACTTCATTTGGTTGGTTATAATATTGATATTCTGGTCTTAGGTGTAAGGTACCTAAGCAACCTAACAAGTTTTAAAATTTATTGTAATCGGTAAACAGAAGGTAAATTTTAGATTTTCCTTGTTTTAAACATGTTCTTGTACCTAATTAAATCGGACAATCGTTTTTTAGCTAGTTGTTGAGTATATCTGTTTTTCTAATAGATGGAAACTGTATGTAGCTGATACGGTTTTATCTCTGTATGTGTATGTTGGGGCTAGGTAGGTAAATTACGCGAGTGACCTTCTACCCGTGACCATTGTTAGGTCATGGGTCTTTAGCTGATTTTAATAATAATGACTGTAATAAACATTACATTGTGATTCTCACACAACACAAACGTTTATGTATGATTACAGTTGCATAGTTGCATGTTACATTAAAATAAATAGAGGCGGGTAGTCGTGATGTGGGTGCTAAGCGATCTTTTATCTTGAGCTTTGCTTTTTAGAGTTTGTTAAATGTTTTACTCTCATTCTTGTTTTGAATGTTGAGAGCTGATTATATCTGTGGTTCAAAGATCTGAGTCATGCTGTATAAACAAAAGATGGGTTTTTCCGAATTTTTATCAGTATAACGAATATATTCGGCAGACTTAAATACTTGTGTAGGTCTTCCTATTAAACTGAATGACAGCAGTTTATGAATGACGGATGAACGTATGCATATTTATGAGATGTTCATTGTACACGTATTATATAGGTACCTATGTATTTAAAATACTTGAATGATCTTATTTATCAAATCTATTGCGTAGTAATAGTAATGGTATTTTTAAATTATTTCCCCTTAATAATGAATTTATCCACTTATTTATAAGTGGATTATAGTTTTGGCATTATTATTTAGCCTGTGACCTCTTAAGGACCTTAAAAGGCTTTAGACCTTTACTTTCATTAGGTTTACTAAGCCCTTGTTATGTTAAACTCAGTGATTTCAGGGTTAAGTACCGGATTAATTTGTAAATTTTTAGGAGCTAAAATCCATTTGATGCTATTGAACTTTCGTAGTTATTCTGCTAAACAAGTAAACATGTATCCTGTGTTCAAATCCCGGATCGGGTAAAGTGGTACTAGGTTTTCCCATTAGGTAAATCGCAGTAGCAGCACGGAGTCTGGATTAGCCCGTTTGATGGCAATAGGCTTTGGGACCTAATACATCACGGCGAAATGTAGGTGTACTGAACACCTCTGCCTAAATCTCTTGGAATGCAGGCGTGATGTTACGGTTTATGTTATGAACCAAGGAACTGTTTGCCGAACGTTCAGACGTCAGGCCTCAGTATCAGGATCAATACAAGATTTTATTGTAATATAATTGTTTGAAAATTATTTTATTATTTAAGTTTAGTTATCTCATACACAAGTATGGCATTAAATATGTTAATTAAGTAGATTCATGATAATAAGATTATTATTTTAAAGCTAGATCTTAAGAGTAATCGACTGTTTTCTTATTTTATTTAAAATAAGTGTTGCTACACCCTTATAGAAAAATCAGAAGGGACATTAATATTGAGTTAGATCAAAGTCTAAGGGTGCAATAAGTATGTACAACAAACTTATACCTAAGTACCTATTACAAACTCTTTTTCAAAGCGGTCGTTACCTAAGCTAAAAGGTATTGTCATAAGGATTTCCCTACACAGCCCTTATAAAGGCTAGTATAGCCGTATTATGAATAGAACATGAGTCATCGACAGATCTTGGGCATTTTGACTGTGCGGGAAGCAGACACAATAGTAAAATAATAGCTATGCCCCATCAGTGGGTCATTACACTGGGAAAGGGTTAAAGCTGCTGTAAAGATGCCCAGAGATATAACACAATAAGGGCAACCCCAGCATTTGATCTCCATTTTGCCTAATTAATTTGATAAAATGTTTCGTTATACTTATTTGTTTTGTATGAGGACAACGAGGATAAAAGGCGTGCACGATTAATTGCTTACTTTTTGTTGAAATACTGTTATTATATCCTGTTCCGTTAAGTCACAAAATTAAAGTTTGGTGAACAAGTTTGTTACAAACGGTAATTTTTAAAATAAAAAACTCGACAGCTAAAGAACTGAAAAAAATTAAGTCTAGAATTATGTTCAGGTTAAGCTTTAAAATACGGACTTTAACAGTCGGGAGCCATTCTGGAGAAGATTTGAGCTGTTCGAGATTTTTATGGTTCCCGACTGTAAAAGTCTACTACATACACTCGAATAACATAACACTCCTACTGGCGCAGTCGGGTAATAATGCCCCCACAAACGATGTTGATGCAGTACACATTGTATTTATGACTCTTGATGTCTGTATCCCATGGCTGTTCCTTTGCTGCAATTACATCAAACATTATTTAAGTAGTTACTCAGTTAAAGCTTAAATAGTTACTCTAGTTATACTCATGTCTTCGACTAGTTATGGTCTCGACTCAATATCGAGTACCTAATCATGAGCTGGTGACACGAAGTCTATGTATTATATTACTTACCTACTCCAAGCTCACAAATACTCACAAGGTCACGTCACCTTGTTTAATAGCTATGACATAAAGCTCTACCTACCATCCAGGGGCCGAAAAGGTTAATTATGCTTATAGGTGATAATTTTTAATTAATTTTTTTTGCGGTAATTTTTGGATATATCCCATTTAAGTATTTATAGCATTCTAGATAACAATGTGAATGGGTGTGGTTATTCCGCATAAAATAGGGGATTTACAATGGGATTTCAATGAATAAAATTTCCGTTTTTCAGAACCGACAGCCTGTGTTCATTCCTGCCATGTGCCCAGCGAACGAGCTCTACTACCCAGGCGACCAGAAGGATGACTGGATATGCGACTGCAGGCCAGGTAACTCCATGACCAAGCTCTCTGTTCTAAACTAGGTGAAATAGCTAGGATGACTTTTGATCCAATATCCAGTTGACTGTCTGCATAGCAGTTATGTACACAACAGTTGATCAATGGCCACAGATCATTAAAAGGTCGGCTGCCGTTGAAGGGGTTAATATAATGCTTTACAATTTATGGCACTTCAATTATTTATTTCGTTAATTCTGATAACGTCAAAAATAAATACAAAACATTTTCGAGCATACACAATCTCACACATAATGCTTTTCATGAATAAAGCTTCACATAGCAAACTTTAATGATACTGTTTATTATTTGCAGCATATCTGTACCACCCGAAAACGGATGCGTGCTGGCCAGCTTACAGACAAGGTCCCTGTGAAGATGGAAACTACCTGGTTTTGAAACAAGATTCAGCTATACCCGTCTGTGAGAAGAACCCTTGTTCGATCGACTCGTATGTGAGGTACAACGGCAAGTGTGCGCAACTGGAGGCACAAGAGCCATGCAGGCACATGTGGCCCATCCCCGCCACCTTGGTGGTGAACTCCACCAGCCTGAGCGTGACCTGCCAGTCTCATATGAACTTTCACTCCAGGTTTAGCTCGCAAGCCGCAAAAGTAACACAGCAGCAATGCCCACCAGGCTGCAAAAGAAGTGTCAATGGCCAATGTGTCTCTATAGCATAAACTGTATTTTGTAAATTTAATGTTATATGACCATAAATAACTTTACTTAATTATGTGTGTTTCTTTTAGAACAAAAATTAGCAATCATGTTTCAATTACAATTTTCTATGGCGCTTGTCACGCTAAATCTACCGACCTACCTATAAAATTGCTGGTTCCATAAGCATGTTAGTGTTTAACATGCGAGTTGGTTTGGTAAAGCTTTAAAAATCAGAATTTATATTTCGTTAATTAAGTAACAAACCCTCTAAAGTAGTAGAGACATGGTTTTAATAGCGGGTTAACCTTGCACAGTGTGGCACGACGCAGCTGGCAGCTATGGCAACGCTCGCGTCCCCCGGGTAGTCATGGCGACTCCGCCGACACCGTGCCACACCATGCCCCTGTCATCAGCGTTTATTTACCAATTACCACAATGGACATCGCCGTGGCTGTCTGCACGCACGATTATCGACGACCCTCATTGTTAAATCAGTACCGAAATACTGTTCAAGTTCACAGCGTCGTAGTGCTTTGTTCCCGCAGCGTGGTGTTCACTAGCATGGTGTCTTGAAGTTTAAGGTTGATTGACAGGTGGAAAGTTTTAAACATTTCCCAAGTGAAAAGTGCACGTTTCTAGAACAGCACACCTCGTAGAGAAATGCTGTTGAAATGTGGTAAGTGATACGACCTAGTTACCAACATAATTGGAGGAGTGTAGTTAAATAAGCAGTAAAAATTTAAAATATTGTGTTTGTACAGAATTTTAATGTATATTTGTTTAAAGTGCACATAAATTACCTTCTAGTAGTAAAACCTAGACGTTAGTGGCGTAGCTTCTGGGCCGCTGGCCGCCGCGACGACTGATCGTTTAATTTCCATATAATCGCAAATGGAGTCGAGCTTGTTCCTATCTCGATTGATCGCTGACCCATATTCCACCTGCTGACCACTGACCACCACAACACACCTCTAACTTGGACGTAACTACGACCTTCGCCGATTTTTGTTATGGCAGCTAACCGGAATGAAATTTCCTTTTACCCTATATTTTTGTTGGGTACCTAGTTTATTGGTGGTAGCGATAGCAAAACTAGTTAAATATTTATAGCTAATGACATAATGAATCTCGGAGACGATCTAATTACATCGTGTTAAGACTATTAATACTTCAGGTTAAGGTAATTGTTTATGCCCGCAGTTACTGCAGTGAGCAGGTAGCCTGCTGTGTAGTATTATCGTGTGTAGTAAATGCTTAATTTTAATGAGATATTAGTATTGTACCTAGTAGCCTGGCCAGGTTAACGCTACGTGTTAGTTTCGTGACCGGCGTGGCTGGCTCACCACCACAATCGCCAAGCATTCGTACTAAAAGTCTATGTTTTTAATTTACATAATTAATCGATTAGGACTCTGCTTTTAAATGTATAATTATGCATTTTCATGAATTACGTGTACCGTGAGCTATTCGGTTTAGCAATTTAATGTGAGTTCTAAATGATTTACGAGTATTACTTACATGGGTGTAATACTTTCATCAAGATGCACGTTATTTGATTGCAGTAACCTATACATCTAATTTGATTTAACATTTAAAAATAATGTATGAAGTAATTCCAATTTTATAACATTCGATTATGAGTTATAACTTAGCACATGAGTGCATCCTATATGGTTATATTATGGCCTAAGCTGTAAAAAGCTCTATTTCTTACTGGCACAGTTGCAGCTACCGTATTCTGCAACTGTGCACAGTGCTATTCAACTATTCAAGAATACATAATTATTCAAGATTTATACAACATAGCGACATCTAATTGCGCGATAGCATGTTACAGTGAAGCGTAGGCGTACTTTGTTCATGATAAATTACTTGTTCGCCCGCTGCAGCTGTAAGTACCCGCACTTTCTACTGGACGCGTCAAACACTTGACAGTTCGCACACTGAGGGAAAAGTAAATATCGTGAGGATAAAACCAGGTCGACACACGGCCTACTTTGCATTATTTCCCCTATATATAAATACATACAAGGTTATCATTATTGGATGTAGGTGGGTCCTGCTTCTTCTTCATATCCGCATGAGCTCACGTGTCATACGGTAGCATCGATCTGTACACTACGTCACGATGCAGTATGGTCTGTCAACAAGGATGTTGGTGAACGAAGGCACTTATAGGTTATTAGGCACCTAGGTATAATCACTTGTGGAGACTTTATACTCGAAGCCTTTGAACTAACTGAACCTGTGGGCGGTAATGCCCGATACGTTTATTTCTGGAGCTTCCTATTTTATATTAAATGTTATGTATTTTATACACATGCTGCACATGCAGCTACAATAGGCCTCACATCTGCCTTCCTCGAAAGAGGCAAACTGAGCTGTACTCCCCAATGTAGGTGAAAACCCATGAAAATACTGGTTGAGTAGACCACGATATCACGGACTGCTGCAAAAAAATCCTTAAAAATAACAATAATACTTACTTTATGCGTAGAACTTGGTTCAGTATAATGTTTATTTTTATGGGTTGCATCATTCTATTGAGAAATATTTCTTGTAACTAAATAAATAATATCAAAAATGTCCTTAAAATGCATACAAAAGGTCACTAGTTAGGTACTTTATTTTATTTTTGTAGAAATCTCGGTGGCATATAATAATAACTTGTCTTTTCTTTAATCTCTTTGTAATAAAATATATAGTTTATTGCTAGAACGCACGTAGACGTAGCACGTAAATAGGTTCACAGTGTAGTCTAGGTCGTACTTATAATAAAATTGTAGGCATTGATTAATTATGAGCCACAAGCTCAGAGCTGAAATTTTTACAACAACGTTGGCCCTTTTCTTTGTTATCGGGGGCAGTGGGTCAACTCTACTTCAGATCTACACGAAACTACGGAAAAGCATGAGAATGATTTTATTAACAAATAAGTCCTTGAGGCTTGCGTGAGCCTGTGCTACTGGCGTAACTTACATTTGGCGTGTGATTTGGGCGTCAAGAATGTTTTTATTCGATCAAGTACTATATTTACACATGTAGGCTTAGTTAAGAATTTTAATAACACGTCTAAGTACCGAAGCTATTAGTTACCGTTGAATTAATAAATGTTGATAACGAGAACAGTGGGATGTTTGTGGTCAGATATTATTTCCTGTTTGTACCTGACTAATGAGGCGAGGAGTCATAAAAATCTATTTAATATGCACAATCTAATTAATTGAATATTCAATTATTTATTAATAAAATTTAATACATTGAGTCATCTTTATCATTGTATTTTGGGACGAATACTGTTAGGTTTCTGCTCTCTGAGTTGGTGTCGTTGTGACGGTTATTATAGTCACTGAAGATAATGTGGTATGAAATAACAACACGTTTATGTACTCTAATCAATTAATGACGACCTGAATGGCGTTGTGGTTAAGCTATTGACTGCTGCGCTAATGGTTGCGGGTAAGATTCCCGCACGGGACTAATATTTGTGCGAACCACAGTTGTTTGTCCCACGTCTGGGTGTTCGTGTATGTGATATTTCATGTCACGCACCCGGACACAGGAAAAATTCGTAGTGTAGCGCGACGTTTTAAAAACACATACCTACTTTCAGCGATATGATAAAATTTCTCTATTTACTACATATGTCATTGTGTTTTTTCCCGTACCCCATGATTATCACTAACATATCCTGTGGGTGAGATAATGGCGGAATGTGTTCGACCGTTTGATTATCATGATTCAATCAACAAACAATAATTGAACTTTGCTTAGAGCTGCAGTGGCTCATATTTTTTTTTTCGTTTTTTTTTTATGACGTCGCTTTATACTAGTAATTTCTCCTGTGTCGTGGGTGTGTTTCACAAACATGAAATATCACATACACAAACACCCAGACTCGGGACAAACATCTGTGGTCCGCAAAGTTTTGCCCCTTGCGGGAATCGAACCCGCAACCCTTACCACAGCAGTCCAATCGCTTAGCCACTGCACTAATCAGGTCATCTATTTACCTATAATTATACGTGTGGACAATGGGAAATATGCCTCTTTACATGTCCAAAACTAAATGCTGGGTAGTTTGGTGCGCTATTTTTCAACCCAGCCATAGCCCTAGACAGCGGTGAAGGGCGGGCATTTTGGGGATACTTTTTTAATAAATGCTTTTTTATCTTTTTTTAACAATGTCTTTGAATTCTTCTTCGGATAAAGAATAACTTCACTGATTTCATTCCCCTTGCTATTTTTTTTTATTTTGTACTTTAGTATGGTCACTCGGTAAAGGCTTTTATTGAATGTACACCCTTTTGGAACTAAACATCTTTCTACAGTTTCAAATAAAGATGTAACGCGGGGGACGACTTAAGTTGTTTTCAGTTTCACACGGAGTGCCTACTGATACGTAATAGTCTACAAAAGTTAAAAGAATGAAGTTATCGCCACAGCCCATAACAGACATGAAAAAAAATAAAAATAATAAAATTAACGTAATGCTATTTAATTCTTTCAGCTTTTTTAATAGAGTTTAAGAACAAGAGTTTCAAGTTGGTGCTAGGCATCTAGAACTTCCAAGCTAAAATGATAAAATATCCGTTATTATTGATTAAGTAGGTTCCTTTAAAAGTTTTATCACAAGTGTATCACGCGCAAAATCATCTCTAACTCGCAAAGTAAATTATGTTAGTGTGATTAGAATCAGTGTGGCGGGCGGGCGGCGCGCGGGCGGTCGGTGGCGTGCCGGCCTTACGTCACGCATCACTCCGCTCGAGCTTCGAGCTACTTGCTGCCTTACGCCCCCTCCACTGTATACCCTGAGCTCAACTACAATCTACACAACTTACGTACTATCGAAACATCATAGCCCCTCAGAAGAACTACCTCAAACACCCGTATGTTACATATATAAGACATAAGTCTTGGTAATAATAATTCTCTCAGCAAAGTTAGGCTGTCGGTCAACATCGCCATTAATGACTCACTAGCGACACGCAATATTTGTATATTGCGCCTAATCCAAGGTTAAAATCAAATCTTGCTGAGTATAGAAGCATAATAATTATTTACAAGGTGTAGAAACTTAATAGGAAGGTACTTATACATATAGTTTTATTACTGGCTTTACCTACCGCGGTTTGATCAGCAAATAAGTAAATGTTGACCCAAAAAGACAATAAGTAGAACTGATGTTTATAAACTTAGTTTATATGAGTCGTCGTATTTTAGCCTTAACCGTTGTCCACTTGTCAATCCATTGGTAAATAATAGTATAAACTGGTACATTAGAAACTATGTCAAAAAAACACATGAGCCGAAAGTTGTATATCTACTAAAGCATCGTAAGTGTACCGACATAAAATCTTCTAAGACTATACAGTTGGAAAACGGTGACCTGCTTTGAGCATGTTAATAGATTAGGTGTTGGGCGGGCGGCGGGCGTTGCGTGGCGCCCACCGCCCAGCCACCTCTGTCCGAGCGGGCAGCGGCGCGCGAGGGCCAGTCTGAGGCACGCGCCCTCCGCGCCCGCCCGCTCCGCGAGCCGCGACCCACACCTAGCCGCGGCACACAACACATGGCGTGATTGCCGCTCTAACCCTTTTGCTATGGACAAGCGTGCCACCAGCGGCCGGGGCGAGCCCATTCCAAGCATTCTCAAGAAGCCTAAGAGCCGTCACAAGGGTGATCTTGTCGACAAGAGCACGAAGATCAAGCGCGAGAAGGTGGAAGGTTCGAGGAAAGCAGGAGATGTGAGCGCACCGCTGCAGCAGGGTTGCTCCCCGCTCATGTACGCCTGCCAGCAGGCAGACTATAAGGCAGTCGTCGATATACTCAATAAAGATGTGAGTCCGCCGGCAGCGGGTCCTTAGGACGACAGCATTACATGTTGAACAGGATCACAACATTACCATCAAGTGCTGAATCACAACGCACGGCGCTATGTTAAACTTTAGTCACATACTAGGCTTCTTCTTCTGGTATCGATTGTAATGTTACTCATAAATTTTTGGTCAGTAAATTAGGAGTTGATCGACATGAAATGGGAAAGCGTTATAAGTTGAGCACGCGATGTTACTCGTTCGTCGCTTCGCTTCACTCCTGTCTGTAACCATCCCTTACCGTTCGACCCTGGCTTTCTTGTCACTACGTTGTTCCCTAGCATGATTCAAATATAATTAGTTGCCAAGACATCGCCTCATTACAAGACCATTATGTAGAGCATTAAGAATTATATATTGGAACACAAAAGCTAAGTGTGCCAGTAAAACTGACTACATCACACTTATGAATTTACAAAATTTCACGTAGCGTGATAAGACATCAATTTCTATTACATGTTATCAGTGGCAACAAAGTGAAATGCTTTAAAGGAAATGCACTAGAACGCGCGAGACGGGGGCGCGGGGCAGCAATCAATCAATAGGTTTAGAATTGGCTGGCACAATAGAAGGGAACGTTCATGTACGACACCGCCGGCGTGACGATTACAAACACGGTTGTCAAGTGGCAAGACACGTGGTGTAACCTGTTCACCTCGCGTCCGTTGGCTCGGCATCGTTATTCATTAACCAGTACACATTCAATCATACACAGACAGTCCCTCGTGTTACAATAATAACATCAATAGACACGATTTCCATTCACAGGTTTTCCATTATTTAAAATACTACATTCTCACAAAACCAGTTAAAATTGCATGTAACAGTTGTAACTAATAACGAACTATAGTTTTTAATTTGTTTTCAGTGAGTGTTCAGTTACAACAGAGTGTCATAAATTAATATGCATTATTAAATGTAGTCATTACATAATTACCACGCTTGAAAGGCATACAAGTGTTTGATTTGTTATTTTGTTTGAAACATGCAACGCACTCTTGGGCATACGAGTAAAGCTCACGTACTTTTAAGTACCGTCATTTAGCAACCCGTTACCACTGATGTTGAGTGTACTATATTGCTCACTATAGTTCAGAACAGTAAGCTAACTGAACGCTTCCATGTTTATCTATGACACACCTCTAACAACGCTGGCACTGCCATAACCACAAGGTTTAAGCAGGATTTAAGACATTTATGAAAGTATTTATTGTCAATCAAATGTTTTCTCACCCATCTATTCTTCAGAACGTAATGAAACCCATTTCTGCTGTAGCCAGCATCAGTCCGCGTCCGTGACCGGGGCCTGCGGTGTGCGCTGCACTATTGCGCGTCAAGCGGCGCTGGCGCGAGCCAGGCGGCGCGCGCGGCCTGCGCCGACCGCGTGCTAATGGCTGCGCCGGCACTGGCCAACGCTAGAGATGGCGATGGACTTACGCCGCTTCACCTGGCCGTAGTACACGGCAATGTTCCCCTGGTGCAGACTCTCCTTGCCGCGGGAGCAGATGTCAATGCTAGAGACGATGAGCATCATACAGTTGTGCATTGGGCTACTGGTAAGTCTTAATAAGCATGTTGTATATTGTGATTGTACATCATATCTATCATTAACAATCATAGCTGCCTACATCACGCGGTGTTTTCTCTTATCCGTCTTTACGCCCAGATTTCGTCGCTCTTCAAAGGTTATATGTAATGAAAATCATATACCTTTATATTGGTCTTGATATACTTTTTGTAAAATCAATCTGAAACCCCCTCTATTAAAAGTCACATAATAATATGTAAAGTTTAAAGTAGCAACAATCAAATCGCGCAAACTAACCCTCAGAGTTACAACCCCTACTCGTTGGTTGGTAACTATCAAACAAAGAATCATTTAGTTCGTCGGGGCGGTGCCCAGGCGTTAGTGTGACGGTAACAGATGGATCGGAGTGAGTCGTTATCTAACCGGTGTCACTCGCGGTGCGCGGCGCAGCGTTGCCTTCGCTATCATCAGGGCGATATGACGGCGCGCGCCGCGCTGCACGCGAGCCAATTAGTTATTAACCGCACACGTGTCAATCATATGCCTTTTATTAAGGTATTTGCTGGTCTCCTGTAAATGTGTCAGACTCAAGACTTTCACATTACTTGGGATTATCCATTCTGAGATAATACGATTTAAATAATTATCTAGTTCACGCCTTTTATGTAGCTGTCGTTACCTAATAAATAGGAAAATATAGTTCAAAAACCCACTTAAATCAACTTTAAAAGCCACCAATTTTATCGTTCTTTACGTCATTTGTGATTCCGCGAATAGAATTGTGTTATTTTGACGGTCCTTATCCTTATTTACTGTAATAGTAGGCACTATTCTGCGGTTGTAGGTAGTTCTTATAGACCAATTAATGTTTTAATCTTTAAATTAGACCGCTAATAAGTCATCTAGTGTAAATAACATACCTGGCTTAAGAATTTACTGTAGATAAAACAATGGACCCACAATAGTACCCCAGGGCACTCCTACTTTGTTAACTAATTGTCTTTGAATGACTTTCTTTGATTATCGCGGTAAGCTAGATATCAGCATTTTTAACATATTGTTTTTATCACATAAAAACTTTTAGTTAAACCAATTTTTTTTTTTTTTTTTTTCCCTAGAAAGTCAAAAATTCTTTATTTACAAGGTTATTTACAATTCTTAAAAATAAATATATACAAAAATAAAAAATTTAAACTAAAAATTATGTATCAAAGTATTCGTCCTCATCGCTGTCGACTGGTAGGGTGCCCAAAAGGCTGGCGGCATTGCCACGTTGAATGGCAATGCTAATTCTTTGGCCGAAAAACAGGCCAGCCTTTTGGTCACGTGAAGCGTCAACTAACCGTTTAGAAAGGTCACTAAAAAGAAGACGCGCACTCGGACCCCATGTCCCGAGTGTTTCGACCCCAAACGGCTCAAAAAACCAATTATTTTTGAACGACGAGTAATAGAATATGTTATTTAATCCTCCACTCCAGCCGTAAACTGTAAAGCAGTGGCGGATTTATAGATTTGCCGCCCGTAGGCTATTCAATTTTTGCCGCCTCTAAATTTTGATATCTTAGTCCACAATCATATCAATTTTTCTATCAATAAAATTCCAACTTTATAATTTGTGCTTCATCATCCTCGTTACATCAACTTTTCCCATATAGTTATTATTATTGAGAACTATGGTACCGTGTTAGATCCTTGATTATTTTTACAGCAAAGAATTATCAAAAAACATTATTTTAAGGAAAAAATATCTCAATCGTATACCACTTTTAAAGTAAGGTAAGGTATGTCTTAAAACTATACAATATGATGTACATGAATATTATTTAAAAAGCAACTTATCGGAAAGAAAAATGATCGCTGAGCATAAAAAATTATTTTTTCGGTTATGATTAATTATTTTTTATTTAAAAGGAAGGAATTTTAATGCCATATCGTATAGATTTTGAATGATCGTGTTCACAGTAAACACGATAACTTTCGAAAAAATCATTTTTTTACTTAATTTTTTTTTAATATATTTGTTTAACTGGAGAGGAGCCGATGAATAAAAAATTGCAGCTGAGTATTGTTTTATCTTATTATAATTAATTCATTCCGATTGCATTTTTTGAAAAAGTTGGCTTTGCGAAAAAGTTATTAAATCTACTGATGTAAACATTTAATTTATATAATTCGTGTACGACATGAGCGCTTAAGGCCTGCTCATTTGGATTTTCCAAACTTTTTCTTACTACAAATATAATAATTAACTGATAAAATGTATCAATTTCTAATGAGCAAATTGTCTCACTTCATATTTTGTGGAGGGAATTTTTTTATTGTCAAGTCACAGTCGTTCAACTATCAGTTATTCGGTTAATATGATCTCTATACGATATTGAACTAGTTTTTTATTTAGTGAAAATTAGTCAATTTTAGTCAGTATTTTTATTAGACCATCGATATTATATCGATTGAATTGGGTAAGCAGATCTCATAATTATTAGGTACACGGAGAAAAAATTATAGCAGTTATCAGTGAAGAATGTATGTAAAAATTACTAAATTTCGATTATAATATCGAATCGCTATTGCGATATTCTAAAAGTTCATAATCATTATTGTATAATTAGTAAAGCGTTTAAGAATTGTTCATGCAGAGATGTTGAAATATTTATTAATTAGCACTGTATATGAGAATATTTCGATTTTTTGTTAAATATTTTAATTTCTCTCGAATTTTCAAAATTTGTATTATGTGTGTGTATATATTTTTTTTAAATTTGTAAATCGAAATAAAAAAATTATGAACTAAATTTGCCGCCCCTTAAAATTTGCCGCCCTAGGCTCCAGCCTACTCAGCCTGCTGGTAAATCCGCCACTGCTGTAAAGTGTCACTGTAAAAATACCTTCTAAAAAGTGCATGAGCAGTTTTCCAGTCGATTAAATTTAGGTTTATTGACAATGCTTTCCTTCACTGATAGAAAGTGTTCTCCAAAGAAAGTATTTAACCTACATGTGACATTAAAAAGTCGAATTGAGATTTTCCTCAGCTTGAATACGCATCTCCTGAAGAAAACTATAGCAAATAGTAATAAATTATTATGTAAGTAGGTATGTAAGTTTGTTGGCCGATTCTCAGACCTACTCAATATGCTCACAAAATTTCATGAGAATCGGTCAAGCCGTTCCGGAGGAGTACGGGAACGAACATTGTGACACGAGAATTTTATATATAAGATTAGGTATGTAGGTTTATCACATTATGTACCGTACCAATATTTGAGACCTACCGTGAGATTGTTTGAATATCACCATTGTATCCGAAATAAAACTATAAACAAGTAGGTATATCTCTATTTATAGATGTCACAAACAATTCGGAAGGAAATCGTAACAAACCACGATATGCTAATGTTGTAGTAGAATGGAATTTAATGTTCCCTCATCAAGGTGAAACAATGAGCGACTACGGGTCTGATATAAATAGCGTAACAGCACAAGGCTATGTAAGATGGTTTAATGCCACACGATAGATATAGTGGTACGAGGACACGCTGTGTTCCGCTCGCCATGACTTGTGGGACGAGCACAGGCGGACATCCGACGGAAGACCTGCATTCGCTTATTTATCTTTCCAGGAACTAAAAACATATCAAGAAGGTTCACCATCCATAGTTCACACCGCTTCGTTATCCACGCAAAATCGATTTCCAGATATTACATGATTTTAAACACGTTGAATGATAGATATTATTCATTGGATATATTCGTAAAGTGTTGGAATAATATCTTTCGTAATACGCGAACTACATTAATTCTAGATCGTTTAACATCCTATCGTCTACTTTAATCAAATGCCGCATTGTTATAAGTCATCGTTATAAAATAATGTGCTGCGGTGATGGTGGTGGCTAGTCTGTGTTTTAGGGGGATGTGGGGGGATGTCCGGTCTGTGTTATTGAGCGGCTGGCAAGGTCAGGCCCTTGAACCTTACGTACCGCAATGAATCTAGGACTGGGTTTTTCAGAGGGTTGAAGTCTGAAAGGTCGAGTCTGACATATGTTACATTTGTAATGCGGGTCAAGTGGACGTGTAAGGCCAACGGTGGATAGGTGTCCATCAACTTTGGCATGTATTCAGTAATTTCACTTATACCTATAAATGGTTTTTTTGTATATTGAGTATAAGGGATGAATACAGTGTGTGGCGAAGTGGGAGCACTTCGAGCAGTGCTAGCAGCCGGCGCAGATGCAGCCACCTCGGACCAGCACGGCGGGTATCCTCTGCACTACGCGGCACAGATGTGCGGTGCACCAGCTACCACCGATCACCAAGTAAATAACAAAAATATTGATATTTCTTATGTTGCTATTGAAAAATACTAAGACAATTTACTAATAAGTCAAGAAATGTATTTAACTTAAAGGCGATTTTACAATAGCCAGATTTCCAGATAAGTTGTATCAGTAGAAACATTTTTTTCCCATGTAATAACAATTTTATCCTTCGATTATAAATTATATGACGATTGAATTGATCTACCCGTAAATAGGATCGGTTCATTTTTAATTATTTTACTATAATAACTTTCGTGAGTGTTATCCATATTATTTATAATTGTTTAGTAATTTGTTAGCTTAATTTGTGAACTCTATGCTCTAGAGCAGAGGGGCGGCGTTAGAAGTGTTACGTGCACTAGTGAAAGAGGGCGGGGCCAGCGTGGATGTTAGGGATGCTGATGGTCGGACACCGCTTCTTTGGGCAGCTTCAGCTGGCTCGGCAGCAGCAGTACTCGCTCTCCACCAAGCTGGGTCGAAGGTTGATGACACCGACAGGTAGAATACGTCAATTCAATCTTGTGTAAATATCATATTATAGCGTTATGGTTAATAAGTATAATATATATTTTCTAGAGATGGGTTAACAGCCCTGCATTGTGCTGCTGCTAGAGGACACACGGAAGCCCTTGAAACTTTAGTTGGTTTATGTGGCGCCCGAGTGGATGTAGCTGACTCTCATGGCTGTACTCCATTACATTACGCCGCCGCATTAGGCCACGCCGACGCCACATCCGCTTTATTACAACATGGCGCAGATTCCCATCGTCAAGACCGAAGAGGACGCAGCCCAGCCCATACAGCAGCAGCCAAAGGACAAATTGAAACTGTACGAATACTCGGTTAGTAGTATGTATTGTAAGAAGTAATTTATTATAGTCATACAGATCAATAGGATACATTTATTATTTCGATTCTTTCAGGTGCAAGGGGGGCTAATCTCTGGTTGCGAAATTCGAAAGGTGATTTACCTTTACATGAAGCTGTCGCATCTGGAAGACGAGAATTAGTTAAGTGGCTTTTAGACGGACGACCTTCTCAAGTAAATGCTACCAACCACGAAGGTCGTACACCTTTGCATATAGCAGCAGCTACAGATAACGCAGATTTATGTCGTTTGTTATTTGATCGCGGTGCTGAAGTGAATCCAGTAGCAAGATCATCCAAAAACGAACCGGTTACTCCTTTAGATTGCGCTACGAGTCGTGGACATCGGTCTACTGCTAAATATCTGCAAATGCATGGTGGTTTGCCCGCCACTAAGTTAGCTAACACAGAAATTATGATAGATGGTGCTCCAATAACTTCGTTACCAACTCGAAAAGTTACAAGTACGAAAATCGATGTCCATGATAGAATAAGAATAGAAAAAAGAGAAGTTGTAGAAGTGTCAAGTCCTGTCCAAGAAAGGCGACGGTTTAAAAATAGAAAAGATAGCGATTCGTCTGACGAGTCGCTAGCTAATAATCGAAATCGTAAAAAATCGGATCCTCATAGATATAGAGACAATAATCATAAAGAGAGAAGAAAAAGACTAATGCACACACAAAAAAGCTTTAGTGATGGTTACGATAGTGAATTTGAAGGTTATGAAAGAGAAGATTCCCGTGACCGTAAACACAAAAATTCTAAAAAGAATAGGTCAAAGAGTGAACCTTCTAGACGTCATAAACGTAGTGCAAAGCCTCGTCAACGCTATCGGTCTCGATCAGATAGTACTTCAGATTCAGAGAGTTATTCCGAAAAAAGGAAAAGTAGAAGACACCGCAGACGTAGCAAGCAAAGGAAATCGAGTTCTCCTTCAGAAAGTAGTAGTTCAGAGTCAAGCGAAAGACGCAGTACAAAACGAAAAGGAAAAAAAACTTCAATTAACATTGAAAATGACGACAGAAAACAGAGTGTTAATATTGTAAAGTATACTACAACAGATAATTTGCAGAGTAATGAAAATAAAGAAAGTCCTGATCCTGAAACAAAAACTGATAGTTTTAAGTGTGAACCTAAAACAGAAGAAAATAAATTAGTTAAAAATGTTGGTCAAAGTGAAACCGAGACAGACACTCTGTCAGTCAAAACAAATATGATTATAACAGAAGCTCAAATCCATATGGAAAGACAATCAAGTCAGCATGGCAATTCTGAAATAAATGTCACAGTTGATTCTTCCAACAATGTATCTATTGAAACATCAAATTTATCAGTGTCTCACAAAGACTTGACTGAAGAACCTAAACAAGACGCTGAAAATCGTGAAATTCAGGACAGTGAAAATCAATCCTATCAAGAGCCTATTGATACGATTCCAAGTAACAAAACGCTGAAAGAATTATCAGATACGGTAAACGACAAACAAGAAACGTTGTCTGATGGGAATCAAGCTCAAAACTCAACTTTAAGTGAAAATAATATTGACCAAAACCAAGTATCAGATAAACAGATAAAAACTCATAGCGAAGGTGAACAAGTTATAAACACTAACCAAACCGATAGCAAAGAAGATGTTAAACTAAATGAACAAACCAGCCAAGATCTCGATCAAGTGTCCAACAATGATATAAAAACTACTCCTAGTCCTGACCTAGAACCAACGCGGAGAAAGTCCTTTCAAGTGTTATCAGGACCAGATGAAAAATCGATGATAAGTAAAGATATATCAGGAGAATTAAAAACGAGTTGTGATGTGCCTAGTATTGAACAAACAGAAACGCAGGAGAAGAGCATTTCCCCAATGGTATCATTTTCAAATAAAGATGAAATTATAGAAAGTAAAGAATCTAATAACAATGCCGAACATCTAATGGGAGAATCGGTCGATCACAGTCTGGATCCTGAAACTGATAAACAAGTTCAAGATAGCATTTTACAAAAAGATAGCAGCGAAAGCAATATAATGAGTTCGGAAGAAAGACGAAAAGAGTTTACTTCCACTACAGGTAGTAGTACCGAAAATCAAAATTATGATAAAGGTCTTGTATCCGTTCTTGATGATAATATCTCCAACAGTAATCGCGCGGTCCAACAAGTTATATTAGAAAATTTGTCTGAGGAGTTCGATGTAAATTTAACTTTACCGCAGACATCACCAAAGAGAATAAGAAAAACTTCCAAAGATAGTTTGGGCAGCAGTCGCAAAAGTAGCATTTACGAAACGGAGAGTTACAAAGTACTTTCTGATATTGCTAGTGCGCCCGATGTTAGCACCGGGATTCTTAAAAAAACATCTATTAAACTGGATGAAGGATCTTTAGATGATAATAGGGAATTAATTGATGAAGAAAAACTCACAAAAGATGGTTATATCGGTCGAGTGCCTAGTGTCAGTGATAATGAATTGTACAGTCATAGTGAAGCAAATGGTCGAAGAAAACGTTTTCGTAAGAAGGGCAGGACGAAGAGTCGAACAACTATAAGGTCTAAAAGCGAAAATTCCGAAAGGGGTTATGAATCAAGTGGGCTTATGGACTCTGGATTTGAACCTAGTCCTAGAGCTATCCAGCGTCAAATAACAAGCCCTCGCCTTGTTGCATACTACAAACAAAGAAACGCCACTGGTAGGTACTCCGGCAAATCTGATAGTAGAATTCCTGTCCGAAAACCTGGAGATAAAAACGCTGTTGATATGAAGTCTGTTACTCAGAGAATACAGACTAACATGAGGCGGTACGTAGAAGTCTTTATATATTTTTTTAATTATAAGAGTGTACTGTCTAATATATTTATTATGTTTACAGATATTACTGTGAAAGGAAAATTTTTCAACATTTATTAGAGTTAAAACGACTGCAAATAAGAACAAGTAAAGCAAACGAAGCTGTTTTGGTTAAAAGAGCTATCGAGGAGTACAATAAGTCAAGTTTAGCTAACGTGGGACTAGGCCCATATAATACTCCTGATTATTCCTTTAGCAGTTTTGAAAAGTTTCTCTATGAAAGTTTAAGAAAATTACAAAAAAGTGGAAAGAAGCATCTGGACAATTTGCCAGAGCGGCCAATCGACTTTGACTACGGAGAAAGTGAGTTATACAAAATGAGCGCAATTCCTGACAACCCTTGCCTCTGCACCAGCAAGACTCACAGATGTTTCCATGCCGTGCATGCTTACACTGGTATCCCGTGTTCTGCGTACAGTAAGTATTTACGTTACTTTAAGAACATTATGCTCTACGTAATAAAAACAATAATCAAATCAGATTCAGTATTCACAATGGCACGTCAGTAAGGTTCCGAATGATTTTCTATTTGGCCCAGACATTAGGCAAGCACTTATTTTATTGACTTCACTGACCCACCATAACTTCAGAATTGAGAGTATTTAAAAAGAATGTACTTTTCTGCTATTTAATAAAAAATGAAATTACAGTACCATACCGCTGGAATCATCACACAATGCCAAAGCCTGCGACAGCGGGCTCTGGAACTAAGTCGAAAGGGTTTCTGCCGAAGATTAATTCTAAGCCGCCGTCCGGTACTGGTAAAGCGCACGTCACACTAGAGGTGTCCCACGGCACCGAGAAGCAGCTTATAGCGCTACCAGCAGAAAAACTGGACAAGAATAAAAGATATTACGTCACATTCACAGTGAAGGGCTCCGAACCAACATCAGATAATGACAATTCTTCTCCGAGCGCTACTTTAAACACTAAGAGCGTACGAACCGGATAATTATTGTGATAATAGTTATAAACAAACCCGTGCTAATCACTGCCAGTATCGATTAAAATATATAAACGAACTGGTCGAATTGTAGATCTCTTTGCACTATACAAATGTATTATTAATTTTATTAGACTGAATGAGCCGTCCATTAACAAAGGTGAAAAGAATATTTATTTTTATAAATTTAAAGAAAGTAATGGTTTTTAGTATGTATGTATAACAGAACCTCTATTGTAATAAGATTATATCGATATTATGTGCGTAAATGTTGTGTAGTCTTCCTATTGACACGTTGTGATGCACAGAGAAATTGTAAAAAACAAAGTAATAGATTTGCCGATTGTTGTCTGCACTAAATATTTTTGTCAAGATACTCAATAGTATTAAATTATAATAATAAGATATACAAATGACTTTCAATTGATTCATTCCATGACTTACTTACATAGTAAAACTGTACCGAACCATCAAAAGATAGCATTAAAAATAAAATCAGTGACTTTTGGACAAACTAACATTTAATAACCTACTAAAATTATTCAAAATGACATAATATATCATTTACAGATACGTAATAATTGATATTTAACAAAAAAAAAGGTACATAAGATTAGAAATGTGTGAGTTTCCGCCTCCAAGCTGCTTCCAAACTGTAGAAGTGAAACTAGACTCCCAGCAGCAAGGCAACCCCGGCGAGAGTCCAGCGCGTAGGTTTGTCCTTGGTCTTCAAGTTGAAAGTCCATACGAAAGTAGGACCACGCATACTGTAGAACAAGTATTTAGCATATAGGCTCACAAAAACTATATATAATACAAAAAAGCTAAATTTAAGTTCGGTAAAAATACGATGCGAGGCGTTAACTGCTAAGTTTGTAAATCGAGATAAATTCTTCACTAAAATCCAAATCATATATGGTATGGTGGTGATTGATTTATGGTAGGTAAAAAATATCTATATATTTTTTCATTGAAATGATTAATCTTATTTACACACAAAATACACACTCACCGGATCTTATACACGGGACACTCGTATACGTTGCGTGTTTCCTGCTTGTCCTGCGTCACTGCTTTGATAAAGATGACGGGCATCATGGGGAACAGGTCCATCATGCGCGACTCCACGATGCCGCCAGTCATAGTGTCCCAACGTGCGCCTTCCATGTATAGCCCGTGGATATTGGCACCTTCACGGGGCGGCGCGCTGGCAGTTAGGGAAAATAACTTATCATCTATAATCTAAGTAATCTTAGAGCTAATCACGAATTAATGGTATTTGTTAGACTAATTTTTTGGCAAAAACAAGATAAAGTTAAAAACTCGTTAATAAAGATAAATACAATGTTTAATATATAACGCAGCACTTGGATTCTCAATATAATAAAAAAGCCGTAATTGTCGGACCAAGTCCTCTTCTCTGACAGAAGGATCGTAATATACAGAATTTTAAATAATGATGCGTACTTGAAGTCCTGTCTGTTCTTCTTTGTGACGTCGCAGTTAAGACACATCTTGTCAAGAGGCCACTCGTTCTTACGCGCCGTTTGCTGCATGATAGCCGTTAGGAACGACTGGGGGTTGAAGAACCCTGCCAGCCACACAGCTGGTGGCAACTGGAAAATATATTATTTATAAAATAAAAACTAAAAAATAACATAACATGTATTTGTATATAACATAACATAACGCCTGTATTCCCCGAAGGGGTAGGCAGAGGTGCACATATAGTACACCCACATTTCGCCATGTTATGTTTTTAGGTCACAATGTAATAGGGGGCGAGCCTATTGCCATCAACCGGGCACAAATTACCTAATGGAAAACCCAGTAACACTTTGCCCGACCCGGGATTCGAACCCGGGATATCATGCTCAGCAGTCGCACTTAGCAACCTCTAGACCAACAAGGCAGCCTGCGACAGGATTCGCTTATACGAATTTATGCTACCTAGGGTGCCCCTGAACTGGTTATCTCTAGAATAACTTTTACGAAATCATAGACTAAAGCTAAACAGTTCGAGTTGGCTTCCAACGTGTGGTAGAAAAACATTAATATTCATAAATATATAGGTAGACACAAATTTAACAAAACGGTCTACGAAGTATATGGTTGTGCAATACAAACGTACGTTGAAATCACCAGTCCAGTTTTCAAGTTCTGTTAATCGCAGACAGAGGTCTGAGAACCACGCGGCTAGACCTAACAGGCTAGGGTACGCGAGATTACTCCACGACTCGGGCACCTTGTCCATAAATAGTGACTCCATCAGTTTTTCCATGTCACTGCTGATTGTCAACTCACCCTGAAAAATGAAATGACCAATATAGAAGTAAAAGCCGTGTAGCTCTTACCTATAAGAATCCTTAGATTAGTTGAGTCATTTGACGACCTGATAGGCGCTGTGGTTAATAAATCAAATCCCGTACGGTAAAATATTTGTGTGATCCACAGATAATCGTCCCTAAACTAAGCGACTAGCAAGTGTTTTTGCACATTTGAATTCACCCACAAGTGAGGGGAAATTCCCTAATATACGTGCTTAAAACATATGTAGTAAATAACATCAAATTCGCAAAGATAAACGTACCTTAAGACCCAACTCCAGTTCTTTCAAAGACCTTCGAATTTCTCCCATGAGCCTGTTCATTCGCTCGCACTCCTGTATCGCTACAATAGTGAAGGGAGTCAACTCCTCGATTTTGCCCATGAGTTCTGCCAGATTAAATGGTTCTGGCACTCGATCCAAGATATCGTCTAGCATTATTCGTACCTGTATAAAAATACTCATATAATTTTAGTTCCCGCAGCATTGATCATGAAATCTCATGTTTTCTTAGTGTCTAAGCGTGATGAGAATATCCGGTGTTTTGTCCCTTGATATGTAAACAAATAGAATGTACTTTATTTATTTATTTATTGGTATAAACTCTGGCTGAATGAATATCTCGAGAAATGGCTAACATAACTCATAAAACTTATAACTAGTTATATTCTAATTGTTGGATAAATAACTAACTTTCATACACTTATTCGTAAGGGGAATATAGACGTAATGGAAGATGGTTACTTTAAATAGGTAAAAAAAGAAAGTATAATACCAATTCATCTTTGCTAACACCACCTCCTGCTTGTGCACCAGTGTCTCTTGGTTGCATTTCAAACACCACCTATGAAAGGAATACTTATTAGTGACACATGCTAAACCTTGGGATGATTCCTCATCATCATCAGCCTAACTCAGTCCACCGCTGGGATTAGTTTAAATATATTCCATTACCCACCTTGAACAGTCTTTCAGAGACTGTAGTCAAGTATCCGATCTCAGCATTAGGGTGCAGTCCATACAAATAAGGAGTTTCATCCGGCAAGAAGTCATCTATGTAATTGTGATAACCTACGTAATCTGAATTAGGCGGTGATATGAATCCGGGAGCTAATTGAAGTTCACCATCAACCTGAAATTCAGTTTAATTACTTTCGAGGATGCAAAAAGAACATCGAGTTGATTTTACAAAAGATTATTGTAATGATAATTATGTCCGCTGACTGTGGAATTAAAGGTTATCTAAAATTTTCAAAGTTTTCTACTATAGACTTGAAGCATTTTTTAACGTGAATTAATAAGTATGGTTAAGGGTCTGAATAAGTATTAAGTTTACTAGGAACCAGTGACTTACCAATTCCGCTTGCATATATTCAAGCAAGAAAGTACGGCAGAGTCGCCTGTCCCAGTCGTCCGTGATGTGCCCGCCATACATGATCTCTCCAAATAGGTATCGTAGATCCTCCCACGGCACTCGCGGGTTTGCCTCTAAGTAGTTGTACAGTACGTACACACAGATCGTTAAATCACCGAAATTGAATGGATATACTCTGCAAGTAAAAGGTTGATCTTATACCAAAAACGTAGGTACAGCCAGCAACATAAGTAGCTGAACATTTATTATTTTAAACATAGCATTAATTGAAGAACTACTACTTACATCGTAAAAAGTCTTTAGTATACTCAAGTCACCATGTGGATGCTACATACATTTGAAACAAACTTGACACATGACTATAACATCACGCCGGCATGTTTATTTTTATCAGTTATTTAACACAAGGTTTCTAACATGCTTATGATTTCATGGATCATTTCATCCATTACTTATTTTACTTTACCTTTACCTAATTTATTTGTTAAAACTTTCACATTTATCATATTAATTAAGGAAGTAAGGATTCGTACCTGTTCCAACCTTGTGGGCCGAATTTGCGTCTCTCAGCCACGACGGCATGAAAGTAACATAACGCAAACAAAACAGCTTTAAATTCAGCCTCCTTACTGCACATCTCCAGAGTTTCCTGACTGAAGTTATCCAGAGACTGCGAACAATATTTATGAGTTGCAGCTGTTGTTAAATTATTATCGATACCTGGTTTGTGAAAAGTTAGAAACTATAACCAAATGTGAAGCAAGTCATGCGAGGTAACATCATACGTACCTTATGCAAGTTAGCCCACATTCCAATCGGGGGTTCATTAGTGATTTTAAGTGATGACTCCAAAATTCCTTGGGGTATAATGTGGTAAGCAGGATCACCTGCCGGTTCAGCGCTCAGGTACAGCCTTTGGAAATTATAAATTACTATTTTAGAAGTACACAGCACAAGTTAACCTTCATTGATTCATTCGTAGCCAGTGTTATTGAATCTAGGTATAAATTTAATATGTAGGTTTACCTAAGTAGGTATGAACTCGTAGGTTATAAGTGTGTAAATAAAGTATATAATTAAAATTTAAACATAATATAAATAACATCACAACCATAATAATCATAATCATACCATATGTGCACCTCTGCCTACCCCTTCGGGGAATACAGGCGTGATGTTATGTATGTATGTATGTACATCACAACCGTATACCCCGAAAGGGTAGGCAGAGGTGTATCTATAGGACACCCACATTCCACCAGTTATGTTATGGGTCCCAATGTTATTACATTGGGACCGAGGGGGCGAGACTATTGCCTTGATGGCAATGGCACAAATCCAGACTCCGTGCTGCTACTGAGAATAACATAATGGACAAACCCAATAACATATCGCCGGACCCAGTATTCAAGACTCAGGACCTCGTGTTCAGCAGTCGCGCTTAACAACCACTAGAACAACTCAATAATTGAAAAGTTTACTATATTATCTAAGTTTGCATAAATCTTTACCTATAATCAGCTTTAGGGTTTTCGAAGGTCTCTTCCATTTTCTTTTCGAGTGCGGGAAGCCACTTCGCTACCAAGTGTACATTTTGTAGAATGACCCACTGTCCTTGCGAAGACGCAATTGACATGGCCTCTTCTGCTACAACTTCCTGGCCTTGTCCCAACGAAACGATGTGGAAATTCTTTTTATCAGTCGAAAATCCTATTTTACGACCCAACTTTTCTAAATCCTGTCAATAATACAATCAATTTTAATAATATTCATAATATAATATCCTCGTGCCATCTAGGTTTTCTAAAAATCTATTATGTACATTAATTAACCAAGTACATAAATTCTAACATCGTTAAGGACATTTCAGTATATTGCAAACAATAAAAGAGTTACAAGGAACTATACATGTGTAACCCAGGGACCTATTTAAAACTAAATACGGGAAATACTACAATTTTGGTAAACAATGAAGAAAATTCTGCCTATCTATCTACTACTAGTTTTTACCTTCAACGGATCGACACCAGCCGAGAGGATAAAGAACATAGCTGTTGTGGCATTGCTCTCTTTAAAAGATACTTCTAATGAAGGAGTACGCGCTTCAACGTACTTCGTGCCGAGATTTTCTTCGCAAAATGCACTAAAATATTATAATAAAAAATAGTACCTATTAATACTGCAACTTCATTTGCGTGAACTTCAGAAATAGGTGTATTACGTCAATTGACAACAGTATTGTCAATTTGTTAAATTTTAATAGAATTAAATTAATTAAAGGCTTCTATTAATTAATAGAAGCGTACCTTGATGCATAAGACATTCTGTCAGGTCGAAGTGCTCTCATAATACAGAGACGCTGTAAGGCTGTCTTATTCTTCCATTCGCCTGGTAACTTGTCCCTTTCCGGAGCCTCGCCTTCAGTATATTTCTGCCATCTGTCAGAACAAGAGTTTGCGTATTAGAGAACTAGCTGAGTCTGGTATTGTTATTCTATATAAAGATAACAGAAACAGATAAAAATCAAATAATCAAAGCAGACTATTTAAAATAGTCCTGTCTGATCGACATACGTGTATGAGGCAGCCCTCACGCTAGTGCAAAGTTCTGGGCAGAAGAAAGGGCGCGAATAAATATCGATGATGATGATTTTCCAAGACAAACCTGTTCCAAGAAGACACATTAAAGAAAAAGGACCCAATTCCGAGGTATTTAGAAAAACGGCTTTTTAAAGTCATTTACAAGTTATTTTTGCATGCAAGATATATTAAATAATTTAATAGATAATTAATTTCATAATAATAACACCATAATTGTATAAAATTGTGGGTTAAATTATTTTATTTGCTATCTTTTCCTATCATTACGTATTTTATGCACGTATTATTCAGGTTAGTCTAGAAGTTTTTTACATTCTGGTTAATCACAGAAATATCCATTAGTATAAAAGAACGGTTTGTCTAATGTCACCCGCACCTTCCTAGAACGCCCGAACTATAACCATATAGTTGAGTTGTGTAAATTGTAATCATATTCACCTTTTAGTTGCGCCTTCAATGTCTTTATCGAGGTTCTCAAAAGCATCCATCTTAGAGAGCGCGACGATGCCACCCCAGCAGTTGTTAGACAGCCAGCCATACGGTGAGCTTTCTGGTGCGACCGCGTACTTCAGCAAGAAGTCTAACTCTTTACCGTCTACTTTACCTTCTGCTTGTAGGACCTGACAATGAAAATAGCTTTGTAATATTCATTGCTCCTTATTGAATCTGATTTTGGTAACAATTTTATGGGGTTTGTCCCTAAATATTTACAAAATTAAAAGTTGCCTTAGAAAAATCCTTATAACATCAGCTATGTGCCAGTGAAAGTCCTGTCAAACTAAGTGGCCGCCGCTCGCGAGAAATTGTATCGCACGAATTTCCCCGTGTTTTTTGTGTTTTCATATGCAATAAGTAAGAAGTTATTATTTTGATATTTCGTGTTATAGTTTTATTTCAATATTAATTATGTATAAAAGCACCTGTGTCATAATGTTAATACAGTGTCAACAGTGTGTAACAAACTCTTATAATTTGTAGACATTATGTAAATGCAGTTGGGCGATCATGGCTGAAATAAATAAATAATAAATGTAAATCTATGGACATACCTGAAGCGTAATAAGAAACAGGAACACTAGCTTATCTTTCTCAAACAAGCCTCGGCTAGTGTACACGAACACTGCAAAGGTGATGCTGTCCAGCAGATTGGCAACGCGTCCTTCTAGATCCTCAGCCTGCTCTGACTTCACCAGTGCATCCTTGAATACCACGCTGTACGCCTTAAGCGAAAACTGATACATCGGATTGATCTTATAGAGATCGTTGAGGATGAAGTAGAGTAGTGAGGCCCGCGCCGCTGCACGTCTGGTCACAAACAATTATATTAAATACAATGTTTGTATAACATCACGTTAATACTTTCCAAAAGCTAATTTTCTAAACCCTAAGGTCTGATATTTTCTGTGCCTAAATGTAAGTATACCTGGGTAAAAATATGAGGCCTTTGGACTGAAGTTGAATATACAAAATCTCTTTCATTTAATTACTTTTTTGCAACTGTGTGATCGTTGTTAGTCGAAATGAATCGTGCCATCCAGCCATATTTAGTTTCTAGACTACATATTTTACTGATCGTTATCATAGCCAAAAGCCAACTAACCTATATCTCTCGCGGGCTTCATCAATCTTGACTGCAGTTACTTTACCTTCCTCGACCTTTATTTCAATATCTGCAGCTGTTTTCTTCGTGGTTTCCAAATTAATGACAAGCGCGGAATCACTTAAAATATCAGGTCCCGCAGACGACAAACGTTTCAGCAAATCGTCTTCCAAAGTCTTTAGAGTGATCTTAAAGTCATTCTGTTGTTTGGTAAGACCAGAACGCAAAGCCTCTAAATCTGGACGTTCGGACTTCACTACTTCCCCTAGCAGCTGTTCCTCTAAACTGTAAGTAAAATTTCAGAAATTAAAAACTATTCGACTTGAAAATTATTTTAAAACAGGTAAATAACGAGGAGCATAGAACAAACACTACTTATTATAAATTTCATTTTATTATTTTTTCATTTTATTTATATTGTTTTGAACGAGTAAAATATAGCATGTTTGTGCTTTAGGATTAGTATTTGTGTACTAATTCCAGCAAGTGTTATATACATTTAAGAGCTGCATACCCATCCTTTGTGACAGTGAAGTTAATAAGAGTACATTGCGCTTGCATTTCAGGCTGGTAATGCGGGTTGGCCAGCTTTGTTTGAAGCATAAAACGGAAGTTGGGATGGTAATCTATCTCTCTGTCTCCAATCTGAAATGAAATACATTGTTTGATTCAAAAAACTTTCTAACATCATAGTCCAGTACATAGTATTACGTGATACTCCCTTGTCGGGTATTAATGTATACCTACCTACCTATATTTAAAGACTAAAGAAGCTATAATGTAGGTAATAAAAAGTGTAGGTCACCTTGAGAACTTTTCCCTTACGTATAAGTACTCTGCCGAGCAGCGGCTCGAGCACGGCGTCAACAGTCTCGCCGATGTTCTCGAGAATGACTACTTCTCCATTGCTCACACTGCGCTCGATGCGATCCAAGTAGTTACGTTGCGTTAACCGCACCACCACCAAACAATCACTATATTTTGATTTTATCCATTTTATGCCTTGCCTGTTGATAATTGATATTTTAAATCGTTCACACTTCAATTTTAAATTAAGGTAAGGCAACTGGCAGTCATCATCCAACGGTACAACAATAACTAAAAAATATATATTATACCTGCTTGATGTAAAGATTTTGTTATAAATTTATTTTAGGAAAGAGAAACACGGGTCAGTCTACACAAATGAATGTGTGTGAGACTTACAGTTGCGGGTCGATCATGAGTGGCCATCGCGCCGAGTTGGTGAGTATCGTGGCGTTCTCAGTGCTCATGGTGTCGGTGGGCAGTCCCTCGTTGTTCCATGACGCCACCTGGGCGTCATCCGTCAGCATGGACAGCGGGTCTAGGCCCTCCGTCGTCTCGATTTTAGGCTGTATTGCATTATAAAAGCATGAGACTTATATCTTAAAGTTCTTATTAACCTAGATAGGTTAAACGTTTAAATACAATACTATAATCGTATTTATGAAAGATTGCCAACCAGCCAAAGTCTGACAATTTACTATATTTACAATTACCGAACTACGAACGGCTTGCTACGAACCTGATAAAATCATATAAAATATTATTGAGTTTGGTGTTGAGGTAGTAACTTTTGAAACTAAATGTTATAATAAATCCCAATGTATAAATGCAATAGTTACATTGCTCTTAGCGAGCGTTGGCACCCAGTCTTCGTTGATCAGCTGCTGCCGATACCGGCGCATGAAGCAACCCACGTAGGAAATAAAGGCGGTGATCAGAAGCACGTCGCCCGGTAACATCACCCCGGACTCCTTCAGGTTCACCACCGTCGCTGACCATCTGAATGTAATTCCTTGTGTAAGTAATATTATAAGATGCATTTAAATATATAATCTTTTTAATATTTACGTGTCTTCATTTGCGTGTTATCATAACCTACCTTATTTTTTCTGAAGCAAGTCCGTTTACCAATCTGTTTGCCAGATCTATGGTGGCGTTTGTGGCATCAGCTTCGGCCTGACATTTCATCTTTTCATTTACCGCTTCCTGGAAGGCTTTAAGCAACTCTTCCAGTTTTTCCTCTAGTTCCTGTCATAGGAAGCAAACGTAAGCGATTATTATTTTACGCAAATTGAAATGTTTTCAAATAATAAAAGTTCTAATTACAGAAATCTGGTCAGTGAGGAAGGCGAGCTTATCTCTGGCAGCCTGTAGCTCGGCGTTGGCAGCATTAAGCGCCCGCCTTTTGGGCTCTACCACCACATACACGTCGTAGAACTTCACAATGTTGATGACCCACGCGCACAAGCCTGCTGCGGCCGCAGACTTCGACATTATGAAGCCAGGGTTGAACTCCGGGTTCTTTATGTATGGTTGCACCGCCTGAGAAAATTACAATACGTTTAATTACAACAAACAACAACGGAATGGTTTAATAATGATGTTGTTAAATAATCAGCCCCTTAAATTACCTTAACCACGTCGGGATGAATATTCTCTTTGTCGTAGTACACTAGATCGTTCAAAAATTGATCCACTTTAGCCATCATTAGCTGAAAACATGATAAACACAATATTTAAGAAATGTATACGACTAGCACTGATTCTAAGAAATACTTGTAACTGTAATAAAAAATAACAACACGGGAATTAACGCGAACAGAACATTATTAATTTTTGGCCTGACCGAGTTACACCGGCCGTGGTCTGTTGTGTGATCGCGTTAATTCTCATGTTGTTATTTTCTATTATAATCATGCAACGCGATAGTTTAAAAGTTAGTACTCGTAACTGTCTTATGTCTATTTAATATAATTATTTTTCTAAGTAGTAAAAACATACTTTGCAACCCTTCCACGACCTATCTTTCGGCAGCTTTCCCTTCTTCGAGAAGAGCACAAGCACAGCTGCACAGACGTTGACGACGAGATCAGGTGGAGACCCGAAGGACTTGAGCTCAGTCAGATTGTTTTTGTTGAGAGTGTTAAGTGCCTCTTGAGCCGCTATCAATGCTGGCTCAGCCTTGGCTAAGTCGTCTGCGCAAATCTTAGCCTTTATCGTTACATCTTCTTCTATAACTTTTACTTTCTTCTCCTCTTCGGCAGCTATATATTTTTAAACCGGAAACCAATAAGTATCGCTTTATCTAATGGCTCATGTAACGCTTTATAAAGGATTGGTTGATTCTTATAAACAAAGTAATTCGTCATTGTATTTTACTGAAGGTAAATTAAGATTTATGTTAAGTTAAATATTATATGACTTTTGGTGTCATTCATCAGAAAAATGATGGATACGAGCGGGTTTTGTACCTGCGACGTTCGCCGTACTGCCAACTGAACTATCGTGTCGCTGCTCGCACCCATCGAGCAGAGAACGCACCGGCAGAGTTGCGCCACGGTACGGCGAAGGTAACGGGTGAAAGTTCAGCTCGTGTCCATCATTTTTCATATTTCCTTTATCAATTAAGTTAAATATTGTTTGGAAGATTGGATAAATTACCAAATGCCTTCTCTTTTGACACTTTCTCACTCTCGGCGCCAACAACTTCAATAAGTGCTTCCGCAGCTTTATTCTTCTCTTTCAATATTATTTCTTGTTCAGCTAAGGTAACCTATATAATTGAAACTATAGCTTAGTTAAGAGAATCGTGTGAACCAAATAATAAAAAGAAGTATTTAGTTTATGGTAAAATTGTACCTTTAAGACAGCTACGTCACCGGCACATGAAGCTAACTTCTCTAAACCGTTCTCCAACCTTATTATCATCATCTTAAGATTCTTCGTCTTCTCATTGAGCAGTTTACTGTAGAGCGCGATTTGTTCAAGGAACGTCTTTGGCGTCGTGTAGTTATATCGTTTTTCGTTATGGTAGTACACTTCCGACATTTGGTTGACACTTTGATGCACATGAGACATAAACATTGACACCGGATCTACTAGATCTAGCTGCAATCAAAGCACACCAATTGAGCGTAACTAGGTTTTGATTTTGGTTATAAATAAAACACTTATTTTTTTAACTAGTGCGCCCTGCGGTGTTACCCGCTACATTTTGTTGGGATAAAAAGTCTAGATAAAAAGCCTATGTGATAATCCAGGGGGATCCCTTTTTTCGCCTAATTTTTTTGTCCTATTTTAATTTGGCATAACGAGTTAGGCATATTGGTATTTGGCATAACAATATTTTGTCATAACTAATTGTTGTTTGGTATACTATTTCAGTAAGCATATCTAAGTTTAGGGCTATTGCTTTTTGCCCTAATTTCGATTTGCATAAAGTTGTTAGGTTAGGTTAGGTTAGATTAGAGGCTTTAGAATATTATGCTTAACAATTGTTATGCTTAAAGTAAGTCTGCCTTAATAATTATGCCTATAAAGTTATGCCAAAGTGATATTGTGCGTAACTATTATAAGGATAAATCAAATTATGCCATGTTAAATTATGACAGAAAATTTTATGCTTAAAAATAGGGAACCTAATCCAGGGTGTCAGCTACCTCCATAATTATGAAATTTCATTAAAATCGGTTTAGCTGTTTGAGCGTGAAGAAGAACAAACATACAAACACACCAACATACTCACAAACTTTCCCCTTTATAATATTACTGTGAAGTGTGATTACTAAACAACGTAGATCAACATCATCACCTTTTGTTGGAATTATAGTAGTCTTGATTATTTTAGAAGCAGGCAATAGTATATATTTATTTATTTTACTTTAATTAAACGGTGTACACCAATAACATAATTAAAGAACACAAAAATAATTGAAAACAATTAAATAATAATAACATTAATAATAGCATTCATGCCTTCTTCTTGCAACAATAATAAGATTTCTGTAAAATAATTACCGGTAAGGACTCAACTTCTGCGATGAACCGCTTGGAGACGGAGCGCAATGCTTCATGCGGCCACGCGTGGAACCAGTCGATAGACGTGCAGTTTACGATGGAGGGGAACTTGCGCGCGCGCACACGCAGCGTCGCCCCCACCGGAGAAAAGCATAGTACAACCTAACCACGAATTTATTAAGTTAACAGTAGGGTCTCCTTATTACTCATCTAAATAAGGTAAGAATAATTAACTGACCTTTAGCATGGTTCTAACACGGTTAACAAAGAATCTCCAGCAATTCTCTCGGGTATCAGGTACTCCAGTTGCTTTAGTCTACGGGAGTTTTTATAATTAGTCTAATGATAATTATAATTATAGTCATACAGTAAAGTATATTTTGATAACCTACCTCTCCTCTCACACCGTTAATAATGTTTTCAAGCTCATCATCTGCAAATAAGTCTGGTATTTCACCAGAGGCGAGTAAATCATTGATAAGCACTAGGAATCGCTCTTCGGCAACCTGGGCATCGGTCATCAGGAACATGCAGCCTATGTTCTTTAAACCGGCCTTCATGTTCAGACCAGCTAGAAATGAAATGTTAAAAAACCTAAGACTTATTTAACCTTTATTGGTAAAACTACCATTACTTAATTCAAATACGTATAGACATACCGTTGCACAGAGTGCACTTTTATTGGTAAGGCAAATATTACACGGCTATGACCGTTTTCTATTAGTTGACGTGCTTACCTAAATCAACTTTGAGATCGTTAATGCTATATCCTTTTCTGAGCTGAATCTGGAAAACCTCAAGCGAGGAGATGAACGAAGAGAGACGAGATAGGGACTGCTTCCCCGACCCTCCTACGCCAACTAGCAAAGCATTGCCACGGGGAGCTTCCAATATCCTGTTAATCCTTCACCAAAAACAAACTTTGTAAATATGTATAACGAGAAAAAAATTATAAGACATAAAATCGTAAAATAATGGCGATAAAAAGATTGTAATCATTTCCGCGCCACTATTTCATTACGGACAGAATATTAGTAAGTAATAGGTGTATTTACCTGCAAATATGGTACATAGCATCCTCAAAAAGCACCAGATTCATGGAGGCCACGAGGTCGTTGTACGCTGAAAGCGACTCGTCCAGAAGTTTCTTAATTTGGTTCCAGTCTTTGATTGCAAAATACTTGGGATCCCCAACACCCTCCGCGAAGTGACAGTAGATTAGTGGCTTCTCTAGTACCACGTTCTCGTCGTATTCCTGAATAAACGAGAATTATTATTACATCACATTTTCACATTATAAAATATTTGGCATAGAGTGCTTAGGGCTGTATATATGCTATGTAAGACTTTAAAAACGGTTTATCAACAAGCCGCAAAAACTTACTTCACAGTGCTTTTTAATCATTTCTATAATTAGCTTTAGAAACACATCATTGTCGGAAGCGTCTACTAATTTATCCGAGTACACACGTGTAGCCTCGTGCATCCATAGTCTAATAAGTTCAGACTGTGTCTTGATTGCATCACCCGTTGTAAACAACATACCCTGTGCAAAAATATTTCAATTATTTTATGTAAATGTATCTACAATAAAACAAAAAAAAGAAGTGGAGACAACCCTTTGAAATAATGATGACATATGAATCCACATTAAACCACATTGAATTGAAATTTATTAACATCAGTGCTTTGTTAAAAAAATTAAATACCTGGAATATATTAGATAGGTCCCTCAAATTGAATATGTAGTGAAACTTGATGGCGGTAGGAAGGAAAGTGCTGGATAACTTGTTATGCAGTGACAGTGCTACGCCAACAATGGTTTCGGCGTACCGCTGGACTTGTAAAACGAATTTGTTTGATTTGTTGCCCAAGTGTTGCGACAGGATCTGCTTGTAAATATGATGACACGCGTCTAGCCCTGGGAAACTGTTAACAATGCTTTGGTGAAAAAATGCGCTTCTACATACATATATAAGGTAAACGTAGGTATTAACGATCCCCCTTAAGGCAATTTTAAATGTGACCATGTTTTTTAGTATACTGGTTTCTCTTATTCTCTTTCTGTTTTACTTTTACTAATATATTTATTTTATATGCTAGTGTTATGTCATAAACTACGTATTTCCTAAATCAATTTTATTTAATTGTAGAATTATCTTATAAAACATCATTTATAAAGTAACTAAGTCTGTGAAACTTAACTATATAGGCCAGTGAAGATACCGATTTTACCGATCTTAATAAAATGAAACCAAATCAAAATGCAAATTCATACTGTTTTTTGCTTGGCTATTCCCGCGGCACGTCGCATAGTTAATCCAAAACGTTAGTCCCTAAAATTGCACGAAAGTGTACACTTGTACAGTAGCCTAATGACGCGTGAGAGACCCAAAAATTTACTACTGCGCAGGTGAAGTTTGTACTCACGACTCGTGCCGGCAATTATTTGTGCAGATTTTCGATGAGTCGTTAATAGCCTCGTTTACCTTAGTTAATATCATACGTTTAGGTGTGTTGTTAGTGTTACTTGCCTTACTGCAAACGTACTGAAATGTCTTTGTAACCGCGAATCAATGGTAAATGAACCAGCTGTCGGGTTCATGCACGCCACGAACATGCAGTTTGAAATGTCTTTTAGCGTCAATTTTTGCCTGTCGTACCTGAAATAAAAATAGTATACCTAATATTATGTTCAATCCGTAGTATTAAGCTATTTTGTTTCAAGTTTCCGTAGGAAGTTTGGGATCAAAAAGAAGGCACCTAACTCATACATATAGAGATAAAAAAATCATGTTGTGTTACGTTTTAAACAGTTCTAATGCACCATACGCATTATAAAAACAAAACTGTTAAGAACTGTTAATAGATTATTATTTATTTATATTACCAATTTTACAGCAATATACGTATATCCGATTACCAGTGTTTATAGTCCATAAATTGCCTAATAAGCGTGTGAGGCTGCACAGTGCCGTATTTGTCCACTTCTGGCATGTTCATGTCGTCTACAAAATATATCATGAATTTGCTGCCTGGAGGCCCAAAGTTGCGCCCCGACTTTTTCTCCAAAGGTTTCTCTAAAACTTTTTGTATCATCTCTGCGAAAAATAAATTAACTTAATATTTTTTTGTGTACAGCTTTGTCTCTATTTAAAATATACATATAAACTACTGGTTAACTTTAAAACTCAGATCTATTTAAAATAGTTTCAATAGTTTCTCGTTTTGTTACCGACACGGTACATCATCACAGGAAACTGTAGTTAGTAACAAATTAATATTAAAAATACATTTTTAACACAAGCTTTTAAATTAAAATTACCATGATATTGTATTGTCACCAAACCTATGCATGCAAAAAATTTGTCTTTTTTTATTTCAACGGAGTTGATGTGTAGTTACATACCCGATGTAGTGTAAAAGTTGAGGGGCACATTGGTAACCGCGTAAGAGTCCGGCAGTGAGTTAAGTTTGGCCGACACACTCACTGTTTTGCCACTACCTGCACTGCCCACTAACATGACAGGTTTCGACTTCGTTAACAACAGGTCCATAAAGAACCTCGTGCGAGTTGTTTCTGATGTAGATACTAAGCATGACTGGAAAAAATTAGACAATTCGTTAAAGAGGAACACGATAATATTCCTTATACGTGAACAGAGTAAGATATTAGATATTTAGTTTATGCAAAGAGGAAGAAGCTTTTCAAAGAAAAACATGTAAAGACTTACGTTAACTATTTCCAACCATTTACTCCGTATTATTTTTCTTATGAATATAAATAAATATAATAGTCTAATCAATAATATTACCTGGAGAGGCAATTCAGGATCTAATTCAAAAGCCTCAACTTTCTCGGACCATGGCAAAAATTTCTTAGTCTCTGGGTCTATAAAAAAGCTGAATACATTGCCCGTGGATGGGAACTTTATCTGCTTAAATTCGTTGCAGAACCATTTGCTAAATTCGTTACGCCAGTCAACCAATTGATCTTGGAATAAAGCAGAACCAAAGCCCCACACCACCGCGAAAACGAAATATATTTCATACCTACAAACATTAATATATTAAATAGACATTGTAAAAAAACCGGATACAATTGTAGCAGATACATGGTTACCAAACTTACCATTCCTTGGGACAGTCACTAGGCAATAAACTCTTATTCAAGAAACATTCGAGCAGATAGCACGAAAGTTGTATTTGCTGCAGTTCTGTGAGAGGCGTAATACGCTTGTACTTCTTACAAGACTCTAGTAATGAGGGAATATACTTATCGAACATTACTGTTAACATTGCTTTCTCGGATTCGTCGTCCCGCGTTGTGTCTATCCATGATGCTACAAATCTGCAGAAAAATGTTTAAGTGCTTTAAAAAACTGAAACGCCGTTTACTGACCTGAACTGACAAAATTAATTAAATATTTTTATTTCGTATGATATTTTCTGTAAAATTTAGGAATAAAATGAAAATAGTTACTAACGGATTCCAACCCAAATCCTGCGGGTTTATGTACAAAATTCCTGCGCGAGATACTGTAGCTGGCGTGGCTGTCCTCAAGTTGGAGATCTCCATCAAAAGCCGCATTGATTTAGTCAAGGCGATACGTTCATTACTGGCCAACGTCAGCACCTACGAAATGCTTGTTAGTATAGTAGGTTGAAAGGTGGAATATTTAATGATTTTATTTTAATTGTAATTTACTTTATTATCATCCATCAAAGTGTTTAAGCTCTCGATCCACATAGGATCAATATCTCCATCAAGTACGATCCACTTCGGCCCATCTCCAGGCATATTAGCCATGTCACGCATGATAGTGGAGAACAAGCCATCCTTCCATTCTCGCGTTGAGGGATTAATGATACCAAACAATTCGTCATTCGTCACAGCTTTAGGATCAAGGTCATTGTAGAAAGGCTTCTGTTTTAACATGTGGTATGTACGGTTAAGACACTGCCAAACCATTGACTTGCCAGTGCCTGAGAATCCAACGATAAACACAGAATGGCGCACGGCAAATAATTCCACCAGTTGCACCATCTAAGAAGAAATAGAACAGGGTTATAAAAAGAGTTATATTATATTATTTATTTAAATTAAATGACAGATGTAATAATAATAATCTAGAATCCCAGATGATTTCGGCTGCTGGAAAAGCATGCTATGCACTACAAGCACCTTTAAAATAAACCCGGGTTCTGGCTGAAGTTTCATCGATATTGCACCGTCTACCAAGTGCTTTTCAAAGTCCATGTCACGTTTTCTGGGTACGTCAAGTGCAGGGAACAAGTCGCCTATCAACCCCATAAACACAGGGGTATCATCTGTTACAATTTTAGGAATGTTAAAATCTCGCAGCGCTCTCATTAACACTTGATCCTCCGGTCTTAAGCGGTCACTTCGCTGTAACAACAACAAAATGCAAATTATAATAACAAAAATACGTTATGATGACTCAGCAATCAAATTATATGGTTATCTCATCGTTAACTCTTATGGAAAATTTTGATCAAGTAGTCAGGTTCACAATTCCCTGTTATTTAACCTTATGAATAATTGAATTCTTTACCTTGAGGGAGCCAGCAACGACCAACACAGATTTGATGGCCCGAAGTCCCCAATCGTAGTGGTCTTGTTTAGATAGCAGCTCGCGACACAACATGTACAGGGTGATAAACTTGCGCGCGAGCAGTCGAGCATCTTGGAACCCTTCCGCCACTAACATGATCTCGCAGATCAACTCGAAATCAGGCACCACCATAGCACATGGCCTGTATTTAGATAAAGTATGGTACTATAATATTTCGATAAAATAATAATAATAACAGCCTATAACTATCCCACTGCAGGGCAAAGGCCTCTTCCCGTATAAATAAGGATTTAGCATTGATCACCACGCTAGCTCACTGCGGGTTGGCGATTTCAGATAATTAAATCCAGGTTTCCTCACGATGTTTTCCGTCACCGTTAGTCAGTGGCGTCTTTATAACATAAGAAAGTATTTATAACATTGAAAAAGTCACATTGATATTTGCCCGGGTTTGAACCTGCAACCACCACGACTCGACAAAATATTTCGATACATAGACCAAATTAAATACTGATTAGGTATAACCTAAGAAACCTAATTATATAAATTATTTATTATGAAAATTATACATTTAATAAACTTGCCTGAACAGAGCTTTTAAGTTCTCAGGTAACTCGGTCCTGCCGGCGTAACCGGGATTCATTGTAATAAACATGCCAATGGTCGGGATGAGGATTATGTACTCTCCCATGAAATCAAACTTCTTTTTCTTAGCTTTGATTGCGTCCAGCACGCTTTTCACTTGCACTGACACGACGGATAACACTTCCACTGAGATTCTGTTAAACTCATCGAAGCAGCCCCAAGCACCGGTCTGACAAAGACCTGATAAAAAATGTAGAATAATATATTTTCTCTTCACCATACTTTACTATTACCTCAAGCAACAGGGCAAAGCGGGAAATTTACTACATATTTTTTTAAGTCATTCATACTTAAATCCCATATTAAGGACCTTGATGAACCCTTACCATTTTGGATTTGGACTTGTCAACTTGTATACTTTTGAACGAAAATTTGGTTGATTTCATTATATAGTGTCGTAATCTAAATTTACCATTTCAAACCTCTAGTACTTGAAAATTCTTCTTACTACGTATACGTTTTTAAAAACAAGACCTTTGTAAATGTTGCCGCAAGACTTGTAGTCCATTTGTTCAGAACAGTTGAATACGTAGACCATGATGCCCAGTGCTCTGCCCAAGTCCTTTGTCGTCTCAGTCTTACCAGTACCCGCTGGGCCGGCTGGAGCACCGCCCATGATTAAATGCAGACTCTGGAAACAAATGGTTGTGTTAAAGTATACATTTTTATTTGCATAAGGCGTTGCGATAAGAAGTAAGATAAAATATCTTCTGACTATTTGGTTTTAATACAAAAAAGTAACACCATTGTCATTCTGTCGATAATAATAAGTAACTAAAGATAAGTATTATGTTACCTGTGTTAATGTGATATAACATCGATCAGTTAAAGGGGTAATTACAAGCCGAGGCGTATTCCCTAAGTACTCATAATCATAGAGAAACTGCGCATCACAAATGTTGGCGTAGCAATTGCCTACAGATGTATCCCAGCGATGCCTGAAACAGTTGCAAGTTCCACAAGTTAAATAACAGTCAATGAAAATCGGAGTAGCCTATGACTTCCGACCTTATGTCAATCAAAATTTAAATATTATTAGACGTATTTAATTGTATAACATTTTATTATTTAAAATGTTGTCATTATTAAATCTGTATTTTCATATTGAAATACTTAATAGTAGTGACCAAAATTTACCTCAACTGACTCTGCCATTGGAAGGCATTGGAGGACTCAACTTTTGCAACTATAAGTTTGGCGACCACGTCTCGCGAATGGACGTCGATAGTACAGATGGTCATAATCTTCTGCCGGTCCCCAAACGTCAGGTCCCCCAGTAGCAGTACAATCAGGGCATTCAACTGAGCAATTTGCTTCTTTTGGTAATCCTTCAAAGCATTCTCGTAACCTGTAGATTTTAATTTATTACCCGACTGCGCCAGAGGGACGGTTATGTTATTCGAGGATATGTAATAATTATGTAAGTATATTTCTTTGGCACGGTGTGTAGCCTTGGCTGATGGATGTGACATGAATGGCTTGACGGATTTTAGCTTGAGAGGTGCCGTTTGATTCGTCGTACATAAAAACATAAAATTTGAAAAAATCTTTTTTTTATTTCAATTTATTTTTTTCCTATTCAAACCATTTTATACGTTTTTTTATAAAAATCTCATCTGATTATGCATTTGACTTATAAATTTATAATACAGAACAAACTTTATCTTTAGGCGTAAGAAGGTGGAAATGAAAAAATAAAGTTGATCGGTAACATAAAATAACAAACTTTTATGAAAATGGTGTCGTCACATTCCAACCTAAATAAAAGAAGTTCTCTTGTAACTTTTTAAAAGTTTTGACGTGGTATACTTACCCACTTTGTCAATTCATTACAACATAATAAGGAAAGTTGAATCTACTCGTAATAACACAAATATTATTGATACCCACTTATTATAGTTATCGATATTCGGCAGATTTTATTGAAAACTAATAACATAATTATTATTTAGCCTTAATCAACATGTCTTTATATAACGTCACCATGAATTCAATGAGGTTAAAGCTTAAGTTTTCATTTTCTTGACAAAAAGAAGATTGAAAGTAAACCTCAATTTAAGACATTTAAATAATTACAGTTATGTTTATGTTACTGAATATTAGGATATATTAAATCCGAAACATATTATAGTGAATATTTTGTATAAACAAGGTACAAAAAAAAACAACTCAACCAAGGTATGATAATTATGATATATCATAATACCGTAATTACAGTAAAGTCTTAACTGTAACAGGTATTGTTATTAAGTGTATTATATATCTCTACGCAGCTCAATAAAACCACGAGAGACATCCAAAAATAGATTTCAAGATATTTTGATTACACCATAGGTCGGATTTCTCAAAAGCTCTAAGCTCCGAAGAATAAAATATTACACGCGGTATATCATCTAACTCGTGTAACGAAACCATAGCGCGATTCACGGAGGGGGAACAACGCCATCTATCGAACACAAGTGTAAAAAACAGGGGTTGTATTTTGTTAGCTGGGGTGCCGGGTGAGTGACTTTACACAATAAAATGAGACACCAGAAACTATTATTTACCGCATGACTGACTTATTTTATAAGATTTATGATTATTTATGCGTGTACTTGTACCTATTAGTATACATTCTGCAGAATTCACAGAAGAAGCTCGTTTTAATTTATGTTTGCTCCTAAATTAAAACTAGACGTACATATTGAATTACAGATTACCTTGTAATATTTTGTTTATCTACTATTAGGTTCACACAAACAAGATCGTTATAGTACCTTCTTCAAGTTTCTCAAAGGCTTGATTAGTTTCAGACGTCCACCAAATTTGAGTGCCAACAAGTGCTGGCTGCGCAGGCCAGTCGAAAACCCACTCGTCACGTGGCTTATCCTCATACGACTTAACGGAGTGCTCGAATATGTCACGTAGTGTAAGCCGCATACAGTCCGTTACTCTGTTCAACCACGTTTCTACCTAGAATTATTGATGTAAATTTATACTTACTTTGAAAAAGGGCAACTGAAATATATTTATTATTTTACAGGTATGATTAATTTGAATTATCATAAGGTATCTTGCATTACCGTGGTCGTTAACGGTTGGCCTTTTGGAGAGGCTCAGAGTCACTCAACGAGCTATGGAGAGAGCTATGCTCGGGGTTTCTTTGCGCGACAGGATCCGGAATACGGAAATTCGCCAAAGAACTAGAGTTACCGACATAGCTCGAAGAATATGCAAGTTGAAGTGGCAATGGGCAGGCCATATCGCTCGAAGAACCGATAACCGCTGGGGAAGAAAGGTTCTCGAGTGGCGACCACGAACCGGAAGACGCAGCGTTGGCAGGCCTCCCGCCAGATGGACCGACGATATCGTCAGAATTGCGGGCAACCGGTGGATGGAATTGGCAAGCTGTCGTTCTTTATGGCGTTCTAAGGGGGAGGCCTTTGTTCAGCAGTGGACGTCTTCCGGCTGATGATGATGATGATGATGATCTTGCATTACATTGCTTTATATAAAATAAACAGAAACCTTTCCAGAACAATCACAGCAAGGCGCTTTGAAAGGCACGTGTTCCTCATTCTCCTTAGATATCATCTCAAAGGCTTGCTTGCTGGTTTCGTTAGGAAACACAAGTTTCGCGAGGTTGTCGTACAGTTTTGTAAGGTGCCGACACACCGCCGGAGGGTTGTTGCCATTTGACAGAATATCTGGTAAGTATGTTAATATTAACAAATCACATTTTGATCTTAGATTTTTTGCCAAGTCAATAGATGAAAATGAAGATACCTGCATTCTATTTATTGAGATTTTATTAAAACCAAGTAACATTAAAGTTTTAGTTACCCGATATCAGGGAAGATATTTACGATACTGTGATTTACCAAGCAAATCTGCAGAAGATACGAAGTAAAAGCGAGGGTACGCCAATCTCTTTGTCTCCAGATAATCGTTAAGTGCTTTTTCACAGAGATTCAATGACTCCATTATCACTTCGAGTTCCTCCAACAAACCTGGTTTGTTAGTAGCTTGAATCACGTTTGGAGTTTGTTCGATATCTTTAAGCAGTTCCTGCAGCGTGATTATTATTCAAGAATTATTTATATTCATACATGTAGTCAAAGAAAGGTAGGTAAATAACTATACACATTACTTTAAAGGATTTATCAATATTGTCGAATCTCTTGGAGTCTTCAGGCAGCTGAGCGCGAATATCATCTGATCCCACAAAAATGCTTTCTAAATACTGCCATTTGCGCTGAACTTCAAACCATAGCGAGATTACTGCATCCGCAGTGCCAAGTTTTTTCTGCCAATCTGTTACTTCCATTTCGAAGAAACCGACGAACTTAGAAGACATCATGTTTTGTACTTGGTTCTGAAATATAAACAACCGTTTTTAAATTTGAATATTTGCTGCGCATTGCAGAATTACAAGACAAAGCATTATTAAGAAGACGCATTCGCGGCATGTGAGATCTAGAACATAATATCTTATATACAAAATTCTCGTCTCACAATGTTCGTTCCTGTACTCCTCCGAAACGGCTTGACCGATTCTCATGAAATTTTGTGAGCATATTGAGTAGGTCTGAGAATCGGCCAACATCTATTTTTCATACCCCGGGTCAGCTAGTTAGTATACAAGTTTACATTCTATATATATACTTTGGAGCATATACATAAAGGTTCTTTACGGGATGTATAAAGAAAAAACCTCAATCACAGAACACTGCTAGACTAATTTTACTAGTTAGCCTGGAAAACTACATTATTATAAAAATTAAAAACTCATATAGCCGACCTTGGCGATGAGTTTTATATATAGTAATTATATATGCTTTCACACTAAATATGTTTCTTGTTAATCGAGTCTAGGTTTTTTGTCCATAGATTTTTGGGATCTTTGTTTAATTAATTTAATCTTCTTCATCCATATGGAAAGTAATATTACCTGATTATCTTCAAGTGTCTCTACCAGTTCTTCACTGGCTTTGGGAAGTTTAATTCCAGTCCTAGCATGTGGACTATAATTGAACTCCATAACAGACCATGTGGCCTCCAATTCCCTAAAAAGTTGAAGATTGCAAATGCAGAACTTTGTTTATTGTAAGCAAGGTCAGTTAATTAAGTAACTAAGATTAACCTGAGGGTTTTCTCCATAGCGGCTTCTTTAACAGACTTGTCAACAATCGTCTTTACCTCTTCTTCGTACTTATGGAGGTTTAGAGCAAGTAAGTCTGCTAGTGTTGTACCATCATCGATATGGAATCTCACCTGAAGGTTATGTTCAACTATTTATCTTGTTCTATTGTTTAAATTGTCTTATAATATGAGCATATTATAGACCAGGTATTACGAAAGTTGTATATAGGTTGTATGTGGGACGTATACTTACAGTGATATTACTCCGCCAAAGTAAAGATATATTTAATCTAAATTAAATGTACTTTAAACACTATATACATCATTTATTAACAATTAAATCTACAAAATGTACTCAGATAATATGAATGGATAATGTGCTTTAGATTGGTGTGAATAATTCCTGTTAGAAGTTAAGTCAAACCCATTTTCTTTGATCTCTTGCAATGTGTATGATCTGTTCATTCTAAATGTACTAATTTTGTTTCCTTCTTGTAACTTTGGTCTTCTAAAGTCTTGAATATGGAGGTTCCCAGTTTCCAATTTTATATCATTATGTACACTATGATGTTCTATGTCTACATCAACAGCTAAATCGTCTAATGATTTGAATTCGTTTAATATCTCATCTAAAGTTGCACTGGATACATTACTTTCTATGGATGACGTAACATGTGTATGTTTTGTATTGATGGTCATGATGTGCGAGTGAACTGTTTTCTAAATTAAAACAAAAAGGTTAATATTAATATTTACAAACATTGGTAGATAAGTATTACGTGTATTTTTAACTTGGATTTTTTACCTTGGTTGCCATCATAAGCTCTAGCCAATGTCTATCTTTGATGGCTGGATTCTGTAGATCAGTTACGGCACGCAATGACGTCATCAGGTTCTTTATTGTTGATTCTATTACGCCATATGGCTCCCTTGATAGTAAAAAATAGTTTACTGTAGTTCTAATAAGGTATTGGTATATACGGAATAAGACGTATTAATGAATTTTGTCAGCCTCTAACGGATTACGTAAATACCTTTTTTTTTCAAAGTTTAACGTACCATGCTCTCATATCTTTGTCGAGTTGTCGCAAATCTTTGGTGAACCGCTTACACTCCTGGTCCATACCGTCGGCGTCGATCTTTTTCCACGGAGACTTCTTCCAGAACTCGATGGTTCCCATCACCAAGTAATAGTAATCCCACAATTGCTGTTTAAGAAACATTTACATACAGACAGACGCAGTGGATTTTAAATAATAATATAATCTTTGATCGATCTCATATAAAAATATGATTTATATAATTATAATAATATGAATGATTGAAAATATGATTTCTACATGTATTCACGGCACCATACATTCTTCTCGCTCATGTCACGAATTATTTTACGTAAAATCTACAAGCTAATCGCGAAACAACTTGAATTCATATTTACAAACAAGACTTGTAACTTCCGCAATCTGTTTAAAAACCTAACATCACCCTGTATTCCCCAAAGTCTACCTCTACGCACAACGCACCTTAGCCAGTTTTAATTCACGGCGACATTGTTTTAGGCTCTTTTCGTCTGGGGGCTGTATATCAAACAGTCCACATGATTTCTTTAGTCCATCCAAAATTTCTTCAAAACCCACCAGCTCTTGATTCACCTTGTCGATACTTCTGTAGGGCTCTTTGCATGACTCCAAGAACATCTAAAAAAATTAAAATGCAACACAATTAAACTTATATTAATAAATTAAAAAGTAAACTTACCTTACATGCGAAAAGAGAAAGTGACTGCGAGACCGAAACTATTTTATTTCTCAAGATTAGACAGATCATTTTAACACTACCTCTTTATTCTTGAACTGTTCCCTGTACATGTTAAGTCGCAGATTAATCAGAGCGACTCGTTTGGCGATGAGCGCTGCTTGTGCCGCCTGCAGCGGAGCTACTGTGTTCTTCATCACTGTTGCTTGCTTCACCAAATTACGCCATTTCTCCGGTAACACGTCGAGCTAAATTGTAAATCATGATTATACCAACAAGATATAAAAAGAAACTAAATGCAGTTGCCGCGGAAATTAAGATAACCCAAGCACACCGTAAATAAGGTGGAAATGTGGCACTAATACAGGACGGTAGAGCACTTGGATGATGAGGTGCAGAGTGCTAAAGTCTATAAGCTATAAGCTTGTTTGGAATGTATAAACTATTTCTTACCAATGTATGTACAGAATATTTATGGGCCGTCTCGTTCTGGCAAGCGTAAGTAACAAAAAATAATGACGTTCAATAAATTTATTTTTATGGTTTTAGTAACATACTTATTAAAGTTTTACCAGTTCGAATTGTTATTCCCGCGGAATCGTAAAAGTTTTTAAACTTTCCTAATTTAGTAGCCTTTATAAGATCAGCCAGTGAAAGTCTTATCTTAATCGGCCCAGCCGATTCGAAGATTAGCCGGAACAAACGAAATTGTTTTTGAAACTTTATTTGTAGGTTTATTGTTATGTATTCAAGGATTTTTCCGTCAATTGTGGACCGATTACCTATAGATTTCTTATCATTTACTGAACTTACTTGTTCATACGTCTCTTCAGGGAAGTCGACGCCATACTCTTTGAGCACATCCATAATATCCCTAAGCGGCTCAAACATCTGATCGGTGCCTGCGTCCATTTTGGCTCGCACCTCGTTCAGTACACCCATTACCTTCAGTAAACCATCGTAGTCATCATCGCCTAGTTCTACCGACAACTCTTTAGTCGCATACGCAATAAACTGTTCAAGATCATCCAAGCTAGAATATAATACGAATTCTCAGGTTACAAGCTATCAAAGTCGTCTTGAATATGTTTACATTTCTGGAATCGAGAACTAACCTTTTATGCACTTGGTCTTTTAAATTTTCTTTGTAGAGATTGCTCCATTTACAAATGATATTCATGATGGCTTGATTCAACCGCTTCAGATCTAACCGCAACCAACCATTGCAAAGATACTCTGAAGGTAATGCCGCAACTTCATCATACATTGCGTTATATTTGTCGATCTATAATTTTTTATAATGATAGTTGTGAGTAAGATGATCGTTAGGTATATCGTATTGTAATATTATCTTTGAAAGGTAAACCCACCTCAGCCTGATACTGTTCCAGAGTAGGTTTTGTTTCAGGAGGATCAGATCCATTCTCATATTTGTATTTGTCGAATTCCTCCGGCGGAATAAAACGGCCATACTTCAGGAATGCAGCTAAAACTTCCTGTCGGTCTTCAATCCATAAGGGAGTATACTTTTCGTATTTCTAAATAAAAAACACAGATACAATTGTCACATTTTTGGAACAAAATACCTAAGAAGATGTAATTGATTTAAATACATTCATTTATTAACTTACCGCTGAATACTGTACTATATCGTTGATACTGTTTTCAATCCTCTTTAAAATTTCATGATATAGATCGATCATAGCGTCTTCGTTCACCAAGTCATCTATAAATAATATGCACAATCGTAAACTGTTGTGAAAATCATATTGTTATACTTTATTCCCATTATTCATAAATAAATGTCAATTTAAACCTTGGACTAGATTTATACCCGTCACTGTCTATTACATGTCAAAGAATAGATATATGTCAATAGCCTTAATACGGGGTTTAGTTAATGCCGGCATGATCCTCGTTTATGAATAAGAGGGAATGTGTTTGAAGCGAAATTTAATAGACGCACATTATATAATTTAATAGTAATAATTTATCAAACCTTCGTACGAAGCTATAGGGACAATTGGGTCTATTCTACTGAACAACGTTGACTGCAGGAACACGTCTTTCATCATTTCCATTAGAGTACCATATAACCCGTCTTTTTCTTCTATATCCAGCGATGGCGTGAAAAATATATCTAGAACACCGTCAGAAATTGTAATATAAAATAGCTCTTAACGTTATCTAATAATATCACATCCAAGATGTATTTTTTAAATATACCACCAATAACATTTTAACACAGACCTGGATCTTTAAGCTCAGCAATAACTTCCATGAATGCCACTCTTGGACCTTTTTCTAAGTTAGTCTGTCGTTCAAACAAATCTAGACTTGACTGCACAGCTTTCATTATTTGACGTGATACCTACACATCAAGATTTTAAACATTTTGTTTCATGATAAAACTTATACATTAAGAAACATACTAGGTACGTAAAATATTACGAAATATAAATATGATATTATAATATAAAATTGTAATTACAAGGGAGTCTACGTATTTCACGTAAGCCGGCCATCGCTCCGCCCTAAAAGCTTCCTCTTCTAATTCAATTCTCTCGGCCTCAATATCAGCCAATTCTTCAGGATCTGTTATTTCCTCCTCTTCTTCTGCCGGAGATTCCACATCTTCCCCTATAATGTGAAATATATACATATATATCTAATTACACTACCTGTTTTGAGAAATCATCTTCGGGTTAATACCTTTTAGCCTGTTTCCAGAGATATATGTTTTATCAAGATCATGAAAAAGGGATCGACTATTTTTCTGTCAAATAGCGTAGTAAAATAAACTATAATAATCTACCTGCTTCGCGTCGCGCTTGCCGCTCTGTCCTTTCAAACTCTTTGAGCTCTCTCTTTAACCTTCTAACCTCTCTTCGTTCAAATTTAATCTGATCTTGTTCTGCTTTTACTCGTTCTCTCTCTTCCCGAGCCAAACGTCGTTGTTCACGACGTTCTTCTATTTCAAGTAGCTTTTGGGCTCGTTGAGCCTTTTCTTCTTCATCTAGGGTAGCTTCATCTACTTCTTCTAATCCCTCGTCGTCTGATTGGTCCTTAAATATAAAAAATAAAGTTGCTTATGCAAAAAATTATTCATACATACTATATTTAAATTTATTTATATTTCTATCATTACCTCTTCCTCATCGTGTATGTTGAAAAATAGTTTATAATTGTCTTCCAATATTTCTTTAAATTCTTCGTGGCTTTTAACGATTTTATTTCGCCTGGCAAAAGTTATAATGCAAGCATTAATAAACTTTACAACTATAGACATAAATAAACGTAAATTTAACGATTATAATTGCTTAAGAAAACAATTTGATGATTGGACCGATTAGCGAATTGCTTTGGTACAACAATGCCCCTCTGTACCCTTATGAAAAATGTGCCCCCAGATAGAATTAACGTTTTAGCTAATTTATTTGTTAATTCATTGAAAACATGCCAAATACACCAAACCTTGCAACAAATCTAGGGTGTCGTTCGTTAACCGCGAGCAGCTCAAGTTTGTCTGGATTCTCCTTGCGGTTGTGCAGCGGGATGTCACCCCAAGCTGCGATGTTAGCCAGCCCGCGCTTTACGTTGTTCTGTGCTGTCAACACGCGCTCTTGCAATGTGTTAATTGCCGTGTAAACTTCCGCCATCCAGTCCGTGACTGATCATGAGAAAAAAATACATACAAATATAATATTTGACCTACCGGTTTTTCAAGTTCTGTGCGATTTAATTCTATAAATATTTCTGGAAGTATAGGCATCGGGTTATGCCGCTCATGTTATTGATAAATAATCTTTTTCTAATTTAAATGTAAGTAAGCAATGTGTGACTTTGTGAAACAAAACGCAATGATTTCTTCAGCTAGAATATACAGTCTTACAGTCGTCGTTCCATGTCAGTTCTTCAACGCCACGTCCGAGCAACTGGTCGATCGCAGAGATCTCCTTCTCGATGAGAGCCACTTCAGTCTCGTGGCTGCCCTCGCGAATCGCGTTATACCATGCGATGGCGCGGTTCAGCCGGTTCATATCATACTGTACAATAACAGAAATAACATAACTTATGAAGGTCATCCTATGCATAATTGAGATTAGGCAATAGCTCAATTACGTCAAATTAGGCTTCCAATTTTTATTCGATTGTTTTGTTAGGCAACAATTATTTCGGCCTGCGGGTGACGGACTTGAGGCAGTTTGACCAGATAGGTGCGCTGGCATTCCGGGTGCGCCTCTCGAGAAGGGACGTGCGGCATGTAGGCATGTAGAGAGCGGGGCCTCCGGCGTATGGGGCGGTTCAGCGTAAGCAGATGGCCCGATCATTGACCTAAGGCAGCTAGGAGGACACCCTGGAGTTTTAACCGGTAAGCGGTAAGAGAACTGGCATAGCCCTCCGTTCGCCCCAGGACGGAGAAAGTCGGTAAAGAAAAGTCGTCAACTTATTATTGTACACGAGGTTTATTGTTGTGCTAGCACAACAAGCACTTGCACACACAGATTGGGTAAACATTTACAATTAAGACTAAGGAAATAAATAATTAAAATTAAGATATACGCATATTTCGAATAATAAAAAAGGTCACCTGTAATTTCTCGTTCCTGGCGTACAAATCTAGCCCGTCTTGAGGAATACCTTGTTTGTCCAAATATTTCATGTAGCGTATTTCTCGCAACAACATCACAAGCTATGAAAAGAAGTTATAAAAATATTACTCATTAGTCTTAAGGCTAGATTGTAATTTTATGAAATTACTATATTTTTTCTATACTAAACATTATACAATAAAAAATATCGTAAAGTAACTTACTTCTGGACTGAAATTATTCCTTACAAAAGGCGGGTCCCTATATATAAGGTTCTTGGCGAGGTGCGTCTTGCAAATTCCGGGCACGGTGGCACACCACGCCTTAAACTGTTTGTCTTCCACCACGTTAAGGTAGCCCAACATCTCGTTTGTCTTTTGTTTCATGTACATGGCGTACTCCGATTCTATTATTCTGTGAACAAATAATTAGTACTTAGTTGCACTTGGATAATTTAATTGGAATTTAACGAACCTAAAATATTCCTATAGTTTGTTCTTTTTTACAAATCTTACACGTGTCTGAAGCTAATACTAAAAATGAAAATATGCACATAGATATCTTTTGATCTCGTTAATTTATTTCCGAAAAACTGAAAGCATGTATGCGTATTATCTACTATATATACCGGTTATACTCACGGCGATATTCGGGTATGCCCGACTAGTTTCGGACCCTAACGGAGCCCTTATTCATGAGCATGTGACGGGGCGGGGTCTTGAGCAGAACTGCGAGCACAGCGCACCGTATAACGTTGCGCACGCGACGTTGATGGCGGCGCCGGCGTAGGGTGCTGTCGTGCGTCTTCGTCGTCATGTATGCGAAGTCACATGTAGGTATTATGTATTGAGCGACTTACGGATCTTCAAACATGATGAAATCTTCCATGGGCGCTTGAATCCTTCTACGTAGCTTGTAGATCCACCACATCATGCCGGCAACAGGCGGAAGATAAGGATCAACCATTGGTCGCTCAGGCCCTTTGGTGATTTTCTACAAGAAAAAACTTATAAAATTATTGTTGTTACTACTACTATAAGTTAGTTGTGTCCTAATCGACCAGTATAAAATATAACGCCTTACCGCCATCTCTTCATCAAATATTTCTTTTACAGAGTCCAAATTGGTGTGCATGAAATCAAGCAATCTGCCTAATCTTGGTTTTAATTCTGCTTTGATTATTGGTCGATGAAAAAGATCGCCAATGATTTGGAAAAACTGCAAAAATAGAATTTTAAATTAAGAAGATACGGTTTTAAAATTCTATGCCTAAATGAAAATTTCCATAGACTCTTAAATTACTCTGTATTTAATTAAACGAACCTTGAAGAAGTTTTCCAAGTTATGGCACTCGTCAAGTCCCTGCGAGAAGAGCGAAGCAAGTCGTCTGTCCGTGTCTTCAAGAACAGCCATGTGTTGGTCATAGTCTGCTGTAAACGAATTATCTTCTGGGTCTGCCGGATCATATGAAATATTGCCCAGGTTGTTGTATTGTAACGTATAGTCGTTAAGAACCTAGAAAACAATAAACTACTTACAAAGATACCATACCATGCGGTTCAGGTTTTTAATTTATTTTGCTAAGTTTGGTTAGTTGTATAGGCAATATCAATTAATTTCAACAATTTGTGTAAATAGTTGTATAATGAAACTGTAGTCTACTAATAATAATAACAGCCTATAACTGTCTTACAGCAGGGCAAAGGCCACTTCTGGTATAGAGAAGAATTGGGCATTAACACCACGCTCACAAAAGTCACATTGATTCTTGCCCGGGTTTGAACCTGCATCCTTGTCCATACAAATCCGGCATGTAAACTACTAGGCCACCACGACAGTACTACTACTACACTATAGCTTAAGAGCCATAAATACCTTCATGCATTCAGTGCTCAATATTTTTCCTCTTAGACCACAAAACTCTACTTTCTCCAGCTTCATTATTTCGACGGTAGATTCCAATATTGATTCGATCATCTTGAGTCGTTTCATGTACACGTTAAAACGCATAAAAACGCGGTTGAAGTCGAACGACCAGCGCACAGGCATCACGCCGCCAGGGAAGAAACTGTGCACCTTGTCACGGTTCAACTCGTACGTTTCGCTAGAAAGTACATATTGTTATAACAATGTAACGGAGTAATATTAAAAGCACACTTGGTATATAATTTCAATTTTAAAACTCACACAAAATGATTTAGAATGTTTAATGATTTTCTTATCTTGAAAAGCTGCTCGTCAGGCTCCCCTTGAAATATTGAGGCAGGATCAATACAGTTTGTGCTCTGTTGTATAACTAAATTGCACACTTCTCGCAGCAAAGCTATCAACAATAACATAATTTATTACTAAGTGAATTCACACTGCAAATTCTTAAGCGTTAATAAATGATTCTAAGGAGTCTCATACTCACGGATAAGTTTTTCCACACTACAAAAGTACCGAGAGTTTCCCCAAAGCAGACCGATGCAGTGAAACATCGGTCTGATCAAATTTTTGGCGTCGACAAATTCAGTACCCTCAAACACCTCAAAATGAGGTATCAAGGGTCTCTGGTACACATAAATATCTCGACATTCGACGATAGCTGAAAAAATAATACAGTACCTTTAAAAACTTTGACCTAATAAAATAACTTTCAAATTGAAAAATAACATCTTGCTAATTGCTTTCGTTCAATCTATCTTGCTCCTACAAATCAGATTCCTCATAACATTTCTTAGCCTGTTCAATTAAAATTATAAATGTATTAAATTGTATCATACCCGCCACAACATTGGTAAGCATAGTCTTAAAGCAGCTGAGGTAGACGCTGTGTGTGTCCTCCAAATAGTGCGCCATCCTCTTTACACGAGGGTCGCGCAGCTGAGAGTAAATACCCTCAAGATTCTTCAGTCGTTGTGAATAGAATTCAATGTCCGCACTCGGCAACGGGAACTTAGTTCTTTTAAATGCTATAAACAATATTTAAAACATGATCACGCCTGTATTTCCTGAAGTGTTAGACAGTTAGTAGTAGGTGTACAAAAAACTCAGATGATAAAGTTCAAATAAAAGCTCATTATAATTTATTTAAATAAAATATGATTAAGTTAGTTTTATGACATTACCTAGGTATGAATCTTCAGCCAATAAATCATGCACTTGCTGTGCCCACTTTATGACCGCACCTTCTATGTTCGTCTTTAGATACAAGTCTACGTCTTCCCCGTCACTGAAAATATAAAGATTGTATAATTATATTCGTGTGTTCAATAATGTTATAGACGTATCAAAAAACAGCGTCATTGTAATTGAAATGAATAGAATTAGATTAAAGCACACATTTTGTAAATAAAATTTGTCAAGTGATTATTAAGAATATTACCTACTCAAGAAGATTAAATCAAATAAATATAATTCCATGAAAATAACTAGGTAGGTTAGTGCAATATGCCAGACAAAAGAGCATTTCTAAAAAAACATTTTACATACCTTTCTTTAAGTCTGTTTTCCGCATGAAATATACTTTCTACACCGGCTGGCATTGGCAACATGACTTGACTAGACATTTCGCCTTTTAACTGCAAAACGTAGATACCTTTTAATGATCTAAAGTAAGTACATAAGCTTTATTCTGAGTCAAGCACCGAGTTCCTCATCATATACAATAAATAATTCGCTAAAGGTACTACATTTATTGCAAGGTATTTATTATGGCTATTTGATTACGATGTTAGGGCGGTTCGTAAGATGTTTGAAATAAACTTTTTTTTTACACAACCAATGAACCAATGCCATCACATATTCAATAATTAAGTAACAAAAATTGCGCGTCTTACTTAGCAATACCTATACCTACATGTAGGTTCATAAATGTATATTGTATTATGCTATCTCCATGTATATTTTTTTAAGAACTACAAAGCTACCTGATGCATCAAGTTCCTTAGTTCAATGACGTGTCTTCTCATATCATTCTGTACTATTTTCGGCCAACCTTTCTGGTTTTCTGGATTGCATAGAAGAGGTCCAATCACTTCTTCGGCTAACACGGCCAAATCCATCAATATGTTTCCAGATATTTCGCCAATAGTTACAGCCTGAAGGAGATATAAAGTCAATTATAAAACATAACATAACATCACGCCTATATTTCCCGAAGGGGTAGGCAGAGGTGCACATATAGTATACCCACATTTCGCCAGTCATGTTTTTTAGGTCCCAATGTAATAGGGGGCGAGCCTATTGCCATCGACCAGGCACAAATCCAGACTCCGTGCTGCTAATAAGAATTACCTCATGGAAAAACACTTTGCCCGACCCGGGATTCAAACCCAGGACGAGATAAAATTTTGGGATATGGTAAACTGTGTTAATCTAGGGTGTCAGCTAGCTCCATGCCAAATTTGATTAAAATCAGTCTTGACGTTTGAGCGTGAAGTAACAAACATACAAACACACTTACAAAATGAAATTTTAATTAAGATACTATATATAAAATTTAAATTAAGTTCATTCGTAAAAAAAATGTTTTACCTTGCGAAAATTAGCCTGAGTAATTTTCTCATCAAGATTTCTGAGGAAATACACCACCTTTCCTCTGCTTATGGATGGAAACGACGTAGAACATGTGAGCAACCCAGCCGTGTTCATACGAAACACTAACACGTCATACTTGGGTACGTCGAAAAATCTGAATAATACATGCTGTAAAAAAAGATGTATTGTAAGAAGAATAATTAAATTATTAATTATAACCGTATAATAATGCTCGCACATCGATCTCCCAATTTAAAAGTGCCATGTGGACTTGACAGTCTATCCCGCTAAAAACTTGCTTAGGTACTACCCATAAATATGGTCCTCACATTTATATCATCAATAGAAACTAATTAATAAGGCACCTAGTCATTAGGAATCAACCTGGATTTAAAATAACTTATCAGTTACGCGTTGGCATACGCTCAGTAGAGTCATTACTAGAGATCCTAGGTCCTATGCCCAGGTCGGGCTCAAATCCAGAGATTAACCAGTAAATACATATGTAAAAGGTTCGCTCTCCTTGACCGTCTATGATCCAAAAGTATAGATATGGACCATCTACCTAACTGGTTAATTTCAAAGCATGTAAAAGTCCAAATTATAATCTACCTTGAGTTAAAGTAACTAGGTACATATTATAATATTCGATTTCCACTCACTCTCTCATCGCCAGTTATGAACTTATTCCATTTATCAATCTTTTGTTTTAAAGTTTTCAATAAATATTCACTTATAAACTCCAGTCGGGTATCAACATCTTCTTTTTGCTGAAAAAATATATTTCAAGTGTGATGACGGAAAATGGGACATGACGGAAACTTAAAATAAAATGTATTTCGAGGTACGTCGTATTTATATCTTAGAAAATGCAACTGCCGCTGATGTTTGGTAATAAATTAAATGTAATTCTTATTTCTCCTAAAGATATTAACTATAGACCGACTAAATAAAGCTATAGACAGCAATGCTGACCAAGTGTCGCGGAGCCGACAAAAATGCCGCGGTCCAATTAATTTCATCAGTGTCTGCGACGTAAAAACACGGTGGGCGGCCAAGTTTATCGAATTACTTTCTTCTTCAATTTCCAAGAATACTCATTAAGTAGGTACATCTTGGCGCGCTATGGTTACTTAAACGTGTGCAATATCCGTGCGACCTATAGCAGAATCGTAGCTAATGGATAACCGTAAGTTCTTTTTTACGGAGGGGAAGTAGCCGTGTATTGTTGGTACGTGAAAAGACTCCACAATGCCCCAAGTTAAAGTCGCTCTAAATTTTCTTTTAAATTAAACAATACTTACTTAGAAGCATACAGAAGATATGGGCAACTACAAGTTTCAACCGAGAGGAATGGATTGAGGAAATGGAGGGCAAAGGCCTCCATTTCATTCATCGATTAGGACTGCGTTCTAATCGGGGACGGTTTTGGCTAAAATAATAAAAATACCTAACTAAATGATTTACTTACGTCACCCATGTTTGTTATTTCAGCTTATAGTTTCTTGTATTGTAAACTCATGAGTTAAACCATTGTATTTAAATAAAAAAGACTAAGATTTATTAGAAATTCTTTACTGTCTAGTGAAGTTATTTACTATACATAATACTATCGTCATAGCAACCGGAGACTTAACAGTTTTGAATTTGGAATATACCTAAGTCAAGTAAACTGCAAATAAATGTATGTGTTATTATTATTTTTTATTATTTATTTATTTATTATGTATTTATAAAATAAATATGTTTATATCACCATCATCGGCTATCACAGTCCACCGCTGGACATAGGCCTCTCCTAGGGCACGCCACTGAGCTCGATCCTGTTGGTATGTAGATCGATAAAGAGAAAAACGAATGCTAACTAATTATTACCAAAATAAATAATTATTTTGAAATACTTTCGTCATCTGTGACGCATAATTATCTAGAAACTTAAGTAGCATAACAGAAAATATATCAAGTAAACGAAACGTAATTCTCATCTTTGACAAGTAACATTGTTTTCGCGCCAAAACTACCGGTAGAATCTTGGTTGTTGATAGTGTAGTTTAAGGTTTGATCACAGTGTTTGGATACCGCCGTGGTAGACCTTAATTGTTGAAGTTCTTGTTTGGTGAAAAGTCGAGGAAACAATATTGGTAATTGAATTGTACAATTATGGAAGGATTTGACGATCCAGGCGTATTCTTTTCTGACAACTTTGGCGTTGAGGAAAATGAATCTCAAGACCAAATTAACCTACAAGCTGTGAAAAAGAAGTTTAAAGAATTCATCCGACAGTTTCATTCAGGAAACTTTAACTACAAATACAGGTATTTATACAGTTGACAATAATTTCCAATGCGTTTGTTAATGAATGCACACATTTCATAACCTTGTTTTTGTTTTCAGAGACGCTCTCAAACGTAATTATAACTTGAGTAACTTTTGGGTTGAAATTAACATTGAAGACTTATCCAGCTTCGACGAAGTCTTAGCTGAGAAGTTATACAAGAAACCCACTGAACATTTGCCAATATTAGAAGAAGCTGCTAAAGAGGTAAATAAAAGATGTTATTTACTTCTTCGATTTACTTTCTTCTTCTTAGATTCAACGAAAGCAAATAAAATATCAGTCGTAGTTAATACTACACTAATGCTAAAGGAAAGTTTATTAATTAAAAAAGTATAAGGGGTAAAACAATTATTGTTGGTTTATCGCAAAGGTTTATTATTCATAAAACTTTATGGAGTGTAAAATAATACATTAATGAAGATAATATACTATGCGTGGTATTATCGTTCGAAGTTATTTCTTCTATGCAACCTTTGGATGGACTCAAGGTTTATTTTCATTTAAAATAGATGAATCTAAATCAAACTGAATATTGTTCATAATTTTCTTGTTTGACCACTGGGTCTGGCTTATTGTATAAACTGCAATATGAGTACTTTTCATTGTCTATAGCTTGCTGATGAACTGACAGCACCAAGGCCCGAGGGAGAGGAAAAAGTTGAAGATATACAAGTCTTGTTGTCTTCTGATGCTCATGCCTCCAATCTAAGGGAACTAAAAGTAAGTATAATATACATCCCATCATGCCTATTTAATTTATAAATGTATGTTCATTGTATTTCTATAAGGATTTTTTATATTTGTACCTGGTTCCCTTTTTAGAATATTGTGGCAATGTTATTTTAAGATACATATTTATTATGTATATGAGAATTCATTGTTGTGTCATAAGTAGTAGCGGTGTTAGGGTAGGGCGCGATTGGGCGATCGCTCAGGGCGCCGGGTTTATAGGGGTGTGTCAGGCGCGAATTAAATAGAATCCATACTAGTGTTACCAACAAAACCATTCTTATGTTCTAAATCTGGCTCAGGGCGCTGGTAGTACTAAAACCGGCACCAGTCATAAGGGGGGGAAGACCTATGTTCAACACTGTATGTCTTCCAGCTGATGTTATATGAGAATTCCTTGTTGTATCAGTATTCTACATTTGTAAGTCACCTGCTTATTATTTCAGTCTGAAACAGTATCCCGCCTTGTTAAAATTCCTGGTATAGTAATATCTGCATCTGGCATCAAAGCAAAAGCCACCAAAATATCTATACAATGCAGATCATGCCGCAATATTATACCAAATTTGCCAGTCAAGCCCGGACTGGAAGGTTATGTCATGCCCAGGAAATGCAACACGTAAGTACACAATAATTATAAATAACAATGTTATCATTAAATTCTCAATGTTATCACTAACCATTCATGCTTTGTCCTATAACTTGCCTTTTTCTATTACAGGGAACAAGCTGGTCGACCAAAGTGTCCTTTAGATCCATATTTCATCATTCCAGACAAGTGCAAGTGCATTGACTATCAGGTATAAGATAGTCATCAATTATACAGTTTTTATTTATCTTTATAGTTACAATTAAATAGTAATAATTAATTTATAATAATTAAATAGTATAAATCTATATTACCTAAAAACATAACTGGCGAAATGTGGGTGTACTATATGTGCACCTCTGCCTACCCCTTCGGGGAATAGAGGCGTGATGTTATGTTATGTTTAAATTTATTTCTAGGTATTAAAACTCCAAGAAGCACCTGAGAGTATACCGCAAGGAGAGATGCCGCGCCACTTGACAGTATATTGTGAGCGCGTTCTTTGCGAGCGTGTAGCTCCAGGCGCTAGGGTCACTGTGCTTGGAATATACTCCATCAAGAAAATTGCTAAAACTGGTGTAAGTATACCTTATGTCTTTTGGAGAGGCTCAGAGTCACTCAACGAGCTATGGAAAGAGCTATGCTCGGGGTTTCTTTGCGCGACAGGATCCGGAATACAGAAATTCGCCAAAGAACACACTGACATAGCTCAAAGAATATGCAAGTTGAAGTGGCAATGGATAGGCCATATCACTCGAAAAAACCGATAACCGCTGGGGAAGAAAGGTTATCGAATGGCGACCACGAACCGGAAGACGTAGCGTTGGCAGGCCTCCCACCAGGTGGACCGACGATATCGTCAGAATTGCAGGCAACCGGTGGATGCAATTGGCAAGCTGTCGTTCATTGTTGCGTTTTAAGGGGGAGGTCTTTGTTCAACCGTGGACATCTTCCGGCTGATGATGATAGTAAGTCAGTGTACTTTAGTGTCAATTACTATTTTCAGAGAGAAGGTCGTGATAAGGGCTCAGTTGGTGTACGCTCATCATACCTACGTGCTGTGGGCCTGACCGCCGAGGAGGGCGTGACTGGAGGGCTGCGGCCCTTCACTGCTGAAGAAGAGGAACAGTTCCGAAGGCTGGCAGCCTCACCCGACATATACGAACGAATTTCCATGTCCATAGCACCTAGCGTGTTCGGTGCCGTCGACATGAAAAAGGCCATCGCATGCCTTTTATTTGGTGGTATGTTTTTATATCAACGTCAATTATTTTTCTTACACTCATCAAAAGTATGCAATACTTACTAACAGTAAAAGTATCTCCAATCAATAACGTGTATTTATTATCTAGGATCTCGTAAAAGATTACCAGACGGTCTTACTCGCCGAGGAGACATCAACATTTTGCTACTGGGTGACCCTGGTACTGCCAAATCGCAACTGCTGAAGTTTGTGGAGAAGGTTGCCCCAATCGGTGTGTACACTTCGGGAAAAGGTTCCAGTGCCGCTGGACTCACAGCTTCGGTCATCAGGGATCCTGGCAGTGTGAGTGTGTCAGATATTGATGTGAAGAATTATTTCAGGTATTGTCTATATTTATAATATCAATCAACTTAATTTCCACAGCGTAACTTCGTGATGGAGGGTGGTGCCATGGTCCTTGCAGATGGCGGTGTTGTATGCATCGATGAGTTCGACAAAATGCGTGAAGACGACCGCGTAGCTATCCATGAAGCAATGGAACAACAAACCATCTCAATCGCAAAGGTACATTTCAGATTTTTTTTTATAATTGTTATTTTGTTCCTAACAGTTTAGTCGCCAGATTTCAGATCATTTATTGATTTATTAACTTTATCGTACATTTATACAATTTTCAGGCTGGCATAACAACAACATTGAATTCTCGTTGCTCAGTACTTGCAGCCGCTAATTCTGTATTTGGACGATGGGATGACACTAAAGCCGACGACAATATTGACTTCATGCCAACTATTTTATCAAGATTCGACATGATTTTTATAGTTAAAGATGAGCATGATCAAAACAGGGATATTGTAAGTATTTTTAGCATTTGGCCTTATTAAGTTGTTTTTTTTTTGTATGCTAAAAATCTGTTTTTATTTATAGACTTTAGCTAAGCATATAATATCAGTACACATGGGTGGTGATAGCGCGGAACGCGAGACTGCTGCCGGCGAGCTGCCCCTAGCGTTACTCCGGCGGTACTCTGCTTACTGCCGCACGCGCTGCGGCCCGCGGCTGTCGGCATCCGCGGCGGAGCGGCTCAGGGCTCGCTACGTACTCATGAGAACGGGAGCCTCGCAGCACGAGAGACAAGTAGACAAACGTCTTTCCATTCCTATCACAGTGAGGTATTCAATCAACAATTATTTCACTCTTATTGTGTTTTACTTATATCCCTATATAGTAAGCCCTAATTTTCACTTAGTTCAATTGATTATTACTTCTATTGCATGAATGACAAGACTAATGATATTATTATTACATACTATGTACCTGTATGGACTTAGAATGAACATGATTTGGTAAATAAAAGCAGCAACAAAAGAAATTATGTTAATCTTAACGTTATCATTACAGGCAACTAGAAGCTATTGTCAGAATATCAGAATCTCTAGCTAAGATGCAACTCCAGCCATTCGCAACAGAAGCCCATGTTACTGAATCATTGCGCTTATTTCAAGTCTCTACGTTAGATGCAGCTATGACGGGCAGCTTGGCTGGTAAGTTAGCAGTATCCAAATGCCACATGAAAAACATAAATTGCGATAGATACATGAAGGCTATTTGTAACTGTCCTAAAAAGAACATGTAACTAACATTTGTACAAAAACATTTCAGGAGCGGAAGGATTCACATCCGAGGAAGATCACGAAATGCTATCACGCATTGAGAAGCAGCTGAAGCGCAGGTTCGCAGTAGGGTCTCAAGTGTCAGAACAAACTATTATTCATGACTTCCTCAAACAGAAGTACCCTGAGAGAGCTATCCTTAAAGTTATACATACCATGATCAGGCGTGGTGAACTACAACATAGACTGCAAAGGAAAATGCTTTACAGACTATCCTAACTCTTATCTATTTACTGTTTGCTGCCATTATGTTAATTTTTCAGAAATAAAAAAAATACAAACTTTAAATTTATTTATTTTAATCATTTTCATAATGCCAAAGATTACATAAATGGCGTTTGCTTTAAGCAGTAAAGGCAAATATTTCAATCAGTTTCACAGTTCAGTGTTAAAGCTAGTGTTCGCTATAGCACTTCAGTGTCATAACACTTTCATACTAACAGTAATTTTTTTTCAAAAAGAAACTTAAGGAATTTCTGTGTAACAAACAAATTTGAAAGAGTTGATATTATATTTTAGATAGTTTTAAGTAATTTTTATGCCTGATACGGCAGGACATGTCGATACCACAGAATTCATTGTAACACTACATTTTAAAAATATAACTCATGTTTCATACAAACAAATGTATCTTTTTCAAACTTGGATACAGTGGTTATTAACATTAAAAACACAAGAGGTATTGCTTGACTAGAATGATTGATTAACTAAAATTAGAAACTATTTTTGTTTTAAACGCTCTATGAAGCAATTTCTGGTTTCATTATTTTAAATGGATATTGTGGATGATTCTCCACACCCTTCCAGAATAAAAAGTTAAAAATTCTTCCTTTTTCTCCTTTATCCAACTTGATCAGAATTTCCATATCCGCTTTATCTATCTCAAAATCATAAATGTTTCTATTTTCCTACAATAAAACAATACACCTTAGTAGATTGTATTAGTCAATTTATATACCTACATCCATTAAAATCATTTACCTTGAGCCTATCTGTATTAATACTCTTCGGAATAACAACAATGTTTTGTTGAACCAAAAAGTGGAGTAAAACCTGTGCAGGAGATTTTCCATACTTCAATGACATTTTTTTCACTTGTGGCAAAGTTAATAAGTCAGGAAATACTTCAGGGCTGAAATACAAATTTAACTTTTATATCTAACATAGTTAATAGCAGGGATTGTGACTAACAGCTACTTGGGCCGATCGATCAAAGTTAAGCTACGCCTGCCGCGGTCTGCCCGTGAATGAGTAGCCACCCTTATTCTTTTCCTCTGAAAGTACATTAAGCTGATGTTCCTGGCTGGCACTCCTTCAAACCTGGCCCAAAAATAGTAGCGACGTTTAGTTAATTTGACTCTGAGCATTAATAGTTTGTAAGTCAATACCTGTATTTATACTTTGTTACAAAATGCTCCTTTGCACCGGGACTACCCAGAGGAGCATATGCTGTTAAAAGTATATCATGTTCAGCACAAAATTTCCGTAGTTCATACTGTTGGAAATATGCATGAAGTTCCACTTGCAAAACCTGCGGCTTCACTGTTGCTGAGTTTATAATATTTTGTATTTGATCCTCGTTGAAATTAGACAACCCAAGGTTACGAATAAGCCCTTCTTGTTGGCATTCTTCCATTTTCTTAAAAAGAACATTGATTAATTTTATTATACTAAATATTCTTACATATCATGTTTAAAAAACTTTTATTTTCATATGGAAATGGAATTCTACTTCTTTAGATAAAATAAGGAAATTTACTTCTAATTTTAAATAAGCTTGCTATAAATTAGTCTGTGAATAAAAAGTTCAAGAGAGGCCTATGCCTAGCAGTGGGTCTCCTAAAAGCTGATTATGATAATGCTTGTAAAATCATTAAGCTTACCTTCCATGTGGCAACATGATCTGTCTCCATGTCTAATTCATAGCTTCCATCTTTATTCACAATAGGAGTAAGTTTTATAGGATCACATTTGAAACCAAATGGTACATGTATTAAGTATAAATCAATATAAGATAACTGCAGACGACCAAGTTGCATTTCTAGAAATTTCTCAACATCTGATGCCCTGTTGCCTACATGGGGAAGCTGTTAACAATTGTATGGCATAAATGGTATTACAAATTTTATAAAATATTAGTTTTTATTTTCTATTTTAATTAACATGCTCACCTTAGTTGTGATAAATAAATCAGATCTTTCACCTTTCCCATCCTCAATCCATTTTGTTATGGCTTTGCCAATTGCTTCTTCATTGTTATAATTAAATGCAGTATCAATGTGCCTGTATCCTAATTCTAGGGCTCTATAAACAGCAAATTCGACTTGTTGTGGTTCAGCCTGAAATACTTATATAGTTACCTAATTAATCTTTTCGGTGATATTTGTGGGCCACATGTTTTACACAGAAAATGTACATTACCTGCCATGTTCCTAATCCAATTGTGGGCATTAAATCCTGCGTTTGAGATAGTTTAACAAATTTCATATTTCTGATTGTATTATGATAATAGTGGTAGCTTACTCTTACAGTAGCCCTAAAAGTCGAGCGCGCTCGGATTATACCGATCATAAACCTATTGAAACTAAAGCTACTTTGACAAGAGGTAAAATTGGCTTTGAGCCAGAATATTCAATCGTTAAACTTTTTAGGACTATACATCTGACATTCTGAATGAACCGACTAAAATAATTATCCACGTTCTCAAGAACTATTAACAACTAGATCAGTACTTCGGCAAATCGGCACCTAGTATCTAATACGAATAAATAAAATATTGATTTTTCTCTGACGTAATGGTTTATTTTTAAATTTGGCGGCCAGGCTCATATCTGACGTCTATGGGTTGCCATATTGATTTTAAATTTTTATCATCAGCCGGAAGTTTAAAGCGTTGGTTAAATGTCGTAAGGCCGGAAGACGTTCACTGTTAAACATAGGCCTCCCCCTTATAACGCTTCAATAAAAGACGACATGCCATTTCTAAAGATTTATTTTTATATTTGCCTGCATACTATCTACACTCTTAGAAAGAAAAAACGACGGTGAAAAGGTCTACAGAATACAGACTATTTAAGGGTTTCGCTTTCCCGAATCTTTATGTAATCCATGTAGGAAATATGGGTGTACTCAACCAAACTTTTGTTAATTAGTTATTATTCTGGGTCAAATTGTGGCACTTGTGGAGATTAAAATGGCAATAATTTGATAATTTTATTTTTTGACAATAAATTGACATTGACAACATGAAAATTCAATGATTAAAAAAAAATTATGTCACAAGTCACAAACTCACAAGAAACAAACTATAGGAGTATACGTTGTTGATTTGCTTCCCGCCGAAAACCTCCATAACCTTTAAATTTTAATTGGTTTAGTTATATTAATTGATTTAAGGAAAAAATGGGAGTGAGTATTAACATTATGTACATTAAGCGGTCTAATAATATATCTTTCTGTATGCTATTACAATTTAGCGACTTATGTCAGTATATGTTTCGTGTAGACGTTAATGTTTTTGTTTGTAATTTCAGAAAAAAACACATGATAATGCAAACAAAAACAAAGAAAAACGTCAGGCAAGAAAGCTAGAACAACGTAGAATTGCCGATGGTATGTCATACGTAACTAGCGCTAATAAACTGAAGGATATAGCTTCACACTGCAAAGAACTTTTGGTATACCGGAACAATGACTTAGAAGTAGAAATGTGTATCCAACGCGTTGCTGATCTTGACAAGAATGTGCTTCAGTGGACGATAGACTTGACAGAACAAAACATGAAGAAACTGTAAGTGTTAAAAACAACAGATTTTTTTATTAACCATGACATTCTGTTGCACCCCATCAATAATAGAGCGATTTTGTCATAGCCAACCTATTGATTGGTAAAACCTGCTATAACCAATGCAGAGAATAAATTGTGCTACTTTTGTAATTCATTAGTATTGTAGTAAAAAAGGCATACAAACCATTGTATATAGACCCCATTAATTATTATATTCAGTTAATATGCATGTCACTAAAAACTGTGTTTTTGCTATAATATTTATCCTGCATACAAATATGGTATTAATAAAAAGCAATATTCTGACCTGTGACCATAAACTTATGGTGAGCAGTTGACATGTAAGTGTTAGGTAGTCAGTTCAGTGATTACTGAAAAGTGTAATTGTATTTTTATTTATTTTAGATATGAAACCTGTGCTTGGGGCTGGAACCGGGACCGAAAGGTGGAGGAGATGACAGATGATGGTGCTTGGTACCTCATTGCCAGAGAAAAAAATGGAACTCTTCTAGCATTTTCACACTTCAGATTTGATATGGACTTTGGAGATCCAGTTTTGTACTGGTGAGAAATGTTTTTTTTCTCTTCTGTGTTAAGCTGATTACTTCTTTAGATGTATCCTAGTGAGTTATCATTTCATTTAATTAGCATGTAAACTCAAAATATATAAATATAATATTTTAGGATATAAATGAACTAAAAATCCAACATAGCTTTTATGAGGTAAGATGTACTTAAACAAAAAAGTTTTCATAATTCAAACATGATTGTTTACAAAAGTGTCATACATACAATGACCAGAACAATAATTCATTATACTGCAACAGACATTAACAGCAAATTCACAGCACCCAGGTTTTTTTAAACTTAGTATAATCATTTTATTCTGCATTATTTTGATAACATATACTACTTAGTTCATTATTTGAGTTATCAATGAATGATAATATTCTTAATCCATAATATAGTAACCACCGTCCACAACAGAAATAAAATAATGTAAAAGAAAGTCAATAGTAGAACTTCATTTATAAATATCTTACAAAATAGTATTTACACCTACATAATACAATGAGTTATTTCCAATCTATTCTCATAGCACTCATCAATTGGGTTTCACTTTATACTTCCACAATACACAAAGAAAAAAGCTAATGTTCCTTTTCAAGAGTCTCTTTTCAAAGACTATTCTTTCTTTAGGCCACCATTTTAAACACCTTGTGCAGAGGTATCTAAATAATTTGTGTAGTATGAATATGGTGAGCAGTGACGTAGCTGTGCTCAATGCTACTACATCAAGGAGTAGGTACTGCGGGAGTGTGAGGTCGAGTGCCGGCGACCGCATGTGCGAGGCTCCTTTGTGTCTCAGCACATATTCTATCCAGTAGACACCCATGTCTAATGGCTTCATAGGTCGATCAAGGAATATGTCTCTTAACTCTATTGCATTAGCTTTGTATCTGAAAAAAAAAAACAAATGTTAGTTTACACATTTTGTACTTTATTATTACATTATTTAATTATTTAATAAGTAACATGAGTGGTTCGTAGCTACATAGCTTCCTCGCAGATAAGAAAATAATCCTTCCTTCAGCTAGACTGTTTTCCTAAGAATTCCATAAAACACAAGCTTTCCGTTATAACGGACCCAACGGCCGTAAATATGATGTTAATTAACGAAGTCTCGTAATTATCTACGTATCATATTATGTCAGTAAAGGTTATCGGGACGGTCATGTTTTGCCATTGTCTCGAGCGTCAAAGCCTTGCACATCTGTATTGACGGTAATTTTTACGTGCAGGAGTTCCCGCGTTGTCTAATTGTCCGATAAAGGAATTGCGACAGGGCATTAACTTTGACACTTACAAGAACAATGAAGCGCGGTACATATGATAGAGAAGTCCAGAATCGTATATGGTATAAGGACACTAAGCTATCGTATAAAACTTTGGTACATACTGTTGATTTGTAAGCAAAGCCCGGAGATGTTTTCTCCACGTATCCTTATCAGTTTCTTTGAGCTTGACTATTTCTGCGACGCCGCGGTCGGCCATCGCTCGTGCATTCAGAGCTTGATCAGCGTAAAGTGGCACCATGAGCATCGGTACTCCGCAAGCCACCGCCTCTTGAGTACCGAGCAGACCACCGTGGGATATAAACAGCTTCACGTTCGGATGACCTGTGATATAACTTATTATTATTGTTTAGCACTTGCATTGTGTTTGATAAGATAACTCGCAATTAAAACTCTTCGTTTCATTAAAAGTCGTTAGCATTAAATATAGCTCGATTCTTAAACGGGAGAAAAGATAACTGTGGTGTTTCTAATATTTTTTTCTAGAGACTCCTTAAAACATAACAATGGAGGTACGGTTAGCTGTCACTTACATAAAGTTGCGTGCTGTGGAATCCAATCCATTGTATAAGCGTTCTCTGGCACTGTCAGGTTCTGGGCAAGCATCCTCCGATCCATCTTTATAAACACAGTTTGTGGCAGGTCTGATAATACATCAAATATTTTAGAGAGTGTTTCAGTTGGTATAGTCTCGATCCTTGACATTGATCCGAAGCTCCAGTAGATGACGCCTTCTGTAGATGCGTCTAAAAGTTTTTGCATGTCCTGTAAAATTATCAAATTCTAGATTAGTGTTGTTGGCTCTCCATAGTTTGTGTAGAAAATCGATAGTTGAACTATTTGTAATTTTTGCCACTAATACGAATACAGAATAAGTACACTCTTATCTTAGGTATAAATTAATGACCCCTGTGATTCAGAGTGTGTGTAAATCCACACAAGTATTTATTAAATAAACCATGACCAGTTGTTTACTTGGTGTATCAATATATAGCTATCGCGCATAATTTGGCAATAACAATAATATTATAACCGCAGTGCGAAATGAATCACGCTTATGACACTATCTGTTGTCTGGCTGGAGGGTCTTAGGTCCTGGGTCGGGCAGATAGTCGGTTTCCCTATTGCATTGCGAAATGTAGGTTATATGTCGTCTTGAATTGACAGACCTGCACTTTGAAATTTAATAGATGAATATTCTTTAGTAACTAGGTAGGTACATACTTTGAAAAAAATGTACTTTTAATAAATACGGTATGTAGGTACTTTGCAAAAGTTAAATTATCTCGATATACTTGATAGCTTTATCTAAATTTTTCTGTTTACTTATTTATGCTGTTTTTCTGACATCATTTAATTATTATGATATTGGCCCATTATTCTTGATTTACTCTTATTTATGTGTTTTATTAAAAGAGAAAGCTTGCAATGCTAGCATATTTCCCGACGTGGCTTACAACTTACCCATTAGTTGTATAGCATACTGCTAATGGGCCAGTTGTTCGCTACGTAAACAATGTTGCAAGATGTTACAGAGCTTCGGTTTCGATTCCGAAAGGTCAAACTTCCGATTGATTTTACACTTTCGGAAAGTTTTCAATCGGATGATCAGTTGGAGCTTGAAAGCAATACGTATTGACTACAATGTCGAGCGATTGATTCGATTTCGACTCCGGTTTCGGTTCGATTACGACAGAATAAGTTCTTAAAATTCGATTCCGGTTCCGATAAAACCATTTCCGTAACATCCCTAGTATACTAAACCAACGTTGAATTTACATTGGTTCATTAGACAACGTAATCTATGAGGATTCTCTAAGAATGCAAAGTTTAAATCTTTCCTAATGACCTATGCACTATTAGAAATTGCAAACGTAAGTATGAACCTTTGCAATGTAACTCCATGAACAATAACAATTGCGATAATTTCAATGTGGACACGCGGTCTGAGTGACCCAGTGACTTGAGAAACGATACGTTCGCCTACCACACGCCGTTTACTGATATGACCAATGATTAAAGAGCATTAGAGGTGATTTAATGGCTTGATCAATCGATAAGGTACTGATTTATTGATTCATTACAACATAATTTGTCAAATACATATATGTACTCACTCGGGGAAGCACGGGAGATTCATCTAAATGCAATCCACCAACTTCGACTAGAGCAGGAACTAATGGGCGAACTTCGTTTATGCTAAAATGACTATTGGACAGTACCAAACTGTAGTTCTGGGCTAAAGCTTCCAACTTTGGTCCAGGCCCAAATAGTCGATCTGCTATTACCTGAAAAGGTGTCAATATGTTTAAATTGCTCACTTTTACGTCTGAAATGTTTTAAGGGAGCTTTACTGACCTGTGATGGAACTTGAGATTTGTATCTGTATAGAAACTTAGCCGTGATCACTGCCATCGTATTTGCGAATCTTTCCCACAGAGACATTCGTTGTCCGTATCCAACCATGTAAGATGGAACGTAAGCAGTGGCTTCAGGATTACCGAGTTGTTCATTAACCCACGGCAGTGGTACACTCGATAGGAAACCCACCACGGGAGCTCCATACTTTCTGCCGAGAGGAAGGAAACAGTCGCTACCGAAAACTTCAACGATTATCAGATCGAAAGCCTGTGTTGAATTAAATAATGCTTTGACAACAGGCACTTGAGATACAGTTTCACATGCGTCTACGCATTCCTTCATGATCTGTTCCATGTTCGTTATAAAATCTGGTTTGATAGAATGGTGTTGTTTTGTCAAATTGTTCCTGATTTCGGGCATGGTTCCTGCGAGGCTTAGTTGTTGCACGTTTGGAAGAGGATTTTTCTGAAAACAAAAATGAATTGTAACATCTCTTACCATAGATGTGAAAATAAAATTAATTCTTTGTTAGATTCTTGATGCGTTATAGACATACAGTAGTGTGGGATAGTAAATAAGGGTGTAATTCGAACTTATACTTTCTCCAGCATTACAATGTTAAAGAAATTATCTTCCGTCTACGTAAATTATTCATTACCGACACGCGACATGCGAATGATATCATTTAATTCGTAATAAGCAGACGACAGTCTAGAAATAAGTGTCTGCCTACCTACGTAAAGGCTCCCTTACGTAGGTTCCGCTAAATGTCCGGCAGTCAAAACTTCCCTTAGAGTTAGCTGAAGCCTGCAGGTGACGACAACGAACAAAAAACAAGTGAAACAATGATGTTAATTCATTAAAAGAAGTCAATTTTTTTAAACGAAAAAGGATGATATACCTTTTTAAGTTTTAATAATAATAATAATGTTCATTTTAAAGTTTTACTTATATTTACTTGTGTGATAGCGGAGGACGTGAAAACGTTTGTTATTTAAAATGTTTTCAAAACATTCAGATAAATATTACTATGAATTAATGACCGCGTGTGCCAACTTGACCTTGATTAAAAGAAATCTGAATTTCGATCTCTTCGTTTAAGATTAGGCAGTTAAGCAGATTTGGCCATTAACATCATGAACATTTGATACGTTCATTTCTTAATTTGCATATTATTAACTAGATGGATAAGAGATGAACATTTTGACACTTGCTTTTAAATTCTCTAAGGGCGGGTTGCATCAGCTTCTCTTAATCGACATGTACCTTACTGTAAAAGATGGAGTTAACAATCGTGGAACCAAAAAAAGGGTAGCAAACTTAATGGACGTATGTATGTAACGACAGACTGTGTGAAACCACTGACCCTAAGTAATTACAAACGAAAGCATGCTACAAATTACAGCTCTTCCCTTCAATTTAAAAATGATCGTGCATTGCGGACCATTCACAGCGTCTGTCAAAACAACTAAACAGCGCGAATCTATTGATGCTAACTGAGACTCTATGACGCCCAACTATAAGGACTCGTTTACACGATATAAATCTTGTATTATTAAACCATCGATCAAAATGAAATGTAATCAGTCTACAATTGTCGTAGAATTGTTTTCTTCATCAGTTTAAGCTTTTTTAAACGGATTGCTGATTAGTAAGAAAGTAAACCATAAAATGTATTGGGTGTTTGTACCTATATTAAAATTGTAGAATAATAATTCTCAGGGTTTCAAACCACTTTCAAATTTCAACCACACAATATGACTGAACTTATGTAGTTAGTACATTTGTATGCGTTATAGCGATTTGTGAGCGTCGAATAGGGCAAAAGTCATTTCTTTTATAAACATGTTTTATCTTTGTCCGCGAACTAACCTACCTTAAATCTGAATCCGTATTCTTATAAATGACCGTGCGTAGAGTTCAAAAGTATTTTGAATGCACTCAATATCTATATGACCGATAATTAACTCTTTCATATCGCGAATAGTCGTTATCGGTCTCTGGACATATCGCCTACTGAACATTGACCTGTACCATTAACAAGCCTTTGGAGAATAATGCCATTATCACCTTGCTTGTGATGGTACCATACAATACGTATCACCTGCATTTATTTAGTTAGAGCGGCCGCAGGCCTATAACACCTACTAAACATAACATATCGTCACTGCGTTCGGCGACCTTATTGAGAAACAAAAACACAGGTGACAAATATAATGAACAATACATATATGTGCATTTCTAAATTGAATAAAGAAAATGTGAAAAATTATAGACACGAAGCCTCGAACCTGCGACCTTCGCTGATCCGTGGCGCAGCTCTGCTAACCCTAGTTCAGCAGTCCAATCGTCTCATATCTAAGGGTTCCGACAAACCATGCATACATTTTTATGTAACTAATTAGGTTTTAACATAAAACGGACAGTTCCATCTTGTCGTGGCGTTATTATTGTCAATCTGAGACTACATTATTAACTAATTGTACGCGTTACAAATGTATATGCAAAAGATCGTACAACGTGAATTGAGTGTTATCGTTGTGCGATACAAGAATGTCTTAAGGAAAATGAGTTACTATAGCAATTACAGTTAAAGAAATCGGAATAGTACAAATGAGAAATCGTCCTGTGTATTAATTCCATTCCATAGACTATAACATTATTCCACCTGGTAACTAAAGTTTTGCCCGCACGCACTGATAACGTTTTGACAATGTATTTTTACAATTCACTCGACCTTTGTCTTAATTCCAGATACTTAACTTTACGTTTATTGGTGGAAGCTTATTTAAGGAATAGATGGGAGTTTTATCGAAACTCAAAAAAAAAATACCCTTTTTCCAAGCGGCCGAAATTGAAAGCTTTTCTGTTTGTGAGCAGTCTTCATGTTTATTTTTACCGTTTAGCGTTAGTAACTAGTACCGCAAAATAACTTTTTAAATTTATTTTTAAAATGTGCTTTGCATGGACTCAACTCCTTTAAGGAGTTTATTATTATTATGCTTTGCTCGCTTTCTTCTACTTTGTCTCTCGTAACTCAAGAGAGTTCTAATTGGATAACTGGGCTTTGGTCCGAGATTTTATCTAACATAACAGCAGTACAGCTAAGGGGAATTAATAATCTTCAGAACCCGAAGGGCGTTGCTAGAAGAGGAGTTACTAAAGAACTTAATCTGGTTTTGATTACAGTAATACCCTGAACTTGCGCGATAGCTCGGACTGAGCGATAACCGCGTAAGTCGTATTCGTGCATATCGGTGAATTCGTAAATTAGAAGTAAATAACAGAAAAAATTGTAGGAAAACGCCGAAGTCTTAGTTACACAGTTCTCTCTAATAGCAAAACGGAACTCTGGATTAGGAGCTAATTTTTATTTTGCCTGATATAATCAGTTATCGTAAATAATTCAGAATAATCCCTTTTAAATTATTGCACGTGAAAATAATAAAATTTCTCAATTGATTTCTTAAGCTTTATCCATAAGTCGTTTATTATCGATAATAATAACAATAAATGACTATAGTTCTTACAATACAATCAACAACATATTTCATACAGTTGTGCTTTCAAAGATTTGTAGTAACTAGAGATACCATTAGAGGAATGATTCTATAAACACAAACAGGTAAAAAGGTTTTTACACGCTTTTTTTTATATTTCTGTCAATAAATACAAAATAATTGTAACAGGTCAATAAATATAAAATAGTAGTGCATACATACCATTGGGAAATGTGTGATGACTGTTAGTTGGTGATCCCTCTTGGCCAGTGCTTCTAGCAGCCGCCCGTACATAGCGTGGTGGCTCTTAGTGTTGGTGGGCAACACGGCGAGAAGGCGAGCGGCGCGCGCCGTCGCTGCCCACAGGAAAACCAAGCATAACAGCCGCGCCCTCATCTCTGTACTGCTCGACTCGGTTTGCGGGCCGTCTAGCCTGAAACCACCGAACTCCCTACTATACTGATAGAGGCTTACGTCATATGCTGATAACAGTAGCCACGGGTGTCTCCTATGCGCTACCCGCGCTCCTTGTCGCTGCCCTCTAGTCAAGAAAACTTTCTTCGTTGACTTTTCAAAGTTATCGCATTATGGATTCGATTTCCGGCGCACAAGTAACCTACGCCTGGTTTTTAGAAAATAGCTTAAAATGATTTTTAATTGATATGATGTGCAAGAGTCACACGCGCAGTAGTGCATTAATAGTTCAAAAGTGGTTAGTGCTAGACGTGTGATATAACTTGAATAGGAGTCAACATTATGTAGATACTCTACATTGTTGCTGTACAAATTAGCTTAAATAGGCATCTTAATTGGATATTAATACGAACTCTGTGCTTATAATTATAGTGTCATCAAATTCAAATTCTTTATTTTAGATAAGTAGTCCATAGTGTCATATTGGTGTAACAACTTGAAAAGTGTGTCAAAGCAAATTATTCATAAAAGATATTTGTTTACAAACCCTCAGAACTTTTAGAGGCTTCCAATCCTCTAAGCCCTGTGAAGAAGTTTAAGTGCGTGAAGGTAAGGTTTCCAATGTTATAAAAATCCTTAAAATAATTCCATTTCCGAAGTCTTGATTTTAGAGGTTGAGTGACGTAGGACCTACACGCATCAACAAAGTCTAGAGTTGGTCTCTAGACTTTGTTGATGTACTAATATTTGTTATGTTATAGATGTTATTTATCAATAGAAGCGTAATTCAATAAAAAAAAATAATGGTAAAATTAAAAAAAAGCGTTGCTAGCAAAAAAAAATATTTCCCAACAAACATTGAAATGGTGCCAAAAACTAGGTTTCTGGGAATCTAATATAAATTTATGCATAGGTAATCATTAAATTCAAAAAACTTCTAGTCTCTTCTTAATAATCTGTTGTGACATCTAAGACTTGAGTTAAATTTCCAAAGAATTCTAAAGGGAACTAGCCATCAGGAAATTACCAAACACGCATTCTCCTTGAATCGAGATAAAATTATAAGCGGGGCTCATACAAAAACATAATACGAGCCCACAGAGTATCGGCCTAACGTGAATCTGTGTTAGCTTATAATAAATGACTTCCTCGATTTCTACATCGTAGAGCTGGGACTCTTAGAAGACGCCGATCATGAAGATTGATTCGTGTAGTGTTCTCCAGTCTGGTGACTAATACACTTAGAACTAGAGCCTTCTCCTACCAGCGGGCAAGCTGTAATTTTTGACTGACTTTGTTCAGAAATTTACTTATTAAGCTGGCCGGTGAATGGTGGAAGAACTGTTTTTCTTTTTTATTTATTTATTAGAATAGAACTGCTTACCAATTACATTGTTACATACCTGTCTAAATATATACGAGATATTCGTAATGTATGTAACTTTGTTTACGTTAAATATTATGTTGGACAATATTTTAAAAAGAAAAAATATATATTTTCTGCAAGATTCAATTAAGGTCGAAAACTCTGGGACAATAGGGAATATGCATGTGATACAAATTTGAGCCATATTTTTTTAAATAATCTCTTTTGCTTAAGAATTATACCTGTATCAATATTTTTTGTATAATTTCGGTTTGATTTAAAAAATAATTATAAAGTGCCACAAATGAACGGGAATCACAAAGTAGTTGAAACGCAACGCTTGCTGTCAGATGTAAAGTAAGTGTGTCAAATTATACGATATCGAAATTAAAGTACATAATATTACTATATTATGTACTTTAATGCAATACTTATAAGTTGATTTCATGTTATTTTACGTGTTATAATAGTTGTAAATAAACAAAACACTGATTACCTATTGGGGAGGTTAACAATACTCTTTTCAAAAAGCGTCACACATATTTTTTTTAATAATACATCGCCTCACGCTAGGAATTTCTTATGTATCGTTGGAACGTGTCACAAACATGCAATACATACACAGGCACAAACAACTTGGGCCAAAAATCTGCAGCTCACAGAAATTTATATGCGGAGATCAAACCCGCAACCCCTAACTCCAATCGCTTAGCCACTGCGCCAACCGGGTCGTCCAAAAATTTAACGTTTACTTATTATATAAATATCTTTTACAGCGTCCCATTTGTTGATTTTTTTTTAAATTATGATCCAATACGACGTTACTTTGTAATTAAATATTATGTGATCGATGGATGTTCCTAAAAGTAGAATAAACTGTTTATCTATTTGTTTGTACCTATGTCTAATTCTGTTTCAAATGAAGTACGTTCTGTACAATGAAAAAAAAGCTGTGGGCGTCGCTGGAAATATTGAGACTCACAGATCATGATGCGGATAAATTATGTTTATGCGCGTCGTTCTGTAATATTCCACCAAAAAAGGAAGTTAAATAACACGTGATATTAATATTATGTAAGCCTAAATGTTATCTGACACAAATTTTAATGAGCGATGAATACCGACAGTCTGTAGTTAACTATACCTAACGAAATTAAACAATAGTTCATCAAGGTGACCATTTTTTTATTACGTGCACTTAATTTTAATTGGATTTATTGAAGAACGCGAAGCCTTATCTGTTAATTAAGTATAATATTGTAGGTATCACTTAAACATCAATTGAGTCAATGATGTGCCTTAAGACATAATTAATCGGATCACTCATTGTTACAGTGATTTACTTATCGCCAGTCTGGATGCTTCGGTGCACATTGCGTAATGTTAAATAATACTATCACTGCGGGTTTTGATTGAAAGTAAGGCAAACAATTGTCTTATTTTGGTTCTCATTCCATGGTGCAGATGAAAGAAGCTTATTTAGTAAAACTAATATCTTGATGGATAATAATTTGTTAAACAAATACATTCTTTTGTAGTCACAACTGTATGGGTTTAGGAGCATTTTATCGCGACTCTGCGGCGCGGCGTAACCAGGTCACGAATAAGGGCTCCGTTCGAGTTCGAAACTAGTCCGGCATTCCCGAATACACCCGTGAGAGTCCTTAACCAGAATATATAGTAAATAATATGGATAACACTCACGAAAATTATTTTAGTAGTATATTTCCAAAAATATTGTCATTAGTAATAGTAAGTTTAGGATCGTAAATCCTACTTATTTAAAATAAAATTCATAGATATGCGATCTAGTTACAGACGCGACATCTTCGGTAACATAGTGCAAATTCTCGTGCTCTCATGTTTTGTCACTTTTTAAGAACCCTACATTGTCTACATGGACATACTCGTACATAGTTAATTTCGTCTCTTTAAGCTGCTAGATATTAGTTTTTCTTTTGCTAGTGACTGAGAAAATAGTTTAGACTGTTTAACCGGTCATTTGGCGCAACCCAATAAAAGCCCACCACTCAGATTTTGCATTGTGCATAATGAGTAATAGAGAATGTAATTTTTTTTATTACCATAGTTTGTATAATTATTACAGTTACGAGGTGCAAGTGGAATCGGAAGGCCGCCGTCGCGGGCTAGGACAGCGCGTGCTTAAAGTGCTGGAAAAGCTTGCACTTGCAACGCGCATGCGCTGTGTACGCCTCACTGCGCTCACGCACAACCCCGCCGCCTCCGCGTTCTTCCGAGCTTGCGGGTATGAAACATTTTATATCACGTATAAAAAATGTGCAGCATCATTTTCATACCTGTATTTTTGGAGATAAAGTAACTTAGTGCATATAGTAGCCAACTACGAACTTCCATACCATCGTTCGTTTGTCAAATCGGACCAAGGTGCAATAATGCAGTTGAATTATTTTTGATTATCGACATCATCAACAGGTACAGTCTAGATGACACCAGCCCTTCTAAAGAAGAAGCTGCGCACTACGAGATCCTGAGTAAAGCGACGAGCACCGAGAAGGAGGGTGAGCCCTCCTCCGGCGAGTGCCCTCTGAGTGATGGGATGCGCGCCGTGCAAGTTGTCAACACACAATGACACCTACTGTCTTGAGTGTACACTCTGGGATGAGTGTACAAGTGACTACACACACGTCTGTCAAAGACAAATCCAACCTTGTTAAAAAGAGTTGTTTACCTATTAGCTACAGTAATTATAAGAAGCAGAAACTGTGTACTTATTAATTACAAATCGTTTTTCATAAAAACTTGATGGAATACACTACAGATACAATACATTTTACATAATGATCGGTTTAGTAGCTCAATAGCAATCAATATTTTTATAGAGATGTATATTGTATACCCAGTCCTCACATACATACCTCATATTAGAAATTAGAAAGCAATAACCGATGCCTTTTAATTATATTCTATTTAAATAAAAATTATAATTATTTAAAATAACATTAGACATTTAGAAAAACCTTATATGTAGGTACAGTCCGTTTACCGATTTTTTAACCCCCTACGCAAAAAGAGGGGTGTTGTAAGTCTGACTTGCCTGTCTCTGGCATCCTAGCTCCTAAACGAATGCACCTATTATGATGCGGTTGTTTTGTTTGCAAGTGACGTGATCGAGATAGTTCTTAGCTATAATATATGTGTCGGAGGTGACTTAAAAAATATGTTTATATTGTATTCTTTCGCAAATTACAATGGTGATATGACATAACAAATGCAGTAAATACTCGGTGTTTTAAATACGTTTTGCTGTTATTGCCATCCACCACAAATGAATATAATTAAAATTCGGCTAAATAAACTGTAAATAGGTTTAGTTGTGTGTTTAATATTATAACAATTGGAGAGTCCATTATGATCATTATTTTAAACAATTCAATATTATGACTAAACTGAAAAGAACTGTGAGATTTTGATCTGTAGGTACATGTAAGTTGATTATGTAATATAATATTTGTTTGTGAGAGTTATAGAATATTAGATAGGCAGAAGTGTATACACGTGACCCACAGTTAAATAAAAATAGTTACGAAGAAGTAAAGAGATAATGAAGAAAATTTGATCTGATATATACAGTATATAAATCCACGCTCCTAGGTTTGTATCCTAACTTACCTAGTAGTTTGTTATAATCCGAAACTCACTTATATTTGATTGTTCAGGATAAAAATAAACCTATGAATTTATTTAGCAATAGGTACCCAGGACATATCTGTGCTGAAAATATAATAACAGGAGTTTATTTTGATTTTAACATTAATTAAATGCGTTAGTTCTAACATAATTTTACACGAGTATTGTTTTCTGTCATTGAAAAACAAAAACTAGTGCCAGTAATCAAATTTATGATTGACGGACGTAGGCACGAAGGCGAAGTCACCACACAATTTATTACGGTTAATGCATTACCTACGTAAATCATTGTTTTAAGCTTAATGTGCTGTTAACAAAATGTTGTAGTTTCTCAACATGAAATATCACATACACAAACATCCAGACTCGGGACAAACATCTGTGGATCGCACAAAGTTTTACCCCGTGCGGGAATCGAACCCACAACCCTTAGCGCAGCAGTCCAATCACTTAGCCACTGCGCTAATAAGGTAGTCAAATGAGACGGTAAGAAAAATTTAACAAAGAGATCCTAAAACAATGAAAATCCTCTATAAAGAATATGTAAAACTAGACTTAAGCTATCAATAGAACGTGTTATCTTGCCTCGCAGTCAGGGCTGGTATTAGACTATTGCTATAGACGATTGCATTACGGTCTTACGGATTACTAGAGATAATAAATAGTAAGTAAAACATGCGAACGTGTCACCTAAGGTCATAGTTGTACGTACGTCTGTTACACTATCACGGCGATTACTACGACAACAGCTAATTAAGAAATAATCAATAAACAAAAGGTCAAGAGGTTTTTAAACTTGCATCCGTGTGATGCATGGAATGTGGCTTCTACTGTAGTTTACCGCGGAATAAACGTCACCCGCGAACTAGAGTTCTATTATTAAGAATTTGTCACTTAGACTAACAATAGGCGTATGGCCTGACTTCTACAAAAACAGTGAGCCTGATGTCATATTTCAGTTTCAGAGACATGACGTCATTCATGGCACAAAATTTCAATTCGTACCAGGATGAGAAAGCCCGTATAATCGGACCATAGACCATATTTTCGTTTAAATTAAAAAAACCATTTACATTTTATACCAACTTTATGCACCTACATTTTCTTATTTAGTGTTAGTCTTAGTTAGTGTAAGTCTATAATGGCTATTAATTGCTTTGAACTTCGTTATAATGCCTTAAATTGTTACGTTTAGGAATCATTGTCAAGCCGGCCTTAAATAGCAATAAAAATAAAATTGTTAAACATATATTTTACGTACCTATTAAAAATTGTTCAGTAAAGCTTTTATGGTTTTTTATTTCGTATTCTCCTTATAATAGATAATTATCATCCATTCTCATATTGCAGTGCATCTTGGAAATGCAACTATTTAAATATTTCCAACACCCCTTTTTCCCGAATTCGTAGATTGTACAATGACTGCAGTGGGTCTATAGTTATGTACCATGATGTCTTTACGCAACCTTCGTAAAAATGTAACTAGGTACAATAATTACGAGTAAATGAGTCCTAAATAAGCTCTGTAATATATTGCATGCTATTAGCATTTTATATATTTTTGTTTCCTTTTATTTTAATTTTTACTATATGTTTGCTATACTAAGCATGCGGTGTTTGCCTGTAACAGGTTATGCATTTAGCTTGTTTAATTTTCTTGGAATCTGTATGTAATGAAATAACTTTTGGCAATCTACAACCTACAGGCAGTATTAATGAACCTTTAACATAATTTGTTTAGAGATCATAAATACAAAAACACCATAAATTTAATAAGCAGTCACATTGTTTTGATTTTCCCACGCATTTATTTTATGACGCTACCACCGTAGCGGCTTACTTACAAGAAAGGTTAAAGAACAAAAAATGTTTGTTAAGTTATATAATATTAATTTATTTTCCATTCCCTTCATTACATAAATTATCTCAGGATTAGTCGATCTATATCACAGTTGATTGTGGTTCAAATATTCATAGACATCATTATCTAGCGCACAGTTTCTTACCGATCTACTTCAGTCTTCGACAGTTTCGATGTCTAACGGCGAGTCTGGCCTATCTTCATCAGTAGATTCACTAAAGGACACCTCGGACGTCACACTGCCCCGTGAATACATTGGTCTTTCTAAATTAGTTTCGTCATCATTGTGGTCTCTAACCATATTGAAGTGATGTCCACGCACGTTATTTCTTGGTACTGACGCCCAGGAACAATCGGATGTCATTAAGGAAACATGTGTTGTAGTCGGTGGCAACGTGACGGCTATCGGCGGCGATATGTTGACACATTTCTCTCTTCTTTCTCGCGCGCGACGATTTTGGAACCAGATTTTTATCTGAGAACAAGTTTTTTTTTTATTATGCATAGTATCATTTCACCTATTTTTCTAGGTATACCGTATAGGTAAATCTCTATACCTATGTACACCCACATTAAGCCAGTTATCTCATTGGGGGCCAGCCTATTGGCATTCATCATCATCAGCCGGAAGACGTCCACTGTTGAACAAAGGCCTCCCCCTTAGAACGCCACAATGAACGACAGCTTGCCAATTGCATTAACCGGGCACAAATCCAAACTCAATGCTGCTTCTCTACCTATGAGTAAAATTCAATACCACTTTGCCCAACTCGAGAGTCGACCAAAGCTTAGCAATCGCGTGCTTACGGCCACTGACCAACGAGGCAATCGATTAAGTTCAAGTATTTTTATTGTTAACTCAAAATGAAAAAAGATAAAACTCAAAAGGTTCTCGCACACAGAACAAGTGAAGATGGTACATACTTTGGAGTTAAAATTGTACTCTCACCCAAAAAAGCATTAGAATACAATAGCAACTTACCTATTATGTGAAAATAACTGTAGATTAAGAACTAAAATTAAAGCATATGCATAGATACGTTCATACACTGTACGCTGACATAGTTCTCATGCAACACGACAAGCAGGCAAATTAATGAGACTTTAATCAAGTCATGAGAAAAGTACATAGGTGGGTACAGTACGTACTACATTCCAATTGGAATTCTATTGCATGCTATTGGTGACTTCCCTTTCTTCAGCACACCCAGGACAACTGTCATGCCTTGTTTCTAGTTTATCGACTATCAAATGGGATGCACTTAAATTATGCTAGTAGGTACTTACTCTATCGTCACGTAGTTGTAAGGCAGCAGCCAATGCTCGCAAGGCTGGTGGCGCGAGGTACGGCGCCCGCGCATACGCGGCCTCCAACGCTGCCGCCTGCGCAGCCGTGAACGGCACCCGAGCGTGCCGGCCTGACCGCCGAGCACGGCCTCCACTGGACACTGCACCTGTCACAAAAACTACCAATCAATTTCATATTGGTTCGACAAGTTTTAAATGTTAAATATTTATTTGAAAATCACGCAACATAGAGGTCTATAATACGATTCTACTCGTAAATCCATTACTTCAAACATAGGTAGTACATCTTATATATAAAATTCTCGTGTCACAATGTTCGTTCCCGTACTCCTCCGAAACGGCTTGACCGATTCTCATGAAATTTTCTGAGCATATTGAGTAGGTCTGAGAATCGGCCAACATCTATTTTTCATACAGCCAGGTCAGCTAGTACTTAATATATAAAGTCATGCCTGTTTCCAATAATTTTGTTGATATTCTAAAATCCAACTCTGTAAGCAGAGGCAATGTTTTTATATCAAACAGTTGGCATTTGGCAACAAACACAAAACTGCTCTTGAAATATAACTAGGTACTCTACGTATCTAAGCACGTCTGAGAATGTAATTCATAATGAAAGATTCAAATTACATAAAATTAAAAAAATAACACATTAGATCGTCAAACACGGAAATCGTCTTATTCCAATTACAGGTAATTTACAATCACGGGGCGGAAATTATTTACTACAATAACAGGAAATCAATATTTCATAATACACTCGTATACCTAGCTATATGAGGTGCTTAGTTAATCACTTTATTACAACACATCGTTAATCCGCTGCGGCTATAAATAGAAATACCGCACAATCACGTGCAAAAGTGATTTACATGTTAATAAAATTCTTACGTGGCAATCGGGGTGGTCTGTAGCGAGTGCAGCACAACCAGTCCGGAACATCTACGTTGTCACTTCTTCTGCTTTCACTACTTAATATCCGCTCAATACTGAAATCAGATCCACACTTTGAACTCGACTGTACCGGCGAAGTATCCATGACGAGCGATCGCTGTATCTGAATACAACTAAATCATTTCTTATCTGCTACCCCTAAATATTACTTACACAATAGGTGGAGCTTAGAAAAACCACGCCCAGGATTTCGGGGCTGGATGGACACCATCGATGTTATCGGTGACCGCGGTCTACGCGGAGCACGCACCACTGATCATACGAGTGTTGTGACGTTAGTTCATTCATACGGCTCGCAAATTGAATGGTGAAGAGATACTGTTTGCACACAAAAGGATAATATTACTTTAAGGGTTTGTGAGAAAATTAATTTGTATTTACATTATATTGCCATTGTTGAAGATAAATCGACGTGTAATATGATATTATAACATAATAGCTTATTAATTTTTCTCATATGTTATGAATGGATCGTATTTCTTTTGATTCCTTATTAGTTGTGGTTATGAGTTTTCGGAATAGTTTCTGAATCCCTGAACGAAAAAACAAAGTACTTAGTCCTTTTCACACCTTCATTTCGACATACTTACAATAGGTTGGTTCTTATGGGCTAATTTACGAAAAAAATGTAAGCCTGTAGAATATTGATTTGGATAAGTTCCATGTTTGCCTGATACCGTGCAAAGAAACTAGTGTTATTAGTCCGCAAGACCTTCACATCCTGACATAACCAAGGAGAAATCCGCAAGTAGCTATTATAACAATTCAGCGAGCGATTCACCATCATTATGATAAAGTGCGTTGACATCCTCAAGGCAAACACGCAACCGCTCAAGTACCACATTATATTATTGTTAAACATTGTATTGATACAGAAACATAATTGCATAATACCAGCAATTACTATCTAACCACTTGTAAATATTACAGAGGGATTTGTCAAAGATTCACCGCACTGATAAAGGACATTGGGCGCAGATGTTTAAACCTATTGTGTATTGAATGTGTAGGGAAAAAACTAACAACTGTTTTATTCTACTGCAGGCAAAATAACTAAAACATTATTTTAAATAAGTTAATCATTATTTTTATTATACAGCATCCACTGATAAATCCACAGAAAATAATTATCGAGTCGTTTTGGCTTAGACCTTAGTTATAGTCACGTGTTGTAAGAATATCTGAATTTGTACACCACCTATGTGTCAAACACACTGGCTTTACGACATAGGTACATTAGGAAAGGCCTATGTCTAGCAGGGGAGTGCAACGGGTTGATGATGGGTCAAACATGGTAATAAACCATCTTGACGATTCGAGTACGATCTGAATTGTGTGAACTGGATTAAATATGTATATACGTTAATATAGATCTGTAGTAAATAACAAAAACTTCTTGAGCTGACACGATTTTTGTTTAAATCTGTGTTAGATCCATCGTTAAAGAATAAAATATATAACGGGCAGATTTAGCATCGCATTCACGTATAGATTCTACCGTTGGATGACATACATGCTTCAACTAGTTGTTGTAAACATTTGGGCTGGCAGAATTCATTATAGGAAGTATTAACTTATTATGTTAAGCGCAAAATCAGAGAAATCTTATAACCATCGACCTTGTAATAATGTTATACTTTAAAACTGTATGTGCATCACAGAGGAATTAATCATGTATGTATTATATTATGCTGTCGAGACAGTTTCAATCGTTCATTGGACTGATGCATACTCCTAGTAAACCGGTACCGGCGCGAAACTGAGGCAATCAAGGCTGCCCGCGGCACAAACCACTGCGCTCGCGCCTCTCACTCGCATTGTGTTCTGATTCTCTATAGCATAAACACATAGTTGCAGTTAGAAATATATAAATAAAAGAATAAATATAAATTTGTGATAAAAATATTAGTTTAAAAATGTCCATTCCTGAGTATTTTGAGCTGGAAGGGGGCGACCGAATGCCACGAATTGGATTTGGCACTTGGCAGGTAAGTTGTGACAAGTTTATGCATATGTTTTGTTTATGTTTGCATCATTTAAACCGGTGCGGTGTACCTATAGTTTTTTGTGCGATCCGTGCTGTATCTACCTATATATTAGACAGCATTACCTACCTGCAGGCTGTCTGGGTGCAGGACCAGAATGTTGGATTATTGTAGCCGTGAATTTTTTGTTTATAAATAACCGGATCGGAAATATTTTGATTAGTGCAGACTGGAACCTACTATATAAGACCTAGTCTTAAGCAGATAGATACTACATAGGTAAACTGCTACGCTTAATCTACAAAATAATCGACTGCATGTTGGTACGCTATTTTTATTTAGATAAACAAACAGAACGTTAAACTTCATAATATAGTAACTGGAAGAAGTTAATTTGAGTGCTCAATACCATTTCCTCTCTCCTTACTATCATTTCCGTGGTGGTCAGTCCTAATTTTGACTTTCTTGGCTTTTTTACGTTTCAGTTTCTTTCGATAGTTTAAATATTTTTTGAAAAGGTTCCACTTGGTCTTATGTAATCGTGTTGACGAGTCGGCTATCAGGCAAGGTATCTCACAGTACTCCTGGAAATACATGTTGTGGGATGCGCAGGAGCACTTGCCGCTGCAGAACGAGATGGTCTCGCTGCCGTCAAAGTCCCCGCTGGAGTGCGACAGGCCCCGCGACGTGGAGGCTCGGCAGGTGTTAGTGTCCTGTGACCACTTCTCTTGGACCACGTGCTCACTGTCGCGACATACGTCCGGAAGCTTTGAAGTCATCACTAAACAGCGTTAGTTCGGGAGACACTGTCGTTGTAGCTTGAAAATTGTGATTACCCATTTGGTGCTATAATTGGTTTACGCATCGTTTTATTAATTTAAACCTACAATTTTGATCACAAATTGTTTGTAAACATTGGTATCTGTAATATTAACCTGTTTGTCAATACTAGAAAGTCAGTTTTGTCAAACTGCGAATGTCACACAACCTTGGTTAATGTCGATACCGGAAAAGGTTGAACAACAAACAAAGAACTAAACGAACATTTAATACTGATTAAGTATTTGTGTTAGTAAGATTAGGAGAGGCCTATGTCCAGCAGTGGACTGAGATAGGCTAATGATGATGATGATGAAGGTTACTAGGTAATGTACTTTTTTTGGCCATATCGCTCAAAGAACCGATAACCGGTGGGGAAGAAAGGTTCTCGAGTGGCGACCACGAACCGGAAGACGCAGCGTAGGCAGGCCTCCCACCAGATGGACCGACGATATCTTCAGAATTGTGAGCAACCGGTGGATGGAATTGGCAAGCTGTCGTTTATTGTGGCGTTCTAGGGGGGAGGCCTTTGTTCAACAGTGGACGTCTTCCGGCTGATGATGATGATGTACTTTTTTTAAATATCATTGTAATTGGTAATGTTATAAATTACTAATTACACTACAAACAATGTTACCTGCAACTAATTATACCAGTTCTCATTAGGAACATTCGCTATTTGATGTAATACCTACCTACTTAAGTACATATCTACTTACATAGAATACTTATTACTTAAGTATGTCTTAAATCGATACAAACTTTTTTATTTTTTCTGTAGATATATTTGATTTTTATTGATCGAATGGATCCTTATTGAATACCTGTCCGTTTCTTAAGCATACCTACTTTTTATGTCTATAAGTAGCTACCTATTCGTGTAGAGTTGAGTTGTTTGATGACCTCTAACGTCGTAAAAAAGTTCGCACATAAAATACTAAAGAGCTTCTATCGTTAGTCCCTTAATTGTCCGTCTAGATAATCACAGGAAGTTGCATAATGCTTCTATGCTTAGCTAAATTACAGTTTATGTTCAATATCATAAGGGTTCTTTTTCTTTAGGCTTCTGATGAGGTCCTGGAAAAGGCCGTGGAGGCAGCTCTCGAGGCTGGTTACCGGCACTTCGACACTGCGCGCGCATACGAGAACGAGCCAGCTCTCGGCCGCGCACTGAACCGCTGGATAGCCGGCGACCCTGGCAGGAGGAAGCAGCTGTTTGTCGTCACTAAACTGCCACCTGGAGGTCAGCAAAAACTCCTTTCCTTTTTGTTATCATATTATATACAGAAAAATATTTTTCCGGCGACAAAATGTTTCTTTTTTCCGACGGAATCGCTTCTGCTTCATTTCGAACATCCTATAATATCTAATCTTCCTTACAATACCTTCACTTCTCCATTGGAACTATTGTTTTCATTAGAAGGTTCATTAGTGAGCTGTCTGAGAAAATAGTATGGGATACGTAAAAAAAACTGTACCTAAGACTACTTAGGTAGTTTTTTTTTCTAAAATATGGGTGTTTAAATTCTAATAGAGAAAGAAGAAAAATCATGGGTGTACAATTGTCTTACCACAGCCACAGCGGTGAAAGGCGAGGCTATGCCCCTAAAATATAACGAATGTTTACAAGACGTTAAGAAACCAATATTTTTTTATTAGTATATAGATAAACTGTGAGTACAATTTATAAAATTAAAAATACCGAGGAGCGTAAATGAGGAATGTGAGGCGTGTGAATAATACAAGAGAAGCATGCCAGTATCGTACCAAATGGAAATCCGTGGGCACTGCCTAACCCTCTGAGTAACAGGCAGCGTCACTTTATGTATGTAAAAACCCGATCGTAAAAAACTAAAAAGAAATATAGTTAGTCCAGAATTATATTAAGTGGTTAAGTAATAACATAGTGACTTTAACAGTCAGGAGCCATTCTTCAGAAGATTTAAGTTTGAGCATGAAGAGGTAACAAACATACAAACTTTCGCCATTATAATATTATGTATAAGTGTGATTTCTATTATACTAGACTGCCTCGTTGGTCTAGTGGTCGGTAAGCGTGACAGCTGAGCAAGACGTCCTGGGTTCGAATTCCTGGTGGGACACGTTTTCCTTTGAGTAATTCATATCAGTAGCAGCACAGAGTCTGCATTTGTGCCCAGCTGATGACAATAGACACTCGCCCCTAATTACATTCGGACCTATAGCATAACTAACATGGGTGTACTACATATATGTGACCCTCTGCCTACCCTTTTGGGGTCTACACGCGATATATTATATTTCATGTTTAATTTCGTTTTACAGGCAACAGGCCAGAGTCGGTCCAAGAGTACTTTGATGCATCACTCAGAGACCTCAACTTAGACTACGTGGACTTGTACCTCATTCACACTCCGTTCGCGTTTGAAAACATCCCCGGGGACCTACATCCTAAGAATCCTGACGGCAGCATGAAGGTCGACCACTCAACCAACCTTCTTGAACTATGGAAGGTAATATACTTACAGAGCAACCTTAGACAACAATAAAAATTACCAACCTAATGACAATGTCAACACATCATGGCCTACTTGAAACTAACAGTCAAAATAAATTTTATGCGTATAATTAAGTCTAAATTAATCCTATAGATATATTTTTTTTCTTGTGAATTTATCAAATTAACAACTTTTAGCATGGGTGTTTCATACACTGATAATTGTATAAGTTGCCCTAAAAAAGAAATTGAAGAGCGAAATATAAGTGAAGTAAACATAAATGCAATCTACCGCAGTGATGAAATATACAAAGAGTGCAGCTACCAGATACCTGCGATCAACTTTTTTAAGACAAGAAAACAGAAGTTATTGACCCAATCTATGGTAGAGTCATTCGATTTGAACAGAGAGCTTCCAAAGAATAAACAAAATTTGTATACGCAATATTACTGGTCCAAGGTTTATCACTCGCCGGTTATAGAAAGGCAATGCAAAGAGAGACCATTCAAACAGACCACATGTCGACACACATTCGATTCTAACTTTGATTGTAAACAATTTGAAAAGATTGAAATAATTTCTAATAAAGCCATACCTAAATCAACTGTGAACGTGGGCACTTCTGTGGCATCCTTCCTTAAATCGAGACAGTCTCTTTCTAAGAAATTTAAGGCTTGGTACAAATTAACTTTCCCAAAGTTGATGTGCCCTTGTTGTACAGGCGGAAGTGACGGAATGGCACCTTACAACAACCAAAGCATGGAAGGGTCATACGAAAGTATTGATTTAAAGGCACGTTCTAACAATGCTCTCCACTCCTTAAACCTCGACGCATCTCTAATGAGCATTATACATTTACATAGGAGCATGAAAATGAAAAGAACACCTAAGCTATATGGAAAGATAGTACGCAATTTACTTTGCAATACATACAAGAATGCAATGTGCCTCATTAGCTCAATTAAATAATTTATTGTAGTATCTAACGAAAAAGGATTTCAGACGTCCAAAAATAGAAAAAAAGTAAAATGACACTCAAAGATTTCATATGTCAAAGTGACATTCTGCGTTTACAGAATAATAAACGAATGGACCAAAATCGGCATTCCATATGCAGTACTGTGATAATGTTTTATTCAAGCCATAGCCAGCAGTCCCAGATTAGTAAGAATTAAAAATGTGGTTTTAATTAATCCTTCAAAATGACTATAATATTTAGTAACTGTCCTCAACGGACAAAATATTCAATATATGATAATATGAATGCCTACTAAGACTACAAAAAATGACGGTAGATCCGTCCAATCCTAACTCCACTACTGACAAAGTAGACCAGGCTAACAGCAACGCAGATCCTAACGTATTACCAAACGCCACTAACAATAACCCAGCACCCAATACAGTAGCTAACTCGGCTAATCGTAACGCCGTCTCCGGGGGAACATCTAACGCAGGTAATCACAACGCCGTCTCCGGGAGATTATCTAACGCGGGTAATCGCAACGCCGTGTCCAGGAGAATAAATAATTCGGCTAATCGCAACACCGTCTCCAGCAGAATAAATAATTCGGCTAATCGTAATGCCGTCTCCAACAGAATACCTAACTCGGCGAATCGTAACGCCGTCTCTAACAGAGTAGCTAACTCGGCGAATAGAAACGCTGCGACTAAGAGAGCAGTCAACTCTGCCAAACAAAATCCAGCTGCAAACCGAGCCGTTAGTTCGTACACTAAACAAAAGAAATCTGCTATCATTAAAGAAAAACTTAAATACTACTGTGAAAGTATATTTTGCTGTAAATGGTGTATAAACAAATGTAAACGTCATAAAAAAGGTGGTCGGCACCATAATACTAGGCGACGCTCTTCAGGAGGAAGACGTTCCACGGATCGCGGAAGACGGAGATCAAGTCATAAGACACTGTATAAGCACTCGAGCCACCGGATAGATATAAATACATCCGATACAGATGGCAACGATTATGAAACGAAGATATACTACTGCAATGTGACGTCAAATTTCGAACCAAAATATCAAAAATATGCTCCTGTGATGAATTCAGAAGACCTTGCAGGTCTTATTAAAGTAGGAAAACCTCAGCCATCGTTGCAATGCATTTATTTACATGAAGACCGTCAACAACAATCCATGGACAGCGATTACTACAAAGTGTTCGGGACAACCAATAATAATTATACTAACAATACCCGCACATTTGGGCAATGCTATGCTGCTCCTTTAAATAATATAACGTCGAGCACATCAAAAAATATTAGATATAATTTTTTATCACTGTTTTTCTGCTGTTCAAGTAAAAAGCAAAAAAAAGTCGCAGAAAATGCTAAACAAAAAAGAGAAAAAAGAATGTCACGAGCCGCTCCAGTTCGGTTTGGTGAACCTACGGCAGTTGCGCAGGCAGACATACATATTATAAATCCATTTAACCGCAATACGTTCGACTTCGGTTGTCAATACAGCCTGAAATCAAATCACAGCCTTGAAATAACCTCACAAATACTGACAACATCCGACTCGCAGCCCTCATCAACAGAAAGCACTTGCAGCGCCAAGTGGCGCAGTGATATAAGTGGTTTACAAAATACGAAACAAGTTAGTATTCTACAAGTGATGATGTACTCTATCGCTAGGAAATTTAAAGATAAAGTTTCTAAACCACCTCCAAGAAACAGAAAAAATAATGTGATAGTACTCCGCTTGCCTAAAAAATTCAGCAATACTTCAACAATAAGGACCACTCACACTCCCTCGAGGTTTGAAAAGCCTGTTATAATAAGAGATGAGGCTTCGCATCACCGAACCAGTATGACACGAGTCGTCGACGTTTCGCGGAGTAAAATATGGGGGCCGGGAGAAGTTCTTCTTAAAAATCCGTAACAAAAAGACGTAAGCCTGTCCGTAAAGTGTTTCAGATTATTTCTTTCTAACCAAGTTGTGATATAATGTTATTTTTGGTTGCAGACATTACTAAAATTGAAGGAGTCTGGGCGTGTTCGCCACGTCGGAGTATCGAACCTGAACGCGGAGCAGTTGTCCCGCGTGTGCGGCGTGGCGAAGCCTGCGTGTCTGCAGGTGGAAGTGCATGCGCTGTGCCAGCAGCCGGGGCTGGCCGCGGCTGCTAAAAAACTAGGCGTGCCCATCGTCGCATACTCGCCGCTTGGGTCAAAAGCACTAGCTGACTCTTTATCAGCTAAAACAGGGTAAATTAACAACATTATATGTTTTAAAATAAACTTGTAAACCTAGATAATTTTAGTTTATGCGGAAATATAACAAACACTCAACAAATTGGAGATTTTGGCTACTATTACTATATACCTATTACTTTACGTTACTTGATTAATATTAATTATTAAAATATATGTTTTCTTATATTAAAGACGCGAGTATCCCGACTTGCTACAGTTGCCGGTGGTAACGCGTATTGCGCAGGCGCATGGCCGCACTCCCGCGCAGATCCTACTACGTCACACGCTCCAGCGGGGCTTGGCCGCTATCCCTAAAAGCACGAACGCTGCCCGCATTAAACAGGTATGCATTTTAAAAATTAAAGTTCTTTTGTATTGGGGATACCCTCATTTAGAATGAGAATGTCATTAACTTCGTTCACCCGAAAACGAAAGGCGAATATGTCAGGGCTTTTACTGGGAAAAACTAGCAAGTCCACGAAGTCTTACGAAACTTTTTATGTCAGGGGAAGCTCAACATAGAGGTATATGTTTCCTCTATACTGCAATCTCATTTAACGTAATTTATACAATCTTGGGCCACTCGTTACCCACAACTATTCACAAACTAACTAATCTGGTATGTAAAATTGTAAACACCGCAACTAAAAAGACTATAATGCATTCATCCGTTCACAGAATATCTCACTGTGGGACTTCGTGCTGAGTGAAACAGAAATGAGCGAGCTGGCCGCACTGGACCGAGGCGAGAACGGACGCATCTGCGACTTCACCTTCTTCTCCGGTGTAGAAAAACATCCAGAATTCCCTTTTAAGAAATAAACTTATATTTTTAATTGTATTTAAATCATATTATTAATAATCTTTAAAAAATGGACAAATATGTTTAAGATTGTTTCATTTGGTACAAAAAATTAGGTCTTATCCATATTATGGATGTTTGGATAAACCTCTACAAACTTTACCGATAAATGTATAGGTGAGGTAAAGTAGGCGTAACTCACCAATACAATGTATACCATAGTTTACCTTATAGACCATTGGAGTATTGTAGGTGCAGAATATTTACGTAGGTACGTATTTTCTGCAGCCCTATCGCACATATTAACAAATACACACATACTACCAATGTTCTAACAAATAAGACTGGTAATAGTGGTAGTGCTGACTGCAATATGTAGGTACACAGATTCCTATATAAGTAATAAGAAAGTTCTGAGAGAGAGTTTAATGAAATCTTGGGTTATTAAGTCATCATCATCATCAGCCGGAAGACGTCCACTGTTGAATAAATAATAATAGTTAAGTTTATTCTCTCACTACAATACACATTACATTACATTAAAGCATCATATTAAAAGGTACCGAAGAGCGTGTATGAGGAAAAAGAAGTATGCCAGGATCGTAGCAAATGGAAATGCGTGGTCTCTGCCTACCTCAGGGAAACTGGCGTGACTTTATGTATGTAAAAGATACAGTAATTATATTGTGGGAGACTGGTGCCTAAGCTAGGCTTCAAGGGCCTATATTTCAGGTAAACAAAGGTTTTTAAGTACCTATAATTATTATTGTAATTGATATTCTTAAAATTTGTATGTGCAAATTGTTCTTGTTATGCAAAACTTGTTGAATAGTGTAACTGGTTAAACTATTCAAAAAAAATATATAGCGGACATCAAGCATTTAAAGTATTATAAAATAAAATAACGAAATATGGTAAGATCAAAAGGTAGGTATTTCTTGTTATCATGTAAATCCGATGTAACATTATGCAGTGGTGAACTTTGGAAGCGATTAACATTCACTACCTGCATATACATATATCGTGAGGGTTTAAGCACCTACCGATGTGACCCTTTTTAGTTAGCATTCTATAATTTATTATTCGTTTACATAAGCAGTCAATCATATCTCACGCAGACATTATGTGTCTATGTATCTATGTACCTAATAACAAGTTTTGGAACGGGAGCTTGAATATTTTCGTTAAAAAAAAACAATGTTCGTCGTCTCCGAATAACTTAAATTATCGAGCATACAATTGTCATAATATTGTCACGTCTACACTTTTATTTCTAAAAAGTGAGCTAGTATATTATTCTTTATATACCTTGTTTTTCCATATCATTGTGGTATGGAAAATCTTAAGTATTCATTTCTTAAAGATGGACAGATATGACATCGAGCCAGGATAAGGCAAACTCATGAGCGGGGAGACTGGCAGAAAAACAAGGGGCCAGCAGTGAGTGCAGTCGGCCTGTGACTGACTGACGCTACTAATTATGAGGTTAAACTGACTGCCACTAAGTATTATAACTCTAAACAATTCGGAAACCAGAGCGGAGGAGTCGCCAAAACTGTTACATTATTATTTAGTGATAGCATTTTCCCCAAGATGAAACTTGTGTAAAAAAAATTGCAGTTGAAACCAAGTGTGCAAAGTAGTATGTATAATTGTATATACAGTTTCAGCTGCAAATAAAATAGAACTATTCAGCTGAGTAATGAGTACAATATACAGGATGTTTCAAAAATATCGTTATGAGTCTGTTGGATCAAAAAAAAACCTAATATCACTTCGGTACCGGAACCCTAAAATAAACTCTTAATTCATAAACGAGGAACATACCGGCATTAACTAAACTCCGTATTAGGTCTTTAGATATCTCTTTTCTTTGATATGCAAACAATGGTAACGGTATGATTTTGTCCATAGTCTAAATTGATATTTTTTTATGAATAATGCTGGTGTCTCGTATACTACAACCTATACACCAATAATACATTTTCACCTACACACCACCTCCACCGGCAGTCAGTCTGGTACCACGTGCTATCAGACTGAGTGACGGCATCTCACGACTGAGCTGGCATTTTCCGCACTTAGCCACTTTAATGGGCCATTGTGCATGACAAGGTGTTAACGTAAGACCTAATAGGAACTACTTGTTATTTAAAATCTAGAGTTTTAAGTTACCCCATAGATTTAGTAGGTCCTTGCATACTTAGTCTGAGACTCACCCCACTCAGCCTACACTTTTGACATAGGCACACGAGACAAATAAAAAAAATATCGTGAACCTAGCTACATAATTTACACTACAAAAAAACGGATCATAGAGGAAAAACATGTCAATTTAGTAGGTAAATTATCTCTAACTCGAAACTCAAAGTTGCCCTTAGAATACAGATAGAATATTGCGAAGCTACACTCTACATTATGCAACCATTACCCGACCCACACAACCATGGAATAATTATATATCAATGGGTTTGTATAATCCGCAGTTAACAATTATATGTGCCTAGCTTTTGCCCGCGGCTTCGCCCGAGTTATGTAGCCTATGTCCTTTTTTGCCAAATTACATCAAAATCCGTCCAGGGGCTTACAGCCAGACAAACAGTTACTTTCACATTTATAATATTAGTATGGATTTCTGATGGACATCTTACAAACTAACTTTTAGCGCACACTGTATATAGTTAAATGACAATAGGTTCAAAAGGGTCTACATTGTACTCATTGAATGTAATAATATGAAGGCTCTAAGTGAAAATCATTGTAAGCAGGGATCCTGCAAAGTAATATGACAAGCTGAAATGTTATGTGCTGGGGCAAGCGCGTGTGGTTGGAGGGCTGTGCCGCGTGCTATGGAATAACTGACGATACATCCACATTATGGCGGTTATTCTAAGGGGCGCGATGAACTTATACTACTATTTAAATGAAGAAATTGCAGGTACAGATACATTATAATTTGTTATGTAAAAGTTCTTACGTAACGATAACGCTTTATTTCCAAGATCCTAGATCTCAAGAATGGTTTCTGATTGCCTCGCCGTGGCCTGGCCTGGGCATCATGTGCCTGTACTTAGTGAGTGTGTTCCGGTGGCTACCCGCCTATATGAGCCAGCGACCAGCCTACGACCTGCGGGGTGTTATAGCAGCTTTTGATGTCATACAAATAGTTAGCTGTACATTCATCGCCTACAAAGTGAGTACACAAATTCGTATCGTCTTAGAATAGGCATTGTATCTCAAAGCCATGGTTGTTAACGCGACTCCTGAAGTCCAGTTTTGATTCCGGTGTAGAGTCTTGAGGATTATTGATTAGATATGTCATTTTTAGTAGTAGTAGTAGCAGCATTCGCGCCCTGCCACCATTAAATCAACTTACTAACCTAACCTAAAATTTTCAGAGTCTTACCCTAGGATGGCTGAATCATTACTCACTGATATGCCAGGGAGCCGACGACGGACCTCATAGCGAGGAATACGCGTGGAACGTATGCTACGGATATTTCATCATGAAACTCATTGATCTTCTAGACACGGTATTTATACATCTTATCTTTGTACTCATTTTAAAATTATGAAAGCTGGGTTTATTAATTCCCATGTAATTATATAATGCCAAAGTAATAAAAATCTTAGATCTCAAACATACCATTAATTGAGGAACAATTTCGGGGCCATTAATTTATTACGTAGGTTAATTTAGGGGGGAGGGGGTCGACTATGTCTAATTTTTCGTACAAGGGGGTGGGAGGGCGTCCTGATAGTTCTTACATAAGATCACAAAAATGCGCAGTAAAACCTAAATTACCTGTTTGCAAAACTAAAATCAATTGTTATGTATTAATTACTACAGGGGGGAGGGTCACCATATTCTTATTTTTTTTATATAAAAAGGGACGGGGTCAAAAGCTAGCAAAAATAGGCTTACGTTATTAATGAATAGCCCCTTGAGGAATAATAAAATCTTTAAGCAACTCAACTATGTTGCTGACTGTATCTAGGTACCTACAAATTACGAAAACTCCAATAATATTTTCCTGTCCCAAAGGTGTTCTTCGTCTTAAGAAAAAAGCAGAACCAAGTAACATTTCTACATGTTTACCACCACTTCGGAATGGTAGCTGTGGCCTGGGGAATGGTCAAATGGGTGCCAGGTAATGAATATATTATGGTGACTTTATCTCATAAGTGTTACCCTATAATAGGATTTTACTTTCTCTTTTACATAAATTAAATAGATATATATCACATACTAACCCAAACTTGTAACAAATAAATTATTAAGTGCAGAAATCACATTCACAGGTAAAGTAAACCGCTCAACTAACTCAACACACCAATAGGCCCTATTTAGGCCACTGAACCAATTGGACGGAATAAAGTATCCATTGTCCTTACCAAGTCAATATTTACAGCATTTTTCAGAGAACAGGTGGAGAGCGTTTAACAGCGAACCTTGACGGCATGTAGCATCTAAGTGTGGAATTGATGATAGCTCTGTTCCACAGGTGGTCACGTGACGATGTTGGTGACGTTGAACTCAATGGTCCACGTCGTAATGTACGCATATTATTTGCTGACGGCATGGGACGAGTCCTACAAGAAATCAGTTTGGTGGAAGAAGCATGTGACACAAGTGCAAATCGTGAGTGCTCCTTACCCTACCCAAGTGGAACATGCGGCTTTGGTTGAAGAATTAAACACAGATTTTACTCTTCCATCAAGTCTAGTAGGTACTGGTAAACAGCTGTATTCCACCCAGACTTCGGACATACATCTGTGGTTAACCAGTTTTATATGCTGTACGGGAATCCAAACCCACAGCCCTTAACGCAGCAATCCAACCGCTTAGTTGGTGCGCCAAGCGGTCCCCTGAATTAGGCAAGGGTTAAACTAATTCCTAAGTGTTTCTCCAGGTCCAGTTCTCCCTCTTACTGGTGCACTTCGTGGCGCTAGCGACCGCCCGGGAGTGCGCCTTCCCGCGCGAGCCCGCCTACATCCTCATACCACAGAACCTGTTCATGGTCATACTCTTCTCGGATTTCTACTACCGAACCTATATCAAGACTAAGAAAGTGTAGTTTTTATTATAAACTAATATATTTATATTAAACCTATACCTTATACATAAAGCGAATTTATATTGTATACTAATTTTCTATTAAATATCTCTAGTGTCGAAATGTCTCTTTTGCTTCCCGGTAACTATTTTATAGGTTCTATAGGACACGAGTGGTAACGGCACACAATTTACTAAACCAAAGAAAGCAGTCGACGTCGTTGTAAAGTAAACGCTAAAAATTATAAAAATAAACCAATAGGAGATACCAATAAAATACAATTACATTTCAAAAATAAACATATTTATTTCCATGAAATATTTCCTTCAATTGTAGAATTTTATCCAATACAATCAATATCACAATACAATACAGTCCTTAAAATGTGTTATAAAGTCCTCATAATACGAACATGATGGCGATTATCTACACGTTATTGTAACTTAATCATTAGTACACATACAAGAGTATCTAAATGATCGCCATCTGTGTATCATACAATAAACTGTGATGAAACCTAATACCTACTATATAAAATTATATATTATTATCAATACTTTTATTCTTAAAATATTAAAAGTAATCATCGTCATCAGCCGGAAGAAATACTTGGCCATTATTTAAAGAAAATATTATTTTTCGAAATTTAATTATTATTCACACTCACAATAAGGTACAAAGGTCCTTGCATTTTATTTATGCGCATCCTGCACATGCACACAGCACAGTCATTATTATATAATTTATGGGAAACAAACGACCTAATTGTCATATACTTAAAACTCAAAATTGAATGAAGCAGTTAGTTATAAAAAATAAAACTCTTTACCCGGCTAGCAGTTTAATTAAAATGTGTACATTAGAATTTCATTAAAATATTTTGAATTACGGCAAATCTTGATACTTTTTGTTTAAGTAATAATTCATAATCGTCATTCTTCATGCATCGATGAAGTGTTATCGGTGTGGCTCTGTATCGAATACAATTAGATTAGTTACGGTCGCGAATATATGTTAGGCCATTTTATCTTAGGTATCGTTGAACGCTTCTCAAGTTTTTACACCAATTCATAATCATATTATGGTATTTTATAAATCTATGGATGACAATAGGCTCGCCGCCACGAAATGTGGTGTAGCAAAGAAGTACACTTCTGTCTGCCCCTTTGGATATTATAGAAGGGATTATAAATACATACATATCTGGACCTACAAATATTTTTATTAAAAGTTCTTTTAAAACGAGCTACATTTTAAAAGTCAACCATAAATAGATCTTTCTGTACCTGCGCAACTTTGTGCATCTGAATACAGGTCAAAAATCTTAAGACCAACATAATATTATTGCTTTTTTGTTTCCGAATTAAATTAATTTAGATTGTATTTGTAACTTCTACCTGCATATTACAGATGACAGCTTACAACAATTTAAGTATATATAAAATATAGTAGGTATAAATCTTGTTTAAAACAATATGTACTACTTATTCCTATCATCATCATAAACCGGCAGACGTCCACTGTTGAATAAAAGACTTAACCCTTAGAACGCCACAATTAACTATGTAACTGAGAAATAAAATAAATAAGCACTAGAACATCAAAAAAATTATTACATAATTATGTATTTCAAAAATCATAAATATATCCCTATTATTGATCTATTTCACTACAAATTAACTATACTATTCAAGGCAGTTTTTGAAGCACTGAGTTGGTATCTAAAAGTTAGCTAAAGACTAGAATAATTACTGGCAGTATTTAGATAGTATGGTTTGCTGCATAGTATTTTTTAACTCAAGCTAACTCAGGCGAGCAAATAAATTCTGCTTTACGAGATCAATGACATTGGCTTCGCTGTAAGCATCGATCACCGCTTTAGTCAAACAAAGCGCGGTTGTGGAGCCGTCTATCTCGTCGTCGCACAGTGGCCGGTCCTTATTCGCGTAATCTACGAGATTCTGTTTTACTAACTTAACCAATTCCTCACTGGTTGCACTGGGAGGTACTTCCAGATTGTTCGCCTTATTTTCAATCAAAGTTTTGAAGTCGTATTCTCCTGCAGCAGTGGATGCTGGCTCGTCCTCGCACGTTCGCTGTCGCTTGGCGCGTCGTAACTTACGCCTGTTGTCTAAATACGCGTTTGCCACTGTCTCTAATTGCAAAAATAGCACTGACAAAGGCGTATCAGCTATGTCATCCTGAAAATGTATATCTGTTTAAAATGTGTTTACGATATGCGACGCGCAGGCCGCCGAGATATTTTTCTGGGATTCAATGTCGTTGAAAGTCGGCACATTCATTATCGCATGCAACATATCATCATTTGAGATTGATGTCTTAACATTGTACGTGGTATGTTATAATAATCCTAAGAATGATAGGCTGTCATCACATAACTGAGCAACATCACAGAATATCCTTCAACCATTATAAGAAGTAATTAAATAAATTCCTTTTAGTTTAAGTCACAGCATGATGTCACTGTTACCTGATTCACTGAGGATGAGGCTAATATTAAATATTAACACACAAAGAGGTCAAGAGTATAATATAATCATGTATACACAGTATAGAATATAAACAACATTCTGAGCCACTTAAATTTGGCCAACTTCCATATGTTCTCCAAACCCGTATTATAAATGCATCAGTATTTTTCGGACTGTGTATTTACAGCGAATCCCCTTGATCCCGATTTTAAACCTGACCAACTCAAACATACGGAAGGGGGCTCCTGTTAATGCTTTCTGTGATCAGTCTGACAAAAGTAGTATGTGAGATACTGATTATTAACTTAATAAGACAATAACATTTTTATCTGATAGAGTCTGCTTTTTTTCAATTTATAAGACCGCCCATTGTACATTATCCTTATATTACTGTACTTATGTTTATTTTTGGTGTACAATAAAGAGAAATCTATCTATCTATAATTATAACTATGGAAAGTTAAGATTTAATTGACTACTGTTGGTTTGCAGTGGCGATTCGGAAACATCGAGACAAGTCAAGTCAAGTATAATGTCTAATATATAATTATGTATGTGTATAATGTATTAGGTGCTTGTTATATGAAATGCAGAATGATTTTTTTTACTGTGTGTTTAAGATAAATTTTAGTGACTTACTTCATTTGGATTTACAATCAATTTAGCAGTTTCCTGTGGGAGATCCTTACATATTTGTGCAACAAATATTTTGATTAGAGCCTCAGATACTCTTGTTGATCCATCTTTTTCCTGTAAACAACATTTAAACTTGTTATATTATGTTCATATTCTCCAGTACTGTCTCACAAGAAGTTTCATAATTTCATTTTGCATTGTTCAGTGTTCATTCTATTCAAAAACAATAATTAAAGTGTTAAATATATAAAATAGATCAATCGAAATGGCACAAATAGATTAGTACATCACAGTTCACATTCAGATTCAGGAATATTATAATAGACATCCCCTAATGGTGTCTTGAAAAAATGGGCTTTAAATACTCCACATACATGAGGCAACCAGACATTAAGAGCAATATTCAATGGGTCCACATTCTGCACATAATGCCACCATCCCCGAGGGACAAGAAGAGCATCTCCAGCCGATAGCTCCACCACCCGACCTCCCGTCAAACCTAGAACAATGCAATAAACAACCATATTATACCCTCAGAAGATGCCCAGCATCACTACCGGAGGCTTGTAGCAACCTGAAAAGGCTGCTCGCCTTCTGGGATGATCTGGGATGGCTGGAATAAAAGGAAAACCCTTCACGCACAATGGCCCACTAAAGAGGCTAAGTGCGGAAAATGCCCAGCAATACCATACCATACCATACCCTCAGAAATTGGTCCTGGCACCAGTTCTGCTACAAAACTGTTTTTTGCTTATCATAATTATGTAGAAAAATATTTAAAGTGAAACACCACATACACCTGTTTATCTGTTGTGATTACAATATTGCAACTTTTTTAATAGAAATAAATAATAGTTATTAATATATCTAATCTATAGTCTAATAATAATATCACACAAAGTTCTCTATAGAAATCCATAAAATTTAATTTAAAATTAGTTCTGACTAAAGATAAATTGTGTATTTAAATATATTTTTAGTAGACTTATAACTCGGTTATTACTTACCATTGAAAACATCTAGATTATTAGGACAGTAGAAATTAAGTTCACTGTACACACTAGATTCTTCATAAGGCACCCTTGTGGGCTTTAGGCCCCCTGTTTCAGGAGGGAATAATACCCAACGTTTTCTACAAACAAAACATACTTTTAGTGTGATAAGCATGCAAAAATGTTTGGCTTCTATAATAATGATAATATGAGACTAACTATAATTTCCTTTGCAGAACAAAATCCTCTTCTTATACATAAATTAAACTTATATAAACCACACTATTGTGAAAATAAAATAATCAGTACATTAAATTTAAATAGCAATGGGAACTTAAATTTTTTGAGTTTAGATATTCATTCTATAATTATATTACATATAATATAGACTATTAGACTATATAATATAAAGCTAATTTTTAAAGCCAATGAAAAATTAAAAAAAACTCACTTGCCATACAATTGAGTCACAATATTGACCCCATATGTATCTTTATGTGCAGGTGTGTGGGCACCACTACTGCCTACCCACAGTGTTGCATCTGTAGCACCCTTGTCTGAGAAGCCAAACTGTTGCCACTTTACACCCTAGAATGTATAACCAGCCTGAATAGATACAGCTGTTAGTAGCAAAATAATAAACAAAAAAATTGTATAAAAGTAATACCTTATAAAACTCATCATCTCCATTAAACCACTGATAAAGATATTTATAATCAAAGTACATCCACTCATCGCTTATTGCTGACCTGTCCACAAATTGTTTAAAGGTCATGGACTTAACCATACACCTTCTTTCCCAGCAAGGTTCATCAGATAAAAAATCTTTTTTCAAACATCGAAAAGGAATTTCTTTTTCCCCAAATACTGAGCACCATTTTTCTACAGTCCATTGGCATATTGGCCAATTTTGCACAAAACCACGAAATACCAGAGGAACACTAGAATTAGCTATTAGATTGCGGACTACGTCTTCGTTTAATGAAGACATTTAGAAGTAATTACTTATGAACTACATAAAAATAATTCCAAGAATTCGGGTGTTATTTTCCACAACTTGTTCTTTTAAACTGCTACACGGAATAAGCGTTGTTTTGACCGATATTCCGACAATATTCCGAGGTAAAAAGTTTCGTTGGGTACGAATAAGTGGACCTATTATTTCTAACACTGTACAATGTTATCAAGAACTATATCTGTATTAGTTTTGTCTTTCTGTAATATTAAAATAATATTTTGCGACAAAAAATACCGAGTGAAATGTACGATACAAATGTATGAGCTCGAATCGAATCACAGTTCACAACTTCACACATTTGAAGAGTAAAATAAACAATAACACTCGGAATCAGAAAACGCGACATTGACATTAGAATTTGACAGTTTTACTTCTTCTATCTTTTTGTTAGGCTTTGACACGTGACACTTTATCATCTCAGGTCCGCTCAACAATTTTTGTTGCTCTCAGAGCACACATCATCAAAGCAAAGCAGTAACTCGAGGATTATCCAGAGAGTAACATATGGTTACATGAATATACTTTTAGTTTTGGTTAGATGCAGAGGTCATAGGTTTTCCAGGTATGCTATTTCGAAAAGGTTTGACTTTACTTACACATCATCATCATTATTCATCATCATCATGGACTGGAAGACGTCCACTATTGAACAAAGAACTGCCATATAAAACCATTAAAAAAGTATTAGCATAATACATGGTATTAGTTTACAAAGAATTTTTTATTTATTGCACCTCTAGTAGAGTATCGGTTTATTTTTTAGGTTTCTGTATTATCTGTGGACTATTATGACAACACTTGACAATTTTACAATGACAGCATGGGTGATATGATATATGTGTACCTATAAGTTTAGTTTTATTTATATTGAAAATAATATAATCTAAGTGTATATATATATCACAACTTACTTAAAATGTAGAAGAGTAAGTGATAAACTTCATTGTGTGCATTGTTAAAAAATAGTGAGACAACTTATTCCTTAAAATGGTTGAACAAGAAGTCGTATCATCGTTTTTCGCTAAGAACAATCTAAAGGATTTTAGATCGGATAACTTGTGTGAAGACTTTTTTCATTTAGTGGACGAATTAAATCTCTCCCTCGAACAGTTTAAACTTCCTCAGAAAGTACATTGTGTTTATAATCCTACTATCTACGCTAGACATACATTCGAAATGTATATTCGTAAATATTGCAACACAAAAAAACCTATAATGTTCTTTGGCATGAACCCGGGACCATGGGGAATGTCTCAGTCCGGAGTAAGAACACTAAACTATCTTATTTTAAGGAATTGACTCCAATAACTGTCTTAAAAGTACTAAACATGGTTAGGCAATACTGAAATAATCCAGAAAAATGTATATGTATAATATAATAGTATTCTAACTAATGGTATTCTAACTCATCAGGTTCCATTTGGTGAAATAAGCTCAATAAGAGATTGGTTGGGCATAAGTGGTCCTGTGGAGAAACCTCCTTATGAAATTCCTGCCCGCCCTGTTATGGGCTTTGAATGCACCAAAACTGAAGTAAGTAATGCAACAAAAAAATTGAAAACTTCATTTCAGTCAGTGCTAAAATTGTTATTTTTATCAATGTATGTCTGAAAAAAGCATTATAAATGTAAAGTATTATTAAGTTGTTGTTGAGTGAATTCTAAGGTGAATTCATACAAACTATTGTGTTTAATATTATTAGGATAGTTAGGGAAGCAGTCACCCTCCAGTGGAGCAGTAATCCTGTGATAACAAAAAAAATAGCTGTGTGACATTTTACCTAATTAGGTATTTAGCACATGTATATTATAAATATATATATATATATATAAAAACTTATCATTGTATAACATAATATATCATAATTATTTATTGATTAATTCAATTCTAGGTCAGCGGTAAAAGATTTTGGGGTTTGTTTAAAAGTCTATGTGGAACACCCGAAAAATTCTTTGAGTCTAGTTTTGTTTACAATTACCTGCCCCAACAGTGGATGACTAAATCAGGAAGCAATCTGACACCACAAGATTTCAAAGTAAGAATAAAACTTGAAAATATTGACTTAATCAATGTGAGATTATATAAAAAAGGAGAAAAATAGAATATAAAAGTTTTATTATTTATGGTAGGTTGTATGCATTGTTTGTTTACATGTTAAAGAGTTAAGGTAGATTATTTTTATATTTACTCACCTAGCAGATGTTAGCCAATTTTGCTTAGCATTAAGCATACTATATGCATTCCCTACAGACAACAACATAGTTATTTAAATTATATGTTCAATCATTTACAGGTAAGTGAAGTTCGAGACTTGTACAGTATTTGTGACCCAATATTCAGCAAAGTTTTAGAACTGTATGAAGTTGAAACAATTGTTGCAATAGGAAAATTCTGTGAAACCAGAGCTAAAGAAACATTAAAACGACATCCTTCCTCAAGATCTATCCAGGTATGTGTAGGCAAAGAATATGAGTTATGAACATGCAGAAAAAATAATTTAAAAATTATATTAATCAATATTTTTGTCTGCAGATTTTATATTTACCACATCCAAGTCCTCGGGCAGTGAATAATAATAATTGGAATGAAACAGCAACTGAGTGTCTAAAGAAATTTAACTTACTGCAATATTATCAATAACAGACCTCATTGAATTATTTGTAACTTTAGTGTTCTGTAACATTCCAACCAAAATGGTGGATTTTATGAAAAGAGCTCTTGAGTTGGCATCAGAAGCTCTATCAGCTCAGGAAGTACCAGTTGGCTGTGTTTTTACTATAAACTCAAATATCATTGCTGAATCTAGAAATAGTGTAAATGCTACACATAATCCAACAAGGCATGCAGAAATTAACTGTATTGATTTTGTCTTAGAATACTGCAAAGCTAATCATATTGATTACAAATTGTATTTTAAAAATATAACAGTTTATGTCACAGTGGAACCTTGTATAATGTGTGCAGCTGCACTTAGTAATTTATGTGTAAAAGAAGTCAAATATGGTTGTGCCAATGACAGATTTGGTGGCAAGACAGTGTTAGATATAAGTGATTTTTATGAGTTTAATTATCATTTGACTGGCAATTTAATGGCTAGTGAAGCTATGGCTTTACTAAAACAATTTTATAAAGGAGCTAATCCCAATGCTCCAGAATCTAAGGCCAAAAAAGAGAAAACATAAATTTGGCAAATTGAAACTACCTATTAATTGTAAATGTACATTTCTGCATCTGCTGATCATCGTCGGAAAGACTCATGCAAAATGTGGCAAAAGAAAAAATAATCACACCTGTATACCTTAGCGAGGTAGTCGTCAAGTCTAATTATTCATCCAGTAGTGTCATAAAAAAAGACATTCTGTCTTTCTCAATAAGTCATAACATAGTAACTATAATATTGTATTACAAATTATAACATTAAAAAGTTATAAGAAAACAGATCATTTTGTGTTAATTTTAAAATATAATATCCTATATAGTAACTAACCTGAAGGTGCATATATCATTATAAGTTAATTTTAGAAATGTAGTATTTCAACTCAATCTGATCAGCTGACACAGTGGATAATATTCAAACTGATGTGCTAACGTGTGTATGGATTTAATCCCCACATGGAATAATGATTTCTAACCTGCTGTTATTAGCCCTGGGCATTTATTTGTGATATTTAAATTGTTTGGCAAGTTGTCGTTTATTGTAGCGTTCTAAGGGGAAGTCCTTTGTTCAAGAGTGGATGTCTTCCGGTTAATGATGATGATTTAAATTGTAAAATGTGTCATGATACTGGAAAATCTCCTGAGTGTGGGATATAATAGTGAATGAAACCACTTAATATGTTTGATATTTTGCAATAAAACCTCAATTTTAATACAAACTTTACATACTTTTGTCGTTTTTAATATTTTACCGGATAGAATTATTAAACAGCTACTAAGTATATATGTATTGGTGGAGATGCCTGTTTTCATTGTATATAATAATATTTATTGTATTCATACAAAGGTATAGTTAAACTACTCAAAAGTATATAATTATGTCCTTATTATAAATAATATACATTTTCTTAATTACATACCTACGCTTGTTCTACTACCCATCTTCACTTAAAATGTAAAGATCAGGAAGATGTAGCATGTAGAAATCTATGATTTCTATCAACCCTTCTTTAAAAAAGAGTTGAAATATTTGCTACTCCTAGAAAATAATATGTTTGCCAAATAATCAATTTCTAAGTCCATACAGTGGAATATGTATTATGAAAATAATGTAGCTTATTATAATCATTTCATAGTTAGCAATAGGAATGTAAAAGGTAAATAACATACATAACATTATAAAATGTCTGACTTATTACTGTATTTAATGATGCAGAACATAATTAGGTACATTCCCGTTTACATATAATTCTAACAATATCTCTACAAGTACTTACTTGACACAATTGGGTTCATACATAATAAAAAAGAACACATTTTCATAACAAGATCATAGGCAACCATAAGATAATATAAGTAATAAGAATTCAAAATAAATTACCATACACAATACACTAAAACATTTTTACTTAGATCTAGCTTACATCATGTCCCACTGTATAAACATAAAAGTGAGATCTATTTGGAAAAAACATTTTATTACATTAATAAATCACTACCAATAAAATATCCACAAGGACATCACAGAAAAATTTCACTAAATCTAGAATATTATGATCTCACATTTACATTTCCACAATGATGAGGAAAATAATGTTTGAGGCATTGGTACAGAGAGTGCTAAACTTATATGCAAATAATTAAATGCATGTTATGTAAAATCCACACATTCCCACCATCAAATTTAAGTGTCCAATCCACTGTAACAGGCAAAGCAGGATAAAGATACTTAAATACTGTTCAACAATTTTTACAGAACATAACTAGTTATCACCTAAGAATACTAATAATTATTATAATTGACAATCTTAGTCATTAGAATTATGACAGCCATTAACCATTGGGTATATAGCTTCTGAACCCTCAGTCTCTTCATTTTGGCCATTAACATGAACATGATTTTCGATAGATAAGTTACTACAGTCTTCAGCAACTGGATTATCTGCAGGACTTGCACTGCGGCTACAAGAGCTGTCACTATCGGATGTTGACGAACTATCACTTTCCGAATCTGCACTTGACGAGTCCTGGGAACGTTGACGTAAATGTTCATTTTCAAGTCGTAACTTTTCATTGTCCAGCTGCAGTGATAGTATCTGCTCCTCTTGTTCTTTCATTCGCTGCGTTAACTCACTAAAAGACTGTTCGTCCACAGCACTGGATCCTATGGAAGTTCCTGAAGTGTCTCTATCAGTTACCATGCTGTCTCTATCAGTGATTGAAGCATCTTTATCTGTTTGTGTAACGTCTTTATCGTCTTCTACACACTTGGCTTTAGAACGTTCTGTCCTTTTTACAAGATTATCATATTTAGCTTCCAATAGTAAATACTCCTGGATAAGGTCATCTTTAGTCATATTCGACAATCGTTCACTTTGGGCGTCTTCATAAACACTTGAGAACTCCTTTGTTAAATATTCCTCTTCATCTTCGGGTAAAGAGAAAAAATAATTTTCCTCTGAATCTACGCTAAAACTTGAATCACGAGTACGAGCTGATGGTGTTCGTAAGATATGAAATGAATTTTCCGGTTCTGGTTTATGAATTTCCATTAAAAACTGGTTGTTATTAAACGGCGCATGTGTTTTAGCCAATACAATCTTCCGAAATCTGTTATTTCTTTTAGTTTTGTCATTTTTCCTCCTATCCTGCCATGGTATTTTTGAAAATGGTTTCATTATTTTTCGTTTAGATTTGCCGCGCCTCCTTTTTTTTCTCACTATTCCTTCAAAATTTTGTTTTTGTACATCTACGGTAGATGGCGCTTCTAATTGAGCAGGTCGCGTCGGATCGCCATCTTTAGTAGCGATAATTTTATTTCCGTCCATTTGCGTTAAAAAAAACACTTACTTCAAGGAAAAAAATAAATCTTAATTCAAATAATTAACAATGACACTTCAGATACAATCGTAACACCACTAAAGTTACATAAATTCTTCATAAAAGTACAATGTACCACGAAGCACTGCATGGAAGACGCAGTCCGCCATCTTTATTTATTTATTTATTGTTATATTTTTTTACCACAACGTCGTTGGGGTTGCCTATTTCACATCAAAATAACTGCGACTGATACTGATTACATAATGTGCAGGGTAATGTTGCAAGATTAGTTAAGTACGTTCTATTTAATTAACGTTTAATAAGTGCCAACAACTTAAGAATAATAATATGTACACACCGCAATTACAATTTCATTCGATATGCATATATTATTTCGCTCTAGAAGTTATGAATTATATTGGTAACAAAAGAAAATGTTTACCAAATACTAATATCATGGCTAATATTATGTCATGTCTGTAGTTATCATTATATTCGTTAAAGCTGTGTTTGGTTTAATTAACAAACTACTAATCTCGTTCTTTCGAAGGAGTAAGCAGAAGTGTTCTACTTTTTCAGTAATCTATAGGTACACATAATAATATAGTTAGTAAAAGGGAGAACACTCATCATACATAAAGATCTGGTAACCACGTTACGTTGCTGGTGTCCACCAACATTGTAATGATGAAGATAGAAACAAGTGGTCAAACACTCTCACGTACGCAACGCATTATGTTATCTGGACGCTTGTTTTTGTATGAAAATCCATGCAATGGAGACCTGCTTATCCTGTGTAACGTTGGAAAATATGGTATGACCACTTTGTTTCTTCTTTAAGGCTTGTTGTGTTGTAGAGCATTATGATTAATAAACCATTTACTGAATATTATCATCATTCATCATTATTGGGATCCTTTTTCTAGTGGTTAATTAATTCAATCTTCAATGACAAGATCGAAAATATGAAATTACTACTATATTCAGGTCTTATACATTTCATTATTCCTGTGAGAAGAAAGTATCATCATAGTGATGTTTAATGTGTATTGTTGTGGTGAGAAATAAACTATTATTTCCTTTATTTTAAATATTGATTTGTAAATTACATTTTTGCTGCCGGTGGTTAGGACTCCAAAGAGAGGAACCTCCTGACTATGTGCGCCGTGTTAAGGAGTACTGCCTTCTGCATTAACCCTTTAACCTAGCCGCCTAACGTGACCCTGCCTCGAGGCTCGCGTACACTATTATTATTATAATATTTGACACTGGTCCAACACATAGAGGCCCGCTCAGAACTTTCATTTGAGGGAATGGGACACAGCTGCTCTATAAAATAACAGCCATATTAGTCCCCAGAAAGAGCAGGACTATTGTGAAATATGGATAAGAAATTAAATTATTTTGTCTATTTCGTGGGAATGTTTCATGGATTTGTTAATACTAGTCTGCCTTTTAACATAAAATATTGTATATCATAATATCAGGTAACGATCTGCCCAGAGGGGTCTTACTATTATTATATGATTAAAGTATAACAATTAAACGTACAGTGAGCTGAGAGAGCCATCCATACGCTCCTCACGATTTTTACGATATCGTTATTGTATTTTAATTTTATTATAATCCTTTAATTAAAATTTTCTCAAATTATTAAATTTATTAATGTAATATAAATAAGAATCATCAAAATCGGCCGAAGCCTAAGTCTCTAAAGCGCTATCAAGCAACAAATATAAATAGGCATATGATAAAAACGTGCCCAGCCTACTAGGGCTCCAGAGAATAACACCTCTTAATACCAGGCCCTTGACCTTGACCCAATCGCCTAACGTGCAGTTTCCAGAGACTTTGTTGGGCCGCGAGAGTCTTCACCATGAGGCCATTGGCCGTGACGACTATCGGCACGATTATTGCTAAATTCACATCCCACATGGCAAAAATCTCGCCCACCAAATTGATAAACTTTTCAGCTTTCACGTTATTAGGAATGGTAATATCGATGATTCTGGGCAAAATGACTTTAAATTCACCCTTAAGCCATGTTGTAAGCTGGATAAATAGGTATTATCATACAAATTATATTCGAGCCTAGACTGTTGTTTTTGAATGCTAGTTTAGTATACGAATACAGCAAAATTATAATTTAAGCTAACTTTGTGTGTTACTGTACAATACACGGAAAATAAAAAAAAAGATTATTTATGAATATAGCTACGCTGAGTTATTTGTAAACGCCTAAACTGTTGCATTTGAAAGAATTATAAATAACTTTCTAAAAAAATATCAAAATACTCTGTTGTGCGAAAAAATCAGACAGAAATAGGTCATTCTGGCGGGATCTTTGAGAAAGGACGCATCGGAAGTTCTCGCCAGAATCGTTAAGTCGATATAAAAGTGAAGAAATAAATAGGCCAGTTTTTTGGAAAATAAAATAAGACTCGACTTAAAGGTCCAAGTGACCAGGTCATTAAAATACAAAAACAAAGAAATGGGTAACGTTAAGTGTATTTGTTAATGTTACTGTTAAGATGGTAACTATGTTACAGTATATTTTAATATACTGCTGTTTGTTATCCCTATCTAAATAAATAAACGTTGGATGGGTGTCAAAATGGCAAACAGTCAACTGTCAAAGTCAAGTCAAACTGTCAAACTAGAAGTAAACCCTATAACTCGCCCTCTTCCTAATCATTAGCAAAAAAAACAGACTACAACCATTGAATATATTATAATTTTTAAAGAAACTTGAATCCTACACAATCGATCGAGGAATCGCTGCAACCTACCAAATTCATTATTGGCGTGGAACAATGGCTGACGATATGGTGTTTGAGTTACTTCATTCGGAAATAATTAACTATTCTTTAGAACAATCAAAAGATAATAACAATGACAAAAAGGTACTGAGATTGAATGTGCTAGATGTATAATTATTTATTTTGATCTACTTATTAATCATTTGTATTTTATACCTAGGAGGTGGATCTGTCTGTTGTTGAATACATAGGATTTGCTGCTGGATATAAAATAATGGAAAGGTTGACTAGAGAGTGGCCTAGGTTTAAAGATGAACTAGATACTATGAAGTTTATATGCACTGATTTCTGGACTTGTATTTACAAGAAACAAATTGATAATTTAAGAACAAATCATCAAGGTGTTTATGTGTTACAAGACAATGCTTTTCGATTTCTAACAAACTTTTCTAATGGCCATCAATATTTAGAGTTTGCACCCAGAGTAAGTATTGTTTAATTAATTATCTCTTTGTATTAAAAATCAAATTTCCTAAGTAATGGGCTGAATATTACATGTTTGATGTATCCAAAGTAATAATTGTCTTGATTCCTATCATTTAATAATAAAACGAAGTTATTATAAAGTGTTTTGAAACCATATTTTATAAATTTCCTGTGCATATTCAATGAAATTCAAATGTATATCAAGCTTTCCAATTTTTTCAGAATATTAAAACATTTTTTGTAGGTGCGTTCACTAGGTGCAGGCACTCATTGTAGTGCAATGCTTGAATTATTTTTAACCATTTTGTTGTTATTGTTTCAGTATGTCGCATACACATGTGGCCTCATTAGAGGAGGATTGGCTAATTTATGCATTAACAGTGTGGTTACAGCTGAAGTTCAAGCCATGCCATCTTGTAAATTTCATATACATGTCCAAAGGGCATGATAAATTATGTTAATAATCTGGTGTAAAATAGAAATTTGAAATGTATAACTGTTACCGGCAATGTGTATAATTTAGGTATACAATACCTTGGCAATGTATAAAATATTTGGGACCTCCAGGCAATGTATGAAATATTATAAATATGAATAATTGTCCATTATATACTTTACATGGGTAATATATATAATTCCTAGCGATTATAGAGAATGCCCTCTGGTCCACAATGGCAATCCCCCTTCCCTGCTCTCGTCCTTTACACACCTTGCGGCTGCGTATTAGGTAGTGTTTACAATACCTAGGCAAAGTATAAAATCATCATCATCAGCCGAAAGATTTCCACTGTTGAAGCTTAGAATGTTATGTATAAAAAAAAATAGTAAATATGTTACCCACCTACCCTGTTTTAGGCATTATATACATTTTATTTTATTTCGATTACATTCACATTACATTAAGTGTATATTCGGGGATGCCCAACTAGTTTCGAACGCGAACGGCACGTTTAATCATGAACTGGTTATGCGGCAAAGTCGCGAGTCGAATACATTGGCTTCGGCTCGCGACTCTGCCGCATATAGTTAGTAAATAATATGGAAAACATTCTCAAAAGTTGTTAAATAAAATTCTAAGCATTGCCTAGGCATTGTGCAATACAGATTATGCAGATTGCTGGTAACATATAAGCAAATATAATATTATGTTAAGGTTAATTTAGTCAATATAATTATTTAAATTATAAAGAATTTTTATTTACCTATATCGCTTTTAAGATATCTACTTGACACAAAATGCTATGAGACAAGAGTTATCTAACATGTACTACAACCCATGCTGTTACTATGTACATCATAACTAGTTTTATTATCTACTTGTATTTATTTACCACTATCTTTTACAGTACATACTAATTGTTACTAGCTGTGTCCCGCGGTTTACGCGGTGGATTTTTTCAAAATTTTAATAAGTACTGCTATTTGCGGCCGAGACGAAACCACCAAATCGGAGATTTACAAAACCGATCCAGCTATTGTTGAGTTCTCAAGTGTGGCCGACTGTTGGGACAAGAGGTGCAATTTCGATAACTGCACATCATCATCATCAGCCGGAAGACGTCCACTGCTGAACAAAACTGCACATACATAACAAACATTTGTAATTCATAGTATTTTTTTCCTTGTAATGACTATAATACATACATGTTTGCAACATGCAACAATGGAGAAATTAGAAGTGTACGGCTTGGGTAAACCCAGTAACACTGCCCGACCCGGGGTTCGAACCTAAGACCTCATTGTCAGAAATTACGCTTAGGGACCATTAGACCAATGAGGCAGTCTACTATTATTTTACTAGATACTAATAAAATTAGATTATTTACTGATCCGACTATGTTTCGCTGGCCTGGCGATGAGATTCGCATTGAGCTTAAAAGTAGGGTTTGGACGTAGGATGTTTTTTCCACAGTTCGATGGCTTTTCTGTGTTGCCACACAAGGTAAAACTAAAATAAGAAGCCATTAAATATTAATATTTCTAATCTGTGGTAAAAACTTTGACGAAACACACGCAAACTTTTTGATTGGCGTTGGCGCTCTTTTGCTTCCTTTCATTTCATTCGCTCTTTCATTTCAATTTACAGAAAATGGCTTCCGAAGAATTGGTGACTGAGCAATTTCAATTTTTCGGTATTGATGTGCCTAAAGAAGTAATAAGTAAATGTGAGTACTCATATCTTTCGCGATAAGTAATAAACATCTGGATCTGTCTCTTCAACAACTTTACTAAAAGTTTGGGGTATAACTTAGACCGCTTCAAAATGAATGTTCAAGGTTGTTCCATTAATCACTTCTTTTTCTAAGGCGTAAGTTTATGCGATGAATACGACATTGACGCTGAATCTTTCATCGAACAATGGATGGCCTTCAGTTTAAACCACTTAAACGGTTCATCGCCGAATTTGGATAACTTGGATGTATTTGTGAGAAAGGAATTTTCCAAGCGGTCGGCGAATCGTTCCAATGCAACGGCTACAGAAAATGGACAAACAATTACCGGCAGCAGTTTGACGGTTTATGGGGCAGGGACTCCCGTTTCGGTTCAGTATCCTTTTAATGCGCATGCTCCACGTGTTTAATATTTACCCAAGTATTTGTAAAAAGTTGTTTGAAACTTTGCTACCGCCCCGTATGGTAACGGTTTATTGTGTGATTTTTATTTTTAAGTAATGTAATCTACGTTTTCAATCCATTCCTTAGCGTTAATTCAGGTCTGATAATGAAGTTCTATCAAACTATATGGCAACAACACCAAAGGTATATTGAGTTAGTTATTACTTACCAATTGATTTCTTGATTGATTTCCTAGATTTAATTTTGTAGCATTCTCTTATGTTTATGAATTGTATTAACTAATATTAACTGTTTTCTAGTATAAATGTTTTAATAATATTATTATACATAAACAATGTTTTGATAATTTGTGCATAGGTAATTATGAAGTTTTTAATGAAGAAAGAAGTTTGAAGCAACTACTTGCTCCTAATGGGTATATGTCTAGTAACACAGTGCATTATTTCTGTGACTAGATCTACACTCATTGAGTGCTTGTAGAAAGATCAACATGTTGAAGTTCAAGACCCTGTTGGCACTTTACTTGAAGGTTGTTTTATGATTGGCAGAGGTTATATATGTTATGTTTATTGCATGTATTTTTTTGTTGGAAAGTTTAGTGTGCTGTAAAACAAATAACTTGATGATATTTGTGGGCGAGTTTGCTTCTGGTTCATGTTCTCTACAAATCATGACTAGATCCATACTCGTCTGCAGCCATCAACTTAATCTACAGATGCAGCTTTAATCAAAATTGTGTTTTAAGATTTTGATGGTCTTATGAATTATGTGACGCTAGTGTTTACTATATAATGTTTTATTTCAATCATTTTCAGAGAGTTAAAGTTGAAATTGAATCCATAACAAATCACCCAAATGATTTGTGTCCGGCTACTTACTCGCCTACTATGTAAGTTTAAGAAAATGATGTATCAAAGTTGCTTTGCATAATTATCTAAGGACTTGCGATGACAACTTTGCCTGAATGTGGCACTGTCATTAGTTTTGTGTTGCTTGGTACTTATGATAGCAAGTTCTAGTTTACTTAACATTAATGTCAGCTGTTGACGGATAAGATATTGTGATAGGAATAACTACACATCATTTTTTTTTTAAGAATCTGTATGAAAAGATTTTTTGCTATCAAAACTTGATGATCACATTTCCTGTGAGCTTAGAATTTAGTAATAGAAAATTCTCGTCATCTAGTTTGGCAAAAAAGGCTATTTTGTTATTTTTAATTTCAGTGGGTCAGCGAAATATGCATCAAGAACAAACACTGGTGCTGTAGTACACTCGTTTGGTGATGAGAAATTATTACAGACTATTGCAGAGCCATGTGGTCCTAATGACATTTTAAATTTGAAAATATCACAGGTGCCTAATGATGATGGTGACACATACACAAAGGCAATGTAAGTTTTTTAGATGTGTGTGTTGTTATGTATGGACTGCTGTTGCTCTAGTCGTTTCTAAGTGCGACTGCTGAGCCCGAGGTCTTGGGTTCGAAACCCAGGTTGGGCTAAGTGTTACTGAGTTTTTCCATAAGGTAATTCTCAGTAGCAGCACGGAGTCTGGATTTGTGCCTCGTTGAATGGGAAATCAGGCATGATGCTATGTTTATGTAGCATTATATTGGCTTATCACCCTGTGTCTGATCTCACTCTGGTTGTGTTGGTCAACTGTCCCATTAGACTATGAGACTAACGAAGAGTGAGTGCACCTGTGTGAGCATACTTGTGCACTATAATATCTCTTACTAGTCTCAGCTGAGGAAGGCCGCTGTGACCGGAACTCGGTCAGGAGATCATTATTATTAGTAAAAATCCTGGTCCTGGGCAGTCTGCATCAGTCCATATTATTTCAATAGTAATTTAGGACAGGCAAAGACAAATTTAAAAAATAATAGACAGACTGTCTAAAGCTAGATAAAGCAACTATTAAAATTAATTTTCTGATACACTGGTCTGATTTATAGATATTTAATCAATCATTTCATTTTAGGTTCGGTTTTGAACTGCTTCATGAAAAAGCTAGTATGTTTGACAATAATATTCGCTACTTATCCCAATGTATCATGAAAAAAAATGGTATATCAGATGTTACTTCTGTTAGATGCAAAACACAGGTAGCTGATATTGCAAACTTATTATTTTTATTACCAACTAGTTGTGTAAGGCAATAGATAAATATAAACTACAATTACAGGCGGAAGTGTCAGTGGCGGGACGTATCGAGTGTGATGCAGATGCTAGGCTCAACCCTAAAAGTGTAGTGCTACAAGGGACTTGGGATCAATCACTCAGTCAGACTGTGCCGGTGGATTTAGATAAGTCTGTATATTTCATTATCAATGTGGTGTATATTCAATCCAAACAAGTTATAAAGTAGACCCAGTAGCCCCTTTTGTTGATTAAAAAAAAAATGAATTCATGGTTAAACTAACTCGTTTGTTTTGAAATATACATTTTACATGCATTTGAAAAGTTGATTTATTTATTATATTTAAAGTCCTTTTGTTTTCGTGACAGTGTGAAGCAGTATTCGTTATTTCCTGGTCAGACTGTTGTGATGCGCGGTGTCAATCCTCGCGGCGACAAGTTTGTAGCGCATGAAGTATTTAGCGATGCCTCACTGCCGATCGCTGATCCCAAAGTCGACATGTTGAATACTTTGAATGGTATGGTATGATTGCAATTAAAAATTAAGGTGATTAAGGCAAGTGTCTATGTGACTGTTAGCCAGTGGTGTAGAGTGCCTTAGACGGGCCCTGTATTAAAATTTGTTGGGGGGCCCTTTTTGGCTTACGTTATATTTATATGTTCGGGATCCCATAGCCTGGGGCCCTGTATCATTAATTCGGCGGTAGCTACGCCCCTGCTGTTAGCCTGTTACAAGCAAACCATTGTCGACGAAGTCGTGTGCACAAACTAGTTAGTACATATATATTTTTGTAATTGTGTTAAGATGCTACTTGCACGTAATGTAAGTAAAAGAATAAAACTAGTATAGGTAAAATGCACTATCGGATACTCATTAACAAAATTCTTTTAACGTGCGTGCACTTTTATGTTTAATTTGTGATAATTTCACATGCAAGTCCTAAGACTTAAATTATCACAAATGTATTGTGTTCTGTTAATGTTATAGGTAAAGCATCTGTCGTGATAGCAGCAGGACCTTACACAACATCAGACAACATGGCATATGAACCTTTAAAAGACTTTGTCTCCTACATTACACGTCACAACCCACACGTAGTTATAATGACAGGACCATTTCTAGACAGTGAACATACCAAAGTCAAAGACAATACTATGGCAGAGACATTCAAATCATTCTTTGATAAATTAATAGATAATTTAGGTGACTTAAGTAATTCAAGGTAAGTTCAAATAAGAAAAGAACTTTGTAATATTAAAATATAATCAGTTAAATATCTATATTTTTTCTTACAGCCCAAATACAGAAATATATATAGTAGCTAGCAATAAGGACGCGTTTCATGTAAACATCTATCCAACTCCAGCATACTCAAGCAAGCGAAAACATTCAAAAATCCACTTTGTGCCCGATCCGTGCACACTTAACATCAGTGGAATCGTCATTGGCGTAACCAGCACCGACATCCTCATGCACATCAGTCAAGAAGAGATATCCTCGTAAATATTTTTTTAATTATCTTGGCTCTAAACCTTTGATAGAGCAGTTTTTGCTGTTACCGCATTTTATTATGATTATGATCACATTTTATTAATATGTATTGTGCGTCAAAATGTAGCGGGATCAATTCTTTTGTTTAGACTATTGGTGATGTTTATTTCGTTTCATATTCAAAATATTGTTAAAACTTGCAGGGGCATGGGTGGCGACAAACTGTCGCGCCTAGCGGGCCACGTGCTGCAGCAGCAGACGTACTACCCGCTGTGGCCCGCGCCGCAGGGACTGGCCACTGATGCGGCGCTGTGGGCCGCGCACGCGCAGCTTGCTACTACACCGCACGTTCTAGTGCTACCTTCCAATTTCAGATACTTCGTCAAGGTAAGAAAAATTCATAATTATAAATGGCAGTCGGCTTGTATCATTCTAATAAGGGGTATGCCAGAATCGTTATATATCGTTGAAGGTACATTTAGTTTAGAATGTAAGGTTTTTCTAAAGTCGACTCCCAGATATTAATCTATTGAAGGACAAATGAACCATTCAATACTAATTCATAAAGTTTATTTAAAAATATCCCAGTTTACTGTAACAATATTTAAGACTAACAAATAATAGTCTAAAAATATAAGTAAAATAAAATTGTTGATTAATATGTCTTTCTTTACATGTATTTTGTGACTCCTTAAAGTTAATTAACAACGAAATATAAAGCCTTACATTAGTTTACTATGGCAAAATCTGTTTTCAGGACGTAAATGGCTGCGTCGTGGTTAACCCGGAACACTTGACAAAAGGCACTGGTGGAGGAACATTCGCCCGATTACAGATAGCCAGTGATAACAACGACAAAAGAATCAGTGCACAAATTGTACGCATTTAAGTAATAACTAAAGTATTTTACATATTCTATTCTTTTATTTCTGGATGATTGAAATAATCTATGCGGCGTAGATACGATCGTTGAGTGAGACAGTGCCGCCTGGTCCACTGCGTAGCGCCATTTGTATTCCCATACGTGGAGAGTTACCCGCAGACTTGCGTATCACAGGATCTTCAATTTGTCTGTAACTTAAAATTCAATGCAGTTGTTTAGTACCTAGTAGAAATTGATTGGTTCACCATCAATAAAGTCAAGTAAAAATGATAAAATCTAGTACATTGTTCAAAATATAAATATATATGTGTAACCTTCTCAAAGTCTCCAATGGCTCTGTATTCGCGTTACGTACACCAGTCTCTGGATCGATAGTCGTTAATATGCACCTGAACATAAATAATGTTAAATTAGTTAAGTACATAATTCTAATTAGTGAATTATTTACTACCGCCTGTTTTAAGCGAGCTGAATAGTCAGTTTTGCATAACCAGCTAATGAATGAGGGCTACGTTCGAGTTCGAAACTAGTCTGGCACTCCCGAATACACACGTAAGTAAAACTGGCGTATATAGTAAATAATATGGATAGCACTCACGAAAGTTATTATAGTAAAACTAGTGTAAAATGTTGTATGAATGAAAATAAAATACAAATACTAGTGTAAACAATAATTTCAATTCGTTTTGCAACACTTACCTCGTACACGGTTTAATTATTTCAAAAATGTTTTCGCCGATCTTAACATACTTCCAGTTGTCTTCAGCGTAAGGTTTACCTCCAGACATCACGAAATTTGGTCTAAAGTTTCGTTCCGACACGTGACAGTCCGCCAGACGAGTGTTCAAATCCTCGACCGACGCCTCGTTGATGAGATTGAAAGGCACTTCATCAGGCATTGCCCCCTAATGACATTAATTTTAATCATTATAGGACTATGGTAACCGAAGATAAAGCACAATTCTTATCGTATGGTTTAAGAACAAGCTGGTGTCAGTTTTAAACTAACTGTGTGGATTACATAGGTAGTTTAAAACTGACAACATGATGTTTTCCTTCACCGTTTTTGGCAACTGATAACTAATTTATAGTACGCGCATGAAATCGAAAATATATTGATCGCAAGTCTTTGCAGGCCAACGGTCTACCACTCGGCTATCACAGCTACCAAAGCATAAGTAAAGATACATAACTAAGATGTACTTACTGTATCGTTCTTAGTGAATTTGTAAAAACTATTGGTCGTGTTCCTCAACGGACGACTCTTTTGAGATGCATAATAAACTAAGTGGAACTTGGTAGTTGTCCGATCTATCAATCTGTAATAAAGAAAATCGAACATACTGTACTTAATAAATCATGATATTATAACCATTATTAAATTAATACATGTCCGCGAAAAATGGCAATAGCTCTATTGGCCCAATTATACGTAAAACTTCAAACTATTTATGTTGAAATTTAAGTGCGCATGCCTCCGCCGTCCCGTGATAAATAAATTACATATGAATGTCAACAATATCTTTTAATAAGAGTGCAATAATGATATTTATATTATAAATAAATAAATGATAAATGTGCTTGATAAACTTTATCATTGGTTATGTATACATATACTTGGTAAATGGTAGAGATAACGCAAAAATAAACATCTCTGTATCTACTTGTTGTACTTCGTTGTCCTATTATAATACTTTTATAATAATATATTACCTGGAGAACCATTCACTAGCTTCCCAGCCGCAGTCGTAGACTGGCACTGGCACACTCCACACATGGCACGTTTTAGGTTTTTGCAGAGAAGCTACCTAAAATAATCAGAATAATCTCGTAGAAGATAGAATTAGGTAGGTAACATTTATTGTTAAAAGACCTTTGAAATGACCTCAATATTTCACTATCTGACCTGGTGAACTCCTTTCTCACTAAACCTTCCCTGGACTTCCACGAATATTTCAAAACCAGTTTTAGCGAGACTAATAAATGTAGAGAGATAGATTTTATAAGCATACCAAATAATTAGTGTATAAATACGTAATAGTACAATATGTAGGCTGAACTAGTTACTAAAGACCACTACTACTATAGGTACCATCTGAGCACCATACATAAAAAATCGATATGTACTTACCTCTGCTAAATTGACATAAAGAGTTTCCATGTTGGCTTGATTTAATGTAAGAACGGAGTTTTTGATGGTAGGAATCACGGTCAAAAGTTCAGGGTAAGCTCGAGCTGTTATGAAATTGTCATTTTCGTCAACAACCATAAGTACCCTGTGGAAGCAAAGTAATGGTACCTATAAATGATTTTGTATGTATCTTTTTTACCAATAAAGTCAATTTACACCCCAATGAACATTGTTTTCAGACCCTTTCAGCAATATGAGTACAATGTCTACATGTACCGTTCTACCGTAAAACCATAATGATGAGACGTAGAAGTCTTCTTCGCTTTACTTTATAATAATATTTATGATAGTTTTTAAATCCATATACGCACCTGTCGCGAAGCCAACCATCTCTAAGTCCTAAAATGGAAACTTCAGCCGTGTTCAACATTACACGTGCACAAGACTTTATTGGGTACACATTTATTGTTTTTAGAACACCGACTTCTTCCCATGTTTCTGGCAGCTTAGGATGTTGCTCTTGGTAAAGACGATAAGCATAGTAAGCCCCACCAAGAACTCCGACGGTAGTTATCGACGCAGTCACATAAATTGGAACTAAAACAAATAACATACCTAATAGCGGTACCTGTAGTGTATTTTTTCATATTCGAACAATTTTTTGATGAACCGAATAAATAAATTACTTCTGAGTCCTTGTAAACATCTCAAGATAATATTTTTACGTAAAGAATGGGCTGCCTCATCAATAGGTACAGCACCACTGCTGAGAGTGCGGGTGGGGTTGGACAACATGTTATTTTTCCACTAGGTAATTCGTGTGTCAAGAAATGATTGTGCCCAGTTAATGGCAATGCGCTCGCCGCCTATTACATCGGGACGGACGAAATGTGGATGTACCTTATACCTCTATCTACCCTTGCAGGAAATACAGACCCGATGCCATGGTGATGATGATGATAGGACTAACGACAATTTTAAAAAGCTTGTTGTAAGTAATACCTAACTACATAGTTTACTGAAGTAAGTAGGTAATAAAATCCAATTAATATTCAACGGACTGCAACTGACCTTCAAGAATTAATAAACAACTAACAAGCTTTATATAATGTTTTAATTATAATATATGTCTATTAGTTTTCAAGAGTGCGCGTGAGCAAAGGCGACAATTGTCGAGAGTAAATAGGGTAATTTACATGCTAGGTTATGTAAGTCGGGAGCATCATTCAGTCCTTTTAGATTTATTTAGTCAAACGCCAGGAATACAGGTGACGATAAAGTATGTAGGTATTCTGTAAAAAAGATGTAGTAGTGGTCCGATGTTTTACAGATGGCATTCATAATACCTCTACCCTCAAGGTTGCGGGTTGAAATCCTGTCATGATGTTGGTCTCTATCTATCTACATATAAATCATTCACATCTAATTTTGCTCGTTAAATGGCAATAGGTTTACTTCGTTTTTAAGACGCAAATATGTCTGACCAAATTTGGTTGTGTAATTTGCACATAAATCTCTCCTTCAAGAAATACAGAGACGTGATATGAAAAGAAAATTTAAGTTTCTCGGAAATACTTTATGGACTTGGGCCAATATTTGTATTATATTATGCCAATCAGTTATTAAAACATGTTTGACAACATAGGCTATAATATCAGAATACAGAACAAAGTGAACTGGCTATAATCTCAGGCTATAATATAAGTAAGCTCTAAAGATTAGACATGCCAACATGCCATACTGCATGGATATTAAAAAGAAAAAAATAATTGTAAATAGCTCATGTCTTGGGCTCAGAAATATAATATGTATCTAGTTATTTTGCTGCAATCCGTGATACCGACGTGAATGTAATTAATATAATCTTAATTAAATCATTAATATAACATTAAATATAAGAAAAAGAAATTCTTACCCTGAGAGTTGAACATGGTATGACGAACGAATTAAATATTTCGAATTTCGCCTGATATATTTAGAATAGTATTAAAGTCCACTATCAAGCCGCTTGCTTCAATAATACTGAATTATAATATTTTTGTAGTGCCGTTACAAGCTGCGAGTTGCGACACAATAGTTATCAGAGTTAACGATTATCGTGGTGATATTTTTAATAAAATGTAGGTATTTTGATAGAATAATTATGTTCTTGGCACCAATTAAAGACAGGTAGATGTTAGCTAATTACATAGAAAAGATAAATATTACATCATAATGTCCTTATTAAGTAGGTAGGCACTGTTAAATTAAGTTTATTTGTTTATAAATCGCTTAGGGAGGATTAAGAATCCGGAGCTCCTTGATTTATTAATTACTTAGCTTCCCGTCTCCTGTAGGATTTGAACTCGTGACTCTTTGGCAGAAAGCCAAGCAGTTGGTAAATTGTGCTAAATTGGTTGTACTATGTATTTTTTGGTAAAATGCATGTATACCGTTGTGTATTGGAGTAGGCCGAGTAGGTACAGTGTTTAATGCTCTAAAATATTGTGCTACATGTGAGTGTGTTTCTATAAAAACTATATCTTTTATATGATAGGTATCTAAAATAAGAGTGACTGAATTGCGAAAACGAAAGAGGGGCCTTGTGGCATACCCTGGGCAAGGCTTGCAGTATGCTGATGCGATGATCTCTTAGATGAAACAAAACAAGGTATAGAACACGATAAGTGACTACATTGACTTCTATGCATTTATATAATTATGGTGACATAATAGTAATGCTCTACTCTTTATTAATACAAATGTCTTTCGTCTACTTGTTTCCGTGGTGCTTGTACATTTTGTTAGTTTACTGTTCAAATTGCAATTATAAATAAAAAATATGGTTCGTTATATCTTAGTCGAGTCATCATCAGCCGGAAGACGTCCACTGTTGAACAAAGGCCTCCCCCCTGGAACGCCAGCTTGCCAATTGCATCCACCGGTTGTCCGCAATTCTGACAATATCGTCAGTCCACCTGATGGAACGCATGTCAACGCCGCGTCTTCCGGCTCGTCGAGTCGAGTCGAGCTTAGTCGAGTATTTCTTAGTGAACCCTAGCAAGTATTTACGATTTTTTCCTTGGTCACATTTATCCGAATGTCAATATCAAAACTGTCTTGTCTTGTCAACGTGTCCCGTCTCCCGTCTATATTAATGTGCGATGAGTGGAATGGTTAAAAAATAAATTAATCGGAAAATGTACAATTTGTACCGAAGTTAATAGTTCACATTTGTTTATGAGTTTATGTAAAAAAGTAATTATTAAATATACCTAAACTAAAAACATGGTTTTGTTGGGTAACGACGAGGTAAACAATTTTATTCTGATGTAAATCTTTACACATATTTTATTAAGTTCTAATCAGATTTCTTATTTCAGTTCCTTTTAGAGCTAACGAAATTGTTCCAAAAAGCGCGTACTTCGGGGTCAGTTACTATGACTATGAAAAGATGTAAGATATTGATTTCATTTCACATTTAATTTCGAAAATCTTTAATTTATAATATTATTGTAAATGTAATCTTACTCATTTTAGATGATGGTCGGACTAAACCAGAACCACGGGATGGAAAGCCTGTAGTAAAAAATCCAGAATACAAATGTTTGATACGAGCTCAATCAAGAAGTAAAAAAATATCAACAGTAATAGAACAACGAGATGTAGAGAAGTTCAGTACAGCATATTCCAATTTATTAAAAACAAGTGTGAATGGTTTAAAACGTTTGAAAAAACCGAAGAAAAAGGCGATGGTCACTCAGTAATCAGGCCATGAAGCTGAGACAATGTGTCAAGACTGAAAATTAAGTGCGCAATATAGTGTTATGAACAAAATGTGAACTTTGCTATGTAATATACCACCGTGATATCCTAGCCTGTAGGATGAGGTCCATTGAAGTGTGCTCTTCTCTCTCTGTGAGATCTGAAGAGTTGGAGTCTTGCCTGCCATTGCTAGTGATGCAGGCGCAGCTAAGTCATTGACCATCTGTCCAATGCACCTTATTTTTATATCATGAATATTTTATGTTACATTCTCCCAATAAAGATTTATCAGCAGACTTAGTTGTATGATTTATAATTTTCAATCACTCCTAAAAAGAGTTTTCAGGTACAGTATAGTATAGAAACATTATATTATTAAAACATAACTTTATTTTTGTAGACTAATAAGAATGAAGGTTATGTGTTTACAATCACACTGATATCACATTATGAGACCAATACATGTTGCTTTAATACAATTTAAATAATAGCTGAATTAATTTTAGTATTGATAGTTAATGTCATATCACTTTATATCAAAATATATATTCTTACTATTCCATAATTTATATAATTCAATGAAAACCCCTACTGAAATAATACTGATTACAAATTACATTCAGGCAATCAGTTGTGAAAAAAACCGAAAGATCTAATGTTTAATTTAAATAGATTTATATTTTTTTACTATCACATTTAAAAATGCTTGCGTTATTATTGCACCAAGTGTCGCCCGATAATATAAAGCACTAAAATTATTGTTTATCATACACATACATTTATGTCACCTCAAACTAATAATATTGAGAATTTCATATTTGCGACAAGTAAAAATGAATGAAGAAATTACTAAATAGACAAAACAAACCTTCAGTTTTTAAAGAGTAGTTCTTTCCTTTTTCTAATTGTCCGCGGTAGTCGTGCGGCTGTCGTTCGGTTCATAGAAATTACTAATTGCACGTCTAATATTTGTATGAACCGCACCACAGTAGCACGACTTTCGTAGGCAAATTAGAATGGCTAATGGCCCTTATAATGGCTAAAATACGTCCTTATATTCCTTATTTACATTTCTATGTGACTACGACGACAATTTCACTAGGTCGGCCTGAAGTTAGTGCGGTGTAGTAGTGATATTCAAAATATTTAATCACTTCGTAAAAAAATTACAATATCCCCCATTTTAACCAATATCAATACACGTTTCGGTTAAATTTTTAAGTCTTTGTTAACCAATAACCACAGCACATGCGATGGTTTCAGAAAGCCAACCTCAGCCCAGCTTTTTGATAGGGTTGCCCCTAGTGTGAATTTACACAGGTCACAGAACATTTTTGGAGGTGAGTCGTTTGAGGCAGGCGTTCCGGACCTGGTCGTTCCCGAGCCGCTCGGCCTCCTGCAGCACTCTGCGCAGGTCGTTGGTGCGCTCGTTGCGCGCGGCCAGGATGTAGGCGCTGCTGACGTTGCGACACACCAGGTAACACGATATCTAAAAGAACATTTAGTCACATCATCAAAATGTGGCTCACTGGATTATTTTCTACTAGGTGGGTTTCGAGTGGTGACAAAATTTGAGAAAGGTGTCTAGACGATTTGAGGCATATGCAGGTTGTATAAAGGCATAAATAGGTGTTCATGAATTACCTGTAAATAGGACGTAATCTGACTAAAGGTCGTTAATACCGCACAGCAAAATAAAAATGATTGAAATATGGACTTAAGCTCTTACTTTTTAAATATATTTTACAGTGACAATTTACAGTTACAGCGCGCTGTTTGCTATTTTATGGTGTTAATGTAAAATTAATCTACAGGATACGATTTAAGGTCCTTATTTGAATGCTCTCTATCCGGCTGTGCGTGAGCGGTGCGATATTAATGAGTACCACCTTAAATGAAGGCGTAAGGTCACGACTACAGTTTGATGAGGTACCCTTATCTAAGAAGTATGTTTATGGACTGTGATCAGAGTATATTGCTAATGGAAATCCGCGGTCTCTGCCTACCGCTGTTGGAAACAAGCTGACCTTTATGTTCGTAAGAAATGAAATAGAAGTTACTACGACAGTACTTCCTTTTGATTCAGTAAACACTGACCTTTATAGTAACGCTGTGTATGTCGCTGATGAGGATCTCCGCTTGCTCGTCATACAGCAGTCCTCGCGTCTCACAGCGCGTCACCACAGCGCTCACGCCCGACTCCAACACTTGATCACTCATCAAACTACAATGAAAACATAATAAAACATTATGAAAATAACATTTAACATTGTGATAATTATCCTAGGAGTTGGTTCATGCCTCCTTTCCTTCTAATTTTCGGTTTTGTACTGGTAAGATTGGTTTAATTACAACGTGGCACATTTGCCAGCTTCTGACTTGAAGTAACTGTTTGAAAAAGGCTAAATCTTATTAAAACTTTTGACAATAAAAATTCTGAACTCTTGACGGTCGAAGCCCATCAATTACTTTTAGTATATACCTATTATCTAAAAATAATATTTTTATATTTCAGCAATTTGTATCTATGAAAATATAAGTATATTATAATCTCACCTGGCTGCCGTTTCTTTAGAGGCTCGTATGCATTTGGCCAAAGTCTTAACTTCCATGAACCTGTCCGACAGCACTAAAAACCTCGCGACGTGGATGTAGACATTCATAGAGTCCAGCTTATGTTCAGTTATGATCCTAGAAAAAGAAAGTTCATTACAAACGCCACTTCATAGTATATGTATAATATTATAAACCAGTTGAATAATGTTATAAAGAATTTAAAGAATGGTACACAAGTGAAAAACAATTACTAACTTGATAGCTAGTTCAAATCCCCCTTCAATGGTAGGTCCACTCGCTAGAACGACGGCAACGAGTCTTATTTTGTCAGTGTTGGATCCAAACAGCGTTAAAGGCCTAAAGTCTGCAGTGTCGGACTCTTTGCGGGCGTTCTGTATCGGTATCGCTTCAGTCAGCACCTTCTCGGTGAGTCTGCCGCTCGCTTCACACGCCGCCAAGAACTTTGCTAACTCCATCTGCCGCGTGATCGACGTCATAAGATTGTCTATGGTCACCTTGTCCAAGTTAAAGTGAAACGATCTTGCGTCACTCGTTTCTGGAATTGTAATTTTTTTTTAAGATACTACATAGATTGTATGGCGCCGTAGCTAAGTGAAAAAGTAAGTTTTACTAAAAAATATAAACATTTATTCAAGGATTTGTGAAAGTGGGTTACATAGACTCTGTGGTTAATCCACCCTAAGTACACCGATGTCAAGAAAAGTATAGAGAGTATGTATTAATATGGAGGTACTCACTGACAGGCTGCGGCACGCAGTGCGCTAGATGGTGCAGCGCGGCGGAGAGGTGGTGGTGGCGGGCGTGCAGCGCGGTGAAGACGCGCGGCGCGGGCGCGGGCGTGGCAGTGGCAGTGGGAGTGGCAGTGGGCCGCGCGTACAGCAGCGCGCACGTGGCCGCCGCGCGCGCGTGCTGCCCGCTGCCGCACTGCACCGCGTACAGCGCCTCTAGACGCTTCGACATCTCCAGCGTCCGGCAGATGTGCATTATATACTCCTGGAGTACACACATATCATTTCAAACATAACTTTATGTACTACTACACAAAAGTCATTCAGAACGATAAGTAAAATAACGATCAAATATTTGGGGTTACGCACGCGTTATGTTAAAGATTCATGCCCTGCTCGGGAGCGTCTTAAGGGTCGAGAACCGATGTACAGATCGAGAGTTAAATAGTAATGTTATCTTCAAATAAAACTTACCGCCCACATGTCTAGAGTAGAATCAATATCACTCATAGCTTTCAGTAGATCATTTACTTTATCCTTCTTCAAACAATCCATGTACACTGACTCCGTAAATGTTTCCTTGTCAACCAGATTGTCGTAACAGTATCTGATCACTTCGCTTATGTTACTGTGTTTCATGTAGAACGCTATATTCGCAGTATGAGAGCCATAGTTCGTGAGGTAATATACACACTCCTTGTAGAAGAAGGGATCCAGTCTTTTATGCTGATGGTCTACTTTGGGTTCGTTGTGGTTATTGTTCCTTCTCAGAAGACCTTGAGTCAGGCTCTTCTTTGGCTGTACTGTCGCTGTTTGGAAGTCGCTATAGTCTCCTTGTTTGATCTTCTTAACACTGGCCAGCGTGTGCATTATATTCAGAGCTGGTTCACTGAGCTGTATTTTCTTTTTGTTTGTGTTCATTGTTGTTAGTTTCTCGTTTGTTGACTGAAAATGTGTAACAATAAGAATCGGTTGCGCCACAAATATTTTATCATATAACTCAATATAATATGACAAATTATTATTAGATTCTGCACTGTTCGTTGAGTCACTTACCTTGATAGTTTCAGCTTTGTTCAGCAACTGTTGGTTGACAGGATAGTTCATGTCCTCAAGCATGCTAATGATTTCGTTAAGCAGCGGAGGGTTAGACCGCGGCCGCCCGTCCGACTGCACGCTAGACATCGAGCTCGTTCTCTCTGAGTACCTCATACTGTGCAGTCTTCTGTTAATGAACTGAGATTCTGATGCTTCTTTACCAAATTCACACTCTTCTGTTACCTCGGCACACACGTTTAAAGCATTTTTGAAGCAGTGTGCGAACTTGTCGCGTGCCTGCTTGAAACAGCCCGCTTTAAGGCATGCCTTACCCCACGCTGCCAACACGCTGTTCCTTGGAAGACCTGACTTTGTTGCTATCTCTAGAGCTAATTCCCACTTCTCTGCTTCTAGAAGTGATCTTACTATTTGACCTAGGAAAAGAAAAAATAACAATATAATATAGTAGGCTATGCCGTGTGGTTTCCGGCCTGGAATAGACAACCTCTTTCCTCCCGTGGATGTCGTGAGTGGCGACTAGGGGAAATTTCCGTACGGATGGGCAGCAGCGTTCCCCTGTATAGGTATCGTTCACCGTACGGCTGCCAACGCGCTTACCCAGCGAGGTGACTATAGGGTATATAAGGCCTGCTACTACTATTAAATTAACTGGTAGTGACGGGGTGGCGATAACAAGGAAACGGGCTTTGTGGCATACCCTAGGTGAGACCTACATCCAGCACTGGACTGCAATATGCTGATGTAGATAAAAAGCGTTAAAAGCGCCTTCTTCGTCACTAATCGTCCGTCTCCGCCACCGGACGTGCTGTGAGTGCCTGTGTACTCACTGGGATGCGCCCCGTGGTGCGGCACGAGGTGCTGCGCCTGGTGCGTCACGAGCGTGGCCATGGCGTCCGCGTGCGCGAGGCAGCGGGCCGCGTGCAGCGCGCCCGTCTCCGCCACCACTATACGCCCACCAGCGCCTCTGTTAAAAATATAATTCATTTTACATAAAGTCAAAAAAAGATACCTAGAAATTAAATTATACAAAATTTATCGTTTTCCGAACCTGAAAATTCACACCTTATATATTATACCTATTTAGTCAGTAAACTCACGCAGATTCATGTGGAGTCCTAGAATAGAGCTCCGCGGCGGCGAGTAGGAGGGAACGGCGCGCGCGCACCAGCAGCCGCGCGTCGCCGCCGTGGGACAACTCCCGCGCCACCTCGTCGCTGCGGTCTAACAGGAACCTGCACAAACATTAACATGAGCCTGATACACCAGTCATACACAAGATCAGAATATAACTTAAATTTTGAAATATCTATACACTCGACTTTGCTAACAATAATGGGCATAAACAATGTTGGTAGGTACATAATAAACATAAGCTAACTCACCTTGGATAATCTAAATTTATGGAGTGCATCTTCATTATCGACAAGCAGAGCGTAACATTTGGCGTAAACTCATAACTGAACTCCGTTCTGACGGCGTCATTTCTATTAGCGTTCGTGGACAGACACCAGTCCATGCAGGTGACCCCGCTCCCCGCCGAGTCAGAATTGCTACTCAACATCATATCATGATCAGAGTTAGCTTTCTTGTTCATCGTTTGGGTGTAGCAGTCTTCACAGACCCGGAACTTGACCCCGCTGGGGTAGGTCGGCACGTGCATCCTGTGCCGCGAGCAGGCGTGGCACACCAGGCGCCCGCAGCGGCGGCAGTGGTGGCGGCGGATGATCATGGAGAACATGGAGGCGTGGCACAGCATGCAGCGGTCCGCGGAGTAGTCCTCCACCCACTGCTCCTTGCTCGGCACCTGCTCCGGCATCACGAACGGCTTGTTCGCCGCCTCGATGTTTATCGAATCTATAGATTGCAACAATGAGTCGTCCGAAGGTTTCGGAGGCGCTGGACAAACGTTCCTAGGATTCTTCATATCCAGTGCCTTTTCAGCATAAAATCTCAGCAGTGCGTCGACGGCATTCCGCGATATTACTAAACTTTCAATTGATTTTATGTTGTAGTAAAGATTGTCGCCGCTTGGATCTTTCTTTAAACTTGGACAAATCTTGTTAATGATATTCGCGAGCACATCCAGTTTAGCGTTCATTAAGAACTGCTCGATCATTAGTAAAGGGCTTTCGATGAGATCCCAGAAGAGATGTCGCCAGTTCGGATCGATCTCTAGCATGATTTGTAGTCCTATTTTGATATTTTCAAACGACTTCCAGTCGAACGAGTTTGCTGATACAAAGTCTACACAAACTTGGAGTATTTCTACGTTCCGCACTTTAGACATCTCATCTTGTATGAGGTCCATGGCCTGGGATGATGGCAGGCGGAGCAGCAGCTCACGAACCAGCTCTGGAGTGGCCTGGTTTGTGTATTCGAACAATTGTCTCAACAGGTTCATTACAATCAGGTTCTTCATGTTTTCCGACACTTCGTGTGCGTCAGCCCACTCCAAGCATAGTTTAAACTAAAATATTGTGGAAATAATTTAGTATTTTACAATGACAGATATGTTCCCTAATTTAAAAATTAGTATTATTACCTGCTGGCTATCCATAAGGACTTCAATAACACTTTCGGGATTTTCGATTGACTTTTCGTATATGTTATACCAATGATTTGACCCCATAATTGCAGCTATCTGAAATTTAATTAATTAAAGCATTAAATAGCCTAGAAAAGGGTATTTTTTTGTTAAATATACGGAAATTTTGCAGTACCTGGTCGTACAAAGGAATTTTGACAATCCAATCGGAACATTTATCATATAATCCTTCGTCTAAAAGATCTTGGTTCAATAGGAAACGAAGGTAATCCAAAACTTCCAGAGCGCCGTCCGCGGGCCATATGCTCAAATTGTTTAAAATCAGATCCACTTTTAACTCAGGGCATTTGAGATACTGGCAATACTTCCAATTGTTAGATATTTTCGGATTAGTAGCCAATTTGAATAGAATCATATCTCTTAAATTCGACAAGTTCGCACTACACATCAACTGACGCTCCGACAACGAGTCTATAATATTCAAACATTTGAGGATTTTTCCAGATTGAATCAATTGGGGCATGAACAAAAACAGCTTATCGAGATCAATAGTCGTGTGAAGTGACGCTAAGTATTTGTTGTTTCCAAACAAATTTTTCGTGCTGTTGAATCTTTCTAACTCCATATAATTATTTAAACATTTAGTACGAGCATCCATACTCTGTTGTAAACTGTTTTCATTAGGAGAAGTGTGAATTTTCTTGATAATGTGCGCTAACACCCAGTTATGGAGAACGACGTACGTAAGGCATTGTGGATCTGGTGAGCGCGGCAAAGGAGCGAAGTTCGTAACTGGGTCCAAAAACAAATTTTCCTCAGGGTTCTTAAAGTCGTATACGACATGAAGTAGATTGTTAAAGTTCGCTTGACGCGCCTCTTTCTGTGGCCCAGCTAACGTTATCGATGGACAAAAGTTCAAGATCAGTTTAGGTATCAGATTAACGTTTAGCTTCTTACAAATAGGCTCCAAATTCGTCACCGGAATTTCTTTGTTATTTATCATGTTACCAAATATGTCGTGCAGTTGGCGCTCCAGCACCGAAAAGTAAGGCGATTCTGAACCGCTATCTACGGAACGGTTATCTTCCTGTTCTAGTTGTGATACAGTTTTACAGTACATGTAACACATTCTTAGGTACGGTATTCTTGTTTTTCTGCTCCCTTGGCGGGACACCTCACTTATATTACATAAGTCCTTGTCTGATGCAGCCACCACATTCATGAAGATCTGATGGTACTTCTGTAATAAGTTAGGATCTAGCTCATCTAACTCCTTTGGAGTCACAATGTCAGCCAAGTCTTGACACGACTGTCTCAATTCTCTAGAAAGCTGATTTAATTTACAAAATTCCTTATGTTTAATAGGAATACGACAGTCGGTGATTAATCCACAGATATTGTCGATGAAATTAAAACATTTTTCTGTGTTCCCGAATATTTCGAAAGTAACGCTCGCAATGTCTTCCACGAAACGTATGTAGTTAGTTTTCTTTACGGCTGCTATATCAGTGCAGCTCCGTACTTCAGCAAGTTTTCTCTCCACGACATTTATTAAGCCATATGTGATCTCTCGGTTGAGTCCGCTACTAAGCAATATGTCGACAGCGTTTATGAATGGAGCGTTTTGATGATTGTATAATTGTAAGTGTGGATGTCGAGCGCCCAGTTCTATTATGTCGAAAGAATTGGGAGCTCTGTTTGAGGCCAGGAATCCCTCCACGAGGCCCATGACTTCCGTCGATACGACAGACAAAGCTGATAATTCTTTAGTCGGATATCGAGTGTCGTCTCTGTAGTAAATTATATTTTTAATTTTTGCTATCAAATTGCGCAGGTGCTCCGTAAATGTTACTTCCGTAGCAATTTCGGAATCCGCCAAGTCAAACATCTGAAAGATTAACAGTGGGAATGAAGTTTGTACCATTTGATTAAAAAGAAAATGTAAAAGTAACAAAATTAATTGCTTGGTGTACATGTAGATAGATGGATAGAATATTCTTTATTGTACACCATAGTAGTATAAGTTATACCACATGTATTATATTTTCTTTTTTTACAACTGACCTCATTTCTTTCTGTATATTTTTTTAATTCAACTGTCAAGTGTCAAGACTTTTACAACATAAAACTGGCAGTTAAGTCATATAGGCATTCATAATTACAATCTAGATTACGTGGAAATAAAATAGATGATGAATTTGTTTGTGTTCGTGTGTTTATGCAATGCAATAAGTATGGACTGTCTAGTCCTAGAAGACACGTTCAATGTTTTAATGACGGACCGAGCTGACTATAAGGTCGATCTCGTCATCAATGCAGATGATTTGGAGATGATTGACAAAAACAAGTCGCAGGACTTTCTTTTAGATCCTACGAAATATACGTTCATAGATCTCAAAGAGTAATTATTTTGTTTAGTATAAAATTCCGGTTTCTATCAGCGGAACCTACCCACGTAAATACTTAGTTTTTAGAATCACAAGTTTTAGGGTTCATAATTTGAATTTGGTATTCTAAGAATAAGAATAGTTTATTTGCTATACAAAGGCCTCCCCTTTGAGCGCTACATATTTTATTCTTCTTCTTTCTTTTCCTCTCCAATTATTGGAGATCGGACATCAGCATTTAACAACCTTATATTCATCAATAACCTAACGACCGATGTCTAACCTACGATGATCTTAAGACGACCTGCTTGGCACAGTGGCTAAGCGATTGGACTGCTGAGTTAAGAGCTGCGGGTTCAATTCCCGAGCGGGACAAAAATCTGTGTGATCCACGAATTTTGTCTCGAGTCTGGGTGTTTGTGAATGTGGTATTTTATGTTTGAGAACGTAATCACGATACAAGAGAAAATTCTGGGCCGACGATTAATAAAACCACTTACAAATCTATCTACCCACGCGACGGTAGTAGGTATAGGGAGAGCACAATATAATACAAGAAATATAGACGAATATTGGATAACGTTTTGAAGCATCAGAAGTATTTACATCCACTTTCATAAAATTAATTTTGTTACTGTTAATAATTTCAGATTAGCTTTTGCAGATAATGATACTACATTGAAATATAACTTTCAAAGCCTGTACGTCTCTAACGCCTCTCTCATGCCGATGGTAGTGGTAATGGGTAATGAGAATAACGTTATCACCACGTACATGGCATCGGTAAGTTCATAAAATATTTAATCAAATCTTCACCAATAGTCGTTAGTCTAATTTAATTTGTTTGGCGATCCTTCCCGGCTAAAGAAGGATGTTCTAAGATCTAGGCAACGTATACTGTTTTATTTTATTTGTCAGTCTTTTAGAACGTTTCCATCTGGTTCATACTAAAAAGTGCCAATAATACCCAAAGAACAATCGGTTACTTTGCTTCGTAAGAACTTGCTGTTATACAAACTACATGCTCCAGCTTACACTTCAAATATAGACAGACTAAGGACAAAAATGGTAGAAGTACGGCGATTAGTTACAGTTTTAGGGTGAAAGTAATTCAAAACCTTTGTTTGACTAAGTCTTAGTAAGTTACCAATCCCTTCCTTACCGATTGCCATATTAGTTCCGTATTCACAGGAATATATAAATTTTAATATCTATCTTTGTATTACGTAATGCATGACACGACTGCGAAATATGCAATACTAGCTGCGCCTCGCCAGTGGCGGATTTACCAGCAGGCTGAGTAGGCTGGAGCCTAGGGCGGCAAATTTTAAGGGGCGGCAAAATTAGTTCATAAATTTTTTATTTCGATTTAGAAATTTAAAAAAATATATATTATACACACACATAATACAAATTTTGAAAATTCGAGAGAAATTAAAATATTTAACAAAAATCGAAATATTCTCATATACAGTGCTAATTAATAAATATTTCAACATCTCTGCATGAACAATTCTTAAACGCTTTACTAATTATACAATAATGATTATGAACTTTTAGAATATCGCAATAGCGATTCGATATTATAATCGAAATTTAGTAATTTTTACATATATTCTTCTCTGATAACTGCTATAATTTTTCTCCGTGTACCTAATAATTATGAGATCTGCTTACCCAATTCAATCGATATAATATCGATGGTCTAATAATAAAAATACTGACTAAAATTGACTAATTTTCATTAAATAAAAAACTAGTTCAATATCGTATAGAGATCATATTATTAATCGAATAACTGATAGTTGAACGACTGTGACTTGACAATAAAAAAATTCCCTCTACAAAATATGAAGTGAGACAATTTGCTCATTAGAAAATTGATACATTTTATCAGTTAGTTATTTTATTTGTAGTAAGAAAAAGTTTGGAAAATCCAAATGAGCAGGCCTTAAGCGCTCATGTCGTACACGAATTATATAAATTAAATGTTTACATCAGTAGATTTAATAACTTTTTCGCAAAGCCAACTTTTTCAGAAAATGCCAATCGGAATGAATGAATTATAATAAGATAAAACAATACTCAGCTGCAATTTTTTATTCAACGGCTCCTCTCCAGTTAAACAAGTATATTAAAAAAAAATTGAAGTAAAAAAATGATTTTTTCGAAAGTTATCGTGTTTACTGTGAACACGATCATTCAAAATCTATACGATATGGCATTAAAATTACTTCCTTTTAAATAAAAAATAATTAATCATAACCGAAAAAATATTTTTTTAAGCTCTGCGATCATTTTTCTTTCCGATAAGTTGCTTTTTAAATAATATTCATGTGCATCATATTGTATAGTTTTAAGACATACCTTACCTTACTTTAAAAGTGGTATACGATTGAGATATTTTTTCCTTAAAATAATGTTTTTTGATAATTCTTTGCTGTAAAAATAATCAAGGATCTAACACGGTACCATAGTTCTCAATAATAATAACTATATGGGAAAAGTTGATGTAACGAGGATGATGCAGCACAAATTATAAAGTTGGAATTTTATTGATAGAAAATTGGTATGATTGTGGACTAAGATATCAAAATTTAGAGGCGGCAAAAATTGAATAGCCTACGGGCGGCAAATCTATAAATCCGCCACTGCGCCTCGCGGTGATACCCGCTACATTTTTCGGGATAAAAAGTAGCCATTTGTTAAAACAGTGTCAGCTACCTCCATAAGAAATTTCATCAAAATCGGTCTAGCCGTTGGAGCGTGAATATGCAGTGAATATGCAACAAACATACAAACACACTCACAAACTTTCGCCTTTATAATATTAGTGTGAAGTGTGATAAACTCATTTGTAAATCGCAATGTACCAATTGTATAAACAAATGTTGAATATTCACCTTTGCTACATATTATTATTTGATTATAGCCAAATTATATATACCCGATATAAATAAACGTTATTCAGGTATTGTTTTTCAACATCACGTGAATCGTGATACTTGATAGTATAGCATAGATACCATGAATGACCGCATGCAGCAAGTATGCACAGTTGCGTATGCGCACAACAACTGTTTTTGTACAAACATAATGAAAGGTTTGAGTAATGTGTCACCCATCGTACTTTGATTATACATACCTATATAGAGAGTTAAATTAATTACAAAATCATACTCCTATTTATTGAAGTAATTTTTATTATCGCCCCGCGACTACACTGAGGTTTATCAAGTACGGCCATTTGTCTCACCGATGAACTCGGACATTATTTATTTACTAACTCAAATTGTATTTATAAATATATATGTTAGTTTGTAAGGTATATTATATCTATAGGCTATAGTAGCCTACAAATAAAGGATTAAATATTTATTAATGTGAATAAAGGGATCAGCAGGTACAGAACAGTTAGACAGTGTTACTGAATCGAAGTATATAACCTAATAATAATTACTCTTTAGCATTTGAATACGCAAGTGAAGACAGAGCTTGCAAATACCTATTTGATTGTAAAATAGCATGCGGGCCTGTAGTTATGTACACTAAAGATTAGCGAATGTTATTTCTCCATATTAAGCCAACTACAATAGAATTTATATTTTGCAAGTGATACTTGTATCACAAGATGCAAAATATGAATTCTATTGTAATTTAATCCTAATAATAATTAATCTACAACCGAGTATAATGTTATTTTTCTCTATTTTTTAAAAGCAACTCGGAATCTGGATTTGTGTCCGGTTGATGGCATGGCTCGCCCCCCTATTACAATGGGATCTATAACATAACTGGCGAAATGTGGGTCTACTAATACACCTCTGTATTATGTGTGTGTACGTGTATTTTTCCCAATTTTATCTACAATTCTAACCGCCGCCAATGATCAGACCTCATGATGCTTAACTCGAAACATCAAGTACCTAGATGTCTCACTAGTCAAATTCAGCCGCACCAGAAAACAACAGAATTAGAATCTATTGCAATTTATGTAAATAAATTCCAGGCAACTGAACACGCGATCAATAAAAGAGGTACAAGAGAAGAAAACGAAACTGAATACGATTATGATCGTTTAGTTAACGAATATTATGAACAAGCAAACAATGAATCTCTGTCTAATAACACGTATCAAGTGAGCAAAGCAGGTAATATAAGGCAAACAGTGATGGAATTTTCGAGAAATTCTTTCAAAAAGTTGAGGGGGAAAAGAGCCTGAAGGGGCGGTGGTTCTGTTTAACCAATCTAGAGACAAAATTCTGGTAGAATTGACCAGGTTGATAGAAAATAAATAGGGAGATTTTAAATTAGGATTTTAAAACATAATATAACATCACGCCTGTATTCCCGGCAGAGGGGCACCTATATCGCACCCCCACCTTTCACCATTTATGTTGTAGGTCCTATAAAAATGTCCTGTAATAGAGTCCGTGTGATAGGGGGCGAGCTTACACGGAGTCTAGCCTCGTGCCCGGTTACTATGTATTGCTATCAACCAGTCTAAGATTCCGTGCTGCTACTGATATTTCCCTAATAGAAAATTCCAAAAACACTGCCCGGCCCGGGATCTGAACCTAGGACCTCATGCTGCGCAGTCGCGCGGCAGTCTTTTTCATTTGGATTATGATTACAGACATATCCGATTATGGAGCAATAAAGTTACTGACAAGAATATTTATGCAACGTAATGAAAACGACAACTGCACGCAAAACGTGAAGGGCATCGGGTTGCAAGCGATTAAATGCTTGGTGAGCGATTACAACAATGGACGACAGTCAACAAAGGATTTGAAAGATCGAGTGTGGAGGATCTCACGAATATGGATTCTCGTGTACTTGGTTGTTGCCGTACCTTTGTGGTGCACAAGAGGTGAGGCACTATTTAATATTACTCATATATCTGCCAAAATCTAGCATGGTCGTGTTGAAACTTATGGAGGATGACCCCACTGCGAAAACAACTTAATCAACAAATATTAGACATCATCATCAGCCGGAAGACGTAAAAATTTACAAAGGCATAGACAGAACAAATCCCAGAAATCTAGGTTAAAGTGAAGAGAACTTAGATTCATTAAATACGTTTAAGATATTTTTAATGCCAGGTGGGCTCCAAAGGTCGTTTGATCATGGATATCTCCGAGCATATGTGACGGAAACTAGAACCAGACGGGAACTCTGCGGTCAAAACAATGTAGCGATGAAACGAAAACAACCGATAACCTGCGTGCGCAGAGAGCGCACATAATCGTTTTACCGCATTATACATAATATATTACCCACTTCAGTAGGTACCTACTCTGCCCACACTCATTGCAAACACGTCAGACATATCAATGACAGAATCAGATAAACTCAACCTAGGGGTCAGCCACCTCGGAATAATTTCTTGCGACCGAGAACCGTCTCAAATAAATTCTATTTAACTACAAGGTATTTCGGGAATTTGCTGATTAGACTATTGAAGTTTAGCTTTTTAGGCATATAGTTACATAAGTTATATAATTAATACCGAATGTAGTGTTTCTTAACAACTAACAAGGTCACATTCGTACCAGTACCTAAATAAACAAAGGCATTAAACAGTACAATCGAGAATCAAGGTGACCAACCTACATTATTATTTATTTTATTTGAAATATGTTGCTCGCGGTTTCCTTAGCATCCAACGGGATAGAAATCAGTTAAAACTCACAAACTTTTACATATTAAACAAAAGTAAAGAATAGGATGAAGTTTAGGAATATGATGACAGTCGTTTTTCAGGCTATTCGATTCGCATAGGTACTCACCGGCCCAAAGCATAGACAGTAGCGGTTATCGGTATGTAAATTCCTTAGTCCTTTAGAAGGAAGTTGGTAGAAGTGTAAGATCTAATAGTATTTTTGATTTCAGGTTGGTGTTGCTGTTGTTTGTGTTGTAAATTTTTTAAACCTCGACAGACCATCGAAGAAGCTAAGAAATATGTAGTATTGTATCCGCCGGGAGTATTCAAAACTAAACACGGCGAACTGCGCTACGAACCCAGTGCACGTGAGAAAGAGTGCTACGAAGAGTTCGAACACTTCATAAAAACATTATAGATAATGTATTGTTAAAATTTAACTGAATAAAGTGTTTTTAAGTTAATACTTGCTTTATAACAAAACAATTAAACATAACCAATTTCATATTTCGCACCCTTAGAATAAAAGCGACCTAGCTAAAGGATTGGCCCAATACTGCAGTAGTTTGGAAAAATGCAAGGAGATAGAAGGAAAGGAAGGCTGAATTGGAATACATTTTTTACACTTACCTCTAAAATCTGATTAGCTTTGGAGAAGTCGTTGTGATAAAGTGCAAGAGCGACGAGACTAGTAGGTTTTGCCAGCATAATCGATATGAAGTCTATGCCATTACCCTTTTTAGATGGGTACACTGCAAATAGAAGATTAATATTAAAGATGAATTTCCCTAGAATGCGGTTTACTAAAACATAAGAATGTTTACTTACATTCATCAGAGACTGTAGACGCAAACATAACTTGGTCGACATCATGCTTGGCAGCCGCATGTCTCCTCCTAGTTTTAGGCTTTTTTCTAAAAGCTTTTAAGTCTAACTCTCTAGCTTCGTCTTCACTGCTCTCGTCCACTTCAACATAGTCTAAACAAAGCTTTAATGGCAGTGGGCTAGTGTCAGGGGACAGTGTCGACACCAGCTGCAACTTCCAAATAGAATGGTTCACAACTTTTACTAACTTCTTTAGCCTCAACGATATTTCTTGTTCATTGTCCATGACTTTCAACTTTTCTTCTAATTTCTCCAAGCATAATTTCAAAGTATTTAGCACGAGCTGTGTCGTATATGAGTTACACATAAACCCAGAATTATTGTTGCCACCATTCTTAGAATTAGTGGATTGCTTTTTTGCGTAAAAATATGAGCAATCTGAATGCGCGCCGCAGGGGAAGTCTTGACTGTGCTCGTGGCATGAAAAGTATTCATATCTCAAAAATAAACACGAGAAAATATTTTCGATCACTTCAATACAACTCTGTAATGGCTGTATTGATAAAACAAGACGTTTTAGTTCATCCAAGGATGACACAGTGTCTTGAGCAGCATCTACTCCTTCAGACGAGTTTACTATTGTATCAATTATTTTTGTTATTGCACAGTAACTATTATAGGTCATTACATCCCAGTTGGAGCTATTTTTATCTTGAACTTTAATATTAGATTTGTTTTTCAAAGTTTTTAACTCAGCAATAGAATCATTGTTTGTATTTAAAAGTCTTGAGACTTTATATCTATCTACTTTAGAAAGTCTACATACTTGAGATATCACAGCTAAAGCACTTTGTGCCAAGAGCTGACTAAATATAGAAGTTGTCATAATTTTACAATTGTTTTCCAAACAAAATTTGATAATAGTCAATTCTCTTTTTACTTCAGTTATATAAAACTGGAGTTGGTTATCAGCAGTAGTGTATGTATCCAAAATAGAAAATATATTGGTAAGCTGATGAACTAGAGATGTTAAATCAAAGGTTTCAGGGCTATTAGTAAGATCTATGAGCACCATAATGAGAATCTGTTTAGTGAAATTATTGATTTTGAATGTAACATTCTTCATATCATGGACCTGTTGTTTATAAACTTGGGCAGCTTTCAGCAGCCAATGTGTTCTGTCCTGATAACATAGTTCCAGCATATATTCTGGAGTTAGTTTGAACTCCTTTTGTGGCTCATTTTTCTGCATGAAATCTGAAGTGATATGCAAGAGTTCTGGTTTTTCATGAGGTATAAGGCTCAGTAAGATCTGCTTTCTATATTGTCTATAATTTTCTTCAGAAATATGTTGCAGTATTTGGTTGACAAACTGTGGCAATAGAGTCTCTTTCCATCTCACTAATGATATTAATGTTATTAACCTATCTATAGAGTTAGTTTCACTCAATTCATATTTCAAGATGTCTAGATATAGAGCTTGAATTTTGTTCACATTTGGATCATCATTGAGGGCATTTTGTTGTATGTATGATAGGATAGTTGATGTGGTCACAGGGTTGTTTTTTAAATTTACTTTTATAAACTCTATGGTTTCAGTGCTGAACTCTTTGCAAGGTTTGGACTCTTCTATGTCATAATATAGTTGTATGATTTCCTGTTAATTAAATAAAAATATTAAAACTCAGTATTATTATATTACCCAAAGTTTCTGAGGCATTTTCCTCCATCAGAAGTCTCACAATGGAGTGCACATATTACAAGCCTATACTGAATTTCTCACATAGTATAAAGTTAAGTAAATATAAAAAATTCTTCATCATTTTTTCAAACTCATGTGACTTGTGTTTTTAAACATTTTGGCTTCTGGACAGATGGTGGACAAGCCAGTATAGCATATGTCTTTAAAACAAATAAAAAGTAACACATTACAAACACAAAGTTAGTTTTGTAGTTGTTTTTTAATGAGGATCAATAATAAAGACTTACATCATATATTTGGCCAGTAAGTTGATCAAGTAGATTTAATATGTATGTTAATTCTTCCTCCTTCATTTTGTAATATAATTATTGCCTGCAACATATAAAAGCAAATTAAACTTAAATGGCTCACAAACAAAATATTCTATGGTACATTAAAGTCACCAATTACTTCTACTCCGGAAGATAATTTTTGTGGGAAGCTTTGATAATAGTTAATGACCTCAAAACAAATAATAATGTAAACAGAATTTCTGCTTATATAATTACTGTTAAACAGTAGAACTACCTTGTTAAGTAAACAAATAATTATGTCGTGTTATCAGTGTCTCACAACCGTGGGTCACAAGTCATTGACATGGTCAATTTAACTGTTACTATGAAGTTAACTATGCATGTTATAGATTGGCTTTTTAATGCCGGAATTAATTAATTTAGCAAATTATGATAGTGATTTAAGTAAAAAACAAATGAGAAAAAATAATATGCACTATTAACAATATTTATTTTATCAATAATTCAAATATAGAGACTTAAAAGCAAGAGAAAAATAGGCAAATGAAAAAAATATATTTACATACATTTTAAATGGGAACTACATTGAAGGAAAGCCATTACAATATATTTTGTATACATATCTCTGATAACAAACACTTTTATTTGAAAAAAATTAGACTAGCAGATTTTATGGTAAATATTGTTATGTAAATAAACATTGTAGGGGTAGATAACAATAACAGATATACATACCTTTTACGCAAGCTTACACGGTTATATAGATACAACACATTATTAACAAATCATTAAATTTATAAACAGAGTATTAGTACTATAATATCGTTGTGCTATTTAGAATCTAAACTTGTATCTTTATCATTGTAAAAATAAATAGCACAAAGTATGTACACCAGTCGTCAACACTTTGACAGTTCATGCTTTTTTATTGTAGTCATGGGGTTACCGGGGTAGAGTGCCTACCTATATTATTGAATTATCTAAATTTAGAATAATATTAAAATATTGAGAAGGAACTATTTGCCACATTACGTAGTTTTAAGATTTGGTATACATCTCATTGAACTCAGTGTAATTCATATTTTTAATAATTTTTCATACTTTGGCAATATCTCATAATAATTACATTTTTGTATCTGCCAAATTCGTGATTTATTTTCTGTTTATTTGTCACACTGATGACGAGCGCATTGACTTGACAGTGACAACTGACATTTGGCAATAATTGTGACAGATCACGGATTACGATTTCACAGATTTGTTTTTTTGCCGATTATTTGTTTCTGTTCTAATTCCTAGACTATAAGATATTTTTTGCTCGCAGTGAAATACTGCTTAGTGTTATATACGTGCCTCGTCAACAGTTGGTAGCGTGCTACATAGCTATTATGAAACTACTGTCAAGATGTAATTTTATTAAACATGTCTCACTATTGTACCGGCCGAATAATATACGTAATTACGATGTCTCGATTCGAGAATATGTCACCATTCTCTCCTATAGACGACGAAGGATAAGATATACTTTACCTCTTTCACCTTTCTCGTGTTCATATTCGTCCGACGATAAGAAACAATTTCTAACCTTAGAAAAGAAAGCCCACGCTCTAAAGGATGCATTTGAACATAAGAAAGAACAGCTGAAAGATACTGAACATCGGATTAGACAGAAAAGTGAAGAGTTAGTCAGAGACATAAAACATCAGAAGGAATTAACAGGACAGAAGTTACGAGTAAAGAAAGAATATATCATAAAAGATATACTTGAAACCAAGGCGAAAGTTAAAGAGAGGATCGAAGAAGTTGTGGAGGTAACTAACAATCTATTCACCAAATGTAGTTAGACAATACCACCTTGTTTAAACACATTTTAGGCCACATAGAAGATAGTCACCTGTTGACAGTGCTGATACTCAATGGGTTTATACATAACTCTTACAAGACTCATTTTGTACATAAAATGAGTAAAACATTTATACAATAATATTTAAATATAACTGCCTACTTACCATAAACTCTTAAAGCAGGACAGTTTATGATGGGGAAACAAGATGCCTCTACACATTATGATGCAACATCTTGCTTCCACAACATATACTGTCAAAACACAATTTTTGGCATGATACACTAAAATGATATTTTTTGTTTTCAGAAAGAAAAAGTATTCACTATACCAAATATTTTATGTTTCACAAGAATAGCAATGTCTCCGTATTTGGGATACACAATATTTCATGAAAATTATAACATGGCACTTGGCTTACTGATGTTTGCTGGTGTGACGGACCTGGTAAGACTGTTATTATTTTGAAACTAGCTTTCACCCATATGGATAGTTTGAAGGCGTCTTTACAGAGATAATTACATAGTATGTACCAGTATTTACATTCAAGATTTAAATTATAAACTATCTTGTGATATAATAATAAAAATATATCTCTTCATTGCACACCAAAATGAAAATGAAAATATACAGGGAAATCCTTAAAAGTAATTTGTACAATGATATATGTCATCTAAATCCTTTTGATGACACAGTGTTGTCAGGCATCCCACCAACAATATTGGCAGAGTTGCGGGTAACCAGTGGTTGCAAATGGCAAGTTGTTGTTCATTGTTGGCTGCTAAGGGGTAGGTGTTTGTTCAACAGCTTACAACAACTTAAAATATTTTGTTAATCATAATTATTTAGTCAGTATACCTAAAGAAAGGATAAGTTTTTTCAGCTGTACCTATGATATCTGTTATTTATATTTTTTATTATTTCCTTTATTTATACATTTTTAAATACATCTATAAAAAAATACATTTAAAAATATAAAATATAGTCGCCAGCTGGCATTGAGAACAAGGTACTAGCTGCCGGTTTTATTTTGCTTTTATTATTAGCCTGAAGTATACCACTGCTGGGCAAAGGCCTCCAACCATTAGTCTTGCATAAAACAGTTGAGTTCCTCCCACCATCTCCGTCCGAGTCTTCCACGCCATTGTCTCCCTCACCTCCTGTACCCCATCTATTATATACGTAATAAAATAAAAGCAATAAATTCTAATTGTAAATTATGATGGTTTTTAATTTCTGTACAGCTAGATGGATGGATTGCAAGAAACTGGAAAGGTCAGTCAACTAAAATGGGGTCTTTCTTAGATCCTATGGCAGATAAAGTGCTGATAGCAACTCTCTTTATATCCCTCACCTGGCAGAACTTCATCCCTCTGTCACTGACACTGCTCATAGTAGGACGAGATATTGCATTGGTAGTAGCTGCCTTTGTCATCAGATATATGAGCCTACCACCACCAGTAAGTAATACAACTTATTTGTTTTTAATGTGATACAGCCATTGACTACTCATCAAATAGATTAAAATAAGAAGACATAAACAACTTAGTAATCATATTTTTATTACCTTTATATTTACCCCAAACAGAGGTAACCAGCAACCCTTAGTGCACACTTCTCTTCTTTGGCAATTAGGTATCTAAATTAGTAATATACAGTATAAAATGTTTACCTCACTTTCAGCGTACGCTAAGCAGGTACTTTGATGTGACCCACGCCACTGCTCAACTTGCCCCTACTTTCATTAGTAAAGTCAACACTGCTGTACAACTTGTACTGGTAAGTCTTTTTGATAAATTGAAAAACAAAATATTGGCAAATTAGTATAAGTACCTATATGCAAATATGTCTGTAAAACTAATCAGTTGTGGTGGTGCTAATAATAGCATGTGAATACAACTTACGTGTTTATAAACAAAACTATACAATATGATGTTTGTTATATTAAAACCTAGTAAGACTAATCATGCAATTCTATGTTTGAGATACTGATAAATAATAGTATTGTCTAATAATTACTATTCTCAGGTTGTACTATTGGCTAATTTTAGAACACTCATGAGTATGACAAAATAGTAGAGTAGTAAATAAAAAAAATATTAACATAGTATTCCTTGTAAATTTTCAGGTGGGTACAACACTAGCATCGCCAGTTTTCGGCTATGTCGACCATCCAGCCCTACACATTCTCTGCGGAGTAACAGCTGCATCCACTGTAATCTCCGCTGTCAGTTATTTAGTCAGTAAGGACACATATAAATTTTTAAAGAACAAGTCCTGAATAATTATTTTGAACACTAATTTATAAAATCAGTTTTGTAATTGTATAGTCTTCCGAAAATTTGAGTTTTGTAGATAAGTGTTAACTAATGATTATATTTTGAAAACTGTAAATAAATTTATAATATAAACTATTGGTTTTGTATTTATCACCTGCTTTTTGAAAATCCATCAATAATGTAATGAAGGACAATATGGAAATAAAAAGCGACAAGTACAAAAGAAAATTTATTTTCTCATTCTATTCATATGAATAAATTGCAGTTAATTTTTATGCGAAAAAATCATAGTTATAAAAAAATATGCTTAGTAAATACATAATAACTAAATTATGCTTATTCTAGATGAAACAAAATTTTAATGTAGATTTCAGGCTAAATGGGATTCTCATGAGATGCATAATAGTGAAAATGTTCATGGTAAAATTAATAATAGTGGCTTGTTTTCACACTTGACTATTTTCAAGTGCATTATTTTGATAGGATTAAAGAACTACAAAAATAATATTGTGGAATGTTTACTGTAACAATTTTAGTAGGGTTAATTAATTTACCTCATCTGCTAAATAATACTTTTAGAACAATACATACCTACAATTTAATACAATAATGATTCTGCAGGGCTGTGGTAGGCTTAAGCCTCGATAGTAAGAAAAATAAATACTCTAGTTGTCTAGTAGTTTATGAATATCGAATCATGGACTGAATGGATATGGATGGTGAAGATTTAATTTCAAAAGGCACATACTAATGTCTAAGTTTCAATTACTCATGTACATCAAATAAATAAACCTAATTGTAAGTCCAATTGTTGCAATAATATTATATTAAATGTGTTTTTTTGGTATTTGCTTTCATGGACCTAGGTAACTTATAAGAAGCTGAAAAGTTACAAAACTTTTCACATAATATTCTTTTAGCAGAAAAGCTATTGAAATTAGGGTCTTTATTATAAAATTATTGCAGATATAGTAACTTTTAAAAATGATCTACTTGTATATTTATACAAAGTTAAAAATAAACTAAAAAGTAACTGTAACAAATTTCGAACAATCGTAGACTAGAGGAACAAAAACTATTAGTCCTGCAAATTCTGATATTTTTATCAGTTTAATACTAATCATAAACAATAATATTGAGTTAATATTTTAACTAATCATCAAGCACGCTTATAGCTTTAAATACCTACATTTTTATACATAAAGAAAATTTCAAAATTAATTATGGCAGCTAGGGTTTAGTCGGAAGAAACTAACAAGGTAATAACCATAAAATAATGATATCCTGACCTCAGTCCTCTGTGACAGTAGTCAGGGATACACCAGACTGTAACCATATCTTTGGATAAGTTTACAAGAATAATAATGGATACATTTAATGAAAATATGTTATAATCAGAAATTCATTACAAATGGTATAAAAGCATGGTCCAATACTAATAGGCTGTAATAATGGGGTTGTTCACTGTTATGAATATTCTATACAAGCACATGACATAAAACACAGTCAGGCACCAAATAAAAACAAACTTAAAAAAGAAAAACAATTTCACTGTTCATATGTCACAAGGTAGTAAAATCTTAAGGCTTATAATATAAAAATTGTACAAAATAAAAACAGACAAAGTGATTGCACAGATTACATTTAAAATTATATACTACATCATACTGTTATATAAAAAATAATAATTAATTTCTGATATTGGTAACAGTAGCTTCATTAAGTAAGTTCACAATGTTTTGCGTAATAATGGTATTACACTATATAATAATATAGTCAACCGCATAAATACAAATGCATGTTAGTTATGTAAATGAGAGTTGAATGAGTATAATAAGTATCAAGTGATTAGAATAGTTTTAACCGACCTTATTGATCAACTCATCACAGATGGCTGTGAGTTCTTCATTGTCTTTTATCTTCTGTGCCAATGATTCTTGCAGTGAAGAAGCATGCACCTCACTCTTCTTAAGCATAGCATTAAGTTTAAGCATCTCTGCTTGATGAGCCTTCTTTACAGAGTCAAGTTCTGCATTAGCCTTGTTCAGCTGCTGCATGGCATGCTGCCGCAAGGTTTCATACCTTGCTTCTAATTTTTGAATTGCATCAGTATTGTCCTCCACTGTTCTTTTAAGAGTTTCTTCATTGCTTTTGTATCCTTGAATGATGACCTTACACCTCTCATATTTAGTGTGAACATCATTAAATGCATGTTCCATAGAAGCTAAATGTGCAGCAGCTTCATCGCGTTCTCTGACCAGAGTGGACCTCTCCTCAGTCCATCTTTTGCCCTCGGCTTCACGTTCTCCAATAAGTGAAGATATAGTGCGTTCATATTCTTCCATAACCACACTCATTTGTTTATTATTTCTCACTTTTTCAGCTACTCTCTGTGAAAGAGATTTTTCTTTCTCGGCATATTCTTCATTTTGGTCAGTCAACTTTTTAATTTTTGTTTCACAATCTTCTAATCGTTCTCGTAGTTCATGATTAATGTCTCTAAGGTTCTGGGCTTCTTCTTCTTGGGCTGTGAGCAGTTCTTTGACTGCACGCAACTGTTCCATGGTATGTGGGTCCATATCTGAAGGTCGTGTGATAACTGGAGGTGGAGGGGGAATATTAGCTCCAAGACTTAACAGTCGGTCTATAGTAGCTATAGCTGGTGACACAGTATTTGCTTTTATAGGGGTGACCTTTGCTGCTGATGCCTGCTGACTCCTGTTTACAGCAGGTGTCACAACTTGTGTTGGTTTTTCGGTAGGACCACTAATGTTTGGTTGCACAGATAATTGCTGCATTGAGTTCACTATATTTTGCTCTGTACCTGACATGGTACCACACACTGTTTTCACTATTCCCGAACTAGTTTATCTTTGTTGAATATTCTTCACATGGTCTCACCTGAAAGTACGTAAATAATAAATTGACAGACTGCAATATCATATCGTCATAATCATAGTTTATCAAGTCATAAACTGGTTTGCGCAACATTATTCATATAATTAGATTAAATTAACAGAATCTTGACACATTCTCTTCTTTTCTGCAATGTTTATACCACTACGGATGAAAATATAATCAAGAATGTTAAAATATGTGAAATGGTCAACATCCCACGCAAGGTGCAACGAGTAGGAACAATAAAGAAAGAATTTGCGTTGGCTGCATACTGTAACTTACCGCATTATCCTTGAGCCTGTGCGCACTATAATATAATAATTACAATATACAGAAAGCTTTATGTACAGTAATACTAGAACTCAGTAATGAAACTTACTTTAATTAAATAAACATCACTGTAAAGTACGTAGGAAAATAACGATGATCACGGCGATGACATCAGTCATTATCGCCACAGATGCATTATCCGTTTTTGTCTATGAAATTACTACCATTTTCCGATGGCAGAGTAGCACTATTACATAAACAGTAGGTGTGAAAGAGACCACATCATTTATGAGCAATGCCAAATATGGCAACAAATTGACAACATTGTATTTCCTTTTTGTCATAAAAGGTTAGGGATGTAGCAGAAAGCCTTGGAATTATTTATTACGGACATTAAAAAAAAAAGATTGGAATTAGCCAAAATAATTGGAATTCCACTTTCTATGCGCTTAATTTTCTATTCCTTTATAAGCGTTATTAGAGAAGAAATACTTGTTCAATTTCACTGAGCATCTCAGCGCAGTAGATCTGCTTCCTATTTATTTACAATAGATTCGTTAAATTAATAAAGTATCGAAGGTATATCCATGAAAATGCAATTTACATGTGTATGGTGATAGTATATGTAAAAATACATATAAATAGATGACATCTTTAACTACGTAACAAAAAATAGAACAGAAACATAACATTACGTGTTTACGCGTGTATTAAGGGGTCGGCAGAGGTGTATAGTGACACACCTACAATACCAGTGGCTGGACTTAATTATTCCAAATGGCATACACACTGCATAACAACCTACATACCAAATAACTTAAAATCATATGTGCGTAATCTTTACAAGGCCGTAACGGCAGTGATCGCTTAACGCGACTGCTGAGCCTGAGGTCCTGGGTTCGATTCCCAGTTTTTCCATAAGGTAATTTCGAGTTCAAGTCGCTCCTTTTTCATCGGGACCTATACCCCGTCCAGAGTATCTGTTCGGTGCTAGAACATACCTAGTGAAATACTTACATAACTTTCACGTCTTCTGCCTACTGCTTCGGGAAATACGAAGTGATGTTAACTCAAACTCAACATAGTTGTGTCAAGTTAAAAAACAGTTATTTCTATACTCTGTTTCTACGCGTCATCATAGTTTAGATGCTGTTTTAAAAAATGTTTTGTTGCAGCGCATCAACAATGAGTCCTAAAGATAACGGATTCGGAGTTCCTAGAATGATGCACCATTCACTCTCATCTTGCTCTCATCACATTAGGATATGTAACCTGACTTATTATTATCTATCTACCTCATTAAAAAAAAGTTATAATCTTCATTTTGTTTTTATTAATAAATAACAAATACACAGAAAATAATAACAACTAGGTATTTATTTACATTCTAATCTTAAACAAAAGCATTCATACTCCAACAATGAACTTGTCTGTTTTATACATTTCATAGGCAAATTCTTCTTCATGCGTTGGATCAAACTCGAGACCTGCAATGATTTATAAAATATTTTTAATTTGTAAGGGAAACTTCTTTTTCCGATCTTTAAAAAATAGCACATAATATGTAGTTGCAATATGCGACTTAAAGCCAAGGCTGCTATCTAAGCAAGGTAGCTATCTACAATTCTAATTTGGAATCGTGATCTCTAATGGCAATAGTCAACAGATTTTCAAACATGGGACCTACATTTTTTTCTAAAATAAATTTGGCCCAACACTAGCAATCTGTTCTATACATGATATAGTTATATAAATAATAATACTGCCAGTCTTTTATAATTTGGCTACAATTTTACGATAGATTGTCTCAGTCAAGCTATTGCAAATTTAATCGTACTTATATCTTATTCGTTAGGGCATTCTCACATGACTTATTTTCTTTAAATACATATTAAATAAATAGTAATATAAAGTAGAATATGTTCTCACCAACATATTCAATTTCTAAGTCGAAGTTGCCAACAATTTTATCTCCGCATGATATACCAAAGTGTGTCACTCTATCAAACCGCATCCTTGTTTGTTTGTCCTGTAGACGTCCTTTTGATCCTAATACAAATTTCGAGAACGGTATCTGTAAATTAAAAAAAGACTATTTGTAATCAAATATTATTAAATATTATAGCGTGTATGAGGAATGTGATGCGTGTGAATGAAGCAAAAGAAGTATGCCAGGATCGTAGCAAATGGAAATCCGTGGTCTCTGCCTACCCCTCAGGGAAACAGGCGTGACTTTATGTATGTATGTATGTATATATTATTCGAAATCTAAACACTAAGTTCCACAAATACCCTTATGTAAAGATATATTGTTATTGGAAATTAAAACAGACATAGGTTTATTACCAAATGTTTTTGATATTGAAAGTGCGAGAACAAGATGTTTGGGGCAAGCGCGGGAAAATAGCCACCTTAAACTATCCCCATCTATTATGGGTTTTACACTCATGGCCATGAACAGTACACAGTATTTTTATCACTTTTCGCCGCTCATCATAAGTCTCATCACCGGGAACAGGCGATCTCGTTACCATTAATTAGGCCAGCACCAGGTTCCTCGCCTTTTACATTCAACTGACTTTCCGAGCGACGAAGGCTAATTTCTTTCCACACGAAGTCAGAGTAAAGTTCCTTTTAAATACTAGTTAAATAACTTAGGTACACACTGCGCCAATTATACAAACCTTAGCAATTTGCCAGTATGGTCCTCCTCTCGTATACAGGACGTAGTGGTATATATCGTTCCATGTTATGTCATAGAACCCTTCACAGGAGATGTTAAGCAGGTAGGACCGACCATCACCTCTCACTTTCAGAACAAGAGTATTGTACAGGTGCCAATCGTACGTTGTGGGGCGTTTGAATGATTTCTGGAAAATAATAAAACATCATAAAAATTCTGTTTACGAAATAATACAATTTATAAGTTTTTAAAACCTGGTGATTATATTTTTTTACTCATTTGAGGGATATTTATAGTCAAGTAGGTACTTTGTAACCACTCACTTCTTGTTTTCATTCTTAATGAATTGTTGGTATACCTTGCTACTTGTTGCTGGGAATTGCGACCACTCCTATGAATGAACGTGTGAAAGTTACTATCAGTACTAACGAACAGTATTATGGTACTTACTCTAATTCTCTTAGACCTCATAGCACAATAACCAGCCTTTTTAATGCGTCCATCTTTCGGTACCCTAACGTCGAGGTAACCATGGAAACGCGCCCTGCCCGCCTCGCTCATCTCAAGGCTGCAGTTGCTGAAGCCCTCATTGTGATCACTGTCGCTTGTTGTCACAAATTTGTCCAAGACACCGGGTTCGTTAAAACACCAAAGAAGATCAGTTTCTCCTGAAAACATTCAAATTAGAATCAAAATAAACTATTACTATGATTGAGATGGGATTTTTTCAGTAACACATGTTGTGTTGGTACTTGGTTGGTAAGTATTGAAACTAAATGTGATATACAAATGTTTTATTCAATATCTAAGTACAAAATACATGTGAACAGACAGAGAATACAAAAATAAAGAGAAACATTACAACTTATTCTTGACTGTTACTACACAAGTATTTATAATGATATAATGAATAGTACCAAGTTCTACCAACCTATAATACCCTTGAGGAATTAATAACTCAAATCTATATGATTTGTGTTGGAACTATTTTATTGGACATAATATTTACTTCTAATGACCATTAAAAAAATCAAATGAATTGAGTCAGGTAAAATGTGTTCTTACACTCATCAGCTATCCTGCCACCATGTAGCTACAATACATGTCATTACTTTGCCTTGTTCTTTTGTCTCCTAAGTCACCTTGTGCTTAGCATAACAAATATTAACAAAATCTGATAAACCCATAAGAAAAGATGTCTACTACTAAGCAGAACTTAAAAGCCATTTCCATCTATTATTTTAATCAAAGTGTTGATATTATAATATATCTATAAATCATACTGGTAAGTGTTAGCAGATAAATATTGTATGTTTAATATCTTTACAATCCAATTTATAATCTTGGAGAAAAGGCCTATTTAAACTATTTAAAAGTAAACATTTTCTCATACATGAGCACCAATTTCAAAATCATTCTGTTCACCCAAGACACAAGACGCTTGGTACCTAATTAGTTTTCAAGCCATAAAGTATATAACATGATATCTTTTAAATTATTTAATGGAGGTTTTAGACTAGTTTCAGCATGTTACAAATTGTATTTTACCTGCTTTGTTACAAATAGCTGTTGCGATAATACTTTACTTGCTCACATCTAAAACATTTTTTATAAATAATATATATTATTTTATTAAATAACAACTATTACAAGATACACATTCAAAATAGTTGCAGTTAGGCAAATGTACCTACTTGTTGAATAGAGGATCTAAATTAGTGTCAAATGAAGCTGTTAAAGTATGGAATAGAGCAAGTTTTAAAGTTTAGGTCAATGGTTTCATTGAAATGAAGTACATAGTTTATCTACTATAATAACATTGTGTCAAAACCATAAATAACAGTATTATTGGGTATTATGTTAGTTTAAATCTAAATTCTGATGTCATAAACATTATCTATGTAATAATAGAAACATAATTACAAATTTTAAAACAAATGTCATAAAATGTTAATACTAATAAATACTCATACTAAAACTAACAATTTAACATAAAATGAGATTCATCACAGAGAAGTCAGCTAGAAAACAGTCCTTGCAGCCCTTAAAAGCATGGAAAAGAATAAAAGCACCAAATAACACTAAGAATAAGACATCCAACAACAATGTCAGTGCACTTCACTGATAAGTTGATCATATAACCTCATCAGTTCTTCATTGTCTCTAATTTTTTGACTCAAAGACTCCTGCAAGGAAGCAATTGTAATTTCATGCTTCTTAACAGTTGCATTCAGCTTAGTTACTTCAATATTATAGTTCTTCTTGAGGTTATCTAAAGTTTCATTAGCTTTGTTCAGTGCTTCTGATGTAACTTGTTTCAAGTTGCCATACAACTCCTCATACTTTTTGACGGCAGCCTGATACTCTGACATGTTTTGTTCATATATTTTCTCCCTATCTTTTGTTTCTAATATCACACTCTTGCATTTCTCGTACTTGCTGAGGAGGTCATTAAAAGAGCTTTCCATATTGCTCAGATGGTTTAAGGCTTGATCTCTTTCAGAAGTTATTTTCTCCATAGTCTCCTGGTACATTATCTTATCTCGTTGCTGCTCTTCTATTAGTGAAGAAATAGTTTTTTCATATTCTTCCATGACAATACTCATTTGTTTGTTGCTTATAGTTTTGTCATTTATTTGCTGAAGTAGTTTGTTTTCTTTTTGACGAGAGTTGTCTCTTTCATCAGTCAACTTTTTCACTTTAGATTCCAAATCTTCTGTTACTCTTATATATTTATGCTCCACATCCTGTAGGGTACTCTTTAGCTCACGGTTTTGTTGTCTAAGCTGGAAAACCTCTTGTTCTTGTTTTTGAAGAATACTTCTTAGTGTGTGCAGGTGGTCCACATCTTGTGTTGAAAAATTGTGATAGCGAGGACTTCTTGGTGCTGCTGTTGGTGGAGTACTGCCGGATATGCTTATGAGTCTTTCTGTGGCCACCCGAGTTGGAGTCAGAATGGCAGAGACACTTCTCATTAAGCCCGGAGTTGATCTAGCATGAGATGATTTTGGTATGCCACTATTTACAACTGGTGGCACAACTTGCATAGGTTTATCTTTTACACTCATTGAAGGCATGGAACCTGTAGACATCGAATGTTTTGGTGCGATCACATTACTGTCTGTAAAAATTGAAGCTGCACTGCCAGTTTCATAGCCCACATCACACTCGGAGGAATCGATTGCTGAATCCGTATTAACAGAGTTGGCATCATCTAGCTTTTGCCGCGCATACAGTGGATCGAACTTAACAAACAAACTTTCTTTGCCTCGATCTATGTGGCTGTGATGGCGATTTGATTCCGCGCACTTGACTAGGTAATCTAAACTTGTGGCGTCTATAAACATATCATCAGACGTCGGTACCTCTTTCATAGTTACATCACAAATGCTATCAAAGTCCGACCCAGTAAGAAGATCACTCGTCTCGTTCCTCTGCTCCAATATTTCATTTGAACGTTTAGGTGACATCGCCATTAGATCGCCGACTGATGAAACCGGTGTTATGAAACTATCATCAGATGCTGCAGCTGTAACACTTCCCCTAGCAGACAACATGTCGTCATTGACTATAGTTCCGCTTATTTCCGAACCACGTCCTAAGAAATTTTGGAATTTCTTATAAATGGTTTTTATGCCTTTATCATGGGATGTAAAAGAGTCGCTCAATATAATATTAGAAAACATTCGCCTTCCTTTATCTTGGGAGTACAATATACTAATAAAACACACCGCCTGAAAGTTACAGGTTCGTTTGGACTATTATTAAATCTTGTAGGTCAACAAAAACAAAATAGAAAGAAGCAAAATTTATTCTTAGCTCAACGGCTCAACGGTTATTTGAGTTTTGAATGTACCTGCCACAGACTATATTATGACATGGAGAAAAATCGACTAAAACTAGCTAACTGATTTACTATTTCAAAAAAGGTTAGTATTGACCAGTGTCTAATTAACTAAATACGTAAATAAATATTTTAATACGTATTAGAATTTTAAAAACTGTATTTATCCGACACCTAAATATAAAAAAGATCATTTTTATCCATATAACACATGCATAGTTTTAAAATGTAATAGTTTAACTTTATTTAAATCTACTGAAAAGTTCATGACAAGCAGCAACATGGATATTTCACAATAAAGTAAATTATACTTATGCAGTATCTTAAATTGATAAAGAAAACTTGAAAAATGATGGACATGAGCAAGATTCGAACCCACGACTTTCCCTGGACCGCGCTGTACTGCTTAGCATGAGCAACATGCAAAAATGTCATGAAAAGTCTTATATGCAGTATGTAAATTTTTTCACCACCAATAATGCAATCCCCAAGCCGCTTGCCAAGTATGGGGATTATGGCTGCCCCACCCCTCCTAAGGGTGACTTTGTTCAACAGTGGGCATCGTCCAGTTGATGATGATGATGTCAATTTGATTTAAGCTTCATTGAAGATATTAATTTAGTGTAAAGCCGGCGCCAGATATAGTTCAAACATTTGAACATTTAAATGCTGGACTTTGTACACTTGTTTGAACACTTATTGAAGTAACCTGCCAGACTGCCTTGCGAATACAATACATCTCTCCACAGTCGACTTTGAACACTTTGATGTACGCTAAAAAACCGACACCTCTTGGCAAAGTGCATTTCAATGCGCACTTATTTGTTCAAACATGCAAAGTCCCGTGCCAGACATAGCTTCATTCAAGTGTTCAAATGTTTGAAGCTGTATCTGGTGCCGGCTTAAGTAAGTGCATGTTGAAAAAGTGTTTTAGTTTATTTACAGTTTCAATGTAATATTACCAAATTGAATAATTGTGATTTGTGGTTAATTCATTTTTATAAACAATTTAAAACATTAACAACTGCACAACGAGATAGAACTGAAAAACATTACCAAACACTGCAGGATTCAATGATTGGCTATAAACATCCTTCACTTTTTAAATTAAAAGTTACTTCCCCTATTTTTTAACATTATGTATAATTGCTGATAATAATTATAAAATATCGTACCTGGTCTAGCGATAAGCAGAGGATCAGTTTCAATCAAATCTTTTACCTCCTGCTTAAACAAGTTTAACTCATGCTTCAGCTCCTTGAAACCATTTTTTATGTGTTCTAAATTTGATATTTTCTTTTCTGTATCGTATCCACCTTTTCTGTGACTTTCATGAAACAGCCAGCGTTGTGGGCATATAACTGGGATAGAATATTTGTAATTGTTTGTTTTATTTAAGGTATTACACAAAGTTGCATACTGTCGATTGTTTCTTAGTATGTTCATTAATGTATTAATTTTATATAAAGCCATTATGTACTCTATACGACCTATATTTAAATTAATTTTGCATCACGTATCTAGTTCACCATAAAATATTAAATTATATGATTATGATTATAAATTGTATAACCTCACTGAATTTGACATTAGTAAACATATGATTATGACACTGACAACACACAATAACAACAATAGGATTGTAAATTGTAATGTTACTTAATTACAAAAATGATGTGAATGTTAAAGTCTTAAAAAATACTTAATTACAAATCGACTAACGAGAATTTCCCTTTTTTCGAGGTACCTGTTGATTAAAATTAACTCCTCATAGCCATGATGAAAAATAAAATAATCGTTCAGGAAAGTCTAAGTTCTTCAATTACATGAAGTAAGATAAAATATAATTCTGTTTAATAAATTATTTATGGCTAAAGTTCTTTCATGAATACGAACATTTCTACCTAAAATATTGAGCAAAGATGAGTAAAAAAGGGTAAAAATTATGTACATAACCGTCTCAGTCTTAAACATCTAGACCAAAATAACGATAACTTTGCGGTTGTTTGACAGTTTGTATTGTTAATGTCAGTGACACCTGACAGAATTCGGTGCAGCCAGCAAGTGACGAGATTACTTTCACTTTAAAATTATACATTAAGAATTATCAGGGACGTGGTTCACCAGGCGTTGAGTGGCAGTCGTGGCTTGGTGATGTTTATTTAATTTCTGACGACATAGAAACAAGCGTTTCGTATACTAAAGGCCACGTACTCAAATAGTGTTTATTTAGTATATAAACAGCGGGCTATTCTCGCCTCAGCATGTTAAGATAATCTTAAATATAATTTGAATATAAAAATATTGTGAAAATGGGCATGGATAAATATAATAATGTGGTAAGTTTCTATTTATAATTCTAGTGCTAGCAAAATATTGGTACTTAATGTATATAAAATATTAAATTAAAACATGTATTTTCAAATATAATCGTTATTCTACGCGACATTTAATCATTCTCTCTTAAATTTAGTTATGTGTGTAAATCTATTTTTACATGTATAATCTTTTATAGATGCAATTATTATGATATCCAGTTTATTTATAGGCAAATAAATAATAAGCACTGCCTGTTTAATGCTGAATCACTTGCTACCTGGTAAATTTCTTTGGTTGTAATATTAAAATAAATAGTTAAATTATGATAATACATTTTTGTAATTCAAATAACTGATACCATAATATAGATTGGCTATCACGGATACCGATCTAATTGATTTTAATAGGATGTGATAAGATTATTTTACAATTGAATGTTTGTACTATACAGATAGGTTTCTTTCTATGTGTAATACACATGCATGCAACCACCATTTTCATCATAATGGTTTCAATTTATTGTTTTACTTCAACAAGTATCACCATACCACCTGCAGTAAATGATAAAATGTAATTATTTATTATGCAGTATTCAACATTATTAATGAAGCATGCTCCTGTTCTCAATTCACGACACATCTTTGTTTCAAAAGACAAGTGTTGGTATTGTTGCTTTAAAGTAGAATTATATGGAACGTCTTATCTAGTCTTAACTAAGTTAGCTTCAGGAAACAAAGTATAAAAAAGCATGGTGTGTACAATAAACAATTAAGACAGAAAGAAAATATCTATCTAACTCCCAAAGAATAAGGATTCTAGTTTATTATATAATAATAATACACTTGGGAGCAAATAAATCGAGCCACTTCCTTTTTCACGCATTATGGTAATTATTTTTGGTATTAAGGAACGCATCGATTCGAAACATATATCGCCTAAAAGGGTATTTAATAACCTTTACAATGAGGGTAGTTAGTTGTCAAAATTTCATTTTTATTAAAGTTTAAAGGGTAGAATAAAATTATCGCATTTAATTTGCTTATGACATTTTTATTGTACTCTGTTAAGAAAAGATTAAATTTGAGGTTTTTGTTAATCATACCCATATTACTTGTTATTGTTGTCTTTATCTGTGTCTGTGTAATCAAAATAACCTGATAAAATGGATACTACACCGACGGAAGCTGCCCAAGTTGTAGCTTTACTTGAGGTTGGACACGGACAACGTGAAGTGACACGCAGACTTCATTTGAGTCGTTCAAAGGTACAGCGGGTATACCGCAGGTATCTGGAGACTGGTGCTTTTGTTCGGCGACCTGGAACTGGCCGACCACGGGCAACAACAGAACGTGACGACCGCTTTATTGCAACCAATTCGTTGCGCGACCGTGGACTTAATGCTGTTCAGCTACAGCAAGCGTTACGTGACGTTCGAGGAGTCGCAATCAGTAGGTGGACAGTGAGACGAAGACTAAAAGAACGAAATTTAACATCACACAAACCAGCAACTGGCCCAAAATTGACTGTAGCTCATCGCCGATCTCGCTTGGAGTTTGCTCGAGAACACATTAATTGGACGTTAGAAGACTGGAGGTCAGTTTTGTTTTCTGACGAGTCAAGAATCTGTCTTTTTAGCAATGACGGGAGAAACCGAGTGTATAGACGTCCTGGTGAAAGATTTGCCCAATGTTGCATTCGAGAAACGGTGAGTTTTGGTGGTGGTTCTTGTATGGTGTGGGGAGGAATTTCTCTAGACGGAAAAACGGAACTTGTCTTCGTCGACCCCGCCAACGATGGCAGTGGTAGACGTGGATTAACAGCTGACCGATACATAACTGACATTCTTGAAAACCACGTAATGCCGTATGCTGGTTTTGTCGGAGAAAATTTCTTGTTTATGCATGACAATGCGAGACCTCATACCGCGCAGATCGTTACGGAATACTTGTCTGCGATCGGGATTCAACAAATGGTATGGCCAGCACGAAGTCCCGATTTGAACCCGATCGAACACCTATGGGACGAGCTAAAACGGAGAGTCCGAGCCAGGGTTCCCGCTGTTTCATCCATTCCCGAGCTTAAAGTCGCTGTGCTTGAAGAGTGGGAGAACATACCACAATATGTCATCGTAACGCTGATCAGATCGATGACTAATAGGCTACAAGAATGTATCAGGGCCCGGGGGGGTAATACCAGTTATTAAGAATATTTTTTTTGCAATAATTTTGTTTTTTATTGTTTTTATGGACTGTTTTAGCCCTACTAAATTTTCTATCAAAATTACCATTTTTCTTGCAGAGCCAATAATTTATCATTCAATAAGGTTATTATTCAATAATTTACCCTCATTGTAAAGGTTATTAACTAAACTTTTAGGCGATATATAGTTCGAATTGATACGTTCCATATTACCAAAAATATTTACCATTTTACGTGAAAAAAGGTAGTGGCTCGATTTATTTGCTCCCAAGTGTATATTACTAATAAAATTAAAGGTACCAGTAGAACATGGCTTTTTCACTTATTTCTTGAGGCATTCAATAATATGGCGTGGTATATGGTTTAGAACTCTCACAGGTCTCAAACATTTTCGTTGCCAGTACTCTTTTATAGGTTTCAATCTTTTTTCTAGGATGGCAAGCCATCCGAGTATCTCTTTCCCCCTGAGATACTGAAGCGGCTGAACTTCGACAAGAGTCCAGCCACGTTCAAGCCTAAGATCAGCGCCGCCAGTCCCGGCGAGGACTGGATGGTGGTGAGGCCTCTGCAGCGCTCCGACTATGATAAGGGCTTCCTACAGCTGCTCGGCCAACTGACGAGCGTCGGCAACGTCACGAGAAAGCAGTTTGATGGTACGTACTTGTTTAGTCTTTAGGGAACGAGATTATTTATAAGACTTTGTTTCTTACAGCTATTAAGTTATGTGTTTGCATCTTTCATTTGAATAGCATTATCGCACGTATATAACTTTGTCATGCTGCGGCCTGCGGTGTTGCCGGCTACCGCTTTTCGGTATAAAAGTAAAGTAGCCTATGTGTTAATTCAGCATGCCAGGTACCTCCATAGCAATTGTCTTACATATCTTTTATATTTAACACATATTATTATGTATAGATTAAGCAAAGTATAAGTAGTACAGTAATATATTCATCGTACTTTTATTAATATTCAAGACTTTCTATTTTTGGATAGCATTGCTCCAAATCAAAAATATTGCATGTAATTAGCGAGCATGACCAACGCAACAAATTAACTACGCAATCATTATTATAACGTTAAGGCACACGAGTTGTATAGTTACACTTGGGGCCATGAAGTGCTAAGGCTAACAACACACTGTACATACATTGCGACATATAACTTGTTACTTTCTAACACCACTGTGCTGTGTAGGTACATATATACACCGAACACTAGTAAATATGCTCAGTGTTCATTATGGACGTTATATAATATAAGACAGGACCTAAGTCTGTCCACCCTTTAGTTTTTCCCCAGTGCGACGACTGAAAAGAAGAATGAACCACGCAACAAACTAATATAACTGATAATACAAATAATTGTAACCTTATAGGAAATACTAATATGATTGCAATCTTTTATGTCCGGCTTTGCCATAATCAGACAGTCATTATATACCCTACCCCCTTACCATGAACTCAAGTGATAGCCGAGTGGTATGGCCGTTGGACTGCTAAGGCAAACGTCGTAAGTTCAAATCCCGGCAGGCAAAAACGTATTCTCGAATTCATGTGCGTCCCTACTATAAATTAGTTATCAGTTGTTAAAAACGGTAAAGGAAAACGTGAGGAAACCGGCACACCTGAAAGATTTTTCAACGGTGTGTAAAGCCTTGTCAGAGGCCTATTTACAGGCGGTTTAAACCCTAAAATCAGGTTGTTCATCAACCATACGATAAGCAAAGCAAGCAACCATGAACTCTTATAGCAGGACAGTTCGCTTGCACGACGTAAACTCTCCTGCTTGAGTTCATGGTAAGGGGGCTGTTCACATTCACACTGGGGAGAAATGCTCTATATTATATTACATTGGTATAGTTACACAACTAATTCGATATGATTAATCTTGGAGCTCTACAATACAATATAATGATGTCCTGTTCACAATAAATTGTAATCAAAGATGTAACGTATAACTGGTTTGTATGGAATGCGAAACTTGACATTTATCTGTATGACCTTGGCGAACCGGCGCGCGCTATGATAGCCTTTCTATAAGCCTCGTTCAGTTCCTGATTTTGGTTTATAATACAATTTGTTCGATTTACCATTGACGTAGTATGCGGGTTTGTTGAAACAGGAGGTACATGTTTCGTATAGGTATACTTACATAGAAGTTTGACTAGCATAACATTAACAACCTTGTTCATTCATAATATAAAACAATGAACACAAAATTACTGCCTCTGGTGGTCGAAAGCGCGACTACCGAAGTACCGAGTATCGATTCCTGAGGTCTGTCGACCTACGTCGACGACCTAGACCCTATAGGCGTCATTTCATGTTACATTGTTTCAATTATTTGTTTTCTTATGGAATGAAATATGAGTCCAATAAGTCCGATGGACTGCATCAACGAACTGCATTGAATCAATACTTGAACGTTTCAGAGAGGTTCACGAGTATGAAACAGTCTGGCGGGTACTACGTGACGGTGATCGAAGACACGCGCATCTCCAAGCTGATCGGCGCCGCCACGCTCACGATCGAACAGAAGTTCATACACAACTGCTCCGTGGTACGTGACTATTACAACACTTTGACTGTGTCTGAAGCAGACACAATAGTTAAACTGTGCCCCATATGTGGGTCATTACACTGGAAAAAGGCCAACCTACTCTCTGGTAGCCTACTCTCCGATTTAATATAATCTAAAATAATCTCAGTTAGTTCACTTTACAATTCCAATTCAATTTGGTCGGAATGAAATAAGTAAGTAACGTGCGGACGAATGTATGAAAACAGTATGATTAAAGTTCTGTGAAATGAAATGAGCATATCAATGTGTTTGTAATGTTTTTAACTAAAGTAATTGACCTATAGCCATTTTAATTAAGTAAATACTTAATCCAAACCAAACCTGATCGAGTTTTATAACAGCTACTTCTCTAGTCACACTGTAAGTCCTTAGAATTCCACTGTGGGCTACCCCTAGCTGCTCTGTTTCGTAAATTGTTTTAGTAGGTACCTACATAAGTCTAGCCGCAAGCTTTTTATTTTCCTAGAGTTGGTTAGTTACTACTAACCGATATTATACCGGTTTACACTATTATTATTATGTATATAGAATCTATTCAACATTATACAACTCAAAAACAAGTTTTTCAAATGACATTTCTATTCTAATACCATCAAGTTTTAATTTATTCTGAGCATACGATTCAGGTAGTTATAAAAAAGATTTGTTTATTTTTTTTTATGTAGCCTGTTTGGTGTCCCACTGCTGGGCAAAGGCCTGACCAATCTCGGTCTGCCTAGTCGGCCGGTTATTTGTTTATAATTTGATCAATAACGTCGCTTGTGGTCCTGTAAAATATTTCGGGTGGCTCAGTTATGACAATAAAGGTACTTTGACTTCTTGTCTTTTAAGACTAGCAAGACCTAATATAATAGAAGTCCTTCAGCCAGGTATCCTGTCTAGAACTTCCTGTGGTGAGATTAATAGCGCGTATGACTAATGTTTGTATTTATTTCAGCGAGGACGTCTAGAAGACGTGGTCGTTAACGATACATACAGAGGGAAGCAGCTCGGTAAATTGTGAGTACCTATCTCACTAGATAACATCTTTATTTTCAGTATAGTAATTATCCTATCATCATCAGCCGGAAGGCGTCTACTGTTGAACATAGGTTCCCCTTAGAACGGCAACTTGCCATTTGCATCCACCGGTTGCCCGCAACTCTGACTATATCGTCGGTCTACCTAATCTAAAGTCTAAATAACCTTACACTACATTATTGTATTTGTATTAAAATATTTAGACTGATACAGAGGATTTATCGACCATTAAAAATAGCATTGCTACTATTATATTTTGTGAAACTATTATTACTGTTTCATTACAAAGGACTATAGTTATAATGACTATTTCTTCTAGAATCGTGGTGACAGTATCACTGCTAGCCCAAGAGCTGGGATGTTACAAGATGTCCCTGGACTGCAAGGACAAACTAATCAAGTTTTACGAGACCCTGGGCTACAAACTCGAACCAGGGAACTCTAACGCTATGAATATGAGGTACGTTACTTAACATATTTTTACTGTTTCTATACATGTACCTATTTATGAGATTAACTAGTATACACACATTTTGAACGCTGTCTCAAAACTGACCTTAGAATACGAATGGCTATGATTTTAATGTAGGTATGTACGTCTACGTTAAAAACGTTTTATCAGTACAATTCTACATATAGGGTCAGTTCTACATACGTACAATCCCCGAAAGGATAGGGATGTAAGAGGTATTAGGTTGCAAGTCTAATACCATCCATAGAGTCTAGGGTCTACCACAGTGTTTTGGCCCATGACGTCTTTTATGTCCCCCGTCTTTACTGTTTAATTTATTGCAGGTTCGAGGATCCATCTTGACAATTAGCCGCTGGGACGTCCGACCTGCGCTCTAAACTGTAAGTACGCACCCTGGCCGAGCAGACTTCACGGCACATCCACCCGGGACAAACATCTTCTTTCATAATGTACGAACCAACCGCCGACGATATACGAAGTAGATATTATGGATGCGGTATTACGCCATTTAAATTCATGAATCAAGGTTGTGCATTTAAATTGACCTCTAATGTTGTTACTACTAATCCTTGTTCAATGTGTTCGTAAATTAACCTTCGGTCATTAAATCAAGTTAGTTAACAACTGGTATCTGCACTAGATAACGAACCTAGTTAACAGATCACCAAGGTTTAAAGTCCTGTGGCAAAAATATATTTCTAACAAAGGGAAATATTTCATAATACTGCAGTTTATTTTATTGGTATGTAGTTCTAAAAGCACTTTTTCACGTTTAGATGCAACACGCTTTGTTCACTTATTGGATTTCGTTGTGTTTTCTGTTTGGTCGTTCGTGTGATTACGGTCGCAGGGTCAATTGTTGTATCCATCGAGGGTGGAGATCAACCGAAGTGACTTCCCCACTCGATGGGGTCATCAATTGATTATGGATATCCTAGCTCATAATATAAGCTCGTAACGAAGAGTTACTAGCAATACTACAATTTTTTTTGCTCACATTAGGATATTGTTATGCTTTTGAATTGTTAATTACGCTAAACTAACGAGAGTTATAATTATGTTGCCAATTAGTTGTAGACTGTATTGCTTTTGTATGTATAAGTTGTTAAAACTTAGTCAGTGCTACCTATGTGATAACTATATATTTTCAACCCAGAGCTTGCAACTGGCTACGTTTATAAGTATAACATTAATTTTGAAGCTTCATGTACTTAAATGTAGTGTTAGAAAATAACTATTTTTGTAACTAACATTGTGTTAATTTGCGTTATTAAACCATTGCAGCTTTATGTATGCGTTTTATTTTTGCACCACGAAGGTTAGTGACGGTTGCTATTCTATCAATGAAACAAGGATGCAATTTTACATGTTTATTTACAGAAGTGTAAACTTTAGCGGATAGATTTGGAATTCGCTTACCATACAGCCCATACATTCGTTACAATATGAATAGTTACTGTTGGAAGTTCATCCACACATTAGTTGTAGTCTCAGCCTTAGTAACACTTTACTGAACAATCAATTACGATCTACAATTAAATATACCCATTAAAATTAAACTGGCCTAAGCATACGTTATATAACTTATACGAGTTCGTTCTTAGAAATTATTGTTAAGAAAAACCACTCAATAAAAATTGTGAGAAAATTGAATTTTAAGTTTCTGATGTTTCATGGCTAATGGAGTCATATCGGTTCCGTTTAGCCATGTTCATGTACCATCGGCTATCGTTGTCTGACAACGTATAGTTTTTATTAAATCTTGACTTATTTTTTTATAATTGCAACACTTTACACCCATCGCCTCAAAAGATCTTTTGTTTAATTTGGCCTTATAGCCAACGTTAACCCCCTTATTTATAAAAAATTACAATCTAAACAAAGGACGAAATTATACCAGTCATTGTCATTTGCATGTTAAAAAACAGAGATGTCAAAAGATTTAATCCGGGGTTTACTTAATACCGGTATGATCCTCGTTTATGAGTAATACGGTAAAAGAGCAATCCCTAAATACATAATAATACAATTTTGTGTCGTGACACCGTCAGGTGACCAATTATGTATTTGATATTATAATAATGTATTGCTTTTTAGTGATATTTAACCGAACGCATCTTAAATTGTATGTTTTAATAAACAATCGCGCACACGATAATTCCAGATAATATAATTATGACAAATAATTAAATTACTAAGGTAAAAATGGAATGATTTAAAAACATTGTCTTGTCTGACTTGAGTGTATGAGTCTTGACAAAATACATAGGTAATATATAAAGGTACAGCTAATGTGAAGTATGGTACAGTCTACAGCCCCCGTAGACAAGTGGCAAAAGTCTTAATGAATAGAAATTTAAAAGAATGAAAAACATGGGTTCGAGATAATGTCATCGATAACATAGTCCAAACATCATGTCACCCCTATACATTAATCGGTTTATTTGATTTCAATTCGTCAAGCATTTTGCCACTTCTCGGCAGGTCAGAAACATTTATTATAAATGCCTTTTTTGTAGACCGTACATTGTAATTCGCCTCTTCAGTTTTGGCAGATACTGTACATGATTAGAAAAAATTATAGACCCATTCAGTCTGGTAGTTACTATATACATGAATATTAGTCTAGTAATAATAATTATAAAATAGCTTTCCTATCCATATTGAGTGTCAGAAGTACCGTTTACTTGAAATTGTATACTTTGACAGTAATGAGCATTGAGCATTCAGTATTTTTGTGCAGTGTTCATTGTTGTTAGGTGAAAGGTCGTCGATTGTTCGACCCCTAATTCAGTCGTATACATTCTTGATACTTGACATTGTTTCTACAAGTCATAATACAGCGTAGTGTCAAGATTTTTTTCCTATTTATCCAATTTCAAGTAACGCACCTATTTCACAGATACCACGTACATTCAAACAAGCTCTTACATCAAGTTACACCCTCATTTGCCGATTGCACAAATCCCATTTATCCACAGGAAAAAGCAGATCATATCTGTACAATTTTATTTATTTTTAATATAGCAAAGTTACAAGCTAGAGAAAACATGGCAATCGATTATGTATCAAGTTTTATAATGGTGCGAGTACACGATGAGTAACAGTATGCGTAAAATGCCAGTTGCATTACAAGACTATAAAAAGTTGTATAATGTAATATTATATGTCGATATAATTAAAAATCACCTCATCAGGTTAAAAGTCCTCGTTCGGTTCAACGAATGTCGCGATGAACAAATTGAAAATATCTCTAGTCTAGTCTCCCTTGAGCGCTATATATTTGGTGCATATTATATTATAATACTTGTTCCCTAATATTGACTGCGGACCATGACGTCACTAGCCAGTATAAATGGAGTGGAATCATTTTGTTTTAAGGCTGTGCCCACACCTAGCGACCTACGGGCATTAACGAATGTGTTTATTTAAACTAGAATTTTATGTTTTCATGCTTTTAATATACGAAATAACATTTGATAGGCGTGCAATTACATACAAATATCGTCATAGTATGAAAGCTAATAATATCGTGGGGGAACATGGTATCAAAATGAAATGTAATTCAGTTACACTCATTCGCATTTATTAAAGTTCGCGACACAGAGCTTTACATTCCATCTCAATTTCCTCTTTATGTCAATATAAAAAGTAGCGCAGAGCACTGATAGGTACATAGTTTTCAAATGTACTGTAAATCCAAAACGGTATTTTATTTGAAATCTGTTGCCTATTACTATAATAATAAAATACAGTAATCCTTAGAATATGAATAATACAATTTTAAATATGAATCTCAGTAAATTGTAAGCAATATTTCGAAATAAATACACAAACTTAATCTACTCAAATGTATTCAAATTCAATTACATATTTATAGTCTCTGTACCCAAATAAGGTATTGTAAGATCTGGAAACGATTTTGTAAGTTTGTTTATCTATAATATCAAGTCACCTGGTTTCACTTAGTATGTTTCTTTAAAATATTCAATAATCTTACTTCTCAGTTGGACTTTTACCAATTACATATTAAATAAACGTATTTCGATAGTTTCTCGTATTCAGGCAACTATGGAACTAAGGGCATCACTAGCGTATCGAGAGATTCATTGCACAGATAACGCCATTCGCTTAGTTTCAAATTGTCTTTAGCCTTTACTGCACTAGTGCATGTATATGTATAACAGACACATAACATGCCAGGTCTCCTCAATCAGTTCGTCGCGCCTACTTCTCCCCAGCGTGCCCATTATAGCTCACTCAATAAAGGCTTCTCATAAATAAATTAAATTTAAATTGCAACTTTTGTAGTGTTGGGTTGGGTTGTACCATCGTGTCGATCGGGGTGGCGAATGATGCCGAGGTGGATGGTGTCGGCCCGAGTGGTACCGGGTCGGGTGATGCTGAGGTGGATGTTACCGGGTCGAGTGATGCTGAGGTGGATGGTACCGGGCCGGATGATGCTGAGGTGGATGGTACCGGGCCGGATGATGCCGAGGTTGATGGTTTTGGCCCGGGTGATGCCGAGGTTGATGGTTTCGGCCCGGGTGATGCCGAGGTTGATGGTTTCGGCCCGGGTGGTACCGCGTCGGGTGATGCTGAGGTGGATGGTATCGGGCCGGGTGATGCCGAGGTGGATGGTATCGGGTCGGGTGATGCTGAGGTGGATGGTTTCGGCCCGGGTGATGCCAAGGTTAATGGTGTCGGCCGGGGTGATACCGGGCCAGGTGATGCCGAAGTCGATGGTGTCGGCCCGAGTGATGCCGGGCCGCGTGATGTTGAGGTGGATGATGTCGGTCCGAGTGATGACGATGTGGATGGTATCGGGCCGAGTGATGCCGGGCCGGGTGAGGGCGCGGCATGCGAGCACTAGAAGGGCGGCGGCGCGGTGCTGATCTTGGTGCCGAGCTTCATGGGCCCCTGCCCCCGCGCCGAGCGCCGCGCCTCCATCTCTCGTTGCCTCTGTAGCTTTCGCTCCTCCCTCTTTCTTCGCATCTCATCCATTTTCGATGCGTTGTTTTCTGTGAAAAAGTAGATCGTGAGCTATGCCAAATATAAACTAATCTAGAGTTCGCGTGATTTCTGATTTCATTGCATTTAATACACAGTACGTAGTTTGCAACTGGGCATAGGCCTCAAAGCGGGTTTATTACCGCTAAGCTAGTCGCGTTGCACCGGAAACGGTGACGTGCTGTCCGTCACAGGCCTGTAAAAGATAATACTATTTTGATTGAGGTTATGTCTGTGTGTAAATTTGTCAAACTACCTACTATTAAGTATGTTGCTGTATTTCGATTATACCTGATGTGGTGTTCTAACAATCGTTAAGTTTAAAAACTTCAGTATTTGTTGTCAAGTGCCCTGAGTGTCTACAGATAGTACATATTTGGTCGATCGAGATTCATAAATTAGGTCGCTAAATCTTTATAATTAAACGTCAAAATCCTCCAAAATATTGTCTTTTAAGGCAGTCGACACCCAATGTGGTCCTCCGAACTCCCCCCTATGAGTAAAAGGCGCCTTCCGATATACCGTCATCTGGGGGAATGTGTTCTAGCGTCCATCGACTCACCGTCCACGTTCTCCTCGATGGGCTCGAACTCCCCGTCCTCCCAGCCGCCGAGCGAGTCGTTGCTGTTCTGGTGCGCGGCGGGGCGGTGCTCCAGGCGCGCCCCTCGCACGTACGTCGCGTTCGCGTTGTTGAACGCCGGGTCCGTCCACTGGGAGTTGTTCCACGTCTCCGACGGACTCGCCAGTTCTGCTTCCGCGCACTGTTCACATTTTATTGTTTACTTAAATCATTATATAGGTACATACGGCTGGACAATAAAAAAAAATACAAAAAAAGATATAATATCATTTATCATTATTTAAATGAAATTTTCAATTGTGAAATTGTACTAGAAATCGTATATTAGTAGGACCTTTTAGTAACTTTGTATATCTTATCATAAAAATGCATTAACATTACCATGATTAACATCAATAAAGTGCTTGAAGATTTTTATCTACTAATAATCAAGCATGAAATCTGTAATGCCTTTAATGTGTTTATAGTGAAAATCACGTTTTAAAACCACAATTTAATAACTGTTTTACTATGGGGTTTTGCAATATCCACAGTTACAGTTAAAAAACAACACCATCTTTCTGTTACCATATAAAAGGTGTTTCTTTCCTAATTTGGTACAAAGTGAAGTGTGTCTCTTAAAAAGTATGTTAAATGAGAGTATAATGGAGTAGTTCCTCACGGGCTGTTCCTGCAGCGTGCCCCACTCCTCGTTGTCCCAGTCGTCCTCGCAGAGCGCGGCCAGCGCGGGCGTGGCGTGCGCACTGCCGCTGCTGAGCGGGGATTTTGCGCTTGCTCCGGTACCTGTAGTTATTATTATTAGGGTTATTTAATACCTATTAGAAGTCTCTTATATGTTGAAAATTGCATTACATATATAATAGTTGAATAAATTTTTGTTGGTTTCAGATTGCCATCGCAAAGCTGTGATAATCAAGATGAAAGTTCTTCAATTTAAACGTTTAGGTATAATTTGCAAGATATTATTTTTTGCCTAGTGAATTAAATGTGTAAAAGAAGCTCTTAGTTGTTTTTATTATTTAATTATATCTCACAACACGACTTTGTTCGACAGTGGACGTCTTCTGGCTGATGATGATGATGGCTATTATTTTATTTCGGCATGAGCACTTAAACATTTGATCGCACGGTTTCCTAAGTTAGTTAGTTAACAATACCTCCGCTGGAGTCGATCTCGCCCCAATTGGCCATGTCCCAGTGGTCTGGGTCGTAGTCGGAGGCGGACTCGCTGTGTTCCAGTGACGTCATCGAAGTCACTGATGACGTCGTCGTGGACATACTACTCGATGAAGGTTGCTCTGCAATTAACATTGATTGATTTATTCGATTTTAAGTTACCTTTTTTTACAGAATTGAGTTATAGTTTGGCTTATTACTAGATGTATTTTTTTTATAAATAACCCCTTTTATGTGCTTAAGCTTAATTAAGATTTCTTTTCTACAGCCAAATATCATTTTTATTCAATAGAATGGGTTAGAATAGAAAATCTTTTCATCTCAACTCATACCGTGGTAGTATGTTTGATGGTCCAGACTGCGCGGGACGTCGCGCGTGGATGTTCTATACTTCCAACCCAAAGTCTTTCAAAAGAAAGAAAGTCACACCGGTGCGGGTCACTTACCAAGCGAGCCAGGTTTAGAGAGCACGGACTTGGAGGAGTGTGCGACGCGCGCCGTGTCGGAGTGTGAGCGGTAGAACTTGGCCGTCACCGCCGTCACGGCCCAGCCCGCCCACGTGGCCGCCGCGTTGCTAAGCGACGGCGTCGCCGTGTGCACGTCCGCCTCTGGGGTAGGCAACATTCATCATTGTATTCGAGTTCATTATTAATTGTATGGAAAAAGTTTATGCCATGTTGTAGAGTTGGCCAGACATCAAGTATGATAGCGGGGTTAACCACTTGGGGGTACTGGATGTATTGAAATGGTGGTAGTGGAAGTAGTGGAGGCAGCTTATTGGTTACTTTTTACCCTATTTGCGACGGTACTTAGTGACATGCTATCTAAATTATATATTAATACTGGTATCTCTTTTACCCGATTGCAACCTCCCAAGCTTATCCAGTCCACATACAGTCTATATGTCTATATAAAAATAACAATAGCCAGGTATCTTACCCATTCCTTCCTTCAAACTTGGATCTTCGGAGACCTTTTCTAATTTGCCGAGGAAGCCTCTTATAGTTCTAAAAGTAGCATCGCGAACCTGGTGGCAAGTCAATGATACATACCTTTAGTATTTTTACTGTTTCGATCAATGGGATTACAACAGTAAAATTTTATAAGAATCTAATAAAATTATTCTTCTGTACAAAAAAAAAAACAAAAATGTTATAACAAAATTAATAGATGCGTTAATGAAAAGTATAATTAATTTGATAGGTACATGTGCACATAACTATTTAATTAGAGATTTTTAATTGAGTTAAATTATTACTGTTAGGTAATATAAAACAAATATACGAATGAACCACTAGTGTTGCCACGTTTTAAAAACTACCAAACAGTAATTTAAATATACCAAATTATTGAACATACTTGTTTTTCTGGATCGGCGGTCAGGGGGCAAAGAGCCGGCAGTATCCTGTTGGCGACTTCAGCCAGTAAGAAGTACTGCTGCGTGGCCGCTAGAGCCAGCACGCCAGCTTGCCGCGCCGGTGGGAACGCGTCGCGGGTGGCTCGCACGAAAGCGGACACCAACACCTTCTGTCTTATCTGAGGGTGTAAATGCTGCGCGATCTTGCCCAGGCATACCGTTGTGTTCGTCCTGAGGACAAGATTCTAACATGATGCACGATAATTATTAGACGAAGGTGTGGTACCTACACTTGGTAACTGCGGTTTTCAATTCAGAGGACCTATACGCTTGGCAACCAGCAAGGTCATTTACGCCGGAAGACTCAGTAGGTGTGCAAGGGTTTAAAGCACACTGTAGCATAATTATTACAACAAATGAAAAAAATTATCTATCAGATGATCTAGGCGAATAATTTAATGACTCACGTTCTACTTGTCACGAAGTGCTATGATAATATTGGAGATACAAAATGGCGAAATAAAAACTTTTAATGTTCTCCTGACAGAATTTCGGACACGGCGGCTTGTCTTATCTGAGACTAGCCAACTGCGCAGGGGATATTATACTGCACAAGTATGCGCACAAACATAGGTGCACTCCTTATTCCCTCACTCTCATAGTCCGTTGGAACGGTAGACCGACACGACCGGACAGAGATCAGGCGCAGGACCAACGACTTAACGAGCCTTCCGAAGCACGGAATAAAAACCTTATCCAATTTATAAACAGTATTGGTAAGAAGTTCACAGTTAGATAGCTACAGATAGGAATTAAAAGATGAAGGACCTTATCTTAAGACTGTTAAGGAACTCACCGTATCCCGCCCTGGTCGTCTTTGGCCTGTAGTCTGGCGAAGTGCCGCAGTACTTCTACGTTGATATTGTTGTAGTTAAGCTTGGACGAGAGGTGTACTATCGATTTGACTGTCTGTTCCCTGATTGTGGGGTTCGTATCCATGAACCCGTGCACCACTTGAGGGAATATTTGGTCATTCACCTGTGATATACAAAAATACCTTAGTATGTACTCGTATATGTAAAAAAAATAATTAAAATTCGATAGACCTACGACCCGCTTTACTAAAAATGCCTTAAAATAATATATTTCAAAATGTATAAATTATTTTAAGAAGCCTATTATATCAATTGCAATTATTTTTGCTACTCGCAATAATGCGAATAATTTAACATAATCGATAAATAACAGCCGTAAACGTGACATATCATCTCTAAGCACAGTTCTCAAAATATCAATTGTATTAATCTCCTAATGGCCTTTCTATGACATTGGAACTTGGAAGAATATATTCACAGGTGTCTTACGACAACGCTCTAGACGAGTGGACGCTCAAATAATTATTGAATGTAAAACCGTTGCGTAACAATTAGCTAGTTTTGTTGAACAACGGAATTCCGTATACATCCGTGTTAGATAATGCCGGTCTAACAATCGTTATTTATCAAACTGTGAGTTGTGACTGATATCACAACAGAAAGTACGTCGACATCTACGAGTTCGACACTCGTAGATGACGAACTTGACTTTTTTTTAAACTTCCTTCTATTAACCATTTTAAATGAAAAAAGGAACGATAATACGTAAACAAAATTAATTTAATCTTATCTCAGACGTTGCTATTATTAATTAAATTTTACAGAAATCGTACAGAGCCGTAAAATTATACCTTTTAGCAGTGTATATTTAAAATATTGAAATTAAGTTTATTTTAGTTATTTGCATAGAGTTTGATATGAATTTATTTCGTATGGATTTACAGAAGTAAAAGATGACGTAGAACCACATTCAAATCACTTGGCCACAATTCCGAACTGGCTGGCGATTTTGGTAGGGCAAAAAACTATTAAACTGGCCACCTTTTTGGGATACAAATATTTAGAGATGAATAGCATAAAAAATCAAAGAATACTTACAGTGGAGTTCTGTAGATGCATAATAAACTGGTCTAGCTGCTGCAACAGTCGCGATCGCGTAGTCCGGTCGTTAGATGCGAACAGTTTTACTACGCACGGTACTATTTGTTTCTGGTAGTCCGCATCTTCTAGAAGTTTGCCCAACTGAAACAATAAAGAAATGTTGTTGGAACATTTTAAAGTAGTTTGTATTGCTATCAAAAGGTTATGGGTAGAGTGGTGCGGAGTGAATATAGATGTAATTACGAAAATTTTGTTTGGGCATGTAAAGAGGATGGATGAAAGAAAAGTGACAACACGAATATATGAGGCGAGTGTCAGTGGAGTCTTGGAAAGGGGAAGACCTAGGTGAACATACCTAGATCAAATCGGAGATGTTCTGCAAAAAGGGCAAGTGAAGAGTACCCTCAACCGACGAGCGTGTATGAGGAATGTGTTGCGCGTGAATGAAGCGAAAGAAGTATGCCAGGATCGTAGCAAATGGAAATCCGTGGTCTCTGCCTACCCCTCAGGGAAACAGGGCGTGACTTTATGTATGTATGAATGTATAATGACTATATTTACAAATTATTGTGAGTAGATTATGGCATTAAATGGTCATTTGGTAAAAGCGAAGAATATAGATAACCAGTGTGGATACCTTTTTTTTCAGGAAATCTATCATAAATAAAAGCTTGTGAAAATAGCTTTAGCAGCTATCATAACAGACCTCAAACTAAGGCGCCTGCAGTTACGTGCGACCGTTTTTATGATAGAGTAAGTCTAATTGTAAATAACATCACGCCTGTATTCCCCGAAGGGGTAGGCAGAGGTGCACATATAGTACACCCACATTTCGCCAGTTATGTTTTAGGTCCCAATGTAATAGGGGGCGAGCCTATTGCCATCAACCGGGCACAAATCCAGACTCCGTGCTGCTACTGAGAATGACCTAATGGGAAAACCCAGTAACACTGCCAGACCCGGGATTCGAACCCAGGACCGTAAATCAAATAGCATCAGTAAATAAAAAACATGGTATATTCACCTTGAACATGGGAGCCAGCACAGCAGACCCAGCATCTCCATAGTGGAAAGCTGTCATCAACTGTGGTAAAATCTTGTGAACACAAACGGCGTCCGGAAAGTTGTCTAGGTAAGAACTCAGTGTGGAGAAGAACTTCCCTTTCTCAACTTTATCCTTGATTTGTATCTCTTCAAGAAATAGCATTGTGTCTATGAGATCATTTTTAAAATATCCACCTATTTTTCGACACCTAAAACAATTAAATAATTAATAACACATAATCTCTGTCAGGAAATTACAGTGTAATGATTGGCATATTTGTCAGTCTAAGGCTTTCTAAGCTTAAGTTAGTGGGTTTTTATAACCATTTTCATATTTTAAGGTGCCAAAAGGTCCAGGTAAAGTATTGAACAAATTAAGGGACTTTTTCACTTGAAATTATCACATATACTTACCTCGTAATAATATCTGCTGGGTTTGGCCTGGAAGCTGGATTCGCACTGACTAGCTCACAGTATAATGTACAAAGCTGCTTTGGTATGTTGTCTGTTGTTTTGAGTGCTGGCTGGTTTTTGAGGGGCCCATTGTATGCTTCCCATATTAGGCAGCCTAGACTCCACATGTCTGAAGAACTGCATAAAATAGTTTTGATTTTATTTATCATCGTAAAAGTATTTTAAACAAAGGCACATGGTATACTGAAGAATTTATTCTCCAAATACAAAAAAAAATAGTTTAGAACCCAAACCTATTTGGATTTTGGTTTTTATGACAAGCAAAAGCATGGGTATTTGCACACAAAGGTTGTATAAGCCTAAATGAGATGCCTTAGCCTTGTCAGATGATAAGACTATAAAGAAAAATATGAGTGGTACTCATGATAAAGGATACCCACAAAAGCACACAACCTTAATTAAGTTAGCAAATAATTTGTTAGAAATATGTTAGCAATGAAATATAAGTTCCAAAGTTACATTTTATACTAAAACAATGAATGAACATTGTTGTTTACTTAAGTGTTTTTAAATATAGAACATTTGGTATCAAAAACATTGCATACTAACCACTTAGTGACAGTTTTTAGCTTAATAGGATCATTCTTCTCTGGCGGGTCATATATTTCTAGGGCTGGTAATATTTTCATAGGTATAGGGTTAGCTGTGTCTTGTCCCTGTGCTGAAAGGAACTCGAAGCCCCCGAGTTTCCATTCTCCGGCTAAAGTCACAAATACTGAGTACAGGCAGACATTATTGTGCCTCATATTGCCATCATTATTTAAAAATGATAATGCTCTCTGTAACACGTCAATTACATTAGTAAGTTATTGTTTTTAAAGTGAGTCAATAGTTTGTGAACAATCATAAGCAAGGATCAAATCATTTGACCTTTTTCTTTAAGAATTTTAGTGATGATGCAATCCAACAAATGTTTCTTAACAATTAATCTTGAAAAAATATGCAAGAGGAACTTACAGTGATTTGAAATATGCCCCACGAAAGAAATAATTCCTTCTGCGGCCCTTCAAGTTTTGTATCATCTAAATGTGTGGCTAAAGGTTCTACATATTCAGTAGCTACATATAAAAATTTCTCAGTTTCACAGCTATCTAAATAATGTAAAAGGCTAGGATGTCTCATAGTCTTTAGTTTCTTTAATGAGGCCTTAGCTATGTCGAAAAGTGTTTCAGAATTCTTCTGAACGTCGAATATAAATATAGATACTTCATCCTGCGTGCCTCTTTTCTTTCCTTTGTGTAGTGTCCAAACACTTCTGTCTTCTAATCCAGGGACAGGATCTCCTATTTCGTAAGGAAAATCCTTCGTAGGATCCCGGGAGAAAAACGACCACATAATGTTCTCTTTTATTTATTATTTACGACATAAATACATACTTTTCCAAAAAATCCACTTGGAAATGTGGACTGATTATCATAGTCTATGAGAATAAATATATGCTAATATAAATTCTATAATTACGCGTTAATTTACAAAAGAAAAATAAGAATTATTTTCTATTCACAAATTCACTATCCACAAAGAGTGGTGACAAATCTGACAAGTGACACACGACACGATAAACGAAAGCATATACAGATAAGTTAGTAAATATATATAATTCAATGTAATCACACCAACTATTTAAACATATTATTTAGACATACGAAATTACTTTATTCTAATTCACTTAGTATCTATCGAAAGCCTCACCTGATGAAATTATTTTGTAACTAAAAATACCTTTACTTTCTTTTGTCGGTACATCACTATAGTGTTCGTTAGACTGTCACTGCCAGCTGAGTTACGTTTCAGATAAGAATATGTGCAATCTTAAACATACGCTATTTCTTACAACTGTCTGAGACTGTCAGTTTAACCTGTCCAAGTTGGTAATCCTATTCAAGAATAAAATTGTTTCTTGAATAACATATCATGTTCCTTACACTATAACCTTTATTCCAATCAAATAACCACGAAAACACAGAATTTAGTGCAAGCTAAGTGATTTTTATACAACAAGATGTCGAAGTCAGTGGCTCGGTTAAAATCCATGAAGAAAGTTGCAGACAAACTTGATCATTCGTCAAAATTACGTACTAATATTCCTGCTGGAATGGCTGCGGCAGGCCCTCCACTGGGGCCTATGCTTGGTCAAGTCAGTATTTTATTATATTAAATTATATTCGTCTAATAAACATATGTTGTAATCATAACCTATATTTTTATTTACTTCAGCGTAATATAAATATAGCAGCATTCTGCAAAGACTTCAATGAGCGCACCGCTAACATAAAGCCCGGTATTCCACTGCCGACCAGAGTGAAGGTGAATGCTGACCGTTCCTATCAACTGACCATCCACCAACCCCCAGCATCGTATTTCCTAAAGCAAGCGGCTGGCATTAGCAGGGGTGCTATGGAACCCGGTAATCTATTTTTTATAAGATGAAATAATTTGTCTGTAAATCTTTTCAGTCACTAAAACATGGCTTTATCACTAATCAAATTGTAATCAAATATATTAATCAGTTAGCTTGAATTTTAGAGAATAACTTAAAAGATATGCTAATTCACAGATAATGTGGTTGTTGTTTTTGGAAATTAATTATTTAATCATTAATTGAGGCAGTCCCAACACAAATATTAAAAATTACTTACTGGGGCTACCTCTATTTCATGTTACTTTATAAACATTTGAGACAATAAAGTTTATTAATCATTTTATTATATTTACAAGGATTTTCTAACTATGCACTACTCAATAAGATGTAATTTGTTACATTGGTAAAATTGTTTATAATTTCTCTTTATAGTGAAGGAAACTAGTGGAAAAATTACATTTAAACATCTGTATGAAATAGCCAAAATAAAATCGCAAGACCCACCACTGGAATGGAGGCCTTTGAAGGATATCTGTGTTATGTTGATAGCAACTGCAAGAACTTGCGGGATAGAAATTGTAAAAGATTTGGATCCTAAGGTAATTAGTTAATCGTTTTTTCTAAGGTACATGTAGGTACTGGACTTTAAAAGAGACTTTGACCTCTAAGTTTGATTCGGTATTTCTTCTCAGAGGTAGTCAGTTTGGAAATGCCGATGCCATTTGCCATTTTTTCTTTAAATATGTGTAAAGGTGTTTTTGTAAAACCAATTTGCAAAAATAAAATCATTTCTCATTTACAATTATGAGTTCTTTTCTGAGACTATCTTTTAATTTCACAATAAATCAAATAATAGTAAATTTATTACTGAATATAACTTCCTACAAATTCACACTATTCTCTTCTGATGGTCTCCTTAATTGCCTGTCTTAATATTATTGTGATTGTATAATTATTTTTTGATGTATTTTTTTAGGAATATGGCGAGTTTCTCCAGGAAAGAAAAAATATAGTAGAAGAGCAAAAGAAACTGTTGAAAGAGAAACGAGAAGCCAAAATGTTGAGAACAGCTTAATTATACAAATATTTATAGGTAGTGAATGTTATTAGGAACTAGTTTGATTAATAAGGAATCCATTTAAAATATGAAGTTTTATTTTTAATAATAAAACAATTGAATACCCAAAATTACTTTATTTCATATCTATTGAGTATGCCTTTGTGTAGTTCTTCTAACATTTAGATTATAGGGCTGTTATTTGTACAGGCGGTCGTCAAAGAATATTGTCATAATCAAGGGATTCTACCTACATTATGTAATCATAACATGGCACAGTTAGGCATTATAATTATGAAGTAATTAAGCATAGCTGAGTGATTACCAGAGGCAGATTGTCATTACATCTAACGTTTATACTACAGTTAGAGATTTACACAAGGAACAACTAGGTTATCATATGTACACCATATACATATCAGTCTACAGACATTTACAACCTATTTCTAAACGACGATGTATAGTATTGATATTTATTCACTATACCTACAACCATATCACTTTGTGAGCACCCATGTGACATAATTCCAGTATAATAATTTAATTTTCGATAATTGTAATTAGTAACCTCAAACCGAGCAAGAAATCTTACAAGAACATTAACAACTATCAGTATCACATATAAGACAGTCTCTTAAGAAGTTTCCTTAGAGTACAACCAAAACTTAAAATAAAATTTGAAATCTTTATAAAAATATGCATTAAATATGCTTCTTTAAATCCTTAAAAGTAATCAGGCGTTTATATTCTTACCTACAAGAAGTCAGAAAAATAAATATTTTAAATATTTGTAACACAATACTTGTATAAGTATACACAGATTATGCAAGCGTCGTATGGTAACTTGTGCATAAAATAAATTCGAAATACCTAACATCTCCAAGCTATATAAATAGTGGTGTCAAAACTAAGATCTACACATTTGTACTGTAAATAAAATTTTGTACTTTGGTAGAATACTGTTCACAGATTTAAAAATTGCTAAGTGTGTGTGTGTACCAAAAGATCATTGCCAAAGGTGGAATATTACAGCCATCGAAAAGTTAAGTTATCAGCAGGTTAAGTTGGATGTGTGCTCGGAGCGCTTCAGTTTGGGCGAGTTTGGCAACACTTCTGGCAATTCTGTGACTTTGTCTATTGTAAAATCTGGCAAATCAGAAGACTCCATGTCCTTTTGCAGCGGAATCCACACAGTACCGCCCAATTCCGCTTCTTTTCCTCCCTGAAATGAATAGTGTGATTTAATTGGCTTTAAGAAAGGTTTCTGAAAACAAAGATAGTCAACATAAAAATAAATACTGACAAATCTTTGGCGTAGATTCAGAGCCGTAAATCTTGTATAGACTCATTCGCGTTGATGAAAACGACGTTTTTAATCGTCCAGGCAGGCCAAGATTATCAACTAGGTACCTAAATTGTAATACTTAGTCATGCTACACCTATGTAGAAAATATTCACCTTGATATCAGTTTCCAGTTTGTCTCCAACCATAATGCATACGCGAGGCTCGACCTTGAGCATCTTGCAGGCTTCCAGGAAGATGTGCTGGTCGGGCTTCTCCCACGGCAGGTCGCCGGAAACCAGCACGCAGTCGAAGTACTTGCGGAGCCCCAGAAGATCAATCTTCTGCCACTGGGCGCGAGACGGCCCGTTCGTGATCAGACCGAGAAGGTAATCCTCCCTGTCCACATTTATTCACCAGCCTTTTGTTATTTCAAGCTGCCTTTAATGCTGCAACTCAGCACATGATACAACAAAGCCAAATCGTCTTGCACGTTACTGCAATTATTCCAGCAAATAAACTGTTCTAAAATAGTGTTATGATGTCTAAGCTGGTTTACGACAGTTATTTAAATGAAATCGTTACTCCTGAAATATGCAAGGATGCCATGTATTGCAGTAAGTGCAAGAGAATTTAAGATAACACATGAAAATGGCCAAAGTATTTCACGTGCAATTCATAAGATGTATATAATTTGCACACAAAATAGAACTTAGGAACTAGAGATATGCTGTGTTGAGATTAGACAAAACAAATAAAACAACTCATTAAAACATCTCAAACCAGCATACTTTATCAAGGTGTAAAAGACAATGGAGATATTTTACATGACTCTGAAACAAATTTGGTTTGGGCAATACTTAATCACAACTTGGGCATTCACCTAGTTTATTCAACTTCTAAAACTATCTCCATTGTGTAACAGAATTTTCTGAGGTAATGTATTACCTTCGCCGTGATGTACTCCCTCATATACTTTACAAATACAATTCAAACCTAAGTGTTGCGCACGCGGCGCCCCGAGTTTACTCACTCGTTGAGCAACAACTGAACTGTTGAAAAACAAGTCATTTATTAGCAACATGCGCTCAAAGCCAGCCCAATACAATTGCAAAGGCATGTGTGTACTTTCAATCACTGTGCACAACTGTATTTTACTAGATTTTGTGATTTCTAATATCGGACTTTAAACCAATGCTTACGATTCCATCAAGGGGAAAAGTGTTCAAGTCTAATATGCCTCCACAATGTTTTGGTCCTGACTTTTCTATGATATTGATAAACCAGTATTGCGCTGATTATTCATAGTCTTATGTGGCATGCACGATCCAATGATAAACGTAAACAATCTAAAAATACTCGTATTACTAGTGAAATGCGTTGTGGGCAGGACGTGAGCGATGGAAACATGAATTACAGTTCTGAAAAATGACGAAAACAATTTAGTACCACATAACACCATGCACAATTTAAGTGGTAGCAGGTGATATTGTTCTAAGATCAGTTACTTTTGATAAATTCAATGATATATTCAGAGATTGAACACATAACCATAATAAATAGTCAACAGAATCAGGCAAACGTAAAAATATTATGATATCTTGCTACCTAATCTTAGAACAATGTTAATTCCGCCATAACAGTAGTAATTTCTTCGTTCTATAATGACATTTATTATATACGCCATATAAGTCAGTATAAAACAGCAAAGAAATTTCCAATTAAAATTATTTACAAATTATAAATAACATAAAATTACATCATGGAGAAATATTTTGGGATGGCGATCTCAATACACCTACTACTAAATATTTCTTCATAACATGTAACGAGTGTTAACAAAATGTAACCAACGTACCTGAGCGACTCTAAGAGATGAATTACTTCGTGCGTTAGAGCCAAACACTGAAACCTTAATTTTACCCATTGGGTTGATATATTTTCTGTAAAGAAAAGTTTCGTATTAACAAGGGCAATTTGTATTTTAAAAGGTAAAGGGATCTTTATACGCCCGAGGTTTCCAGAATCTAAGAGTACCCTTGATAAGCTTACAGCCTCGACATAATTAGTTTTGGATCCAGAATAGCCATGGCTTTGAGGTCGAGTTATATCGGGAAATTATATTTAAGTATATTATATATTGTATATTATATTTTAATAGCTTCGCCATTGGCACAGGAAATAATATTTTTTTATTTCAGTTTGTTGGTAGATAATAGTGAGATATAATAAATAGGTACACCGTACAGGGTTCGTTATTCAGGGCCATTGTAGTTATATAAATTCTACGTTTATAAGTACTATAAGTTTGAAGGATAAACAGTGTTCACAGTAGCAAAGTTTAATTTGCTATCGTTTAGTAATTCAATAGTCGTTTTCACGATTAGAACAAAAACTCAACATCGTGCCAAGTCTTGTCGAATTAGTTTTTCAGCAAAATGTTAAGTCAAATTCGGACAAGTAGGAACCATCGCGAATTTTTAATAATGTCATGCATGTATTCGTAAATTTTTTTAACATCACTGACTAATTTGGAATGGTGCCCGATAATTAGCAATAGGCTCGCCCCTGCACGAGACTTCACTGTCTGGCGAAAAGTGGGTGTGCAAAGTGCGTTTCCACCTACCTACTACCGATTCAGAGAGTACTGGCATTCATCATGGTATACCTAGGTACATACACAGGTTAAAAAGAACATCTGTTGGTGGAGTGCAAAAAATGATATCATCGAGGTATTTAAACGTTTTACACAATCATTATGAACTAGAGGGTTACTATGGAACCTTTATAGATTGTATACGAAGATGGAAAACGCATTAGCAGCTTGGATCAAATTCGAGACATTGTGATATCGAGTTACTGACCGATACTCAACACTTCACACAAAGCCTATTGACTACCTTTCAGTACTTTGTAAGTAGGTACCTACAAAAAAGACGAGGCGTTTTGTATATTTCATTAGCGTGTTCCCAATCGACGCGTCATTTCCATTCACTACTTGGTGTCTTTTTACAATTATTTATAGCTGTGTCTGCTGGCCGTTTATAAATCTCTTGTGTACGCCCACGCCCAGGAGAGAAATTGTTACATTTACGTAGATGATACAAATAATATCTCCCAACACGTATTTGGCGTGTTTACATTATTAGGACGATGACAAGTTCGTTTTGCTTACTCATTACAAGTACTTGTGTACGTATGTTTGTAAGGTAGGTACTTTCGTACAGCAGACGTAGAAGTGCATTCACATTCTAGGCCGGTTGCCAAGTCTAATCGTAAAAACATTTTCACCGAAATGTATCTACAGACATAGGTACCGTGTACATGTCTTTAATAGACGACATACTCTCTTTGTCACTCGTTTGGCACATAATACGTGATGTAGACGTCCATCGGTGTAAAAGCAGGTGTCTATTACTCTTTAAAGAATGCTTCTGTCAGAAATGTTGAATGGATAGACTTAGCATTATGGTAGCTACAAGTTGTAGGAGTCGGTGATCGTCTTTTTATTCCTTACGACCTCAAAATTAAATTTAAAATGTAATAAATATGAGTAAATGTGTTAACCTTGAGTCGCACTGACACTAAAAGGGAATAGAGCATGACGATGCACATAACCGTGCATTGCTCTAAGTAGGTAATATTTATCCAACATAATATAAACTGTGTTGTTTTGACATATCTCTGAAATGTACAAATGACTTCAACCAAATGACATCTGCAAGACTGCAATCCTAAATTATGTGGGTTTGGAGTAAAATATGAGCAATAATTTTGGCAATCAAGGCAAGGTTAGTAAGGACCACGTGTATCGTGTTGTTTAAGAAATTAGTAAATATACTAACTGGCAATATGTCTATAGTTTTTCGGCAAGCAGTTTCGCCATAGGTGAGCCGGCCATTCGTCAAGAGCGTAAGTATCATCATCAGGGCGGGCTCTGAAGGCGCGGAGGAAGTTTGATCCACTATCCACGGCAGCATCTTTGGGAAGACCATATTCCTGCTGCAGTATCTCTATAATCTGGACAATTTTTGACAAGTGTTAGAATACAGTTTACAATCAGATGAAAAGCAATGGTAAGGTAGATAATTATCTAGGTGAACGGTAGGTACACCAAATGGTACTGAGTGCTTGGTTGTTGCTTCCGCATAAATATACAAAACCGACCAATCGCTGTCAAGACGACTTTACAACACACTCGGCGTATAAGAACCACTCGTGTTCTCGACCAATTCCGCGAACGTGGACTATTTAGTCCCGTTTTCAAGCGAACGCAGCCTAATATGGCTAGTCACACGAGTTCCTTCCGAAGTGGGTGCATTTCTTTTGGCCAATGGATTGTAGTGAACATTTGGAATAATTATAATACCCTTGCGTGGATTATAGGTATCGCATTTCAATCGCATGTAAGTATGTTGTCCTTAAAACATTAGGTTGACAACATCTAATATCTGTTGTTAGTAGGGGGTCTCGCTATATCTGTCTACAGCCTGTGCCAATACCTACGGGTTGGCTATGGGCATAAATCTATCCACATTGACGGAGAATTAATAAATGAATATAGTTTCAACTTACAACTTATCGAGATACTCAGATTCGTTTCCAAGGTCGGAGCCTTGTCGAACAAGCGCATGTTACTTAGCTGAGAAACTAACAAAATAAAGAAGGTCAGTATCAGTACCTATTTATCAGGATGTACCTACAGACAAACTGACATGAATAACTAATAGTGTTGCCTTACCATCGATTCCTTATCGATAGGTTGTCAATAGTATCGTGACCTCGAAAAATAGTCACAATATCGATAGCCCTATCGATACCATTGAAATTTTAAAATACTATCGATACTATCGACAGTACCTATCCAAGAAATTGAGCAATTCTATTGATAGAGTCCAATAATATCGATAGTATCGATACTATCACTATTATGGCGTATTTTAATGCAATCACTGTCGATACTATCGATAATTTTACTACATCGATATTTACCCAAAGTTCAATAGTATAGTTCAATGTAAAATATAGATGTAATAGAACAATTGATACTATCAATAGTATCGATAGTATCGACAGTGATTGCAGTAAAATACGCCATAATAGTGATAGTATCGATAGTATTGCACTCTATCAATAGTATTATTCAATTTCTTGGATAGATATTATCGATAGTATCGATAGTATTGTAAAATTTCAATAATATCGATAGGGCTATCGATATTGTGATTATTTTTCGAGGTCAACTATCGATACGTCAGCTATCGATAGTTAGGCAACACTAATAACTAATTTCTTATCGAGAAATAGGTAACAAAGTTTTTTTATCTATCTGAGTGACGCATGATTAAGAAAAATTGTTGGTTCTTAAAATATACCTTTATTAACGTTTCCCGGCTAGCACAATATTCTTCAGGAAAATTTTCGTAAAATTTTAGGGCAAAATGCGTTCATTCCTATTTCTAAGTCGGCTAAAAATATAAATAAACATAATAGGATCGCGTGACGCAAGTTTTTATCTTTATTTTGTAATACTTGCTATCAATTTAAAAACGTGTTATTATTTATCAGTGAACTCTTACATAAAATTACATCAAAAAGATTATGACTAAGTACCTAGCATGTTATTGACATTCCATGCTACGTACATTAAAAAGCTTCTTTCATTGAGGGCTAGGCAGGTCTTGAGTGGTAGGTATAATCCTACATAGAATGAGTTAGCTACATCCATTAGGTACTATCATAATTTTGAATCTTTTAAAAACGATTTGTGCAATGATAGCCATGGAAATTCTCTTAATATCTAGATTACAACAGAATACTACAATTATTGCGGGAAGTATTCACGTTCCGACTCAACATGTAGGTACGACATCTTGCAAGACATTTGTATCTAATCTGAGGAAGTGTCCGTTACAGGAATAGCGTGGGGTCAACGTTCCTAGTGAAGCGTCGTTCACTCACCTGATGTTTGGCACACACTGCGCATGAAAACTGATACCACGACACTGAGTTTAAATCATTCTGTCATCTTTTGCCTACATTATTGCAACCATATTATATGAAACATAAACAAGCTTTATTAGGTACACTACAAAAATGTCTGTACAAGTAAACTATTGTTAGGTAAAACATTACAAGTACTGTCAAGAACAAAAACAATGATTTTTTAACACATTTGTGTAAAAAAGTGTTTGAAATTACCTCCATATCAAGAATACAATAAGGAAATAATACATTTTTGTGTGTCCTGTGTACCCCTACTTTTGATTATAACTGTACCTGTTTTGAATGTTTGAAATACTGATTTATTACATGCATTGGTGCATCTATCTACTTTAAAATAAATATAAAAAGTAACAGCATAGTCTTGTGTAATATAGGTAAATAAAAAAACAAGCATCTATTTACTTTAAAAACTTTATTGAGTACCAAACAATATTACTGTTATAAAATGTAAGTAGCCAGTCAAATTATATTACAGTGACTCTAAACCCGTTATGTTCAGTAAGTCCTTGAAGAAACTAAATTGTTAGACATTAAAAAGAATCATACAGTAAATTATAAAAACGAAATTTAAGTACATTGTTGTAAAAATGTATTGTTTAATTAAAATTGTATATTAAACAAGTAGGTTAATACCTACCTATAAATTAGTATTATCATTTAATCTCCAAACAATTTTTTGCCTAAATCCATTAACCTGTGATTCCTGCACATCTTAAGAGCTCCACCTTTCTTAAGGACCGGTATGACACTCTCATTAGAATCTACTAATCTGCACAAGAAGTCCTCAAATGCTGACTTAACATTGGGTGGGAGAGTTCCAACTTTGACTTTGGTAAGCATCTCAGCAATGCCCTGAGCCCATCCACTCTCAATGGCAAACTCTGATATCCATGGCACTATTGTGAGGACTCCGCTCATAGTCTGCATACCCAAGAACCACAAGTCGGCTATTTCATTCCAGTGTTCTTTGTAGCTCATTGATACAACTAGGGCACTGGGGTCGTTTGATTCATCAATGTTGTATGCATCCCACAGGAATCTGATTGTAGACTGAATGTATCTGCATATGGAGAAGTCGTTTTTCTTTACTTTACTAGCTTGTTGTTTCAGTAACAGTAATCCCAACACTGCCATATGTCCATGGAGTACTAAGTTTTCAGGTATATCCTTCAGTTCCGGTAGGTCATTGAAGATGAATTTAAGTAGTGTGTTGAATAGCAAGCTGTTCTCTACGACTTTCGGTGCAAGTACAGTGAGATTCATGAAAATGTTGCACAAGCTGACCATAGCTGCCCTGGAGTCCTTCATATCTTCTAATACTTGAGGGTCTAGTTCAGGGGCTGGTAGATTTTTGACTTTTCCCCTCTCTGATTTTGGAACAGGTGGTCTCTTGTAATGTACAATAGACCAGTGGAAGCTCATGGCTTCATAAAGGATGTCCTCTTGTTTTAGATTTAATACTATGGTTCTGGCTTTATCTTCAACTACTAAATGGCAGAGAGCAGGCAACATTAAGCGCAGGAGATCAATCTGTCCCATCAAGTTATTATCTACATCCATGGCTTCTCCATCAGACTTGTTCTTTTCAGCCAATTTCCTGGCTCTGTAGGCATGGAAGGAATCGTTGGCAAGGGAGAAGATGAAGGGTAGTAAGGTGTAAATCTGTTCCCTCATGGCTGTTGTTTCTTGAGCAATCCAAGCAACCAAAACTCGAACCATGGCACAAACATAAACTTTCTCCACGTCAGGTAGCTTGTCCCTGTTCTTATCATTGTATACCTTTGTTAACATGGATACAATAGCATTAAAGGCACCCTTCAGACCAGTGTAGACTGATTGCTTTTCTTTCTGTTCTAAGTCCAGTTGGTCTGTAGCCATGTAATTAATAGATAACTCTAATACAATAAAGCAAGAAGTAACTAAGTCAGCATTGGCATATGCTTGTTTAAAACTCCGGTCATCGAGCTGCATTCTTACTTCTATGGCACATAGTTGTTGTAGCAACAGGAAGAACTTCTTTGGATTTTCTTCATCATTTAAGGTCCACTCAATACCAAGTAAATCTACTATGTTGGCTGCGAGTTTGAGAGCAGGATCTCTTTGATTTTTACCAATTTTACTGGTAAGTATATCATGAAGAGCTTTGTATATACTCTGTGGCCAGGTCTCTTCTGATGATCCAGGTATAACTGTATTTTTATTGCAGCTGTATAATAGTGCACTTAAGATTGTAGCTAATTCAAACTTACGTTCAGATTGGTCTGTTGCAAAATCTAATGCTATTTTATTTACAAGAGCATGGAAAGGTTTGGGATCATCACCCCAAGCAGTAGGGCCGTACCTGCTCACTAGTTTCACAAGAATATTAAGGGCTTCATCAGTTTGGAAACTTTGAAGTGAGTAAATCTCTGACATTTTAGTAATGGCACCAACTTCAATGAGTGCCTTTTGACCCGCTTCATGTTCAGCAATACATTGGAGGCATGTGTATGCTTCACTAACAATAATGAGGTCATCATCATAGTCTTCATTTTCTGAAGTTTGCACTATTTCAAGAAACACAGGAATATTAGCTAGCATTTCAGGATGTGTGGCCAGTTCAGGATCATTGCAGAAGTTGGTAAGTATCGAGAGGGCCACAGACTTGTACACGGTCGGCGGGCAGTCATCCTGCACAGTGCTGCAGGTCAGCAGTTTCTTCAGGAACTTAAATCCGATGGCTTCGAAAAGGGCTTTCTTCGCTAGTGTATTGCAGTCCTTGCTCTTCACCAGTTTAGTCACCATGAACAGCGCCGCGAATTTCTCCGTATCGGTTTTCGCGGCTTTTAGTATTAGTATACATTTTTTGATTGGCTCTGATATATCACCCATTATTACTTAACACACGACGCGATCACAAAGCGCAGTAGTGAGCGCTCCACTGAGCGCTGGGTCCGCAGTTGAATCGCTCCGACAGCGGCTCGATCTACATCACGTTTATAATTAGCGTGAGTTCTCTTCCAAAATATCTAAATCTGGACGTCGAGCTCACGTTCTCCAACTATGAAATACTATTTTTAAACACACGCTGGAACGTGAACGCTAAACACGCGGGGTGCAACAAGCTGACCAGCGAGTCCAACCAAAATCAACGACGTAAAAACCTGCGATTACGATATACCACGATGACAGCGCGCGCACTTCGTTCCGAACTACAATCCATGACCGTGGCAATGTCACAACAATATTTTTAGAAAAATATTACTTACCTTGTTACAGGCTCTCGTGTCCCCCTTTCTTGTCTGTATTAGAGTATTATCCAAATCGAAAAATATAGCTGCAACATCACTATTTTCACCATAATACGAATTATTTGCCATATTCTTGGATTAGTGTAACGCAAGGAAAAAAACAGCTGCTTTGTGATGACGTCACATTGACAATTTCCAACAACGTCAGAAACGAAACTGCGTCTTGAGTTCAATATTAATATTTTTATTCACTTACTCTTATGACATTGAACGAAGATTTATTATGTTCCATCTCTTTCTGTAAAACCTTGTAGATTTGTGTGTAAGCGCCATCTAGTATGACAAATTGTTATTAACTCAGTCAGTAGAAACCTAACGGTATCTTAGTTTACACGCAAAATGACTAGATAGCGCAGCCTCGTGTAAATTATATTTATACTAGTCTTGAGGATCAGAAGCTGATTCAATATTTTTTTAAGAAAATACAATACGACCTATCAACTATTTAATTATCAATGTCGTGCTCTTGTCACCGCCGGCGTACCAGCCGTACTAGAACCAAATGGCTTGGTACGTGACGATGGAAAGAGACCAGATGGTATGTCGTTGTTACCCTGGAAATTGGGAAGGCCTTTGGTGTGGGACGCAACGTGCGTCGATACCCTTGCACCTTCTCATGTTTCTGGCTCGGCAATTTGCGCTGGCACTGCTGCTGCTGCTGCGGAGACCCTCAAACGGCGGAAATACAATAACCTGATAGGTAATTGTATTTTTGAGCCGTTTGGGGTTGAAACATTTGGGCCATGGGGTCCGAGCGCTCGTGCTTTGTTTAAAGAGTTAGCAAAGCGCCTAGTCGACTCCACACGTGACCAAAGGGCTGGTTCATTTTTTGGCCAAAGAATTAGCATTGCCATTCAACGTGGCAATGCTGCCAGTCTTTTGGGCACGTTACCGGTTGACATCGATGGGGATGAATTCTTTGATGCTTTTTAACTTTTTATTTTTGTATATATTGTTTTTATTTTGTATTAGAATTAAGTTGTATATATTTGTAAAATAGTATGTTAATCTATAATTAAATAAAAGTAAGACCATATGTATAACTGTTGGGATTATCAATTACATTGATTACAAATATGCAAAGAACATTTAACAACGCAACCATTTCTTTCTATCTTTCAAATGTGTTTCATAGACAATTCGCGCCATTTTCTTCATCACCGCAATGTTGCCGCCTCTTTGGCTGACCAATCTTCTAAGACTAGATTTAAAGCGCGATTACAAGAATTTACCGCACAGCTGTTACTGGCCGGGTGAGACTTTCAAACCTTGCACTGCTCGTAGGTTTGTGTTAAAATGACGGTATCTACTTGGTTTAAGACACCTTAAAATATACAAACTAAAGTATAATTCCAATAATTATGTATGTTTCAATTTCTTTCAGAAACGTACATTCACGAAATAATGTACTATGGTATGGTATGGTCATTATTTGAACATTTATAAGTATCGTAGTTACAAACCCATCCTATATGTACCTATGTATAAGTATCTATGACTGAGGAAAAGGAAGGCCTATACCCAGATGTGGGTGATACTGGCATAAAATGATGAAGAATGCTCAAGGTTTTAATAAATTAACCAATTACCAATTTAGGTAATTTTTGTTGGTCTGTGATTTGCACTATTTTTATATCCGACTACGGCAAAGCCAAAATGAAGGGATTTTAGCAGAGTTAATTTTTGTTATAAATTTATGTATGTATGTTTAGAATACAACTCTCTAGTTACTTACTTTAAAAATTAATTTAAACAAATTTTTGACTTTTGTTGTATCCCATGGATATTCAAATCATCATTATATCATCGAGATATTGTACTTGCTTCCTAAGAGGTGCAGAATGGATGAAGCCACATATTGCAATGAAATGCTGCCTTTAAAGCTTTATTGCATAATAGTCGGCAGCGGAAGCACTAATGAAATTAATTTTGCTCAGATGTTACTTGTTCAACTTGCACAGGAAGATATATTTAACAAAAGCTCGGTTAACATCTTACACTCTGGTTCGAATTTCTTATTTCTGGCCAGCATTTCTAATAAAATTTATTTATATTGTATACTATTTGGATAATAACAATTAAAATAACTTAGGCGGTGAACAGTTTTTATCGTGCCCAGGAGAAACATGCAAAACTGCTAAAGGCAGCCGGATATAGGGTTGAGTCTTCTTATACCCACAACCAGACTTCACTGTCCCTTTGCTTGACTTTTGTCTAAGTTTAAGAAATATTTTATATAATAACCTTACCCATCATGGAGAAACAATGACCATCACTATATTATATTATGTGAAATGATGTGTTTAAGTTAGTACAGTCAGCATCATAAGTAGCTTAACGTTTTAAGAAACCGTTTGTCAAATAATTGAAAAGAACATCATCAATTCAAGTTATGTTTAAAATTATAGAAACGCCCAAATAATCTGAAAATATTCAAGACTTTTTACCATATATATTTTTACTATACATATTTTATGTATAAGAAGTTGTTCTTTAATTAATAATATTTTAAAAAATAATGTTCAGCAAGTTATGATGCTGACTGTACCTATACTTATAGTCGCTTGTGCCATAATTTTCCTTTAACAGAACCACTACAAAACTGTTTTCCTGCTGACACATCGTTTATGGTTTTTGTCATGAGAACCATACTGACATACAGTAAGTTGCGTATAAACCTTAGAGCCATATATGAAAGTAATATGAGGAGGCCGGGATGAGTTACGATCAAGGGACACGTCATTCCGTGAACAGAGAAATTCTTTTATCAACATTGTTTCGCTGGGATAATATGCTCAGAATACGTGGGTTCATGTTATTTTATAACTGTGCAGGTTATTTTATTCTTATATATTTTTACAAGATACGTAAATGTTGTATTAGGACTACCTTTATGGATATTTCCGTTACTAAGCTAGAGCTTTGAAAAGATCAATATACCTATTATGAATGTTGTTAAATTTTCAGTGTTCATCTAGCTACATACGAACCAAATGGAGGTATTGAGTGGGTCGTGAGCATCGTGACGTGGACGTATTGACACAAGGTGAGGCATATATCGGGAACAGGCCCGGTGGTCGCCACCCGCCTCCGCTCTCATTTGTCTACATACTCACCGCACGTATTCCGCACACTATACAACCTACATTTGTTAGTTCCAGATGTCTCGAATCTATTGCTTGGATTTGTACACGTGTAAACATTTGGGTGTAGCAACAAAAGGTACAGCTTTTTCAGCATATTATCTATGTGGCTTCCAGGAGATATAAAGCTTTGTCAGCTCCGTAAACCTTAGGAATGCTGGCTCTGAACAACACTTTTATATGACAAATACATGTTTCGTTACGTGCATACGGGATCAGATTGTAACATCAAGGTTGAGCTAATAAAAAGACAAAAGTCTTGTTCCAACAAATGTGGAAAGTGATCCATGCGTTTACCGTAAACCCCTGATGTCTAGGGTCCTCCCGGCAATATACATGAGTACGAGACTCCGAAAAGGGACAAGCAAATAGCGATTGTGTAAGAAATTTATACGTGGAACTCGTTCAAGGGTTATTAGATTTCCTGTCACACGCAGGACCCGCCGGCCGCAGGGCTTATTTGCTAAACATTGCCAAGTCAATGCCAATTTCTTGAGTAAACATTTTGTTCGGTCATTATCGTTTCTTGTTGGGTGTTTTGCACTGGTTTAAACAAATTATAGGCCAGTTACAAAGTTGGTGTCAATTTTGTTCAATTTAAAGATTGTAATTTGCTTGAAGGGTGGCTGCCAGATCTCATTGACGTCATTTTAAGCTTATTTTCCAGACTCGTAATTCCCACAAAAGGGGTTTTGTCGTAGCGTACGTAGTGGGTAGATAGGCGTGATTTAAGTGCTTTTGTGCGTAGGCGTGCTGCCTCCTTAGCTGAACCAGTGATATTAAGATCTTGTTCAAATAGAGACAAGAACCTAGTCTCTACCTACATTAAGCTGGGTTCAATCATAATGTAAAAATAAGAGGTGTTCATTAGATATTTATTTTCAAATAATATAGTTGTAGGTCCTTGTAGTTCTTAAAGCCTTACAAAAACCCCAGATATCCGAAAACGATCAACTTTCCTGTATTTAAATTCGACCATCAACACTACCATTACCACTCCTACATTTGTAAGTTAGTTTGCGTCCGCTATTGTCTGTTATCAGCATTCAAGATGTTTAACTGAATAGTGCGGCCCCTCGCGGCAATTAACTTGTGATGCTCATTAGCAGCCCGTTTTCATTCGGCGGCCGTAATCCGAGCTCCGGCGAACTTTCTTTGAAACACCTCGATTTACTGTTACTATGTCACGTGGTCGCTAATGTGCTGACGGCGCTGGAACAGCTGGGGCGCTGGGATTCTTACCATTAATGGCTATACTGCCACCTTGTTGGACGTTGACGATGTTTTTATTGGCATTTAGGGTATACACGCGCTGATTCTAAGGCTTAGCTATCTATTTAGTGATGTGAAGCCATCGTTATCAATTTAGGTATTCACTTTAACTAAGAATCAAATCACAAACTGTCGTACCCCAACGCTTCTGAAACACCATTTTGCGAGCAATAATCCCAATACCCACTTCTTAGGCAAGTTAAACACAAACATAAGCTTCAATCTGCGCTGAGCTGTCGCAAGAGGCGGAGCTATTGACGGCAAACAGGTCCGCGAAGTCGATCCTGTAACCGGGTACTCGGGTAACCGGTGATTTATACCGGGCAAACATCGCATGCGTTATCACCGCCTTGCACCTGACTTATCCGGCCGGCTGCACCGTGCGCCGCCGCGCCGTACCGTTTCGAGTAAGCCGATTTGCGATTTCGATGCATATGGAATTACAGATTTTGGTAAGTTACTTGTGGTTCCTTGGCGTCGCCCGGTAATCTGCAAGTTCAGTTGACTGCTATTGGTAGGGAAATGAAAATAAAAACTAAACATATGCACGAAGTTCTTACAATTATGCTGGAAAACCAAATGTATTCATTTTGGTAGGCCAAAAGGAAGCCTATATTGAAATGATTGACAACGGTTTTTTAGTGATGTAAACGAACAATAGTAGATAAACATACTAAAAAAATCCTGTTGCATAATTTAAATAGATATAACGTTTCTGTAAAGTGATGTTTTATGATTTTTCCATGGTGGTTAAGCCATTTAAAAGAAGTTCACACATGCAAAAAGTACGAAAGATTTTCTTCTAACGAATATTCCAACGTTAAATATCGTTATCTCCTCTTAGTGATTATAACTTCATAATAATAAGACAATAAAACTACATCGTTGTTTTAATTAAAAGTTTTGAAGTTTGTGTAAAGTTGTTAATTCAATAAACAGACTACTGCTTTACGTCTGTGTATTTCTAACGGCCTCATTATACTTCTAGCGGCTTTTCGGTGATGGTAGAGTAGGTACTCGATTCGGAAGTGCGGCCTGTAGATCCTGCGCTACTCATATTTATTACTTCCCGATCGGGCCGAGTTGGTCACGGCTCCTTCCTACACTAACACGCGCCGGCGATCACATGTGATTTAAATGGTTTTAATCATTTGAATCCTTTGAATCGACTAGACAAGTATAAAGAGTAATTACGATGGAAGGTAATGCGCCGTATTTCGTGACGGGACCACCATTTAACGTCGCTCGGTGCGGTGTTTCCAAACAGATTTCAACGCACTCCTGTAATAACTTATCCGTCATGTACCTATTATTGGTAGGTACAACTATTTGTGGGACGATTTGTCGACGCGGCGTGACGTCGACTGACGTTACGCGTGTTCGTGGCGTTTCATTAACTAACGGATTGTTGCCACAAGCCGCCGATGTGCGGCCCTGTCCAATTTGTTCCCAAAGCCAAAGCTATTGGCCATCTGACCCCAATGCCTGATGATAATCATAAACGGCCCCTGCCAAATTGGTAATGCCCGTTAGTGAATATCTAAGCAAGGGATAGCAACTAATGGCAATTAAGTTTAAGTTATTATACTGATAATAGTTACATTTCCGCTGTTAATAAAGATGGCGGTTCAGAAATAAAGAACAAAATCTGCAGGATTGTCAATATTTCCCTTTAATCAAAGACCGAGAAAACCTTAGATATTAAAATGGTAGGTATTTAAATTCTGTCCAGCCCAAGATTGTCTCTAGGAAAACGTCGTTAGCGATTCATTTAGCTAATAAAAATAATCCTCTGTCAAGCTTGGTGCATATTAATTAAGATTCAATAAAAAATTTGGTAACAAAGTAACTGGATATAGTCTATTTATACTAGGTATATATTTATGTAGGTATAGGTACCGAATATCAGGACTTCTGAATATTTTGAGAGAGCTCTTTGAGTTCCACGTCTAGTTTCGACCGGCTAGCCAATTAATCATTCTGCAGGTTTGTAAATCTAGATAGTTTGTATGAATCTCGTTGTTTGTAGGCACAGATTTTTTATCGACAGTTCTTAAATATAAATAAAAGAGGGAAACTAAAGAGAATGTAGTTTTTTAAATTTAAGCCATCATAATATTCTACTAGAAAAATAAAATGTATCAATCATGCAAATTAAATTCTCAATAAAGCGCGTGATGTACAAAAATTGTACGTCTGGTTAAAGTGGGCAATGAATTCGCTGTCATTAAATGACTGTGGCAGTTACAGAGAAGAATGTAGGGAAAATGCGAGGTGCAAATAATGGTAAAAATACGGGAACATTTGGCGATCTCCCCACACCGTCAGCAGTTCTTGCATTCTTAATGTTATTCGTTCTATACGTAGGTAGGCTGTGGATGTGAGAACTTGCGTACGGTTTTCAGCACTCTCGATAATATAAAGGGTACGCTAGATTTATACTATTACTTTTTTAAATATCAGCATTACTCTGTACGTAGTAGGCAGAAGTATTTTCTTTGTATTTTTATATACAAATACAAAAAAAAATACAAAGAAGTGTATAGTACACCGACATTTCGCCGGTTATGCTAAACAAAACATAGAAAATAGGGGCAAACCTATTTACTAGGGCAGACTCTGTACTGCAACTAAGAATTATCTAATGAATGAACCCTTTATTTACCTCTTTCCACCCCAAACTCACACTTTAGCGACAATTTGGGACAATTAGACCAACGGATCAGCTAAATATGAAACTAAAATATATTACTTACTTGCTGCGTCCCGCGGTGTTACCCGAAAAGTAGGCTATTTAATAATCCAAGGTGTCAGCTACCTCTATATGAAATTTCATTAAAATCCATTCAGTGGTATTTACGTGAAAGAGTACAAACATCCATCCATACTTACAAACTTTCGCGTTTATAATATTAGTAGGGATAGGCTAAACTTTACTCAAAACCTAGTCAAGTAGGTCACAGGCAAGTCATTCGATATAAATTGATACTAGAGGCTCTGTAATGAAAGCTTACGGCCCAATATTGAGCTAGCGTTATATGGAATTATATATTGCTAGCTGCAGCGTGTTTAATGAGTAAATAGCTGGTAGAAAATGCCGCCTCTATGATATTAAGTCTACGAACTGTTTGGCCTAGTGCCTGCGATAGAGCTGCTGTGCTAGGGATTACGAATTCAAATCCCGCACGAGGACAAACGTTTGTAAGATATACAGATATTTTTGTATTGGTTTTGGGTGTTTGTGTACATTCAATTGTTGTCTATTATGTCATCATCAGCTGGAAGACGTCCACTGTTGAACAAAGGCCTCCTCTTATAGTGGGGTATTGTATAGGTACCTATACCACTAAAATAAAGGATTGATATTTTTTTTATTTCCTTGATTTGCACCTTAAAGTTAGGCTACCCCTAAAATCGTTTAGTTGGTCTTTGGAAAAACGTAGATGTAATATTTAGTCTGAGGTATTTGTTCAGTAGTGTAAGCTGAAAATGTCGGACAGAAGGCCTTACCTTAAGATATCTGTATCCTTTAGTAATTGAGTTGCGGACGTCGGATCAGCCGTTCCGCATATAATATTGATATTCTACCGAATCTGGAGCTGCCGAGAAGAATAAATAAAGAAATACTGGGTTCATCAACATTCATGATCTATTGTTATAGGCACCTACGTTTATAATGGTTATATAAATTAAGAACCAATTAAAAAAAAAGTAATAAATATCAAGCTTAGGAAGAATAAAAACGAAATAAATACCAGTACTAAGTTTTTAGTTGTATGCTAGTATAATGTGTATCCTGAAGTGTTACAGAATTATCAAACGAAAATCAATCAATTAATAAAAACGCAAATCATAAGAACGATAACAATTATAATTGACCTTAGACGCACGCGAGAAAACAAAGTTATGTGGTTAATAACTATTACGAAATTGTCAATGCGTAACACTGTATCGTGAATTACGATCAATATAATTAGAGTGAAATCAGTATTACCTTGGTTGTATTATTTTAAACCGCATATAAGACGTGCAGTTGTCGTACTATGTATCAGTTCAGTTGTAGACTCGATTGGAAACAAAGAACCTAGACCACTAACCAACATGTTCTTCAAGGTATTTAAGCTATTTGTACTATATCAGTGTTTACAATTTTTAATATGTTGAGACTTAATCATACCTAAAAACATTTGGGTATTTTATTTAAGGATAATAGACAGCCCGTAGTCCTTAAAAATTAATATGCCAATAGTCCGATTTGTATTCCTAAAACCTCCAAGGAGACCTTCTTCAAAATTAGAAGCGTCCACTAAAAACTATATTATACAATTATATATCTAATTTATCAATGTGCAATATCCAATACTTTCGGTTATAATTTAATTAATTTTCTTTCTATTCCAGGTAGTATGTGTTTTGTCTCTGGCCGTCGCTGTAGCCTCCGGGTACGGTCACTCCTCGCAATACATCAACCGTCACGACGGACACCATGAGCCTGTCTACCATGGCCACGACCATCACGACTACTATGTAAGTATAAAACGTATATACTGGTCATACACATGCTTCAATAACTCAAATATGAAAAATAAGTGTCAGATCTTCGACAGCCAAAGCATTGGCACTGTCAAAGGCTTGAAAAAGGTTGAACAGTGAGGTTGAAATGTGAGGGTTCTCAAAAACCCATAACCGTATGCTGATATTTAAAAAGATTTTTATTAAATAATAGCTTCAAATTCTTCTATATAGGTATTATTGAGTTTTATCTTAACGAGGCTAAGATTTCATTCTTTCCGAATATAATTGCTATTTTTTATTGGACGTAGCTTACAAGCGTGTACGTACCCTCATTGATATGAAAGACAAGATCGACTTAGGGGAGAATAATCAGAATTAAAATCTCTTCCATTTTCTTATATAGACGTATCCTAAGTACGAGTTCGGGTATGAAGTGGAGGACTCCCACACCGGTGACTACAAATCTCAGCACGAGCTCCGCGACGGTGATGTGGTGAAGGGCCACTACTCGCTGCACCAGCCCGATGGCTCCGTCAGACATGTTGACTACCACGGCGATGACCACACTGGGTAAGTTTTTAATTCACCAATTGGGGGAAAATTGAGGATGTCTGTGATAAAAGGCATTACAACTTCATACAGTCAGAGATTGACACTAGCACTTCTCAATACCCTTAGAAAACAGCAATAGGTAGGTAGGTAGGCTTCATTGACCAAAGTAATAAATGTGCCTACCTCTTCATGGACCGTCAAGACTTGAATGCCCATGCAATAAAAATTAGCAAAATTTTATATTTCAAAATCAGATTTCTTAATAACTCTGTAATTCTAGATCTAAATTCAAGTTCTTCTTCCAGCTTCCACGCGACAGTGAAGCACAGCACTCACCATATCGTGCCCCACCATTACTACTGAAGCCTCTTCCGTATAGCCTATTAAGAGGATTGATCCTGATATTAATATTTATTACTGGTACAAAATAAAATATTTTCATATAACAGAGAATTTTCTTTTACCGATGTTGTGGGGTTGATTAACATAGGCATTTGTCGTAATTACGCACCCTTTTTATTTAACAAGACATCATCCGCTCGATAAAGCATTAAGATTAAAATTCAACGCCAATTGAATAAATATAAGGATTATATATTGTATCAACAATATTTCCAGACTTTCCAAGCTGCAGTAAAAGCTACACAATTTAAATCTTTTCTACGATTCGCATTACTTGGAAACCTTACTAGAATGTTTAAAACCAGGAACTGATGTATAAATTTAAATTATTTGAAGACGAATAAACTTAATAAACCGAGTCTCTAGCAGCTGGCTAAGACTTATTTAATAGTATAAAATGATAAAACTTTTTTAAGAAGAATTAGTCGTCTATTCTCTTCTTCGATTATGTTTCGAGTTTATTTAAACAAATGAGTTTGAGCTGTACTTACTTTGTGATCTCTGACTAAGAATTGGCCACCAAAACTCTCGGGACGTAGGTTTCGCAAACTTAATTAAAGTTGGATAGCCTTTTGCGTGTGCTGACACCGTTCTGGGTACATCTACTAGCTACTGCTACTCTACCGACTACATCCAATCTTGTAGGGATAGTTAGTAGTCGGTGCATCATAAAACCTCAACCTTTGGTTACATTGTCACTTTAAAAGAAATACAGTAAGGTACGGCACAGTGTTCTGCAGTGTTACTATCACTTGTCGTCTCTGCTGAGCGTAAAGTTACAGTTTCTATTCCCAGTCTAAATGTTATAATTTGATCATTTAAATGAATTGTTAGCTATTATTTTTATTTTAGGAGTAAGTTTCTCAGTTTGTTTATTTTTATCGATGTTAATATTTTTTGTGTAATAGATTGTCGCATTGGGACATACCTGTAATGACAGTGGATAAGGATGTATATAAATAAATAAATATTCCGGGATTTACACGATGCCCAATTAATGTGGTATAAACACATTTTTATAATATAGGTGCATTCAATGATTGCACCTTAGTACCAAATTGCAGAGACGCGTGGATATTGTTTCTAGCTACACTATTTACTGAGGTCTCTTGGGTGTCAAACATCAGGCCAAATAAAAGCAATTTTCTGTTACAGTCTTGGAACTGTGCCCGATTGATGTCGGCAAACTCAGTTCCAACTGCATTAGGACCTAATAATATCATTGGCGGAATGTGGATTGTTCGTAAGAACGTTTTTGTTTATGGCATATACGTGATTATGCTGGCCTAGATTATAATGCTTATATTCTGCTTTGTCTTTGGTACTTCCTTCTTAAATATAATGTTCAGCTGCTTTAATATTAACGGTATAATAATTAAGCTCCCAATCAAACAATACTTGTGGTTAATTCAATAACTGGTAACTAATTACATGATTGATGCTAATTACATTAAAATCGTTCGTTATTCATATATTAATTAAGTTCATTATGTAGGTAATACAGAGAGGTTCGTACCTATATATAGACCTATAATTATTAATCTGAGATCGTAACATCATGGGGAATAATCATTGTAAGAGTGACGGAAGCACGTTGGTTGGTGCCTGCTGCCAGAATGGTTCTTAGCTACCTTAAGTGGAGGTCTGAAGATCAAAAGTGAAACATGTGATATTCGCCCATTACGTGCAGGGGAACCTGCTATAGTTTTGGCGTAAGCGATACGTAATGTCATAGCATTTGAAGGTTAAACTTGAAACCCTTCACGACCTCGTTTCACCTTCCGCCAGATGAATGATGGATGAATGTACACAGTAAAAAGGTCGATTTTGTACGTTTTAACGCATGATTTTTATACGGTGATTAAATAGAGATTCTGACACGCAATGCAGCCAATCGCTAGAGGTAGGTTTTATTGGAATTCATGTTCAGGGTAGAGTGCATGTTAGTGTTCCACGTACTGAAATCAAACAAAGTGAAATCCTTATAGAATCACAGGGAGACTCTTCAACATTACATGAATTTCGTACATTTGTTCCCACGAAGCCTATTAGTAGGCGTACCATATTAATATAATATATATTAGGATAAAATATCGTAGTGATACTGTGGGCTTACTTAACGTAATCCAGAGCTTGTGCTTGTGTAAATTGAAATTAATATTAATATTATGGATCACGCTGTATGTGTGCGTTCGATCATTGTGTGTACATTGGCTGTGTTTGGTGTTTTAACTTAAGTACACGGCGTATCTCAATATTCGAATATCTATTTAATTAAAGTTGTACATGAATATATATGTTGCTTTACAATAGTGTACTGTCTTGCAGCAGGTCTCTACATATATACCTATAGAGTTGAAACAAGAATTGATCACCTCATTATCTCACTGCGGAATCATCATTTCAGATATTTCGACCCAGGTTCTATTGTTTATAATTTTCAGCATAAATAAGAAATAAAAAGTAATATTGAAGACGCATACTTGATTGTTGACTACATGTCATTATTTGTTTGAACACTACGGAGCGCTGCCTTCTGCTACAAATGTACTTTCAAGCCTTTCAGAACTGGTTTCATATACCTGTTAGCAGTGTGTAGTTCTAGATAATATATATAAATTACGTATTACAGCTATTTCACACAGAGACCTAATATTTAACATTTCTAAAACTACCCTATACACTATGATGTTGACTGTCCACTAAGTAGACACAATAGTAAAACAATAGCTGTTCCCCATATGTGGTACACTGGACAGTGGAAGGGTTAAGTACAATAAGATTTTTATTCATTACTTAGTTGTAAATAAATTATTGGCATATTATAGATCAGTGACCTCATGATGTAATCTCCGTGGTTCCAATTAAGCTGTTTTATCATAAAATAAAGTGCGTCCGTATTTTTTTGAGGAACACAAAATAGGTCGTAAAAACATTTAGTATCCTGAAATAATATGAATATATATGATGTAGGAAGGTAATGAATAACATGCAAATGGGGTCTCTAATGAAAACCGCTCGTGGGCCCGGCCCCTCCCCTTACCACCACCCCTACGGCTGAGGAATCATGAGTCGACTTTGCTTCGTATTAATTTGTTAACAAAAAACATGTAGAAACGGCGCCACATATCACTAGTCCGTTGAACACTAATATAAAACGATTCGATCGTACCACTCCGTTGGTGTTATAAACTCCAGAACACACGACTACTCTCGAAGGCATACAATTTAAACTGCCATTAGGTATTATTTTTTGTAGCTGTATACAAATTCATTATAATTTTTACGAAGTTTTATAAAAGCCAGGGCGAATGTATATTTATATGCCTATGTTATGTCATAAACTTTTTAGTGTCTGGGGACCAAGTGAGCCTTTCATAACGAGCGCCGTGTTAGGCATTTTTCATACCTACAAGTAAATAGGTAACGCTTTAGCGAGTTTTTAACTTCCTTATCAGTTAAATAAACGTCGAGAATATTTTCTTTATTATTTCAGATAAAAGAAGTAGCGTAGAGTATTGTTCGTGGGAACCACTGGAGATTTGACAAAAAAACCTAACTATGTCATCTTTTAGCGACGAATTAGAGACGTTACTTGGCAGTCTGTTTGTGAATGCGGTCGCTCTGGCTGAAAATGGCGGAGCACTGACAGTAGCGGCTCGTAAACAAAAGGCTCTCGTCGCACTTTTATAATTTACTTAGGTACCTACTTCCTCTTTCCCTTTTGAATTTTGTTTTTAACATTTCCCTTTCTTGAAGAGCCGTTATCTCGGACGCGCCGCTGCTGCCTTCATTTTGCGTTCTATTCAAATCTGTTTTGATGTGGGCCTTGGCTTCATATTTTCGACAGACACAAATTCACCACGTTCAAGATTTTAAGGAGTTACTTTTTAAGAAGTGTCACGCTCTGTTACGTCGCTACGATATTTTTGGCAAAAATAATTGTAAATTTTATGAAAACCATAATAATATGATACAAAATACATTTTGTTAAAAACTTACAAATGTATACGTGTATTTAACTAAATCGCAGTATCAGAAAGACATAGTAATAAGTACAGGAGCATGTTCTCTGAACAGTTGATATCATATACTTACTGCCAAATAGTCAGGGAGTGGGTTTTAATGGGTGCGCTGAGAGAACAGCTGTCGATGTGGAGAAAACTTGAAATGTGCGAATCCGGCACAAAATTTCTGTCAGTTCTGCAAATTCATAAAAATGAACAGTATAGTCATTGAAAATGACTTCAGACTCTGAAAAAATTACTAAAGTATGTTAATATGTGGTTTTTATTGAGACATGGTATTAGAAAACGATTATAATATTGTATTTTAGGAAAGCTTACAGTTTACACAAAAAAGCATTGATATGGATCTTTCTGACAAATTAAATTTTGAGAAACGCTAACGTATTAGCCTTATTCAATTTACATATGGTGTTCATGCTCGAGTTACGTTATGTTACATAACAATGGATTCAGGCTGCTCCTAACGAATTTATTTAACGTTCTAATCAATGTTTGGCAGAGCGAAGTCGATCCAAGTAGCGAGATATTTGGTAACGACCTTCCAAGCAAGGACCAGATTCCGGGAAAAAGATTCCATCTTTAAGACACTTGACAAGTTGAAATTGCCTTTATTTGCCGGATATCTGATCTAAAAGTAATTTTTAATATTCGTTACCTTGTTGCTAGGATAACATTATTCTTGGTAAAAAAATATTCCAGTTCGTTGCCGTAAATAAGATATCAAACTGGAAAATTGTCATCACGAAGTAAGCAAGCGTTGTGATCAATGCTTTGCTTCATTACTGATAATTTTCATAGTAGAAACAGGCTCTAAGCGTAGTTGGCAACTACAATTGGCATGACAGTGGTGTGCAGTCAGGTTAATTAGCCAATAGCATTCTCGTTCTCCATCAGAAGTGGGTAGACTCTGGTTTTTTCTGACGTCCTCTTTGAAATGGCAAATATATTGACTACATCATAACTGCAGCCTGTAAACATTGTTTAATTTGATGTCCAGAATTATGTAGCTGATGGTTGAAGCCATTAAAAAAACGATATTATCAAATGAACAAAAAAAATTGCTAGGTCTGTTGGTCTTGGCAACTTTTTGAGTATTTTTTTTATTTTTAATTGTTGTCTGTTGTATAGTTCACTAAAAAGCAGTATCGTGGAGGTTTATCAAACGGTCAGTACACACGTAACCGTTTACGGGGAGGCGCGGCGACTGGACGGGCACGTCATTGTCGGGAATAGATGAAACCGGCCTTTTGTTCCCTGCTCTAGGGATGCGACTGGAGTTACAATATAAATCACAACCTATCGACACAAAAATGAAGAATATTATTTTCTTTAATTATATACGTGTATTGTTCTAGTTTTTAAACTAGCAGTAATTTTATACTACTAGTTTAAAATATGAGCTAGTAACACGAAACAATATTGTACTTGCAAAATACAACGCTATTATTTTGATGCTGTTACAGCCTATAATATTGTCATTCAAGCTTCAGTAACGTAACATGCTACGATGCTATATTAAGCGAAGACTCCAGTTTGTTTATCAGTCTGTTTCGGTACACAATACCTCGAGTAACATCACTATTGGCTGCTATAACAGAAGCAATTCCTTTTTTTGTATTATTTTTTAAATACACCGCTTTTCTCTGTGGTGTAATTTTTCTCCTCACCAATTACTTTGTTTCTGCATCAGTGAGGTATTGCTCCCGACTTTTCCTACTACGCATTTAACTGTTAGCAGTTTTCAATAACTATTCGGATTTTTAACGTATCTACCAAGTTAGAAAGTGACTGTTATTTAATTTACAGCGTACCTATATAAAATACAATTCATGGATAATTACCGTTCCTTGGACATGGTAATGTAATTACGAGAAGATCCTTGGTTCAAAACTTAACTCACAAAATACCATAAAATGCAATTAATCCATTATAATAATACGCAACTCATGTTATGGGCTAACCTCCTACGCGCGATATAAATCCAGCAACACGGGAAGGGTCTGCAGTATGTGGTGTGAGGTAGCTAATCAGTCAATCTTGCGGAGAACGTTATAGGAGAAGTGAATCTGCAAAATGACGGCCGCCCAGTATAATTAATTACCCAAACTTCAATAGCTACGGACAACAAAAGACGATTGTTTGCGTTCTGCGCCGTTGAATCGATGCCGGCCCTAAAATCCGGATAATCTCGTCCTTTGTATCTGTTTTATGAAAGAAATAAAGTTTTTATTTCCTTCAGAATTAGCTGCTCAGCTAAAAGAATCTTATCTTATTCTATTGGACGCCGATTATATTTTGTAATATTAATCTGTGGTTTTTTAGCTAGTCTCATAGTTGAGGCTGAGCTGTGAATTAGTCATTTGAATGTGTTTATCATCTTAAAAATGTTTTTTTTTCACGTTATACCGACCAGCAATTTAGTGATTCAAAACCAGCCCTTGTACCACGATATTGTTAACTTGTGTCGCAGACTGTTGTGCCTCACGGTACAGGTGTCTTCCCTCCATGTAACCAATTGTGTAATCGGCAGACATTCTTATTAAACAAGCAGTTACTGAGCAGCGGTGGCAGGCAGCCACTTTGTTGTGCAAAGCCAAAAAGACTGGTCTGCAGATAACGAGCCGAGCACAATGGCCGCCCCATCCCCGCCCACCGCCAAATATGAACTCTCATTGTCTACTTAATTACAACGGGTGTCTTTGAGATATGGCTGGTACACATTCTACTACAAAGCCTGTCACACACAAATAATATTTTATCGCTATAGCAATGTTTTCACGTCTCAAAAGGCAATTATTGCGTCTAGAGGTACGTACGCAAGGAGTGTCAATCAAAGGAGCTATTGAGGCGCGCATGAGCTCGTCGCAGCGCGTTGTCGCCGCGCCCCCAACTACCCCAGTCTCGGCGCTGGTGCGCTCGGCTGGCGACACGTGATAAAAGACTAACACGAATGCGTCTGAATGCCTTTTCAGTTGCTATTCTTTAATATTTTCTATTGTACAAAGTGCTCTTGTATGAAATTGTCTCTTAAATACTTACTTATATTTATTACAATTTTCAATAAGGGAATGCGTCATCTTACGAAAGATATTCAGTTCTTTAATGCTTTACATAATTTTAGATCTATCGTAGTTTCCATAAACATACATTATGTTCACTATACTACCTAATACCTATCCTAATAATATAATCACGTAACTTGTATAGGGATTTTCAAAGATATTTTGACACTAATTAAGTCCCTGGGTGAGCAACGGTCTCTACACTAGTAGTCGTAAGATCAGAACAGTACCTTAAACCTAAAATTTTTATTCACTTCAAGAGTTTATCAAAGTGTAGTTTCAAAGTAATGCACTAAATAATTCCAATCAATATTATTTATGGCGAAGCTTGAAGAAGCGGTTTTGATCAGCCTGAGTCGCTGTTAGTCGAAATGGGGATAACAAATAATAAAAAACTTTATTTATTACAAATTAAAACTTCTGAATGGTTCAACTTGAAGTTTTCAAAATAACATTAGTTTAACTGTTACTTACTAGATTAGAATTTTGGTTTATGATAGAAATTTCTGTTAATGCCGCCGATATTAAATAAATGAACATTGCATTAAAGCAATTGTAAATGTATCGGGGATTCAGATTACACATATGTACAAGATTTTTTGAGTGCCCACTGATAAAATATTATGATCCTACCTAATAAAAATAAAAGGTTCACGATAACAATAATTTTAAATTAGATCAATTTAGGACGATAACGGCTCCAGTTATTATTTCCATGGCGACGATAAAGCTTGTAAATGGTTTTCCAAACGTCCCGGGTGCGCGGCGAGCCTTTTTATTAGGGTATTTGTCAAGATATTCCTCGGCTAAAAGGGACTATAATCGAAAATTTTACGTTTGGTTACCATACGCCTTGTGTTCTGGCCGGACGGATAATTTATGGAAGAATATAACCGCATTTGGTACACAGCTAAGCACTGTCCGCGCTTGCTCCCACTGTTTATTTTCTGTTGCTTTTATCTGGAAACATATTGCACTGCAGGAAAAACAAGCTACGACAAATATAACAAATCCTGAATGCGATATAAGCAGTAGTAGTGATGCTTCGGAAGAGATCCAACTGGTCTACCAACAAAGTCAGCCGGAGCACCGATATTATAAATGTATATTTATGTAATAATTTATATATTTCTAATTATGTATCTATAGTTGAAAAACTATCAAGGAGTATTTCGAATGTAGTACAGTATAAGATAACTCGCAAACCCAGACCAACCTCTCTTAAGTGAGAATTTAAATTGGATTTAACATCGTATAAATGCAAAATCTTTAAGTGATCGAAGATGCAGCCTCTGAAAATCGATGATAGTGTGAAATACAAAGGAAACGCGAGTGCGGCAAGTGGAAGCTGTAATGGAAATAAACCCTTGTTTATTAACCAATTTCACAACCAACGCTGGCCCGATTACGATGCTATACGTGACTATGGACGCAAATTTGCATGTTTAATGAAATCATTGTATGTACATGATCGACGCTAATTGGACTACTAAATCTATGTACTTGTTTATGCATTTGAAACTAATTACGGGCATCGAATCGACAGCGAAGATTTGACGATCACAAATTAGCTACATAATTAGTCAGAACGATGTCATTCATAGGATTGTTATGAATAATTAATGAACTCATTTTTTACATTATACTTTATATTTATTTCGGCACTTTTTTTAATACTTTTAATACCTATACCTTACATTTTATTGTAAGCTATTTGTGCTTTAGTTATCACACGTTATGCCAGCTCCTGCCGCGAATATTGCTCAGTGCATGTCGCCGACGGTTTGGCAACTTGCGACTACTTATACGATATTATAAACTTTAAACTTAATACACCATTCGCTTCGAGCGGTACTAGTAAGCTCGTAAAATTGTTGCCTGAACGACTGGAGGGAGAAGTAAGATGGCACATGCTACGAGAATAAACGTGACACGAACATAATATTAACAATGTCGTATTCAAATACCGATTAAACGTTAGACTATAAATCATTCAATCAATTTACTCTTGTTCGCAGTTTACTGCTAGACATTTGCTTCGTAAAAAGTCTTGAGGTATATCTATTTGTCGACCAAGTTAGTATTAATGTAGAACAATTTTCTAGACCTGTTGTAGGACATTGTTGCCGGCTGCTGTTATATTTCAGCTATTGAGCAATATCTTAGCTAGGTAAGTATCCAATTGCTGAGTCAGATGTGAAGTAGGTATGTAACATTAATGTCTAAGATGACGTACAAATAATATAAAATTATAATCAGTAAAGTAGCTTGACTATTGAAAACATTATTTCAATACATTTCTAGGAAGGTAAGATGCTGACGCTTTGAGTGCATACGTACTAAGAAGTAGAGTATGATAATAAAGTTTTCTTTGAATCTACTAAGATGTAGTAAAATAAGTAGTATGCATGAAAACTACTGCGTTCGCGGAAATGGATATCCATATCTCTGAAACAGTTTCAAATTAATTCGTATGATGCAAAATATGAGCAAGAAACAAGGCTAGTTGGGTCGTATGTCGTCTGCCGGCGGATGAGTCGGGGCAGCCAATTTCCGGGCCGCATCGGTAGGAAGTGGACCCGCGATTAGCCCCGATACGGCCGCGCCGGGAAATGCACTTGTGTCGCTACCTCGCTACCAACTCGCTGATAAACTGTTGAATATGTGCTGTTTTGAATACTAGAAAATATATTTAAGATTTATACGTTTGTTTTAAATGCGTTTTCTATTCGGTTTCTGTAGTGCATGTACTTTAGTTTCTTCTATTGCATCGACTGCTTCTTTGTTGCAGTCAGTTGAAAGCGGGAAGGACGTGCACGACTATAAAGTCGTTTTATCGGAAGATTATTATAATCGAGTTTTTGTTATAAAACAGTAGATAATCATGAGCACATATGTATCTTTATCTAAATTTAATCGATTTATTATGTTGAGGCCAGCCAGATTTCTTTCTGTCTTCGTAACAAAGGTTGCAAAGTATCAATATATGCTGATTATTATAAAATTCGGGCAACTAATTACATTAAATTAATTATACGAATAAGTCAGTACCTAATAAAAAGACACCAAATTAAACAACAAATGTCCGTCACACTTTTAAAATACTGGAATTCTAAGTTGATAAAAGTGCAAACTTCATGAGCAACTTCCCTCGTTGCCCCGGTTTAATAACGATTGCTTGTAGAATATAGACCAAAGTAAGAGGCAAAATAATTAAACGTATTCAAAAAGCGGGCGTTGGAAGTAATAAGCTTAAACTTTTAATTGGCCAATCTAGATCCTTTCGATGTTAAAAAAAATATTTAGTCTCAAAATTAATTGGAGGAACCAAGAGGGACTTTAAAATAACTGAGTTAGCTCGATGTTCATATTATATAAGTAGAAGAATTAAAATTCGCTGATGTTAATGTTTGCAGTGGAGATGCAAATGGCATTAAAATAAAATTAGATTCCTGGTAGAATTCGATGTACCTACACGTAGATGTATTTGGTCTTAAAATACTAAGTTCGTGAGTGTTTTTCGTATTACTTACATTTCTCAGGTTGTACTCACATAACTAACCAAATAATATTAATACATTAGAACCAATAGCAATAATTAAAAAACGCTTTTCTTTCTTAGAAATCAGTAAAGAAGTTCAACAAAGGGAATACGAAAAATTATTGGAATAAGTATTCCGAATAAATAAAGAAGCTGCTTAAAAATCAACCATGATATCCGAAATTGTACAATAAAATGTATCAATGGAGAGAAGTTTTTCTCAGACCTGAATACGCGAAGACGTCGAGCGATTCTTTGAATTAATAAGCAGACGCTAAATTTAAATTTAATGAAACAAGTTTCTAGCAGGGTGCCGAGTTATACCTATTCAGTTCATAACTGTGTCCTCCGCTTCTTCCTTCGTTACCTCGAACATTGTGCTATGTAAATTATTTATAATTTATTACGAGAACCCTGTTGTACTGCGTCGACAACGTGAGTAACGTGGTTATAGTTCGAGCTTCAAAGAATACGACTGTAAAAAATACGCGCGCTGCTGTCTCTCGGGGAATAAGCGAAGATGAAAATATAATTAAATATTGAATGTTGTGGTAAGGGTTAGCTAGGCTAGCTCACATTTTCAGTTAACTGTTGTATGTAATAACTTAGACGATTTAATAGTTCAATGGGTAGCGTCCATTTGGGCACTAATGACCTCAAACTGTTAACCCTCCGCCTGCTAAGTGAGGCAGTATCTAATGCTAAGCTGTTGTTGACGTACGGCTCGCTTTGGGTTTGTAACTTATAAGTAATCACAGTAGTATTGTAGCTAACATTACTCTACTATTCCTGTTGTTTATTAATCGCGTTTTGAAAGTACAAATGTACGAGTGATTGGTTTACCAATAAATTATGGTACGTTATGGCGGTGAGATACTTAGGTGAGGGATAACCTTTTTTCACTTACCTATTCTCGATAAAAAGCTTTGTTCTTCAATTACATTCACGCACCCTCAACTTGTGCTTGGAAATTCGATTTCCTTTTGTTTCACCAAACCTTGAACTTATTTACGAGGAGGAAATTTATTTGCGGGTAATTGTTTACAATAACTTCCTGGTGGAGCAGATAAGTGGTTGTGAAATGAGAAATTAATTCAATAACTCCGCCCTTACAGCAATATCTGTCAAATATTGGTGAGCGTCTCCATCTCACACTAGATTATAGCTACACGCTGTGATCATGGCGGTTGCTTTGTTGATAACAATTGATGCATTGCGTGTTATCGCGCGGCTGCCTTTAATTAATTCCGTATTAATATTATGATAAGAGTGAATGAGCCGAAAAGGGTATGCCAGGATCGTAGTTAATGGAAATTCGTGGAATTTGTCTACATCTGCGGGAAACAGGCGTGACTATGTTATTATGGGGTAAATCTCTGTATTTGAGATTTGTTTGTTTAAAAGATTTTAGTGACTTTTTAACACACTATCCTTTAGAAGCAGAAGCAGTACGTAGATGTCAGCATAACTTACAACGCAGCATAAAGGTTTGTGAACCAATAATACCTAATTAAGACGGTAAATGTACACCTGAACAGCATGAAATTGGCGTTATTCTAGGTGTACGCAAACATTTCCAATCTGGGTCAGCGACTCGCGGCTGGCTCGGCGCAGAATGCTCAACGGCACAAAATGATTCATGGAAATTGCACCGTAATTGAAAAAAATACGTTATTGCCGTTTGACGCATTGCCGCCGCGTTCCGCCGCCCGACAGGAATATTCACATCCGATGAAATCATAATCTATTCGGGTTTGCCTACACCTGTATATGTTTAGATTCGATCGATTTATGACTGTGAAATTAGAATGTTCGCGTTTTATTGTTACATTCGTTACGTAATAAAAACATAACATCAAGCATATATTTCCCGAAGGGGTGGGCGGAGGTTAATTGCATAGTGCATACCCACGTTGTAGGTAGCGATCTTATTGCAGTATGGTGTATGTCCAGTCACCATGCTGCAGTAGGATGCTGCGACTAAGAATGATCTAAATAAATACCCTAAAGGACTTGGCCCGACTCGAAAATCGAATCCAGGATCTTAGTACAGCAGTCAGGTTTTGTGACCTCTATAACAATGCGTCATTTGTTTATTTATCTGTACCTTGTAATAGGCAGTTTTGAATAAAGAGTCTATAGGTTATGTGTGTGAGAGCTCAGCTTAATTTCAGTCGCTGTGCTGGTTCAATCATGCTCTGAACAAATATTGGTATGGCTTGCACGGCCTTCATATGGGATCGGACCCTGGATGTCGATGCATGTGGTCTGTGTTTGAGACTGTTACGGGAATAATACCGAATAAATCCTATCCAGCAAAGAGTTTTGGCTTATATAACTTTTATCTGCAGTCTAGTGACAAGTATGTCCTGCATACATGCTTTTAATAATTAAAAACAATCAACGTTACGTATATTATAAATAACAAACTTGATGTATGAAAGAAACCTATTTAAATTTGATAAAGAACATAAATTAAATTTGGAATTTATCTATTTTGAAGTCATTAAACACGCCTACAATAAACATAAACAAACTCAAAGCTGGCTGTTAAGAAATTTAAATACGCTAAACTGGGTAAAATCAATGTAAAATTAAATTATTGTAAATATTTGTTCGGCCCTAAGTCCCTACATAATATTTTTCCGAACATGTTTGTGCACGTGATTTATGTCTGCAAACTTACCCCGAATCAAGGAACCCCTTGCATAGGGCTATGATTTTAGAAACTAAAACATAACAAGAAGATTTATAGTAAGATTAATCGAAAGAGTAAATCGAATAAATTTTCCTCTGATGACAACTGACATACATTATTATGATTATAATAAACGTGAATATTTACTGTATCTTTTTTTATCACATTAATATTTGGGAATGTCCGACTATTCATGAGTTGACGCGGCGGTCACATAATTATCATTCATTATTAATAATTGTAATACCGATGTAGGGTTGATTTTCAGTACTTGTCAGTTCGACACTTTTCTTCCTATTTTCTCAGAACCGTCTCTCACCATCTTACAATAGTCGCAATAAAAGACGGTGAATTTGACTATGAGATAGAGACAAATTATTGTTTACCCCGCTGCGCTGCTACATATACGAAGAGAATCATTATGGTAGTAGTCGATTTGATCTAGCGTGAAGTAGAGTTTAGGTGTTTATTGCGTCGTTTACCCTTTAAGTATCCACATTGTAAGAAGACGCCTAAGTGCTCATTCACGTTGACTCGCGGGCGCGGTGGCGGGCTCGGTCGCGAAATATCAAACATATGGCGTAATATCCAAGTGTTCACATACGAAACGCACGTAGCGGGCAAGCTAGCGACTGGCGCGCGCGCGCCGCTCGCGGCAATATCAAACGCGTGAGATGTTTGTGTGTGTTCACGTCGAACTAGCGGCGGAGCGCGCGATTCACTCGCGACGTCAGGTAAGTTTAACCATTATGAACTTGTCGCTAGAAACGGTAGCACGTCTCATCATGTCTTTCAATACAGAAGAGTTTATTAGTGCTGTTCAGACTAGAACTCCGATTTGGCAAAGCAAACACAGGCATCATTTGAACAGAAATATTCTCAATAAGTTATGGAAGGAAATTGCGGAATTATTTCCTGAAATAAAAGATCGTCGTCCATGTTTACAATCTCTGACAACACGTCACACTCGCGCAAACGCCTGGCGGCCAATGTGAACACGAACTCGCCAAGTCACCGCGCCCGCACCCGCCGCCGCGCCCGCGCGTTCCTATGTGAATGGGGCCTAAGAAAATGTCAAAGGAAGTAACTGAATACAACACCAACTGGCTTTAAGATGCCAGTCATAGCTATGAGTACGGTAATTGTAGTAACGTTGAGTTTACTGATGTCGAGTGCGAATTTTATGGCGAAATTGGATATTTTGATAATGTCCTCAAGTTTCTGATACAGATGCCGATCTAGACTAAGACTAGCCAAATGTCTTGGTAGGTAGGATATGCATATTAAAATGCACAATCGTGTGCACAAACACAGGTGAACACTTAATTTGACTTACGTCGTATGGGACAAAAGTTGACACATCCGACACTATCGAAGATAGATAAGTGTTGGCATGTTTTTCAGGATACAAAATGTGATATAAAATAAATTAGCACGATCCTTTTCTGTTGAAATGCATGATAAATAACTGCAACAGGTATTTCGTCGTAATCATTAATCGTAGTCTGAAAAGGCTACGCGTTATTTTATATGTGGGTAGTTGTAGGTATAAAATCTGTCAACTCTATTTTATAACTTCTGTTGTTCTTTGGGCTACTTTACCATTTACCATAACAAGGAGAGAAGATATGTAAACTAATAAATTTCACTGTTGTATTAACAGACAGTAGTGTTGGGGTTCCCTGGTACAGGTACTTACTTATTAGTTATTACACTCGTGAGACTTGATGGAGGATAATGTGCGGGTGAATTATGTGTGTAACGAAACGGGCGATAAATTCAAAACAACAATTTACGCTGTTTAGTTATAGAGGTTTGAGTTCTGCTCACCTAACAACGTACTTGTATTCTTCTCAGTAAAATGTAGAAAAATACAATCCACCATCACGTTTATCGTGGAAATGTTGTTTACCGAATCCTTTTACCTTCACACATGAATAGTCCCCACTCGACTGATTCACTGAGTTCCCTGCGATAAAGTCCGAAAGTTTCGTTCAAAATAGTCAAAGCAGAACAATCTTTTGTGTTTCAGAGCTACCTACCTACTAGTATGTACCCAGCGGCTCGTGGATATGAATTTGGAACAAGGACTCGATACAAACGATATCACGTTATTCCATTTTTGAATGCCTTTTTATTTTTATTCGTAATTAATTGGTTCGACGTGCTAACCTTGCCATTTTATGTCTCAAATCAAAAAGTTCTTTGGTACTAAGATGCTGCCGGTGCTTTAGTTATATTATATTGATAATACATACTTATAATATAAATATTTTAAAACATACAATTACAGATATATGTATTTTTGAGAACTCCGTGGAAATGGCCTATGGATAAAATAATCTATTTCCATCTGCACGTAGAAGAAAAGGTGCACTCACCGTCATAAGATTGGCTCGATGCGATTTGGTTAAAAAATACAGGAGAAGAATTGGAGCAGTCTTTGACAAGCACTTGGACGGGGCGGCCCGCGCCAGTGTGTTTGCTTAGCGCGAGTTCGCAAATGCTACTGATTGCTTGTTTGTCGTACGAAATTTTTATTTCCACGGCAAAGTTCACCGTAAAGCCTGGCAATTTAGGTCTCGAACTATATTCTATTGAACACACTGGATTAGCATCGATTAAGTTTTGTCTCACTTTAGGCAACTATATTAAACTTCCAAAGACTAGTTGAAAAGCTATAAAATATGAACACTACGACATAACAGCTAGGTGTAATACAAATGGAACAACAGTCACTACACTCATCTATTATTCACCACTGTTTTATTTACAAATACTCCGTAGGTATTGTTATCTGGTAGTTTTTTCCGACATTATTTTTGTTATCGTGGAATCCAGTCGGAATCGGAAGATATTCCGGAGCGAGTTCGTATCGACAAGCGGCTTAGTTTAAATTGAAACATATTGGCGGGGAAGGGAATCCTTACCTTACGTGTACAGTTCCATCTGTTCAAATAAAGTACTCGTAGAGACGCTGTGCCGCTGTACGATCAGACCTACCCTGCAACGTGGTCCTGTACACTGCCTATGTTACTTGATTTTATTATTTACGCGACGTGCTTCTGTGTTCTGGTTATTGAATTGGGCATATACATAATATATTATGTAATATGCGGGAATGTAGAGCGAAATCATCAGAACCCTATTTATTCGATCACGTTTCGGAACTAGATACACGTAGACATAAAAATACGTTCTATTAATATGAAGAGCAGTTATAAAAATATCACGGCATTGTGAGGATTCCACGGTGTTGTGAATTTTACGACGCATGCACTCTATTTCAGTTATAGCATTTCAGTCTGAAATATTTTATTACACTTCCTATTTTGCTGAACGGCGCTCACGATTGCACGTGTTATGAATTTCAAATTATGTAGGACCATGAAGTTTCATGTCGCACAATATTTTATATTGCTTTATAGTTAGATGCAGAACGCCATGAATGACAATTCTGAACAATGTTACATTTTATTGGTACGTACCATATGAATTGTAAACGGTGGGGCGAACATCCGATTGCCTGTAATTTCTTATGCACCAGAGCGGCTGCGTTGAAGCGGGAAACGCGTGTATAATTCAAGGGCACGTGTTACATGTCGGCTCTCGTAAGGTGTTCAATTTTTTCACCCCGTTACATCTGTAATTTCACACGTTTCCAGACACGCGATTGGTAAAGGTACCTACATACATTTGCCATCATTTACGTTCGTAAAGGGGGCGTGTATTAGTTATGTAGATTCACTCGAGTCAGACTCTGTAGGCGGACAATAGTCGCGAGATTGTCGTTTGTATTGCACGGGACGTGAGACCGGAGGATTCTCATGAAAATACACTCACTTGGTAGATTTAGCGCGAAATACCAGCAATAAATAACTGACCCGGAAGGGACAAAGGTACAAGAGTATCGTCCAAATGAATTGAAAAGGCCTCATACATAAAACAACGGCTCCTTCCCGTGCTACTTACATATCACCTCGGCTGGTGTGAATCACGACGAGAAATTTACATAGGCACACAATAAACTGGGTTGTTTGTCACAATACCCCTGCAAAAAACCTATTACAATTGTATGACTCCATATTAAATTAAAGGGGAATTCTCTATATGTCGACCTGTGCAAATATTCCTCTCCAAGTGTTTTCGTACCCGGAGCTCGTTTGAATCAGGGCGCTTCCCGTCGCTGTGACCGAGCCCGTATCTGTTGTACTTATTGTGCAGTGAATCCCAGCCCGAGATTGGAACAATGTAAGTATTTGCTGAGATAGTTAGTACTCGGTCTGCGTATCACGTTGCGTTAGCGATGGCTTTATTGTTTTCAGTTGCTACTTTGTGATCAATTGATTCCGGTCGTCCGGTCACGTCGCGACATCTTGATGTTTACTTTGTTCCTCGAGGTAACTTACAGCAAGGTATTGGTTGTACACGTGACAACTTTTATATATTTCTACATTCAGGTACGTGGTCATAAACTTTTGTTATTGATTTGGCATATAGAACTGAAGAATTGATATATACCTATTTATTTTTACGATGGGAGCAAAAATACAGTCAAGTTTGCCTTTACCTACCTTACGTTTTAAATGAGATAGTAGCATCGTAAATAGTGTCTATGTTAAGTTCAAAGTTAAGTTTTCTAAAGTAAAATTCTTCAAATGGTTGGAATATTAAGAAAACTTCCATTCGATATTTCCAAACTTAAAGTAAACTCCAACAAAGCTTCCTATAAGATAGGTATGTAACTGCTTATGTTTAAAAACAATTATAGAAATGGATTGTAGCTAAATTATGATGATATAAGTAAGTAAAGTTGCGGGGTGAGCAGCAATGCTTTTAGCCTGTGTTGTTATGCAGCGCGGCGCGACGTCGGCGGGCGAGGGCGGCGGGGCGCGGCGGGGCGCGGGGCGCGGGCTCAGCGCGGCGCCCACATAAATTCCGATTTATCGCCAACCTGCCGAACTTTCTGGACGTCTCACTCACCTCCCCACGGAAACCTTATTTTATTTAACTTCTTTATACTCCGCTCCGTAGTTTCAGTTAGTCCGATAAAAGATAATTAAATGGCCATTTTGGTTTGTTTTGGTTTTGAAATGTTTGTAGTTTGTAATTATTGTTCGAACCGGTTGAATACTGCTTTTCTTTTGGTTTTATTTCAAAACACATAATCCTAATATTATGTGTATACATATGTGGTTTATATTTTGAGTAAAGATTTTCTAACAGCATCCACAAAACCGACTAGAAACAGGCATGGCTTTTGCCTGAGCGCTTATGTATGTGAGATCTTACATATTGAGCGAAACCAGTGTACTTAAGGTATATGAATAAATGATTACTTTAGTTACTAAAGTAGTTTCATTTTTATAACGATGCAGATGCTAAATAAAATAGCAAAGAACCGTACATAAATCACAATAAAACAGAAGCAAATTATTTCACGCCTGAACAACAAAACACAAAGGTGTAGTTTATTTGCATCACATCGACGTTGAGTCATTTCTCCAGAGGAAGCGAAAAAAATAATAGCCGAGGGAGAAATGAAAAAAGGCGTCTTTAATACCGCCAGTCGATAATGTAGCAGTCGCTTAACTATAACGGCAGGTAGACGGCGCCAACTTTACTCACAAACAAACCAATAAACGTCGCCGAGACAATTTTGGGGAAGAAGCCAATTATTTATCTTCATATTGATATATGCGCCGCCGATGTGTGCGTTACGGTAATCCGCTCACCTGCGTGTTAGTGCCCAAGTTACAATATTGCTGGCGGTGGAATGAATCCCATTTCATTGATGTAGCATGATCGGTTTATTATCAATATGCCGGGGGCGTTGCATGTTTGGGTGTCGTCGATTCAGCTTTTTATTTTCCTTGGAGATCACATGTTGATTTACGATGTTATTTTTGTGTTTTGTGTAGGTGTGTGCATTTATTGGTGGTGCTTTTTTAGTGAATAGATTGTTATTTTTAGTCTTTTCCAATTCAACTATATATATAGGCTTTTCAGCGCTATTAGCAAGCTATATAAATCTTATTTAGATATGGTCAATTGCTACTTCTCCAGTGTATATTAACTTATAATTAATTTAAGTAATATTTTTCATATATAATATTCTACCTACAGCGTAAGCTTAACAATGGTTTTTATTAACTTCAAAAAGAAACAGTTCGCCAACAAAATTTCGTCTGCGATGTAATCATACGGCTTCTTTTTATTCGAAGCAAGAAGCCAGTTAATATTTTAAAATGATTTTAATAGGTATTGAAGGTCTATAAAACGTTCTTTGTAGAAAATGTCTTTTAAATTTCCCTTTGTCATTGTCTGGCATACTACGAAACATAAAATGAGTGAAATAAGGGTACAGCGATAGTCAAGACATTACTTATCATTTTGCCGTCCGAAGAACATAAATATAGGAGTTGCAGAAACAGTTGAAAGATAAGGCAGAAGTATTAATGGCAAACACTACGTACAACCACCAGCATTATATCATAGAATATCTACTACTAGTCCCTAGCCCTATGAAACTTTACCTACCCGGATTTTGAATGGTCGTAGCCCAGATTTGAAATGATTGTGTCCTATTAATAGCAGTGTCTTTGCCCAACGGGAATGCTGATATGGCAGATCGAGTGTTATCGATCCCTTAAATTCTTGAATGGAAGCCTATGACAACAAGAATAAAGCTTTTTCATTACTATCTTAATGTATTATGATGTTGTATGTTCAAGTGCTGTAAGATCTTCGCTCGTTTGCCTACTCAACAATATATTAATTTATGAGTGTATGTTTCATTTTGCAGTATTATAAAAAGGCCTACAAACCCCTTACCTTGAACTCTTAAAGCAGGACAGTTAAAACTGTAAAGGCGAGACACCGCTTCGTCCAGTATAATGCGGGGTCTTGCTTCCACAACGTAAACTGCCCTGCTTTCACACTTCATGCTTAGGGTGCTGTACTCTTAAGATTTTATTGATGGAATCGCACGTGGGTGATAAATGCCCTACACTGTAGAAAATTATTTTCCAATTTATGTGTGTGACTAAATAAGACCCTCTTACATAACTGATGTTAAATGTCAATTTCTGACATTAAAATATTCAGTAAAAAGATTTCTTGCTTAGGTTTATGCTTTCGACAAGTGTAGGTTTTGATTTACCTCGTGAGTGGCGAAGGCTTTGAAGTGAGGAATGATAAAACAGGTACAATGACCTAAAAGCCGGATATTCACGGAGGTTAAACGGAAACTGTTTTCTATATCGTAGCATTTTCGAGTAAAAGAGAACTACCTATACCTACTATAATGTATCTGGCAGTCTAGGCACAGACAAGCAGGTTGCATAACGGACATAAGGTTTTTAAGTCACGTTTTGTGAAAGAACAATACTAGAAAGCAGAAGTAACAAATGTAGTGACTTTATTTTTATGTGTAAACATTAGGTTGGTAGCGCCGTAATGCGTCCGTGGAGAGACAGAACAGCCCCCTTACCATGAACTCCTAAAGCAGGACAGATCACGATGTAAAAACGAGAAGCCGCTACGTGCACTGTAATACGCCGTCTCGCTTCCACAACGTAAACTGTCCTGCTTTAAGAGTCCCTGGTAAGGGGGCAGGACACGACACCCGCCGCATGTGAGGTAAACTTTCTAATCTTTAAAGTTATTCCAGGAGAGGCGGAACACATCCGTCTTGCGCACGTTGTAAATTTAGTTTTTGTAGCGAACTAGCGTATACTTAGTATCACTTAAGAACTAGTGCAGTAATCACGCTGCTACAAATATATAACACTCGGACAACAGTTTTAGGACTTGTCGTCCACTTTGTCTGAATTTTATAACTAAATTAAGGTCCTGCGATTATAGTTTAATCTGTTCTATTTTGATGTAAGATAAAAATGAGAATGTATCAAAACTTTTCATATTTTCACGGCGGAACTTAGATAAACAATATACACTTTATATTCACAGTCTTTAGGGAAATGTGGGCATGCAACTCAGACAGTTTGACGACCCTCTGGGGATGTAAGGCGTTCTGCAGAAATTACTATAAAAAAAACTTACTTAGCGGTTGTTTCTCTTTGTTATTAGAATTAGAATTCTGTTAGATCTTATATTTTATCATCACTAATTGGCTTCCACAATGTAATACTAAATGCGTGGGTTTGCTAAAGTTTCAATTAATATAAGTATCTAAGTACTTGAATATCCTACGTTTTACTGTGTAGGTTGGTAACGATTGGTTTTCCTATTTATTCATCAAATAATTTTGTTGGGTGTTTTTTGTATATTTTACTAGTTTATCTGAGCATTTCTGTTTATTATACGAGGGTCAAACTGAAAGTTCTTAGAACTGGCCACTTATAAACAATATAATAAAAAAATAATTCTAAAATTTGAAAATAGAACTCTTTGCCAATATTACTGAGTATATATTTCATTAATTTGTCATTTGTTTTACGATTTGGCGGCAAATTGAAAATTGTCTGTGTCACGTCAACATGAATTTAACACGAGAAAATTTTCGTGCAATGATTTTTTATGACTTTCGATGTCATTTAAGTCAACAAGAAAGTTATGATAGACTACGATTGGCCTTTCACGATGAAGCCCCATCTCGTGGGACAGTTTACAACTGGTTTAATGAGTTTAAACGTGGTCGCACTAATCTCACTGATGATTTACGTGAGGGTCGGCCTTCTACGGCGACGACTGAAGATAACATCTGTGTTGTGCGGCGTATGATAGAGACTGACAAAAGAGTGACCTATCAGCAGATTCGGACAAGCTTAGGCATCGGTATGAGTCAAGTGCACAAAATCCTCCACGAACATTTAGCAGTCAGGAAGCTTTGCGCCCGGTGGATACCTCATAATTTGACTGAGGCTCAAAAACTCCATCGTGTGGATTGGTGCCGTAAAATGATTGAAAGATTTAACGGAGGTGACTCAAATGCTGTGTTCGACATACTAACAGGTGACGAAAGCTGGATTTACTGTTATGATCCTGAAACCAAAAGACAATCTGCTCAGTGGGTGTTTCCTTTCGAGAGGTTGCCAACTAAAGTGAAGAGAGATCGAAGTGCGGGAAAAAAAATGGTGGCCTCGTTCTTTGGAAGGATAGGTCATTTCGCAACAATTGTGTTAGAGGATCAAAAAACAGTTTCTGCAGAATGGTACACTACCAATTGTTTGCCACTTGTCTTGGAAAAAGTTCGAGAGAAACGACCTCGCAGTAGGATCCTCCTTCACCACGACAACGCCTCGTCGCACACCGCTAAGCGAACGATCGACTATTTGGCGACATCAAACGTTGAATTACTGGGTCACCCGCCGTATAGCCCCGACCTCGCCCCTTGTGATTTTTATTTATTTCCAAAAATTAAAGAAAAACTTAAAGGAAAGCGGTTTATGAATGCTGAAGAAGCGGTGGCTGCGTATCGCGATGCCATTGAAGAGAACCCTAAAGACGAGTGGGCAAAGTGCTTTTCCCAGTGGTTCCATCGCATGCAGCGGTGTATTGACGTGAATGGACAATATTTTGAAAAGATATAATAAAACTAATAACTGGCTAATGTAATCAGTTTTTGATTTTCTAAGAACTTTCAGTTTGACCGTCGAATTGTACCTACAATACGTTCGAGAAGTACTCTTTAAACACATCGGCTCGGTGATATTCTGCTGATCAAGCAGGCACTTTTTAATCATATTGGATGATTTTATAGAAGTTATATACAGAAGATTGTAATTATTAGTTACACATATAAACATTAAGGTTATATTTAAGACAGAAAGTGCAATAGTACCTATATATAGAGTTCATAAGTGTATACCATATCTGCCAAAAGTGCTGCGAAGTCAATGCATCGCGGTGTAAATAAATAATAATATTTGAAATTCGAATTCTAGTGGCAAATCTCTTTTGTGACAGTAATCTTCGCTCTGTAGTCTCACAATTGACAGGTTTTATCTTTGATTCTTCCCCATTTCGCCGCAAAATGTCGAGATAGAGGTGAAACTGAAGAACGACCTCTTTTATTTAAAATAAAATCATCTTGATTTTAAAGAAGAAATCTTTTAAAATGTCGAACCCGTATTAATTTGAATTAAATAACGCAAAAAAGCCAAGAACTAGAATATAATAGTATCCAGGATTTATACGTGCATTCTGATGCAACGTAACATACGGTAACTTTCATATTAGTTAATTTGAATTGTAATTATTGTTATTCCTTTAACTGTGACTTAGGCCGGCTTGCATATAAAAATATATAACGCATACGATTTATAAATAAAATATTAATTAAAATTTTCCCAGAAAGCTGAACTGTGTATAAAAACTTGTGTTCATGACTGTATTTCAGGCAATTCCGATGGGCAGAAATAACCACACCAATTTTAGAAGCATTTTAAAAGTTCTGCTTCCAAACTTTCACATTACCCAATGTTGACGTGAAAGCAATGTTACGAGACTTACATCTAATGAGGCTGAAAATCTAAATAAGCGACCCGTCCGTTCAATTATGTACAAAAACAAACAGCGGAACCTTTAAATTTACTGTCAAAGGAAAAATTGAATGTGGACTGGCCTCGAAATCGCGCTAATCTTCCTTCATTTGTATGCGGGGCGACTTTAAAATAGTCACCTAATTAAAAAGAGTCGCCTTTGTCATGCAGATACGTTGGCAGACGCAATCAAAGCTCTGCTCATTTCACCAGAACCCTTCAAATAAATATCTGATCATCTAAGCCTATCAAGGGTCTCACAGTTTCTTTTTGGTAGTGATTTTAATTAAGAACCGCTCCTGATACTAAGACTTACCAGTCAAAAAGGGAATGCTTACGTTTTAAAAAAGTTTTAATCAGTAAATATTTGCGAATGCTACTGAATACCAGTGGAACTATCCCAGAAACAGAATTACAGACGTTGCGAGTTTCGTTTTGTCAGTAACTGTAACGTGTGTAGATTTTACTGAAGTGAATTGAATTAAACATTTTTTACTTTTTAGATATAGGTTACACAATGCCTCACTAAAAAGTTTAAACGTTAGACTACGTACTGCCTGTACTGTATTTCTATTAATTGTTTGAAGTTGATAGAGAACATGTTATTTATGTTTCCAGTGAGCTAGCTGACTAAAACTTGTTTAAGACCCAAAGGAATTCAACCTTGTTATGTACTAGTTTTTACTAAGAATAATGTATACATTTAACGAAAAATACAAAAAAACATGTTCTCTATCAACTTTCCAACAGTTAATAGAAATACAATGGAAGTACGTAGTGTCACGTTTAAACTTTTTAGTGATAAATAGTTCATGATTTTTGGAGTTGACGGTCTAACGGTAGGTAAACGATTTTCTTTTTGCGTTTCGTGAAGTTAAATACCGCTAGATACCGATAGAACTCGCAGATAACATTATGTTACCTGCAGGTTCTATGAATGAAAACAAAAACTAACTTAGTAGGGTTTTGTTCCTACCTAGTTAGTACAAAAAGATTTTCCTATGATTATAAATACATATAACATAATTATTACGTGCAATAATCCAGTGTTCCCACACTGTTATTATAAAACTAGTGTTGATTTGAGTTTTATTTCTTTTTCAATTAAATCGCGTGATGGAGGTATTTCTAATTATAATTTGTTACTATAATGGAACAGTTGAGCGAACGTAAATAAATCATTTAAATGGCAGCTAACTGTATCATGGTGCCAATGTACCGTGGAAATGTTAGGTAATGATTGATGTTTACATTTTTCATTAAAGGCAAATCTTTGAATATAATTTTAGTGTATTTCCTTACAACGCTAAAATCGTTTTATGTTTTATTTTGATTGAATAGGGTAGATGTGAATATGAACAGCGAACACTTTTATGTATTCTGTTTTTGAAGCTATTCGTTTCTAAATGTAAAAAAATTGTATCGATGAATGAGATTACCAAATGATTATCAGAAAATATCAAGAGAGAATTAAATTGTAAGCGAGCTAAACGTTCCAAAAATGTATTTCGCGAGTTGGGGTCTACAGAGGGCGCAAGTTGTCCGATGACAGTTTCATGCGATGTTCCGCAGAGAGTCATTTGCAAGCGCGGCCGCTCTCGAACTTCGCTATGCTACCACATATACGCTGTTATTGCATTCTGCGATGCCTAAACGTCACTTACCCACTAAGAACGGAGTTTGAGCAACTTGTATCCTTGTCTATGTCCGTTTTACTGAGCTTCGCTTGCTCATTGTCTTTTTGTGCCGTTTGAGTGCTACGGAAATAACTTTTACAGCTGAGAATTTAGCTCGTTTCATTTGCAGTGAATTTCAATCAGAAGTTAGAATAATAAATTATTATGAATATAAATGTCATACGAATAGTCCAACAAACGAAATGCCTTAGCCAGCCTAATAATCATGCATTAATTGTAAGTCTGTGCTCCAGATTGGTGGGAAGGTTTTATTCGAATTCTAATACGATCTCATATGAGCAGCTCTTCTAGAAAGCGATAATTCATCATAATCATCTCTTAGCCTATCGTGGTCCACAGCTGGACAAAGGCCTCCTCAAAGTTGCGCCAGAATATCCGATCTGATTTTATTAGGTCTTCGTAATTCAAGCATTACTAACACCATGCGATCACATTTTACTTCATTCATTACAGTCTGTACAGCCAGTTCCACTTCGTCAAACAGAGTTGTACTTTTCCAAAGTGGGCGTGCATTCGGCCGGCGCGCGCACGCCCTCTGCCGGCTAATGAATATCATGCAAATGATGGTGTCTAATGAAAACCACACTTGCCTCTTTGTTGCCTAAACTTTTCATAAACTTCTGGGTCACTCGCACAAAATTTAAATGATAGAGCAGGAGATGCATCTCCTGTTTAATTTTGTCATGAATTCGTAAGTTTTTACTTACTATGTAAAGTTACACAAAGGTTGAAAACATGGCTTTGGTCTAGTTTGATGATTACACGTTCAACTGAACTTTATTTGCATACAACAAAAAAAAATATCGAAACTGTAGTTTTAAATTAGAATTCAAACGCCTCTACAGTATAGCAGTATCGTTAAAGAATAGAATAGTTTATGTCATCACCATGTCACGATGAGTATAAATATAAAGTTTGCTAATTATACGTATCAATTCTCTATGGAACAAAATGATTATTTATTTTCCGGGAAAAACATCGCTAAAGTTTAAGAAGTGGAAAAGCAATTTCGAACTGAAATTGAGGTATATCTTTTTAATTATTTTTGAATATGTTTCTGTTTTCTTATTGGCGTATATAAACGAGGTGTTTTCTTAATATTTAGTTCGTAAAAAGTCCATGAAATGGAACATATTTAAGCTCTCGTACACGTAAAATATTTTGGCTTGTTATTGACATAAATTAATACAGTCAAATCTTTAGATTTTCATAGAATTGCAGTCTATTGTGAATATGACAGGCTAGTGACGCTGGCATGTCACCGCAACGATGCACCGACTATGGGACCTGACGTTATTCGGACCGAGACCCACCGGGGCCGCAGTGAATGCAAGAGTGAATTACGTGCTTTAGTTATTGGTTTTGTCCGTGTCCGAGTACAGTAAAGGACTTTGAAGTTACTACCTCGAAAACTTAACAACGTGCTATGATAATATATTTGTTTATTTTCATTACCTACTTTGTACACGAATTCAAGTAGCCTCTCGCTTCTGAGTACGACATGGTTATGGTAAATGTACATTTAAATCTATACAGTCGAGTGTTGGATTGCACAGGATGCTTGCTAACAATCAAGACTGGCGTAGCAAGCGGGTTTGCGTGTAATCGGCTCTCTACATACACGATTTGCATATCCATTGGCGATATGTAAGCGAGCGTCCACCAACATGGACGTAGATCCCGGTCAATTGGATACAATATTCATTATTGATTCTAGTAACACTCACAGCTGTTTAGAATAAGTACCGGATATCGACGTAGTGAATCTTCACATCTGTATCTCAAGATGGGGTAGGCAGAGGATGTGCACTGCACACCAACGTTTTGACTACGTTGATAAGGTCTTTGTATTAGGGAGTTTCTTGCCGGTCGAACGAATATTCTCGTCGACATAAAGGTGAAATGTCAAACAATACTAAAACGATAACTTAATAAAAGTTTGTTTGATACCTGAGCTGGTCGTAAATGTCCAGGGATACAACCAACAAAAATGGTAGGTAGATAAGTTTGATCTCCGTGCGACTCTTTCTCAGGACTTTTTCTGCAGGAAATAGTTTTTCCTTTATATCTAAACATGCCAGTTCAATTTTATTAACAAAAGAAAATTACCTAATTTAATATCTCAAAATTATCTAGACTGCCTTGTTGGTCTAGTAGTCACTAACCGCGAATACTGAGCATGAGGTCCTGGTTTTGAATCCCGGGTCGGGCAAAGTGTTACTGGGCTTTTCCATTGAGCAATTAAGCATAAGTAAAAGCATGGCGTCTGGATTTGTGCCGGCAATAGGCTCGCCTCCTATTGGGACCTAAAACATATCTGGCGAAATGTGGTACTAATACACACCTCTGCATACTTCTTTTGGAAATACAAGCGTAATGTTAATGCTATATTTTTTTAAGTGTCAAAAATATGTAAACATCTTCTATGTTTATACATATTATCTCAGTTAGTGCGACTTCTTAAAAGAGCGAGTGTGAATCTACACAAACTGCAAGCATTCAACCTCTTGAACTTAACAAAGGTTGAGTGGATATACAGTGGCTAAATTGCATATATGTATAAAACTATGTACAGAAAACATACTGGTTTTGCGCCACTCCTACATATATAAAACAATAGTAGATTTACGTGACAAAACTAGGTACCTCTGTTTTATGTCGGAGATAAAGTCCTTTAGATCCGATTGAAGGCGAGACGTCGAGACCCCGATTCAATTGTTGTTTGGAACTTCACAATATGGGAAATTGACAATATGCTCTCTTCCAGGGACCTGTTGCGAATCAACTTTGTCAAACGCTTTTATTCATCCTAGAATAACTATGTTTCAGTAGTAACTTTATTACACTTAAAGCCAGAAGTTTGTTCAGCTTATCGCTGCTTGAAATTCAAGCAAAGTGCTTGGTAAGCAGCTATTTTTGACTTAAAGACTCGGACATAACATGAGAAACTCAGAAATACCCAAAATTAATTTTGGTAGTATTTAACACATACAATGCTGCCACTAAGCTGTTTTTGCGTAAAATAGGTTATACAGAAGAATTATATTATTAGTCAAAAATATATTTCTTACATATATTTTTGATATAATATCTTCTCGAGGGCCTGATTAGCGCAGTGGCTAAGTGATTGGACTGCTGCGCTAAGGGTTGCGGGTTCGATTCCCGCACGGGGCAAAACTTTGTGCGACCCTCAGATGTTTGTCCCGAGTCTGGATGTTTGTGTATGTGATATTTCATGTTTGTGAAACGCACCCACGACACAGGAGAAATTCCTAGTGTGGGGCGAAGTTTAAAAAAAAGAAATTAAGCCCAAACTAGTGTTTTAAACATAAAAAGAGTCCAAAATTTAAAACCAAAAGCAGTGTCAACGTTCACTTGTTGTAATGTGTGGCAACAGTTTTAAATCTTCCATATGATGCATCGGTAGTCATCCATCTTCCGCGCCATATACTGCATTAGTCAAATTCTTTACTTTGTTAATAGTGAACCATTTAGTTTATTTATTATGTCTCATGATTTATAAGCTAAAAGACTAAGCAAAGATTACATTACACCAATAATGAGAATATCCTTTGAATGAAATATCAGAACAATGAATTTAAAAGTAAATATGCCTTGATTTTATCAATGCCTTTACCATTTAGTTTTCCGAATGAAGTGTTTGAATAAGCCTGGAAAAATTTGGAGAGAAATTAAAAATTTACCTACTTAAACATAATCCCCCTTATCTACTTATAAATAATGCTAAAATGTGTTTTAAGTTAACCAGTTTTTAATTCTATTGACATCTCTATTCTTTGACGTGCAAACGACTGTGACAGATATAATTTAATCAATTGTTCAACATTGATATTTTTTATAGGTAAGGGGGACTATTTATAAAACGATACATAATTCACGAAGGTAAGCAGAGGTGATTTCCTTTAATAAGAGTCTATGCACCCACATTTCATTGCGTTGTTCTAGCATATTGTTCATCGGCCTCATTTAGGTACCACGGATAATTTAAACAGTCGAAATATAATAACTCCAATATTCTGTATTTCACTTTATAAAAAATGTTGTTTATATGCCACAATATAGCTTTATCAAACAATCAGTCACTTTGTTAGATTCACAACTAAGACGTATAAATCAAAATCGCTAACCGACATCACAAACGGGTATTAGAGTACAACGATGCCATTGGTCGACCAACTCCCTGCACAATTCAGGTACTCCGGGCTTCAAGTTACAACAACAATCCGGAACCACTACCTATACTTAAACGAATCGACAAACGTTACACTATTAGTTTCCATTTTAAGGCTACTTTCAGTTAATAGATAATAAATTTTATTGGATAGGTTTATAAAGCGCAGGTATTGCAGCGTAGGTGTTATAACTAATTTAGTGCCCAAATCAAGCGATGGATGAAAATTTAGTTTCAACATTTACAGTTGAATAATTAGTTAAAATAACAATCACGCTTTACCCGCAGTTCTCTTGTCAGCATTAAATTTTAATTCTACGATTTTATAAATCGATGCGCTTAACTTTTTCTACAAGGCTGATAAATTTCAAAGCAGAAAGTTTCTCAGATTTTATTATTTAGCGAATAAGTTGTGGGTACAGTGTAGTAAATAAACATGTTGCATGTACTATCTTGCACATAACTTCCTCGTATTTTTTTAAAGTTACTGAAAAAGAGAGACTATACACAGGTCTTGGAGTAAACTCAGGTGTTTACAGATGGCTGCTCTTGGCACCTAGTGCATGTGTTTTTAAGTAAGCAAGATCATAACCAAAGGAATATCAAACTGAAGTTAAGCAGTAGCGATAAGGATGAGAACCAGACCAATGTGATTGTTGCAGTTAGTATAGAGTATATTGTGAGGGAAGATTATGTGGCAGACGCTGGGTAAACAAAGTTCTGCGGCGCGACGGCTAACCATAACGATATATTTGTGTAGGGCATCATAATGTGGGTACATTTGTAGAGCATGACACATTTTGATTACATTACTGAAAATGTTGTTGCTGTACAGGGAAAGACCTGGATGCAAAAGGCCCAAAACAGGAAGCAGTGGCGTTTAGGGGAGAAGGCTTATGCCCAACAGTGGGTCACTTAAAAGCTGATGATGATGATGACTGCATATGCATACTCTCGTAATTTCGTAAACGTCCAATGTCGAATATTGACAATGGTCGAATAAATTTTATATAAAATAGTATTGAAGTAATATGAGTATTTTTATTGCCCTTTATGAATGGATTTGAACATGTAACAAAAGGTAGCTGCCGCCCATTCTCAAAATATATTCTTGAAATAAAACGAACCCTTAGAGCTCGACGGCTAGACCGTTTCATAGGTAATGATTGAACCTTAATATAGAATGAACATAACACAGACCGAGATGATTGGAGTCCACAATGTGAAATTGTCAGAAGTCGTTTTGATATAAATGAGTATACCAGACCACCGACCCACTTGTCCAATAGAATATTCGACAAGGTAAACATACATTCATTAGCTTCACAAAATAGTTAGTCACAGTTTAGTTAGTTACTTTGTGTACCTTTTACTCGACTATCTAGGAAGGTACTTGAATCTATCGATGTTATCTGCCGTTTGATAAATTCTTGCGGTATGTCGGACCACTCAACTTCAACCGGATCGCTCGAGTCTACGAGAGTCGTAACTGTGGTAATCCGGGCTAGAATGCAGCCTTTCAACTCGTCCTTCAGATGGTTGATGAGTTTTATGTTAGGGCTGTATGCTGGCATTCTATAGTGTCAATACTGACCACTCAAAGGCGAACGGCATTTGATTACTTACTTAAGAATGTTTTACTTTATGTTATTTTCATTTCCTTATCATCATTCATTCGTCATTGCCTTAAAAAGCACATATTATGTGACTTGACATGGTTTAATGGTTTGAACGATAGTTTCATGTTACTTGATCTATGCAATGACTAGCAATCAGAAGTAAATTGTATAATATTGGCATCTTATTGCTCATAATGGTATGATTAGCCAAAAGAATAGTAGTTAATGCTAAATACCTATATCTTCCATTGACGTGCTATGCTTAAACCAACTTTATGTTATCGAATATTTCTAGTTTGGAAAGAGTTAGAAAGAGTTTTTACTTCATTACACCTGCCAGTTAGTGAGGTTTTAAGATTTCGAGGCACGCTAGACCTGACAACTTATGAATATATTGTTATCTTCTATCTGCCCGTGACCACGAATGCTGTAAAGGATTCGAAACGTCGTGTCTAAACAGTTAATTATAAACCGCGATAAAATCCGTAAACCTAATTCTATTTCAATATTGTTATCTTTTTACCAAGCAATTTTTTTGGAAGTCAAATTATATAATTAATTATTCGCGAGCTATAATGTTCTTTATGAGAAAATATCGTATAAGTATTATTTCAAGAAATACCACAATCCATCTCCGTGAGTTCTGTCTGCGTACCCGCGGTGAGAGCTAATTAATTCATAATTAAATTCAACACTCACCGGTGTGGAAATGTCACTCTAAACTACTGCCACGTAATAATGGGATGACGTGGAGTGAATAAGAAATAACCACAGCTAAACACTGACTATACTGTATATTATTAACCTAAAGACGAAATTGCGGCCCTAAACAAAAATGAAATATATTACGAGCGAATACAGTCCGTTTATCATACAGTGAAAAATTGTCAAGTAAATAAGAAGTAGACTTTATGCAGTTAAATATATGGCTTCTTTTACATTGTCAACTTATGTTAAGGTGAGTGACACCATCGCGTATGGTAATAGAGGGTTGTGTGATTTGCGCTCATGAGATTCAATTTCACGCACCTGTATGATTGACGGGGACATTATGCAGGTGTTCAGCCCTCCACATCATTTACTATTTTATCATTTCTCGGGATGTCGTTTGTTTCAAGAGAATTATGTATAATGTTTCAATATTACTGTGAACAATATATTAAAGTTTTTTATTACCTTCTAGCCGCACCTTTCAATTTGCCGCAATATTGTTTCGGTCTGAAGGGAAGACTGACTGGGATTTGGTTTTATAAGACACATTATTATATACATTTTGGTTTAGGATCACCATCTAGGATACAGTTAATCTGTATTACATTTAAAAAAATAGTTACATGTAAGATTTCTACATTTCTATTACAATTAATTAGAAGGCAAAATAATTACACATCTATCTAAAGTACATCAAGTTAAAATGAAAGAAAGAGGCAAAGATTGTTCAGCTTATCAGGCCACGCAAATTGCAGGAGACAACTGAAGGAAGTGGGATGTCATTGTGACTTTATCACGTCCAACATTATTTAGCTAAATCGAGGAGTTTTTGGCGGTGGAGCCTTTGTCGAGTTTCCTCTGAGTTTTCCTGGTAAGGGCCGCTAGAGACAACTTTATTTCGCCTATTAATTTATTTATATAGTTTACAATATTTATTTATAATGGTTATAAAGGCCGTAGATTTGTGATTCGGAGTGTTGGACCACAACTGCTCATTCAGGCACGGGTAACATTCCATAAGATTTTTTACATTTTAATTTAATATTTTTTATATAACAATGTCGTAAATAAATGTAATAATAGCAGCTTCTTATGTTTAAATCATATTCAAGTCGCTTCTTTAATAGTGTAGCTACAACGCCCTACCTAATATCATACAGTAGGTAACTGACACTAGTCGCGATAATTAATTATAACATCATGAAACAAACTCGTATTGTGATGCAAACCATAATTTTTCACACGATAAGAATAATTTACTGTCTGGTATTTAAATAGAGTACACAATAATCTTCGTATTCGACAACGTTACCTATTTATCACGCACGCTAGTTTGCGTAGCTTACTGCGAATTAAAATTTAATTCTCTGTACATTTTATGGACAGTATGAATTATAATAATTAATTGAACTGTCTGGCGCATGTTTGTATGATGTCCATTCATAAGTGAAATACATTCTACAGTACAGTTATCCTACATCCATGTTTAAACCTTAAAAAACTTATTACATCACACTACCCTTGCCTTTTCATACATACAACTTTGTCCATCCTAAGGTTGTATGTAAGAGATCGCTTATTGCGATAAGACCCATTGTACATTATCCTTACACTGTACTTATGCATTTCTATCTATTTATTATACAATTAACAATTATCACTTTGACAGTTCGTCGTGGCTATGTTACTAAAATGACTCGATTTTAAAACCCGTCCAAAGTTTGAAACTATTTGCAGCTTGAGATCTAGCATTGCGTGAAAATCTAAGCGCTTAGCCACGCTGGCAATCGGATTCAGTATTTTAGGTTTGAGGCACTGATAAGCTGTTCTAGGTAAGCTCAAAAATTTTGAAAAATCCATACATTTTCCACAAGAGACTTCAGCTACACAACTTATATTAAAAACACCTTTTACAATATTCCTGTTCCATTACCCATAGGTAATTAAGCGAATTATATTTTGAATATCATGGTATTCAAGATATAATTCGCCTAATCCATGCCTGAGAGAAAATACAGATAAGTCTGTATTATAAATGAGAAGATAATACAGCAAACATTTTATAATTCGTACAACGCTTCGCAGACATCATGGCAATTAACACTGAAGTCTCGTATTTCATTAAGGTTTAACTTAATCGTCTGCAGTATTTACATCAGTTTTACTTAATACTTCATTAGTTGTTTAGTAAAACATAACTTAAATGTAATAAGTAATGTAATTTATTTTACTTTAAGTACATAATAGGTGAGCTAGCGTGGTGATCAATGCTCAATCCAACTCTACGAGAAGAGACGTTTGCACTGCAGTGGGACAGTTATAGGCTGTTATTATTATTTATTAAATACATATTTAATACGTTTTGATATTCACGATCCGCTCTCTTTAACAGTCCTGCATATCTGGTACATTTTTAAACTGCATTAATTATTTGATACGCAAAAAAGAATACTAAAATAACTACACTTTTTACTATAAAACTGTTAAGTAAAACTGACCAGACCAGGTTTTTTCTAACTATTGTCCTCTTCCACTTGCATACATACGGACGATATGGTATAGTTTGAGTGTAAAGTCAAACATCGCAGAACTGTAACCCACATAGTACCACGACCATTATATGATTGAAATTATGTGACTAAACGTAAACAAAACAACTACATTCAAATTAATACATTTACTTGTATTAGCTATAGACATTTAGGTATAGCCGGTTTTATAATACATGTACCAGCGTATATAAATTAGGCTTAAGATAGAATTATCGTTATTGCTATGTCATAGCCTGGTTTGTACACTGTACAGCCGGTGAACTTGTAAGCGTGTTTCAGTAACGAATTGTGAATAGCAAGCAATTGTTGGCCCGACCATCTCGTCGCAACAAAAGTGTATGAGAAAATAATGTTTGAATGAAGTGCTATTGTTATGGCGGATGCTCACAAAGAAATTCCCCGACAAAGTGCGCGGAGCGAACGTTTGTTAAACTAGAAATTACTTTTTGTTTGAAGTTGATTCATCAGCTCGCCGCGATGTCTATACTAACATTATAAACGCGGAAGTCGATTTGTCTGTCTGTTTATTTTATGCTAAACTGGTGAACTTGGAGTTTGTGGAATTATTTTTTGGATGAACGGGATTAGTTACTGCAGCATAGTATTTGTGCGAGTTGTGAGTAATCATTCTAATTGATTTAACTAACCTGCAAAGTGCCAAGATCTATAATAAGTTGAACTGTTAAAGTTTTCAACCTGTTACTGTTTTTTCTAACTATTGTCCTCTTCCATTTGTATATATACGGACGGTATGGTATAGGTTGTATGTAAAGTCAAGCATCGCAGAACATTAAGCGTCTCTTAAGCTAAACTTTATTTTATCGCACACAAGTTTTGGGAGCTGCTTTAATTGTACGCATGTGGGTGTCATTCGTCGAGGTAACGCGCATTAATGTGAGTGGGAAAGTTATCTTAATTAAACAAAGCTCTGCCGGGGACATTTGTTTGTGGCAATAGGTCGTAAACTGACTGCTACTTGGTGGGATATCGACGACGCGAGAATATCACAAGACATGTGTGCCGCCGGGGAATGAACACGTGCCGCTCCACCAAAATGTATTCTAAAATCATAATCTCAGTAACCATTTGTTCGAGCCCATACCATTTTTAACATTTAACATAAAACGTGCGATTCGGGACAGTTTTCCGCACAGAACCCGCTACGGGTCCCTACTGAATTTCCGCATTTTTTTCTAAACAATGGGCTTGTCCTCGGAGAACTGCCTTGGATTATGTGAAAATTTCACGAGGAATTTCCGTGAGATTCCCTTGAATGGTTCAATGTGAGTGAAATTCTCTCGAGTTCAATACATTCGAATATCCTTTTGAGATTGGAGTGACACAAAGCGTATTGTTACAGACGATAGGTTTCTATCTCGTGCCGTTTTGTCACGACGACTCTGGTTATTGTCTTCATCTGCGCTCGCTGCACTAAGAGCTTTATCTGTCCGCTTTCGCAATCCTATCGTATTGATATTTAATGAAACATGCAAAGGTTTTGTCTCTTAGTTTGGTTGAACGTTAGAATCCATAGAAACAGCTTTTGGTATTTCTTCTTCTAGTTATCGATTTTTCAGTATTATTTCTTTAAAGAAAATTTGTCAGGAGCATATTATCTCTTTACAACTAAATGAACTACTTCTTCCTTATATCATATTCAATTCAAGATAGTTCTGAATATACATTTCAGTTAGTATAAGCTCTTGTGAGTAACTAACGCAACTTGTTAATGTAGCGAACACTTTATATGATAATTGTTTGTTATAGTTGTAATTGTTCATTATGGAGGCACGTGATGCTTCGCTAAATGAGCTGACTGTACTTGGCTCAGCTTACAGTATCTTGGCTATCTGTTTCATTTGGAACGTACAGGATAATAGATATTATACCAAACATAGTTTATAATGAAAGTAGGAATTGTAGACGTCTGGGCTAGTAGTTAACCGTTTAGACTGATTCAAGGTTGGTAACTTCTTGCTACAGAGAATTAAAGTAAGCTAAAGTTTATTATCTTGTTCCTGATCACCACTTTTGGACAACTGACCATCGTTAATCACAATCATTTGTTTTCTTATTTGCAAACGTAAAATACCTACTGGTGTTATTCGTTTGCCTAAGAAACACCTAACGCTCATGGCACAACACTTAGAAGAACAACCAATCCTGAGGTAATTCTTAGGTAATAGATCAAACCTACACTGGAAGGACATAACCCAAAACATGTGTAAGTGTGTATTCTACATCAGTTCGTATCCATTATTTACTCGAACTTATATAAGCACCCACCTATGTAAACTTATCAGAAATCGTGACAGATACCTTATAATTGGCCATAAGATCGCACGAAAATCTAAACTGCATATAGAACTCATTATGGCAACACAAAGCGTGGATCGTAAAGCATAAACATTGTAGCCGGGCGCCGGTGAAAATTGTTTAATGGCTTACTAGCGATTGTCGTAAAACTATATTTCGTCGGGGAGGGTTGGACGAGGACGGAGGACAGGCACTCGTTAAAACTCTGACCGTTCACTAAATCTTACGGGTGTACGATTCTACAAAAATTGAGGCACCTCTACTGAAGCGGCGCCGATGCTTCCAGTAACCTGACACTTTCAAACTGTTGTAGGTGACTCCGAAATTCAAGGCTTCGATTTTCAATTAAACGTGTTATGTGAACTTCATTTATTAGTTGGTTAGGTTATATTGTGTTCGTTATTGTACCATACTGTGGAGAGAAAACCACGTTGTGGTTATTGGAACGATTAAGGTATCTCAATTACTTTGTTAAAATAGTTGGATACATTTTTAGTCGTATTTTATAGTATCAACATTAGCCAAATCCTCTATAGGTAATAGAGGCAAAGGTCAACGATGATTGTGAACTAAACGGATTTGAGTTAAACTTTAACAAAGTAGAGTAATATCATAGTGTCTTATCATTTCAAATGTCAATAGAATATACAGATCTTATACTGCATAAATACTAATCAGTACGTGGTACGAACATTGATCTATTTCTGTTCTATAGGTAACATTAATATTGCTTCAATGCTGAATACATTATGCGGGAACAAAATGTCGTTTACCACGGGAAAGCTGTTCGAATGAAATGAAACGCTAACTAATGAATGTTGAACTGAATGTCGTATATATTAATATGTAGAACGTATTTAGTATTCAGCCGAGGCGTGCACCTGTCGGCAATCAGCCTCCACTCACATTATTTTGCCATTACTTTAGACAATACCGCATGATTTAAGGTAAATACGTGGAGCTCTCTGATTACGTCTTTTGTGTCATAAACTTCCTCGTACTTCTGCAAAATCAGCATGTGGCGCTACTTCAATGATGATGTCGTACCCTACCGCGTAGCTTCTGACATTTGAATAAACTAATATCTTTGTAACCGATATCATAGTGATGTGAAACCATCAATAAACGTTTACCCCCGTAATAATCACGTAGGAATTATACAGTAGTAGAGAGTGTGGGTAACAGCGTGGTACTTCTACATCACTAGAGATAAGCTAGAGACTGCGTCGTAGCGAGTGATTCTGAGATACGTCGCCCGGCCCGTGCCGCGGCGAGTCTTGCTATCTCCGCCCTGCATATGTGTATGCCATAGAGTACGAATGTGACATAGCGCATGTGATTTAACGGTATTAAGATAAAATATTTTGATATTATATTATTTATACATTTTAATATATTTATTTTCCAAAAAATATTTATACATATTGTACGTTACCTTACAACTAATCGTAGCTTAGGCTGTATTTGGATACGATCGCCGAAGATTTAGGCAGAGTAGAAGATACATAATAGAAGAGTAGGTATATATAATAGAAAAATATATATTTTTATATTTACATAAAGAATAAATTAAATTATAATTGAGCATTGTTAAGTCCTTTTTATATTGACTGTGTATGGATAAAGTCGGGAGAATAAATGAAAATCACACTCACTAATATACGAGTCTATTAACAGTTTACAGACACAGACACAAGTTTACATTACGGCGTAGGGGAAACGACTGGCTTTCCCGCCTGAGCATCGAGAGGCATTTTGCCATATCAGCGTAATTGTTACTTTGTAGTTGCCACATACCTCCCCCTCTTAAAAGATCAAAAAAAATAAAACTGTTTCTTAATACAAAAATAAAAAATATTGATGTCGTACTTGCCAGTCGTTTTGCCTACGTGTGAAAGGTTACATTGTTGTTGCAGTAATATCCAGTTACAATTCTGAGTATTGTTATCGTACGTTGCTAATTAAATTATTTTGTTTATACATTCTTATCAATTGTTTTATTTAGTTTTACAATATTCCTAGAATTAATGATTTTATATAAAGACAAATTATCTATTTTACTATTCTACCACTAATTGCCTACTGAATCACTGTGCCTCTTTATGTTATCTAAATTTACGCATAGGCTGTTTGCACCTGTTGCTGTGTCTGCGGTGCTGCAGTTGGCTGGACCGCTGCGCCTGCTGTTCCCGCAGACCACAAAGATGTTAATTCATTCCTCGCCCATCTCCTGATACTGTAGCAACATTGCCTTCCGCCCAGGCAAATACACAAAAATAGAACGGCAATCCCGATCACGACGACCACTATGCCGAATGCTTCTATTTTCTTTTCCATGTCTCCCACCTGTCTAGCGTTGTTGGCTCCTTGTTGGGCGATAATAACTTCTTCATTTTTAGTTTGATAACTGCCCATTGTAGTTAAACGATAATCCGCTATGTGCAACTTGTTGCTCGTTTGCGCCCTTATTTGCTAATGAAATTTAAGTGAATTGGCACAGTGATAACTTATTAGCAATAATTTATATGTAAATTAATACTAAGCGACATTTAAGTACCTACACCTACTCTTATGTTAGTAAAAATCGCACCGGCGGCTTTACACGTCGCCCACTACGCGTGACCCGATTCTCAAGCGAAAGCGATTTATCTTTGTTTTCGTTTTCTAAACTGATGTTTGGACAACTTTGCAAATATTCATTTTCTGTTTCAATATTATTTTCTTGAATAATATATGCCGGTTTGAGCCTGTCTATTGATAAATCGCTCTCTCTATTGGGTAATTTTATTTTGAAAATTTTATCGTTTCTACTTAAAACTCTATATGGACCATCATAGGTAGGACAAAGAGATTTTTTTATCATGTCGTTTCTTACAAACACATGTGTACAGGTCTTTAAATCCTAAGAAACGGCGAAGTTGTTCTACGGTGTTTGGCTGCGGATAATCTGCAATAGCCTTAACTTTGTCATGTAATGGTTTGATTCCGTCCTGTGTTACTTCAAACCCTAGGAACTCTATTTTAGATTGCCCGAGGTCGCTTTTACTTAAGTTTATGGTTATACCTTCTTCACTAAAACGTTTAAATAATAAACGGAGATGCTCTTTATGTACTTTTTCATTATCGGAAGCTAAAATTACGTCATCTATGTAACAGAAAAGTGCTGACTTACCCTCATTGCTTTCTATGCTCTCTATACCTCTGAGTACATGTTGGTCCATAAACCTTTGAAAGGTTTGCGCTGCGTTTCTCAGCCCGAATGTCATACGAGGAAACTCCCAGAGTCCGAAAGGGGTTGCTATGGCTGTTTTTTCTATGTCTTCGGTTGCGACCATTATATTATGATAGGCCCTATTTAAATCTACGCGTGAGAACCACGTCTTACCTGCCAAAATGTATGTGAAATCGTTCACCCTTGGTATTGGGTAACGGTCAGGTTTCGTAATTGCGTTAAGCGCTCTGTAATCTCCGCATGGGCGCAACTGTCCATTTTTTTTAGGGACAATATGTAACGGGCTAGACCACTCACCTTGCGACGGTCTACATATTCCTAGTTCATGCATTAATTGAAACTCTTCCTTTACCTTAACGTAACGGTCTGGAGGTAACGGCCTTGGACGCGCGTGTACTGCGGAGCCAGACGTTACGATATGGTGGCTGTTGGCTCTTTAAAAGACATGGGTTTCGTGATATCTACAAATTCTTCTAATAACTCGCGAAATGGACTATCGTTCTGTATGCTTTTAATTGAAGCTTCGTCATACCGTATGATGGAACCATTGGAACTTAAACTAGTTACACTATCTATAAGCTTTTTGTTATATAAATCTACTATTAGTTTGTGCGACTTGATAAAATCTGCGCCTAGAATTGCTTGCTTGACGTCGCTGACAATAAACGTCCATTTATATATTCTGCGCAAGCCTAAGTTAACTTCAAGGGACTTTAAACCGTATGTCTTAATCTCTGTGTTATTTGCTGCGTACAGCTTGTAACCGCTTTCGGTACGCTCACATTTACTAATTCTACTCACCGGTAACACTGACACATTGGCACCTGTGTCCACCAGAAAACTGATTGACGATTTCCGGTCCACTACACATAAACGATGGTTCCCTGATGCGGAAATGCAGCCTTCCATCGTATAAGACTGCACTGCACTTAGTTTTCCGCTGACGGGCTTTTCCAGTTACAAGGTTTCTCGCATTTTCTCGCGTTTTTTCCGTACGTGAAGTGATAACTGCATACCCAGTCTGGACTCTCTGGTGTACGACGTGGACCTCTTGACCTTGAACGTGACCTGCGCCAATTTGGATAGTTTCCGCGTCTCCTACTATTTTCTCGAATCTCGTTCACTTCTAGTCGTAATTCCTTCAATTCTTTGGTTAAACTTGCCATCATAGTCGTTAGCTCTGGTGTTGTCGATGATGTTGCTGATATAGACGCTATCTCTCCGTTGTCTAAGTTTTCCATTATCTTATCCGCCATTTCCGCAAGCTTTTCTAATTTGGTATCTTGACAAACTAAGAGAACTGCTTTTATGGAGCCTGGCAGTCTCGAGATCCACAAGCGTTGTAACGTTTCTTCTGAAATTCGGGAACTCCGTGCTAAATCCGACATGCGCCTCAGCAAGTGCGAAGGACGTTGAGACCCTAAATCCATTTCGCTAACTAGTTTGTGAAATTGTTTCTCCGCACTTTCTTCGAAAGTTGTCAGTAGCCTTTCTTTCAGTGTGTTATACTTATTGTCGGCCGGCGGTGTAAGAATCAAATCGCTGGCCTGCTGTAAAGCTTCTTTAGTTAGCTTTGATATCACTAAATGGAATTTGGACGCATCGCCCTGTTTTTGTGGTTCCATGGCTGACTCGAATTGAGCAAACCACATCCTCGGCATATCGATCCAGAAACCTGGTATCCGGTCCGACACGTTGATGCTGGCCACCTGGGCTACCGGTGGTGGTGTAGGGTGATTCATTTTTTTAGTAGTGAAGTAACTGCCGTGAATTATCTGACCGGTCTCGCCACGTGGAGTCGTTTCCTGTTCGTCACTACTTTGCACTGTTACTCACTAAACTGATTTTTTTCTTTCGTCGGGGTCACCAATGTTAAGTCCTTTTTATATTGACTGTGTATGGATAAAGTCGGGAGAATAAATGAAAATCACACTCACTAATATACGAGTCTATTAACAGTTTACAGACACAGACACAAGTTTACATTACGGCGTAGGGGAAACGACTGGCTTGCCCGCCTGAGCATCGAGAGGCATTTTGCCATATCAGCGTAATTGTTACTTTGTAGTTGCCACAAGCATCAATTTGATAAGCTACATAAACCCGTTAAACTCTATTTAAACTTAGCCTACGTTTAACGTTGAGACCGGTGGCCCCAACGGATGTTCTCTACCAATAGACAAATCTCTATGCATACTACTAAATTCGTTGACAAATCGTTCACAGTTCAAGCAACTCGCCGGCAGAATGCATCACTCCTTAATGTGAGACGTGAGCGATGTCTCCCATTTTCACATAGCTCAAACGGAACATAGCTTGTCGCTTTCATTTACAAGTTTTTTATTTTATTTTAATACTTACACTTCGTTGCGTCCTTTGAACATGTTTTTCGCATTTATTTATATTACTTTAAATTCAACTAGTTACGCCGCCGAGACAAATACGAGACGACGGTAAAAATAATAATAAACTGACCTGTCAGAGGTCAAAAGTTTGAATCCAAATGTTTACACTTTGCATGAGATTTTCTTAGGGCGTAAGCTTATAACATAACTAATACTTAGTACGTTTTATTACTTACAGTTTAAGTAGGCATTACCTAGTATTTGGTAGGATTAGTTAACACGAGATACCTACTTCCAATTACGCGATAAAAGCGCTCTATATCAGCGTGCCTCATCTATACTCCGAGTGTACAACACATTATTGTTGAGGTCGTAGTCTCAGCTAGTTCACGTACTGGCCTATCGTACCAGTGATCTTTGTTAAGTAATTATAAAGTTTTAGGGCGGACATTCCTTTAAGAGTTACTCACGCTTCAAGAAAGTTGACAGAACGTACAGATGGTCACCCTACATTGTTTAAAAACAATATCAGATATTTTAATTGTTTAATTAATTATGGACTATGTTTCTAAGGCGTTTTAAACTTTGTCTTATTCAACATACCACAAGATTGAGTGATACAACTTTTAATTTTTTTTATTTATCAGTACTGAATAGAAAGCGTACGTTCGCAATGATCGTTCATAACTTTACTAGGTACTTGTAGATTATTGCGAAAAGCTACCTACAATAATTAGTGGGCAAAGCTCGGTACGTAAACCTGTCATCCTCCTTTGTCAGGTAAGTTATTAGGTACCTAACAAAATAATGGCTTGTTTGGATTAATGCTTAATCTATGTTTATGACGCACATAAGCTGCGACATAGTTGCCGAGTAACGATATTACGATGATTGGAACCAAAGTAATTTAATGCTGTGACACTGTCATGCCTCGTAGGTGCTTTGTAAGCTATATTTAATGGTGAATATTTACTCGTGAAGAGCTTTATTCGGTATTATTTACGTTAGGTTTAGAATTTGATACGGGAATTGAAATACTAAGGGTTTTTTTCCAAATTAGTGCTTCTACTAATATAGGTTGTAAAGTTACTAAATCTATTTCAGTTCGTAGGTGTGCGTATTTTATTGCGACGTATTACAAAACTTGTAAAATAAAGTTGAACACCAACAACATTGAATTAAAAGAATTTCTTCTTTTTACAAACTGTCGTTAGTTCCCGCTCAAGTTTTAAAGTTTTACGCTGCCTCGTGAATTCAGACTTCCGAGTCAGACAATGTCTTCAACATATTTCAGAGGATATTTATCTTACAAGTTTTATTATTTTCCATACTCATTCTGTGTTACGAAATGTTTGAGTCATGGCTTTATATGCTTGTTAATCAGACACCCCTGATACATATTTTATCTCCGGTCGACGACTCCAGTCTCGGAGTGAGTCAGCGTGAATGTTAATGCATTTCGGTTCGTATATCGCATTTCGTCAAATGTAATCGAAGTCTCGATGACGGGACCATCCATCACAAGAATGTTTTCCTATCGTTTCTTTTAAATGGAGATTCCATTCATCTATGCAAATTTGCATTTGAGTCTCGTCGTTATTAGAGACGAATCGGTTCGAGTAATCGATTTGGTATACTCGGTGACATCCGATTTGGCAACTCTATGCTATAAGAGAGCCAGTAAACCTTCTTTAGAATTATTCATGTCAAAAACATTCGGTTAACTTTAAATGGAACTGATTTATCGAGGGGCAGTCGGCGGCTCTTCGCGCAGATTGTACGTCCCTAGGGCATCTTCTTCTAGTTTTGCTAGACATAGTTTTTCCTTACCTTTAAAACCAGAGTAAACTTTCTTTGTTGATTTCTTTCCTTAACTAAAAAATGCAAATAAATTGGGAATATCTCAAAAATAAACATGCTAAAAAACTAAATTTAAATTCCCAGAAAATTACACACGGGTAAAGATTTTAGCAAATTATCTGCCTGTATTATGTAATACTCGGTAGTTCAGCCGTTTACATTGTTAATGTGGTTGTTAATTTTACCTTCGTCTTGAAAATTTGTCACGTATTATAAATGTATTCGGAGAAGGGACAATATCAGTGTGTCAAAACCCGTTTGCTGTTGCTGTATGCTTCATATAATATTAATTTTGAAGTTCGTTATTTTGTTTTTACAAAGTCTAGTTAAGTATTATAAAGGAAAGCTTCATTTTATACGGTCGTGCATGTCGGCAATAATCCGGCTCGGTTTGATGAGCCCTGTTTACGACCTACGAGAGCGTATCGTTTAAGCGACAAATAAATCGCTGACGATGCTAAATTTATAGGAGTTAATATATTTTTATGAGCGACGGAACGCCCGCGTTGTGTAAAATGCTTGAATTTCATTATTTGTTTATATTGATTTTAAGTTTTGTGTGTTTCCGCGATACGCTGCGTTATTTTATGACCCATCAGTACCTAGATATTTAAATATATTTATTTTACCTACACCTGAAACAGCGTAAAAATTATGAACAACGTACAACCTTACCTACTTGCTTACAGTTTGTAAAACAAGTTCAGTACAACCAAACGAATGGAATCCTAAAACATGATAACACCCGACAACATTTAATGCCGTACCAAAATAACAGAAATCCAAAATACATTTCTAACTAATAGTTTCACATTGTCATTGTGTCTAAAACGACAAGCTAAAATGAGTCACAGTGTAAACATTTTAGCGTCTAATATGATATGGGGAGGCGGCGAGGAGCGCTATATTTATGTGCCAAGACAAGGACATGTGGCGAAAGAGGAGCTCGCCTGGGGACCTCATTATGAAGCACTAATCCGGATCATTGCAAGCGCCCACTTAACACCACGAGGTATAACAGTGCACGGCAGTCTTAGCTTATGTCCCTTGATGCATCAAGTGCAGAAATGTGAGTGTTACGCCGCATTGTTGGGAGCTAGTCTAGTTTGTGTAGAAGCTGTGTATTTATAGCGATATTATATTATGTTTGGAGTGATTTTGCAGGGTATATAAAGTTATAGGTTAGTATAGCGGCATGACGTGTTGTTTAATATTTTTGTAGAAGTAGCAATTTTCCTTGCTGATGAAGTTTCATTTTGTAGAACGAAACAAAATACTATGCAGTTCAGATTATTTATTCAAACTCATTGATATTTAAACAGCTATAACGAAAATCGGAATGGATACCGTCATGCACTTAAGGCGTTTAAAGTAGGTAGTATGTGGGTTCCAAGCAACTAGAACTCTCGCCAAATACGGAAAACACGTAGTTAATGTGCACAGAACGCAGTCATAACCCCGAAACAATTATGCCCAACACTTGGTGATGTCGACCCGAGCGACGGGCTAGGGTGCGGGTGACAAAACGCGCGTGACGCGGGTGACGCGTTGACACATGCAAAATTACATTACCCCGCTGCAAACTGTCATGGCGTAAGTTAAAATTGTTCTATGCTCCACATTTATACGAATAACTCGATTACACTTGTGTAAACGGCGGGTTTAATTGAATAGGGATGTTTTTAACGTGTTTGAATCGGGTGTAGGGATTAGCTGGGCTGGCAGTAGATCGCAGAAGCTGTGTTTTCAGTGTTCTGTTTGGTATTTGTAATTTATTTAACAGAAAATGTGTCTTCTGTCTAGTTCTATTTCAGTATGTTTAAGGCTAGCCAAATACAACTGTATATAATATATGTATATAGTTCCGATAGAAACTTTTTTAGTCTGAAGACTTAAGTGTGTGACGCGTGGTGGTGAAACTATCGCGTCACGGCGGCTTTGGTACAATGGGTCAATACGCCGGGGACTTATTAAGTTATACATTATACGCGCTGTACCGTGAGTAGTATGTGACCCGCTGCTGCAAGCCTCCCACTTCAGTGCTGACCTTGTTGCTCGCGTACTAAACAGTGTGTCTAGAAGTATTTGGAATAAGAATACTAACATAGTAAAAAAGTGTGTTAATAACACATGTTGTAAGTAGGTTGGGTTCTCTCTCCTCAATTAGGTGTATACAATACATGCTCATCACTAGTCCCATGTACGATACGGTTGACGCTCCTTTGATAAGATTAGCTAATATGAAGCCTTATTTAATCTCATTTACAAACATATCAATTTTAAACTTTTTGTTTGCTCTTTCTGTCTTCATCTGCATTTGAGTTTTACTGAGTATTTGGCAAGTAATTTACAAACTATAAGGTATGTGTCGGCAAGCCATCGAGCTTAGATTGTACGATACAAAATGTTATTACACTATATTATTATAACATTCCCGAATGAGAAAGCTACCGTAATACGAACGTGACTATGAGTCGTAAGTCACGAGGTTTAACGCAGGCCTATGATTTTATACAGTAATATTAATTTAGCAAATTAAAAAAGGCTTTTATGTACAAGGATTAAATATTGTTACAAGGTTTTTGTTTTATGTTATACCTTTTTTTGTAAACTTACCAACTGTACAATATTGTTGCTGTACTCTGGAAGGGGTATGCAACCGTTTTATTCATGCACTAGCTGCGTTCGGCGGAATTACCCGCTATATAGCGTAAAGCTATAAAGTAAAGCCTATGTGTTAATCCAGGGTGTCAGCTACCTCCATATCAAATTTTACCATAATTGGTCTCGCCATTTAAGAAGTAACAAACATACAAACACACACAGTCACAAAGTTTCACCAACATCAGCTTTTATGTATACCACTGCTGGACATAGGCCTCCTCCCTTAAACGCTACTGTTTCCCGTTTCAGGCCTTTTGCCTCTAGATCTTTCCCTGTACAGCAACAACATCATCAGTCCACCTCGCTGGAGGTCTGCCAGGGGCTCTACAGAATCCTCTAGGCTACCACTCTGTTAGAGCCTTGCTCCACCTGCCATCACCAAATTTTGACAAACTATTCTTTATAATATCAGTGTGAAGTGCGATGTTAATAACAAGTAGATTTAAAGGTTCTTTATAAGTAAATGGGTACGTAAGTAAGTAAATGGGTACTCATAAAGGCAGCAACGGACACAGAAGATGTCACTATGATATGAGCTGGTCGTCGTGCAATAAAGAAGTGATGCCGCGGACCAGATGGCGGGATATCGGGCGATGACCCCACCTAACTAACTTCATACTTTTATTTGATTGCTGCGTTCGTGTAAAGTGATATTACTTCGCGTTACTTTTACAGACTAGCCACTTTTATTACGAAGAATTTGTCTATAGAATTGTAGATTATGTAAATAACTACAATTCTATAGACGAATAAAGTTTATAGGAACGATATTGTGGGCCCAATTAATGGCACTGGACACATTATTAAGAGATTAATAATAAAAATAAAAATGTGGATATACTAACACAAAGAACTACAAAAATGTTCATGTTAATTATATTCCGAATTTAAATAAGCCTATGAAAGTGTCAGCGAGAAACGGTGGAAGAAAGAAGTGAAGAAGCGGACTAGCGTGGCTGTGACTTAGCTATACGCTCGGAGACCTAATAGGTACCTATAGGTACAATCACTTACCTATCATCATCATCAATTTATCCCGGTATCACTTGCAGCTGGGTTTAGGCCTCCCTTGTTATCTGCCATCCCTCTCTGCGTTGAGCGTCTGTCATCCAGGTGGCCTTCACAGTTTTCCCTTGCTTATGTCAACACCTAATAGAGCAAAATAATAAAAAAAAGAAAAGTTGATTACAATTCCCGCTATCTAATTTCGCTGTAGGTGACCGGTCACGATTCATTTAAGGTTTAATAAACTTTTTCAAGATTATATTTATTTTCTTCGATAGCATTACTTTATGTCAAAAACTAAAAAGAAAATTCATTTTGCTTAAAATATTGGTGCGCTATATTGCAGAAGTTGAATCCTTGCTTCTATTTAAAAGTCCTAACAAAGCACTTGAGATATTTTTTGGGTTCTTTATGTAAAAGTTTTCAGAATCACTCAACAAGCGTATTGGTTTTGTTCGTGATTCAACTTTGCTTTAGAGCTCTTGAACGAAAGCAATGATTATATCTATTTACAAAGTATCAAAATCAAGAAGCTCATTTTTTTAAGTTTGGTTCTAAGTAATTTCAAGTTTAGCACTTAGATTAGAATAGCTTAGATGAGCATTTGTATATTGTTTTATTTCTGGCAAGTACAACTGTGATACCAAAAAGAGGGAAAAGCCTTAAAGTACCTTCTTCTATATTTTCGGGATAAAAAGTAAAGCCTATGTGTTAATCCAGGGTGTCAGCTACCTCCATATCAAATTTTACCATAATTAGTCTCGCCGTTTAAGAAGTAACAAACTTACAAACACAAACAGTCACAAAGTTTCATCATCATTTTTAAGTGACCGACACTCCACAGCTGGGCATAAGCCTCCTCTTCTAAACGCCACTGATTCCTGTTTTGGGTCTTTTGCATCCAGGTCTTTCCTTGTAAAGCAACAACATCAAAGTACAAAGTAACATAATTAAATATATTTAGAAGTCCCTCAACACAGTCCAAATAAGTGACATCACTAGGTTACGGGGTGCTCCACATACACAAGTATATAATATATGTATAGTGACAGTACATAATGTTTGTTTGCTACCATAAGTGGATCTATCCTTCCTCTCGACAACCGTTGAGGATTGAAGTAGTTTAGAACCCTTCCATATTTAGATCAAGTGGCTCCCTCTATGACGTCGAACTGGGCTCTAATATTATTTGTATACGTGGCACAAATTTCGCCTGGCTCGTACTTTGCGGGTATACGGAAATATTTGGAAATCTGTGGGTTATATGCACACATTGTTTGTACCTTATTTTCCTTTTGAGGTCGCGAATGATCCCCTACTTGTGAATATGAAAATGTTCCTTATATTAAAGCTGTGATCTATGTAGAGCTCCGTTTTTCGAGGAAACTTTTGTTCATCTGTTTCCTTATTGTGGCTCGGTCTTACCTATCGTATCGTACCTACCTGTTAAAAGGTCGTGGTGAACATACCAGATTTGTATGCATAAGGTTGCAGGTTTAAACCCGGGCTAGTATCAATGTGACTTTTTCAATGTTATAAATACTTTCTTAGTTATTCTGACACCACTGATTAACGGTCACGGAAAATATCGTGAGGAATGGATTTAATTATGTGAAATTGCCAACCCGCAGTGAGCTAGCGTGTAATGCCCAATCCTTCTCTATACGAGAAGAGGCCTTTGCCCTGCAGTGGGACAGTTATAGGCTGTTATTATTATATTGTACCTAAGTAATTAATTATTATCAATCTTAACATTGGTTGTTACGCTATTATTAGGCATGGACGACAAAATAACTCATATAAAATACTTACCCAGGTATTCCATTTTAATTTATACCATCATAAGTTTGTTTATGAGCTTTTTACGTACTAGTATCGAAAAACAAAATCTAGCATGTTTACTAGAAAAACTTCATCCAAGTAAACTACCTAACTGTTATTAAACATAAGTTCTATGATGACATTTTAAACTAAAATGTAGTTAAGCTTGGTAGATGTTCGCACATAGCACAAGATACTAAGAGTGTCTTGTTATCACGCAGCAAGCGCCCTTATAATATAGCGCTTATAAGTAATTATCAACATCTTCGAGTAACATAGTAAACCAGTCATCAATAACAATCTCTATACGTCTGTTAGGCTCCGTTGGCACGGACACCACGCGTAACATTTGCATTGGCGATCGACACACAACCGCTCATAAATAATCGCATATCAATTTAATTATGACAATGTATTTGCGACGTGTCAATAAATATAAAGTAAGCACAAAGCAACCGTGACACACATCTGTGCATGAATTAATGCGCTGCACAAACAGCTGTCCCACAATTGTCATTTTACATTGTTGTTACATACATACATTCATTTACTCGCAGAGAATGCAAAGCTACAGTCAAATAATACGATTGATTACTAGCTATTTGTTTGTCTGAAACATCCGCAGTACGGATTGCGCTGACATATTCAATCATCGATTTCACGTGCAATTTACCAAAACTTCGGTAATGGAATATTATTATTTGAATGTAAGCGCACCTGTGTATTGCTTGTTTTGCGGCCCATTGTAGGGTCTGCGCATAACGGCTTAACATTTGGACAAGGGTAATTAATTGAAGTCGCGTTGTACGCCAATAACAAGAACATAAGCTGTGCACAATGTTCAATTATATATGTATAAGCACTTGCAAATTATGTAATGCTCAGGTACGGCTTATGTAATTTAGTTAACAACGAAATTATAGCGTTCGATAGATATTAATAGAAATTAGTAGCGTGTACTCCCTAAGAGGTTGTTTGGTGGGTAATGATATGTGCTGGAACTACACGCCAGTTATGATGTAATTACGAACGATATGCTTGAGCTAGCTACTGTATTAATTGAATATGTCATATACCAATATAACGTATGTCTATAAGGCTGAGTTAAATTAATATGGTAATTTTGAAAAGCAGTGTTTATAAAACTAATGACTAGATTAGCTGGATAGCGTAACATTAAGATTCAGGGGTCTACTTCTCGCTAGCGAGAAAAGCGTTTGTGACACCCGCAGTTATGTAATATTTTGTAAATAAAACACATATTTCAACACAATTGAAATCAAACCTAAGCCATCAGTGTAGTCCGTACCTACATCTCACTATCTGTAGACGCCCTTATAAGGCACAGCGAAGATATTAAGCTAAGAGCAAACCGCATCGCGACCATCAATCCATTAGACAAGCCTGGTAATCAGTAGTATTACCCAAATACCCATGGCCGTTTGTTCCGTAGACAATCACTAACCGATATAATTCAAGCCTCTGTCATGTTGATTATGACGTCATGGGATTGCGACCGGTCTTTGTAACATAATGACGACCCACTTAACTTTATGCTCTGAAGTTCAGGCCTTCGATTCTTTTCTTGGGCATGTGAGATTAATGTCTGCAAACCTACAAGTGAAATTCTATGTGGCTTAACTTTTTATTTGAACGCTTTTACCTAACAAAAGCATGTACGTCAGCGTACCGAATATAATAGCTAATAAAAAAAAATCCATTGTATAAGCTTAACAGGGGGTTACCTATTTTAGGTGTATACTTAAAAAAGTATTGGTTGCGTAACTCACTTTACAACTGAAGAATGTAGCATCTACTTTCTCCCTATAAAGAACATAAACATTACCATGAGGCTAGTGCGACATTCCTATGTATAAACATCCTCTATCTATTACTATTATCTTAAAGTTAAGATCATTTGACGCTAACTCGACTACACCATTAACAGAACGTTGGGAATGTAACATAACCCTCCAGTGTCCGAAAATAGATGGCACTTAAGAGCCTAGTGCTAGATATAATAGACGCTATGATTTTATTTTACGATGACCGTTTAAGAAATATGAACGACCTCTTTAAGTGTTTATTGCAATGTCCGAGTTGTGTTTTCGGTGTCAAAGATTGCCAGTTTTATCATACAGATATTTGGCTTATATACTAGTGCAGTGGCTAAGGGGTTGGCCTGTTGTGCCGATGAATACGGGCTCAATTCTTGCGCGGAGTAAATAACTTCGCGATTCGCAAAAATGCTACACGGAAAAACGGAGTCCTTGTGTAGGGTGTCCCAGGATTTTACAAAATAGAATCTATATATAAAAAATGAATTTCTTTTCGTTAATCTCGCAAAACTCGAGAACGGCTGGACTGATTTGGCTAATTTTGGTCTTGAAATATTAGTGAAAGTCCAGGGAAGGTTTAAATGGTGAGAAGGCGTACGAAGTTTGCCAGGTTAGGTAGTCAATTATAAATAATCTACGTACATATGTAATTTATGGTCTCATTTTAGTCTCTAACATTACCTATCCAAATCCTAGTGACCTGATAATCCGAGTAAAACATCTAAAGAAGTCTTCCGTCGATATCACGTGACAGTGCTGTAATTCACTTGTCAAACATTCGACTAGATTCCTGTTCCTATAACTGTGTGATCTCTGCTCACAAAGCCTCGTATCGAATGTAGACTGCCATTGATACGCGCCATGACTATTTTATAAGCTTACAGCATCTATGTTTAATAGACATGTAACTACCTGCTGAGATAATAAACGTGAGAATTCGAACTACCCATTGAATGATTAATACAGTGTTGAAAAGCCTGTCTTTGTAAACATGTTAATCATTATATTTGTATAGACAATCTAAAGTAATTTAACACATAACATAACATAACATCACGCCTGTATTCCCCGAAGGGGTAGGCAGGGGTGCACATACTGTACAGTTCGCCAGTTATGTTTTTAGGTCCCGATATGACAGGGGGCGAGCCTACTGCCGTCAATTGGACACAAATCCAGACTCCGTGCTGCTAAGAATTACCTGATGAGAAACCCCAGTAACACTTTGCCCGACACGGGATTCGAACCCAAGACCTCGTTCTCAGCAGTCACGCCTAGCAACCACTAGACTAACGAGAGCAGTGGTAATTTAAGAAGACATAAATAGGGTTGCTGTATATTAAATTATAAGTTAACAATAGTTTTTATGTTGACTATAATAAAAGTATAGTTAAATGATGCATGAGATTTGTATCGTTGATTATTGTGTCAATACAATTTACGTTTCACACGTCTTAGTAGCAAATAAATGGGTGTTAGTTTCACGTGTTGTGGTTAATGCGGTCAACCGCACTTCTATTATTTAAACTACAATTATCAATTCAGGTATCAATGGAGTAAAATTCACTATAAATCGTACTAAACTGATAGTCTGAAGCATTATTTCAGGAGTATAGTCTGCTTGCTACACAAGGCTGAAGAAACAGGCTCTTTGGAGACGTACAAACACGTCTCACTCGGTAATATAATGACGCGTCGCCAAGCGTTTCCCAATAACAGTTAAAGTCGTGTTTTCACGCATCACTTGGTACTCGTTGCCGTAGATGGCATGCGATGTAACGTTAAGTTGCGTACAATTCAATCAGCCTCTATTCCCACTCAAACTTCCCTCTTACTGCCAACTTTCTTTGACTGCTTCCTTAATCGAGTTGCCGTTAACTTTATAAAACGCCCGTGTGCCTGGTTTATGTTTTCCACGCTGGTTAAGAGCTTTTCAAGAGTTTTCGTATTCGTTAGCAAACTTAGTTGATGACGTGATTGAAAGTTCTTTTTTTAGGTCTAATGTAATAATGTCCTTGCATTGCTTTCACTAATGTTGTTAACATATTATCCTTAGACAAGGTATTTTTTTATTAAGTTCGGTATACCAGACTGCCTTGTTGGTCTAGTGGTTGCTAAGCAAAGACTGCTAAGCACGAGGTCCTGGGTTCGAATCCCGGGTCGGGCATAGTGTTACTGGGTTTTTTCATTAGATAATTCTCAGTAGCAGCACGGAGTTTGGATTTGTGCTCGGTTGATGGCAATAGGCTCGCCCCCTATTACATTGGGACCTAAAAACATAACTGGCGAAATGTGGGTGTACTATATGTGCACCTCTGCATACCCCTTCGTGATGTTATGTTATGTTTATACCAGTCCTTAAGATTTATCTACATCCATGCATGATTTTCTTGCTTGTTGGTTGATTTTTACGAAAGATTTCTCCTTTAAAGTCAGGATAAATCCTTAAAGTGTGGACCTCTTTTCCTGACTTTCCCACATATATTCGCGGTGTGAAACCATTTTGATAATCGCCTCTCGTACCCACATGGCAAGCCGTCGAAAATGTTCGACTTGAACTCAATGGATGTTTCAAATTGAGGCTTACGACATCGACGCAGGCTATGCATACATTTGCATAAAGGTTCTGTGAACTTTCAAATTTCAAGCAGCCCTTTTCTAATTATTGTTTGTTTTGGCCCTCTTTCGATATACCTGTACTACCTTAAACTTAAATATGAGTGTATATTGGCGGAAGACACAGCGCTGGCAGGCCTCCCACCAGGTGGACCGACGATATCGTTAGAATTGCCTGCAACCGGTGGATGCAATTGGCAAGCTGTCGTTCATTCTGGCGTTCTAAGGGGGAGGCTTTTGTTCAACAGTGGACATCTTTCGGTTGATGATGATGATGATTTATTTATTTTATTTTATGATGATTGTTTTTCTACTTTTATTTAACATTTCTAATTTAAAGATACGCATTTATAACACTGGAGTCACTTACAATGGGTATGATAAAAGCCTACTGAACTAATTACTGAAATATTGTTATTAAACTAAAAAAAACGGTTGGAACTATCATTGGAAATCCAAAATCCTTGACTTATGTTGGCCTTTAATTATAAGAAGTCTTTGTTCTGAAATAGCCCATAAATATGTTAGTTTATAAATTAAGATTAAATACTTACTACAAAATTATATTTAATATACTGTTATTAAAATGTATTCGCTTCAGACGTTTACAGAAAGGTAGCGCAATCTTCACCGAGAAATGCGCAACAATTAATCACACAAAGTATATTTAGTAATAAACAATTACATTTTAAATTAACCTACATTGTAAATTACAAACAATGAAAAATACGAACTAAATTGCGGTACTATTTAAATGTGGGTAAATTAACTGGCCGACGATAATATTAAACTCTATTATAGTCACGAAGCACATTGAAATAACAGTTCGCTCTCATTACAAGAACGAAACGAACTGCAATTTGGTTGCAAATGGATTGAATGCGGCTACAATGCCTATAATGTTCCGCAATTTCTTAATTTTACATTTCAATAAATAAAATACACATTTTTTGCGGTAGAAAAACATTCTTATTTCCACATTCATTCATAAACCCCAGATACTGACATAGTGAAAGTATTTATTTAATTAAATTACGAGCACACATTGCGATCCATTAATTCTCAAAATTGAACTGTTTACATTTATTTTGATCTCCATCAACAAATGCTACTCAGTTTTATCTAGAATTGTTTATTCTACAAAATGGGAACAAAATATCGTAGAAAAGCTGCAATTTGGCTTAGGTCTGGCTGCTCGTCCGTCGCGAGATAAATACTCTTGATATCTTAGTACCTTCACATAAATAAATGGAATCGAATTGGAAACAGTGGTCGAATGCAATGGCAACATTATTTTAAATCATCCTAGATTGATATTTATTTTTGTCGGCTTCATTGTGAGTTATAAGGTGTGCCTTTAAGTTAAAAGAAACGAACTGTCTCTACTATAAATACTTTTGAGTTTCTAAAGAATTGTAAATACAATTTTTACTTAAATTAATGGGAAAATAATGTCTTTTGTTTTCAATTAAGGAGATAATTGATAAGAAACAATGTTATTTTTACAGTATACCCTATCGTACAGTCATATTTACGAATTATTATATGTTATATATAAGTTTCTTTACTCATATCGAACACTACTCAGACTGTATGGCTTTTTGTGTCATTTTTGCATGTTGCCGTAAGCTTAAAATCTAAATTGATAAAGGGAACTTGACACGATGGCTCAGATGGCAGAGTGGCGCCACGGTACGGTGACAGTCGCGGGTTCGAGTCCCGCTCGTGTCCATCATTTATCAAGATTTCTTTATCAAACTAGTAAGACTGCTTTAGTTAGATATGCAGGAGCACGGTTGTCACAATTGTGCATGTTTTTGCTACTGATAGAGGAGAACTTATCAATGGAGCAGGATTTAGGATTTAACGATAAACATATGAAAACCCAGTCAAGATATCTACGAACATGTTTTTAATTTAATTAAATGATTGCGTTGGTTTACATGACTCATAAAAACAATTAAAGTGACAGTATGGAAAAGCTCAAACTATATAATGTACTTACATATAGTTTTAGCATTTAATTTTCCATATTGTGTTTTTATTTGTTAGTGTTTTATTAGTCGGCAATTAATGTGTGTTTGTGTGTGTGTTTGTCACTTCTCCTTTAATTTCACTTAAAGGAAAGCTATTTGCCTATGTTGCGTTGATTAGTACTTAGGTACCCCCACTATAATGACTGTGTAATTAGACTTGGAGGCTTCGATATCGTTAACGTGGCTATGTCAAGGCTGTTTTTCTATCAGTCCCTTTTGTCTTCGGGTAATGAACCTTCCTTACAACTGTGTGCCTAAAAGCCTTTTAAAAAGCCATTCGGAACATAATGGTCTATTCACACACGCATTACAGAACATACCCAGTGTACGTGCGTATGTACAGTCTACAACAAAAGTAGCTAAACAATAAAAAGTGTAGACTTACAATAATTGTCAAGCATTTGTTATATAGAAAAACGTCTTAAATATTTTTAGACTGTTAAGGTTTCCTTTAATTGAAGACTTCGAATTGATGTATATTTCTTTCAATTACTTGTTCAAGGTTTTTATCTTGTTAAGCTACTGCTGTTGTTGACTGTACACATATGTGAAACGAATTGATTGTTAACTTTAATGTAGGTAATAGTTTTTACGATATACCTTCACTTCCCTATTTCAGTTTTTATGTGTACGAACTTTTTTATTGGCCTGTAACGTTTAGCGAGGTAATATGAAACTGTTCGCGTCAATGTGATCTTTGACTAATAATTTCTGTGCTTACTAAGGATATAAATATAAAAAAAAACTGCTTATTAGGTACACTGCCGAGCAAGATTTCCTGGGTTCGAATCCCGGGTCGCGCAAAGTGTTACTGGGTTTTTCCATTAGGTAATTCTCAGTAGCAGCACGGAGTCAGAGTTTGTGTCCGGTTGATGGCAATAGGCTCGCCCCCTATTACATTGGGACCTAAAACATAACTGGCGAAATGTGGGTGTACTATATGTGCACCTCTGCCTACCCCTTCGGGGAATACAGGCGTGATGTTATGTTATTAGGTACATTTTACCTATTTATTTAAGCATAATTATTAAAAACAATTAAAAAAACTGCTGCAGAAATAACGTTGATCTTTTTGGATGTCTGTATTTACTTGGTCGATGTTGAGTAGTGTAAATAATTAGTATTCAATTATATCATCACCTTTTAATTCGTAAAATTAATGAATATAAAGGTACGCAGTAAACATATTATAAAAAATAAACAGAATTTACGGTTCCATAAAATTTCATTCTGTAAAACTTTATTTTAACCATTTATAAACATGAAATCTCATCCGCAAACAGACTGAGAGTAAACAATTAAATAACTGTAAAAGATTTTGCAGGAACTTGATACTTTAGGAACGTAGTAAAGTAAAAATAAAACTGTTTATATCAGTTTTTATTTACTATCCAACATACAGCCTTTGAACCGAATGAGGCAGCGGTACACATTTACACAATCACGGAAGTACATAAAGCGAGAACGCCGCAGATTCTACTTTATGCCTATATCGGGAAGTAAGCGAATGAAGCGAGGAATCTATTTAAGTGTGGCGCTACTCGTACGAAACCACGAAACTGTTTTCGCGCACAATCGTATCTCAGAGGTGGCTTCCGAGACAAAAACAAATGGAAGTATTACCGGGGACAATCTACATTTAAATGGATCTTTTTCCTCAATTCGTGCGGAGTTCGGTGATAGGTATCGCAGTCGGCGATTTATTTCGGCGAATTTACATTTGAGCGGTCGTCACCGCTGTCGCCGCTGACATAAAACCCTGAGTTGTAACTGCGTTAGTGGCGACTTGCATCACCGCCGGTAATTTATGGCTTGATCTGTGGCGAAGGTGAGCTACGCGCATTCTGACATGTAATTGTTCTGCTGAAAGTATTTTGTAATTTAATTTGTTTGTTGTTGAATCAGTGATGCGATTTTGTACGAACCTTAATAAAGGAATATTTATTTGGTTTAATGTTTGGTTGTTTCCGTTGTGTCCACCTGCCTCTCTGGACAACGGTCATGTATGTATATCGGGCTTTTTGCTATTTATCAGTTATATACCTATCTATACGCGCTACATGTACCTGTAATTATCTACCACATTTTGCTAAATCTAGACCACATAAAACCCAAGACCTTAGACTTGGCTGTTGCGCTCCGTATAAAACATTGCGGTCATATAGAATTCTATTATTTAAAAATCAATTAAGGACCTACTAGTAAGTTCACATTAAATTATAATTAATACCAAATATAAATTTAAAAATAATTAAAAGCTTAGCAGGCAGCGTCAATTGAGTTGTCGTAATTTTACGACTAAGTTAATTGAATTTAAAAGTTATAATAGCATTAATTTCTCATTTCAAACAGCAAAACCACAAAATTAATCGCGTCAGTAAATACAGGAATATTTTCTCCAATAACCGCGACGTTACAATGAAGACGCAAACAATAGAATTAAAGAAACGTTTAAGAAATCAACATTAAGGTAATCCAGAGCTTGGGCCGCGGGGTGTTGAGGCACAATCGCACGGCGTTATTAATTATTCCGATGTGAATGGAGCCCCGACAAAAGGCATTAACTGTGCAGATAATGGCATAGCGTCGCTTCTCGAAGCGGCTTCCGTTTCCTTGTGGAGCGGCGATCAGTCATTGCGCTCGCCACCAGACATCGCAAATGAACCGCACATTACACAACACGCCCGACTCCGACGTGTTGCCGTAGAATTATGACGCATACACGTACATTCTTTTAGTTATTGCGCTATTTACTTGTGAGAGGCTTTTCGTGTGCTTATTCTGTATGTATGGCCGACATTTTTCCACTTGATGGTCTCGTTTATGTGATGCCAGTAATTTTCATATCGATACGGACTACGGAGTATTGTTCTGTATTTGTATGGAAAGTTTTTCAAGTCATTTTACTCGCGTACCCACCGCGCTTTCAGAGCATCAGGTTACAAATTACGTCTTTGATTGTGTTCGCGGTGGTTTTATCTCACTATAATAGCTTTTATTTTTCCTCTATCTCAATTCTAGATAGATCGGGGACCGAGAAAACAGTTCTCAAAGTCTTAGAAATAGTAAATAGAAACCATGTATAAAGCGGGATTCGTTAGCTGTTTGGTCAGTTTATCGTCCTGGCAAACTAGATCACGGAGACGAATCGCAGCAGATTGCCGTTTATTTTGTCGACATATTGCCCTCTTAGTTAAGTGGAAGGAGGTTAATCAGGTCCGATGTTAACTTAAGTAATTAGTTTAATTATGTTTTACTTAAGTGACTAATTTACCAAATTTGATTATTTCAGTTGCTACCTGTAACCCTGGCAGCGTACTTTTAACGCACACAGGAAAATGATGTAACCTATATATAAATTGTACTGGTAGACAGTGGTTTTATTGCACGAGTATGTTAGAAATAGCGTGATTTGCCGGCGTGGTAACTAAGCCATTAATATTGCAACATAATTGCCATAGTTAGCAGCCTTGAGCATTCTAAGTGAATATTCTACGCCGTGCCATTATCACACAACCGTCATTCTGCAACAGTGAGAGCTTTATTGATTTACACGCGGTTGATGTCTCCAGTAAAGTGCATTTAAACGCGAGGACATTCATTGTCTTTAGTGTGCTGGTGCATAACCATTATGTGTGACTTACTTTATAGTCGGGCGCACTTGACTGTGATTTGTGAATCGTTTGTCGGCGTCGCACTCTGTCTGCGCGGCTTCTTACATTGTGCCACTCTGTAATTACAATATTCACTAAATAAACTCCCACTTTGTACATCTGCAGATAAATACAACTTTTAACAGCGGAACGAACGCGTTTATCTTTACAAATGGGATGTTTTCACGTCTAACGAGAGACGGGGCCCAAGCAAATGAAGACCCGTGATAGTAAACAACTTTAGGTGAATTTGTTGAATAAAAAGAAATTTGCTCGAATAAGATTATGAGAGATCTAATTTTATTCGCGAAACGTCCAAATAAAATTACGACTCTCAAATAGAATAAAGTAGATTTAACAAATCTTTACACTGGGTAATATAAATACGAAATACAAAATTGTGTGTCGACGGAATGTTTTCGAATCTCTACTGTAAATACTGTCCCCCATAATGATTATTTGAACGAACAATTAACATTCGAACCCCGTCAGTCCGTTCGTAGTGATAATTCGATTTGCACGCGCGTCAGGGGCGGTAAACACGCGGCCGCTTACATACGCCTCTAGCCGTATCTACCCCTCATTAGCTCTATAGAAATGGAGGAATCGATACAAAAATGTTTTATGTAAACGTGTCGGATTGAATACAGTTAATAGAACTCTACCTGACAAACTACAGAATGAAATGTGCTGCCTGATTCTCTTGCAAACGCAGCACGTTAGGCTAATACACCAAAGATTTTTTGCCGATAGTTTTCTTATGTGCGTTCAGTAAAATACTAGAAGCTTCTCGCAACGTCTAGGCCTGAAATAAATATCTATGAGACATAAATATCTCAACCACGACAGCCTGCCCTCATTGTACGGTTGCTGGCCAGTACTTTTTACACTACTTCTTTGAACTGACCTTTTGTCTGGTTTTATCGAAGCAGTTATTTAGAGTATTAGGTAGGTCTATAAATTTTTTTTATATGGTCTAAAATTTTAGGAATCTTGTCGGTGAGAGTGACGTCACGCGGTTTGTCCTTGTTTATGGGGTTAGAATTAATTATTTGTAGAATCCAATGGAAAAATTATTAGAATGAAATTCAAAAGTGGTATCCATCTAAAATAAATGTTTACTTTCTAGGGCTCAATTGTTTGTTGCCCGGCTTATTACAACCCATCCCTTGTATTGGAGGTACATTATTTATGAAAAAAGTAAAAGTTTTTTAAAGCTCCGTTTATAAAGATATTTAAATAATAGACTTTAAACTGAACATCGTATTGTCTATCTGTCTATAGCAAACATTTGTAAAGAGCATGTTTCTTTCGCTGCGTTTTGATCGGAGGCAGCGTTGCGCGCGCCGCGTCGCCGTCAAAGCATTCCTTTGTTCGCACTTTCTTTACGCCCTCGTGCTCACACGTTTAATGACTTAATTGATGCTCGAAATAACGAGTGAAAAATAGGCTTCTTGTTGAGCGTCTCGACATTTTGACTGACGAGGAAAGTCTGTTCTTTTTTGTGTTCGAAGCTTTTGAAATTGTATTGAGAATGAAACTAAAGGGGCTTTAGTAAGTACGCTCGTTGTGATGTTAATAAAACACCATTAAAGTGACTGCCCGAAACAATGTACGCGATACATACATCACTTTTGAGTTGGGTTAATTTAACTTTTGTTTGTGGTGTTTCAAGCAGGGAATAAAACTCAATTTGCATCTAAAGATTAGGAGTTATCTTCTACTCGATTTGCTTTATTATATTTGTTTTGGCAAGGCCTAGCCCTAAAACTATTTTGATGTAAATTTCAAAATAAGGCAGTTGTCTGTTTTATTGCCATAGGTATACATCAAGATGTGTATTTCAAATGATTTACGAGTAATATCAGTTTATCAGGGATTACGTACGGATCAAACTGTATGTTAGCTGTCAAATATTAGTAGCTATAATACCTATAGGAGGCTCGCTCGTTGACTTAGCCAATAGATGCAGTATAGAGTTGTACTTTGGTAGCTACTGACAAATGTTTACATGTTTAAGGTACGCGTATTTATTTCCAGTCTATATGGTTGCGTATTTGCGATTTATAAACCCATGTTTACAAAAGTACCCACAGCAAAGAAACAGAGACGAATTTTAAAATAAATTGGATGAATACAAATCGATTTTCTAGAATAAATGACTGTCTTTACAAAAAGTCCAGTCGCTCTATTCATTGTCCATTGTATCGTTTAATCTAGTGCAAATGATTGAGCAGCTGAAGTTTTCACGGACTGGTGATTTACGATGAGTCCATCTTGACTCGCTTCGTATATAAAAGGTTTGATAAGACGATTACAAAATGGGGTTACAATGAAATTCAGGTCAGAATAAGAAAAATGGAGAGAGGAAGATTTGAAGTTATCAAAATGTGCTTACAACGGGCATTACGGTTATAACGAATGTTTTAAACACACATTTAACTTCACGTGTGTCGAGTTATCGTCGCATCTCCCCTCTCGCATTACTTTTCGTACCTACACCAGTATCTTTATAATTTTTTGTGTATCATACGTGCTCGTAATGAACCGTAAGTGTTTACTATATAGCTATACTGTTATGACATAGTCCACAACATAATAAACTGTCAGAGCGTGGTATATTTTCCTCTTGTTTTCGTTTCTAACTCGCTAAAAGAATTTGTTGGTTCATAACGACATTTTATTTTGTTTTCAGAAGAAGAATAGTGTAACATCGCCATTGTTTTCGCATCGAAGAAATGAGCGCAGTTCGGTCTGGTTTGTTTGGAAGTTATTGCGAATATTTTACAATACGACGCTGCTATATTTCTTGTTTAAAGGGACAATGTTATGATAGCGCCAACGCAACAAATATTAGGTACACACAAACAATTATTTGTGGAAATACAGAAGCTGCGAAAATATAAGTGCCATTAATGTAAGCGGATAAATCGACAATGCAATCGTTGCATAGTGATTTATGAGTTTGTTAAGCGTTAAGGAAAAGTGCCGCTCTTTAAGTGATCAGTAAACACCGCGATACTGATTTTTTATTCATTGGATTATTATTTACCGGAAGACGCAGCGTTGGCAGGCCTCCCACCAGGTGGACCGACGATATCGTCAGAATTGCGGGCAATCGATGGATGCAATTGGCAAGCTGTCGTTCATTGTGGCGTTCTAAGGGGGAGACCTTTGTTCAACAGTGGACGTCTTGCGGCTGATAATGATGATGAAGACTTATTGGATCCAGATTTGATTACAGCCCTACGATTATACATGTTGTATTTACAAAACAAACAAACAAAATAGTCTTATTTACATAACACTAGCTGTAGTAAAAAATTAAAACTAAAATTAACACTTCGTGTGACACAACTCAATGTTACTTTATTCCAAACCGTATGAAATTATGTAATTACTTTATACGCCGCAATTTAAGAAGCAAATAAAACGGAGAAACGTGTTTTGCACTTATTAGTCACCAGTCACGAATGATTGCTATTTCCAACTAAATTAATACAACCATTATGTTTATTTATGGCTTGTTTTATATGCAAAATAAAACTTACTGTATTTTGCCTTGCGATGTTCCGTGGGGAGCCGAGTTGTGACCACAATCCTTTGGTGTCGGACCCAATGCCAATAGGATATTTATGATAAGCGCCCAAATGTGGGTGTGACTTGTGATCAAGGAGAAGATTCCTTCCAAGATTGCAGTTATATCAACATGTATATAAAAAGCATTGATAGCCGAGTGGTATAACCGTTGGACTGCCAAACAAGTCGCTAGTTCAAACCCATACCTTTTCGAATTCATGTGCGTACTATAAATTTGTCATCATGAGGAAACCGTCACAGCTGAGAGATTTTTTAACTATGTGTAAAGTTATGTCAGAGGCCTACAGGTAGTTTAAACTCTGATACCAGGTTGCTTATCAACCATACGATAAGAAGATTATGTACTTTAAGGCCGTTAAGTCTCATAACTTTTATTGAACCTTTTTAGATCTGGATTAAACTCTTGATGTTAACCTACTATCAGTTACGCAACTAACCTCAGCAAGTTCGCCGTAATTTTCCCTCTTCTCTCCATTGACTGAGCCCTGTGATTATTGTACTCAGCTCCTCACTCTCCCTTTTATTTTAATTTATTTGGGAATTAAAACAAATAGCTCATTAAAGTATGTGCCTACGTCCTACACGTGGGAGCAGAGATATTTAGCGCATTGCGTGAGCGTCTACCGTCTGACCCCTGACCTTTTAAACGATTACCCTATTTTTCCTTGTGATCTTGACCCTTACTTTCGTAAATATTGTAACATTACAGTTCCACTAGGGGCACTTGGCTAAATACCAGTCGATTGATCGAGGTTAAGCTGCGCCTACTGAGGTCGGTCTGTGGATGGGTGACCATACATTATCATTTGAAAATCCCTCCGGACCTCGGACTGCAGATGGAGCAGGTCCTGGCTGCCTTTAGTACATCTGAGGTCACAACGACTGGCACAAATCATGACTTCACTAGTATTATCTATCGACATAGATGTAAGTGATTTAAATTTTCTTTATCAAAAATCTTTATGAGCATTTTTAATTAAACAGGTTATACCAAGATGTTTTATATAATTAAAGGAGGAGTAATATACGACTAAAGTAACAAAATATTACCATACAATCTGGATTCAGTCATTTTAACGTGTAAAAACCAGTTTGCATGGAGATACCAACTTGTAAAGTGATTTGAATTTCCAAGTTACAACCACTGCATTAGAATTAAGTTTAATATACTTGTTGCTCTACAGCTCCCTCCGAGTGATGAAGTATCAACAGTACCGATTGTTTATGTATTAATGTAATTTAGAAATGCGTGCGCGGGCTGTGGTTTAGTAGATCGACGCGTGTGTTGTGTAAACGCTTAGCTACACAAGGAGGCCACCTCTGAATAGGTATGATCCCATTTCATCCAGGATTTATTTCCAATAAGCAGAATTCCGATAGAATATTCCGCGTTTCGGGGATAGAATTTGGGCCAATGGTATAAAGCGATGTCAACTACACGTAATAGCGAAAGTTTGTAGCCATTTTGTTACAAATAATAAATTGGTTATGATGTCGTGGACGAAATATTATTACGTCGTAAAATAAAGTGTTACGAGCCCTCACACTTAGGGAGCGCTAAAGCTTATGAATATTAACGTTTTGTTGTTCAACAGCTTTTGAAATAAGTAAGTATTCGGCCGGTATAAACTCGTATGAACTTGAAAAAAGAACCACCAAGTTTGTTGATGGAAAGTAGAGAAGTGCACGTTTATTTTTTTGCCTAGCACAAACATGGCTGGAGGGCATGTGGCCTGGCGATATGACCTACATGCGAAGGGCGTAGAACCGCGAAAGTGCTATCAGAGAGAGCTTGTTTTTATTTTGAGTAGATTTAGGCGTGTAAACATTCTGAAATTGAGACAGTTTTTTCACGAAATGGAAGATAGACGTTTTATATTTCATGTTACACATTCGTAGGATTATATCAAGTGAAGTAAGTAAACATAATATTTATTGCATGCACGAAATAGTTTGCAGAGACACTATTGTTTGGTTATCTAACAACTAAGACCTAAGTCACATGGAAGTTGGTAATTATGGTAATAAAAAAGACTGGCTGTCGGCTCAATTATGCATAATTTAAATTTAAATAAAATAGCTTGTTTAAATTGTTTCTCAGAAAAAGGATAATCGCTTAACAATAACTTATTATTATGTGAAGCCGTACTTTATACGATCGGTACCTATAAAGTTCCCTCAGAGACATAATTTATTATTGCTTTGTCTTCACATAACTGAAGCCTTACTTACAACTTAATTTAACTTACTTGGGATGAGAATCACAGTCAGACATTTTTCCGGCTGCGAAAAGAAAATTAATAGTTTCAGTCGCTAGGCAAAGTATTATGAAGTTAGAGAACTCTATTAAAGATTACACCCAGGTGAAGTTGTGGAAAGAAACTAACTTGGCCCGGACTACCAATCGGACGCGCCGGTTAAGTTTTTACGTCTCTGCTTGAACACTGCACAGTTCCTATTTATGTTAATTAGTGTCGGTTGTTGTATTGAGGACAGCGGAGACGTTTATAGCGTGTTCTTTTTAACTCGTAAAATCTGGAATTTAAAATTTTACGAATGCAAGTAAAGGTAAAAACACACGACATTCGACGTGAGTCGAGTTTTGTTTTTTTTTCAGTATTGTAATCAGTGTACTAAACACTAGTAGTACGATAGTACAGTACACTGTCTCTCTTAGACCTGCCAAATATGATGTGGGTAAATTATTTTTCTCTGTTTGACCTTGCGTGACCAGTCACAAAACCGCTCTAAGTGCCTTGTAAGGTCATAAAATAGAGATATATTTCTTTCTTACCGTTATAAATTGTTCAGATTTAGATTCTAAGTTCTAAATGCAACATTTTAGTATTAGGCAGTACAAGTTTTGGTACCTACTAGGACAACTTTTTACAACCATCATCATCAACCGAAAGACGTCCACTGTTGAACAAACGCCTCCCCCTTAGAACGCCACAATGAACGACAACTTGCCATTTGCATCCACCGGTTGCCCATAACTGACGGTATCGTCGGTCTTATTTTAGACAATACGACATTGAAACTATTGAATGCGATTATATATTATTATCACGAATGTTGTTTTAAAAGGACATAATTTACCCTCACATCCTCATCCCACTCCATATTGCATGGTGTTCAGGTTTGTTCATTTCCTATTGTGACTGATTCACATTCACAAATGTCACATTAACCGAGTCCTGTTTTGATAATTGGCTCGTTTATCATTAACAGTTGTTTGACATGTTCCAGGAATTTTAGCGTTTGGGAGTTTTGATTTGTAGCACATGGATATAGCGTATGCTGTGCGATATGTCTATATACACATACAAATATGGCTAGTATTTAAATAAAATACTTTATCGACAAAATTGATTCAAAGTCATCATAACTTTTTACGTTTTACTCTGACGGCGACCTACGTGTCCAGTATAATAATGCACTGAGAGTACTGCTGAGGCTTTCGTGGCGCTGCAGTGTGTCTGGGATGTTCACGGATGCAAATATGAGATGGTTTTGCCGCTATAAGAAGGAAAAGGTGCGCCTCCCTGATGACACGCGTCCGCGCCAGCACCAACAGTATTCTCAGGGTGTTTGCAGATCGATGGGACTCTCCGATGATGCTGAGATGGATGCAGCTCCATACTAAATTCTAATTTATTTAATTCTATGTAGCTACTAACAATAGATATTAAGTAAATTGTTACTAACCCTACTATGTCTAAAATAAAATGTATTATTATTATTATCTGACTGCCTCGTTGGTCTAGTGGTTGCTAAGCGCGACTGCTGAGCACGAGGTCCTGGGTTCGAATCCCGGGTCGGGCAAAGTGTTATTGGGTTTTTCCATTAGGTAATTCTCAGTAGCAGCACGGAGTCTGGATTTGTGCCCGGTTGATGGCAATAGGCTCGCCCCCTATTACATTGGGACCTAAAAACATAACTGGCGAAATGTGGGTGTACTATATGTGCACCTCTGCCTACCCCTCGGGGAATACAGGCGTGATGTTATGTTTTTATTATTATTATAACAACCCACGCAAAATATTAATAACGAAATTCAAGACACTTAAAGTTAAACCAATGTTATATTGTTGCCGACCACAGCTAAATCCAACAATTAGTTAGTTAATCGGTAGTTTAGCGTAAACAACAAAGTAGACATAAAACGGTTGTTTTGATTATAAACACCTGTTTATTCGCTGGTAAAATCGTTTCTAAATGTTCTTCGATTTGACCAAATAAAACTTTCCCACTATATAGTAGTGACTAAAATTCAGGCTCCGTACACTTTACAAAGGTAATAAACATCCGACCTTCAATTTATTCCAATGGTTGCCTCTAACTCTAGTACAGCGCCTGGTAATCTCAGTTTATCGTAGTCTACTGCAGGATAATTAGTTCTAAAATTTTACTCGCAAATTATTTAGTCCCCGATTAATAAACATCGCAAAGGGAAACCGGCGACTGTCGAAAATTTACCTGTAATAAAATAAACGTTATACAGTTAGGCAATAAAATCTCCCGTGGCTTTTAAATTGAAAATTGGCATATAACATTCAGCTTAATTTAGATGATTTCGCTTTCATTCTTGTTTAAACAAAATTGTTGGAGGTGAGATTATTATATATTATTTAGTAGATAGATATTATTTAGTAGCCAAAATTATTTAATTTTATTTGCGATATTCTAATTATTTTTCTGGCCATGTTTGCTTCTGTTAGTGTAGTGGAGCAGCCGTGTCCAACGGTTTTCAACGCGACTCATCGCTCTACTGCTCCCGGTATACAACGCCAGTTTCAAAATCCAAAATAATTAATATTAAAAAAACTATATTTATTTTGCTAAACAGAGGTTCACAGAGAATAGGTTCAATGTTTCTCTTTAATCTCTCCATGATAAGACGATCCTTTAAAACCCACAAGCGCCCCTGCCACCTCTGAGTGAAGATAAGTAAATTGTCTTATAAAAATAAAACGTATTAACCACGTAATACCTTCATTAAAATGTATATCTAGAAACGCAAACGTAATCCTTTCAAAGAATTTCGGAATTCTGAGGGGATTTATACGGTCGCTTACAATGTAATGAGAGTCTGCGGAAAATCGATCCCTTGGCCCGACATTTTATTTTTCTTTCGCTACCTTAGCTCACGTGTTAAAATAGGTGATCTATTTAAGATAAAACCATTCATTATACTGAGCACGAAATACGTTCTCGCGTCCGACGAGATACCTATTTCAGTAAAACGAATGATAAAACTGGGGTTTAACGTAGAAGGGAAGCTCGGCGCTGTAACGTGTATGGCAGGGGTTTTATATCCATCTGTATGGGCGTTCTGTGCCGGCAATGAGCAGGCGATTTGTGGCTGCACTAAACTTAACAGCACTCTTACGTTGCCCCCGACTATGAAAAGCCAATCAAAGTTTAATGTACCTCTTTAGTTCATGTTCCTGTATACATATAAATCGTGTTTGTTACTTTCCGTAGTGATTAAGTATTGTTTCAAAAGGAAAAACTTTTGAAATGAGTGAAGTTGTATAGATTCACCCTTGTCCTATGTATTTAAACACGCCTTTGTAAATATCGGTGGTAGATAAAGAAAAAATATTATATTGAAATTGTGTAACCAAACAGTTTTTAGTTTCAAAGTTCTAGTGCAATTTTTTTTACGTCAAGAATAGAAAAAAAAAGACAGAAGCAATAGTAAAATTTTCAATAACTGATTTATTTGTTGCAGTTTTGTCGATTTCTCAATCAATCGTGTGTCGCACTACAGTCACAGCGGCCGTTAAACTTAAACGATCCTCGCTACCGAATTGCCGCCCAATCGATATTCGAACCTATGTCGTATTTTCGTAAGAGTTTCAAACTATTGCTATAAAAAAGATTGGTAAGTCTATTTTATTTGCAGATTCTACGATAAGAGACTGTATAAACTTACTTTTACCTTACAGACGTTAAACCTACTACGGTTTAACGTAACTGTAACTTGAATACTCGCTTAAGCTGAGAATAAAATTAAGCTGTGCGCTTGCGCATGTTTAAAGTTATCTTGCAAATAAACACTACAAAACTCAAGTCATTAACGAGTGAAGGATATGATAGATATTTCCTTTCACCTAGACTACGGGCTCTCATAAAATAACTGCAATATTCTATTAATGGTTGTTTAGAAGATATTGCTTTTAATATTTTTAGTTTTATGTCTAATCTGTATATTTGACGGCCTCGTTGGTCTAGTCGTTGCTAAGCGCGACTGCTGAGCACGAGGTCCTGGGTTCGAATCCCGAGTCGGGCAAAGTGTTACTGGGTTTTTCCGTTAGGTAATTCTCAGTAGCAGCACGGAGTCTGGATTTGTGCCCGGTTGATGGCAATAGGCTCGCCCCCTATTTCATTGGGACCTAAAATATAACTGGCGAAATGTGGGTGTACTATATGTACACCTCTGCCTACCCCTTCGGGGAATACAGGCGTGATGTTATGTTATGTTTTTTCTGTATTATTCCTTTCTTTGTGTGCAATAAGGTTTCAATTCTAAAATCACGAATATATACACGAAAACGTCCTATTAAGTTGCAATCATAACAAAATACAACTTGAACTAGCAACAACTAATTGAATCCAAGCTATCGGAATTTATACGGCGCTTCGATAGTGAGTAATGAAATCTTAGACGACACTTATAAAGTGGTGAGGGTGGTACGGCCGCTATAAAGTGTCTTGATTGATTAATTTAACTTAATGGTACTACTTCGTAATTAGTTCGTTAGGAAATGGTACAGATGTAAGCGTTTGCAGGTGCGCAAAGATATTAAGGGTAAAACAAGGATTGGATTGGAACTCGTTTTTTTGGACAGTAGAGTTAATTTGTGTGTGAGGTTTTATTTATGTTATGTACAATTGTCACGGTAACTCTAGCTTTTAGTCAACCTTTTTAAAAGTTATTTTATACTAAATGAAAACCCATTAAGAATATTGTTAGTGCCTTCAGTGGCTGGGAATGCGAGTTAGAATAGGTGTAGTCTGTAGTGTCCGTTGTAGGCAAGAGAGACAGCAGTACACACTACCTATTAGATGGGACATTGTGAAAAGATTCCTAGTAAAAAAATAAACATCTCTGTCTATCTTTGTAGGGATTTGGCGAGGTCCTAATATAGGACTTGTAGCAATGGTTACTCCACACAGTGAGCGTAGAGCATGACCGTGAATTTTTCATAATTCCAACCAGAACCTTTTCGCATAGCCGTAATAATTTTTATTCACGCCGGTCCGCGCGATTCCTCTTTCCGCATGGCAGTCGGACGTCCGGACGACCTACGGACCTTCCCCGTGACATTCGCATGTTATTTCCCAGTGTACTAAGTGTCTATGTAGTTGAACGAATCGCCTAATTAATCTTAAATTAAATAAGTGTATTCATTCGTTTTCATATAAGTATTTTACGCTTCATATAGACGCTAGCCTGTTAAATAGTTATTTGGAATTTACAGATTTCATTATTTTCCTGATATTACATATTTATCTACCTAGCCATCTGACGATTGTCAAAGATCTACAAATAACGGCCGGGGCCGACGGGTTTACCTGCTGTCCGAGGCACAGAGAGGTCTCGGTGTGAAAACGGATGGCCGCCTATCTACGGGCCAACCGCGGCAAGAGCAGCTTAACCTTGATCGATGTGCCATTACGGAAGTTACGACAAACTTCATCTGGCTCACTATGAGCTCTTAAAACAGGACGTTTTCTGTTGTGGAAGCGAGACGCCGCTCTACATTGAACGTAGTGGCGTCTCGCTTCCACAACGGAAAGTATCCCGCGTTCGGAACTCATAGTAAGGGCCCTGAACGTGTTAAAGCTAGCAAAAGTATTTGTTCTTCTAAACCAACTGTACGAGTTTCCCTTGGCCGATTGCGGTGACATGCAGTTAAAGCTAACCATGTATCCAACGATACCGAGAGATGTACGACGCGGTCGATCGTGCAATCTTAATTGCATGCAAATAGTCTAAAGTATCATCACATTGTACTATTACAAGCATAATAGTATGCATATATTACGCCTGTATTTCCTAAAGAAGTAGCCCATAGTAGTAGTATGTAGGTATACATTTAGCCGGGCAATAGGTCACAAACAATAGGGAACTAGCCAATCGCCTACCAAAGTCAATTCTAAATTAGTCACCGATGTTTTACTATAAATTAGAAACACCAATTTATTCCACTATAGTCACTACACACACACACTCACACACATACACACGCACACAGACATATAAACACCCAGGCACACAATGAATACCACATCCAGTTACACACACATACACAAACACACACACACACAACTAATACCACATCCATATTCCTTCGTAAGATTGTGATAGTTAATCTGTTTTATAAACCTCAGTCTCCAGGGATCGTGTCGAGATTTCGAACTTGTAATGATGGGGATCGACACATGCAGTAGTTATGTGTATGCGCAGATATTTGTTTCAAGACATAGTGTTTGGAGGAATTTCATTAAATCACTGTAAAAAAACCCACGGATAGAGAAATTCAGTTCTACAAGTGTGTAATAATAATAACAGCCTATAACTGACCTAATGTAGGGCACAGGCCTCTTCTCGTATAGAGAAGGATTGAGCATTGATCACCACGCTAGCTCACTGCGGGTTGGTGATTTCAGATAATTAAATCCGAGTTTCCTCACAATGTTATCCGTCACCGTTAGTAGTGTCTTAGAATATCTAAAAAAGTATTTATGACATGGAAAAAGTCACATTGATACTTGCCTAGGTTTGAACCTGCAACCTCGTGCATACAAATGCGGTTTACCACTAGGCCACCACGAGATTTTTCTACAAGTGTAGGAAGAATAAACGAAAGCCATTGTTTACAATATTGTTTCCATTGCTTCTATTGTCAAAGTATATTCTTCTGACTTTCAGGTCGGAAGTTGGCAACAGATTTAGTTAGCATTCATAAAACAGGTACAAATAGAATGTCGCAGCGCTACGCAGAGGTTGTTCCGGTCAACCGGATACGGGCCGCGTAGCGTTCACCTAGCAACGGTATTTTTACCAAAAACCGAAGCTGACGTGAACCGTATTGTACTTCCATGTATAATTGTATAATTTGGTTATGCTGACAAGAATTCTTCTAGCAACATATAGAGAAAGCAAAAACTCTACGCAATTTCTACTTTGCGTAGAATTTGAAATTTTTTGTTGTGGTGAGTTTTTAACCTATGTACTTTATCATGTAAATTATTTTATATAATAATTATGACAAGTCCGCCGAGTAGACCTATACGATTAAAACATACTTAGTAATTTTGTTGTTTCTTTTAAATCGACAGCTTCTATCGAAACTGCAAAAGATTCAATAGTAAGATTTTTATTCGGCAAAATAGTAACTAGTTTTTTTAGGTTTTTCTGTTAAGTTTATTCGTTATTTTGTGTAAATAGCTTAAGCAAAGTAAATACACAAATGCCTTCCGCTGATGTTATTAGTGAAAACTGTTGAATTTTTAGTAAAGACCGTCTGCTACGCAATTGCTACGCCGTAGCGTTTAGTGCTACGTAAGTCCTTTAGTTTTAGAGTGGATGTGTAACGTAACTAACTTTATAATAGTGTCTTGTAACTACCCTAGTAGCACTATAATAATCTTATTAGGTACTTAGTTGGCTCATAGACGTACATAATCAACTAACTTCCACTATCAAACTTAGTTATAAATACTATCTATAAATATACCCATAAGTACAAGAATACATGTGCAAAGTTATCTACTCGGGCCGTAATGGCGGGCATTACGCGTGAGATTGTTCATAACCCATAACATAATATTCACTAGGTCGTTTGTGTGATCGCGAAGATGATCGTTCCGAGTCGGCGCGTTCTCACGCCTCGGCTTTTGTCGGCAAATAATTAATAGCTGCACCCATTGTGGGCAGATGAGCGCAGGCCCCTTTGTCCCGGGATTATGTCAAGAGCGCATTTAAACTTAAAGCAGAACAAACAAACCGGTGCACGCAGAGTTATTGCGACACTTTGGCTTTATTTAACGCGCATTGCGTCGTCACCTAAATATTTTAAATAGTTTTACACTAACATGCCTTTTGGTCGCGCAATGTACGCTAATTTGGTTTTATAAGGTGTATTTTAAGAGTTAAGTTTGCGCTATTCTAAGTAGTTAGCTACATATGCACTAACATACTTGATTATGCGTCTTTTCTTATGGTGTTGTACTTAGTTGCGAAAGTACGTTTAAGTTGTAACATTAATGTTGCATGAACTCGCTTTATGAGTATACTTGTTGCTTGATTCTTCAGTTTTAATAAATGGTTATTAAATAAATAGTACAGAGTATTGTTGAGCTACCAATTTCTGTAAACGTTTTGACAGCGGCTGTCAAAACCAAAATGAAAGGCAGTACAGCACCTAGAGGCTCAACATTTAGTAAACAAATCCCTGTAGACTAAACTTTATATTCCTATGTGCCTATTTATCTAAAAAGAATCAAGAACTTACTGCCTTCAAAGAAATTACATAAAAAAAATATTTTTGTTTACACTTCTTTCACAAATGTCAGGTTACATATTTTCACTGAAAAGTCTTCAACCCTCTTGGTCCGCCAATCCACTTGTCAACAGTACAAATTTTCCTTTCAACGTTAACCCTACTTCACTTTCCTGCGGTGTAGTTTGACCATGTTTTCATATAGTATTCATTTACAAATTAATGTATAGTAGAGTTTTAAAGTGGAAAAGCTTTTAGAATAATCGCAGATGAGGAGCCAGGGTTGTTTCACCCTCATTTTACACGTTGAACAAGTTTAATGCATGCAATATTCAGAAGGGTAGTGTTGGCAACACTATCGACGTCGTGTGAAGCGGCGGTGAGTGCGGCGTCAGGTAGAAACAAAGTGTTGCAACACACTTTTAATTTTTACCACATTTATATTTATTAGTTTTTTTATTAAATTTAGATTTATACTACCAATGTTATATGTGTGAAGATTATGGTAATATTAGTTTAGTAGTTTTGTAATCTGTTATTATAGCATAACAAAAAGCAATAGTTCGTCTTCAACCTTCGTCTATCTTTTTTTAAGATTAGTAAGTACGCAATCGATGGAATATTTAGAAGTTATAGTAAATAAGCATGTAAATATTAACAAAATTTGACAAACGAAGAAATGACTCCTTTGAAGAAGATTTTGTGAACTTAGTCACCTGTATGTAGGACTCGCCGTAACCATAATGAAAAGATATACTTATAAGGTTAAGAGTTCGTCCTTACATGAATGTTGCGTCGCCCCGCGTTGTACGTGTTTTACAATTTGATTCTTTAAATTTTCATGATAATGCCAGCAGTAAAACTTTTTCAGTAATAAACTGTGGCTGTAAAATCAATTTATGTTTGATGCTATCACTATGTGGTCAGGCGCAAGTCGGGCCCGTGCCGAGGGCTTCGTACTTTATTACTGTGCGATGTGCATAATGTTACCGAAGCCTATATAACATTGAGATATAATGTAAGAAACTTTTTTTATTAATCTCTTCTCTTTGTAATTCAGCAATGGTAGTTTTGTAGGCACGTTTACTGAAGGAGCAACTTAGGAGTTCCGATTATTCTTTCGAACGGTACCCTAAAACCAAAGAGTTTCAATCTAACAACGAAAAGCCTCTCCATTTATTATTTAACGTTCAAACTTATTTAATGTTAACTGAAAAACTGAAAGCTCAGTCACCGTCGTAAAATAAACTATTATTCGTATGTCATTG